>CM062807.1:1214731385-1215986385 GCA_031772625.1 Pinus tabuliformis | reverse complement strand
ATCCTGCAAGCAGAGTCCTGAAAATATCAGGTTTTGGTATGTTGCTGGAGTTCCCAGTTTGTTATGGATCTCCTTTTTTAACTCTTGAACGCTCATCCCTTTCATGATCTGTACACAACAATGTCTGCCTTCTATCGATCTGATAAAGATATGCATCAGATTTGTATTCATGTTTGACGGATCAACTTTATCCAGGCCCCGATTTACTAGATTGTAAACCAGATCTGGCGGATTGATGGCGGATCTAGGGTTTATATGTCTTCCCACTGTGTAAAAGTGCTGGTCGCCTCCTATCAACAATGTTCCAGGTATTGCCGTAGTAGGTCAAGTGAATAATTCAACAGATCTAACATATTCGACAATAGTATCATATGATCTGCTTGATCCTAACCCAGTAGCGCGTTGATATTCCTTCTGCTGTCCATCTGCCAAAAAGATCTTAGGAATCAGGTCTGTGTGCTCTAGCTTTGGCTTGTCAAGTGCTAAGTACCCTACCAAATTACCGAAGGTACCATTTAACAGCTCGACCGAGGGCACGGTGGCTCTGTCTGGATCTACCATGACAACAGTCCTCATCTTCCGACCAATGACACAAACCCTCGTTATCTCGGTGGGAAGAAGGTACACGACATTGTGTTCTACCCTTGTTTGAACAGCCATTTCCGACCGGTTCGCTTCTTCCTTGTCTTTGAGTGTGGCGAGAAGATCAAAACCAAGGTAGAAGTTGCTATTTTTTGGCTGATCTGGTCGGTGCTAGGGTTTGTCGTCCATACCATAACCTGTTGCAATGAATCCAAGGGGTACACAGTCATAAAAACCTTGATACAGGTAAGAAATGCTCGCCCATGACTTGAACGAAGTTCAATCTGCCGCAGGGGATCGATCAACCGTGGGAGGTTTGTGATCTGGTTCATTACGAGGGAAAATTCTTGAAAGGGTTTCTGATTCGGCTAATCCAGCAAACGATTTCCTATAGGGACTACCTGATATCACAACCCGTTCGCTGATCTACAGTGTGTTGGTGACGCAGAAGAGTTCTGAAACCCTAGCCATCTCTCCGCAGCTGTCTCAAAAGCTATGTCTTCTCACCCTCTCATTGAAAGTCTTTAGTTGGGTTGGGTTTTATTTTTTGAGTCAAATGTTTCCAATTCATCATGTCATGTCTCTAATATGTTCAAGAGAAGTTCAACCTCACTCAAAATTACTTTTCAAGTCTTCACCTTTAGTTGCATAGACCATCCCTGAGCCAGTCTTGAATTACTCTAAACTGTTATTCTTCAAAACTTGATACAAGTTTTGTGTCGTAGGCCCTCCTATGACGGATCACTTCCTATCGACTTCATCTCATTATCTAGGAAGATAATATAGAAACCTTTAGTACCTTGAATCATGCATGCCTTAATGGCAAGTTTCTCACCTTCGACAATAAGTTCTCATCATTGGCCTTCAATTGAATGATTTTGTGAGTGTTCGACATCAAATCATCTATTCACACTTCATAGATTATACTGGAAGTAACTTGAGAGCCATTGTCATTATTGGTGGTTTCTATTGCGCTTGTTAACAGTTCTCGTCATTAACCGGTAATCAAGTGGTTTCTACCATGTTCGACTTTGAGACATTCACTCGCATGGTTAGATTCGTACTACGGATCGACAGATGGAGATCAAGACCCAAGATCTAGTTTCATCCATCTAGGTTGCATGGAGTTATTAAATGTTCATGACTGGAAACATAGATCCACTAAAGGTTCCATCCATACTATGTCATCTTTTGACATGGACCTTAAGATGTATTTACATAATGTGCTTTGAGACATTTATGTTTTGAGTATGGGAATGCCTACCTCAATGATGATATTATATATTACATTGTAACATTTTTCTGATTGTTTTAGGTCTCCGATTGCAGTCTTTAACGCAAACCTTTGCATGATAAACCATTTCAATCATCAAAATATTTCTTCTGACTTCGCACTTTAGGGGGAAATCTGTTACATGTAATTTTGTCGCTTTAGGAAAATAATCGTCATTTTGGATCTCTCGCTATCCACACATATGTTTTAGAGCATAACCCTGCAAAGTTTGAAACTAAATCATCCCAAAAAAGGTGGAATTTCCAAATCCTGTGGTACAAACCCCTAATTTTTGCTATGTTCGCAATTTCCTAGTCACTTCTTGTGCATGCACAGGGAGGACCATTGTTATCTGCACAAAAGTATTCATCGTCTTCCACCATGAAGTAGGCACTGTCTTCCACCATTATTATCTGCGCAAAAGTACCTCTATCCCACTAATAGTGGATCTCATCCCTTGGAGAATGGATCCATAACTTCTCATCCTTGGCCTATGAAGTCATTAAAGGTCCGGGGTTTGAGGGAGGACTGTTGGAAGTAGGTTTATGTTGTTGAGATTAGGTTGGAAGGATTATCTTACAAGAGAGAGGGTTAGATATTGCAGAAAGGGCTTGTTACATCAAGACTACATGGTTGTAAGGCTTTCCTATGGTTTTATGAATATAACAAATTGTTCTTTCTTAGTTAAATCTATATTGATTTGATTTGTAGGATTCCTTCATCACCTACATGAGTTTTGGTTCCATAATTGATCAAATTGCATTGTATAATTGGTTAATTAGTTCATTATCTCTTTGATTATATCTTGTATGCTTTGATCTCTTATTTTTCTCTACCTTTGCATATCTCTTTCAGAACATTGTGGAGAAACTTTTGGGAGTGATGAGAGGACATTTGGAGCATCAAAGGGAGCGTGATCAAAAGAGTTGAGAGACTTCATCAATCAGTTCGCTAAACCGATAGGAGGCATCTTTCATTCTATTGCTTTCAAACGATCAAAACTTAGAGAAAGGTAGATGATAAGCCCCATAAATGGGTAATTATATGGGCTCATTTTGACTCCTAGCATAGCTTAATCCACCATTCTCATAGAGTGAGTTGGGTTGGTCATTATGCCACGAAATGTAATGTGTGTTTAATGAATATTTTTGGTCAATTTTGGAGACAAAATCAAAGATTTAATGGACATTTGGCAACAAATATTCGAAAAAGACAAGGGAGAGGATTTATAGGAGGGTATCCCCCTCATCTATGACTCCCCACTTCGAATTCTCCATCATGCAGCTCAGAGCACAAGAAACCACATCAATGCACCAAAGAGGCAGCCAAGCAAGTGGAGGATAGCTTCTATTTATCTCAAGTTTTGGGAGCCAAGCCAAGCAGCCGAGCAAGTAGAGAGGCCTAGGGCCTCATTAGGTTGTTGAATATTAGTCAAATTTTCAAACTTTTGTTGCAGTTTTTCTCTGCTCAACTTCGAGCTTACATTTGTGGATAATTTCATGTAATCTTACTGTTATTTTGATAATGAAGATGAAATTGTTTTTGAGTTAGCACTAAGTCACCTCAGAGGGATAAAGTTCTTGGGTTAGGGCCCAATCCAAACAACCAAGCACCTCTTGTTTTGTATTTATATGTTTTGCTTCAGTTTATGAATTAGTTGTTGTTAGATAGAATTCTGTCTTAGTTAAGAATAGGTTGCTTTTGGTGATTTGAAAGGTTGTTTCCATTTCAGTTTGCTGTATCAGGTTAAATAGTGATAGGAAAAAGATAAAAAAAGGCAATCAACAGAGCCTTGGCCTCCTTTCCTCCCTTTGGGACCATGAATTAAGGCCAAGACCCTCTTGTTGCCACAAAAAACACAGATTTTCCTTTTCCATAGGATTTCTAGTGTTGCAATTTGTTAGAAGGTTAATGCTTTGCTGTAGATCTATTTCACCATGCTCATTTCTGTCTTTGCAATAAATTTCCTTCCATGCTTTCTTTCCATGTAGCATTTTTTCCAGCATTTGCTTTCCTAGATCAAAGTTTAGCTTAGCTTGATGAAAATTCTGTTTTTTTGATGTATCTAGTTTCTTTGCTTGCTTAACTTCAGTGTTTGATTTTCAGTTCTCTTGCAACGATCCTCTTCTCACAATAAGTCAACCCACCAGCCATCACCATTTCTCTTTGATTTATGTTCCACAGGTCACCCAAAGTCCCTCACAAATCTGCCCTAGCTTGCTGCACTTTTCTCATGAACTTTCCTTTCTTCCCTTGAACAAGTCCAACCATATTTCTCTTTCTCGATCCTTCTTGATGAACCCTAGACACCTTAACACGTCCTCCTAGCCTTCAGCTACCCTTTCCACCCGCTTTCCTACCTCCAAAACTGCTCTCGGATTCCTCCTGTAGACCTCCCGTAGACCTCCTGTAGATCCCCTACAACCTCTTGTAGATTTTCCTATAGGTGTATTTTTGAAGTCTGATTGCAGGAAAAGCCTCTAGGAGGCCACCTGGGACCTCCTAGGACTGATCCACACCTTCCTACACCTCTGCAAACTCCCAAGTCGCCCTCCATTGCCACCTAATCATTGCCACATTCACAAACAAATAAATTACACACATGACAATTTGACCTAAAAATACATAAAAATCCAAAAAGATGTTTTTTTCTCATTTCCTCCTAGAAATAGCTTGAGTAGATGTTGTTTACTTCCTAAGTAGGTAATGTCACTCATTTATGGTTTTTCAGCTCTCTTTTTGCAAAAGTAAGATTAGTTGGTTAATTAGGGTTTGCTAGGTTTACCTTGCATTTCAGTCTTTTTCTCCTTTCTACAAGTAGAGTAACCTTTGTAGAGTAAGCTTTCCTTTCTTTCATCATATATAAAGCTTTTTCTGGAATTCATAGAAGTTTTCTTGAGCTCCTAGTGATCTTGCGCCAGTTGACTAAGTGACAGCCTGCAGTAAGAACTAGTACTTGTGCATACAACACCGTTGCTTCCAAGTTTGTTACGAACTACCGGGTTGATAAAAGTAAAGTAGGAAGCCCAGGAGTTGCAGCATTATTGCTGTAATACTGGTGCTCACCAGTAGCAATTACTATGTGTTTGTTACTAGGATTCTTAGAAACCTAGGGATATTGCTCTTATCCGCAAGAGGGATTTGTCCTCATAACACATTACGATGCCTAAACTATTGAGAAACCGATAAATAGATTTCCCTGGTCAGGAATCTAGTCCATGGAATTATGTGCCTAAAACTTCTTCATGGTTCATACAGTTGAGATCTTCCTTGTACTTGTATATGATGAATACCTCCCTAGTTAAGAGGGAGTGTTGGAAAATGTAACTAGGTTTGGTCTTCATTAATGTATTTGAGTCATTATGCAATGTACTTGTCAAAATAATAAAGTAAAAAAATATATTATTATTATTATGACTTATTAAAGCATGGGTTTCATGCTTGGGTCATCATGTTTTAGGTCAAAGCCCCCTTTGAGGAATTCTAGGATAAATTCTAAGTTAATAAAGCCATTGTAATTTTAAAGAGACCCTTATTTGGCTTTTGAATCATGTAAAAAGGTTTAGTATTGAGTCAAAAATGAAATATGTTTCCTCCACACCAAGTCGGCCTTAATATGATCAAGTCGACCTCAAGGAGGGCTACTTGACCTCACCTAAAGGCTATAAAAGAAGCAGTTCAAATTCATTTGGTGGAGAATATCTCAAGAAAGTTTGATATCTCTTTGGAAGCTGGAAAATTTGTGAAGTAAAGGAAGAGGGATAAATAAGTGTGAGTTTGTTCAAGGTGAAAAAAGAAAGGAAAATAAAAATTTTGGTGCATCTCTCTCTCTCTCCCTCGTGCCCTAGATTGGAATATCGAAGTTCTCTTGTTGATGTTGATGCAAGTTGCTGCATGTTGTTGCTGCTAAAACAAGTATAGGTCAAAGTTGTTGTTGTAGGGTGTTGTTGTCTCAAGAAGTTGTATTGGGCCAAGATTGAAGTTCCTAAGTCAAGATCGAAGGCTTTCATCCAAGATTGAAGTCTCCAAATCTAGGTCGAAGTTATTGGGTCCAAGAAAGTGTTGGCATAGTGTTGTTACTGTTGCTAGGTCAAATAAGATCATCTATAATGGAAGAAGAAGGCTGACTTGGTGTGGAGGAAAGTTTGTTTCAAGGTCTAGAATCTTGGATTATCTCAAGAAATCTATTGAAGGAAGAATTATTGATTTGGTTTTCCCCTAGAGAGGGGTTTTTCCCTGGCTATGTTCCTATATCTGGTGTCCATTGATTTATGTGTTATTGGTAACTTGATGAACTAAAAGGAAATAAGATATAAAGTTAATCTAATAATAAATCAAGAATATCAAAAGTAATTATCAAGTATAAGAAAATATTTTTGCCTTTCTGATTTTCTAACAATACCATCATTAAAACCTTGTGCTTCTTCAACCCAACCATGGTTTATATAAACTACATCAAACACTTTGATTGACCATCAACCACTAATATTGACCATCAACCACTAATATTAACCATACACAAAAAAAGATAGTTGCATGAATTTAATTCATCTTTGAATAGCATGCATTATTAACCATGAGAAAATTTAATGTGCTATTACCCACACACCAGTAATATACCAAAGGCTAACATTCTTCAATTATAGGATTTACTCATAGTGAAATTAGTGAAAAAAGGACTAAAAATAAAATACCAAATCACATGTTGCCTAATCGATTTCATACATTTGAACTAGATCTTCAAATTACAACCACTGCGAAAGAAAATTGATGCTTCAAATGCCTTTCAATATTTGTTTATATAGCCATTTCTTTGCTTAGACAAAATCAAGCTTATATGAGATACCGTGGGCATTTACGATGGTAAATTCCGATGATATTTAAGCCAATATGAAACTTATGAGCCAACTACAAACACCATGGGAGATATACCATGGCTGAGAAAATCAAGCAACTTTTAAGCAATGGATGTAGTAAGTTTTTCACCACACCATGGTCAAATATCGTAACATATCTAACCATATTAAATAATCACAAATATTTGAGCCAATACTAAATACTTGGCCAATTAAATAACCACAAATATTTGGAAAATTAAATGTTGGACCCATGCACTTTCATCCAAGATTTAATTTCATATTTAACCATTTTCACTTGGAAACAATTCCCCTTGCACCCCATACCATTGTTCTAACTCCATTATGGTACATCTTACATCAAATAATTACTAATATAACTTTGATTGAGTCAACTAATTAACTTTAAATAACTTCAGGGTCTTCCATCCATTAAGACATGTGCCACATTATATCAACTCAAACCTCAATCCATTTGATACCTAGTCTCCCCCTAAGGCATCAATGACCTGGTCATCAATTTCCCTCATTAGCAGGATTAACATTAATGCCAACAATATCCCCCTTTGTAATTGATGGAAATATCAACCAACAGACACATGCTGAGACCCTCATGACACCAACTTATCTCACTTTTAATGCTAATACTAGGTGTGGCTAGTATTTATCTCCCCTTTTGACATCCATGGCAAAGTGCTATCATAAATATATAAACATTATGATAACCGTGTATATCTGATGAAACCATTATCCAATACTTGCATATTAGACATTAGAAACCAAATCAAACTCCTGCTATTGGGATGTGCAAAATAATGCGACATCAACATCAACCAATGCCAACAATTTTCTATCCTTGTAGCTTCCAACAACTACTACATAATATCCCCTTGAACATATGAATATCCATTCAATTATTCAAAGACACCATATCCATTATCTTGGATCCTCTCCCACTAAAGTGTTCAATTCCATGGTTATTGTTAATTTTATCTTTTCCTTTTCTCATGCCTCCTTGGAACATACAAGAGGTAGTTCCAACCAAAAGCTAATATACCAATTGATAAACACGAACATACAAGGCTATATGCATTGATTTTTTGCTTAACTAAAATAAGAGTAAACTGAAAATATATGCAAAACTTTCATTTGTAGCTTGCCTGAACAATCAATTATTCTTGTATAGCTCCCCTTGAGCTCATGCACCTTTCATGGTTTTGTTTATCCTGTGGACTTGACTTTTCTTTTAGGCTTTTGGACACACTACTCTTCTATTGTTGTAGTTAATCTTCAACACTTCTTCATGCAACTCAGGATGTTGCTATATGTTCCCCCTAAGACCATGCTAACTTCAATTTTTTTATTCAAGTCATTTGTTATTCTTCCTTCCTTTTCTAAACCTTGGTATTCGTTTTCTTGATGAGGGATTCTAATTTTACCTTTTCGTTCAACCAACTCTAAGTCAACTCTTCCTTTTTCCTAGATTGATTTGAGGATTTGAGCAGCTTACAATCTCTTTCCATATGGCCAATATTATTACACATATAACATCTTATGTGATCAAATAAGGGGGAAAATGATCATATATTTTGTTGTTCACAATATACCTCTTTATTCAATTCATTAGGTTCCTACTCCTTGCATGAGATCTAATATCTACAACGTTTTTGCCAAAGATGTTACAAGAAAAGAAATAACCATGAAAGAAACTGTTATACTTGAAGGTTGATGATATCCTTGAGGGGAGAATTCTTCCTTCACTACTCACTTGAAGATTCTTTGTCTTTTATTTCCCAAAATGTTGCATACTCTGCTAAGAAGGTATGATCATTCTTCTTCTACAATATACTGCAATATGTCCAAAGTTGTGGCAAGTGTAAAACTCAACATATTCCAATAAAGGAGCAAAGGAGTTATTATTCCTCCTTTGGAATCTTCCATACTCATCTCTTAGTGTGAAGGTTCTTCTTGAAGAAAATATTTTTCTTGGTGCTTTCCTCATCTGCTAATTTTGTTCCTTTCTTCCTTTCTTGTTGATCATGCAACTGATAATTTTTGTTGCAAGCCTTTTGGATGTTTCCTTATTTTCTTTTGGTTTACCTATAGCTACCTCTAAGATGGATTCTCCCTTATGAAATCCAAGGCTTAATTTAACAAAGGGATATATTTGAATGCTAAGGATGGTGTCCTAAGTTTTTTGCTCTTCTCTAATTTCAGCTGTTTATTTTCTTTTTTGGCTCATTTCTTATTGAAACAACATTAGCCTCTAGCCTTTCACGTTTACTTTCTCTTTCTTTAATCTAGTTTCCCATCACTTATTCATCTCTTTTTTCCTCTAACTAATTTTCCAATCTAATAATCTCTTATTTAAGCTCATGTTCTTTATCATCAGACATCTAGATTCGTTTCTTCTAATCCCTATTTTCAACTGAGTCTTTCTATTTCATCTAGTTTTGAATCAAGTTTATCTTCAAGGATAGTCATTTTATCACATCCATACTTAAATACTTGTTTATTCATAGGTATATGATTATCTTGATACTGCTCAAATGAATAGCTAAGAAAAGGATCACAATCATCTTGTCTATTGGACAACTTACTTGATTCTTTTATCTCATTCTCTAGACCAGATTTTCTTCTTGATGGCCAACTATTGTCACAGCAAGGGAATCGATTTCAATCAACTGAGAGTCTTTCTTTTGAGCAACCTTCTTCCTTTTCTTGTTCTTATTTTTACCTTGAACAACAACATTTATGACTAGGGTATCTTCCTTGAGATTTGCGTCATTATCCAAGCAACAAGGATCTTCAACATTTATGATGACCGTAAGCCTCCTTCTTCATAAATCCATTATAGTTTTTCCATCATATCTTTCACTAAATGGAAATGTCTCACCTCAACTGAATCACAATTTGATAAGCCCTTCATAATAATGTTCCTGGATTCTTCATTATATTTATCCCTTATAGTATATTGTACAAATAGAAAAATATTTAAATAAAGAGTCAAAAAATAAGCTTTTAACTTCACCTTCCAAAGCAGATACTTTGAGCCATTGAAAATTGGTACTCCATCCGCTATAAACCACTCCTAGTTATCCATGATATACCTTCAAGCGGTTAAGCTTCCCCTGAAGGAACCTCGCTTGGATACTAATTGTTATAAACTAGGCTAATATTGAGAGGGGGGATGTGAATCAATATCAAGGCTTATTAATCAATTTTTACCAAGTTTAACTGTTACACCATTCATTATCAAATCGTGAAATGAACAACATAAAGCAATACGAAGGCACCATGAAAATAACACACACGTGAAACAAATATTGTTGGTGGAAACCCTTCTAAAAGAAAAACCTTCGAACATTTGTCTTCTTATTCTTAGATATAATCTTTCATTACATCGATCACTGGCACCCATCAATGTGAAAGCACCATCTTACAATGGACCAGCCTTAACATCATGTGAGCACCCACTTGCTCCATGTTACAACTTGATGGAAGCAATGACCCCCATAACAACTTGCATACACCAATTTGTTGGAGGCATCGTCCCCAAAATTAGTGATCCAGGTGGATCTTTAGACACCAGTGGCATGGAAAAAGCTCAAAATCCAAAGTGGCGGAAAGATGATGAACTTGACATTAGATCAAAGTGCTCGTCGCCCTGATTCCAATGGTGCGAATGACACTCCAATCCGAGTCCGGATGAAGGAGATAGAGGCAGTCAAAGTTGGGTTGACTTTATGATGACTGGGTAGGATTAATTAAGGCACAATTTGGAATTTTACTGGTGGACGAAATTCGACCAACTCCGGCCAACTCCGACTAGATTTCGGGCAAAATTTTTGCCTTGTTAAAAATACTCCTTCGGTCCAAAACTGAATTTCCAAAAAAAATGCCCAGTTTGTTTTAATATATATATATATATATATATATATATATATATATATATAGATATATATATAAAAGGAGGTGGCAGGCCACCAATCCCGCCACCCCAACTCCCATCTGCACATAACCATAAACATATATGGTGGAGGGGCGGGCCACGACCCCTGACCCCTCCCACGGAACCACAACCTTGATAACAATCCACAAAACTTTCCATGGCTCCATATACGAGGGGGTTGGGTGGGCCAGCCCTTGGGGCATAGACCCAACCCACAAAAAACACCATCATTTAAGGAAAGACTGGCAGAGGTGGGTACAGTGGGCAGGTCACCCAAGGTGGGCCTGACCCAACCAAACTTTTATTTAAAAATTTTTGGTTTGTAAAATTAAAAAAAAAGGATTCGATGTATAAAAATGGAGGAGATGGGTTTGACCGCCTGACCTCCTCCCTATTAACTAGACTCCTTAACCAACTCAGCCAACCGCCAACTTGGAAAAATCTTCCGGTGAAATTTTATTTAAACACAGTTTGTTAGTGCGCCTAGAGGAGAGGAGGCAGTGCATGCAGTTTGAGGCAGAATTTTGCAGGAGGGAAAAAATTTCACTTTGTCAGATTTTGACAAATTTTATATGGTTTCAGCACTTCTCGATGCCACGAATGCAATGGCACTGTCCATTTCTCCATTAAAGTTCTACATTTTTTCGGCCATTTTTTAGTATGGAGGTGGAACCATGACTTATGTAGAAACAGGGAGTGGAACCATGATCCTTCTAATTTTCCCGAGGAGGTAATTTTTCTCCATGTCGGAATATAGTCAAGTTTATAGTAGTTTTTCATGGTTTTCCACAGGGATTGCAATGACAAGGTCAGATTCGCCTTTTGAGTTGTAGATTTCCAATCCACCCATGGAGCAGAATCTTTGAGGAATTTAGGGGGAATCTAAAAGATTCCTTGAGCCCCAGATTCTCAGTTTCTCAGAATTTAGAAATTCGATAGTTGATTTTGCACTATTTGATGCCACAAATCTGATGGTGTGTTTAGATTTTTCATTTTCTCATTCTATTCTTCAACCACTTTTCTAAGTGGAGTGCAGGTGTCAACATTCATGTGCGAGCAACCATTCCCATGTGATTGATGCTGTGAGATTGATGGCACGAACAACTTCAGCAGTTTGACATCCACTTCTTCAGATGGCCTTGGATGTGAGGTATATGCAGTGTGTACATGTACTTCTTTTGCCATGCATTTTGCTGCACAGATCCCTGTTTGATGTTTGATGTGGGATCTTGTTTCTTACTAATTTTCATGATTCCTGCTTGATGTGATGCAGAATCATCGGTGTGATGTACTTGTTGTCATGATTCATCATGTTTTGTTCGAGATTCATTTATTGTATGTTGATGGGATACTCATGTTGTTGTCATGTATGTTTTCATTGAGATCTCTTTTATGTCATGTTGGCGAGATGCTCATCATGCATGAGTGTGTTATACTGATGGGAGTCCTTTTGACTGAGAGTCCCTATAGCGGAACATCTCTTGGAGCCACTCCTGCATGAGGGAATTTTCCTTGTATGATAACGACACCACTTATGTACATCATCACTGTTGACAACACTTAATGCAGCGGCCTACACCATCTTGACACCGGGGCCCAAAGATGTAGTCCCTCTTGGATGAACTCCGTTATCAATGGCTTATGTTTTCATGTGTTGATGATTGTCATGTTCCTCTTCTTTATAGCATGCACACGAATTCATTTATGTTCTTTTAAAAATGCAATTTAACATGTCACGAAAGTAAAAGGTCTTGGAAGGGTCCTTTTTTCACACCTGGACCGGGATCAATTAGTTTTCATACACCCACCTGCATGCAAAAACCCACTTGCTTGGAAGCACCAACTCCCTAACTCTAAACAATGATCTACCGAAGGAACCAACCCCCGAATTGTTTTCAAGAACCCACCTAAAGGAAACAACCACTCCATCATTTTGTAATCCTCTACTTGTTCGAGGTGTTAGCACTCTAGGAAACTCTCCTAGGTCGTAGCTCGAAGATGCTTGGTAACATATAAATCTTCAATATCATTCTCTGAACTATTGGAATGGATTGGGGTTTGGATCAAGTCAGATGACTATTTCAACTCTATTTTCACTCAAGACATGCATGAACATCCTTAGCTTGATAAGGCTTTCGACCACTAATGCTCAATAGTTTATAGATTCAATGAATAGATGGAGAATCCTGACTGTACTAGTAGATACATACGTAAACAGCTATGAATGGCTAGCTACAGAAAGTAAATGAAGCTTGCAAATCTAATTTATCAACGCAGAGATAAGATGACAGTTATCTTGCATTAGACACAGAAGAAAACATGAATAACCTATTCAAGTGCATGCTTAGAACAGAGGAGAAGACGACAATTGAACATGTAACAACAAAGGAAGCTTGTATTACTGGAATGAAGATGAGACACTGGGAGGAACAAAGTATCCACAGTCTCCAAAAGTTGAACCTCTATTACTTCAAGCTTTCAGCCATTTATAGGATTTTTACAATACTCTCGAACTCTCTGAGGTTCGAGATGTCTTAATCTATCCCCTCTATCTTCTAACTACTTGATGCCATAACTAGACAAACATGAGCTCAGAGAGCTCTGTTTCTAACAAAAACGGTAATCAAATTCTAGTAATTTCACCACGCTGTCAAGTGGTTCGCTCGTGCCAGCGATGTTCCATGATCATTTCTGTTGGTTCAGCTGCATCGTGCTGTTGTTTTTTTTCTGTTTCGGCCATGCATTCTATTATTTCAGTTCAATTGTCCGACTGTCAAAAAAACTGAAAAAGCCAACAAATTTCCTCCCTGGGTGACTGGTGGGAAGTGGGGTATGAGGGCGATCAGGAGGAATGGGCAGAGGATATCAATCGTCGGAGGCTTGAAGTCATGGCAGGAGCGGCATAAGTACGATCCATCAGATCTTAGATGGGTAGATCGAACTGCTATTGGGCGGAGGACGACGGATAATGCCCGAGAGTGTTTTACTTAAGCGGAAATGGTTTATATCGAGTGGTCATCGGGTGGTAAGTGGTAAAGGTCAGAGCCCGCCCGATTCCATTCATCAAGCGCCACGTAGCAGCGGAGGAGAGAGAGGAAAATGCTTTATCGGGCGAGTATCCCTCTCTCTTGTTGCCCGATAAATATGCGTGATAACTGTTAGATCTGGCGGAAATGATCTAATGGTGGTGATTGGTCGAAGCGGGTGAGCGTATAACGTTGGTCGGATGAAGTGTGGACCATATGGAAACCTCTCCATGATAGCAGAAAAGACCATTTCCCTCATTTAGTCTTCAAAATAGCAGCACTGCACCTCAGGGCTAACACTGGCTCCTTTTGGGGATGAAAGCCTCCCTGTGAGGTTTCAATAACTGCACACTACTGCCTTTCCAGTAACAACCAAAACAAAATTATCTCCTAGTGTTCCATTGGGAATGGAGTTTATTTGCATAGAAAACAAAAATTGAAAAAACCTATTACAATATTAAGGCCTTAAAGCCTCATATGAAGTAAAGTTTCAAAGAAAGCCCATTGACTAGGCCATCAAAAACACCTTCCCTCTCCAAATTGTGCAGAATGAAAGTATTGTTCATCTGAATTTGAGTAATGACAAACGGTCCCGTCCATAAGGCATCAAATTTACCATGGTTGCCCTTCTTTTCCTTTAATGCATCCCATTTGAGAACCCAGTCACCCACCTGAAAACTGTCCATTTTTGCCTTTCTATCAAAGGTTTCTTTGATCTTCTTTTGATGAATTCTTGACTTCTTAACTAGTTGTTCTCTAATCTGCTATAATTCAACCAAGTTACTCATTCTCCTCTCCATGTCATTCTCTTCATCCTGTTCTTCTTGCAAGAATTTGGCCACAAGGAGAATCAGCTGGATAGGAAAAACAACATCATCTCCATAAGCCAACTTAAATGGATAATTTCCTATGGACTTCTTGTTGGTAACTCTGTCAGCCCACAGTGCAAACTTCAACTTGGAATCCCATCTCTTTTTGTTGTCCTCCAACAATTTTTTGATTATCCTTACAAGACTCTTGTTAGATGATTATGTTAGACCATTTCCTTGAGGATAATATGTGGTAGTATGCACCAATTGAATGCCCATGGATTAACACATGTCCACCAATTCTTCTGCCCTGAAAGCTACTGCATTATCAGTGACTAGTTTGGTTGGGCAACTAAATCTAGTGAAAATGTTCTCATTCAAGAACTTTATGATAACCCGATGATCAACATTTTTAGTGGGTATAGCCTCAATAAATTTGGTGAAATAATCAGTGGCTACCAAGATCCATTTGTGCTGGCCACTAGAATGTGGATAAATCTCACCTATGAAGTCCAAGCCCCACTGTTGGAAGGGACCATTGGCGTGTACTGGCTTCAAGGGCAAAGATTTTAGCTGTTGTCTTCCTGCAAACCTCTAACATTTGTAACAAGACTTCACAAAAGAAAACACATCAAAGAATAGATTAGGCCAATAATACCCAACTCTCAGGATCTTATGGGCTGTGGTTTTCCAATAATGATGCCCTCCATAGATGCTAGAATGGAACTGTTGCATGACTTCCGTAGACTGTCCTTTGTCTAGACATCTCAAGAGGATCCCTAATGGGTCTCTCCAGTAAAGCAGGTTTTTATTAATACAAAATTTGGCTGATCTGAGCTTAATGGCTTGGGCTTGACTTGAGCTAAGCCCTGGAGGGACTTCTAGCTTATGCAAAAAATGAACTACACTGGAATACCATTCACAGGTGGCTAGATTTTCAGCCAAAGACTGATTCTGCTCTTGTTCTTCTGCTGCTTCCTCTGTTCGCTTACCACCTGAATTTGAACCCATGCAATTGATGTCTAATAAACTGCCATTTTCCTCAGCCATAAGCTGAGCCAAGCCCTGGCCTTTGACAAGCTTGGTGGGCTTCACCTCTATGTTGAACTCTATGAATTTTGCAATCCATTTAGCTCTCTTTCCATCAATATCTGGCTAAGTTAGGACATCTTTTAGTGAGGGTGAAGGTACATACACAACCACTTTGGAATGCAGAATATAAATTATGAATGCCTTTAAAGATTTTATGAGAGCATAAGCTTGTTTTTCAATAAGGTCATACCTTAGTTCAACATCCCTCAAAGTTTTGTTGAAAAAGGCCACAGGATGGCCTTACCTTCATCATTTTTCTGCAATAGAACCACTGCCAGTGTATCATAAGAGGCAAAAGAGAAGATATAAAATTCTCTGGTACAATCTGGACTGATTAGAGCGGGAGCTTCCATGATAGCTTGTTTGATGGATTCAAAAGAGCTTCTTGCATCATCTGTGCATTTTATTTCTGATCCTTTCTTTATCATGGAAGTGATGTGCTTCACTAGCTCTGCAAAGTTTGGAATAAACCTCCTAACAAATTTAATCTTACCTAGGAAATATTGAATGTCCCTTTTTGACCTTGGGATGGACAACATATAAATTGCTTGAACTCTTGCTGGATCGACCTTCACACCTTCAGCAGAAACAATATGTCCTAGAAGTTTGCCTTCTTCTAAAGAAAACTGTGACTACTTTGAGTTCACAGAAATTCCAAACCATCTGCAGTTTAGAAACACCTTCTTCAAATGCTGCAAATGTTCATGTCATCAAGGTAAATAAGGAAAAACTTGTCCTTCTCTCCCACAAAGGCTATGTCCATGGCCCTATGAAAAGTAGCCCCAACATTCATCAATCCAAAAGGCATCTTGGAGTACATGAAAGTTCCCTAAGGAGTAGTGAAGGTGGTCTTTTCCCGATCTTTTGGATGTACAACAACCTAATTGTAACCTGAAAATCCATCTAAGAAAGACATGACTCTAGCCCCTGAAAATTTTTGCAGCAAGTGTTCCATCTTAGGCAGGGGGGTAGTTGTATTTTTTAGAGCATTTGTTTAGATTCCTAAAGTCAACACGAACCCTAATTTCTCCATTCTTCTTTCTTACTACCACAAGGTTAGCTATCCCCTTTGAAAACCTTAGGGGAACTATGATCTTGGCATCCAACAACTTCTTGATTTCCTTTTCAATCAAAGGCAATAAGAGAGGGCTGGTAGGTCTTAATTTCTGCTTAAAAGGGATGGTGTTCTTCTCCAGTGGAATCTTATGCTGAATGATGTGGGTGTCATAGGTCCTAAGATCACTATACTCCCAAGCAAAAATATTAGCAAATTGTTTCATCATGGTGCAATACTCAGAACTTTGGGCAGAAGACTAGTGAGTGGAAAGATTTATGTACTTTGGATGGGCTGGACTCCCTACATTATGTCTATGAACTGCAGATTCATTTTCTTTTTTGGCAGGATTATGAGGTACATCATTATGATCAAACAAATTCTCTAGGGGCACCAATTCTTTGGTTATATGGTTACTAGGCAGCTGAACAATGCTATCTTGACCAATCTCGTCCTTTAGCTTGGACTGATTGCATTATTCAATGGTTTCATTTTCTTGGTCAATGTACATTTCAGAAAATTCATCAATGACTTGTAAAAACCTATTAATTTCATCATCATCTACAAAAACTTTCCAATATTTGACATTTTCAGGTAGAGATGGTCTATATTTCACCTAAACTTCATAAGTCAATTTAGGAGGCAGAGGAGGAATAAACGTGCTAGAAGACACAAAAAGGGAATCAACAAGTTGGTTCTTCATTCTAGGGATGTAATAAATGCTGAAACTATTAAAAGAACCCTTGAACTTCCCTAACTCATCTCTGTATTCTTTCAGCCTTGGATGCTTTGCTTGGAAAGTTTTATTCACTTGCTGAATGATAAGGTCTGCATCTCCAAACACCTTCAAACCTTTGATGCCCATTTCTTTAGCAGTGTTTAAGCCCAATATCAAGGCTTCATACTTTGCTATGTTAATTGTGACCTGAAAAGTTAACTTGAAAGATAAATGAATGCATTCTTGTGTGGGGGACACAAGGACTACACTTGCCCCTGCAACTTCCTTAGAGCAAGTTCCATCAAATAACATGTCCCAAATTTGTGGGCCTTCTTCCTCTGTGATCTGGCAAACCAGTTTCCTAAGCTGCATGGAGGCCATCTGGGATTCTTCAATCTGAAGAATACAGGCTCAAAAATCAGTGTCGACAGCATATATGGGATGATTAGTGGGATTCAATTCATCACTGATGATATAAGCCAACTGAGATTCTCTGTATAATCTTCTACTCTCACCTCCAAAAACTAGGACAGTAGCATAGGACATACCATTTTGAAATTTTCCACCTAATCTCTTGATCCAACCTCTAGAAAGAAACATGCCAAATTTGGGGGGTACATCTGCCACCACAATATTCATCATCATGCTCTTCATGGGCAGCTGAGACAAAGTGATGGCTAGGTCTTTGATTAATCCCAAACATTTCTCTTTTCTAGAGTCAAAAGAAAATAGGTCATGATAAGACTTGGTAATGTCAAGACCCAGCTCATCCATGACAACCTTAGGCATTAGATTATGGCTGGCTCCTATGTCCAGAAGGCAGTTGTGGATTTTTTCATGAATAGTCAAAGAGACATAGAATGATGGGCAACTGTCATCACAATTTTCAATCATTGGGATGAGAACAAAATTTGGTTTGTCGTCTTGCAGATTTACATAGTCAATGAAGGCCTGGATGGCTTTAGGCTCAAGGGCCTCGAGGATAGATCTCTTGAAGGACTCATTATTCACTAGTTCAATCAGAGGTATATGTATGCTTAGCTTCTAAATTTCTGATTCAAAACTGAAAGGAGAAGGAGACTTGTCAAGGCCTTTTACCTTGTGAGCTGGAGCTTTGAGGATGATGGGATCAACTACTGATCGTTTCTGCTTATTAGCTTGCTATATTGTAGGGATAGCAGCTCTCTGAACATGAGTTTCCTTGGCATTATTCATCTTCGACCTCAGATCATATATGTGTTGATCATCAATTTGCAGAACAACTCCACCATCCCACTCTTGGCTGATCTGGTAACTGAATAATGATTTTTCATAGGTAGCTAAGGTCAAAATGGGGGCACTACCTTTGTCTTTCAGACAATGGATCTCATCATCTTCTTCAAACTGCTCTTCTTCCATGACTACATTCTGGAAAGGGGTCTTCACCCTTTGGTCTTCATTGGAACCTTTGCTTCTTTGCATAATTTGCGACTGCTCATTAGCTCTTCTATATGGATTTGGATTTCTAGGAGCAAAGGTATTAGGAACTCTTCCTTTCCCAGGGTACTGCTCAACCTTTAATTTGGAGATTTCAGAGGCTAATGACTCTATCATCTTGGTCATTTTATCTATCTTGGGATCTGAAGATGATGAAGATTTGCCCCTCTGTCTCCTTGTATCAACATTCCCCTTGAGCTTCTCTAAAGCCATGATGTTTGATTCTACTTCTAAGGCTGCATCCTGCATATCATCCAAGGTAGCACATCGTCTCTCCCTCAATAGTAGACAAAAGTTAGAATCAAAGGCACTGGCATAGGTGAGTTTAATAGAGCTAGTGGTGGGTTTTACTTCAGCTGGTATCTTACTGTACATGTGGTTAAACCTGTTATTAAAATCAGACAACAACTCACCATTTTCCCTCTTTAAGTTCCCAAACTTGGTGTGGTAGTAGAGTATATCCTTCTTATCCCCCCAATGCTTTAGGAATGCATCATCTAAAGCCTCAATATCTGCTATAGACCTTGGGGTCAGTTCTTTGAACCATTTTCTAGCCTCTCCATCTAGATTTTGGACAAAGACTCTCATCCATACATCAACTTCACTAATGTCCAGGTTATCAACATAGCTATTGAATGATTCAAGATGTTCCTCAGCAGTAACACCTTCAGTCCCGGTGAACTTAGGCATATGCTTTTGATATTCTCCAGTAGGCATGGCATTCAAAGGAGTGGGCAGTACTAGAGGTCCATACCTAGTAGCTATGATTATTTCTATTATGGTAGGTGCTTGTGGTGCTGCCATAGCTGTGGTGGCTATAAGGGTACTGGAAGTCTAAATGACAGAGGGTTGAGGAGTGTCTAATAGGACTAAAGGAGTATGATGGATAGGAGGAGAGACTTTCTTTGGGCTTACAACGAAAGAAGAACCTAAAGAATAAGGAGTTCTATGAATCTCTGAGATTTTTTCTTCACTGCTAGTATTAGATGCTATACTCTCAACATGTATTTGTTCTATTACAGGATTTTCTCGAAGATATATAGAATATTGTTCAGAGCTACCTAAACCTGATGCTCCTTTCTGCAACGCCTTTCTTTCTTTGATGATTTTTTTAGGGTCAAGTACTCGGTCAGCTCGTGGCTTCCAGGTATTTCTCTGAGTATGCCTCACAAATTAAGCCAGAACTATGGAGTGGAGTCGCCAAGAGGTTCGTCCTCTATTAGAGTTGCCAGATAGATGACTACAACCCAAATAGTGTCCAAACTTTGTCTATCATCAAAGCTGGATCTATGTCATCCCCTAGGGAAGCTGAGCTTCAATCTCCTCTCCCTGGAAACGGTGCCAATTATGTTAGCACTCCAAGAAACTCTCCTAGGTTGTAGCTCGAAGATGCCTGGTAACATATAAATCTTCAATATCGTTCTCTGAACTATTGGAATGGATTGGGGTTTGGATCAAGTCAAATGACTGTTTCAACTCTGTTTTCATTCAAGACATGCATGAACATCCTCAGCTTGACAAGGCTTTTGACCACTAATGCTCAATAGTTTATAGATTCAATGAATAGATGGAGAATCCTGACTATACCAGCAGATACATACATAAACACCTATGAATGGCTAGCTACAGAAAGTAAATGAAGCTTGCAAATCTAATTTATAAACGCAAAGATAAGATGACAGTTATCTGGCATTAGACACAGAATAAAACATGAATAACCTATTCAAGTGCATCCTTAGAACAAAGGAGAAGATGGCAATTGAACATGTAACAACAAAAGAATCTTGTATTATTGGAATGAAGATGAGGCACTGGGAGGAACAGAGTATCCACAGTCTCCAAAAGTTGAACCTCTATTACTTTGAACTTTCAGCCATTTATAGGCTTTTTACAATACTCTCGAACTCTCTGAGGATCGAGATGTATTAATCTATCCCCTCTGTCTTCTAACTACTTGATGCCATAACTAGACAAACATGAGCTCAGAGAGCTATGTTTCTAATAAACACGATAATCAAATTCTGGTAATTTCACCACGCTGTCAGGTGGTTCGCTCGTGCCAACAATGTTCCATGATCATTTCTATTGGTTCGGTTGCATTGTGCTGTTGTTTTTTCCCCTTTCGGCCATGCATCCTGTTATTTCAGTTCAACTGTCTGACTGTCAAAAACACTGAAAAAGCCAACAAATTTCCTCCCCGGGTGACTGGTGGGAAGTGGGGTATGGGGGCCGTTGGATCGGGAGGAATGGGTGGAGGAGATCAATCGCTGGAGGCTTGAAGTTGTGGCAGGAGCGGAATAAGTTTGAGCCGTCAGATCTTATATGGTTAGATCGAATGACTATTGAGCAGAGGAGATTCTCGAAGGATAACGCCTGAGAGCGTTTTACTCAAGCGGAAATGGTTTATATCAGGCGGTCATCGGGCGGTAAGTGGTAAAGGTCGGAGCCCGCCCAATTCCATTCATCGAGCGCCACGTAGCAGTGGAGGAGAGAGAGGAAACTGCTTTATCGGGCGGGTATCCCTCTCTCTTGTTGCCCGAGCAATATGTGCGATAGCCGTTAGATCTAGCAGAAATGATCTAACGATGGTGATTGGTCGAAGCAGGTGAGAATATAACATTGGTTGGATGAAGTGTGGACCATATGGGAACCTCTCCATGATGGAAGAAAATACCATTTACCTCCTTTAGTCTTCAAAATAACAGCACTGCACCTCAAGGCTAGCAGGAGGCACTGACTCCCTAAGCGCTGTGGACCTCAATTTTATACATTTTCACATTGGATCCATTATCATCAACTATAGATATAAAACCAATTGTACCATAAACCATATTTGCATCAAACCTTTTTTGCTCAGCAACACACACTGTTAGAAATATAAAAATTCTTCCATCAACAACTATGGTATGGACAATAGAGAGCTTCTACAATTTAAACAATACTTGAGTACATCACCAACAATATATTCCCTGAAGTGTAAACCATAAGTTGCAAATTTTGATCAACAACAACCAGTTCAAGGTAGAATGAAAATAACATCCCTATTAGTTCATTACTAATTCAACATACTTTTTCAACAAACCTATAATTTCTACAATAGCCTTGTTTCTACAAGACAAACCCTCTCAGCTATGCTCAACACAAAAATTTCATTATGGTTATCCTTAGCAATAATGCAAACACATCAACGATGAACATTGACTGAACACATCCACGGATAAATCAATCATACTAGTAGCCAACATTAATGGACAATTAACTCAAACCCTTAGTCATACAACAACATTGTACTTGATCACAACAATCTTCCACTAAGGCAAGTAATCACATAGGCAACCTTAGTTATCCTGTAAACAACAATCCCTCCCGACTTTACTGTTGATCAAAGACCAAATATTAAGCAACAAATAGCATTAGCTTTGCCACATAATGATAAAACTTAATGTATATTGTTGGCTTGTACAAACTACAAGACATGGCAACAAGTTGAGACTTGCCCCTATAACAAATACACTTAACAACATTGTTCCCATAGTAATGTTGTTCTTTTTGGATATTATTACTATGTATGTAGGTTGAGGATAGTGTCCAACATTTCAGGTGGACACTACACCCATCCTAAGGGGCCAACGAATCATAGTAGTTAGAAAAGAGTGAGCACATAGGAATACAAAGGTGCGAGCAAAGAGAGACATTAAGATTGATAAATAAAAAGTAAAGTTAGAATTAAAAGGACATCTGGTAAATCAAAATGACATATGGGGAAAAAATAATATTATGTAAATAAAATAATGCAATTTTAATAAAAAAATATAAAAAGTGGTAAAATCACATAAATTGAACAATACAATTTGAACTTGAAAATTATGATTTATCCAATGATTTTAAATTTTAAGAACACTAAGAATAATATGGTGATAAGAATAAGTTAATGATTAAGGAAATAATAATATTTAGTTAATGATTATGAAACGAGAAATTTCGAACAATGTTCCCATCAAGTCATCATAAAACAATACATTATCATCTGTAGGACAACACAACAAATTTCTTCAAAGCACATTCTTACAATGGTAATAAATTTATTAGGACAACAACAATCATTGAACTATTCAACTAGTCTTTTCAATGTTTTTTTAATAGAAAACATAAAGGTAAATGTCCATCCCACTATAATTATCTAGCTCTACCAAAGACTTCATCACTTGTTTAAGATCAACATGTATTCTAGGCTTTAGACTTCAGCACATAAGAAAAACTCATACTAACATGTCATATCATCAAAAAACTCAGCAATACTCTAACATACCATCACAATGTTAGGCCTTTAAGTACAATGATTGGTCCTTAACATTTAACAATAATCATCTTCAGGCTTAGCAACATATATGAACAATGGAGTACTTATCAATATATCATTAAACATACTCTTGCAAAGTAAACTGTAAAAAGTAGATATCTCAACAAGATGTCTATCAGTAGCATGCAACAATTCCTAGATTATAGCAGTCCATATTAATATTACAAAAATCCTTACATTCATTGTGTTCCTCCTCCTTGCATGGGATCTACAATCTACAACCTTGTGACCAAATATGTTACTTGAAAGGAAATAGCCATGAAAGAAACTGTTATACCTAATGGTTTATGATCTTCCTAAGGGGGGCGTTCTTCCTTGAATACTCACTTGAAGTGTCTTTGTCTTTTGTTGCCCAAACTGTTTCATACTCTGTTGGGAAGGGATAATAATTCTTCTTCTGCAATCTATTGCAAAGTGTCCAAAGTTGTGGCAAGTGTAGCACTCAACATATTCCAACAAAGGAGCAAAGGATTTATTCCTCCCTTGTAATCTTCCATACCCAACTCTTGAAATGAATATTCTTCTTGCAGAAAAAAAATAAAAATTTGTTGGTTCATTCTTCGTTTGCTAGTTTTGGTACTTGCCTCCTCTCTCATTGATCACACAACTGATATTTTCTACTACAAGCCTTTTGGACGTTTCATTATTGTTTTCTTGGTTTACATGTAGCTACCTTTGAGTTGGATTCAACCATATGAAAGCCAAGGCTTGATTTAACAGAGGGAGATATTTTACAACTAAGGATGTTGTCCAAAGTTTTGGTGCTCTTCTCTAATTTCAATTGATTATTTTCTTTTCTAGATCATTTCTTATTGAAAGAACCTTAGCCTCTAGTCTTTCACATTGACTTTTTAGTTAATTAAGCTAGTTTCCCATCACATATTCAATTATTTTTTTCTCCTCTAACTAAAATTTCAATCTAATAATTTCTTCTTTAATATTGTGTTCTTTATCATCATGCATCTAGGGTATTTTCTTATGATAACTATTTTAAACTATGAGTCTTTCTATTTCATCTAGTGTTGAATGAATTTTATCTTCAAGGATAATCATTCTATCATTTCCATGCTTAAATACTTGTATGGTCGTAGGTGTATTATTATCTTCAAAATGTTCAAATGAACAACTAAGAAAAGGATCACAATCATCTTAACTATTGGAAAAATTACCTGATTCTTTTGTCTCATTCTATGGACCAAATTTTTCTTCTTAATGGCCAGTTGTTTTCACACTAGGCGAATCAATTTCAATCAACTGAGAGTTTTCTTTTGATCACTATTATTCCTTTATTATATTTTATTAGTGAATACCAACACAAATTGATTCCAAAAATAGGATTTTCATAGAGTTGTTGCACGTTCATGGATGCATGCTTCACTCTCTTGGCCTCTTGTTGAGGGCCCTCTCCCCTCCCCTTCCCCTCCTTTTTATGTTTCCCCTTTTGTTCCTTCTCCCCTACATGCTTGGACTTTTAACTTTTGTTGGTAGGAAAACCCCGATGTCTGCTACGGCCCAAAATGGATCTCTAGCAACTAAAATCATAGCCTTCAACTCCATGGTCATTGCACCGCCTAAGTTTTAGAAGAAAGGCTCGACTCGCTTTGTTAAAAGGGAGGATGAGATTCCAAATATCGAGATTAGTGCCCCTCAATCTCACTCCTGTGCTTTGAAGCATGCATATTGGGGCCTTATTTGTCAGTTCATAGGCCTCTAGCCCTCTCCACGTTTGGTTCGGTCTTGGCTAGAGAAGAACTAGAAGTCACTCATCAAAGGAGAGGTTATTCCATCGTTCTATGGTAAGGGCTTCTACACCTTCTACTTTTAAAACAGACTGGACTGTTGGCATTATGATGTATTTGTTGTACTTGGTGGCAACCCACTTGCAGCAGAACAATTCACTTGTATATGGTAACTAAATGAATCTACAGAAGAGATATCAGATGTGATAGAATGCATGACAGTAGTGTTTATAGATGTGATGAAATGCAGGGTAGCTTCAAGGAATCAGTTCAAAAGGCAACTCACTGAGATGAAAGTATAATAGGCAATTAGCAAAGAATTATAGATCAGTCTTCACAAAATGAGGAAAGAGAGGTATATGTAGGTTCACCATTGACCAAGCCACATATACACGCAGGTTCACTGTATACAAGCTGCATATACGTACACAGGCACTTTCACAGAAAGAAAAGCACGTATATCTTAGAAAACTAAATTTCTGGTCCAAAGTATTTGGTCCATGGTATTTTGATCCATGCTATTGGTCCAAGGTATCTGGTCCGAGGTATTGACCCCAGGTATTTGGTCCAAGGTATTGGTCCTAAGTGGTTTTGGTCCATGGTATTGAGAAAGGCTTAAGACTATTAAAGGAGGAGAAGATCATTAGGCCAAGGTGTATCGAATATCTGATGAAGTGTGAGATCTAATATGCAGGTTATTGACTTATGGTGCTATGCTTGATCTGAACCAAGGATGAACCTTAGCATTTGATAAAGGAAAAGATCTAATGATGTATCAGGATCTCAAGGCTTGAAGTGAATCATCTTTATGTGGTTTAATAATTTATCTAAATAACTGGCGTATGTTGTAGTCTGTAAATATGATGATCTGGGTATGACTGAAGTCTGGAATAGTTGTAATGTTTAAATCATCATTTACAGATCTGTACGTAGGTTCACTTTAGCAAAAGAACGTATACACGTTGGTTATGCACACCAAAGCAGCGTATACATCATAAATTGGATTTACAGATATGTACGCTAGTTCACCTTGAGGAAAGTGCGTATGCACACAAGTTCGACACATGCAAGTAGCGTATACCTTATAAAATATGTTTTAGTTGCTTCTGTTTGCTGTTGCAGTGTTCTGGGTTCTGGTTACTGTATTCTGGTGACAACATTCTGAATGATCAGTTTGATGGAGTGATTGATTGATTCGATTGTGATTGGTTCAAAAGGAGATTGATTGATGCAGATATATTTGATGATTTATTGATGTTATTGATGGATCCAGTCTGAAAATTTATGAAATGTGGTCCCTGGAAGAAAAGAGAAGGTTGTAGCCTTCTGTAGGCTGGCACCTACGTACTAGTAAACATATAAGCTAGTACAAGAGCTAGGGGGTTGTAGCTCCCTTCCAGTAGAAGCTGGAGAATGAGAGAAGGTTGTAGCCTTCTGCAGGTAGAAGCTTGCGTACTGGTATAAGACTACACCAGTACAAAAATTGTAAACAAAATTCTCTTATTATTAAAAGAAGACAGAGACGATTGCAGCAAGTGGTTTTCACCCACATTGGGTTTCCACCTTATATCCTGGTGTTCATGTGTGTTTCTTATGTGTGATGGTTTGTTCTGTTTTTACTGCACCTGGTTACTGTTTATATGGTTAATGAAGCACTGATTAAAGATCAACATATGATGAATTAACTGAATCATAAGTTTACTGGATATACGCTAGTTGCCTTAAACATAGTTGCGTGTACACACGAGTTCCATTAATTGAATTAGCGTACATAAATCTGATTATGGAAATGAAAAATTGTTGACTTGATAATATTGATTCGACCCCCCTCTCAGTATTATTTCCAACACAAAGATTTATTTTTCGGGAGTGACCCATACTTCATGGGAGCATAGGGGCTTTATTTGGATAAGTGTAGTCTCAGATTCAGCTAGGAAAGTGATGTTCATTATTCAGTCCTAGTCTGGGTGAGGTTTCCCTACCTCGCCCTCCACTGCTGGAATGATGCAAAAGTTTATATTGATTGGGAACTCTCTAGGAAAGTACATAGATTGTTCGGAGCCAAAGGATGGTCTATTTTCTTGTGCAAGGATTTGTGTGGAAGTCGACCTAGAAAAATGTCTCCCAACTGCAGTCAATCTCTATATGGATAGTTGGGCACATGTGCAAGAAGTGGAATTTGACCAACTTCCATTCAAATGTACACTTTGTCATGAATACGAGCACTTTTCCAAAAGATGCCTGAAGCAATAGGACAGGTCGGAAAATCAACAAGGAGAAGAAAATGAGAAATAACAACAAGTAAAAATAAAAAAGGGGAACTCAAAATAGAATAATGGGCCAGTAAAAAATTCAAAGTCTTCCCCCCAGAAAGCGGGTCCAAGCCAAAGCATGCCCACCCCTCCCATGGGGGCCCCCATTCTAGAGGGTGGAGACGACAAAGAAGAAAATAGGTATGCAGCTTTGGCATTTGTTCATGAGGATGGAGGTTACACTGACGCCCCCACCCCACCGGCGCCCCCCCCCCCCTCCCCCAAAATGATCTAGCCCTCAATGGCCTTGAGATTGTTATTCTCTCCTCGGCCTCAAAAAAGAAAAGGAAAAAATATTCAAGTCCAGAAACATCCAGTAACACATAAGACACCACATATGAAGGGTTCTTATCTTGCAAGGAAGTAATGGTAACAACAATACTGACAAGCTTAGCAAATGAGAAATTAGAAGGTGCAAGAGTTAAGGATATGGACATAAAGATAAGAAGATCAGGATGGAAAACAAACAAAGAAATAAGGCGGGAAAAAATGGAAAAAGACAAAGAGTTGGGCTTCCAACACACCATCCCACGTTAGTTAGCTGACTTGGGGGCCAAAGGAGGAAAAAAAAGGAAGCAAGCCCTGCGAAAGGGATGACATCCACAAATAATAAATAATGAATATTATCTCCTGGAACTGTAGGGGTCTAGGATCTGGGAAAATAATAATGGAAGTGAAATCACTAATACAAAAGGAAAGACCAGTAGTCACTCTCCTCCAGGAGATGAAGTTGGGAGAGACAGAAATATCCTCCATCCACTCCAAAGTTTGGGGTTGTAGCAATATGGTAGCGGAAATCTCAAGAGGTGCTTCGAAAGACCTCTTCATATTGTGGAATCTAGAAAAATCACAACTGGTAAGCTCTATAAAAACCACCCACTGGATTGCAACTACCTTTAAAATTTTATAGTTGCATCAGAACTTCACTGTGATCAATGTATATATGCCTGTTCACTTTAGAGAGAAACAAGAATGTTGGAAGTCCTTGACAAAGTTGAAAAACATTGATTATGGACGTAACTGTATACTAGGAGGTGATTTCAATACCTCTATGGGTAAAAACGAGAAAAGGGGAGGCTCAATCATCAAGGATGCCTCTCAAGAGAATATGGAGGACTTAATTCTCAACCTCAACCTTGATGTCAAA
Organism: Pinus tabuliformis; assembly: GCA_031772625.1. NCBI lineage: Eukaryota > Viridiplantae > Streptophyta > Pinopsida > Pinales > Pinaceae > Pinus > Pinus tabuliformis. The sequence goes on along the minus strand of CM062807.1, from coordinate 1,215,957,989 downwards.
ACTCCTAAATTCATTTATACTTGGAATAATAAATGCACTAGCCTGGGCCATATTGTTGCTAGGCTTGATCATTTCCTAGCTTTTGATAGCCTCCTCATCTTGAACCTTTGCCTGAAATCCTTTATTCTTCCATGGAGTGGATTGGACCATCACCCCATTAGCCTCCTTATCTCGCCTTCCCTCAATATTGGGCATATCCCCTTTCGGTTCTCCCCTCTATGGTTGGACTCTTTAGGGTTCTCTGATTTGGTCTCTCTATCTTGGTCGATGTGGGTAGAGGGCAGCCCAATCTCTATCTGGGAATCCAAAATAAAAAGGCTAAAAGGTGATATTAAGAAGTGGCTAAAGGAAAATAAATCTGAAAGGAAATATGCAATAAGAGATACGAAGGATCGTCTAGCTTCAATACAGGGGAAAATTGAGACTATCCCGATGAACTTGACTGAATTTCAAAAAGAAGTTGAAACCTTCAAGGTTCGTCATGCCCACCTCAGAAGAGAAGAATATTACTGGATATTAAAGTCTATAAACAATTGGCTCTTAGCTAGGGAAAAAAACACAAAGTTCTTTAATAAGCAGGCAAATTTTAGGGAACGAAAAAAACATATCTCAGATCCAACATGCGGGGAAGACACTAACTAATTTTGAGGAAATTAAGAAAGTTGTCGTGGATCATTTCAAGAACCTCTATTAGGAAGACCCCTAGAGAGATCTGGAAAGTGAGTAATTCTTTCTGGAGAATGTCCCCACTCTCGTCACTGTAGAGATGAATAATGCCTTGACCTCCCCTCCAACGTCATATGAGATTAAATCAATTGTATTCTCTCTTTTGCCTAATAAATCCCCTTGTCTGGATGGTTTCGTGGCCAACTTCTATCAAAATTTTTGGGAGGTGATAAGTAAATGCTTGTGTCGTATGGTAGGGTACTCTTTTAAGAGATTTATCATGGGGGGAGGAATCAACACTTCCTTATTAGATTTAATCCCTAAGGAGTCTAACCCCTCCTCCTTATCTAGATTCCACCCAATCTCTCACTGCAATGTCTCAGATAAGGTCATCTCGAAGTTGCTTTCCTCCAGGCTCAAAAATCTTCTGCCTCTTTTGATCTCGGCAAGCCAAGGGGGATTTGTGTCAAAGAGGTAAATATTTGATAATATAATTTTTATACATGAGGCTATAGATTCAAGTTGGAAAAGAGGGGATCAAGGAATGATAATTAAACTAGATATGGAAAATGCCTTTGACAGGGTCAGACTTAGTTTCTTGATGAAAGTGCTGCGAAAGATGGGGTTTGATGAAACCTTTATAAAGTGGATTTCTCTTTGCATATCTTCTCCTTGGATCACCCCACTAGTAAATGGTCGGGTAGGGGGTTTCTTTAAAGCTTCTATGGGGCTATGTCAAGGCTTCCATCTCTCCCTTTTTCTCTACATAATTATGGGTGACTCACTGAGTAGAATACTGGGGAAATATTGTGACTCCCACCACCTTCCTGGGATCAGATATGAAGGGGGGACCAGAAGTATCAATCACAAAAAACTTGTGGATGACACCATTTTGTTAGGTGGTGCCTTTGCTGTGATCTCTAGGCGCTTCAAAGGGAATCTAGATAAGTTCCTCGGAGCGTCAGGAGGAGCCAAAAATGATCGCAAAATTCATTTATATACTTGGAATATCTCCCCTAGAAAGCATAAAATATAGAATAACTTATGGGATTCAAAACTGTCTGGGATTGGAAATAATTCAACTACTTAGGAGTTCCAATCTTCCTAAGAAGAGTGACTCTCTATTATTGGTAAAGGATCCTTGACAAAATCAAATCTAAAATTGTGAATTTGAGCAGAATTTGGCTAAACAATGTGGGGAGGACTATCCTTGTGAAATCTATGCTATCATCCATCCCTCTATACAAATTATCATCTCTACATGCTCCTAAGTATGTTTTGCATCAACTTGGAATTTATATTAGGAAATTTCTATGGGAGGGAGGAAAGCAAGATAATAAAAAATTCCACCAGGTTAGCTCGAAACCTATCAGAGCGCCAAAACAACATGGGGGGCTTGGCATTAGAGACCTTGCTATGGTCAATATGGTCATGTGGGCCAAGCTCTATTGGATCCTAACGACGAAGCCTGATCTATGATGGGTGAAAGTAATTAGAGAAAATTATTTTCATCACCACAACAATAGGGAAGATCACATGGACGCAACTCAGGGTTCTCCTATCTGGAAACTAATGTGATCATCTTCGAATTTCATTTGAATAATCTCCGTAAAATTTCAGGTAAGGGTGCTTCGATTAATATTTGGTCAGACTCGATCCTGGAGTTCCCTCATTTGGGTTGGGATCCCTCTCTCTTCTCCCTTTGGGATCATATGATGCATAGCAAGGTGTCCCATTTAGACCAAATCTCTAATTGGGACCGACAGGGTCTTTGGAGGGGGTGGAAAATGGAAAATATCCCAGCAAACTTGATCCCATCAAGAGATAATCTAATTAAGAAACTAATTGGATGTAACCCCCTTACACAATCAATGGAGGACAGGTGGGGGTGGAAGAATTCCTCATTCTTGGTCAAGGAAGGCTACTCCCAACTACTTTTCAATGCCCAAATCCCCCCCAAGTCCTCAATCTGGAATAAAATTTGGAAAACCAATGTTATCCCCAAAGTAAATTTCTTTTGTTGGTTGTTAGCTCATAAAAAAATCCTAACTATGAAGAATCTCTAGAAAAGAGGTTTCATTGGTCCCTCCCGATGTCCTCTCTATGAGAACTCAGAGGAAAGCATCCCTCATCTCTTCCTCTGTTTCCAGTTTTCAAGATCGGTTTGGTCGGTGGCCCTTGGCCCACTTTTCCTCAGAACAAGGTGGCCTGTTGATCTCCTTCATTTCTTTGACTCTTGGCCCAAATTTTATGCGGGCTCCCTCCAAGCCAAAAAAACCTTCAAAGAGATTTGGATCTCTCTCCCTAAGTACATATGTTGGCATATATGGTTATCAAGAAATAAGGCGATCTTCAACTTTGCTTTCCCTCCAGCCAGGATCACTGCCCTTAAAGCTCTCTCGTCTTGTTTTGAATTTCACAGACCTGTTATGGAACCTTCTCTTGATCCTGATGAATCAACATGGATCTCTCCTTTAGCTTGGACCCCTCCCTCCATGTCCCCAACAAAATTACCTCCTTCTTGCCCTCCCTGGATCCTTAGATTGACCCATGAAGGGCTTTTTGAATGGATGCAAAATTCAAATTCATGGACTCTCCAATTTGATGGTGCCTCAAAAATAAATCCTGGGGTGGTAGGAGTGGGAGGGATTCTCATTAATCCCAAAGGAATAATTGATGATAGGTATGCCGGGGTTTGGGAAAGAAGACAAATAACCAAGTGGAGGCCTATGGATTGTATCTTGGTCTTACCTTATCTCAACAAAAAGGAATCAAGGAAATGAATATCCTAGGGGATTCTCTCTTGGTCATAAAACACATGAACTCTAACTCTGTAGCCCAAAATAAAAAACTGAATCAGATACTCAAGAGAGCCCTTGGCATGCTCCCTCTCTTTGGGAATCTATTTTTTTTTCACATCCTAAGAGGCCTAAACAAGTATACAAATATGTAAGGCAACATGGCATTTCAAATGAAAGAAGGGTGCAACAAGGTCAATGAAATAGATTTTTATTTTACCATTCCTTAAATCTTTTCATCAAAGTCCTAAATTTGATGATAATTTTCTCCTACTGCACTAAAAATCGGGCACAAAAGTAAAAAATCATGGATTTAATGGTTTTATTAATCTCTTTTGTCCCTTCCCTCCCCTTGTGTGAATTCATCATTCCTTCCTTGGTTCCCTGCTCCTGTCTCCTCATCCCACACCTCATCCTCCACATCACCCCCTCTTTGACCCCCCCTCTCCCGGCCAGCTCTCTCGCCACCGCATCATCCCCTCCCTCACCCCTCATTCCAATCTCCCTACCCCCCCATCACATCCTTCCTCTCTATATGAGCTCACTCTCCCCTCACATCTAGAATCATCCAATCATATTCATTTTTTCTCACTCGAATCGTGGTTGAAAACCTTAGTAGATAAGATCACTTGGCATGAAGTTGAGGATAAGTGTGGGAACTCTTCAACTCTTTCCTCATATTCGGGTCCGTAGTAAGAATAATCAAGCCATCAACATGCGAAATTCCTCAGAGTGAGAGACGCATTTACTTCCTCTAGTTGGATCAAATGGTTCACTTGCGTGAAGGATAATTTTCTCAAGGATAAATTTGTTTCAAACATCAGGGAAATCATGGTGGAGCATTGGGATCTCAAAGGTGTTATCCTCCACAATGTCACAGGCTGCAAGGAGATTGATGAAGGTAACCACATACTAAGCTTTTGGTTTGGTTGCTAGCCCTACCAAACTAGAGAGGGATCTCTCTGTGAAATCACAGTCAAGAGATGACTGGAATGTAAAGGATTTTAGGCTAGATGGCTAGGCTCAAGTGGGTTTTGGAAAATTTAGGGTTTTGTTGCTAGATAAGGGAGAAAAACTAGGTAGCTAGGCCAACAAGATCAAAGGGTTACAACAACAAAGATATAAAGGAGCAAGGTAGCAATACTTTTGTGATGGATCTTAGGGTTTTTTGGTGTAGTATGGTGTTTAGAAGAAGATAAAGGTCTTAATGAGCATGAAACATGAAATCATTAAGCAAGAAAGAAAGTAACACATAATTATTTTTCCATCAAAACAAAGCTTAATGTAAAGAATCCTGATTATAAACTGTAAGGAAAACCATTGAAGAGTTGATGAATAGAAAGAGAAGATGAATATATTTCATATAAACTGATAAAAGATATAAAAAAACATCACAAACTTACTACACGTGAATTCCTAGATAATAGCTGCAAACTGTATCCTTTGATTTCCAAAAAATATGTAAGTACAAGCTACAATAGTTCTCTCCTCTCAAGTCCAACCCATTCTATGACTGAGAAAATGATACATAAAGGCAAAAACAACATCTCCCCACTCTTAGGGGTCAAATCCATGACTCTAGGAACTACTCCATGAGGTGTTCTAACAAAATCCTATTGTCTAGGGAAGTTAAAAACAACTTCTTCAATTAACTTTGACTTCCAACCACTCTCATAAATGAGGCCAAATTTACATCAAAACCACTTACAAAGACTAATCACCCATTATTACATCATATTTACACTAGGATTACTCAATTACATCATTTACATAAGTGAAAAATTCAAACTAGGTCGAACTGCTAAAGAAAATGGTCTCTTGGAAAAAGCGCATCGAATTCTGTGAAAAGCACAACATCGCTTGCAAAAAGCGCAGCGTGAACTTGCATGCCACTTTTGGAGGCCTTCCTGAACTCCAAATTGAGATCCTGATAGCTCACTGGAAATTTATTTATGTCTGCTACATAACAGAGTCATCAATCACTGAAAATGACAAAGTATAATGCCTCAAAAATCAGTTCTCCCAAGACTGGTAAACAAGAATAGCATGGCCTCCAAAAACAGGGCATAAGGTGATTTTAGGTGGTTTTTGGGAATTTCCTCCCTGTAAAAGCTAATGATTGAGGCAGCCAAGTGTCCAAATTTGATGTAGAAGTCAAATGATATCTAACCATGTAATTTGTTTTCCCATTGGAACTCTCTATAAAAAGCGTAGCATGGCCCACGCTACTCTTTTTGCAGGTTGACTGTGCCAAAACTTGCAAAATTCTCGAAAAACAAAATTTCTTCCAAAATTATTCAAAATTGATATGTAAGGCCACCAAGTGATATGCTATGTTATAAGGGATGCATCAGGAAGCAAATCTAATATTAATTTCCCTCTTTGTTTGTTTAGTGTTTGATTTAGCCTTACTTTCATTTGCTTGACTTTGACCTTCAAAATCATGTTCCTTGTGTAATAATGGGCAGCCATGTGTTTCTGAAGCCTCTTGTCCCTGTTAGCCTTCTTGAGAAGCTTATATAAATGATCATTGACTTTTCCCAGCCAATATTCTTTGTCTTCATTGATTTCCCTGTCAATAAGCTCATTCACCATGATCTGCTTCCTTTGTTGTTGAAGTGCCTTCTTAAGGCCTTTTGTCTTTGATTTTTGTTTTTCTACTTGCCCTTGATGTTCCACTAGGTCCTATGCCTCTATCATTGATTTACCTTTAGTCTCCTTTTGCAATTTCATGATATGTTTCTCTTGAAGCATTTTGTCAACCTTCAGTTGCATGTTTTCCTGCTGCAGGCATGCTATCAAAGCATTTTCCTCTGTCAATTCATCCTGCAACCTTTTGAGTTCATTCTCCTTGTTCACCATAGGCTGCTGAAATTTTGTAGGGTCCTCATTAGCCTTTAAAGTAGTTTTGGCTTGGCCCATTCCATAAACTGTGGAGAAAACACAAGCTTGTTTCCTCTTTGATAAGTTTTAACCACTTTATATGCACCTTTATTATTTTTCATTGCATAACTACTTGATGAGCTAATTTCTGTTTGAGCAAGGGGTGTTGAGGATGAAGTGGGTCTAGTAGGTTGGTTGGAAGAAGGCAAAAAGACCTCTTCTCCAATGAATGTCTCCCAGGAAATGTTTAGTTGCTTAAGCTAATGAAGGACAATAATCTTGATGAGGGAGTGATGAAAGAGGCTATTTTGTTGTAGCTCATTGTTCCTATGCTGCACTTTGTATGTCATCTTTTCTATGCTCTTATAAAGATAGTAGGGTATGTTGAGCAGTTTTACCCTAGTGAAATGCATAAGCAATCTTATGTGATAGCCGTAGAGTCTAGAGAATATCCCTTCACAAGTGAAATATTTCACTATGATCTTCATCAAAGGAGATGGCCAAAAGGAAAGATTCTCTTGATGTTGTATTTGTATGTAGCTTCGAGGTAGGGTTGATATAGTTGAGAATCTAATTCTTGAGTCTTGAACCACTTTTCACCAATGTTGGGTATCCCACTAGCTACTGCTATGATATCAGCTGAGATAGAGAATGTGACACCTGCAATTGTGACTTTATCCTTTCTGAGGTTTGTGACAAACAACCTGGTCAATTCAGCATGGTATTGAACTTTTTGCACCAACTCACAAAACTCAAGACACCCTACATGTTGAAAACACTGTTTGGAAAGTGGTGAAGACATCAGCTCCTGAGTATTTAGAGGTTCATACCTTGACACCTTTCCACCCTTGTTATAAGTTTTCTTCTCCTCCTCCATAGAAAACTGTGAATACAAACCTTAAGGGGAAAAACAAGGGAAGGGAAAGAGGAAATAGGATGATGGGGTTAGGGAGGGGAATTTAGTGTGGAAAAATTTAGGGAGATAAGGAAGGGTGTGAGGGAGTGTTAGGAGGTGATAGGGAGTGAAATGAGTGAGGGAGATAGGTTATAGAATTTATACACAGGCTCAAGGTATTAGGCTGCCAGAAACGCAACGTAGGGGTAGGGTTTGGTTTTAGAGACTTAGGGAATATGAGTGTGTGGTATTAGGGCCTTTAAGGAGTAGATATGATTGTGTAAAAAGGCAGGGAGATGAAAATGAGATGGAATTAGGGGTTTTAGGGTTTAGAAACTAAGAATGAGCAGTGTTATAGAAAAGCATAGCATGGGAATAAATGGATGGGTTTTGCACAATAGGAATTGAGAAATTGAGTGATAGAGGATATGGAGTGAGTGAAATTACTTGTTAGAATCATGTGGAGGCTTTCTTTGCCTTTGAAAACCCTTAGAAACCTGTTTAATGACCCTTTAGGAAAAGTGCAATGTTCATTGTCAAAAGTGTAGCGTGCAGGGAAAAGCGCAGTGTGCCCAGTGAAAAGCGTGGCGTGCTCCCTAAAAACACAATGAGGTAGCTTAAAAATGAAACGAAAGAGTTTGAAATCAATTTTTTTGGAATGTACTTGGCCCTAAAATGGTGGGGAAGTTATTGATGATGAGTGAGAGCTTTTTTTAGTCATGAAATGAATGAGAAAAATAGACAATGATGGTCTTTTATAGCTTGTGGAGTTGGTTTCTTTTCATAGTAATGGGGTGGCCCGCACTATGCCTTTGAAATCATGTAGCTTTGAAACCATGTAGCTTTGAAACCTTTGAATACAAATTGAGATTATTTAAAACTTATTACAAAATATTCTTTTGAAATGAAACCTTTTTGAACCATTTTTGTATCACCATTCCTTTACATGCCAATTTATGAATGGAATGAGAAATTCAATGACTAAGACCCTAGTGACCTAATAGATGATAGTGAGCTGGATGAAGAACATGATAATGAGACTGATATGACCATAAATATTTTCAAATATGGCACATCCAAATGTATAATGACAATGACCAAAACATGGCAATTTGTAAAGGAATAATTGACAACCTAGACTTACTAACCAATGACCAAAGTTTTTGAATGGAAGACCTAGTGAAATGATAAAAACTTGACCTTAAACCCTAATGGACATTCTGAAAGAGAACATTTGATCACTGGTGGCAGGAAAAAATGACTGACACTAACATTGGCTCCAACTAGGGATGGCAACTCCATAGGAGGTGTCAAGAACACCATAGACCTAGTAGCCTTATTCATTGGGCATGGAGTCAAAATGCAAAGACTAACCTCAAACTGAAAATTGACTGACTAACTGACTTTTACAAACAATAAACAAAACAAATAGAAACTTTAAACCAACAACTGATCAAAGAAGCCTTATGGCCTTCTCCTCAGGCTTCAAACTCCTATAATAGCCACTTTACACTCTGACATGAAAAGTAAACTGGTATATACAATGATAATGAAAATTTCCAGAAATTTCTTCAGGTATGGTAGTGCTTGAGAAGCATACCATTGATCACTCCTCCCAAATAACTTTGGCCATTCATTTCTTCCAACAAATAAGCATTCTTCCCCCTGAAGGCTAAGATTTTGTATGGTCCCTTCCATAGGTTTTCAAACTTGTTGTGTTTGCCATTCTCTTCGTTCCGTGCATCCCAACGAAGAACCACATCACCCATGTTGAAGTTATCTTCTTTAGTCTTGCGATCATAAATCTTTTTAATCCTTTCCTAAATCTTAGAAGTATTTTGAAATACTTCTTCCCTAGTTTGTTGTAAATGGATCATTTGACTTATCCTCCGCTGCACATCATTTGGTTCGCTGCTCACTTCCTGCAGAATTTTCATGACTGGAATGACAAGGGATGAAGGAAAAACAATATCAACCCCATACACCAACTGGAAAGGAGACATGCCTATGGATTTCTTAGTACTGACTATGTCCGCCCATAAAGCATTAATGATATTTTTGTGCCAGTTCTTTTTATTGGCCTCCAGAACTTTCTTAATGATTATAGATTTGAGGCTTCTACAATCTTCATTTTGTGTAGTGTTGTCTTTCGGATTCATCGCATTCATGATTTTATTGTATCGATGTTTCGAACCAACCTCTGTGGTTCATCATCAGGATCAGATGTGTGAAAAAGTCAGATCATAATGGGGTAATAAATATAGGAGAGGGTTGGGATGATGATGAATGGAGCCAACATGTTTGATAATGTTTGGAAATAAATTTAGTTTAATTAATTAAATGTTATTATTAAGTTTTTTGTTATTATTAAATGTTTATATTTTTATGATGATTATTAGTTTATTAATTAATACTAAATTGGGTAACTAAGGTTTACATAAAATTATATATAAATTTTACCAAATTAATTTTTTTTAGGGTTTTATTTATTTATATTAATGTTATTTATTCAAATATTATAATGTAATATTGTAGTATTATGATGTTATTTATTAAATATTATAATATCATTATCTAAAAGTTTTTTGTATTAATTATTTTATTTTAGTTGACATTAATTAATGCTTAATGTTATATATTTAAAAATAATATGATGCAACATTATAATGTTACACTGTTTTACATACTATAATGTTATAAATCCATTAACCAAAAGTTTTAGTATCGATTAGTTTGTTGAATTATTAATGTTAAATTTATTTTGTATTAACATTAATGTTTTCATTGTTACAAGATAATTAAAACATCTAATTTTATAATATAACTAATTAGGTTTTCTATATATTACTAATTGAATGTTTATTATATTTCTTTTTATTAATTAATAATTTGAGATTAATTGCTAAGGAAGTTCCTAATTATTATTATTTTAATGTTGATAAGAGATTTATTAGAGGATTCAGCCAACCCATTCCCTTGCAGGTAATAAGTGTTAGAATGCCCCAATGTGATATGGTACTTCTCACAAAAATCCACCATCTTCTTGGACTTAAAAGCAACAACATTGTCGGTGATTATTTTTTGTGGGCAACCAAATCTAGACAAGATATTAGTTTCAATAAACTGAATGACAACAGAATCAATAGCTTGCCTAGTTGGGATTGCTTCAATCCATTTTGTAAAGTAGTCTGTGGCTGTCAGGATCCACTTGTGTTGTGCGGACGATGAAGGATGGATTTCCCCAACAAAATCAAAACCCCACTGCTGGAATGGAGTTGAAACTGAAACTGGCTGCAAAGGCAATGGAAAAAGTTTTCTTTTCCCTTGAAAAATCTGGCACTCATGGTAGCTCATTACTGTTTTGTACACATCAGCAAAAAGAGTAGGCCAATAAAACCCAACCCTCAAAATTTTGTTGGCTATAGTTTTCCAAAAGAGATGGCCACCACAATATCCTTTGTGGAAATCAATCATCACATCCTTTGCTTCATTTTCAACAAGACAGTTCAGCAATACACCACCCGGATCTTTCCAAAACAAAACACCATCAAGAATGCAATATTTTGAAGCTTTCAGTTTTAATGATCTACTTTTACCTTTGGGCACTTGCAATGGAGGATTTAAATGCTGCAATATATAAACTATGTTGGAGTATGTTGATGCCCCGAAATTCGTTGCAACAACATCGGGGAAACCACCCGGTCCGGACCTTAGTGCAGCTCCTTTTCCGTTTGGGATAGTGGCTCCGACTGGGGATAATGGGACCAGTTTCCCAAGAATTATAAGTAAACGGGATGGATGAATGATTTACGATATAAGGTGGTAATAAGTGAATAGCTAAACTATAAGAGAAATATAATAACTATAATCTAATCCCGGGACTTATCGATTCATAGAGTGCAGCGTTTAATAATTTGTGCTTAATGGCAGGCATATAGATGACTCTAACACTAAAGCATAGATGTTTAAATCATTTAAGATTGCTCTGCATAATTAGTTATGCAGAGCGATAATAGCGAATTACTACACTTAGTCATTTATATTGTTGCTACACGCATGAGTAAGAGAGATAACAAATCACAAAACATTCAATAGTGATATGAAATGAAGATTTGCTGTTATATTGCATCCATGTATTCAACAATAGCAAAGATAATAACACAACAATTCATATAATAGAAAAGAGGACAGATACAGATAATAGTACCATGTAAGCTGTTTGATCAATCCAGTATATTAATCACTATGTCGCGGTCCTTCCTTCAAACCAGAAAGCATTCCAAGCAAATGACAGTAGTGCACAATTTGCATAAAACAGCGTTCTAAGCAAAATTAAGAACCATCGGTCGAGTTTCACAAAAGGATATAGACTGAAGCACAATAGTGCAAACTTCAGCCTTTTTGTCTTTTACAAAATTTTACGACCCTTTCCAAAACAATGAAAGGATCTATAAATACTATGCTAATCTAAATATCTAAATATCTAAAAACTGAAAAGCTACTAAATTGGCATTAACAAATATCATCTTGTTTCCTGGTGATCTGGCAGTCGGTGGCGATGCTTCATTCAGAGGTCTCTTTGCCTTTACTCCTTTGCTGACATATCGCCAGCATTGGCTCTACTTCTGGTGGAGTATTGAGGTGTGAAGTTAGCTGGGCATCATATGTGGCATCCTGAATGTCGGAAATCAGATATCGGAGGGCATCTGTTAAACAATTAAGAGCCGACCTTTGAGAATGTGGTTTAATCAGAAAGAGCCAATATGCGTCGGCGGTTAAGGTATTTACTCCGGCGATTAACCGTCCTTGTTTCTCCAGATCAGGGTAATTTCTCTGTTCCAGCATGTTTGCTGTTGTTATGCTTCCAGGTGTGCACTGGGAAATCATGTTTTCCAGATACAATGTGTCGTTGACTAGATTGATCATGTTGCTGGCAATCATTTTACATCTGGAAGCCGCCCTTTCAGCTTTCATTACCTGAGTATTCCATTCCATGAAGAGTATGTCCTTGTATGTTACATGGATTCGGGACAAATTTGCCGCTTTCCCTTCTGGAGTGTCTTGCCACTCAATATATTCTGATATGTCATCTTCAGCCTGATCTAGCTTATTCCTGGCCTTTTCTATTTGCTCACACACTACTGTAGATGTTTCACAAAATGATTCGGCGTCAACAAGTTGTCGGCACAAGAGCCTGATCTGAGATATTAATGCGTTGTTTATTCGAGTTGCCTCTGCTCTGAAATCATCAATACTCTGGGCGTCCTTGATACCTTCGAGCTGTGCTGATAGCTGAATTATTTGCTCGTCTTTAGATTTTATCATCAGCTCATTTGATGCTTTTAACTGGGATAATGCCTCTGATAATTCTTTTGCCTTCTGAACCTCACTTTGGTCTATCCTCTGTTTTTTGATGAGCAGTTGTTGGGTTAACAAATTGTTTTCTTGCTGTTGAGCCAGCAACTGTTCTTCTACCTGCGCTGCCTTATTTTTCGCCTCAATTACTTCTGCCTGCAATGCATATATTTCATGATCTTTAGTCTTCAGCAGAAGACTTACCTCTGATGCTTTGTCAATAGTTACTGCCGAATAAGCTCCCGCAAATTGCGATAGCTTAGTCAGATCTTCAGAGGGATCTAATTCCCCCTTCCAGACCACATTGCCCGTGACTGTTTGCTCGGGTGAAATAGAAGGTTGATCAAGCCTTCGTCTTTTCCTAGAGCGCCTAACAACGGCTCTATGCTTTGGGCTGTAGAAAATATCTAGGGGAGGAATTTCTTCCACCTGAAGATCAATTTGATCGGATGGGTCTTGAGTGATTACCTCAACATTCTGTACCATGGGTGGGCCGCTGGTTCCTTCTAGAACCTGAGAAGAAGTAGTATCGGGAGAATTACTTGTTTTGGAGGCGTCTGAGTCTTTGGAGGCTTCCTTACCACTGATAATGGAATCAAATTGGTTCCATTCCTTAATCAATTCAGGATCGGTAGAGATTTGCTCACTTTGTTCTGTGTGGGCTTTACTCTGTTCTTTCTCTTGTGCAATCCTCTGCTGTTCCTCGAATGCCTTCCGCTGTTGCTCCTCTTGTACTCTCTGCTGCTGCTCCTCTTGTGCTCTCTGCTGCTGCTCCTCCAATTCCTTTTTCTGCCTATCTTCCAGTTCTTTCTTTGCTTTCTCTTCTTCTTCCCTCTTCCTCTATTGCTCTAACTCTTTCTGTTTTCTTTGCTCTTGATCCTTTTGTGCCTTTTGCTGCCTTTCTATCTGCTCCCTTTTATGCTTCTCTGCCTGCAGCTTGTTTTGCCTTTCCTCCTGTTGTTTATCATACTCTTTAATTGTAACAGGAGGTGGATGTATTTGCTGCTGACCAGGCTCGCTTGAGGAGGATGTTGGGGTTGTGGATAATAAATCTAGAGGCAAAGTTTGCAACCTTTGCTTTCTAAGTTTATTAAATTCAGTTAACTCCACATCTTCGTATCTCATTGCAGCAAGTTGTTTGATTTGGCTTATTGAATCGGCACTCACGAACAGGTCATCAAACTGATCTTCTTGATGGACAACCTTTGACAGTTTGGCCTGTTCCAAGGCAATGAAAGCAGTCTTTTTTGGATCATAGAGTCTGTTTGGAATAGAAGCCAGGGATACCATTTGGAGTTTTGCTGCTTCCTTTTCTGCATGCTTGTAATTCTGCAGCGTATAAACTCCAATTCTTAAAGGAAAAGAGGGCCATCCTCTCTTTTTCTCCTCTTTGAGAGTTTGTGTGACACCCTCAGACATAATCTGGTAGGAGATTTCCCGGGCTAACAATTTATCTGGGATGTATAGAGGGAGAACGTGTGGCCTAACCTTGTTTCCAAAAACTCTAATATAGGTAAAATGCTCTTCCCCGAACCAATGTGCTACGGCTGGTAGGTCAAAAGAAGCTTCATAGGAAATTCTTGGGATAGGTCTGTCGAAAATAGAATAGTGGACGGGCACCATGAAACCATTGCAAATTTGATACAAATGGTCCTTGTAAGAGGGCTTCCATAATTTCCGATGGTACAAGTGAATGGGTGTTGGATCATGGGTGGTCCATCTCCAACCAAGGACAAGAAACTCAGAATTGAAACACAGGGTATCCATAATGTAAGCAGAGTAATAAAAGGGTGGGATTTTCCTTTCGGTGACTCTGGTTTTGGCTCTAAACTCACGAACAGCTATGACCAATTTATCAGACAGAATAGTGGCCCAATCCATAATTGTACTATTGACGGCCGCTTCCATTAAAGGAACCATGTCAATATGGATATTAGCAGAGTCATGTAATCCCCACAATCTACACATCATAATCCCAGCATAGCAATAGGGAGAAGCCAAAGAAGCATTGGAGTACTTACCCGAACTGTCATGCTTGTGTTTGGCTGGATTCTGCCTCCAATCTCGGAGAGGTTCGGATGGTGATTCATTCTCTTTCGCGAACTTCTCCACGAAGGTTCTGTTATAGAATAGCTCAGGTTCAGGCAAATGATACATCCGCCTCAGGTCATCAGGCTTGAAGGATCCGAAAATCCTTCCATCCTTTGTATGAAAGGTTCTATCAGTGAGAGTAATTTCCTCAATTGCCCAGCGGACCACATCAGTGTAAGGTAGGAATTGTTCTCTGGCTGCTATTCTGTGCAAAAAGGAGTCGGCCAAGTCTTTGAGAGTTGCCTCGGACTTCTTTAATTCATCCACACTAGCCTCAGTTACTGTTTTTTCTGGTTGCTCAGCCTCTAACAGATTATATGTACCTTGCCATGTAGTGCTAGGAAGACCAGTGCATGTAGTATCTGAGATTAAGCCTTTCTTTGAAACTATAGCAGCTTGACCTGCGACAGGTGTTGCAGTAGAACCTGCCACCTTCTTGAATTTCTTTCCCATCATGTTCAGGCTTCTCTCGACGGTTGAATTCTACACAAATGTAAGAGAAATCGTAACAAGGAAATAACAATGACAATCCATAACGGGATAGATATATTACTTGAAGCGTGGCGAGATTAATTCTAAAAGTGGCTGCGGATCTAATGATTTGAGAAGGCACCGCAGATGCAATGATGGTGATTTTACAGCCTGCAGCTCCATAAATGACCATTACTTAGTTATTAAACCGAATGACCCCTTAAAGCGTGCAACAGATTTTTTCAAAGGTCTAATCGTGAATGTTCGTTAAATCGAAGGGGCAAAGCTTTAAATACGCATGCATTACCTTATCCCTGCATTTAACGACATTTTGAAATCTGTGCTTATGTCAAATCGGATTCAAATATAACTTTGAAGCTTTGAAATAATCACCTTTTAGGAATTCTGGTCATCATTAAGCGTCATCGCATCGCATCGGGGGTGTGAGTGATATTATCGTTTGGGAGAGATCTTGGCGAATGCCGATTGCGACATTGCATCGTATTAGCGTGCGAACATAATCCCTAGATGTATATCAAATGATTTACCGACTACCGATAGCGATATCACATCGCATCGGGGAAAAGATCTGAACGTCTTATGAAAATGTATGGGATTCTGCCGACTACCGATAGCGATATCGCATCGGGTCGTGGCTTAAAACGCTTTTCATAAGAAGCAGCGCCGATAGTTGAACACTGATATTATGTCGCATCGGGGAAAAGACATGTGCTTTTTCTGTGTGTGCATTGGCTATCGCCGATGGCCGATAGCGATATCACATCGGAAAGGACCAAGGTAACAAGCGATCTTGCGATTGCTTTTTCGGACTTAACCAAAAATTGCTTGTTATTTATTCAAAAAGGCTTTTATTCACAAATTCATTTGATTATCATACCTTTTTCGAACAAATTCATTAATGCCAATTAAAATTTTAAAAGGGACCCATTTCATATGTTAATTGTTTGTGATAAAAAATGTTATGAAATGGGGGGTTGTTGTAGGGCACAACAATTGGCGATTCGTTGGTAGAACCAGTTATCTCTGGACTAATAAACATACTTACACTTTTTCAAATAGAATCTTTTATAAGGGAAAGGAAATTTCTAATATAACTAGATGTCTATTGATTCTGAATAAAATAGACTTCTTCAGTTGACTTCCTCTTTTTATAAAGAAAATAAATGCATTTTAAGTTTTAAAACAAGTCTTTAATGGTTCATAAAGGGAAAATAGAAAACGTTTCCATATCAGCTTTTAAAATAAACTCCTCTGTCACAGGTAGAGCCTCTGCTGCCAGCAAACGTTTATAGTCTCGGCAGGGTTACCTATTAACCATGTCGTTGTCCATTATTCCATTCACTTAAGAGTGTGACTAAACAGAATGAATTCAAAACATATTTTCAGATTTTTTGAATTTCACTTTCTTTTCTTCTTTGCTTAAGACAAAAGCCATTGTCCTGGTTTGGTGGCCAGATAATGACAATGCCACTCACGGGTAGTAATCAAACTGAACAAGCCGGCTCGTGATGAGACCCCTTGTCTTGAAATTTCAAGCCATTACCCTGTTTGATATGCAGTTTTGGTAATGTCAGTTAAATTATTTTCCTATGAACATGGTAAGCAGGCTTGTAATAAGACCTCTTATCTTTAATCTTTTATATTTTAGAATTACACTCTGAGTAATCATAAACTTTTGGTGAATGGGATGAACAACTATCTTCTTAAGAGTAAATGGATGACAGGTTGAGAGTTAAAGATGCTGAAGATGGATTAGCTCCAATTTTAATATAGATAACCTTTGGAGACCAATTTTGAAAACCCAAGATGACTCATAGAACTTCGTTCAGAGTGAAGTTTACAAAAGTTAGACTGTGATCTCAGAATAAAAAGATATCTAATTTCCTAGAAATGATCTCTCTTGGTTTAAGACTCTATTATCCAAAAGCAAATATTAATAGTACCCCGGCGAGACAACTTTTAACTACAGCGAAAGGTCAATGGAAGATATCCCACATCCTTATTTCTACAAATCCTACAAACTATATAAAAACTATCAAACTATAAAGAGAAGGGGTTACCTCCTCAATTAAAGAATTTCTTCAAGATCAGACCATTGACAGGGAGAGAATCTCTCACCCCTGATAGATTTTGCAGTATAAAAGTGGAATGGCCTATTTTTTCACAGATCTGAAATGGTCCAAGCCACAGTTTCTGAAACTTGGAGTGTTTACCTTTGTCTTCATGGGCTTTGTCCCATTTCAGAACTAAATCTCCGACTTGGAATTGTTTAGGACTAGACGAAGCTAGATCAAAAGCTGCTTTAATGACTTGCTGATGTTTGTCGTGTGTAACCTTGGCTTTTTCCCTTTCTTCTTCAAGTTTGAGAATTTGATCATATCTAAACTGGATAGAGGAAGAAGGAGTTTCGTCAATAAATTGCACTAGGGCTAGAGATGGAAGAAGAAGATTGGTTGGTACGATTGCTTCTTTTCCGTAGACAAGATTAAACGGAGAGGTTCCTATGGAGGCTTTCTGTGTTATCCTATCGGCCCATAATGCAAATACCAAGGATTTGTGCCAGTTCTTATGATTCTCTTCGATTGTTCGCTTAATGATTTTCATTAGATTTTTATTAGTTGATTCTGCTAGGCCATTACCCTGAGGATAGTAATTAGCATAATACTTTAATTTAAATCCTCTTTTGATAGCGAAATCAATCATTGCATTACCTGAGAAATAAGAAGCATTATCAAAGACAAGAGCGTTTGGAACACCAAACCTGGTAATGATGAACTGATCTATAAATTCAATGATCGCCTCAGAGTTTGCTGTCTTTAACGAAACTGCTTCTACCCACTTTGTAAAGTAATCGGTGGCTGTAAGGATATATTTGTGCTGCCTGGAAGAAGGTGGATTAATTTCTCCAATGATGTCCAATCCCCATTGTTCAAAAGGATGTTCAATGTTGACTGGTTGCAAAGGGAAAGCTGGTTTTTGTTGTCTTCCATTGGCAGTTTGGCATTTGAGACATTTCCTAACATACTCGTGAGCGTCCTTAAACAAAGTAGACCAATAGTATCCAGCATGAATGACTTTATGAGCTGTTGTATCAGCTCCAAAATGTCCTCCTGCTGGTCCGTCGTGTAGCTCCTGCAAAACCTTTTGAGCTTCAGGTTTCTCAAGGCATCTTAATAGGACAGAATCATAATTTCTTTTGAAGAGCACATTATTGATAATTGAAAAACTCTTAGCTTTCAATCTAATGGCCCTTTTGTTCTTGTAGGACAAATTGGCAGGTGCATAACCATTCTTTAGATAAAAGATCAAATCTGCATATTGAGATTCGGAATCGGGAACACTTAGCTGATTAACTTCTTGAGTTTGCTCTGTATCGCTTGATTCCGGAATGTTTGATGCTCCTGCTAATATCCTGCAAAAACCTTGACCTTTAACAATCTTTGCTGGCTTTATTTCTAGGTCATATTCTTGGAGAGCCGCGACCCAATTTGCCCTTTTTTCACCCAATTCTTTTTGAATTAATAGTTGCCTAACTGCCGAGAAAGGAACTATCACTTTAGTGTGGGTTTTTAAAAGAAAGGGTCGATAATGTTTGACTGCTTTAAAGATAGCAAAAGCTTGCTTCTCAACATCGGAATAGTTCAATTCGGCGCCTTGAAAGTTTGAACTAAAGAACGAGATGGGCGCTTCCAAATTGTCATCATTCAACTGGGTGAGCACTGCTGCGTAAGATAAGTCGGATGCAATGGTATATAATGTAAAATGATTAGAAAGATTTGGAGTATTCAGAGCTGGGGCATTGATTATTGATTGCTTAATGTCATTAAAAGCTTGCTTTTCGTCTAATCCCCACCTGAAGGTTGAATTCTTTTTAATCATCGTTTGTAGTGGTAGTACAATCTGTGAAAAATCTGGAACAAATCGTTTAACAAAATTAATCTGGCCTAAAAACGACTGCATCGATTTTTTATTGTGAGGAAAAGGAATTTCAGAAATTTCCTTAATTCGATCAGGATCTACATAAATGCCATCCTTAGATACAATAAATCCTAAAAGCTTACCCTGGTTAAGAGCAAAGAAAGACTTTTTCGGGTTAAGAGAGATACCATGTGTTTTGCATCGCTGAAAAATCTGATTTAAATCATGCAAGTGATTATATCTCTTTTTAGAATATACAGTAATATCATCGAGGTAGACGACTACTGTCCGGTTAATTAACCCTCTAAAGGCTGTATCCATGGCTCTTTGGAATGTTGCTCCTGCATTTATGAGTCCAAAAGGCATTTTTTGATATGCATAAGTCCCCCATTTTGTTCTGAATGTGGTTTTAAGTTGGTCATCAGGATGAACCAGCACTTGATTATATCCTGAGAAACCGTCGAGAAAGGACATCAATTCAGATCCTGCTACCGATTGGAGGATTTGCTCCATGGTAGGCAGTGGGAAGTTATCTTTCAAGCTTGCCTTATTCAAGTTTCTGAAATCAATACAGATTCGGATGTCGCTATTTTTCTTCCTAACTGGTACCATATTAGAGACCCAGTTTGAGTGTCAGACAGGGAAGATAATCTTAGCTTTTAAAAGCTTATTAAGTTCCGACTTTATCTGGCTCTCCAAATTCAGATGTATTTTTCTTAACTTCTGCTGGATCGGCTTTTGATTGGGAAGCATAGGAATAGTATGTTGTATGATAGATGTATCATATGTCTTGAGGTCGTCATACTTCCAAGCAAAAACTTGTTTGTTTTTTCTTAAGAGTTTGATAAATGCTTCCTTTTCTTCTACAGAAAGTCCTAATCCTAAGTTGATATTTTGAGGAGCTTGATCTGTTCCCAAATTAATCAATTCAAACCTAAGAGTAGAGCTTTGGAGTTTTGTATTAATTACAGGTTTAAACCTGTCTTTAATGTCATAAAGGTCTTCGAGCTTTACTACAGGCTTAGGAATCGCGTTATCTTGAGATGTTCTTTTCATTTGAGAATCATGCTCATCTTCTTCAATGATTTGATTGTCATAGGACTTTTCAGAGGTTAAGAATTGCAAGATATCCTCGTCATGGTTGAAAACCCTCCAGTTGGTGATGTTATCAGGAACTGAAGGTCTAAAGATTAATTCTATAGAAAATCTATCAAGGCTATAGTCTTCAGAAGGCAGAAGTTTGGAAGCTACGTTGGCTAGTAAATCGGCTGCTGAGTTCTGTGATCTAGGAATTGAGGAAATGTTGAATGCTGAGAAATGTGAAGTAAGATCTTGCACTAGCGATTGATAATGCTTAAGGTGGCTTGAAAGGCAATGAATTGCATTTCTTACCTGCTTAACAATGATCTCACTATCGCCGAATACTTTAATATATTGGACTTTAAGGTCAATTTCCTTATATAATCCCTGCACTAGAGCTTCGTATTCGGCCGTGTTATTGGTGCATTCAAATTCTAATCTACAGGAAAGCATTGTCTTTTCGCCTTGCGGACTAACCAAAATGCAACCTGCTCCTGAGCCCTCGCTAGACTTAGAGCCATCAAAATACAAAGACCAAAATAAAGGAGAATTAACAAAAACATTTACATCCTTTTGATTTTCATTAAAGCATTTGGATAAATTGGTTTGTGAAAAATTTTCTACCTGAGATGTACAATGGTTAACTGAAAAAGGGGAAGGTTGGGCAACAAAGTTGCCAAAGAATGATTCTGAGGAATAATTTCCCAAAATGTTGTTGTTGAAGGCCACAGGCTGGTTTTCTTGTTCGAAATCGGTTACTGTGTGGGTTATGTGTTTCTCACGGTCGATCCTTATTTGATTTGGCTTGCCCTTGTAGGGGAGCCACATATGTGACCAATCAGTGGAAATGTATCCATGCAGTTTTTCGGACCAATCTCTGCTCAAAATTAAACCATAGAATTCAGGTATGTCAGCAATCAAAATATCTATTCTCTGTACTATTCTGGGATCAGCAGACAACCTGATAGTCACGGAATTAATTTCTCCTATAACCTGTACTTTGGTTCTGTCTAACTGTACAATGTGGATAGCGGACTTCTGGGGTTCTATGTTCAGTTTAGAACAAACTGACGCTGGCATAATATTAGATGAAGCCCCTGAATCAATTAAATAGTTATGCAGATTTCGATTATAGATTTCATAGGTGAGCAAGAAAGGTGGGGTATGAGAATTGGATCTATCTCCGATCAGAACCGAATCGGTAGCTTCAACCATACCTGGAGGGGGTTGTCCTGAATCATTAGCAGCTTTTGAACTGGGAAGAGGAGAAGAGGGGACAACGTTCAATTCTCTTAGAAGCAATTTCTGCTGATGTTTTAACTTACTAAGTTCAAACATGGTTATGTTTGCCTTAGTCTTTTTCATATCATCAACAATATTATACTCCATGGAGTCAGATACCACTAGTGTCTTAGATGTCGAAGGAGAATTAGAAATTGGAGGCTGGTTTTGAGGAGCTGCTACAGACGACTTTTTTGGGAGAAATTTTTCTTTTGGTGTGGCAACACCTGCACTCCTCTTCTTTGTAGTTGTTTGAGTAGGTTCAGAAGCGATTTTACTTCTTGTAGTAACAGGAAAGGCTTCTTCTTGATTCTCGGTGTCAGAGTTTGGGAGTATAAAATCCCACATGCCGTGGCATTCAACTACTTCTTCTTCATCATCTGTTTGAGAGGTTGTTTCCTCTTCCTCTTCTTCCTGTTCTGAGTTGGCATTAGATATAACATTGGGTGGCTTTGCTTCAGTTTTCTTGAAAGTTCTAAATGGTCTTTTGTTTGAAGTCTCAGCCACCTGTTTTTTAATCTCAACCATTTCATTAGACAATGTTTTAAGGACTTTTTGTAAACCTTCCATGTCGTACGGGTCCTTTGGGGTTTTTTTCTTAGAATCTTCTTTAAATGAGACTTTTTTAGCTTTTCTATCCTCCAAGGCAGCTTTCTTCTCTAGAGCGTTAATGCGCTTTTCAACGGCAAGTGCTTCCTTCATATTTTCGGCTAAGGTAGGTTTGCCAGCCCTGTCAACAAAAATAGCTATATTGGAAGGGAGGGCAGTAATATACCATTCGCTCCTAATTTGTTCACTTGGTTTTGAAGCGGTGGGGATTTTATTTAGGAGTTTGTTGAATCGGGCATTAAACTCCTTTATTGGTTCCCTATGCTCTATTCTCAAATTGGAGAGGTCATTTATTAAAGTGGCTAGAGACCTGTCATCTCCATATTTGGTAAGGAACTGCTCTTGGCATGTGGTCCAGCTGGTAATAGAACCAGAAGGTAAGGAAAAGTACCAGGATCCTGCCGATCCTTGCAAGGTATAAGGGAAAAGCATGACAACAACATCTTGCTCTGTCACTCCTTTTAAATTAACTGCTAACATAAAATTGTTATAATGTTCTTCAGCTTGTGTTCCGTTATCTGGATTGAATTTAGGCAACCATTTTTCGGGAGCATCAGGTAAATCATGCAATGGTGCGGGCATATTGACTGCACCTGGTGTAGTCCATGGATCTGCCATTATGCTGGCGACAATAGTTGTTACTACTGTTGGGATTCTAGATGACCGAGGAGAAGAGATCGTTGAAGAGTGAGTAGTTTGAGATGTTGTAGTACCTATTCCCTGATGAACAACAGTGTGTAACGGAGGAGTGGATGGTTGACTTCGCAGATTAGGAGTTGAGATGGAGGATATGGAAGAAAGGTCTTCACTATCAGATCCTTCAGTAATCTTCTTAGCCTTTTTCCTTTTCGGTAAAGGGAACTCAGTAGGTTCAATACCGAGTTTTTCGCTCTGAAGTCTGGTAAGTGGATGGGATAAGTTGAACTGCGAGGTCACACTGCTTTGTGATACTTCAGATTTCTGAGGCGAAATCGAGAAGCTCTGAAGTTTATGGATAAGAGACTGAACTTCAGGGGATTCAAGACTTAATTGTTCTGAAATATGATGGGTATGAGCAGTGGTGGTTGATTCCTCCTTTTCTCGATTGTGTGCCGGAGAACCAGCATGTGATTGAGAAGGAGGAGAGGATTTGGAGGGAGAATTACTCTTAGAGTGGTTTGCAGATTTGGGCCTGCTTGCCATTCACAGTCGATGGCCCTCCTTCTAGCGCCAAAAATGTTGATGCCCCGAAATTCGTTGCAACAACATCGGGGAAACCACCCGGTCCGGACCTTAGTGCAGCTCCTTTTCCGTTTGGGATAGTGGCTCCGACTGGGGATAATGGGACCAGTTTCCCAAGAATTATAAGTAAACGGGATGGATGAATGATTTACGATATAAGGTGGTAATAAGTGAATAGCTAAACTATAAGAGAAATATAATAACTATAATCTAATCCCGGGACTTATCGATTCATAGCGTGCAGCGTTTAATAATCTGTGCTTAATGGCAGGCATATAGATGACTCTAACACTAAAGCATAGATGTTTAAATCATTTAAGATTGCTCTGCATAATTAGTTATGCAGAGCGATAATAGCGAATTACTACACTTAGTCATTTATATTGTTGCTACACGCATGAGTAAGAGAGATAAAAAATCACAAAACATTCAATAGTGATATGAAATGAAGATTTGCTATTATATTGCATACATGTATTCAACAATAGCAAAGATAATAACACAGCAATTCATATAATAGAAAAGAGGACAGATACAGATAATAGTACCATGTAAGCTGTTTGATCAATCCAGTATATTAATCACTATGTCGCGGTCCTTCCTTCAAACCACAATCTACACATCATAATCCCAACATAGCAATAGGGAGAAGCCAAAGAAGCATTGGAGTACTTACCCGAACTGTCATGCTTGTGTTTGGCTGGATTCTGCCTCCAATCTCGGAGAGGTTCGGATGGTGATTCATTCTCTTTCGCGAACTTCTCCACGAAGGTTCTGTTATAAACTAGCTCAGGTTCAGGCAAATGATA
Organism: Pinus tabuliformis; assembly: GCA_031772625.1. Lineage (NCBI taxonomy): Eukaryota > Viridiplantae > Streptophyta > Pinopsida > Pinales > Pinaceae > Pinus > Pinus tabuliformis. The sequence continues at coordinate 1,215,933,891 of CM062807.1, read as the reverse complement.
CATCCGCCTCACGTCATCAGGCTTGAAGGATCCGAAAATCCTTCCATCCTTTGTATGAAAGGTTCTATCAGTGAGAGTAATTTCCTCAATTGCCCAGCGGACCACATCAGTGTAAGGTAGGACTTGTTCTCTGGCTGCCATTCTGTTCAAAAAGGAGTCGGCCAAGTCTTTGAGAGTTGCCTCGGACTTCTTTAGTTCATCCACACTAGCCTCAGTTACTGTTTTTTCTGGTTGCTCAGCCTCTAACAGATTATATGTACCTTGCCATGTAGTGCTAGGAAGACCAGTGCATGTAGTATCTGAGATTAAGCCTTTCTTTGAAACTATAGCAGCTTGACCTGCGACAGGTGTTGCAGTAGAACCTGCCACCTTCTTGAATTTCTTTCCCATCATGTTCAGGCTTCTCTCGACGGTTGAATTCTACACAAATGCAAGAGAAATCATAACAAGGAAATAACAATGACAATCCATAACGGGATAGATATATTACTTGAAGCGTGGCGAGATTAATTCTAAAAGTGGTTGCGGATCTAATGATTTGAGAAGGCACCGCAGATGCAATGATGGTGATTTTACAGCCTGCAGCTCCATAAATGACCATTACTTAGTTATTAAACCGAATGACCCCTTAAAGCGTGCAACAGATTTTTTCAAAGGTCTAATCGTGAGTGTTTGTTAAATCGAAGGGGCAAAGCTTTAAATACGCATGCATTACCTTATCCCTGCATTTAACGGCATTTTGAAATCTGTGCTTATGTCAAATCGGATTCAAATATAACTTTGAAGCTTTGAAATAATCACCTTTTAGGAATTCTGGTCATCATTAAGCGTCATCGCATCGCATCGGGGGTGTGAGTGATATTATCGTTTGGGAGAGATCTTGGCGAATGCCGATTGCGACATTGCATCGTATTAGCGTGCGAACATAATCCCTAGATGTATATCAAATGATTTACCGACTACCGATAGCGATATCACATCGCATCGGGGAAAAGATCTGAACGTCTTATGAAAATGTATGGGATTCTGCCGACTACCGATAGCGATATCGCATCGGGTCGTGGCTTAAAACGCTTTTCATAAGAAGCAGCGCCGATAGTTGATCACCGATATTATGTCGCATCGGGGAAAAGACATGTGCTTTTTCTGTGTGTGCATTGGCTATCGCCGATGGCCGATAGCGATATCGCATCGGAAAGGACCAAGGTAACAAGCGATCTTGCGATTGCTTTTTCAGACTTAACCAAAAATTGCTTGTTATTTATTCAAAAAGGCTTTTATTCACAAATTCATTTGATTATCATAGCTTTTTCGAACAAATTCATTAATGCCAATTAAAATTTTAAAAGGGACCCATTTCATATGTTAATTGTTTGTGATAAAAAATGTTATGAAATGGGGGGTTGTTGTAGGGCACAACAGAGTACCATGGAGATAAAGTGAACATGCCTGACACTTGTACCTGTGAATCTTCTGCTTCTTCTTCGGAGAGGGCATCAATCAAATTGATATCTAATGCATGCAAATTAGATTCAGCCATGAGCTTGGACAAACCCTGTCACCTAATGAGCTTTGTTGAATTTATTTCCAGATCATATTCTGACATTGCTACTATCCATTTCCCCTCCAACCTTCTGGATCAATCTGCATAAGCACTTCCTTTACTGGCATTGTTGGAACATAAGCTATAGTGTGAGAATGCAGAATATACACTCGGAAGTCATTAAGTGCTTTCACCAAAGCCAAATTCTGTTTCTCAATAATGTTGTATTTTAGTCGTGCATCCCTTATTGTCCGACTAAAAAATGCCATGGGCTATTCATTTTTATGATCCTTCTTTTGCATCAGGACAACTGCTAAAGTATGCTCCGAGGCAAATGAAAATATAAAGTATAGTCGGGACTAATTAAAGTAGGAGTAGTAGATAATGAAAATTTGACTGCATTGAAAGACTTCTTGACATATTCAGACCATCTTACCACGCTGTCCTTTTTCATCATGTCTATCATCTCTCTCAAATGTTCAACGAGGTTGGGGATGAATCTCCTTAAAAAGTTAATTTTCCCATTAAATGAATGAATTTCTTTTTTGTTCCTCGGAAAATCTAACTGCTGAATGGCTTCAACTCTTGCAGGGTCAATCCAGATGCCATCCTTGGAAATGATGTGCCCCAACAACTTATCTTCCTCCATGGTGAAAAGGCTCTTTCTAGGATTCAGTGAAATGCCAAATTTTTTGCATCTCTGAAAGACAATTCTTAGATGATGTAAGTGTTCCTCATCAGATTTAGAAAAAACTATGAGATCATCTAAATAAATAACTAGAAAAACATCCTTTTCGTTGGCAAAAGTGATGTCCATAGCCCGCTGAAATGTTTCTCCTGCATTCTTTAATCCAAACGACATTTTGGCGTACATAAATGTACCCCATGGTGTCGTGAAGGCTGTTTTCAACTGATCATCCTTGTGCACTAAAATTTGATTGTAGCCCAAGTATCCATCAAGTAATGACATCCTGGAAGACCCAACTACCCTTTGCAGGATATGGTCCATCTTCGACAAGGGATAATTGTCCTTTAAGGACACTTTGTTCAAATTTCTAAAATCGATACAAAGGCAAATCTCCCTGGTCTTCTTTCTCACCAACACAAGATTTGACATCCATTCAGAAAAACGAATAGGAACTATAATACCAGATTTATAAAGCCTATTTACCTCTTTCTCAATGGATGGTAGCAACTTAGGATTAATCCTCCTCAGCTTCTGGTGGAATGGATTTTGATCAGGTTTAACCGGTATAGTGTGCTGAATGATGTTCTTATCATACACCTTTAAATCTGAATAGTCCCAAGAAAATACATCAGAAAATTCTGTCACCAAAGCGATATACTTACTTTTAATCTCAAGAGATAAAGACTTTGACAATTTGACCATCTTGGGCTTGTCTGTTGTACCGATGTTTACATATTCAACACATTTTTTTATGGGGACTGTGGTGGTTTTTTTAGTGACATCATCACAATCAAATACCTTTTACAAAAGTACAAGACCTCGTGGAATGTTATTGTCTTCCAACTGCAACACTTCAAACTCGGTTGCTTCAATTTATTGGTCATTCTCATCACATGTATCATCAATATGGGAATTTAGAAATTCATCCTCCATCTGCAAAAATTATTAATCTGTTTTTTGTCCCAAAACACCTGCCAATATCTCAGATTGTCAGGGATAGCTAGGTAGTGCTTGACATGAATTGAATACTTCTTATTTGAATGGGTAGGAATCTTAACCATACTTGCTGCAGTATCAAGGGAATCAGCCATAATATTATGAGTTCTAGGAATCAAAGACAAAGTATATTATGAAAAAGTCTTAAGAATGTCAAGAAAAACATTTTGATAAGCTTGCATCCTTGGATGCTTGACCTGGTACTCCCCTTTTACCTGTTTAATTACTAACTCGGAGTCGTCATAAAATATAATTTTCTTTGCTCCTATTTTTTTTTTTTTTTTTTCAGAATTTTAAGGCCAACAATCAGTGCTTCGTACTTCGCCTCATTATTCGAGCAATCAAAAGCCAACTTATAAGAACTTAATCTTACATTCTGAGGAATTTTACATGACTGATGCAAGGGACCATGAATCCACATGCTAATCCCAGCTCCTTCTTTCCCCAATGCACCATCAAACTCCATGGTCCAAAGACCATCTTCTTCATCTGGAAACATAATTTTGGAAGACTGATCTTTCTAATTTTCTGGAGGATGACTCACTCTCTCAACAATTTGTGTTTCTGGCACTGATTCAACAATCTCTTCGGGTGAATTTTCTAGCTGCAAACATTCTGCATCATTTTCTATTTTCTACAATCAAATATTCTTGTACACTACTTATGACATCCAAAACTTCTAAAATCTGTACAATTTGACTATCATCATCAACTGGATTCATATCGCTATACAAAATGAAAGACTCTAGATCAGTATGTACATCGTGGATAGGGTGATTATTTGGTTTTTCTTTACTACTAATCATGAATTTCATCTTCTTCCCCTAGTATAGTTTTCTAAGCTGCTCAAATATCGATATAGTAGCATATGAAAAATCAAGTTGCAAGATTCCTTTCAACTTTTCCCCCCAAGACCGTGAAAGCAACACGCCAAACTATGGAGGTATACTAGCGACCACTACATCCATCAACACTTTCTTGGCTAGAATTTGGTTGAGGGACACTACTAGATCTTTAATAAGGCTAAGGCATTTTAATCTTCCCGAATCAAATGAATTCAATGTTGGCATTATGATATAGGTGATACAGGTGTTGTACTTGATGGCAACTCACTCAGATGACAGATCATAGTTTAGACTCACAAAATGAAGAAAAAGAGGTATATGCAGGTTCCCCATTAACCAAGTGCGTGTACACGCAGGTTTGTAGACCAAAAGGCACGTATAGCGTACACTCACACTTTCACGGAATGAAAGTTTCGTACCTGTTGGAAAACTTAGTTTTGGTCCGTGTTATTTGGTCCATGGTATTTTGATCCATGGTATTGGTCCAAGGTATCTTGTCCGAAGTGTTGACCCCAGGTATTTGGTCCAAGGTATTGGTTCTAATTGGTTTTGGTCCATGGTATTGAGTAAGGCCTAAGACTATTAAAGGAGGAGAAGATCATTAGGCAAAGGCACTCATGAATTGAATATCTGATGAAGAGCAAGATCTAATATACATGCTATTGGGTTATGGTGCATAGCTGGATCTGAATGAAGGATGAATGTTAGCACTTGATGAAGGATAAGATCTAATGATGGGTCAAGATCTTAAGGCTTGACGTGAAGTATATTTATGTGGTTTTGATCATTTATCTGTATAATTGGCGCATGTTGTAGTCTGTAAATATGATGATCTGGGTATAACTGAAGTCTGAAATCGTTGTAGGGTTTAAATCGTCATTTACAGATATGTACGTAGGTTCACCTTAGAAAAGACGCGTATACACGTTGATTTGCAAATCTGTCTGCAAGTTCGCCCTGAGAAAAGTGCGTATACACGTAGGTTTGATGAAAGGAAGTAGTGTATATCTCTCAAAATATATTTTAGCTACTTTTGTTTGCTGTTGCAGTGTTATGGGTTCTGGCTTGGGTTTTGGTTAGTATATTTTGGTTACTGTATTCTGGTTACAACATTCTGAAGATTTGTCAAAGTGATTGGTTGATTCAGTTTTGTTTGGTGCAAAAGGAGATTGGTTGATGCAGATGATTGAATGAAGTTGTTGATGGATCCAGTTTGAAAATTTATGAAACGTGGTCCCTGGAAGAAAAGAGAAGGTTGTAGCCTTCTGTAGGCCGACACCTACGTACTAGTAAACATATCAGCTAGTACAAGAGCTAGGGGGTTGTAGCTCCCTTCTAGGAGAAGCTGGAGAATGAGAGAAGGTTGTAGCCTTCTACAGGTAGAAGCCTGCATACTGGTATAAGACTGCACTAGTACAAAAATTGTAAAAAGAAGTTTCTTATTAAAAGGAAGATAGAGACGATTGCAGTAGGTGGTTTTCACCCACATTGGGTTTCCACCTTATATCTTGTGTTCATGTGTGTGTGATTGTCTATTCTGTTTTACTGCACCTGGTTACTGTTTATATGGTTCTGATGCACTGAGTAAAGATCAACATATGATAAATTAACTGAATCATAAGTTTGTAGGATATACGCTAGTTGCCTTAAATATAGTTGCGTATACACGCAAGTTCCATTAACTGAAGTAGCGTATATGAATCTGATTATGGAAATGAAATATTATTGACTTGCTAATACTGATTCACCCCCCCTCTCAGTATTATTTCCAACAATTGGTATCAGAGTAGGTCCTTTAGAAGAAGCTTGATCGCTTGAAGGAATATCTATTATCATGAGTAACTACGAAAGAGAGGGATCCATTAGACCACCAATATTTGATGGAAGCAACTTCGTTTATTGGAAGGTAAGGACTACAACCTATCTTCAATCTCTTGGAACAGATGTCTGGGAAATCGTGGAAGGAGGATATACTTTTCCATCAACAATTCCTACAGATACAGCAGGTAAGAAGCAATATGAAACCAATGCCAAGGCAGTCAATAAATTATTAGGGTGTCTGTCACAATCAGAATTTGTCAAAGTTATGCAGCTCAAAACCACCAAAGAAATATGGGACAAAATCGTTCTAAGCTATGAAGGAGACAATCAGGTAAAACGTGCAAAAATGAAATCTCTCAGAATTCAATATGAAACTCTCAAAATGCACAATGATGAAAGTATCACTAGTTATTTCTTACATATAGATGAGATTTTTAATTGCATGAAGAACTTGGGTGAAGAGATAAAAGATGTTACTTTAGTTGAAAAAGTTTTAATATCCTTGTTTACTAAGTTTGAATCAAAAGTATCTGCCATAGAAGAAAAGCAGGATGTTCAAATTATTACTATGACACAGTTGCACGGAATCTTAACTGCTTTCGAAATGAGAAAAGGAGATCCATAAAATATGAGAGAAGCCACATTCAAAGCTTCAGGAAGAGAAGAATTCCATGAATCAGGACATATTTCAGAAGGAGAAGAAGAAGCAAACTTCATCAAGAACCTTCAACGGGATTCTAGGAGATTCAGAGGTAAACTGCCTTTCAAATGTTTTGCTTGTGGAAGAGTCAATCATTATGCTGCCAAATGTCCTCATTAAGATAAGCTTGATAAAGGTAAGGAATCAGCAAAATGGAATAGAAAACAAAGTGTCAGTAAGAAGAGATACTATATTCATGAAGATAGTGATGGTTTATCAAATAGTGATGAAGATGAAAATAGTAATGACTATAGATTTCTAATGGCTTTTGAAGATGATGATTTCTTGGATGCTTTAGATGAAGATGACCTTTATGAAGAAATCTATAAACTCAAAGCCTGTTTAGAAGAAAAGAATATGATTATAGATACTCTGACATTCCAACTTGCTGAAAGAGAAAAACACAATGAAAAACTAGAATGTGAAATTGTGGGTATAAGAAAGGATATTGAGAAAACAAAAGCTCTCAATATTAAATTTGCTAAAGGATCAGAAACACTAAATGAAATTATCAAAGTGCAACATTCTCCTTTGATAAAGACAGGTCTTGGATATACTGAAGAAGCATCTCAATCACTGAAGCCATCAACCTCCACTAAAAGCTATCTCGATGCAGCAAAGAGCAGTGAACAGTTTGACAGTCGTCAGCAAAGGCATAAAGAAGACCACCAGGTAAATCAGGATCAATTTACTTCAAGGATGAACAGAAGCTACAAACCTCAGGTAAATCATACTCAATCTGCTTCAAGAATGAATATCAATAGAAACTACAATCACTAGGTCAGTAGATTCGATAATCGCAGGAAATTGTTTAATGGCCAATGTTTGTCATGTCATAAATTTGGACACAAAGTTGCTCAATGTGTTGCTTACAATACAATCATGACTAGAGAAGCATGAAATCAAAGGAATGTGATCGGGATCATGAAATAGACTTACAATAAATTTTCTCTTCTTGAAAATGAAATAAAATGCTCTATCCGCAACAACTTCGGTCATGAAGAATCTGAATGCAGGAGTAAATTTAGGCAAACATCTCAGAAGGAGCAAACTTCATTAAGTCCCAAAATATGGAAAAAGAAAAATCCACAACCAGAAAGATGTGGTATATCCTTGTATGCAAAAGGACAAGAAAATCAGTGGTATATCGACAGTAGATGCTCAAAACACATGACATGTGACAAAGAAAAAATTCAGTCATATAATGCCTTCGAAAGGAAAAGAAGGTCTCATTTCGAAATGAAACTCTTGCTGTCATAAAAGGTAAAGGCTTTGTTCTCTTAAAAGAAATGTTTAAAGCTGGGAATGTTATGTATGTTGATGGTCTTAAGCATAACGTGTTAAGTGTTAGTCAAATGTGTGATCAAGGAAATGAAGTAGTATTTTGATCAAATGGATGTGTTGTTCGTGAGCTTGATACAGGAGAAACAACGATCAAAGGTGTAAGAACTCCAAAAAACTTATACATACTCAAGGGAGGACAACACAGTGCTATCTAAGCAAAAATGATGAACACTGGCTATGGCACAAAAGACTGGGGCATCTAAGCTTCCCTCAAAAAAGAAAAGCATGTAAATACTAGGTTGTTCATGATCTTTTGGATATCAACATTCCAGAAAGTACAAAATGCAAATCATGACAATTTGGTAAGCAAACCAGAGCACATTTCCCTGAAAAGGAAGGATCAACTAGTAAGCCTCTTGAACTTGTTCATACTGATTTATGTGGACCATCAAGGAAAAATTCACCTCGTGGAGAAGAATATTTTATATTGTTCATTGAAATTTTTTCCAGAATGTGTTGGATAGGACTTCTAAAGCATAAATATGAAGCATTTGAAAAGTTCAAAGCCTTCAAATCTTTAGTTGAAAATGAATCAGATCGCAAAATCAAATGCCTCAGATCTGATCGAGGAGGGGAATTTACCTCAGATGAATTCTTCGAATTTTGTGAAGAACATGGAATAAAAAGGGAATTCTCCACCACAAGGACACCTCAGCAAAATGGAGTGGTAGAAAGGATGAACATAACTGTTCAACAAATGGCTCGTGCTATGCTAGATGAGTCTAGAACTCCTGCAACCTTCTGGGGTGAAGCTGCATTCATTGCCATCACTATTCTCAACAAAACAAATGTTCGGGTAAACAACACTCAAACTCCTCATGAAATTTGGTATGGTAAGAATCCTACTATAAAATACTTCAAAGTTTTTGGAAGCAAATGTTACATCAAAAGGACTGATGAAAAACTTGGTAAGTTTGAACCCAGAGCATATGAAGGTATTCTCGGTTACTCTTCCCAATGTAAAGGATATAAATGTTATAATAAAAGACTTGGGAAAATTATTGAGAGTATCAATGTTGTGGTTGATGAAACATGAAAAATCCAAGGCAAATAAAAACCAAAAAGCACGAAGAAGATGAGGATTATCCTTCCACATCAAATCATATGAATTCTAATGAAGAAACCAATGAAGCACTAGAAGAAGAGATAACGGTAGAAGAAAAGACTTCGTCTAGGTATGTTCAGAAGAATCATCCAGAGACTCAAATTTTGAGACAGAAAGAGGCAGGTGTGCAAACAAGAAGAATCATTATAGAAGCTTCAAGCTATCTAGCATTGCTTTCCTCCATCGAACCTCAAAATGTAAATGAAGCATGCAAAGATGAATGTTGGGTCAAGGCCATGAATGAAGAGCTTGAGAAAATTGAAAAGAATAATACTGGGAATTAGTTCCTAGACCTCATGATAAGAATATCATAGGAACCAAATGGATATTCAAAAACAAGCTAAATGAAAATGGAGAAGTTATTAGAAACAAGGCCAAACTTGTTTATAAAGGGTATGCTCTACAAGAAGGTATAGATTTTGAAGAAACTTTTGCACCTGTTGCAAGACTTGAAACCATAAGAATGTTCCTTTCTCTTTCTAGTTTTCAGAAATTCAAAGTATACCAAATGGATGTAAAATTTTCTTTTCTTAATGGGGACTTAGAAGAAGAAGTATATATTGAGCAACCAGATGGATTCATTCTTGGAAATCATCCAAAACTTGTATGCAGAATTAGAAAGGCTCTCTATGGTCTAAAACAAGCTCCAAGGGACTAGTATTACCGTCTTGACAAATATCTTCATCAACAAGGTTTTTCAAAAGGATCAGCTGACAGCAATCTATATACAAAGATTGAAAATAATAAATTGCTAATACTTGTTGTGTATGTTGATGATATCATTTTTGTAGCAATGAAGAAGCCATGAGTCAAAACTTTGCTTTGGTAATGCAACAAGAATTTGAAATGTCCCTGCTTGGTGAGCTCACATATTTTCTTGGTCCACAAGTTCAACAAAAGAAAGATGGTATTTTTCTGTCACAAACCAAGTATCTCAAGAAGATCTTGAAAAAATACGGCATGGAATATTCTAAACCAGTATGTACCCTAATAGTAACAGGATGCAGTCTCAGCTCAAATGATGAATCAACAGCAGTACATCAACCAACCTACAAATCCATGATTGGCAGTCTGCTTTATCTAACAGGTACCCGACCAGACATCATAAATGCAGTGGGAATAGTTGGAAGATTCCAAGCTAATCCAAAGGAATCACACCTTCAGGAAGTCAAAAGGATTTTCAAATATCTTCAAGGAACACAAAATTTTGGTCTATGGTATCCTAGAGATACAAATATTACACTTCATGCATATATAGATGCAAATTGGGCAGGAAGCGTTGATGACAAAAAAAGCACTAGTGGTGGTGCATTCTATATGGGTTCCAGATTAGTGTCTTGGTTCAGCAAGAAACAAAGTTCAATTGCATTATCTATATCTGAAGTAGAATATGTGGCTGCTGCATCATGCTGCACATAACTCCTTTGGATGATGCAAACATTGCAAGACATTCAGATCACATGTACTCCACCCATCTCCATTCTATGTGATAATACAAGTGAAATTAGTATTTCAAAGAATCCAGTGATGCATTCCAAGACCAAGCACATACCCATCAAATATCATTTTCTACGTGAACAAGTGCTTGAACAAAAGGTCAAATTGGAGTATGTTCCCTCCAAAGAACATGTTGCTGATATATTCACCAAACCACTGCCCAGAGAGACATTTGAATATCTCAGACAAAAGCTGGGAGTAGTTGATGCATCATCTTACGGTTAAAACTTATATGTTTCATAGAAAAGTGGTATACGCAAGTTCCATGAAGTGTATCCGTGTACATACGCTGGTTTCTATGGATACAATGGTGTATATGTTGGTTTGAAGAAATGGGCCAGACTCAGGATGAAAGGAGTCTGATATGGGTCTGACAGTAATCATCTGGCACAGGTTCAGGGGGATCATATACTTCTAATAATGCATTGTTGGCATTATCTTAGAAGATCTTGGTACAAATTCACTGTTGTTTTTTATTCAGGTAGAACAAGCTCAGGAGAGAACATGGTTGCTGGTTTCGATGCTGATTGATAGATGCTGCTGATGATAGTTGTTGATGACTATCATGGTCTTATTTCAGATGTTTGGTCTCTATTTTATATGTCATGTATATATTTCAATGTAAAGGTCATATTTTGTTACCCCACTATGCATGGGATGGATGATGTAATGTTCATGTTTTGACATGTATAAACAATTGGTATATCCCCACTTGGTTGGGTGGATGAGTCAAAATTGGTATATCCCCACTTGGTTGGGAGATGGATGTATGTATGAGTCTTTGGTGATAGGAAGGTCCTTGGTGATGTATGTATAGAGTCATGTTATCTTTTTGCAGACCTTGCTTATGCTTAGGGGGAGCATGGACTCGATCATAGGAGCTCAATCAACACTTCAGCATATCAGAGATTTCAGCTGGTACTCAGGGGGAGCATGACCCTTTGCCCTTGATGACAAAGGGGGAGAGTGATTGGTGTTGTTGTTGCCATCAAGTCCAAAGGGGGAGATTGTTGGCATTATGATACAAGTGATACAGGTGTTGTACTTGATGGCAACTCACTCAGATGATAGATCACAGTTCAGACTCACAGAATGAAGAAAAAGAGGTATATGCAGGTTCCCCATTGACCAAGCCGCGTGTACACGTGGGTTCATAGACCAAAAGGCATGTATAGCGTACACACGCACTTTCACGGAATGAAAGTCACGTACATGTTGGAAAACTTAGTTTTGGTCCATGGTATTGGTCCAAGGTATCTTGTCCGAAGTGTTGACCCCAGGTATTTGGTCCAAGGTATTGGTTCTAAGTGGTTTTGGTCCATGGTATTGAGTAAGGCCTAAGACTATAAAAGGAGGAGAATATCATTAGGCAAAGGCACTCATGAATTGAATATCTGATGAAGAGCAAGATCTAATATACATGCTATTGGGTTATGGTGCATAGCTGGATCTGAACGAAGGATGAACGTTAGCACTTGATGAAGGATAAGATCTAATGATGGGTCAAGATATTAAGGCTTGACGTGAAGTATATTTATGTGGTTTTGATCATTTATCTGTATAACTGGCGCATGTTGTAGTCTGTAAATATGATGATCTGGGTATAACTGAAGTCTGAAATCGTTGTAGGGTTTAAATCCTCATTTACAAATCTGTACACAGGTTCACTTTAGAAAAGGCCCGTATACACGCTGGTTCGACATATCAAAACAACGTATACATCTTAATTTTGATTTACAGATCTGTACACAGGTTTGCCTTGAGAAAAGTGTGTATACACAGAGGTTTGACGAAAGGAAGTAGCGTGTATCTCTCAAAATATATATTAGCTACTTTTGTTTGCTGTTGCAGTGTTCTGGGTTCTGGTTACTATATTTTGGTTACTATATTATGGTTACAACATTCTAAAGATTTGTCAAAGTGATTGGTTGATTCAGTTTTGGTTGGTGCAAAAGGAGATTGGTTGATGCAGATGATTGAATGAAGTTATTGATGGTCCAATCTGAAAATTTATGAAATGTGGTCCCTGGAAGAAAAGAGAAGGTTGTAGCCTTCTGTAGGCCGGCACCTACGTACTAGTAAACATATCAGCTAGTACAAGAGCTAGGGGGTTGTAGCTCCCTTCTAGGAGAAGCTGGAGAACGAGAGAAGGTTGTAGCCTTCTACAGGTAGAAGCCTGCGTTCTGATATAAGACTACACCAGTACAAAAATTGTAAAAATAAGTTTCTTATTAAAAGGAAGATAGAGACGATTGCAGTAGGTGGTTTTCACCCACATTGGGTTTCCACCTTATATCTTGTGTTCATGTGTGTGTGATTGTCTATTTTGTTTTACTGCACCTGGTTACTCTTTATATGGCTCTGATGCACTGAGTAGAGATCAACATATGATAACTTAATTGAATCATAAGTTTGTAGGATATACGCTAGTTGCCTTAAATACAGTTGCGTATACACGCAGGTTCCATTAACTGAAGTAGCATATATGAATCTGATTATGGAAATGAAATATTATTGACTTTCTAATACTTATTCACCCCCCCTCTCCTCTTAGTATTATTTCCATAACTTATAAGAACTTAATCTTACATTCTGAGGAATTTTACATGACTGATGCAAGGGGCCATCAATCCGCATGCTAATCTCAGCTCCTTCTTTCCCTAATGCACCATGAAACTCTATGGTGCAAAGACCATTTTCTTCATCTGGAAAAATAATTTTGGAATACCGGTCTTTCTAATTTTCTGGAGGATGACTCACTCTCTCAACAATCTGTGTTTCTGGAACTAATTCAACGATCTCTTCGAGTTAATTTTCCAGCTGCAAACATTATGCATCATTTTCTGTTTTCTACAATCAAATCTTCCTGTACACTATTTATGACATCCGAAACTTCTGAAATCTCTACAATTTGACTATCATCATCAACTAGATTCATATCGCTATACAAAATGAAAGATTCTAGATCAGTATGTACATCGTGGATAGGGTGATTATTTGGTTTTTCTTTGCTACTAATCATGAATTTCATATTCTTCTCCTGGAATAGTTTTCTAAGCTACTCAAATACTTGTATAGTAGCATATGAAAAATCAAGTTGCAAGGTTCCTTTCAACTTTGCCCCCCAAGACCGTGAAACCAACATGCCAAACCGTGGAGGTATACTGGCGACCACTACATCCATCAACACATTTTTGGCTAGAATTTGGTCGAGGGACACTACTAGATCTTTGATAAGGCCAAGGCATTTGAATCTTCCCGAATCAAATGAATAAAAGTCATGGTAGGGTTAGGTGATGTCTAATCCTAGTTTGTCCATAATAGCCTTTGGCATCAGGTTATGTGAGGCACCAGAATCTAACATGGCATTATGGAGTATAAACTCATGAAGTTTCAAACTAAGATAGAAAGGGGGAACTTCACTATCCTCAGGACTTCTTTCTATAGTGGGACCAAATAAAATTGCAGGCTCATCGTCGGAAACATTGACAGTATCTGACATTTGATCTACTTTCAACATCTTAGCAATCTGGAATTTTTACTTTTCATTTTTGACTAGTTCAGTTAGAGGAATTGAAACCTTCAATTTGGAAATTTCATTCTCTAAACTAAATAGATTGGATTGCTTGTCTACCTCTTTTGCTGTAGTGTCCTTCCTTTCAAGCTATCCTTTGGCTTCAAACTCATTTTTCTGAATTTCAATTTGAACCTCCTTGTCCTTCCTCACATTGTTGGTAGAAGCTTCATTGTTTTTATCCCAACTCATAATGACAATCTCTTTTTCTCTATTTTGATCTACAAGAGCTACTTCTTTATCCAGTGTATCTTTCTAAACATTCTTCCTTTTCTAATGTAATGTGACAGAGACACTTTTTCTCCTCATGTTGTATTGTTTCTGCAAATGATTGAGGGCATTCTGATATCCCCTTTGATACTCTCTGGTCTGCATGCCCATGAATCATCATTGGCAAGGACAAACTATTGATCACTTGGTGTTATTGATTCTTGAGAAAATTGATCTTCCTCAGTCAGAAAGGTTGGTAATTCATCTTCCTTAAATAAATGATTAGCCTCAACAATTTCTTCTTCATCATATTCCAAGCCCTGTGTGTAGTTTTGTTGAAATGGTGTTCTGATTTGTCCCTGAGGATCCTCAATTTTCTGTTATTTCTACTTATTTCAGAACTGTGATTGTTGATGTCCCCTGTAGTTTGGATTCCTTATCGAAGGATCCAATTTTCTATCAGCAATAGTCATTATGTCCATCATTCTTTCCATTTTTTTAATCAGAGTGTCAAGCTTTACCTCAGAAGAAGAAGAAGACTCCTCCTTAATAGTAACTTTCTTCTCAAGTTTCTTTGGTTTTATTTTAGACTTCTTGATAAGAAAATTAGCTTCCACACTTACAGCATTGCACTGCATTTCTTCCAAAGTTGCAAGATCTCTCTCCCTAAGCTAATATGCCATGTCTGGATTGAAGGCATCAAGATAGTGGAGGAGGGCTAAACCAGGGGGAGGTTTGATATCATTAGGAATGGAATTGTAAACCAGATTGAACCTTGTTGTAAACTCCTGCACTGTCTCATTCGGGTTTCTTTTCATGGAATTATACTCAGCCAAAATCTATAATGGATTTTTCTTCTCCTGCCACCGGGCTAAGAATAAATCTATAAATATGTAATGGAATTGCCTGCCAAACTGCGAAACCATTTCTTTACATCTCTGGAAAAACTCTGGGCTATGATTCTTATATTTGCATCCTCATCATAAACCTCTTCAAGGTCGATCAAAATCTATCATTTTGTTGATATGTTGTTGTGTTGTGATCTCTGAAGTTCCATAAAAGGGAGGGAGTATTTGACCATAGTTCTGAGGTAGGACAACAAGTTGACCAAGTAATATGTTAGGCCCCTATACTACTAGTATAACCCCTTATTGTTATTAGTACAACCCCCTTGTTATATCGTTTTACCCATGTAGTCCCCATAATGTTACTATTTTGCCCCATAGAAACCCACTATTGTTATTATTATGGCCTTAAATTATTATTGTTATGTCAGCTCTGATTACATTATGACCCATTAGACTCCTATATATAGAAAGGAGGTATTTTCATTTGTATCATCCAAGAATTGTTCATTTATGTAATGTAAAGGAGGTTTCCCCCTCGAAGAGGCTAAATTCTAAGGCGTTGATCTATCTTTTCTATCTTTTTGTGAGCAGGGTTCATAACATTTGGTATCAGAGCTTTGGATTTCTAGGGTTTCGCTGCTCCAAATAGGTCATCGTGAAATTTTCCCTATAACCTTTTTTTTGCGATGTTTCAGAAGCGAAAACAAAAACCCATTTGAGACGAAATCGCACTAAACCTCGGGTCTGAATTTCAAAGATTTTCACGCTATATTTACGAAGATATGATCTAAGGAAGTTGGTCTTTTTTCAGACTCCTGAATTACATTCCAAACAGGTGACCTAGGGAAAATATTCATAACTTTCTCTCTAAGCATTGGATTGAAATTTTGTAAGAAGGTATAGATAGAATACAGATTGTAGTTTCTTGTATATATTTTTCAGAGCCAAATGTCGAAACAGTGACACGTGGTAGTTCATACAAGTTCGCTCTTCTAGAAAGGTATATAATCAGGTAATCTTGGGAGATTTGGCATAACTCTTCCTTGGAGAATCCAATTTGGATCAGACTGGTGGCATTGGAAAGAGGACACAGAGGGCTACTGCAGGTCGCAATTTCAGAACTTAAAGATCCGAAACTACAAAGTTACAGACATTTCAAGATTGAGCTCCTAAAATCAAGAAAAAGCAAGATGAAGAAGTCTGATGGCAAGGATCCAGTAAATTGGATACTTCAGATGGAGAAATATTTTGATCTACATGGTGTACCACTATTACAAAAGGTATGTATTGCATCTTCATTAGAACCGGATCAATTTTTATGGTCTAAAGGGCTTTGTTCTCGTAAACATCTTGTTACGTGGTCAATTTTCATGGAGGAAATGATAACACATTATGAGGATACAAAGAGCAACACCGTCTTTAGAGCAACACCACAACAATTGGAAAGAGTAAAAGGGATTTGTTACATAGTGGAAAGTAAAATTATGGAAACAAGGAAGTCTACCCCTCACAACTATAAAGATGGAAGTGTTGTTTCTCCTAGTCTTCCACAACCTACAAGGGTTACAACACAACAATTGGAAGAAAAAAGAGAAAAAGGGCTTTGTTAAAATTGCGATAGCAAATGCACTAAAGGTCATAAGTGTGCTGAGAAGAAATTATTTTACATAGAGTATGAAGAGGAGGAAGAAAAGGAACAAGAAACATCAAAATAAGAGGATATACACCAGGACCCAACCCTAGAGAAAGAAGAAATGAATCAGACCATATCTTGTAAAGCATTGGCAAGAATTACCACTCCTCAAACTCTCAAGATAGAAGGACATATCAAAAAGAAAAAGGTGCAAGAAGTGAAAGATCACATTGAGAAAGAAGAAATGGATCCAACCATATCTTGTAATTCATTGGTCGGAATTACCACTCCTCAAACTATCAAGATAGAAGGGCATATCAAGAAGAAAAATGTTCAAGAAGTGAAAGATCACATTGAGCATCAAGAAATGAATCCGACCATATATTGTAAAGGATTGGAAGAAATTACCACTCCTCAAACCCTAAAGATAGAAGGACATATCAAGAAGAAAAAGGTTCATGCAGTGAAAGATCACATCGAGCATCAACGATAAGTTCTCCAACTTTTATAGGATAATGCCACTTTGGTGCAAAATCGAATGAAACAACAGGTAGATCAACATCGTAGTGAAAATTTTTTTAATGTAGGTGATTGGGTATTTTTACTGCTACATCTCAAGCAAACTATTTATGAGAAGGAAATGTTGGCAATACTATATGCACTTAAGAAATGGCGACCTTACCAAATGGGAAGACACTTCAAGGTAAAAATGGATCATGATAGTCTTAAATACTTTTTAGAACAACTATTATCTTTAGAAGAACAAAAAAAATGGGTCACAAATATGTTGGGATATGGCTTTTACATCATCTATAGAAAAGGGAAGCAAAATTTTATTGCAGATGCACTCTCAAGAAAGGATGAGGATGTGGAAGCATTGTTTTGTGTTATTTCTATTATCTAAACAGATTGGATAAACAAAGCAAGGGATGAATGGAAGAAGGACAAAGAAGTATGGCCACTTATTCAAAAGTTGCAAAAGATCCCAATTCAAACAATATTGCCGAAAATTGAAGAGGAAGGAAAAATCATATTTGAACCTGGAGCAATCACAGCAACAAGAACCTGACAGCTACGAAATCAATCAATTTCAGAGTATCTCATCAAGTGGAAGAACTTACCCATTGAAGATTCCAAATGGGAGGACATGAATTTTATACAGAAGCATCAAGAACTACTCAAGTGTTGAGGACAACACTTTTTGAAGGAGAGGGGCATGTTAGGCCCCTATACTACTAGTGTAACCCCTTATTGTTATTAGTACAACCCCCTTGTTATATTTTTGTACCCATGTAGTCCCCATATTGTTACTATTTTGCCCCATAGAAGCCCACTATTGTTATTATTATGCCCTTACATTATTATTGTTATGTCAGCTCTGATTACATTATGACCCCTTAGACTCCTATATATAGAAAGGAGGTATTTTCATTTGTATCATCCAAGAATTGTTCATTTATGTAATGTAAAGGAGGTTGCCCCTCAAAGAGGCTGAATTCTAAGGCGTTGATCTATCTTTTCTATCTTTTTGTGAGCTGGTTTCATAACATAATAGTAAAGGAGAAAACCGTGCCATGACTACTAGAGGAGATAGTAGAGTTACTAAAATGGGTTGTGTAGGTACTACAATAAGATGTATTGATGGAGATGATGACACTAATGGAGGTAGTGGTAAACTAACTATGGTAGATGATGTAGCTGATGTGTTTGGAGATGAGGTGGAGGATGAAGCAATAGCCAGGTTTTCAAGATGATATTGGATGTAAGCTTTCTCGATAGTGATTTGAAGTTGGTCTGCTAGGATTTGAAGTTTATCAAAGTTTAACCACAACTCATGATCAGTTTTGGAAAAGAGAGATTTAGAAGAAGGAAGGTAGGAATAAAACCTAATAGGGTCAAAAACCACTTCCAAAAGGGAGGACTCAGATTTTGATCGAAACAAAGATTGCTCAAACTGAATATCGAAAGAAATATCTTCAAAAGTCAATAATTGATCAGGTAAAGATGTAGTTTTTACTAATTTTCGAGGTTCACTTTCAGGAATAGGGGATTTGAGTTTCCTAAGTAATTTCTCTAGATCATCAACAACAGAAGGTGGATTTCAGTCCAGATTTGACCTCATGTATCTTTTAGGAGCCAGAGTTTTTACACCTTGAACTTGATGTGATTTCTTAAATCAACCTTCTTTGGATACTGGAATCTTTCACCCACAGAACCAGTCTTGAAAGTACTTATAGAACTAATCCCAGGAATAATATAACAATCATTTCCCTGGCAATGACGCCAAAATGTTATCCTCCACAATGTCCCTGGCTGCGGGGAGATTGATTGAGGTAACCACAGACCAAGCTTTTAGCTTGGTACTTATCCCTACCAAACCAAAGAGGGCTCTCTCTATGAAATCACAGTCAAGATATGACTAGAATTTAAAGGATTTAGGCTAGATGGCTATGCTCAGGTGGGTTTTGGAAAATTTAGGGTTTTCTTGCTAGATGAGGGAGAAAAACCAAGTAGCTAGGGCAACAGGATCAAAGGGTTACAACAACAAAGATATAAAGGAGCAAGGTAGCAATACTTTTGTGATGGATCTTAGGGTTTGTCGGTGTAGTATGGTATTTAGAAGAAGCTAAAGGTCTTAATGAGCATGAAACATGAACTCATTAAGCAAGAAAGAAAGTAACACATAATGATTTTTACATCAAAACAGAGCTTCATGTAAATAATTCTATTTGATGTAGTATGGTATTTAGAAGAAGCTAAAGGTCATAATGAGAATGAAACATGAACTCATTAAGCAAGAAAGAAAGTAACACATAATGATTTTTACATCAAAACAAAGCTTCATGTATAATCGTGTTTATAAACTGTAAGGAAAACCATTGAAGATTTGATGAATGGAAAGAGAAGATGAATATCTTTCATATAAAGTGATAAAAACGAAAAAAAAAAACATCACAAATTTACTACACATGAATTCCTAGATAATAGCTACAAAATGTATCCTTTGATTTCCAAAACATCATCTCCCCACTCTCAGGGGTTGAATCCATGACTCTAGGAACTGCTCCATGAGATGTTCTAACCAAATCCTATTGTCTAGGGAAGTTAAAAACAACTTCTTCAATTAACTTTGACTTCCAACCACTCTCATAAATGAGGCCAAATTTACATCAAAAATAATTACAAAGACTAATCACCCACTATTACATCATATTTACACTAGGATTACTCAATTCCATTATTTACATAAGTGAAAAAGTCAAACTAGGTCAAACCGCTGAAGAAAATAGTCTCCTGGAGAAAGCGCAACGAATTCAAAAGTTTAGCGTGGGCTGCAAAAAGTGTAGTTTGGGGTGCAAAAAGTGCAACGTGAACTTGCATGCCACTTTTGGAGGCCTTCCTGAACTCCAAATTGATCTCATGATGCTAATTGGAAATCTCTTTCTGCCTAATACACAATGGACTCTGATACCATAGGCTGCTCAATTGTCCTAGGATCCTCATTGGCATTTAAAGTAGTCTTATGATGCAAAGGTTATCCCTGTTGTGCTGATGTAGAAGGCTTGGCCCCTTCCACAACCTGTGGAGAAAACACAAGCATGTTTCCTCTTTGATAAGTTTTAACCACTTTATCTTCACCTTTCTTCTTTTTCATTGCAAACCTACTTGATGAGCCAATTTCTGTTTGAGCAAGGGGTGCTGAGGATGAAGTAGGTCTAGTAGGCTAGTTGGAAGAAGGAAAAAATACCTCTTCTCCAATGAATGTCTCCCAGGAAATGTTTAGTTGCTTAAGATGATGAAGGACAATAATCTTGATGAGGGAGTGATGAAAGAGGCTATTTTGTTGTAGCTCACTATTCCTATGCTGCACTTTGTATGTCATCTTTTCTATGCTCCTGTAAAGATAATAGGGTATGTTGAGCAGTTTTACCTTAGTGAAATGCATAAGAAATCTTATGTGATAGTTGTAGAGTCTAGAGAATATCCCTTCACAAGTGAAATATTTCATTATGATCTTCATCAAAGGTGCAAACTTGTCAAGGAGCTGGCCAAAAGGAAATATTCTCTTGATGTTGTCTTTGTATGGAGCTTTGAGGTAGGGTTGATATAGTTGAGCATCTAATTCTTGAGTCTTGAACAACTTTTCACCAATGTTGGGTATCCCACTAGTTATTGCTATGATATCAGATAAGATAGAGAATGTGACACCTGCAATTGTCACTTTATCCTTTATGAGGTTTGTGACAAACAACCTGGTCAATTCAACATGGTATTGAACTTTTTGCACCAACTCACAAAACTCAAGACACCCCACATGTTGAAAACAATGTTTGGCAAGTGGTGAACACATCAGCTCCTAAGCATTCAAAGGTCCATACCTTGACACCTTTCCACCCTTGTTATAAGTTTTCTTCTCCTCCTCGATAGCAAACTATGAATACAAATCCTAAGGGGAAAAACATGGGAAGGGAAGGAGGAAATAGGATGATGGGGTTAGGGAGGGGAATTTAGTGTGGAAAAATTTAGGGAGATAAGGAAGGGTGTGAGGGAGTGTTCGGAGGTGATAGGAAGTGAAATGAGCGAGGGAGATAGGATATAGAATTTATACAAGGGCTGCCAGAAACATAGTGTAGGGGTAGGGTTTGTTGTTAGAGACTTAGGGAATATGAGTGTGTGGTATTAGGGACCTTAGGGAGTAGATATGAGTGTGTAAAAAGGTACGGAGATGAAAATGTGAGGGAATCAAGGGTTTTAGGGTTTAGAAACTAGGAATGAACAGTGTTATAGAAAAGCGTAGCATGGAAAGAAATGGATAGGTTTTGCACCATAGAAATTGAGAAATTGAGTGATAAAGGAGATGGAGTGAGTGAACTTACTTGTTGGAACCATATGGAGGCTTGCTTTGCCTTTGAAAACCCTTATAAACTCATTTGATGATCCTTTATGAAAAGCGCAACATTCACTGTCAAAAGCAAAACATGTAGGGAAAAGTGCAACGTGCCCTTTGAAAAGCACAGCCTGCTCCCTAAAAACGCATCGAGGTAGCTTAAAAACACAACGAAAGAGTTTGAAATCAATATTTTGGAATGTCCTTGGCCCTAAAATGGTGGGGAAGTGATTAAGGATGAGTGAAAACTTTTTTTTGGTCATGAAATGAATGAGAGAAATAGACAATGATGGTCTTTTATAGCTTGTGGAGTTGGTTTCTTTTCATAGTAATGGGGTGGCCCACACTATGCCTTTCTCACTTTTACTTTGGAAATCATGTAGCTTTGAAACCTTTGAATACATCTTGATATTACGAAATATTATTTTGAATTGAAACCTTTTTGAACCATTTTTGTATCACCATTCCTTTACATGCCAAATTATGAATGGAATGAGAAATTCAATGACTAAGACCCTAGTGACCTAATAGATGATAGTGAGTTGGATGAAGACCATGATAATGAGACTGATATGACCATAAAGCTTTTCAGAGATGGCACATCCAAATGTATAATGACAGTGACCAAAACATGGCAATTTGTAAAGGAATAATTGACAACCTAGACTTACTAACCAGTGACCAAAGTTTTTGAATGGAAGACCTAGTGAAATGATAAAAACTTGACCTTAAACCCTAATGGACATTCTGAAAGAGAAAATTTGATCACTAGTGGTAGGAAAAATTGGTTGACACTAACAGGAGGTAAGCCCGCAATATTTCAATTCCACATGAGGCTTCGACTCTAAAAATTCTATAAATTGTGGCATAACAACCTTAACTTATGCAATATGAAAGTGTCTGACTCTGGCCAAAAGTTTGATGGACCAAGGAATCTTTGGAAGACCTGGGGTATTCAGGGAATGATTTTGGTTGTGTTGGGTAGCCCCTTCACACAGTCTGAAGAGTGTCAATTATTGTTGAAATTGTCAATTATTGGTGAGAGTGTCAATTTTAGTTTGGTTCAAAAAGGAGAGACAATTGTTGGTGAGTGTGATCACTCTGGAAAATTTTGCTATTGTGTGATCATTCTGGGTGTTGTTGCATTCTTTGTTCCTCCTTTTCATTTGGGTCACTAGAATAGATCTCAAATAATCTATGTGAATCGTCCCTCTGAGTTAATTCCCACGATGAATCATATTCTTCTAGGCGATACGAACTCTGGCTCTTGAGGTCGTCGACGCCCATGCTCAAGTAGGATGGCGAGCCATTTAGAAAGGAAGTGGGAGAAGTTCCCACCTCTGATTGCATACTCCCCACCTATTTGTGGGTATTGTGATAGAGAGCACTTCGAACTATGAGCGGGCTTGGTTGATCTTCAGAGGTGTCTTCAATAGTAGTGTGAGGAAGTGTATGAAATGAAAGAGAGGAAAATTGAGAAGAACAAAAGATTCAACAGCTGGAAGATGAGGTATATGCTCTGTGTAATCAAATCAAGGATCTCCAAATACAATTGGAAATGAAAACAATTAGAATTGACCTCAACCGACTAGCTGCCCTAGATGACTAGTCTACTTATTATGTTTATTTTTTTATGTTGAATTTTAAATGCATTTTTCTACTATGGAAGTTCTGTAAGGTCTATCCTAGTAATCATGTAATAGCTCAGTCATTTTTCACAATTTTGAAAGGAAATTAGGCTTGGATAGTCAGTCTAAAAACAATGATGCCCATGGATGGAAATGTATATGAAATTTAAACCTCCCGTTATTTTTTCGGTGAACGGGGGCAGATTAATAACAATATAGTACTCTTTACTATTAAAAGAAAACATTATTCCTTTTCTTGTTCTTATTTTTAACTTGAACAAGAAAATTTATGACCAAGGGATATTCCTTGAGATTTGTGTCATTATCCAAGAAACAAGTATCTTCAATCTTTTATGATGACCATAAGCCTCCCCCTTCATAAATCCACTACAATTTACCCATCATCTATTTTTATCTCTAACAATGTATCACCTCATTTGAATCATGATCTGATAATCCCTTCATAATAATTTTCTTGGATCCTTCACTATATTTATCATGTGTAGCATATTGTACAAATAACAAAATATTTAAATTAAGAGTCAACAAATAAGCTTTTAACTTCACCTTCCAAAGTATATACTCCAATCCAATGAAAATTGGTACTCCATATGTTGTAAAACACTCTTGGTTATACATGATCTACCTTCAAGCGATTAAGCTTCCCCTCAAGGAACCTCTCTATGATACCAATTCTTGGAAACCAAGTTTAAATTGAGAGGGGGGGTAAATCAATATCAAGGCTTATTAATCATTTTTTACCCATTTTAATTGTTACACCATTCACCATCAAATCATAAAATCAACAACATAAAGAGATACAAAAGCACCATGAAACAATACACACGTGACACATATATTGTAGGTGGAAACCCTTCCGGGAGAAAAACCACCAAACATCTGTATTTTTATTCTTAGAGATAATCTTTCATTACATCAATCATTGGCACCCACTAGTGTGAAAGCACCAACTTACAATTAATGATCTAGGTGGATATTGGTGGCCACCCACTTATTCCATGTGGACCCCCACCATTGTTTCTTTTAGTTTTTTAGTTTCCTTAATTGTAACACAGTTTACTACTTTTGACAATTTTTTGGATCTTGAACTTCCAGCGCTGTTTTGAGGCCCTAAATGATGTTTTTGGGAAAATCGCTAGCGGAAAACGCAAGTTTTTAACTTGGTATTCACTGTCAACAGTTGTAGTCCTCAGATAGATATTTCTAATGAGGTATTATACATGTCAAACAGAGATCGTATACCAAAGTTATGACCCTGGAAAGTTGATGTACCAATTTACCCCAACGGGGCCCATAGTTTGGTGTTTCATCTCCTAGGGTTAAGTTTTTGGACGTTTGGGGTTTTCCATTGCTTCTCAATAATAAATAGGCCCTCAAGCCTCATTGTAACACAGTTCGGAGGCATGTAGCTGCCACATCTCTTCTCAGAGATGAGTTACCATCATCCGAGCTAGTCTTATTTCCATTCTGTTTGTAAGCATATTTCAGTATTTGATATTAATGAAATGAAGTTTTATTAATGTTGCATCTTTGTATTTATGGATATATATGTAATTTGTTGTGTTCCTATTTAAATTCAGATAAATGGTATCAGAGCAGTCTTCTCTTTCCATGTTTTTCTTTGCATGTCCCAACGAGGTCGGGATATAAGGAGTTAGGGCTTGAACTGGTCGAACATTTGCAAGACCAGCCTCACAAATACCAACGACCTCCCATGGGGGGATGAAAAGAAAGAAGAGGGAGTAGGAGATCCTATCAAAATATTGCTCGAGGAGGCCCTCGAGAAACAAACGAATGCGATGATGGATAACTTTGCCCAAATCGTTCAAAGGTTGCCCACCAGTGGTGCATCCACATCCAGCAGCCACTATGGAGGTGCCACTCCTTTTAAAGTACAAGTAAACTTTGACATTCCCATATTTGAGGGCCAAATAGATGTAGACACCGCAGATAAATGGTTAAATTTTCTAGAAGGATATTTTTATGTTCATGATTTTTCCAACCGAGAAAATATTACTTTTTCTCTTCTCAAAGATGCCCCCCATGTCAAGGACTGGTGGGAAACCTACTGTGAGCAGAAGGATGAAAGTACGCCCTCACTGATTTCAACCGCACCCACTTGGAATTCATTTCAGGACACCATCAAGGATCAGTACTACCATGTGGGGAGCTATGAGGATAAATACATAAAGTGGACCATGCTGTGACAAGGAAGGGAACAAGACGTGATGAAGTTCACCAATGTTTTTCATACCCTTCGCACGAAGTGGGTATCAAGGATTCTAAGAAACATTTGGTACTCAAGTACCGTGGCTGCATACACAAGTATATCCAGGATAAGATGGAGTTCCTGGACATCTCCTCGCTTAGCACGACATACCAATACGTAGTCAAGATTGAGTAGAAGCTTAAACATAAAAAGTGAGACTTTGGATTTGTGAATTTGAAGCAGGGGAAAGATGAAACCAAACCGCAGAACAAAGGACAAAGCCAAGGCGGGATGGCTGAGGACAACCTACCAAGGCCACAGTAAAATGACAACATTGTGAAGCCGAAGAAGGACACAGGAAAGTGGTGTGAGTTCCATAAGAGGTCCACTCTCAACACAAGTGAGTGTCGGGCCAAGCAGTCACTGGTGGCTGAGTTGAAGGCTTCTGAATCAGATGCATTTTCCGACTCTGGATTAGAACCTGACAAGGGGAATGACAAAGGGAAGTAGATTATCAATGTGGAGCCCAATTCCACCGTTGCCACCATGAAGATTCAGAAGGAGAAACCTGAAGATCCATAGGAGGAGGAGCGCCTCTTCCACTCTCAGATGTGGGTAAAGGGTTCCCCACTATAGTGCATTGTCGATAGCGGGAGCCAAAAGAACCTCATTTCAGTAGAGGTTTTGAAGCGGCTTGGCTTACCGACCACAACACACCCATAACCATACACCATTGGGTGGCTTCACAAAGGACGGGATCTTCGTGTCAACCGTCAGTGTCGCCTTCCATACATCATCAAGCCCTTCACATATGAGGTATTATGTGACGTTGCTCCTCTTGATGTTTGTTATGTATTATTAGGCCAACCATACTTGTGGAAGCGACATGTTGTGTATGAGTCAAAGCCTCGTGATGTTATTGTTACCTTGGGAAATAATTTGTACAGGATATCGAAGGTAGCACCGCCTATCACCATCTCTTTGGTAACTACCAAACAATGCGGTAAGATCATTTACAAAACCAGAAAATTTATTTTCCTGATGATACACCCTCAAGGAAAGAAGAAGACAGTGGCCACAACCTCTAGACAGGGCCCCTCCACACGACAACAACAGATGGACAAGGTCATGGAGGAGCACAAGGACATCTTCACCTCCCCCGCGGGGGTGCCTCTACACTGTCAGGTCAAGCACCATATCAATCAGACCTCAGGTGCATCATTTCCCAATGGACCAATCTATCGGTGCTTTGTTATGGAGAATGACGAAATCAAGAGGTAGATTTAGGAGATTCTATAGAAATGTCACATCCAACCAAGTTCATCGCCCTGTGGGATCCCGATCATGTTTGTATTGAAGAAGGATGGGACTTGGAAACTCTGTATTGACTATTTGACATTGAACAAGATCATTGTTCGGAATAGGTACCCGATCCCATGGATTGATGACCTTCTGGACCAACTCAAGGGGGCCAAATATTTTAGCAATATTGACTTGAAATCCAAATATCACCAAGTACCAATTGAACCCTCTGATGTGTGGAATATTTCCTTCAAAGCCAAGGAGGGCATTTTCGAATTGCTAGTTATGCCTTTCGAGTTGACAAATGCTCATGCAACCTCCATGAGGTTGATGGATGACATATTTTGGCCATTCACCAACTCATTTGTAGTGGTATACTTTTATGACATCATGATCTTCAGCCAAAGTTGGGAAGAGAACCTCCACCACATCCAACAGGTTCTCCAAACACTGTGGCAACACAAGTTGTGTGCCAATTTCAAGAAATGCACTTTTGGCATGACCCAAGTTCAGTATTGGGGATACATTATTAATGAACGGGGGGTGCATGTGGATCCAGCCAAGATCCAATTCATTCGGGATTAGCCAGCCCCAACCACTTTGACAGAGCTCCACAACTTTCTGGGTCTTGCTAATTTCTACCATAGGTTCGTGTTGGGGTTCTCTCATATCACTTGGCCCTTGAGTCAAGTCACCAAGGGAGGAGAAAAAGAAAAATTATTTTGGTTTGAATCTCAATAGAAGGCATTCACAGAGTTGAAACATCGCCTTTGCTCTACGTTAGTGCTCACATTACTAGACTTGCAACAACCATTTGAAATTGAGACATATACCTCTGACTATGCTATTGGGGCATTCCTTACTCAACCGGGGCATCCAGTGGAATATCACAGTGGGACACTTTCAAACATAGTCACGAAGTATCCCATTTATGACCAAGAGATGTATTCCATTGTGCAAGCCTACCGACAATGGAAGTATTACACTTTGGGGAAGGAAATGGTCATCCACACAGACCACCAACCCCTGCAGTTCATACAGATGCAAGGGAAGTTGCATAATGATCGCCATCAGAAGTGGTCCACATATCTACAATAGTTCCATTTGAATATCAAGTACAAGAAGGGAAACACCAATAATGTTGCAGGTAACCTCAGCTGACCACCGATCATGGTGTTAACCATCGTGCTCAACTCTTATGGGCACGAGACTTCTGATTGTCCACTTCTATACAAAAGTGACCCAGAATTCAACCACACATACCATACACTCTTGGAGGGTCAAAAAGTTCCATATTTTCACCTCCAAGCTACACTGTTATGCCACCTGAGACACCTTTGTGTTCCTTCAAGCAAGTGTTCCAAGATGATTTGGGAAGCGCACTACAGTTGAGTCGTTGGGCATTTCGGGGTCGAGAAAACAATGGTGATACTACAAAAGTATTTCTATTGGCTGAATCTTCGATAGGATGTCGGGAAGTACATTAGATCCTTCACTGCCTACATTATTGCCAAACCGACCATCAGGAAGCAAGGCCTTTATACTCCACTGCCTACCCCTAATTGACCTTAGGAATCCATCTCCATGGATTACATGTCGGGCCTTCCTTCTACTAAGCATGGAAATGACAATGTTTTTGTGGTCATCGACAAATTCTCGAAGATGGCCATTATGGCAACCTGCAAGAAGAATATCACAGCAGAAGCCACTGCTAAACTCTTCTTTGAACGAGCGTGGGTACACTTTGGGATCCCACAGTTTATCATCTTAGATCGGGATAACAGGTTCCTCAGTACATTTCGGTCCAGTCTCTCGTCGATGCTGGACACCAAGCTCACTAATTCCACATCTTTCCAACCCCAAACTTATGGCCAGAGAGAGGTCGTCAACATGATGATCATACACATCCTACGCATGTACAACTCAATGCATCCACACACATGGGATGAGAGCCTCCCCTATTTCCAACACAGCTATAATCGAGCTCTCCATAACTTGACTAGCCACAACCCTTTGCAAGTGTGCTTGGGATTCCAACCATTATGTCCCATTGATTTGGCCATACCATTTGCAACTACTCAGGTAAATTCGGCTCATGTCTAGTCTGAAGCCGACAAGGAAAACATCTTCATTAAGCACATTCAACACATCTGCCAACAAGTCCACGAAATTTTAGAGAAATCAAATGTAAAGTACAAGTAGTGACATCATCAACATCAGGTGCCACACAAGTTTTAGGTGGGCGACAAAGTCTGGTTGCATTTGCAGAAGGAACGTCTTACCAGAGCCTATCAGAAACTTAGACCACTCTGATATGGTCCTTACATCATTACCAAGGTTTTGGGAGACAATTCATTTGAGCTCAGCATTCCCCCATTCCTTGGCCTGCACCTAGTGTTCAATGTGGACCACCATCGACCATACTTCCCACCATTGTTGGACACATAAGACATTGTAGAACAACTCAAACCTACAGAGTTAAATCCAAATTGCATGGAACAAGACACAACTGATTGAGTCATGGACACATAGATCAAGAACACATGACAGCAAAGAATCCAACTATATCGAGTTGTCAAAGTAGGCCAACTCCTTTGCTAGGGTAAGTGGCTCACTAGGGACCAAGTTTAGCAGAAGTTTCCTCATCTCATGAAGGAACTCAATGCAATGGGGACCATTGCTTCCTAAGGGGGGAGGAATGATCTAGGTGGATATTGGTGGCCACCCTCCTATTCCACGTGGACCCCCACCATTGTTTCTTTCGGTTTTTCAGTTTCCTTAATTGTAGCACAGTTTACTATTTTTGGTAGTTTTTCGGGTCCTGAACTTCCAGAGCCATTTTGAGGCCCTAAATGACGTTTTTTTGGGAAAATCACCGGCGGAGAATACAAATTTTTAACTCAATATTCATTGTCAGCAGTTGTATTCCTCAGATAGATCTTTCTAGAGAGGTATCATATGCATCAAACGGAGATCGTATGATAAAGTTACGACCCCAGGAAGTTGATGTACCAATTTACCCCAACGTGGCCCATAGTTTGGTGTTTCATGTCCTAGGGTTAGGTTTTTGGATGTTTCTGATTTTCCATTGCTTCTCAATAATAAATTTTCCTTCAAGCCTCATTGTAACACAGTTCAGAGGCATGTAGTCGCCACATCTCTTCTCGGAGATAAACTACCATTGCCCGAGCTAGTCTTATTTCCATTCTGTTTGTAAGCATATTTCAATATTTGATATTAATGAAATGAAGTTTTATTTTTGTTGCATCTTTGTATTTATGGTTATATCTGTAATTCTTTTCGTTCATGTTTAAATTTGGATCAAGGAACCAACCTTAACATCATGTGAGCACCCACTCTCTCTAGGTTACAACTTGATGGAAGCATTGAGTCCCATAACAACTTGCAGACACCAATCTACTGGAGGCACTGACCCCCAAATGAGTTTGCAAAAACCCACTTGCATGTAAGTACCCACTTGCTTGGAAGTACTGACTTGATAACTCTATTTTCACACACCGATCCACTAGAGGCATAGACCCCCAAATTTTTCTCAGACACCCACCTAAAGGAAATAACCACTCCTTGATTTTGCAAGCCTCTACTTGCTAGAGGCATCGACCCCCTAAGCACTGTGGGCCTTGATTTCATACATTTTCACATTAGATCCAATGTCATAACTATAGACACAAAATCAATTGTACCATAAATAATCTCTGCATCAAACCTTCTCTACTCAACAACACACAATGTCAGCAATATAAAAACTCTTCTCACCAACAATATATTCATTGCAACTTAAACCTGAGTTCCAAAATTTGATCAACAATAACCAATTCAAGGGAGAATGAAAATAGTCGTCGTATTGGTTCGTTACTAATTCAACAATCTTTTGCAACAAATCTTTGATTTCTACAATAGCCTTGTTTTTACAAGATGGACCCTCTCAACTATGCTCAACACAAAACTGCCATTTTGGTCATCCTTAGCAGCAATGCAAATGCATCAATGATGAAATTTAACTCAAAACATCAATGAATAGATATATTAGATTGGTAGCAGACATTAATGGACAAGTCAAATCCTTAGTCATACAACAATATTGTACTCGATCACAACAATCTTCCACTAGGGCAAGTAATCACATATGCAACCTTACTCATCCTGTAAGAAACAATCCATCCCGACTTTACTGTTGACCAAAGACCAAATATTAAACAACAAAGAGCATTAGCTCTACCACACAATGATCAAAATTAATGTATATTGTTGGCTTGTACAAACTACAAGATCTAAAAACAAGATGAGATTTTCACCTGCAACAAATACACTTAACAACATAGTTCCCATAGTAATGTTGTTCTTTTTGGATATTTTTACTGTGTATGTAGGTTGAGGATAGTGTCCAATGTTTTGGGTGGACATTGCACCCATCCTCAGGGACCAACGAAGCAAAGTAGTTATAAAAGAGTGAGCATATAGGAATATAGAGGTGTGAGGAAAGAGAAACATTAGGATTGCTAGGTGAAAAGGAATGATAGAATCCAATGAACAAATGGTTAATCAAAATGAATGGGGAATTCTTTTTAATATTATTGAATTAAAATAAGGTAATTTTAATAAACAATACGAGAAATGGTAAAATCACATAAATTGAACAATATGATTTGAACATCAAAGGTATGATTTATTGAATGGTTTTAAATTTTAAGAGATAATAAGATGGTAATAAGAATAAGTTAGTGATTAAGGAAATAATAATATTAAGTTAATGATTATGAAACAAGAAATTTTGAACATTGTTCCCATCAAGTCACCATAAAACATTACATTATTAGTCATAGGACAACTCAACAATGTTTTCTTAACAACAAAAATACAAGTAAATATCTAGCTCTATTAAATACTTCATTACTTGTTTCATATCACAACAAGATATATATCAGCTACAGTTTCCTTATTAATATTACATCATCAACTTGCCTCAAATTCAAAGCATTTCATCATCACAATAATTCTCATCAACTCAAATTCAAACCTCCACATGTTATTTACTTTCTTATATATTGAATGCATTCAAAGTTTCCCATGCTAATTCGCATCCAAATCTTGTCCATGATTTTCTATTCACATTCAAACAACACAATTATTTTTTAAACCATGTTTCCCATTAATGATGGCTTCAAACCAAAACTAAACCCACTACCATGTCATGTTGTATATCATCCATTAAACCAATTATAAAATCAACACATGGTTTATAGAAAAAACATGCATGATGTGGTTCCAACCAAACCCACTACCATGCAGTGTCAATGCCATGTCATGTTGTATATCACCCATGAAACTATTCATAAAATCAACACATGGTTTATAGGAACCACAAGCATAAAGTGGTGTACAATAAAGGAAAATAATCTTTCCAACCAAACCCACTATCATCCATTTGCTAACGCTATAAAGGAAAATAATCTTTCCAACCAAACCCACTATCATCCATTTGCTAACGCTATGTAATGTTATATATCATCCATGAAACCATTCATAAAATCAACACATAGTTTATAGAAACCACATACATAAAAGATGCACCATAAAGAAATTAATATTTCCAATCTATTTATGAAATCTACAATATTCTAAATATCCTCTCTATTGAATATCAAATACTGATACACGTGCCATCATTAAAACCATATAATTCTTCAACCCACCTATAATTTATATAAAACAACATCAAACACCAAAATTTACAATTTAACCACTAAACCCTAGATAATAAAAAAGAGTTGCATCAATTTAATTCACCTTTGAATACCCTTTGAATACCAAACATTATTAACCATGCGCAAATTTAATGGGTCATTACCCAAGCAACAATAGTATCCCAAAGGCAAACATTCTTCAATTATAGGATTTATTCAAAATGCAATTAGTGAACAAAGGATTAACGATAAGAGACCAAATCAGACGTTGCCCAATCGACAGATACCATGCGCATTTACTATGGTAAATTCTGATGATATTTCAGTCAATATGAAACCAGTGAGCAGACTATAAAAACTATGGAGATTTACCATGAGCGAGAAAATCGAAGAGCTTTTAAGCAACAGACGTAGTCAAATTTTTCATTATACAATGGTCAAATCCCGTAATATATCCAACCATAATAAATATTTGGGCAATTAAATAACCACAAATATTTGGAAAATCAAATACTAAACCCATGTATTTCTATCCGAGATATAATTTTATATTTAACCATTTACACTTAGAACCAATGCCCCTTGGCCCATACCATTGTTCTAATTCCATTATTATAATTACAAAATTTCCATAGATAGTAACCAATATTACTGTCAACAAAGGACGTGCATGAATCGAACAACGGAAATGGCCATCTCGAATGTAACTTACGAGAAAATTAGGGGTATTTGCAAGGACAAGGTACTCCATTTGGCATGTAGCAACAATGTCCCATGCACAGGTTTGAAACTCATTGAAATTGTACTCTATATTGTAAAGTACAAGTCACTTTATATTTTTGTACTTAATGATTTAAAGTGAAATTAGTAACTTAAAGTGTGTTCAATGAGAGATTAAATCATGAACATTAATTTTAAGAGTGAATCTTAATCATAAAATCAAAAGAAGTTAAGTTAATTAAGTTATTAATGACAAAAGGTACATAAAGAGAATTAGAGAGGGGGCATTAATTAGTGTGAGATATTCATATGAGGAGAGAGAGCATTCATGAGTTCATTGAATAAAGAGAGAGAAGAGTTGAGAGGAAGAGAAGGTTAACAAAGCAGGGTGCAAACTTCAAGGAAGGAAGCACACATCCCAAGGCAGAATCATACAACATGAGGTTGTACAACAACATTCAAGAACATTTTCTAAGGAAAAATTGTACAACATTAATTGTTTACTAGACTATAATTTTCAGGAACAAAAATCAAGGATTTCAGGCACGGAAAAAGAGAGGGTCTTATAACATTAATTGTTGTAGCAAACTGTATAATTTTCTGATTTGAAATTTGAAGTGGGTACGAAAAACAAGGAGTCTAACAAGCATAAATTTCAAGGGACAAATTATTTGGATAATAAGATAAGTTTGATTGTATTTTTATAGTGTCGTAATTTCCTATATGCTCATGCATAAATAAAGATCTTTTTCTCTAGGTTTTCCCTTGTCGGGGTTTTTTCTTGGGCATTACCCTAAATTTTGTGTCTGTTTTTTATGAAGTTACATTTATGATTTCTAGTTCAACAATTAATAAGAGATTATTTGTTTTTACTATTCTAAGTTCAGTTAATGAGCATCAAGAATCATTAAACTGTGTATAACTTAGTGAAACAACAAATCAAGGTTGGGTCTATAAAATTTAGATGGTATAAGAGTTAGGACTCTGAGTACAATGGACACATTGATGTCGCTGAGATAGGAATGGATTGGACACATTGAGATTGCGGGGATTGTAAAGGGGGTTGTGTTGGAAAAGGGAAAAGGAAAGGTAAAGGGAAGTGGGGGATCTACTTCCAGGAAGGACATGAGAAAATTCAAGTGCTTTGCATGCAATAAGTTTGGCCATTATGCACGCCAATTTCCAAATAAGAAGAAAGGCAAGGAGGAGGAAGAGAAATAGGTAGTTGTATCAGTTGGAGTTTTTGAGTTTACAAAAAGTTTGAGAAGAAGTTATCCTTAGTATCTTATCTTTCAAGGAGCAATCTTGCTGAGTGTATGAACACTAGTGTATGGCTTGTGGATAGCGGGGCATCGCGCCACATGAAAGGGACTAGAGCCATGTTCACGAGTATGACAGGTAACGACTCAAACATGCATGTTCATAGTGGGGTGCACACCACACATGTAGTGAGGGGCGCTAGATATGTGAGGTTCTAATTGGAGTCAAGAGGATATCTAAAGGGGGGCCATGTTTTATGGGTACAGGGGCTGAGAGCAAATCTCCTCTGCATGTCAGCTCTGGAGGGTGAAAAATATGTTGTCCTATTTTTTAATGGATAGGTAGTATTTTATCTTATGGGAGAGAGTAAGCATGTATCACAAGTGATTGATATCCGCGCGGGTATGATGTATAAGTTAGAAATGTTGAAGAATCTAGGGCAATTAGAGTTAATGAGATTCTTCTAGTCATCATAACTATTTGTGAGGTGTTTTAAACCTTTTTATCTTAGCACAATCTTCACTTGTTATTATTATAGTGTGTCTTCTTAGTTCATCAAATAGATACCAAATCAAAAGAGACAAGAACACATGATATTGGCTTTCTGCCAGGGCCAAAACCTCTCACTCTTTGAGAGGAAAACCCACACAAAATTATTCTTATAGAGATTCCAATTGAAAAATACCAAGACCATGACCCTTGACCTATTTAGCCACTCCAAGACAAAGACACCAATCCTCTTCTTTGTCACTACTGAGATCATCACCATTGAGGCCATCACTACTGCACCACTGAAATCTTCATTGCTACTGCAACACCATTGTTACACCTTCACCGAGATATTCATCATAACAACTAATTCATTGTTGTTGCACCATTGTTTCTCCTTCACTGAGATCTTCATCATGACATCGAGATCTATATACTGAAATATTTAGAGAGCGAGATCATGACTTCTTCCAGAATACATGTCGAGATAGAGTGTCACTTCGGAATCCTTCTCTTCACAAGTATGCTAAGACTATAAGGCTGCTTCAGAGGTCACTGTATTGGTAGACCAAGACTGTGATCATTACTGAGATCTTCATCATTACAGCTGCACCGAGACAATGATTATTTTCCTTGCACCGAAATCATCATCATAGATATGCTGAGATTGTCACCACCGAGGAGGATGAGTCTATAATTTTTCTCACTGTAATTATCCACGAAATTGTAGAGGCATCCGAAATTGTATCCTGTTGAACCCATCTGAAAGTTACATTGATGTCTGAGGTTTGTACTTATCTGAAGTTTCAGATATGTCCGAGTTTTGTTCCTCTCCTTTTGCGCAGACCCTAGCTGGGTATATATAGTGGTTTTCCCTCCATATTTAGCCGACCTTACAGAGTGAACCGATGTGTCTCTTTTTGCAAGCCGACCTAAATTTTTAGCTATTTAATTCATTTTTGCATGCCGACATTAAGAGGATTGTGCTTGTCTTTTAGGAGGGATTTTCTAGACACTAGGTTGAATCATATATATTTTACAAATGCTCAAGAAGAGATCTCCATACATGACATTGACCCTTTGACTCAATAATAAATCCTAAGGCTCTCAATGGGAGCCAACAACAAATAAACTTCTTGCTCATGAAACCCATGTAGCAAGGAATACAGAAATAATTGTATTTCTTTCATTTCATTGTTTACAAAGATCATGTCATTATGAAGACCAAACCTAGTTACACTTTCTTCAACACTCCCTCTTAACTAGGGAGGTAATCATAATGGTACTTCGTCATTCTCAATTTGAAGAATTTCTCATAAGAAGAAACAGATTGGTAATCCCATCTGTATAACATCATATCAATTGGTAATCCCATTTGTATAGCATCATATCAACTAGCATTGTCACAGTGCTATGCCTTGACTAACAACTCCATCTCTCCACAAGACCATGAGCTACAATGCTGGCAAGACCAATGATTATAGACACCTTCATCATTGTCTCTCAAGGTACATACCCACCCGGGTGTTCACTAAGTATGACCTTCTAGGACTATTCTTATCTTGGTTTCCCAACCCTCAAATAATATTTTCCCTCTTTCTTACTCCTATCTTGGATGCCCTACACATCCTCAAAGAGCATCATATGACAGATGATTACCCAATCCTCCATTCTTTCTTCCCAAACGAAGACAAGAATGGTGTGCCTATCTCTCCCTCTCAACTAGGGAAGATACATCCATCATGTGTCTACATTTCTCTTCATGGCCTTCACTAAGACTTTTACAGTTGTTAGTCTTGGTATAGTGCATGACACATGAAATAGAAAAACACAACTATCACTCCTTTTTAATCAGGGGTCACCCAATCCAAGCTCCCTCCTGATCAGGGACTTGCCAGAGCTCCCTATTAACAAGAGACTCCTTTTTCATCAACAACTTCTTCTTCATGGGCCCTTAAGTTGCTTGATCAACTTCTTTCCTTGATGTCGTGAAATTCAGTTGAGCTTCTTCCTTGTAGGGCATCAACCATCGATCACTTTCCTTCTTAGTTCGTCATGTCATTCCTTTCTTCATGGAAAGTGGATTGCTTGGCACATATATGGAACCTTCTTCATATGACTACTTATTTCTCATCATGCTTCTTCCATCCACCACATGAATGCTAGTTGTACTTGTATTTACAACTCTTGTTTGAGTAACCCTACATGAACTCATCCATATATTATTCAAGAAATAAAAACATAATATTCAATCAAATCATACCTTACGAGATGGATTTTCATCATGACAACTTCCTGTAAGTATCAACATCCTACATACATGTTGGGACATCTCCCAAAGATATTCATTGTCAAGGGTCTTGATCTTTTCCATCAGAGTCTTCATATCTTTCTGGGATATTTCCTAGTCAAGTTTTCTTTGTCTTTTGGATGTTGATTGCCTTCATCAGGTTTGCATATCTCACGATCTCTTCCTTCC
Organism: Pinus tabuliformis; assembly: GCA_031772625.1. Classification (NCBI taxonomy): domain Eukaryota; kingdom Viridiplantae; phylum Streptophyta; class Pinopsida; order Pinales; family Pinaceae; genus Pinus; species Pinus tabuliformis. The sequence goes on along the minus strand of CM062807.1, from coordinate 1,215,896,386 downwards.
TCACACATTCCATTCCCAGGAGATTTCAATCAGATTTTCTTAATTGTTTTCAACCACCTCATACTTCATATGAGGACATATTATGTTGATTTCATCTTAGTGTGACTTTATGCCTTCCCACATCCTTTCAGAAAATGAAATATTTTTCCCTTGATCATGCTTCTCAAGATAGAAGTAATGATCCATGTCACCTGCAACCATACAATATGGCATTACAATATCAAATACAGATATACATACTTCATTTTACCTTTAGTTCATCTAGGCTTCTTCCAGCAACTTCCTTGATTGAAAATATCTTCAATCCATTGATCTACATCATTCCTCATGTCATCACACCATCATCCCATGAATTCCATAAGTTGGAGTTCCTTATGAAACACTTGCTTCTTCTCTAGATTAGTGAACCCTCCGATGAGGATTCCATCAAAGAATCTTGAGGATCTTGCATATCCCCATCTGGCAGATGTTCTCCCTTTTGTATGATGAGCCTTGTCCTAGATGACTTCTTCCTTTCCTGTAATATCCAATGAGGTTCCCAAGAGCTATATCCTTCATGTTTGACTGCCATGGATTTTGTCCTTCATGATTCCCATGGTGATGTTCCGAGCTCTTGTTTCTAATTTTTCCATGATGCCATGATGCATCTAATTATCATGGTCATATCTATAACAAAAGCTTATGGTAGGACCCTTTTGTGAGGGATACCATTTCAATCATAGTAGAGATTTGTTACTCCCCCTTTTCTTCAGCTTCCTCCATCTATCCGGTGATATGAGCTTCCATAATCTTTCCATAATCTTAGCTATATTATTTTGTCTTGTTTGAGGACCAAACTTTTCTTTCCTTTCTGCACATGTTTGAGTCCTTTATCCTTCAATACTTTTGTCATCAACTTGTCTTTCTCTATCTAGCATAGAGACCACAAATTGTTGAATGAGGTAACCTTCTTGTTCATGGACATTTGTTACCTTGCCTATCAGTTGGAACAATGGTGATTATCTTCATCTCCCAATTGAGATATTATGAATATACTCCTTCATTCTTTGATACCTTCAATCAGTTCTAAGTGATACGACCTTCTTCATTGTATTTTAGAGAGTATATCTTCTAGCATTTCATATCTCTCTTTTATGTCACCTCTCCTGCTACATAGGGATGAGAGGACCTAGGATTGGTTTCATGTGACTTTTCTTCTAGGGACTATATATATTTTCCTTTCTTATGCAATGAATCTTGATGACCAAACCGATTTATAGATCTCCTTGCAAACTCGAAGTCATTTAACCAAATTTGATTATAAAATGAAGGATACTTACTTGAGATGTGAAGATAAAATCATCACCTTGATCATGTTGGAAGTGGTTGAAGAAGATGCATTAGAGATTCCTCTTGAATGATCTTCTTTCAAATGAGAAATCCTTTCTGCAATAGAAAAGGTTGCTCCTTTTGATGAGGATGATTTGTTGCTTCCTCGGATGATCTTCTTCTAGGGAAAGGAGATGATCCTTGCTTGTTTTTAGAACCTTGCAGATGACAATGCCTTCTTGCCTTCAATATGATTTGCCTTCTTCTGTATTGGAGATCAGGATTGATTCTAGGGTTTCAACCTATTCCAAGATGATGTGATCTTCGTTTTTGAGGTCCTTTGAGCTATGTCGATTTATAGACAACTTGATGAGGGTCTTGATGGCCTTTTGATGATGACTATGGAGGCAAAAGATCTTGTTGTTGTAGACTAATGTTATGGACTGAATTTTGTAGATCTTGATCCCTTTCTTTGATATCATTCTAGAAGCTTGATCCTTGAATGTCTCTTTGTTTCCCTTCCTTTGACTTCAGCACCTTAGCTCTGCTGCCATGTTGAAGAATCTATGGCAATTAGAGTTATTGAAATTCTTCTAGTCATGACAACTATTTGTGAGGTGTTTTTAACTTTTTCATCTTAGCACAATCTTCACTTGTTATTATTACAGTGTGTCTTCTTAGTTCATCAAATAGCTACCAAATCAAAAGAGACACGAACACAAGATATTGGCTTTTTTCCAGGGCCAAAACCTCTCACGTTTTGAGAGGAAAACCGGCACAAAATTATTCTTATAGAGATTCCAACTAACGAATACCAAGACCATGACCCTTGACCTATTTAGCCACTCCAAGACCAAGACACCAATCCTCTTCTTTGTCACTGCTGAGATCATCATCGTTGTTGCACCATTGAGGCCATCACTACTGCACCACTGAAATCTTCATTACTGTTGCAACATCATTGTTGCACCTTCATCGTGTTCTTCATCATAACAACTAAATCATTGTTTTTTCACCATTGATGCTTCTTCGTTGAGATCTTCATCATGACATCGATATCTATATAATGCAATATTTAGAGAGCGAGATCATGATTGCTTCCAGAATACATGTCAAGACAGAATGTCATTTCAGAATCCTTCTCTTCACATGTATGTCGAGAATATAAGGTTGCTTCAGAGGTCACTGTATTGGTAGATCGAGACTGTGATCAATACTGAGATCTTCATCATTACAACTGCACCGAGACAGTGATTGTTTTCCTTGCACCGAAATCATCATCATAGATATGCTAAGATGGTCACCACTGAGGAGGATGATTCTGTAATTTTTTCTCACTGTAATTATTCACGAAATTGTAGAGGCATCCAAAATTGTATCCTGTTGAACCCATTAGAAAGTTACAGTGATGTCTGAGGTTTGTACTTATCCAAATTTTTAGATATGTTTGAGTTTTGTTCCTCTCCTTTTGCACAGACCCTAGTTGGGTATATATAGTGGTTTTCCCTCCATATTTAGCTAACCTGGAGAGTGAACGTCTCTTTTGCAAGCCAACATGACTTCTTTAGCTATTTAATTCATTTTTGCACACTAACATTAAGAGGATTGTGCTTGTGTTTTAGGAGGGCTTTTCTAGACACTAGGTTGAATCATACATATTTTACAAATTCTCAAGAAGAGCTCTCCATACATGACATTGACTCTTTGACTCAATAATAAATCCTAAGGCTCTCAATGGGAGCCACTAACAAATAAACTTCTTGCTCATGAAACCTATGTAGCAAGGCATACAAAAATAGTTTTATTTCTTACATTTCATTGTTTACAAAGATCATGTCATTATAAAGACCGAACCTAGTTACACTTTCTTCAACAGACAGAGCATCTTGTGGATGGTGAATCCAGTTAGATTTCATGCTCAATGGTACTGTCAGAGGAAATTGGAGGAGAGGATTCTTCTAACTTTTTGTCGTGGTTTGAGATGACAAAAGGAGGATGTTCAAAGTGGGAGAGAGGAGTCTCCTCAGAGCATGAGTAACAAGCACAGGGCTTCAAGTCAAAGGCAGGTAGCAAGACAATTTTCGAGTCAAAGGGAGTTGTTGAGTTAGAGGGAGATTTTGAGACAAAGAGAGGTGCTACAATAAAAAATGTTGTGAACTTAAAGACAAATCCCAAAGGTGGTAGAGGTGCCTGAAGTACCTCCCTCGCTCAGAGAGAGTGTTGAGTTTTTATAGCTTCATATGAATTCTTCATGTGATGATGCCTAACATAAAGAGACACTAAAAAGTCTCTCTAGGAAAAAATGTCTTTTATATTATAAAGTACAAGTAACTTTATGTTTTTGTATTTAATGACTTAAAATAACATTAATAACTTAAAGTATGTTTAATGAGAGATTAAATCATGACCTTTGATCTTGAGAGTGAATCTCAACCATAAGATCAAAAGAAGTTAAGTTGGTTAGGTTAAGTCATTAATGAGAAAAAATACACAAAGAGAATTAGAGAGAGGGAATTAATCAGTGTGAGAGATTTGCATGAGAAGAGAGAGAGAGAGAATTCATGAGTTCATTGAATGGAGAGAAGAGCTAAGAGGGAGAGCAAGTTAGCAAAAAAGGACACAAACATCAAGGAGGGAAGCATACATCCCAAGGAAAAACGATACAACAGCAAGTTGTATAATAGCATTCATGCACATTTTCCAAGGAAAATTGTACAACATCAATTGTTGTACTAGACTGTACTTTTCAAACACAAAAATCAAGAATTTTAGGCACAAAAAAAGAGAGGATCCTACAACATTAATTGTTGGAGCAAACTATGTAATTTTCTGAGTTGAAATATGAAATGGGCACGGAAAACGAGTCTAGTACACACAAATTTCAAGGGAAAGTTTTCATGGATAATGAGATAAGTCTGATTGTATCTGTATAATGTTGTAATTTCCTATATGCTCAAATAGAAATAAATATATCTTTCTCTGGGTTTCCCCTGTGGAGGTTTTTCCCCGGGCTTCGCCCTAACTTTTGATTTTAGTTTTTCCTCTATGTGGTTCACAGACCCCGTAGATTGGTGACCACTACATCCACATAATATTTGTACTAAGCAGATTCACTATAAGGGATCACTTCCTGTTGGCTCAACCATGGATCCTAACCCTGAGAGTGTTGAGAGAATTGAACCCATGACCTCTCAATAGCAAATTTTGTGTATGTTTTTTGTGAAGTTACATTTATGATTTTCAGTTTAGCATTTAGTAAGAGATTCATTGTGTTTACTATTCTAAGTTCAGTTAATGAGTAGCAAAAATCATTAAACTGTGTATAACTTGGTGAAAAAAAAAACCATGGTTGGGTGTATAAAATACACAATGGCATAGTGGATAGGTCTAAGCCATGGTCTGCTAATAAAGCACAAGCAGAAGAGCAAGAGGCTAGCAGAGCGAGCATAGAAAGGAGTTTTAATGAAGGGCAGATAACCAAACTTCGATACCATCTCAGGGCAAGATGGTAACTCCTGAATTTGGATGACTATTGCATTAATGAGAGTAGACTTATATAACATATAAGAGCGACCCTTAGGTTTCATATTCCAAGGTCAGTTCTTATTCTAACTCTTCATATTTCCATTTATTTATATTTACAAATAATTCACCCAATTATGAGCATTAGGTGTCTAACAAAACAAATATTCCAAATTAAAGGTGGTTGTACCCTCTTTTGTGACACATGTGAGCTAAATTGGGGAAATTAAGGCCCATTCTTGGTATGAAGGGATAAATCTGACATAGAAGTTATATAAAAGACATTTCAGCAAAACCATGTGCCCAAGTCTACAAATTATTCAAGGCATTGAAAATCTAACATATGTCTCATCTTATCAAGGGGTTGGCCTACAAGTGCGAGATCTATTAGGTCGTTTGGAAGGTCAAATTGTGTTGTTGGGGCTAACTAGATGTTGAAAAAGGTCAATTGCTCAAAGAAAGTCAAGTCTCTAAGGAAAAAGGTGGAGGGGCATTGAAGGTCAAGACTAATGGACCAAGTCAACCTCCTTTACCTCATTGTTAGCCTTCTCCAAGTTAACATTGAAGGTAGAAAAAGTTAAATAACTAAATGTTAGACCTCAAGTGCACAAAAACTCTAGCAGTTGGAGGAAAAGTGAATCCTCATTCAGACAAAGCAAGTCTCCTTGGACCAAAGCAAGCCTCCTTTAACCAAATTGAGCCTCCTAGGAAATTTCACCCTTCTATTCTGGATGTTTTTCTCATGAAAGAAAGTCTATTCCCTCTTGTGGGCAATTTTCTCATGTAAAAAATGATTCTCACTATAATGACTTAATCTCCAAGTTGTGGATGACAAATCAAATCATTATTTTTGGGAGGGTCTCAAACTAATCATTAGAAGAGAAATTATATAATGCTAGCTCCTCCTCCCATTTCTTCTTGATGTGAAGTATGAGATCATCAATACCATAATAAGTATTTCTTATATTTGTGTAGAAAATTGTATTATGTATTGATTATTCTAATCTTTTCTTCTTGCCCATTGTAGATATTAAGCTTCTATAAGAATTTTTTGCATGTAAAATAAATTACACGAAGCTCTTTGGTCGATTTATTGAAGAACTACAATCACTTAAAAGATGAGGCTTGGGCACTAGTCCTTACTTCTCATGTTATATTGGAATTATTAAAATCTAATGGTTGAACTAACCTTTATCTAGGATTTCTTCATTAAAAAAAAAAAAAAAAATAGATTTCTCCCAATATACCATAATTGACCCATTGACTAAAGGTGCTCCAAGAAGAAACCGCTCCTACTTGAATTTGAGGATCTATACATTCTCTTAGACTAATGTTAGGGTGACCAGTGTCTGACTCCATATCATCTCTTTGTCCAAAAATACAAAAGTCGATTTATAAGGAATTCCCACTGCAACATGATATTGGAAAAAGTGATTTGCAAGGTTAAGTAAAGTCTCAAAGAAGCAACAACATATTTAAGAAATCCAAAAAAAATCAAAATTATGTTTTATAAAATATAAAAATAAAAGAAATATTTTACTAGCTTGAATTTTAAAATTTATTTTTATCTGGTTTAATTACTTGGGTTATGCCTAAATCCTATCTATTTGGCCTAAGGAAGGTACAATTCTCTTATGTTGAGTAGAAAAATTCATCAAAAGATCTGCGACAAAATTTACAACAATGGATTTTAAAGGAGAACTGAAGCCCCAGACAAAGGTTTGATTAAGGTATTGTACCTGTAATCATTTTTCACTTGCAGGTAAATTATTCATCATTATTTGAAATGATAACGACTTTACAACTGGCCAGAAATTAAATCTCAGATAAAATAAAGGGTTTAACCCCTTTGAGATTTGACCCCTTTAGTGAGTAAACATTTTCCAAATTTTCTTATTTTCCAATTTACTTACTTATTATTCCTGATGCACACATGTAGATATTGCATTGGGTAAGCTTTTGATTATCAATTAGTTTGACTTTTGACTAAATATTAAATAGCGTTGTCTAAGGTTAACATTATAAAACATAATATATATATATATTAAAATATTTTATTTTATTTTTCTTGCATTTCATTGGCCATGATCTCAATGATCTTATTATACAATGATTTTTTTTTTGTGAATGTAGTGTACATTATTGACATATACACTAGGAATTACACCGTTGACGTAACAAAATATATTGTCATTACAAACAGACAATAAATGTCGTCATAAAGTATAGAATGTCAATACATTTGTATAGGGAACATGCCACCATTCAATTAATACATGTGGCCAATTGTGGTGTTGAAGATTGAAGGCTCTGGATGAGGCTCATGAATTGAAAGTTGAGCGTGTTGAATTTGTCAAGTGGATTCTTGTAGATTGCACACCGCTTTCTCCTAGTTAACAAATCCCATGAACCAAAACTCGTGACAATCCATTCTTACTCTGAATATATTTTTCAACGGGTTTATCTTTGTTGGTCACAACCTTCAAATTCGCCAATGAAATTACAACTTGCGTTCATTATTCAATTCAGTTCAAACTTCTCGCCTCCATTACGATTGTTACTTCAAGTTCAAGAATTCAAGAATTAAATATGAGTTTAAATAAAGTCCTCATGTCATACCAATTTCCATAGAAAAAGAGATAAATTATTGAAATGACAAAAAAGGCACTTAATGATTAGATGGATACACACCTCCCTTTTAATTTGCCCGGATTACTTGAATAAATTAATGATAATATGAAACAATCTAACCATTATATTTTAACATCCTAACTATTTTATTTTTCTACTTACGATATCATGTAATTATTGTTATTAAATATATGAATTTTTTAAAACTAAATTAATCAATCAAATATTAATGTAATATTTTTAATCTCATTTACTTAATATTGAGAAATTAATCAAGCAAACGCAAATGGTATTTAATATTGAGAAATTATTATTACTCTATTGTCGTGTAAATGAACCATGCTTTGAAATTTCAATGCAAAAGGACAGCACAGAAAACATAATTTAAAACTTCTAACAAGTTCATATCATCCACACTGTTAAATAATTACACAATTTAATAGAAAACAAGGTAGAAGTTATGTGGTGTCAAGGCAGGGGTAATAAGGTGCTATAATCAACAAGCTCTTTATAAATTTAAATGTAAAAAAACAGCACATAGGACAAAATTTAAAAACTTCTCACAAGGCCATATGGAGTGTTAAATTGTGTTAATGTAATCTATATTAACGTAGATGGCAATGTCTCCAACCAGGGATTTAATTATTGACTTTGATATCATTGTTTTTAGATCAATGTAGACATTTTATTTATCCTTCACAACTCGCATATTTTTCTTCTGGCCAATAGTCTGACATTCAACAACATGCACATTTGTTTATTAGGCGTATATTCATCGGTACATATTGACTCGAATATTTTTCTTGTTGACAACCTTCAACTAAGATTTAAGGTGTTATGTACCGAGGCATCAATTTCGTTGGGACAGCCAAAAATCACAGGAATCCAGCCATTTTAGGAGTGCTTGAATCATGTTCTAGATGGTGGAAATCGATTCAGCACCATCAAAAACCCATGGGGCACCCAAAATGTTGAAACTTGAGAGCTGTAAACCGGATTTCCAAAAAATTCCATCCGATTTTTTCAAATTCCTATTGGAATTTCCATTGTTTTCCGGGTGAAATTGATATCTCTTTAGACTACACAAATATTTAATTACCAATGGTCCTTTTTTATTTTTCTTATCAACCATGTTTAAACATCTAATTATTTATTATTAATGTGTGAAATCCTTTCTATTTAATTTTACCTATATTTAAACTAAGTGGCAAGGACCAACTACTATATAGCACTTGTTTTTAATATTACATAGTTTTTATCAAAGTTCATTCATTACCCTATAACACTACCACCCATAGATCCAACTTTTAGAAGCATTTATACATGCCCGAAAGGGGGTTTAGCTAGGTGTTTTCTACATTTTTCTACAGTTTTACATATCTAAAGTTGCAAAACAAAAAACCAATTATTCATCTACAGCGTTTTACCGAAGTCTACTGAAAAGTATTAATCTCTAAAATTTGTAAAGGCTCATAACACTCTAATTTGTGCCATTTCAAGGCTTATTTCTTGCAGTTGAAGTGTTATTTTCTTGGTTGATCTGTGTTTTTCTATTGTTAATTTATCATTTCTATTAATTTATTAATTTATCAATTTCCAAATCAACAATACTTGTAAAATTAACTGGTAGACTTCATCATCCACGAATTATTATTAACCACTCGTTTATTACCCTGTGTTGGAAGGTATGTAGCCGTGTGTTGGAAGGTATGTAGTGTAGGGAAACCTCTCTCGACTTCGTAAAAGTTGGCCCAAAGATTGGAGACTTGTTTATTACCCCGTGTTGGAAGGTATGTAGTGTAGGGAAACCTCTCTCGACTTCGTAAAAGTTGGCCCAAAGATTGGAGACTTGTACTGAGATGATAGTGGCCACTTGTCTTGAACACCACCACCTTAGCTTCTCGTGAGGACCTTAATAATATTTGTTAGTTTGAGCAGTAATAGTACCCACAATGTAGTACAGTGGTGTGGTTTAACGGTAAGTCTACTTGGGCAAAGTTCAAAAGACCGCAGTTCAAATCTCATGGAGTACAATGTCTTGCTGTGGTGGCGGTTCAAGGAGTAGATTCCCTAGATTCCCCATGATCATCTTGGCATAGATTCCCTAAATTCTCCATGATCGTCTTGGCGGCTACGTGAATCTCAGCTCTTGCCAAAATCATAGGAACTTAGATCAGACTTGCAGGTAGTTGATGTACTCCTGGTGTTATAGAGGCAGCTATGAAGATTGATGGGTCTCCCATAGATTAGTTGAAAAAAAATAGTACCCACAATGTGACCCACAACAAAATCTATGGATGGTCATGCAAAACCGATATTTCCAGTGACTATTACAGATCCCCAGCTGGACTTTATTGCAATGATACTTTTTGGTTCATTGTGGGTTCTGAACACCTGGAAGTAAAACCACTATAGCTGAAGATTTGAATTGAAAGGTATAAGTCCACTGTGGAGCTGCAATCTCATGGTGGGAATAGAATGTAGCAAATAAAACACAAATCCCTAATGAAGGTAGGCATAGAATCAAAATTGAAGGACGACGATGAAGGTAGGCATAGAATCAAAATTGAAAGAGGACGACGCAATCAAAGGGGGATATTTGAGCACAACACAATGGACGTGGCTTTATGTGAAAACGATATTAAGTGCAGCCTATTTTCTCATCATTCCTTTCAATTATGGAGCATTGTGTGGTTGTTTGTAATGATTCTATAGCAGATTAACCTATAGGAGAAACTAGGAAATTTGCATATTTTATAGATATGTTTAAAAGTTACAGATGCCCTTTGAATGAAATTCACAGGGATATGTTTTGAAGTTACAGATGCCCACTGAATGAAATTCAGAGCAAAGTATTGATAAGGTTCTAGTGTTATGTTATAGCTCCCTATAAACCTTTAGGGATTTTAGGCACAGGCTTGCTAATACAAACTTTAATTATACAATTGACACTAATGCCCCAAAAGAGACTCGCTGTCTTGGTGACATTTCAGAAACGTGTACTTCGACAAGATTAACAGAAAAAAAATCCAACAAAGCTTTCAAGATACCATTGCTAGAAGATAGAAAACATGAAGCCATGGAGCATGGCAACAATGATCCCATCAAGTAGACACTGTTGACTTTTTAAACACACACAGGGTAATAAGCAATAAGCAAATGCGAGAACAAAAAAAAACCCAAGATCCTGTCTTGTACAAAGCAACGAGGATAAAGGTGCAAAATTCTGATAAATAATTGCAATAATTGAAGCTCCCAACTACAAATGGTTCCTAAAGAACGCCAGAATCATGACCTTCATATCATATTCCCAGTTTGATACACCGCCAGGAGTTACTTGAACCACTTTTGAGTTCACTCAAGAAGTAACTATCCCTAAAACTGACCTTTTTCATGTTTGTTCTAAAATAATGTCAGAAATGCTACAGATGTGAAACCCCAAACTATGTTGTCTGGGGTCGTGCATAGCACATAGGTGTCAGGCACTGGCAAAAAAATATTCACTAGCTAACAAGATCATCATTAGATAGCAGAAAGTTGGCAGGGAACTCCAGTTGATAAGGACAATTATTCCCTGACAATATGCCAAACAAATCTAACGAAGGTTATTTTCTTCCTAGATTGAGATAAATGGTCATTCGCTCCAGAGTCACAGCATGGTGAAAAACATGCAACACCAGCTTCCAAGTATAAATTACAGTGACCTGAAATAAGCAATGTGCATACCCCAGAGCTACACACATGGATAGATAAGAAGACATTTAAAACATATTAGGCAAAAAAATTATACCATTCCAAGACTTCATATATCAATATCCAAGAGATCATATACAACATTTGTATGGCCAATTGTAGCACCTTTAGAACCTCATGCAAGACATGAATGATGTCATTAGTTGGATTTCAAAGACTCAAACAAACATTAGGCCACAATCAAAAAGTGACGAATCTAATAGCTTGCTACTGAAACTTCAGGAAACATAGAAGTCAAGTTAGCATGCAGGGTGACATCTTCAGCTGCTCCACAATATTTCATTAATACCCGAAGAAATGCAAGGCGTGAATACTAAAATGAAATCAAAGTTCCATACAATAAATATGTAATTTCCAAGTTCTATTAGTCTTAATTGAGATTTCCTATCTGAATCCAATTTAGTTGCATTTTGTCGCAAGACTGCTATTTGCATGCCAAGTGGGAAAGATATTTTAAAAAATTACACCACCTGTATTCTATCAACTGAATCGCTAACCTGAACACTGGACTTAAATTCAGTGTCCTTGAAACACTCACAAATTTAAGATAGCATTCAAGTGCTACACAAACTATATTCTTAGTACAGTACAGCCAACTATAGTGCCTTGACAACGCGTCATAGGTGTTGCTTGACGCCATATTGGTCGTTCATTTTTAACGCTTAAAATGTCCACGTCAGAAAGCCGCTGTATATCAAGATTCTGTCGACCTGGTCCAATGACCCCACCAATCACATAAAGTTCATTTCCCAATCCTATCACTGCAAATCCTATTTTATACAAGCAAGCAGGTGCAGTGCAGATGACTTTGCTCAAATTTGGTGGTTTATGTTGCCGAATAATGAAGCCATTATTGACTACAAAGAATTCTTCTTTCACCATAGCCATTGGCCCTGGTGGCCAACCATAATCTTCCACTCTCCACCTCTGCTCGGATGACTCAAATATCTGAACTGTCGAAAGGCCCTTATGCAATACATGCAATTTCCCTTCAAATACTAAACCACAGCAAGCAGAATTATGAGAATGTTGAAGTTCGGCTATAGGTTCCCATATATCTCGCTCTGGATCATATATTTCTGCATTGGAAATAGACTTCCTAGAATTGGTGAACCCACCTGCAACAATAATACTCTTATCCAGTACACAACAAGCAAACATTGTACGAGCAACCAACATTGATGCTCGTCTAGCCCACTTTCTGCATACAGGATCATATGCCCACACCTCATCAGTTGCGAAAATCCCTCCATGATCACCTGTTCCTGGATCAACATCATCACTACCTCCACCAAGAACATAGAGCTTCCCAGCTACAGACACAGCCCCAAAGTTCGTCAAGTGCTTGATTTCAGATGGCAATGGAGGGAGAGTAGTCCAAATATCATTGAGTGGATCATACACTTGCCAAATATTTTCTGGATCAAATGCACTCACACAAAGCAATTCTTCTGTGACTCCTACCTCATCACGTGCTTTGAAAAGCTCAGCGCTACGTAATGCAGAACGCCAAGCACGGCAAACCAACTGGAGTTGAGGATGAAATGTGAATGGCACACGCGCTAGGCACTGAAGTGAAACTGCATCTGGCAGCCCCTCAATCAAAGCAGACATCCTACAATTCCTAAAAATCAAAAATCATATGATTTTTGCAACAGCTTGAATCTAGATATCAATTATTAGCTTCTTCCAATGACCACAAAGCCTTTAGAAACATGACTATATATAACTGCTTATTAGATTTGGAGGCAAATACAGCAAATCATAAATGCGTCATCAACAAATCACGAAGACCATCAGCAACTGTGAACAAGTTCTACGATCGGTGTGGAAGGACAGTAACCAATGTGCCCATTCAGTAAATCGCTCAGCCCAACACATGGAGGAGGTCCCCAACAGTTCTTTTGCTCCACGTACAGTGACATGAATAACATCTGAAAACAACCTGCTCCAAAGAAACATGTCAAGAATTTAATTTCAAAACAAACTGATTGATATGAAATTAAATAGTTGCCGCTTCCTTTATTTTATATTAACAAAAATGATGCTACATAATATTCCTAAGCTAACATGCCAATTTGTTTATCAAGCATGCAGCTCATTTCATTATAATTTATAATGGAACCTGATAAATAAGAAATCCTGCAAAGAGGGGAAAATAAACTTGTATCTCTATATACACTAAATTCCTGATGCAAATTAGACTCTGGTGAGTTCACCGCCATACAATTGTCAATTATGAAACTTCTACAAATCAAGTGTGACTCGTGAGAAAAAACATAAATAAAATAACATTTGTCAGGATTAGACTACTATGTTATAAAATATTTCTGGGATCTCCATAAATTATTCGAATAATAAAAGGAAAGAAAGGGAGAGATTTTGGATATGATCAATAGGAATTGAAGTCCATAAATGTTAGAACGCTGAAAAAAAATTCTTACTAACAGAAAAATACAAACTCATAACTAAATTTACATAATAAGCTCAATGACCTAATAAATCTAGAGGATGAAAAGACCTAAAATAATATCACGATGATGTGATTTTTAAATCAAACTTAGGCAAGTCCTTTAAAAAATAACGTCTATGTTCGTAATTTGCTACATTTCATGCATGACCACTTTTCAACTTTCAAGTAATCTAAAATCAGGAAGGCGTATGCGTACTTTCTAGATCCCCGAAATTCTGCAACTAATAATTATTTGAGGCTTTGACTGATACTGTGACTACATGAATTAAATAAGCTACATATCTAATATCAAACGACAACCAATCATATAATTTAGATCAATTGTACGTAATGCCATAGCCATAATTATCTTTACATCAATATAAATGATTTGCAATACGACGTCCATCAAATAAATCAACATAATTGAAATATATTGCATATCAATATTGTGGGAGGCTTTTTATAATGGTTGTGTGGTTCATTTTAACATTGATAATGCGCCATTATCATTAAATTATTTTAATTCCTTGACTTGTTCATTATTTGGGTACATAAACAACGCAACTTCTTTTATAAATATTCATGAATATAATGGAGCATCAGCTCTCTTCTGTTTCATGCTCATCATTGAAGCAACATGTGTTATGTCCTTTTTTGTCATTAATGTTCATTGCTGTTACTGCCACCATTTTGGTACCATTGGTGATCAGAGTATCTAAAAGTTCTACATTTTTGTTCTTTTCTGAACATATTTTCCGATGACTTTTACCCAAAATCCAGCCAAAAAATTGTTGGAATGGCAGATTTGAGTTGTTGAATCTGTATAGACTGGGCACTCTGGGGGCTTTTCAGGGCTCTGAACCCATTTATGCATTTCAAGTAATAAAAACTAGCAATATCACCAAGGATTGTGCTGCTGGATTCCCACGAAAAAGGCAAAAACCAGTAGAACAGTTAGACTTTTCCTTGACAATGTGTTGAATAAGATGATGATTTTATGTGCTTCACCACTGTGGATGTGTCACAGAAACACAAAAAAGGGATGTGCACACAACAAAGAAGAAATTAAAGAGAATAACATAATTTGAAGAAAATTACACAAAAAAGGAGGAATTTAAAGAGAATAACATAATTTGAAGAAAATTATTACAAGTGATACAAAAGAGATTTGCCAAATTCTAGTGGTAACATTTTCATTTGCCTTTGTATTTGAATTTCCTTTTTCTTGGTATGCTAGAGTAATTGGTATTTGGGCTGGCCGTGCTCGTGTCACAAGGGGTCGATTCCGACTGCTACCACTATTACCACTATAACCCCTAGGTGTATCCACCCAGCCCCCTAGGATGGCACATGGGCTTGGCAGTGAAAGGGAATTGACCATGGGACCTTCATCACTCACATAACTTTATATATCACGGGATTTCCAAGTGAGCTACCCCGTTGGAGACTATATTTAGATTTCTACTATTTGTTTGGATGTTGACTCATTTTAAAGACTGCTATTTTATAATGTGAAACTGTGAAAGTAGCTTGTGATGAGTAGCATTGCATGTGAATTCCTAATGCTACTCTAGGAGATGTGTTTGATTGGCATGCAATAAAATTCTCTACTGAATACAAATATGAAAAAAAACTAGCAAATGATTATCAAGTACCAACAAAACACTCTCACATGAAGAATCAAGATATGTTTCATGCTACAAAGTTGGGGTATTAAGCACAACTAGTTTCTCAAGCCATGAACATCAAGGGTTTGTGAATTCCCTATTGATTATTGTAAAACATCACCCCCTTCTAATCCCAACCCCCAAAACAAGTTAGAATGAGGCGGTCACTATGATGACCCAACTCCCATAGTCACATTATGGAAATGAGGTCTAAATTTTTCAACCCTTTTCAACTTCCTCGGAACTCAAAGTAAATAGCATCATTGCGTTCGTCTCGTCGAGATATTTCCAATGACACAAATTTCACCGCAATCCAACTCATGGATCATTAGAAGATAGGCAGTCTCTTGACACGTGCTTACTAACTCCTATATGGCAGTTGTATAGAGCCCCACATGGCACCTGATGCGCCTACCCCACCACCGTGGGCAAGCCCATGTGGACAAGTACGCACTCCGAGAGAGTCGAAGATTGGCCCGTTCTAGCTCCGCAAGTACACAAGAACTAGCCCCAGCCTTCCGACCCGCAACTCGGAGGATGGCCCGACTTCCTCCCAGAACAAATGGCGCTAATCCTAACTAACCCGACCCTGACCTGCGCGTCCGGTGCAACCTTTGTCCTTGGGTCCAACCTGACCCCCCCACTTGGCCCCGACTACCGACCTACAGGTCCCAATGAAGTTTACACCTGCATACTTCGGGTCTGCCATAACTTCACTCGATGTCCGGTTTTCCCACCAACCTTTTGACCCTTGACTTGGCGGGTTCCCCAAGGCAACTTCAAGCGTGTTCTACAAGCTTTTCCCTTAGAAATATTTCCGAATTACTTTCTTGGTTTACACAGGTTAAAAACTCTTCTACTTGAGGGAAGACATGAAATTTAGGGGGGACGAGGAGACGTCATGGTGTGCGTGTATATATATATATATGGATATGGATTAGTGTACTTCATTTTTTAATTCAATTACATATGGATCAATATATTTATGTTTTCATTATCATATTCAATAATGAAAGCATAAATATATTGATCCATATGTAATTGAATTAAATAATAAAGTACACTAATCTATATTCATCATTCCCACTGGTACATACATCATTCATACTCATCATTCATCCATACCCAAGGTTCAATAATGAAACACATTGATCCCTATTCATCATTCATCATTCTAGAATATAAAATTAATTATTAAATTTATGACCTAGCCAAGTCCTTCTGGCTTCTTAAGAGAAGTTTGTCCAATCCTGTAATTTGCCCATGTGATTGCCTTAGGCCATTCACCTTTCTGGTCAAAGTCCTTTATGACCTTGCCATGTCCTTTTGTCTTCTTAGGTAAATGTATCCATATCCCTTGGTCAAAGTCCTTTATGACCCAGCCAAAGACTTTTATGGCTTCAGGAGATGGTCTGCCCTAATTCTGCAAGACATCAACTCTCCCTCTCAAAGAGAGAACCATTCTACATCACGTCAATCTTGTCTCTGCAATCTGCTCATTGTGTATATGTATTGGAGCTCCATTGCTCCTCTTTGCATCATGTCTCAGATGAAGTGATCTGGTCAAAGAGTTCTGCAAGAAGCTTCTGAAATCACACTACTTCACGACTTGCAAGTTTGCAACATAGGTTGTGATATACTTTGATCCTACTGCAATATATTCATCATTCTAGAATATAAATTGATTTAAAATTTAAATTCATCATTCTAGAATGTAATTAGTACTAAGCAAAATAGACTATCGTAGATACCAATGTTATTGGAACTGAACCAGTGATCGAATTAGAGAACCCTAAAGTCGAGAACTAGTTAGAACCGGCCCAGAACTGGTGAAAAAACTAGACCAAAAAATCGGTTGACCAAAAACATCTAAAATATTCAAATTTAAAAAGAAAAACATATATATTCATGTGCATCCATATGAATCCAAACCATTTATACACAAATAAGCAAAAGTTCTCGTTTATGTAGCATGTAAGGGTGCACATAACTAAAATAACATTGAGTGCAATCCATCTCTAAACTGAAAATACATCGTCAAATAGGCTCTAGATAGCCTCTAGCATCCAAAAAATCATGCTACAACAAATACCGACATATCATCAAAATCATTACCTATATTGGAATCTTCATCATCAATATCACCCTCTAAACATTAAAATAAGATAAAGAAAACATGGCATGTCAAGTCAGGATTTTGTTTGAGTGACGGGTACATTTTTAGTAGGGTCATGATGGAGGAGTTCAACAACCAATACCACTAACATCAAGGTACATAGTGGGTTTGGTGCTCTTGATTAAATACTAGTTCTATGCCCTCCTACATGACAACATCCAATGGAAACATTGCAATCCTCAGAATCTTGAAAAAATGTTGAGTGGGTGATATCTAAAATTCTACTTTCTCCATATTAAGTCCAATAAGGTCAAAACCACTCTTAAACACCCCAAGTCATTTCATGGTAATGTTAAAAATTTATGTAAAAGGATGAAAATGAAAGATAAAGGAGAATGTCACCCACTGTTGGGATGTGAAAGGGGCCTATAAATGATGAGCTCATCCCTCACCTCCATGAAATACTTAACATAGATGGTCATCCTAGGACGTAAGCCGCCCCAAAGATATGTCCAAGTGACCTAAACAAACTACTTGTAAATGTTATCTCAAATGATTTTGTTCAACTCCTACCTGGTACATAAGAGGTGGTGCATAAGAGGTGGCTAAGTGCACCACGGAGTATCTGAATGCATGAATTCAATCCATCAAAATACCCACCAACTTCAAGAAATCCAAGACCCCCGGAAAACCAACATCATGCACAAACAAATTTAGTAGTTGAAAAAATAAACTTTCATGAATGATAGACCAAAAGTGGATAAACATCCCATCCAATCACTGAGTAGAAGAAACCTAGGATGTGATGCAAAAGTGAAACATTGCCTATGATGCAATGCAAAAGTGAAACAAAGTCGAACACAATCTTAAGTTGGGAGTGGTTGAGCACCAAACTCTATAAGAATGATGGGCTAAGGTACTCTTTGATAACATCTCATGATGCATCAAAAGAGATGAATCAACACTCTCTTAGTTGAAGGCCTTTCAAGGAGTCAAAAGATAAATAAAAAAACAACAAAAAGTGAATAGGGCAAAAGTTTTGATGATTCTGCAATTTGCAGCATTGGGCAAACATTCCCCCACGAGGTCATGTTGTGCAACAACCCAAAATTCAACATACAACTAATTACATCAATTTATGCAATTAATACTCAACACCCAAACTATTCAACTAAGTAGTGTAGAATTTCGAGACCATTAGCAGAGAAGACTACATGTGACGACGATATACCCTACTAGTGATTTCAGAGTTGCAACACTACCTGGATCCTGTTGACCGCAAACAAAGTTTTGGGGACGACTCTCCACCTAACTGTAGGCTCAACTACACATAATCTTTCTACAGCTTACCAAAGAGTCAAAGGCTTATGGGCAGTGTCTACACATATGCAAGTTATATATTTTCAAATGATGAAACATATGCTATGTATTGCAACAAGGCCCTGTGACCAAGCAAAGTCATCCCATTTTGTTTCCATGAAATTGGGGTGAATATATGCATGGTAAATGATGTTTATGATGTTCCATATATGTGTTTGTATTATAAAACTAAAGTGACTTTTTTCCTTTAATCACATTTAAAAAAGAGAAATGAATAAACTTGTATGACATTTATTTCTATAGATTGAAAGATTACTTTGATTTCAGGGATATGATTTGATTTTTTAATTTTTTTACAAGTTCTAGTTAATTTGTTATGACATACATAACTGTTAATAATATAAAAATTGCACTGATTATTAGTTAAGTGAATTAATATGATATAGGGTGAAAGTTATATCAATGTGGGTATAATTTCTATAGGATTTTTGAATAATAACATTCTAAAAAGAGGTATATTTTGGTCAAGTTTTTCAACTATTTGTTTCTATGAGAGTCTCCTATTTGAGAGATCAACTTAAAGCCATTGGAGATACCAATGATTATACAAATCTTGTTACAGTGACTCTTAGTCGATTTCCTTCTTCATGGGATCCATTTGTACAAGGTATTTGTGCACAAGTTGAGCTTCCCAAATTTGATCAATTGTGGACTGATTGTGTGAGGCTAGATTATTGTCCAAGAACAGCTTACAAAGACCTCGGGATGAAGAAACTCAAGCCATTGCCACTCATGCAAGGAAAGGAAAAAGGAGGAAATTCTAATAAGAAGATTTCAGGTGGAAGATCATTTCTAGATCAAGAACGGAGGAAGAAGGATCTTTCCAAGATCAAGTGCTTCAAATGTCATTCGTTTGGTCACTGTGCATCCCAGTGTCCTCATTGGAAAAGTAAGAGAAAGCAACATGCATCAACAATCGACGTTGATGATGATGATGAGCATCTACAGACAGTATTAGGCACTATTACAAATAGTAGTGATATTTGGTTGGTGACATGATAGGTTTACAAGATTCTCTCACAGATTTGAGAGAGAACGATTTAGCATTGCAAGTGGAACTTGGAGATAATGCCAAGCCTGCAATGAGAGGAGTTGGGATAGCATCATTTCAGCTGGAGTCTAGAGATTCTCTACACATGAGTGATGTATTATTTGTACCAAGATTGAAGAAGCATATGTTCTCTATTTCAACGTTGGAGGATAGAGGTTACAGAGTTGCATTTGTAAATGGTCAAGTTCTTGTATAGCCAAAGGGCTCCAGCATAGACGTGACTGGTGTTCGAGAGGGAGGACTATACAGATTGTTAGGACGACCATCGCAAGCATTGGTGCATGACAGTATCAATTTAGGTGAGTTGTGTCATTGGAAACTTGCTCCCCTGCATTACAAGGTTTTGCCAAACATTCAGGAAGATGGTTACAGGTCTTCCAGAGCTCCAAGTAGAGCATGAGGGTGTTTGCAGGGGTTGTTCACTTGGCAAGAATGCCAAGGGATCTTTTCCAAGAAGTGATAGTCGGTCCAAGGGGATCTTGGATCTAGTGCATTCAGATGTATGCAGACTGATGATAGTATCATCTTTAGGTGGTTTCTCGTACTATGTGAGATTCATTAATGATTTCTCTCGGAAGACATGGATTACTTCACGAAGACCAAGGATGAAGTCTTTAGGAGGTTCCAGGAGTACAAGGCGCGGGTAGAGAACTTGACAGGGCATATCAAGGTTTTGAGTTCAGATAATGGAGGAGATTATAATTCCAAGGACTTCAGTGAGATCTACAAGGAGGCAAGGATCAAGAGGGACTTGGTGGTTCCTTACAACCCTTGGCAGAATGGGGTTGCAGAAAAGAAGAACAGGTCCATTGTGGAGGTTGTAAAGGCAATGATTCATGATCAAGATTTACCCATTTTCTTATTGGCAGAGGCATCTCGCACAACAGTTTATGTTCAAAACAAGAGTCCTCACCAAATATTGGGGGACAAGACTCCTGAAGGGGAGTTCGTGGGAGTGAAGCCAGAGGTCAGACATCTGAGGATCTTTGGTTGTCCAGTATACATACACATGCCCACGGAAAAGAGGAAGAAGCTAGCACCTTCTGGAAGGAAGGGTAACTTTGTTGGATACAACAAGACTTCGAAGGCCTACAGAATCAACATTCTAAGACAACATCGAAAGATAGTCAGGATGTTACTTTTGATGAGGAGGTAGCATTTAGGAGGTCTAAAGAGTCTCATATGGAGATTGATAACGAGTAGCAGGAGGCTCCAAAGGATGTGGGTATAGATCCCTCTAATCCAGTTGTTCATCCTTCTGATTATCAGGAGTCAATCGAGCCAACAAAGCTAGTGGTCCTTCTTAGAGATGTAGCAAAGATCGAGAAGAGGATGCAAAGAGGCATCTAACTCGCAATGGTACTTTTAGGGAGAGCAAACGACCACAGAGGTTCTTGAGTTCTAAGGCATTGATGAGCCATATCATTGACTCTAAACATTCTAGTTATGAGGCGGATGGAGGAGTATTAGTCCATCATGAAGAATGATGTGTGGGAAATAGTTCCAAGACTAGAAGGGAAGTCAATAGTGACTTCCAAGTGGATCTATAATATCAAGCATGTAGCAAATCGCAGCATCGAGAAGTACAAAGCGAGGTTTGTGGCAAGAGGGTTCTCCCAGAAACAGGGAGTGCACTATGAGGAGACTTTTGATCCAGTTGCCAAGTACACTTCCATCAACACAATTATTTATCTTGCTTCAATTATGGGTTGGAGGTTACATCAAATGGATGTAAAGACCACTTTCCTAAATGGTGTGACTGAGGAGAAAGTGTACATAGAACAAACCCAGGTTTTTGTGATACATGGGAAGGAGTCTCATGTTTGCAAACTAAAGAACTCTCCGTACAGACTCAAGCAGGCACCTAGGGCATGGTATTCGAAGATTGATGGATACTTGATGAGTTTGAGCTCCACCAAGAGTGATGTGGATCCTAACCTTTACTTCATGATTGTTGATGTTGATCCTCTGATCTTAGTGCTATATGTTAATGATTTGTTCCTTACTAGGGCAGAGAGGCTCATTGTCAGGTGCAAGAGGGAGATGACGTCTAAGTTTGAGCTGAAGGATCTTGGCTTGATGCAATATTTCATGGGATTGGAGGTGTGGCAGAGACCCGGTGAGATCTTCCTCGTATAGGGGCAGTACATAGTTCAAATTTTAAGGAGATTCGATATAATGGCCTACAAGTCCATAGCTACACCTAATGTCACAGGGTTCGCCGAATTTGAACCTTGAGGTTCAAAATTCAATGAATGCCAAAAAAAAAATCAAATTCATTCATGTTCATCAAACCTGAAGTTCAAACCTGATTGAATTCAAACCTAATCGAATTTGAACCTCAAGTCAAACTTGATCGAATTTGAACCTAATCAAATTCAAACGTCAACTCGAACCTAAAGCAGACTTTGATAGAAAAAAATTGAGGTTTGTGCTTATGGATTATAACTACTTGACATTATTAACTTCGTTTTTTAAATTTGAAATTTGAATATGTTCTCCATAATTTTACAACATAGTTGTATTGTAATTTGTATGTTTAAATTTTGATTATGTTTTAATTTTGTGATTTTTTCAAAGATTACAAGTATTTGACATTAAAGACATTCTTTTAAATTTTGAAGATTGAAACTTATGCCATTTTTTTTGCATTTACAAACTACTATGGTGTATGTTTATATTTAACTAATGTCATTGATAATTAGATGTTACTATGATTAAGTTATTCATGTATGTTTACTAATCAAAATTCTTACTCACATGTGTTTATTGATTGATTTTGGCCTTTTATTATTTTATGTCACATATTCACATATATATATATAGTCGAACTTAATTTCAAACCTCATACAAAACTCATCGAAAAATTCAAATTTGAATCAAACTTAATCATTGCCAAACTCGAATTCGAACCTAAACCGTGTGACACAAACTAAGAAGCTAAGTGATTCCACTTCAGATTCAAATTTGGTGGATCCCACTATGTACATGCAATCAATTGGATCCTTGATGTGCCTAGTTAACACCAAGCTAGATATTTCCTTTGTAGTGAGCACCCTGAAATAGTTTATGGTTGAGGTGAGGCATGTACATTGGGTTGTAATGAAGCATGTGTGAGGTACCTACATGGTACAGTCAAATATGGTTTGAGACATGTCTCAAATGGTGAAGTGAGGATGCGAGGATATATTGATTCTGACTAGGCCAAGAGTGCAGTGGAAGAACACCTCAGGGTGTTGCTTCAGCTTAAGATCATTTATGCTATCCTGGTTTAGCAAGAAGTAGACTTTTATCGCACTCAATATTGCAGAAGTGGAGTAGATCACAGCCAATGTCGCTAGTCAAGTAGTATGGCTCTGAAAGCTTCTTGCAGAACTATTTGATCATGCGCTAGAGACTTGTCATAATCAAAGTTGTGTCACGCTATGGGAGAATCCAAAATTTCATGACAGGTCAAAGCACATTGAGATCAAATATTAGTTCATCCAAGACATGGTGTAGAACGGAGCAGTGATGTGCCAGTACATATCCACAGATGAGCAGAGTGCAAACATTCTCACCAAGCCTTTGTCTAAGGGGGAGTTTGAATACTTCGGACACAAGCTTTGCGTGATGCAAAATGTCTCCCTCACAGAGAGGGAGTGTTGATGTTTCCGCAGTTTCCAGCATCAGGCAAACATTCTCCCACAAGGTCATGCTAATTTGACTAGGGGGAAATGATACATTCACCCATAGGGCCATATTGTTTTGGCTAGGGGTGAATGGCACCAGGTATTTTCTCTCCCAATAGCCTTGGTTTCTAGATCAAGGAGATTGGCCCATGGTACTCATATTGCCTGCTCCGAAATGGAGTGATCTATTTTTTATAGAGCAGGTTTGATTTGTTTATCTAATGGGGTTTTTCACCCACTAGTGGAATAAACAATTCTAGTCTAATGTTGGGTTGCCCTGTAGGCTCATTAAGTGAAGGGGATCCTTGTGATGAGGGATCACCTAACGGGTCTACTCAACATTAGAGCTCTATATACATAGACAGGCATGTGAAAAGTCAGTCATCAACATACAAGGCTCATTAAATCTTTTCTAAGTGAGGAGAAATTCAGCTAAGGAGAAATATGTTCATCTTTTCTTCATCATTTTATCTGATTCGTAAACTGTCGTGGATATTCCACTGGACAATTTATCACAACAGATCTAATAATATTATATTAAAAATTTGAAATTCTACACTATTACAGTTTTATTAGATTTCTGTGAATGAAAACTATGCAGAAAATAAAGAACGGAAAACTAAAAGTTTACACACACATGAGACACAAGATATGCTCTAAGAAACCCTTTCAAAATAAAACCCATCTAGAAGGTGGAATCGTTCAGCTCTCCTTCAATGTCTGGAAATATGGTTGCAAATACAAAGAAGTATGGCCTGTGGTCCATCGACTGCTAAAGTTAACAGATTTTCTCGGTGTGCTCTACCTCCTATCCCTCTTAGTTATTTTTGCTCAACTATGGAATAAATGCACTCGAAAGAATGAAATCCCTCTTCCTCCTAGTGGCCCATTTATAACACAACCCGATAGCCTACTAGTTGTTAGGTTTGACTACCTCAACTCTCAAGCAAAGTTTCAATATAGACTCTTCTAGAGTCTTTTACATCATAATCAAGTGGCTAGCCCCTTTTCCATGAATAATGGGGGCTGACACAACATCCTCCCGAATTATGGATGTGAAAACAAAAAGGTCAACTTCTGAGTGGCATAATTTTCGCATACAGAGTCTGATTAACATGCTTCTTGCGTTGTTGGAGAGATATCTATACGTGTATAGTAGCAATGCAATGGTGCAACACTAAAGCAGCAAAGTTTTACCACCAAAAAACATTGTTTGATGCCTCAAAACACTCCCGGAAGGTTTCAAACCTTGTTTTGCCAAACTAGGTCCTGCTGGTAAAAATGGTCTTGTGAGTTGATTTCTCCACTTTTTCCACTTTGAATGCATCAAGATGGATGACAAACAATATAATTATCATGTTGACCACTCCATGTCAACTACCCCATAGTTGTACATTTTTTCGCGCATGGATTTCCATCATTTCCGAACACTCAAATGATCCACAGATTCATCATTATTAGCCATATGTACACTAGAGTTTTGTAAACTATTTTGCATTTTGTAATGTAAATGATCCTAGTAAGACAAATGTACGTAACAACCTAAGTAAATTTATTTTTCTAATGATGATTTCCATAAAGATGAGGTTTTTCGTCTCACCGATTCATGTTTGTTTCTAAACATGGATGATCAACTGAGTTTTTCCCTCCAACCTCACCCCAAAGCAAGGGTGGATTTTGTCGTGAGGATCTTAAATGATCCTAGTGTTTTTTATTGAGTCTCTATAAAAGTGATATGGAAATAATTCTAGCTATTTGGTTAGATTATTTTATTACAAGTCACTTACTCTACTAGATCATATTTTGTGTCGCAAACATGGGTAAATGTTGAGGGTCTATAACAAATATGTGTTCATCGATTCATGTTTGTTTCTAAACACAAATGATCAACAGAGTTTTTCCCTCCAGCCTCACCCCAAAGCTAAGGTGGATTTTGTCGTGAGGATCTTAAATGATCCTAGTGTTTTTTATCGAGTCTCTATAAAAGTGATTTGAGAATAATTCTAGCTATTTAGTTAAATTATTTTATTACAAATCACTTAGTCTACTAGATCATATTTTGTGTCGCAAAAATGGGCAAATGTTGAGGATTTATAACGAATGTGTGTTCCCCCTTCACGGGTTAAAATAAATTAAAATGCTAAAGGGAGAAATTTAATTAATTTAAGTCCTAGGAAAAATTAAATCCTCCAACATTTAAAATTCGTGGGTTTTAAAAAAAATTATTTTTGGAGGTCCCCAACCAAGGGAATATTGAAAATTTCAAGATATTTTGGACCCATGGGCCATAGTAGTTAAGTAAAAGTCAATTTTTTGAGGCAATTAATCGTTTTTTAGTTAATTAAAAGGAAATTAAAAATGAATTTCGAATTTCCTCAAAAAGTAACTTTATTTCAACAGCGATGATTAAAAGATCATTTGATCTTCACCAACAGTTGAGATTGCTTTGACGGGGATCAAACCAACTAGCCGTTGGAGAATTTATCTATAAATTAAAAGTCTCTCTCCGTTATTTGGATCTGATTTTTCAATCATGTACTTGCTCTAAGAAAGCCCTTGTAACTTTTTTTGGTTAATAAAACACAAAGACTTTGGGTTTTAGACTATGGTGTTCCTCTTTCATATTTATGTAGTAATATTGTTCTTAATACTCTGCCATTTTTATTTGTATTTTTTGAACAATAGCCATTGAGGATTGATCTGTGTACAGGTATCTTGCATAGACTTCTGGGATTTTTAAAATATCATTTTGATTTGATAGAAGTAGCAGGTATCTCCATTTTTTTTATCATTTTATGATCATCTTTTTGAATCTCTATTAATCTAACAATCAGATCTAAGTGTGAGAAGTTATCATTCAAGATTTGGGCATTTGGAGAAGTCCTCGGTTGGAAAAACTGACTCTCAGTTTACAGAATCTAAAGAGCCAATTGTTTTTAATTTCTGAAGTCATTTTATAAAATATTTTTACTTGCTAGGTTTTTCTTGGGCTTGTGCCTCTTTAAAAATTTCAAGTTTATTATAAATTTGTGCAAAATCGTTTATACTTGGCTAACAGAGGGCTTCGATTTGCAGATCTATAGAATATTATTGTAAGTTTGTAAATATTAATTTTTTTAATTCATTGGGGTTTTGGGTGTTTCATATTTTTTGTATATACATGCTTTGGGGTTTTCTAGCTTTTGTTTGTGCAGGAACAAACCCGAAGATTGCAGGTGATTTTTTGTGGATTCTGGAGACAAATCTAGGCCCCAGAGGGCATCTCCATTTTGTTTGCAGGTTGAAAAGAAATTGCAAGAGGATTGTGGGCAAATTTTTTTAAGGCCCAGGAGGCCCTATGTTGGCCACCTCCAGCTCCTTTTTGACCTCCTTTCTTCTTCTCCTCCTCGGCCTACCTTACATCCCTCTCATTCTCAGCCTGCTCCCTCTCTGTTCCCTCTTCCTCAGCCCCCTACTCCCTTCTCGGCCCTCCTCTTCTACTCTCGGCCTCCCTACTTATCTCCCATGTTATCCCTTCCTCTCGGTGTTTTCCCTCACCTCCTCTCGGCTTCCTCCATTCTCGACCTCCCTTTCAGCTCCATCTCTCAGCCTCAACGCATTCCACCTTCACAAAAAATTTCTCAGTAATTGTTCCTAAATTTTTCTTAAAAATTCCTTTCAAAATTTTCCCAAAAAAATTTCTAAGTTTGACATTTGGAATTGGAGGATCTTCAGTGACTTGGGCAGCTTGTCTCTAGGTGTCTTCAAGCCCCTAAGGGTTGACTGGTCCACAGCCTCTAACCCTTCCTCGTTGTCATTTATCTTATTGAAAGCAAGGCTAGTACTGGCATAGATTTGCAATTAGCTGGAGTTCAGCAGTAAAATTAATTTACATCTTTTATTGTTGTACGTTGCAGAAATAGAAGTTACCTTTAGTAACTTTTTGCATGTTAATTGACAAATTTCTGAACATTGTTTCACTACTTTTCAGTAATTTATTTTTGAGTTTTTAGATCAAATACATCACTAGATCAGAAATAGTAAAACTCATAAATTTTTTGAATTATTAGCTAGCAGTTTTCCATTTGAAGTTTCAACTGTTATACATAGAAAAAATCTGAATATTGCATGGTAATAGGACCCCTAGTTTAAAATATATTGTTGGCATTTACATTTGTTTTAAGAGCGGATTACTAGATTGATATTTGATTGAATGTGATCTGAGTTTAAGCACTTAGTTTAATTTCTGAAGTACATTTGCTTTTACATGCTCATTCAAGAAGGATTAATTTAGTTTCACTTCTGCATCTAACGATCTTTGATTGAGTACTTCATGCAAATGGATTTCTGAATATTAAGTATTTTATCTCCAGAGTTTTACATTGGTTTCCTATTGTACATTTTAGTAATTACTTGTGCAGATTTTACATTTTTACAATGCTAGTATAAGTATTTGTTTTCACATTAAGATCATTTTTTTGAGCCTTAAGTTAAAAAGCACTCGCGACATATTTCAGAAATAATTTTAGGCCCTCCTTTTGCAATCACATCATTTCACTTTGCATTTGCATACTAAGCTAGTACTTGCACATTAAAATTTTACTTCCAAGCTTAAGCTTGGTCAATAGAAACATTGATGGATCAAACTTCGAACAGGTATTTAACTAAAATTAGCCAAGTCCCTGCATTTCACATAGCTTTAAGTTTTGCATTTGCATATAAGATAGTCGAATCTTTCAACAGTAGTTTCCCATCCTTTACTTGGCCTTTATTTCCTTCACAAGATAGTTGACTCCACAAGTCACTGGTATCATTTTCCTCAAATCCTTCAAAATCTTGCGTAATCTAAACAGGTATTGGTTGCTTAGTTGTGTATCCTAGATTGATTGGTTCCCAACTAATCTTCCCTCATTCCATTTCCATAGGGTCTACCCCCCTTAATCTATTATTGGGAGATAGCTCAAATGAAGAGATTGGGGATCAGTGTGACAGCCCTCGATCTGAGTCGTCGTTCGGTACCTAAACATTTTGTGCAACAACAAATCCAATCCAAATCACTCCCTCTTTTGGAGGTTGCACATGTGAGGATTAACTGCAGTAGACCAAGTTTGACTAGCACTTTAACAACCGCACATGTGAGGGTTGACAAAGGGTTTGACTACAACTTGACTAAGTTTGACCGCGGGATTGACCGCAACCTGCACGTGCGGATTTGAGCGCAGGAAGTCCAACGACAGTTTGCATGTGCGAATTTGACCACAAACTAGTTTGACCACATACAATTGACCAACATTCATCAAAGATTTTTTATTGGTTTGACCAATAGTAATTTAACCAATTTTGACGAGTGATTTGACTTGTAATGTTGGCACAAATTTCTATATTGTAAACCTTGCTGAAAAGACAATTTCTCAAGAAAAGTTTATTGGGTTTTCTTTCAGTTTGGGTTTCCCAACGGAAAAATATTGTGTCTATTGTGCATGGCTATCTTTCTTCTATGATCTTTACTATTTTCGGTCCATTTACAGTTGAGATTTTTTGTGAGTAATATTTCAATGATATCAGTGGCATGAGAAACACTGTTTGAAAATCATTAGGATGTAATTATCAAAAACGATAATTGTATTTCACTGCACATAATATACAATTTTGACAAAAAGATAATCCAAGGCCTATCACTCAAAACTTGTCAACATCGATAACACATGAAAAACCTAAGAAAAAACAAGTTTCACAGATAAAAAACCCATAGTAGTTGCCCAAAAAAATGAAAATACAAGTTTCACACATGAAGAACCTATAGTAGTCGCCAAGAAAAACTATATATTTATTATCAAAATTTGTAAAAGGAACAAAGTTATGACTAGTTTGGACAACAATATTCCAAGGGCATAAATCAGCAAAACTACATAGAACGGTGACAATCATAATCCAACATAACAAATCATCTCCAAAGAGTCTCCACGCTAGCAATCAACCTCAATTTCTCTAGGAAGAAGAAACAAAGGAGAAGTGCAAAGCACAAGCTCAAAAGTTCAAGATCTAACACCAAAAATTGAACCCTTATTCTCTTTACTTATTACAAAATATCGAACCAAAATGAGAAAAGAATAAGGAAGAGAAAGAATAAGACCAAAATAAACAAGTCATCATTGGAAATTGGTTTTCAGTGATGTCAACCCAAGCAACAGCGAGATGAAGCCCCGCATTTGTTGAAGTAAATGTATGGGAGGAAATGTGAATTTGTTAGTAAGACCATCATCAACTGATGGTTCTCGTCTTGTCCATTGCAATGGTAGGTTGCACGCCACATAACTCCTCACAGTTGAAGAGCTATGCCATGTCGGAGCCCCACTGTGTGGTCAAGGTGCCCCAAACTGAGATGTTAAAGGCAGCTTGTTACTGGTTATATTTGGGATATATATTCAATATAACTTTGATTAAATCATGTGGGTCTTGGGTTAACCAATTACCTCTCCAAATAAGGAAATCTCTGCCCAAATCAGTTTCCAAAAGTGGATCAATTAGGCCCCCTAAAAGAAGTTTTTCTTGTGGAAATAAATCCCTATTTGAAGAATCAGGTCAACTCAATAATACATGTATTTGAAAATTCAAATTTGAATTTTTCTTGTCATTGGCACCATAGCTTATTGGGCTAGTTGGCCCCTCTAGAAGCCGCCCCCCAGTTTAGTATAAATTGAGGGCTAGGCTCCCTCCTAATGCCATCATTCTAAGACTCATCAATATTAAATTTTGTGAGAATTGCGGAGGCCTATATTGTCACGCTTATCTGAGTGAGTTAGGTCGAATTCTCTAAGGTGGTTTGAGCTTACAATGCCATCAATTTGCAATGATTATATGTTAAAGTCTGATGGCATTTTCCAATGAGAGTTTGAAGGTTTGATCTGAGGCTAATTGAATGTTATCTGCTAATCAAAGGATATTTGAGGCAGTGCATTCCTTGATCGATGACTTAATCGCACTATTTTCTTGTTTCTATTTTGGATTGATCATTTGATCAAATTTTTGTTTAAGTTTTGGTTCACAATTGGTCCTAACTCGGATTTGAGGTTTAATCTTGGAAGAGTAATCTATCTTATTTTTATTCCTGATCAAGGGCAAAATCACAATTTGTGATGTTGGCATATGCTTCTGATCAAAAAGGTTTTTTTCAGAAGATTCATCGTGGCGGAACTTATGTCTAATAATTGGTTCAGATATCAAATGAAGACACATTAAAGGATGGCTATGAAGTTTGGTAGCAATATGGAGGGTACGTAGAAAAATTGATTAAAGGCTATGTTTAACACACCACATTGATATTATGCATGTGACTCGAACTTAGAAACCTCCATCAGGGAATCTCATCGGATCCTGCTCCAGGCCTGTATGCATATAACTTGTCAATGCAGATAAGTCGACATTTTCCCATACACACAAAATTGTTGCGGAGAAATATATCTAGCGTGGCAAGAACTGTATAAAAAGCGTGGGATCGAGGAAGTTTCATACAAATATGAGAAACTTCCAATTATCTCAAAGTGAGCTAAGTCTGTTGTTACTTTTTTTAGAATCGAATGTGTTCTAGCCACGAAATTTGGTGGAGAGGCTAGAATACATGAGATCTCCAAAACCCAAAAATCATTTTTGGAAATTCCACGTAAAGATGACTTAATTAGATTATTAACCAATTTCTTTAAGGTTTCCTAAGTCTAAACTTAGAAAAATTGGTTAATTAATCAGAATTAATTAAGTCAACGTGAGAATTCTCTAGAAACTCACACGGATCGATCCAAAAATGATTTGAGCCATCGACTAAGATTTAATCTTGGTCGTTGGAGTCCCCACCGGAAGATATAAGAAGGGATTGATGTGGTGATGGAGAACACACCAGAGTCACTTGGAAAATTCGATTTTCTAGAGTAGCAGCATTCAGTTGGCGGAGAGTTCAAACTTCAGTGAGAAAACAGAGACAGTGAGGAGCAGAGACAGTGATCCGGAGGAAGTTTTCAAGATCCAAAGAGGCAACAAGAAGGAGACAAAGTTATTCCCAGTGAGGTAGCGCAGAGGACTGCGGAGTTGCTTCAGAAAAGCAATTGGATTTGGCTAGAGGAAAAATCAATTGAACTTCTAGAGGTCAAGAAAGTCTTCTAGAGGGCCGGAGAATCAGTTTCATCAGAAGAGATAGGCAGAACAACTTCATCAGAGGCAATTTCGGACTTAGACGTACAAGGGTCTGTGCAAGCACTACATACTGGCTGACTCAGAGGGTCCAGGAGGACGAATTTTCTAAAGGGAAGTTGTGTCAGGGTTGCTTGTGGAAGAAGGGAAATTCCCTTAAATAATTTTGGCCAAATTTTCTTGCTGTTTGGATTGCCAGTTGGGCATCCATAGATTGTACTCAGAATTCACTGTTGCATAATAATAAAACCCTCATCTGTTGCACCGGTTTTCCCAAGCTAGATTTTCCGTGGACATTTGTCCAAAAATAACGGTGTCAATTTTATGTGTGTGTGTGTGTGCTTGTGCTAGTATTTTCTTAGTTTACAACACTTTTATTTTCACAGTGTTTTATTTGTGAAGGTTGTAGTGTGATTTATTCAGTGCTTGTCGTAGCAAGTAAATTGTCAAAATTAATTAACAACTAGAAGAATAATTTCCAGTTGTTGCAATAGGATTTGAGTTTTGGAATTTTCACATGGTATCAGAGCATAAGTTATCAACCAGGAAGTTCAGAAGCGAAAGAGAAAATTTCGTTGATCAGAGGGAGCAGCAGGCCGAAATTTTCAAAGGTAGCACAGTACCCAGACAAGCAAGCCGAATTGCTAGGGCAGAAATTTGATTTTCAGTTGCAAGGTTGCAAAAAAGTCAAATTGCTTGGGTTAGTAATTCCAACAGTCAGTGGGGGCAGCTACAGCCCAAATTCTCGCTAAGCAAATTCCTTGGTTGGACGCAAAGGGTTTTGCAGCAGCAGAACCAACATCGGGTGGAAGAGAAAACCACACACAGCAGAGGGAAAATTTCTCTTAGGGAACTTCGAGTCTCAGAAGTTCAGTTTTTCCAAGCAGATTGGCAATAGCAGCTAGCAAATTTGTGCATTCTAGGAGGGAGTGCAAGTAGCATAACATCAACCAAGCAGAGAGAAAGAGCGAGTTTTCAAATTGATCAGAGATGGCCACAACGAGGCTTGGAGATCAGGATATGTTCGATGGAGCTTCGAACTACGTCACCAGGAAGTCTAGGATGTTCATCCTTCTAGATGAATATGGCCAGAAAGCCTACATAGATAATGTGGAGGAAGTTCCCCAGGATGCAGACCAACTCAATGAATACAAGAAGGAAATGGCAAAAGCAAAGCAGTTGATCCTAGATGGAGTCTAGGATCACATAGTCTCGCATATTTTTGGCAAGAATACTGCCAAAGAGATGTGGGTAGCTCTCTCCATGCTATACCAGGGTACTTTCGAGCAACAGAAGATGTTCCTAGAAGAAAAGTTGTGATTCATAAGGATGCAGAAAGGGGAAGGCATAGATCCCTTCCTCACCAAGATTCAAGAGGTCTGAGACCAGCTTGCAGCTGTTGGGGCAGCACCTCAACCTTGAGAGCTAGTATGGTTGGAACTACACAGTGTCTCAGAGGATTAGCAAGTCTTCGTCCAAAATATATTTGGGAGATACATGCTACCAGGATGGGACAAAATGTGGGTTGACTTGCAGCAGGGGGAGTTGAGGCGAGCTCTGCTAAAGAGCTCCATCAGTGGCAGCAATAGTAGCAGATCGTGTTGAAAAGTGTAACTAGGTTCGGACTTCATAATGACATGTGTAAATATGAGTTTATGTAATTGATGTAAAGAAGAAAATAAAATTATTTCTTTGTAATGCTTGGATCATGGGTTTCATGATCAAGGAATTTTATTTTAGTTAGGGTTCCCATTGTGAGCCTTTAGGTTTCTCATCAAGTCATAAAATTCTATTGAGTCAATGTCATGTATGGAAGGCTCTTCTTTGGGCATGTTTCAAATATATGTGAGTCAATATAAGTCTAAAATTGTGAAGGGAAACCCTCCCAGATCAAGGATACAAACCACAATTCAAGTCGACCTAGAAACTTCATCAAGTCAGCCTGCCAAGAGATGTCAGCCTATTTTGCAAGCCCAACAGCGCCTATATAAAGGAAGACTCGACCTCTCTCAAAAGTACACTTGGAAGAAATCACAAAAGTTCGATTTAGCAACAAGGAGTCACATACCATAGCGAAGGAAGAACGAAAGGAATAATGAAAAGCAAATTTGTTTCAGACCTGTTTTGAGACATTCTTTCCACACGTATGATCTACAATTAGGGCACACTTCTCGGCTAAGATTACAGTCACCATAGAAGGTTGAATTTCGGCAGAGGAGAAGTCATCTTGGAGGCCGAGTGGTTGAAGTAAAGATTATCATCAACTGAAGAATAAAGTAAGGCATTTTCCCCATTATCTTGACTACACGAATTGCCTAGCGTTTCTGCAGTTAAATTGAATTGCAGACATAAGATTGCAAGTCTAAAACAGGAGGTCGAAGGAGAAGCCATTATTATTGGAAGGATTATTTGACTAAAAATTGACTTTGTGCAAGAAAAGGGTTCATCAGATTACTTGATCATGGAAGGGTTGTGGTCAAGGGTCCTGGTCACGGTCTTGGTATTCGTCAATTGAAGTCTCTATAAGAAGAAGAATTCGTTTGGGTTTTCCTCTCAAGTGGGATAGGTATTGGCCCTGCCTTATAGCCTACATTTTGTGTCTCTTGTCTCTTTATTGTTTATGTTTTGGTAATTGTTTGATGAAGAAGAACACTATAATAATCTAACTAAAGAGAAGATCCTAATCTAGTGAAGTAAAAATCATTCACAAGCAGTTATCATTAATAGAGAAATCTCCTAATCTTGATGCCCTAGATTTCTCAACATGGTTACAGAGCTAAGGTCACAAAGTCAAGGAAGGGCATCTTATCAAGGGACACTCAAGGATCAAATCTCGAGGAAGGCATCAATGCAAATCTATAAGATCATCTTGAAGTCAAGATCTACAAAAGAAGCACCAAAACCTTATATCAGAGAAGAAGTCTACACTAGAAAGAAGTCTTGGAATCATCAAGTCATCTCAAGGGACCTCATAGACCCTACTCAAGTTGAAGAGATCCACAAATCCAAGCAATTTGAAATCTATTCATCCAAGAGAAGCACTTCAAGGACAAAGATCACATTATTATCTTGAAGAAAGTCAAAACCCTAGTTCAATAAACATTCTTGGGATCTGCACTCAATCATAACTTCAAAACTTTGAGTTGGAGTATCTTGAAGACTGCTCATTTAGAGGAAACAAAATCAAGGGCGTTGTCATCATCAGAGGAAGCAATCTCCCTCTCTCTGAAGCAAAGGGTTTCATCTCAAAAGGACATCCTTATCCTTGAAGAAGATCATCCAAGAAGCATCAAAAAATCACCAATCATCATCAACAAAGGGATCAAGTTGAAGATTTCTTCACATGACAAGTAAGTATTTGTATTTCTATAAATTAAATTTAGTAAAATGACTTCATTTTGCAAGGAGATAAGCAAATTGGTTGGGTCATCGAACTTCCTTGCATGCAAAAGGAGGATAGATTTAGTCCTCAAGGAAAATGAAGTTATTGATCATGTCAATGGCAAAGTCTCCAAACCATCTAAAGGGAAGGCATTATCAAATATATGAAAAAGGATCTAAGGGCTCAAAGGATCCTTACAGAACCATCAAGGATTCCCTCATCCCATATGTAGCAAATTTGGAGTCATCAAAATGGATATATGATAGGCTAGCAAAATTATTCTCTAAAAGCACGTCAGGAAAAATCATATCACTGAGATCTTATCTATTCAAATTGAAAGCATCAAAGGATGAAGGGATATTTCCATCTCTCACAAAAGCATCTCTAATAAGGGATCAACTTCAAGATCTAGGAGAAACGATATCCGATAACGAAATGATTACCGTTGTTCTAAATGCTCTAACTGATGATCAAGGAAACCTTGTATCAAAGGCCTATGAAGAGAGGAAAGCTATCCCATTCAATAATTTGTGATCACTATGTAAAAGTGAAGAAAACAAGTTAAAGGCAAAAAGTGATACAACTGAGCAGGGTCAAACATTTGTTGTCGTGTCAAGAAGCAAAGGGATATTTGGCAAGTTTAGTCCTCAGATAAAGTGCTATGGATGTCAAGGATATGGGCACTTCAAGAGAGACTATCCTAAGCTCAAGAAGGACAGAAACAAAAAAAGAAGTTGAAAAGAAGAAATTCAAGGAGGAAGTAAAAGATCTCCACTGTTATTGAGATAAGTTTTTCCTCACCTATTTCTTCACAAGTTTATGTTTTTTTGTTATGGAATATAACTATCATGATAGGAATCATTAAAAGCATGATAGGATGCATCGTGGCATCATAGAAGCATTAAAAGCTCGTGACATCATCATAGAAAAGCATGGAAGATAGCTGAAGTCTATGGCAATCACCTATGGAAGTATATAGTTGTTGGTAACCTCATTAGTAACATAAGTGGTATTTATGGGAAAAGGAAGAAAAAGTCATCCAGTACAAAGCTCATGATACATCCGACAAAAGGAAACATTTGCTAGATAAGAATACATAAGATCCTCTATTGGGATCTTCGTCAAAAGGTTCACCAATCAAAAGGAAGCAAGGGTTTCATCAATAATTCCAACTTGTCGAATTCATGGAATGATGGTATGCTAACAAAAGAGAATCAAGGAAGTTGTTGAAGGAAGTTTGGATGACCTAAAGGAAAATGAGGTATGTATGCTTGTATTCTATATTGAAGAGTCATGTCATATGGTTGCAGGTAGCATGGATAAATGCTCTATCTCGAGAGCATGATCAAAAGAAAGGATCTCCTCCTTTGAAAGGATGCAGGAAGGCATGGGACACATATTGTCTGGATGAAATCAACATAATATGTCTTCGTATGGAATGTGAGGTGGTTGACAAAATTGGAGGAACTATGACTAGAAGTTCCTTGAAGGAAATGTGTGAAGAAAGAAAGAAAGAGATCATGAAATATGCAACTATGGAAAAGGCACTCAACATCCAACGACTGAGAGATTTCCCTATGATATCTCCATGAAAGATATGAAGACTTAGATAAAGTCTGGAAAAAGAAAGAGACCCGTGACACTATATATCTTTTGGAGATGTGTCAATCAGTGTTGCAGGAATCGCCCCCCCCCCCCCGGGATCCAAAGGCAGAATCGCGGATCGGAGCGAATCGATCCGGAATCCCCAGTGGAAGCGCGGATCCGTTTTTGAGGTGGCGCGATTCCGGGTTAAAAAACGATTCCTGCCATTTGAGGTTGCGGCCCCCCGGAATCGCGCATCCCTGGACGCAACCTTGACGCAACCTGGACGCAACCTTGACGCAACCTGGACGCAACCTTGACGCAACCTGGACGCAACCTGGACGCAACCCACCAATATGACATCATTCTCATATAGGATTCCTAATACCATATAACTTGAGCATTGTAGCCTGAATATACGGTCTTACTGCTCTGAATACAATGTCAACTCAATGAATATACATTGAAAAAGGGCGGGTTGCGTGGCGCAACCGGAAGCGCAATCATCTACTGAACTGATGGATGCACTTCTATATATTCATATACTGTACCATCATACATAGGGATGCCATACATATTTGTGAGATTGATACACACACACACACATAAATATATACAACTGTTGAAGTTGAGGTCATGCATATACTGCTGTAATTAGAACATAGCAATACCATACTCAAGCTATTTGAGCAGTGATATCCATACATAATGCTAAGTGCATATAAGAATGAAGAAGTCTCTGCTTATAGGTTTATACCCATCATTGCCAATATGTATGCAAAATGTTGATGCAAACTAGAAGATGTCGTGACGAAAGACCATCACAAAGGTAATTTTAATTTAATGTTCATTCCTTTATTTTTTAATGATATCTGGTTGGGCTTGTGCGGAGTTGCCAAGTGAAGATCTATGAATATCTTTTGCCCATGATGTCCATGTAGTAGGATGAAAGATCCTTAAGGAAACATGGCATGAAGAAGGCAGCATGGCATGAAGGAAGGCCAGATATGAACTGATGAATCACTTTCCGATGAAAGGAATAATGATATGACTAACTCATGGATGAAAGTGATGGATGGTTTGTGCCCTACAATGAAGTCCTAAAACATGAAGACTCTTGAATAAAGAAGAGAAGTTCATGACATCATGAGTAGGAGTTCTTCTAGTAGTTGGTTGTC
Organism: Pinus tabuliformis; assembly: GCA_031772625.1. Taxonomy (NCBI): domain Eukaryota; kingdom Viridiplantae; phylum Streptophyta; class Pinopsida; order Pinales; family Pinaceae; genus Pinus; species Pinus tabuliformis. Next base: position 1,215,858,528 of record CM062807.1, on the reverse strand, counting down.
CCATCATCTCCACCTGAGGAGTTGTTGTAGGTGCCTAATTAAGAGGGAGCATGGAAACAAGTTTCTTACTTGGTAGAAACTTGGAAGCAAAATTCCTAAGCTAAGAGGGAGCTTAGGTACATTCCTTATGTAGAAAAGAGTACATTCATGGGAATAAGTATGTCCTCCCTAATTAAGAGGGAGAGATAAACACATCATTCTTGTCTTCACTTGGAAAGACAGAATAGAGGATTGGGTGAATATCTAGCATCCGATGCTCTTTGAGGATGAGTTAGGGCATCCAAGATAAGAGTAGTCGTAGAGGATCGATATTCTTTGAGGACTACGAATCCAAGATAAGAATAGTCCTGGTGGAACACACCCTGAGAACCCAAGGGGGTATGTTCTGAGAGAGACAATGATGAGGGTGTCTATACATCATTTGTCTCGCCAACATTGAGCTCAAATCTCGTGGAGAGATAGAGCTGATAGTCAAGGCCTTGCTATGTGACAATGTTGGATGATATCATGCTATACATATGGGTTACCAATCTGACTCTTCTTATGAGAATTCTTCATATTGAGAATGTCCAAGTACCTTGTATGGATTATGAAAACTTCCCTGGTTAAGAGGGAGTGTTGAAAAGTGTAACTAGGTTCGGACTTCATAATGACACGTGTAAATATGATTTTACGTAATTGATGTAAAGAAGAAAATAAAAAAAATATTTGTATTGATTGGATCATGGGTTTCATGATCAAGGAATTTTATTTTAGTTAAGGTTCCCATTGTGAGCCTTTAGGTTTGTCATCAAGTCATAAAAGTCTATTCAGTCAATGTCATGTATGGAAGACCCTTCTTGGGCATGTTACAAACATACATGAGTCAATATAAGTCTAAAATTGTATAAGGAACCCCTCCAAGATCAAGGATACAAACCACAAGCCAAGTCGGCCTAGAAACTTCATCAAGTCGGCTTGCCAAGAGATGTTGGCCTATTTTGGCAGCCCAACAATGCCTAGATAAACGAACACTCGGCCTCTCTCAAAGTACACTTGGAAGAAATCACAGAAGTTCGATCTAGCAACGAGTCACATATCATAGCGAAGGAAGAACGAAACTTAGAATGAAAAGCAGATTTGTTTCGAGCATGTTTTGAGATGTTGTTTCCACACGTGTGATCTACACTTAGGGCACACTTCTCAACTAAGATTATAGTCACCATAAAAGGTTGAATTTCGGTAGAGGAGAAGTCATCTTGGAGGCCGAGTGGTTGAAGTAAAGATATCTCATCAAGCGAACAAGAAAGGAAGGCATTTTCCCCATTATCTTGACTAAACAAATTGTCTAGGGTTTTTGCAGTTAAATATAATTGCAGACAGAAAATTGCAAGTATGAAAAAGAAGGTCGAAGGAGAAGCCATTATCATTGGAAGGCTTGTTTGACTAACAGTTGACTTTGTGCAAGAAAAGGGTTCATCAGATTACTTGATCTTGGAGGGGTTGTGGTCAAGGGTCATGGTCATGGTCTTGGTATTCATCAATTGAAGCCTTTATAAGAAGAAAAATTCGTTTCGGTTTTCCTCTCAAGTGGGAGAGCTTTTGGCCCTAGATGATAGCAGCCTACATTTTATGTCTCTTGTCTCTTTATTGTTTATGCTTTGGTACTTGTTTGATGAAGAACACTATAATAATCTATCTAAAGAGACGATCCTAATCTAGTGGAGTAAAAAGCATTCACAAGTAGTTATCATTAATAGAGAAATATCCTAATCATGATGCGCCAGATTTCTCAATAGCCAAAGGGTGTGAAGGAGAAGGAGAATGTGGCCCTCGCATCAAAGGGTCCCAGTCAGGGGCAAGGGGAGCAAAAGAAGAAAAAGAAGAAGAAGGATCTATATAAGGTCAAGTGCTTCACGTCTGGCGAGTTTGGCCACTACAGTACCCAGTGTCCTCTCAGAAAGAAGGACAAGCATGAGAAACAGGACCAAGCAGTGGCACACGCTGAGATAGATAAGTTATCCTCCAGGTTGGAGGAAGACTTTGCGATGATGGCAACATACCTCCAGGAGTGAGGTGGGGTTACTTGGATTTGTAGCCCAAAGAGCTACAAAGATAGGCCAAGGTCCTTGAGGAGTCCACCTCATAGATCATTACCTGGCTATGGGGGGGGGGGGCAGTATTCAGTAGCAGGATGCATCAGTGGCAGTTGATGCAGTCAGTAACAGTGATAGTGGCAGACTAGTAGCAGTCAGATGTTGAGGAGCGCAGTGCAGAGTTGGCAGCAACGCAAATTCTTCACTGACAGTGCAAAGGCTAGTAGCAGCTAGGACTGAAGAGGCAGATGCATCATATTGAACACAGTTGATTCTTTATTTTGGATGTTTCTCAATTGCATTAGTTGCAATTGCAGCAGCAACATATGAGAGGGGGTTGCAGTGCAGATGAAGTGTTGGCAGCAGTATGGCAGTGTCAGCTACAGCACAGATGCAACATCAGAGTTTCACAGTGGTTGGTGGGCAACAGTAGCGTGACAGGGGGTGATACAGAGACAAGGTGTTGTGGCAAGATGTCCAACACTAGAGAGAACACAGTCCTTGCTAAGAGGGAGTGTTAGTTTTTGTAGCATCAGATGTGTTCCAGCCATGAAAATTGGTGTAGAGGCTAGAATAATGAGATCTCCAAAACCCAAAAATCATTTCTGGAAATTCCACCTAGAGATGACTTAATTAGATTATTAACCATTTTTTTAATGTTTCCTAAGTCTAAACATAGGAAAACTGGTTAATTAATCAAAATTAATTAAGTCAAGGTGAGAATTCTCTAGAAACTCACACAGATTGATCCAGAAATGATATGAGCCATAGATTAAGATTTAATCTTGGCCGTTGGAGTCCCAACAGGAAGATATAAGAAGGGATGGATGTCGTGATGGAGAACACTCCAGAGTCACTTGGAGAATTCTATTTTCCAGAGTAGCAGTAGTCAGTTGGCAAAGAGCTCGAGCTTCAGTGGGGAAGCAGGGCAATGACAGGCAAAGACAGTGATTCGAAGCAAGTTTTCCAGATTCAAAGAGGCAACAGCAAGGAGGCCGAGTTATATTCCCATTGAGGCAGCAATTCGATTTGGCTGGCGGAAAAATCGATTCAGCGTTCCAAGGCCGCGAAATTCTTCCAGAGCGCCAAAGAATCAATTTCCTAAGCAAAGACAGTCAGACCAACTTCATCAAAGGCAGTTCCGGACTTAGACATCCAAGGGTCTGCGCAAGCACTGTGTAGAGGCTAACGCAAAGGGTCCACGACGACGAATTTTTTGAAGGGAAGTTGTGTCGACGTTGCATGTGGAAGAAGGGAAATCCACTTAAATAATTTTGGCCATATTTTCTTGTTGTTTTGATTTCCCGTTAGGCATCCACAGATTGTACTCATATTCACTGCTGCATTGCACTGGTTTTCCCAAGTTGGGTTTTTCAGTAGATATTTGTCCAAAAATAACGTCGTCATTTTTATGTGTGTATGTGTGCTAGTATTTCCACAGTTTCCAACACTATTATTTCTGAAGTATTTTATTTGTGAAGGTTGCAGTGTGATTTATTCAGTATTTTCCATAACAAATAAATTACTAAAAATTAATTAACAATTAAAATAATAATTTCCAGTTGTTGCAATAGGATTTCAGTTTTGGAATTTTCACATATGTAACAAAGAGTTGTGAGGAGTTTTCTCTGTGGAAGCATACTAGTCTACTTTTGTGCGAACATCTTGTGGCAAAAATTATCAGCGGTTTGTCTAAACCTCATAGGCTCAGAATTTCATGGACATATTTTAACTGACAAGCATATATGTTGTATGCCATCAAATGTGTGAATAGGTTCTGCAACATTATTATGACCTGATCTCAATTGGTTTCTACAATATTTTTTTTATGGAGGACTGCGACACAACCAAACTGAAGCTTAGAATTTGATAAAATTCGCTACCAAGAACTAAGATTTATCTAATAAAATATTGAACTAACCAAAATTGTAGTAACAGGTGTATTGGTATTTAGAACCTTGTTGAAACATTTGACGGCTCGAACAGACCTATAAATGATGTTATTGAATACTGACATTGTTGGTGGTGTTTTTGTCCAAGAGGAACATCACATTGATTGCCATTATTGTATGCATGTTGCTACTATCCAAGAATTTGTATCATTAAGGCCTGTCGTTGTTACAGTTTGGACAAAGTTTGTTCTGCAGATAGAAATTTGGGCTTGATACTATTGATGAGCAAGAGTTTACTATGGTTGACTGAATTGGTTTGGTTTGGTTTGGTAGCCAAATTGTCTTGCTTACAAGATGAAATTAGTCCCATAACGTTATCTCGGAGACTTATTGTGGATCTATCTCTCTGCTGCTAGGGATTTCCATTGGATGTACATGTTGAGCAATAATAGATATGTATGTTCAATTAAGAGTTTTGAGTGCTATTGGGTTGTCTTTTATTTGTTTGGTGAGCAAAGAAAGTTAACATTGTTATTGACAACCTTTTATTGTAGAGTGATAGAGTCAACAAATTGATTTGATGTTGTTTATATTGAGTAGAGGTGGGTCCAATCTAAAAATATATGAAACACGGTCCATTGTTGTAAGTTGAAGGTCGGAGCCTTCAGGGAAAGTGGTGGCTTGTTGAGTAAGCTGGCAAGGTGGTGTAAGGTGGAGATTGGAGGCTCCTTCAAGTTGGAGCCTAAGAACATTTCAAAGTAGAGGGGTGCTGCTAGGGCAAGTTGGAACCTAAGAACACTTCAAGGTAGTAGGGTGTTGCTAGGGCAAGTTGGAAGTTGCAAGGTGTTGGAGCATGCATCCTTTCAGTTGGCGCTGATAAAACCAAGGGGTTGAAGCCTCCTTCTAGTTGAAATCGGTAAATCAGAGTGTTGGAGAATCCTTTCAGTTGGAATTGATAAAACCAACGGATCGGAGCCTCGTTCCAATCAGAGTTGATAAACCAGGGTGTTGGTGATTACTTTCAATTGGAGTTGACAAATCAGGGGGTTGGAGCCTCTTTCAAGTTGTTACTGGAGGATCTTGGAAGTTGGAGCTTCCTGCTGATATAATCATTAAGGCTTATATTTAATGCGTTCGATGGTTTTTCTCCCGGAAGGGTTTCCACCTAAAAATCTCTCATGCATTGTCTTTAATGTTATGCATTGTTGAATGGTGTTGTTACGTGTTTGATGTTTACATGCTATAATTTAAAATTGTTAAAAAGCACGTAATACCGATTGACCCCCCCCCAACCCCCAGTGTTGTTGAATGTTCTAACTTAAGTAAAAACAAAATTCTCCAAGTATAGCACTCCTTTCTTGAGTAAAAACAACAGATGTATGAAAAAACTACCACCCAAAATATCACAAACCTTCCAAAATAACCACCCATAAAAGAAAATATGATTGGATACAACTAATTTCTTTTTTTAATGCACTTTTTTCATGTTTAAAATGTAGTAAACAAAAATCTTGTTTTTTATGGTTACAAAATATTTTTGCAAGTATATGAGAATATATATATGGCATCACTGATAATTGATAAGATGGTGATAATTACAATGAGCCTCATGACAATGAACTTATATGCATTCATTCATCATGAATACTAGGTGTCCTTTGACCTTTTAATAATCTAATTATTACTATTTGTCGAGATTTGTAGCTTGGGAGGAAATCCAAACCCTAGGGTTCAGGGTTGTGGAGTAACTGGCACCACAAAAGTGCTTTGTGGGCTAAGAACCCAAGGTGTGGGCTTTGGACCCAAAGTTGTGGGTGTGAATCCACAAGGAGTTTTAATGAATTGGCGCATGGAGATGAAAGAACACCCTCAAAGGAGCAAGGATCAATTTCGAGCACCATGAGAACCCTTGTCAAAGTGGAGATATTAATTATATGTTTAAGTGGGTGAATTTGAAACCCTAGTAAAGGTTGTTGTAAGATTCTAGGGTATGATAATGAAACCCTAGATGTAAAAATGATTTCGCTATGATTATAATACTAATTGGATTTAGGTCTTATCCTGAAGGAATCTAGGGTTTGTAACAAAAACCCTAGCAAAGTTGTTGTAGGAAGTCTATGGTATGAAAGATGTAACCCTTGTTGATTGTAAACCTAACTAGGTTTAGGTTTTGGATGTCTAAAGTTTGATTTAATCCTAGATGCTCCCATTGCGCTGATATGCTAACATTGATAAAATCGATTTCATGCTCCTACATGTTTGTGCTTGGTTGAACTGGTTGTTGAAGATTTGCAGGTACATAGTCTTCAAGATGTTGAACATGTCTACCTACCTCATAATGACTTGATGAGTTGTTGTAGTGGCTACAACCACCCTCCAAAAAGGTACATAGTCTTCAAGATGTTGAACATGTCTACCTACCTCATAATGACTTGATGAGTTATTGTAGTGGCTACAACCACCCTCCAAAATTTTGCCTTAGCCTATTTTGGAGCCTCCCTACCAACCTTACACAACACCTTGCCTTGCTTCGTCAAGTCTTGAAGCTTCAGTGTCTTTCTTGCACAAAGACAGCCTGTCGATCAGAGTTGATCTTTTCCCTTCACAAGCTGCTCACCCGAACTTGGTCCAGCTGCAGGCTGAGCAGCTTCCCCTTGAAAATCGCGCATTTCTGGAGGGCTACCAGCCTTCCCTCCATAAATTGCGCAATCCCCTCTAACAGCTTGTTGGGCTTCAGGATTGTGCAATCTTGCCAGCCAACCCTCCTAGCAAGATTTGCGCAAATTTTCCCAACAGCAATCAGCTGCTCAGCCCAGAAATTGCACAAACCCCTTGGGCAGCCAGCTCAGCTCCCAACCAGAAATGCGCATTTTTCTCCAACAGTTGAGCAGTTTCTTGCAAGTGCAGCTAAGTTGACCGGTTCCCTCCGGGACCGAGCAAAACAGACTTGCATGCATAGGTTGCTTCTCCTAAGGCAGCATGCAAAGGCAACGCTTGTCTCAAGGATCTATGTTTATCAGTTGAAGGTTACATGCAAGGAGCAATTCAAAAACCTCCGACCAAGAGTCGCTTCCCCTAGATTTGTGGCATGCGCGTCACAACCTCAATGTTATCGAAACTCATCAACCAGACGCTGCAGAGCTCATTCCTCACATCAACCTTGCAGCTCTGACATCCCACATCACATCTAGGAGCAGTCAGCACATTCAGCTCAGCTACCTTGGGGTAAGCCCGCTTCCCATGCCTTGTGCTGCATTTCTGTCGCTTTTTGTGTTTTCGCTTGGATGAGTATTGTTTGCTTGATTTCTTTGAGCGCTTGATGTTGTTTACATGTATATTAGCTTGTCCTAGCTCTGTTTTGGTTTTCGTTGCTATCTCATTGTTGTTGCATGCATGAAACTGTTTTGCACAGACGTTCGCCCAACCAGCAAACTGCCTCACCCACATGCATGTTGATCTGTTTGTTGAATCGTTCATTCATGTTTTGCATGCGTTGTTAATCACTTCTGCTATCACTTGGTGTTGCCATGCATTCATTGACTTGTTTTCACTTGCCCGTCGGCGAGTCGGGCCCACCTTGGCCCGCGCTTCGCTTTCACCAAGGCTACATTGCGCAATCTGGGAAAGGGAGGCTCACCTTCCTCTCCAGATTTGCACATTCCTGCCCAACACTGCCTCCAGAACTGTTTTGCGCATTCCTGGAGGACAGTGGCTGCTTGGCCCAAGAAATTGTGCAAATTTGTCCCTGGGCCAATAGTCCTTCCCAACGTTCAGCAGCCATAATAGACTGTGCATTGCGCAGTTCCATCAGTCAGTCAGTCTCCCAGCAGCCCAGACTGTGCCCTGTGCAGTCTTGGCAGTCGGTCTCCCGACCTCCCGACCAAAATTGCGCAACCTTCATGATCATTCACCCAAGTATGTTGCAAGTCAATTCTCATGTTCATTTTGGTTTTCAACTGACAGATTGCTTGCTATGAGAATTCCCATGTCTCCAGGTATCGCAGGTGCTCATCTACCTCTCAGTAGTAAAGGTACAATGGTTTCCAGGAGAGCGGAGACGAAGACATGGTTTAGAGCATGCTTGGGGATGCAGTCGATCAAGTGTCTATGAGCTTGCCTACTCGGGAAGACATCAAGTTGTTCATAGACAAGGACATCAGCAGCATCACAGCAAGCAGCATCATAAACAGCAGTTGAAGGCAACACACTAAATGCAACAAATGCAAGAGGAAGGTTTTCGACAACACGGAGGCGGAACAAGGTTGCAAGCTCGAGCAGGTCCATTGATGATGAAAGCAACTTTGGAGACTCCAGCTATGAAGTGACAGTTCGACATGAAGATCGCGTGAACGCAGAGAAGATGGAACAAAGAAGGAGTTGCATGTGTGGAAGCAGCAACTCAGGAAGAACATGACGCTGCACAGACAGACGAATGAGTTGCAGCGGGAACAGGAATAGCAGTGGACGCAACATGCACTCACTGATGAAACTGCACCCGTACAAGTTAAAGATCCATCCTAGTAGCTAAGACGGAGCAAACATGGTGAGAAATGTTTTTTATCACATGCAAGGGATTCAGCAGCATGCATGTCATTGCGCGCACGCATGCAACCCAACCCATTCAGCACAGTCACCAGGGCGAAGACAAGAAGCTAGTCCAACTGGAGCTGAACATGTACTTCGGCAAGTGGATGCGCATGACCACCAGCGCACACTCAAAGATCAGCACGGACATTGTATCAGAGTGTTGTCGGTTCAGCGGCACCCAAGAAGACCATGCACATGTTAGCAGACAAGTTGGATGAAGGGGCCGAACCAATGCACCGGTTGCAACAGAGGCAAAAGTTCGCTTCAACAAGATGTCGCCATGAGGTGCGTGCACACCATCGCGGACGACCAAGCTTGGCATCAGCTCACCACATTCACCATCACAAGCATGTCAGAGAGTTGGTCTCATCACAACGGACCGAGTCTCAGTGATGTCTTGCAAGGCTTGCTCAAGCCACATTGTCTCACATGAGTACATGTGCATTGTAATGTTGAGTCATGTCAAGTGTAAGTCAAGTGTCAATGGTTGGATGTAACATTCATAGAGTAGGTGAAGAGTCATGAGGGTAGTTGAACGGTCATAAAGGGGAATGTCAAGGGTCACCCCACCCTTTGCTATAAATAGTCCCTCATAACTCATTGTAAGGGTTATTAGTCAACCAAGCTTCTACTAAGACTATCTTGAAGAAAACTTGGATAGTATTGTAACACGCCTTGGCTTCTCCATTGCACAGAGCTAGTTCATCTCTTTGGAGGAGCCGGCGGATGTGGTTGTAACGTTCCACTGATGGGGCTAGCAGGTTTACATGGTGTATTGTATGATTGTCACTTACACTTTTATATAATAAAAGCCAGCACATTTTCATGCATATGTTGTTATTGTAGTTGCACTGCTCCAGTTGCCTTAATGATATATGTTGTTTAACTTACATACTTGTATATGAATTGATTTGTATGCAATTATATGAATCTTGTTGTTAATGTGTGGCATATGTTTTTAATGTTGTCACCATTCATGTTGACTGCTCTGCCGGACACCAAACAGACCTTTCTCATGAACCTTGTTATATCAACTGACACACTCGTCTCGGACTGATCCGTGAGTGTTGTTCGTGTTATCTTACCTTGTATAGTGTGACTATCGCATCCGTGTCGACTTCTCTATCAGAAGTTGTGCATGTCCTTTGTGTTGTGTGTTCCTAGCCGAGTTGAGACTGATCCCTTTCAACCTGGAACCCATCTTCACCTCCTTCCCCCCTTTGAAGTGTTGGAACCTCTCATACGCATTCCTTGACTCACCGCATCAGTCACACCCTTGCTACTGGTAGAGTTATCTGACTTGCCTCTGTGCAACATCGCCATCAAGGCATTACCTTACGACCCACTGTTGGGACTCCTACAACAAACGGCCTGAGGTCTAATTGGGACTTCTTATCGGGGAGATCCCCTTAACATGTTGGAGGGTCCAGCGTCGTCAACATGAGCATGATGGAAGATGGAGTTGTCGATGACCTTGTAGCCATGAAAAGTTAGAAATGATGTTCTGGAAGAAATGAAATTTTATAAGGTCAAAATTCTTCAATGATGCAAAAGAGAGAGCTTGTAGTAGTAAAATTGTTGATGGACTTGTTCCCTAGTAAAGAAGGAACTTGGATAAAGGAAAAGTGTATATCTCCCTAGTTGAGAGAGAGCTACGAGAAGTGAATCTCATCCATCGCTGACATGATGAAAAGACCAAGAGGATGTTTGAGAACAGAGAATAGTTGAAGCACTACTGATGGTTATTCGTGATTGACAAAGTTGACTTGGATATTTTTGGAAGAAGTGTTAAGGCTGAGTTGGGTGTTGTTGGAGGAGTTAAATAAGGATGCTTCTATGGAGATGTGTATGGTTTATGTGATAAATTAAGCAGCTTCAAAATAGTTGAAGACCCCAGAGTTTTGTGTTAGCATACAAGATCGTCTACATTTGAAGTTTAATATTAGTTGGGGTTATGAAACTACTAGATGTTCTAATAGTTGAACAAGTAGTTGATGTGTGAATCTCTCCTTGAGAAGTTTTGAATATTTAACAAGCATGCTTGGGTTGAGAGGGAGAGATGAAGTACCATAAAATTGCATGTACAACATTGTTGAAAAGTATAACTAGGTTTGGTCTTCATAATGACATGTAATTATGTAATGTGATGTAAAGAAGAAAAATAAATTTATTGTATTGCTTGCTTCATGGGTTTCATGAGCAAGAGATTTTATTTTTGAGTCAAGACTCCCATTGAGAGTCTTTAGGAATTATTTGTCATCTAGTCATAAAATGACAGAGTCATCGTCATGTAATGAAGTCATGTTACACTTTGCAAAAGGCCAAATTTGTCTATGAAAAATATCCTCCAAGACCTTGTCACTTATCCTCTTCAATTCGGCCTACAACGATGGAAGAACATGCAAGAAGAAGAGGGCCTAACCTCTAGGGATCATGACGGCCTAAAGGAGATGTGTGGAAGTGTATATATAGCCACACTCGACCTCATTAGAGGTAAGCAACTCGACTTACATTCGATCAAGCAGAAGTGCGAAGAAGAGGAGAAGTGCGAAGAAGAGGCTAACAAGAGAAGTGTGAAAAGGGTTTTCTTCTACGGCAGCGAAGAAATATTAGTTTGGGGCAAAGAAAGTTTTCTTCTAGGGCAACGGAGAAAGATTCTTTTGGAGCAGTGAAAGAGCATTCTTCTGGGGCAGCGAAAGAGCATTCTTCTGGGGCAGCAAAGAAGTATTCTTCTGGGTCAGCGAAGGAGGTTTCTTCTAGGGTCAACGAAGGAGAGTTTCTTCTGAGAAAGTGAAGGAGAAGTTTCTTCTGGGATAGCGAAGAAGGGATTCTTTTGGAAGGGTTCTTCTAGATAACCGAGATTCTCTAAAGGAAGCCAGTGAAATTATAGAGACTGAGTTTCTCTAGGAGAGGTCGAAAAGAAGCAGTATGAAGGATACAGACCAAGATTCTCTAGAAGGAGCTGAGTACAGTTCCAGATCAAGAAGGAAAGTCGAAGAGAAGAGGCGGAGCACATCAAGAATAGTCACAAGATTCCTAGGAGGATACTAGAGTCAAGGGTCCGTGTCATGGTCTTGGTACTCATCAATTGAAGATCCAGAGGAAGAATTTTGATCATGATTTTCCTCCCAAGAGATAAGAGGTTTTGGCCCTAGCTGACAAGCCTACATACTATGTCACTTGTCTTTTATTGTGCATATTGGTAATTGTCTTGATGAAAAGAACACAATAATAAGAAAAGGATCATAGGATAAGAAGTAAAAGTATATCACAAGCAATTATTAAGCATAGAAATATTTTAACTATCCATGCTCTAGATTTCTCAATATGGTATCAGAGCTTACTTAGGTGTTGAAGACAAGAAGGGGCATTCAAGCAAAGTAGACACACGAGAATCAAGCTCCAAAAAAGGATCGTAGCAAATCAAAGGGCTGCCAAGGGCAAGATCTTCAAAACCCTAGATCGAAGAAATCTACAACAACAAGAGCCTTGAAATTATCTTCAAGAGCGAAGCAGGAAGAAAGACCGAAACCCTAGAAGCACTTCAGAGATCATCACTCATACATCACAAAAGAAGTGGAAGCTCTTCAAATTTAAGGAAGGTTAGAGAGAAAGGCAATCTTCTCCCTATTGAAGCAAGGATTTCATTTGAAAAGGATCATCTGAAGCAACAAGTTCGTCATCAAGTTGAAGATTCTATATTCACAAGTAAGTACCTTTTATTATAATCTAATCTAGTAAAAATGACTTCATGTTTCAAGGAGAACCATAAGGTGGTTGGGATATCAAACTTCCTTGCATGGAAAAGAAGCATAGACATAGTCCTCGAAGTAAATGAAGTCATTGATCATGTCCATGGAAAGGTCTCCAAGCCATTCGAAGAACATGCATTCTCTGAATACATGGAGAGGGATCTCAAGGCTCAAAAGATTCTTAAAGAATCCATTAAAGATCCTCTCATTTCCTATGTAGCCAAGCTAGAGACATCTAAATAAATATATGATAAGCTCGTAAAACTTTTCTCTGAAAGTACGATAGGAAAGATCATATCACTAATATCTAATCTATATAAATTGACGGTGTCGAAGGATGAAGGGATATCATCATGCCCCTCAAAAGCATCTCAAATAAAAGGACAATTGCATGATCTAGGAGAGATGGTAACTGATAACGAAATGATCTCCGTTATTTTAAATGCATTGATTGATGAACAAGGTAACCTCATATCTACTAGGGAAGAGGAAGCTATCCCATTCATCAAATTATGGTAACTCTGCAAGGCAGAAGAAGATAGGTTGAAAGAAAGTAACAAAAGATCGGATAAAAGGGATCAACAGTGACGAGAAGAAAAGGGAAATTTGGAAAGTTTGGTCTTGCAAAGAAAAAGAATAACATGGCTAAGGAAAGATGCTATGGTTGTCAGAAACTTGAGCACAATAGAGGAGATTGTCCTAAACGCAAGAGGGACAGGGAAGAAGCCCATATCTCTACTATGACTGAGATGATCTTTTTCACTGAGAAGGTACTTTCCACTTGTAATTTATAGAAAGGAAGCAATGTAAGTAAGATAGGGTGCATTAGATTAGAAAAGAACATTCTAATAGAGGCATTAGAAGCTAGTGACATGAGAAGAAGAAATAATGTTAGATTAGAAAAGAACATTCTAATAGAAGCATTAGAAGTAAGAGCTCATGACATGAGAAGAAGAAATAATGTCTGGAAGAAATTCTATTGAGTACAAAGAATAAGGGCTCTTGGAAACCTCATTGAAATAAAAAGAAGTAAAGGTCATCATCCACTGGATCATCATACAATGGTTAATAAGGAAACATCTGCCAGGTGAGGATATGAAAGATCCTCAAGTTTCTATGATGGAATCCTTACTAAAGGATTCATCGCTCTATATAGAACGCAAGAAGTTTCATCAGGGATTCCAACTCATGGGATTCAAGGGAAGATGGTATGATGACATAACATGAAAGCAGGTCATTCTTTCAAATGAAGTTGCTACAGGAAGTCTGGATGGCCAAAAGGAAAAATTAGATATGTATGCTCACATAGATTATTATGTCATATAGTTACAGATAATATGGATCACTATTTCCATCTTGGGAAATATGATCAAGAGAAGAAGGGATCTCCTCCTTCGAAAGATTGCTAAAAGGCATAAGTCACACTAGATGAAATCAACATAATATGTTCTCATATGAATCATGAGCAAGCTAACTACAATTGAGGAACTCTGATGGAAAGCTCCTGGGAATGAAGTGTGAAAAGAAAGGAAGAGATCATGAAAGTATGCAAGGTAGAAGGCATTCAACATCCGAGATGAAGAAGAGTTGACTAGAATATCTCCCAGCAAGATATGAAGACTTTGATAGGAGTTGGAAAAATTTGGAGACCCTTGACAAAGGATATCTTTAGGAAATATGTCAATCTGCATGCAGGATGCTAATACCTACAAGAAGATGTCATGATGAAAGACCATCACAAAGGTAATTTTGATTTAAGTGTTCATCTCTTATTTTTAAACTAACATCTAGATGAGCTTATGTAAGATTGCCAAAGGGAATATATGTGGATGACTTCCAGAAAAACCATGCTCAAGCATGTAAGATCCTTTCGGAAATTATAGCATGAAAGAAAGCAGAATGACATGAAGCAAAGCCAAATGGAAAACTGATGGATCACTTTCTAATGAAATGAGGACATGACTAACTCATAGATGAAAGTGATGAATGGTTTGTACCCTATGAAGAAGTCCCCGAAACATGAAGACTCCATGACAAAAGAAATTCATGACATCGAAGAAGAAAAAGGAGATCTTCAGGCAGTTGATTGTTCCACATGAGGAGTTGTTGTAGGTCCCTAGTTAAGAGGGAGCCTAGAAAAGAAGTTTCTTACTTGGAAGAAACTTGGAAATTCCTAAGCCAAGAGGGAGCTTAGGTACATTCCTTTTTGGTAGGAATGAGTACATTCCTTTATTGGAATACGTCCTCCCTATTTGAGAGGGAGAGATAGACATGTCATTCTAGTCTTCACCTGGGAAAACAAAAAGGCGTATTGGGTAATCATTTGGCATCCAATACTCTTTGAGGATGAGATAGGGCATCCAATAGGAGAGTAGTCATGGAGGACCGATATTCTTTGAGGGTTGGGGAGTCCAAGATAAGCATAGTCATCATGGAACACACCCTAAGTACCCGAGCAGGGATGTTCTTAGAGAGAAAATGATGAGAGTGTCTATAAATAATTGGTTTCGCCAGCATTGAGCTCGGATCTTGTAGAGATAAGGAGTTGTTAGTCAAGGCCTTGCTATGTAACAATGTTGGTTGATATGATGCTATACAAATGAGATACCAATCTGAATTATTCTTATGAGAAATTCTTTAGATTGAGAAAGTCCAAGTACCATTATGAATACCTCACTAGTTAAGATGGAGCATTGAAGAGTGTAACTAGGTTCGGTCTTCATAATGACATGTAATTATGTAATGTGATGTAAAGAAGAAAAATAAATTTATTGTATTGCTTGCTTCATGGGTTTCATGAGCAAGAGATTTTATTTTTGGGTCAAGACTCTCATTGAGAGTTTTTATGAATTATTTATCATCTAGTCATAAAATCATAGAGTCATTGTCATGTAATGAAGTCATGTTACACTTCGTAAAAGGTCAAATTTGTCTATGAAAAGTATCCTCCAAGACCTTGTCACTTATCCTCTTCAATTCGGCTACAACAATGGAAGAACATGCTAGAAGAAGTCGGCCTAACCTTTCGGTATCATGTCAACCTAAAGGATATGTGTGGTGGTGTATATATAGCCACACTCAGTCTCACTTAGAGGTAAGCAACTCAACTTACATTCAATCAAGCAGAAGTGCGAAGAAGAGGAGAAGTGTGAAGAAGAGGCTAACAAGAGAAGTGCGAAAAGGGTTTTCTTCTGGGAAAGCGAAGAAAGATTCTTCTGGGGCAGAGAAAGAGTTTTCTTCTGGGGTAGTGAAGAAATATTCTTCTAGGGCAGTTTAAGAGCATTCTTCTAGGGCAGCGAAGGAGGTTTCTTTTGGGGTCAACGAAGGAGAGTTTCTTCTGGGCAAGCGAAGGAGAAGTTTATTCTGGGATAGCAAATAAGGGATTCTTCTGGATACTCATTCTGGATAACTGAGATAGAGATCTAGAGACCGAAATTCTCAAGAGGAAGCCAACGAAATCATATAGACTGAGTTTCTCTAGGAGAGGTTGAGAAGAAGCAGTGTGAAGAATAGAGACCGAGATTCTCTAGAAGGAGCCGAGGAGTGCAGTTCCATAACGAATAAAATATATATTAATAATGTAAAATAATATAAATGATAACAAGCATAAATAATTATTAGTTAATTAGTAATTAGGTTGAAGAGGCATGTCTAAATGAGGCATGACTCTTCATGAAGAGAAGCAAGCCTCTCGTTCTCATTTGAAATTCATTCTTATTCTCATTCTTATTCACACATTTAATATAATATTTATATCCTAAATGGATATCTTAACATTCTAAGTCTTTTGGAGTAATTAATCTGTAGAAGGAACTTTGTTCGCTTCATTTGGTATCAGAGGAGTGGATTGGTGTTAGGGTTGAAGCCTAATGGTACCTATAGTGGCATATGCCTAAAGAACACCTTGGTCCCTATTAGTATCGTATATCCTTGCATGTGTATGACAAGAGTGTCATGATACTTGGATCTATGATGTGTTGGATATCTTGGATTTAGGGTATCCCTAGCATTGTGTATGTTGTTGTACTCTTTGTACTCTTCTTGAACACTTCAAATTGAGGTCAACTTCGTACCGGTTGAACAATTATGAATACCTCCCTTGTTTAGAGGGAGTGTTGAGAAATGTAACTAGTTTCGGCCTTCATAACTATATTTAAGTCATGATGTAATGTATTTGTCAAAAAGAAAGAAAAAGAAATTTTATTGTAAAAGAAAAATTATTTAAGCATGGCTTTCATGCTTTATTATTTTTGTTTCTAAGTCATGTCTTCATTGAAGGCTTCTAGAATTGAATCATAAGTCATTGTCATTATCTACCCTTCTTGGGCTCTCCATGTCAAAGAAGAAAAACAAATTTTATGTAAAAAATTGTTTGTCACTCCTCCATCAAGTTGGCCTCCTTAAATCCTTCAAGTCGACCTCAAAGTACAACCTCAAACCACTATATATAGCAAATAAACTCGACCTAATTTGCAAGTATGAAAAGAAGTATTTGATCTGCAGTTGAGAAGACAAGAACAAGTGCGAGGAGCCTATCATGAAGTAAGGAGATCAGTGAAGAAGTAAATTTGTACTTTCTCTGTCACACGTGTAAAGAAAAGCTCTGTAAAGATTGCAGGACTGTAGTTGCAGAGGACCGAAGTACAGTTGCAAAGGATCGAGTCTGTAATGGAGCAGCAAAGTTGCAGGGATGGAGCAGCGAAGTTACAGGGCCCAGTCTGTAATGGAGCAGCGAAGTTGCAGGGTTGAGGGTACAGTGTGAGCAGACTTGTGTTGACTTTGAAAAATTGACTTATCTTCATAAGAGGTTAACTTGATGGATGGAGAGAGGTCTAGGTTTTGATCAAAGGGTCTTGGTTGTCTCATTTGACTTGGTTCTTGAAGAAGAGATTTTGGGTTTTCCCCTCAAATAGGGGTTTTTCCCTCGTTGTGTGCCTGCATCTTGTGTCCTTGATCTTCATGCATTTACTGTTTTTATGATTGCTTGATGAATAGAAGTAAGAGAAGACATAAAGAAGCAAATAAGAATTAAAGAAGGTCACAAGTAATTATCAAATATAGAAAATCTTTCTGCCTTTATGTTTTTCCAACAGGAAGAACTTGGGAAAACAAACTTTATCTGTGTAACAGGATCTCACAATGCTTATGGAGAATTTCCTCAGCATCTAGTGAAGCTTCCAGAGGCTAGAGGATGAGAATTGGATTCCCTCAGGTCACAACTAGAGGAATTGACACAGCGATGGAGGGAAGGCAACAACCTGTCTGACAATTATAACAGTCAAGGGGGAAGACCAGCCTCCCAAAAACTACTGTAAATGTGTTGACATGATATGTAAATAATGTTTCTTAGTGGGGGCAATTCTGGAGAATTTACAAATGGGCCAATAAGGAAACTGCTTTTTTTTGTTTGAAATTTCATATAAAGCATTGTAAATGGTCGAATGGAAATCGTATATTCCGACCATATTTTTGTATATGTTATCAGTTACTGCATAAGTAAGCATGATGTAATCCTACTGACTTCTCTACTCGACCTTTTATCAATGACAAATCATTGTTATTGTTATAAAAACAAAAACAAAAACAAAAAAATGGATTAAGAGTACAAGAAACAATAGAAAAAATGTCTCAAACCAATGAAGGCACTACTACAGGCCTTTCCCATTATTGCAAATCACTTAGCTTAGAAAGTTGGAAATGGCATGCAGGAAGGGCAGGTGATGATTTTGTTCTAGGTTGTGGAGGAAGGGTTAATTTGATGAAAGATTTGATTGGTCATCTTCAAGAAAGAGATTTTTGTACCCTTGATCAAGTAGGAGATCCTTTAACTACAGGTATCTAACAACAAGGTTTAAGATTTGCACACCATTGTGTTTGGAAGGGGAATAAGGCACCTTATGTAACAAATATATAGAAAGCCTAAAGAAGGACATATCATATTCAGGAAGGAAATGGATTCTCTTACATGGTCTCAAAATAAGATCATGTAATGAATACGTTGCTCATCTTGGTTACAAGACTGCCACTGCTTTAGAATTACAAGAGCCTAGCTGGTGGTGGAGTCAATCTGGAAGATAAAAACTCTAAAAATGACTAGAATCTTCTTTAGGCTAGCTTAAAGAAATACGACATTAAATTACAAGTCTTGCAAAGGATGAGTGGGGTCCATCATCCATGGATAGTATGTTATGTAGAATGCTAACAGGCTATATTTCATTTGCTAATGAATTGTCCATATATACCACAAATTTGGACGAAGGTAGAGCACATTATAGGAGAGTCAAAGGTGTGGTTTGGTGAGTCTATGGAAGAATGTTTGAGGAAATGATTAAACATAACAGCATTAAAAGAGTTTAGATCGATTCCACACCCAGTCACTTGGAACATATGTTGGCTACACTCTTCCCAATTTTTTTATGAAAATTCATTCCATCCCTTCAAGTTTATGATGAAGCGAGATTTATGATGCCAAATTGTAGAATTCATACTAATCAAGGGCATTACAGACAGCCAAGAGAGTGTTACCCACCAAAATGGGTAACCCTATAGGAGAAACATTTTTCTCCAATCTTGGACAGCCAGTCAACCAGCAGCCCTACACCTTGCTCAGTGATGATGATATGCCACATTCCTCTGCCATTTGCACCAGTCATGCACCTCTCTCCATCCAACACTCCTCTTCAATGAGGAGGGACTACCACTCAGCAATTACTTTAACCATTTTGTAGTCAAGTGCTTTTACTTAATGTTTTGGGCATTTTAACATGGATGAAGGGGTGATCTAGATGATTGACTGATCTTGACTGTCAACTTGTTCTCTCACTTTACCAGCAGGGTTGGTCTTTAGCCCTAGTCTAGTGGAACCTCCTCTAAGGCCTTAGAGTCATACAAGGGGCACTGCTTGGAAAACTTGGATTGAAGTAGTGTGTCCATTACCCATTACATACATAACAACTTTTATCGTTCCCTTACCACCTCCATCCATCGGGTTAACTGTCACTGGTTCTTTACAATTTGGCACTCACACATACAGATCCTTAAGTAGAGCTGGAAATCTTAACACTGGAGGTTGATGCAGCGACAAGAATGAAAAAGCATGACATGGCCACAATAATAGAAAGCAAAAAGTTAAAATGCAAAGGATGGCTAGGATATAAGTAGCACGTGAGAAAAGGTCTAGCATGAGCTCTACCCCCCCATTAGCCATTGCCCAGTGTCTGAGCACTAGATGCTCCATCTCATTAGAAGGAACCCTTGGATGCCCCAACCCTAATAAGCGAGAAACTCACTCATCTTATGAGGTGAAATAAATCGTCTATCATATAAAGTAAGCTTTGATCCTTGAGCTATGTACATATAAAAGCATTATCAAAAGGAAGTAAAAGGCACACTAGACGAGTGGAAAAGCAGGCCGAGGAAAGCGATAACTCATGCCTCCACGATTGCTCCCTATATTACATCTATACACTCAAGATGTGGACCACCATCAATTGGTCCATTGGCCATGGCACTTAGCCATAAAGTCATTTCCCTCAGCTGATACTGATTTTCACAAACAACTACAAATTAAAGGGTTCACTTTCAAAATACCACCTCCCCTTAGCAACTAGAAGCACCTAAAAGGGTTGATTAACTAACAACCTCTACAAAGGTAGGGAACACATTTACGAGACTTGGTCTAGTTCGATATTTGATGGTGATCCTTGTTTGAAGTAATATTATGCCCCACAGTTAAGTATGGTGTACGCTAATGCATCTATAGTTATTGTGTCTAATGAGTGGTTGGTTTCACTTGAGTTTGATATGGTTTGGGCAAGTGGTTTTTCACAGAGCAGTTGAGGCCTTCAGGGCACACTATCCACTCCTACACAACATGATGCCTAGGCCATAGTACACTATCAAAGAGCATGATGACCTTGCAGATACAACATTGCCCTTCCACAACATAGCTTTGGGCACTTTAATGATCTTTCCAGTTGATGGACACCCAAAGCACCCTTAAATGCTAGAACATTGAGCTCATCTTACTTAGCATTGAGGATTCTTGAGGATGTACCCAACAGACCCAGCACGCCCCTAGGCTAGCCTTGACACTACTCGATGGGCATGCCTTGATCCATAGCTCATTTGATGTTGATCATCCCCAAGATGAATAGGCATGGCTTGTATTACCTCATGGAGCCCCAATGCTAGAAAGAGAGTACACTACATTGTCCAAATGGCAACCACGGAAATGACGTAGGGCACCCAAAGCTAGCTTTTAGATACATGGGGATGTTTTGAGGCTTGATTCGAGGACCCTTCCTCAAACTGAGTTTGATAATGATGCTTAGAGA
This sequence comes from Pinus tabuliformis, assembly GCA_031772625.1. Lineage (NCBI taxonomy): Eukaryota > Viridiplantae > Streptophyta > Pinopsida > Pinales > Pinaceae > Pinus > Pinus tabuliformis. The sequence goes on along the minus strand of CM062807.1, from coordinate 1,215,837,886 downwards.
CACATCCAACCCTTGCATTGTACTTTTGGATCATTTTTATCCCCAAAAGGCCATGATGTTAAGCTTAGAGAGGCCTTACAACCCACACGTGTGGGCAAATGTTGGCATATCTCATTTTGTTGAGCTATTAGACTAGTTTGTAACCTTTTCACAGTTACTCATATTGGGAGAACTTTTCAAGTGAAACTGTGTAGAGGATTTTATATCTTGTCCAACGTTTCAGGTGGACTCTCCACCCATCATCAAGGACTGAGAATTTGAGTGATCACTAACGAGCGTTGTGTATTCATTTATAGAAGAAAGATTTAGAATTAGCAATTAAATAATAATAGTAAAATAATAAACTAGCTGTTAAAGAATAATAATATTAGGAATAATATTATTAAGATAATAAAATAGTCGTTAAAAATAAATAAATCAAATAAAATAGAGGAACAAGGGGGGAGAGAAACACAGAGTATTTTAAGGACTATATTAGGATTAACTAAATAGATATTGAGGGTCAATTCAAGATAATTGAAAAATTAATGGGAATGCCAATTACAAAAAAAAAAATTACTATTAAAAGAAAACGGTTAAGCCCCCATATTTACATAATTAATTAATTAAGTAGGGGGTAGAAAATTAAGAGGAAAATGAGCAAAATAAAAGGATTAAATTAATAGTTAAGAATCAAGTCAAGATTTAAACAAATTGATTAATTAAAAGGAAATTGAAGTTAATATTAACAATAATAAAGAGGACAATGGAAATTTAGATAGCATTAATTAACAAGAACGAAAATATGGAAATAGCCAAATCAATAAAGCTTAAAAATTTGAAGGTTGATAAGCAGAGAAAAGGAAATAATTATAAAAATGAAAATGAAAGATTAAAATCTGTATTATTGGATTAAAGATAAAATGATTAATTGGTTAAATAATAAAATGAATAATTGGTTAAATAATTTTAACCAATTATTCATTTTATCTTTAATCCAATAATAAATATTTTAATCTTTCATTTTCATTTTTATAATTATTTCCTTTTCTCTGGTTATCAACCTTCAAACTTTTAAGCTTTGTTGATTTGGCCATTTTTATATTTTATCTCTTGTTAATTAATTCTATCTAAATTTCCCTTTTCCTCTTTATTATTATTAATACTAACTTCCATTTCCTTTTAATTTGCATCCCTCTAATTAATAAATTTGTTTAAATCTCTTGACTTGACTCTTAACTATTAATTTAATCCTTTTATTATCCTCATTTTCCTCTTAATTCTCTAACCCCTATCTAATTAATTAATTATGTAAACATGCAGGCTTAACGGTTTTCTTTTAATAGTAAAATTTTGTAATTGGCATTCCTTTTAATTTTTCAATTATCTTGATTTGACTCTCAACATCTAATTAGTTGATCGTAATATAGTCCTTAAAATCCCCTATGATTTTCTTCCCCCTTGTTCCTCTATTTTATTTTATTTATTTATTTTTAACGGCTATTTTATTATCTTAATAATATTATTCCTAATAATATTATTCTTTAACAACTAGTTTATTATTTTAATATTATTGTTTAATGACTAATTCTAAATCTTTCTTCTATAAATGAATACACAATGCTCGTTTGTGATCACTCAACTTCTTAGTCCTGGATGATGGGTGGAGAGTCCACCTAAAATGTTGGACAGGATATAAAATCCTCTATACAGTTTCATCCAAAAAGTTCTCCCAATGGTTTGTAACCTATTTACTTTGTGTCTACTCAAACTTCTTCTTAGGCTTTTAGTTGAATTAATGAAAGTGATAGACCTCCTATAAAAGGAAGATCACTCCATTCATTTGTTCATCATCATATTTGTCAATTTTAGCATACTTAGAGAGGCTTGACTTAGCCTTTGTATTTTGCTACTTGTGGAGATGTGATCTTTTGCAGACATCTTTTTAGGATTCGAAGAAGGAATTTTCTTGGAAAACTTGTGAGTATTATTGCATAACTTTTATGGTCTTACATGTAATTAAATATTGCTAAGGTTCGTCTATTGTTTCTTGTCTAAATGCAAGGTTTTGTTGGAAAGCGTTGGTGAATTATTGCATGTTAAATCTATATTCCTTGAAATCCCTAAAAGACTTCCTACAGTGTTTTTCTTCTAGTTAATTTCTACCCCTAGAAAAATATAGTTAGCATTTGCAAGTGAAAATAGGATTTTACTCCATGCATGAATTTGATATCTCTTAAATTTGGCCCCTAAACCTATATCACCCAAGTAAGGAAAAGCATTAGGATCCTTATCATGGTAAAAAAAAAATCATTGAAAATTTATCCTTCTCTTTCTTTTCTAATTTCTTGGGCCTTTTAAGGCAAGCCACTACAGTTAGGACAAGGGTTGATTTAAACTAGGGACCGAGGAATCAAGTCGTTGGAGCTACTTTCACCTCTTTTCATCTTGATTGGGTTCACACACTTAACATCTAGCCTCTTCCATGGTGAAAATTGCTTTGGTAGGGTTGATATCATCAACTCTAGGCAATTATTGCCTAAGTAAATCCTAGTCTTATACAAGGGGCTTCAACTCAGGACTTATTTAAGGGTTTTCATATCCTATTGTTGATCATTCTTTAAGTAAACTTTTTCCTTGTGCTTGCACGCCTAGATGCACTTTTGTTAAACTACCTCTTGAAACCCTAGGTATCAAGTAGTCCTTTCAAGGCTTCGCTTATGGTTTGCTCCTTTTTCATAGCGAATTATGCCCTAATCAATGGAAGAAGTACCTTGCTAAGCCTCTCACATACATCACCTTCAACCAATTGACTTAGAACATCCTTTGGGTGTTAAACTAGGAAGCCTATCGTGTGTTGAAAATCCACTAAAGAGTAGGAGGTGGAGTGCTAAGGTGACTATGGCAACCGCCTCACTGTGGTATCTTGCTCTAGTTAGTGCCATCTGAGGCCCAGGCCTCTCACAATGCCTACTATATTTTGAGGCAACAATGAATTGCCAATTGACAAGTCCTAGGTTTCTGGTTCTTTGGATGGAGTCAGGCAAGGTCCTCAGTTTTGATACTATCGAAGGAATTCTTTGCTTATCCTATTCTCATTATGTGAAGTTCAAAGCAAGTTTGGGAATAGTCACTAGGTTCCAATAATTTTGCAAAATTCATGCCTTTGAGATAACTGCTTAAGTATGTACTAGAAAGGATTGTAGCTCATATTCATACATTTGGAGGCTCCTCTTTATTGATCAGTTGGATGAAAGGAATATATCGACCACATAATTTTATTCTCAGGCCAATCAATGATCATCTAAAACAGATTGAAGAATCATTTGTATTCATGTCTTTTAGTCGTATCTATAGGGAATTGAATGTGATTGCGGACCTCTTATCAAAAGAAGTCAATTGCTTGCCAATGAGTCTATGGTTGTGGATTAAGGAGGTTGACTCTTTCCTCAATTTAATAAATATCTTAAATAGGATTTTTTTTCTTTCACTGTCCAGATTTCTATGGTACTCTGGGAAGACTATGTTGTTTCATCCGGATGATTGTAGGCTATATTTTTTGCTTGTGTATAAGGGATATCCTCTTAGGATAATATTGCTACAATTTTTTTTGAAATAAATGAATGGTTAGTTTATTATATGAACGAATGTAAAGGCAACTAAGTTGATTATCAAAAGTGAATCTTATTACAGCGTACGTTGGGTATAAGAGTCTTTATGGGGAAAAAAACTCAAGCTTTAAATGAGTCCTTTTTATGTGCTTTCATAATGTGATGAAAGCACCGAAGAAGTCTTATTTTCACTCTCACTATGAATGAAAATTGTGATATTTTACTTTGCCAAAAAAAAAATATGGTAGAAACTTTTAAAATATTTCTTTTACAATTACGCATTTCTTTTTTGGACTCATCAATTGCATTCAATTGTCACTACCTTTAGCCTCTTTTATGTCCGCATTAATTATCATCTCTCATTATTCCAAATATCTTTTGATCGCCAAACTTTTCCTTCCAAATCAAATAGTGCTTTGATACAATGTAGGAAAGTACAACACACATATGTCGAAGATCAAATAAAATAATAGTTCAATCATGTTGCATCATCAAATCTCTCACCCACAATGAACCACACAAACTAAATCACCACAGATGACACATCTATCCAAACCTTGTATCTATATCAATAGATTACAAACAACTCTCGTGGTTGGATACCTAGGCAAACTAGTAAGATGGTTGATACACGATTTGAACACATTAGTTTGGAATTTTGGTGGTCTTTAACTCTTCAAGCTTGGTTGACCAAGTATTAGGACTCTCCTACATCCCCTACTAAGATCGTGTAGACAAACACCTTGTTGGATCCAGAAAACTCTGATAATGAGCCAATGCCACTATCAACCCCTGTCGTCAGCTATCAGACTGGGGCATTCTTGACATCATCGACCTCTAACACTGGACTTATTTACTTAAGTCTTCTACATCACCGGGCGCCTTTGATCTGGTTATATACATGTTCTTCAGGTTGTTTTGTAGTTGTATCCTGCTTTACTTCATTGTATCCTATTTTTAGCTTTGACATATTCTAGGAGTTATGTTTAGACTCCCACATTATACTCGTATAGGATCTATCCTTCAATCCCATTGACCTAATTTTGTGCTCATCCATTGGACATTAATAAAAAATAATCTTATCTTCTCTTATCTTATAACAATGAAGCATGGGTTTTAGGTGAGGAAGATGTTGTAGGAGGCCTTTTATTATGCTTCAAATGTAAATTTTTTATTATGTTCCCTTTTACAGTAATTTACATGTTTCAAACCTAGTTTGCAAGCACAAGAACACATCCTTCAACACATCCCTCAATCAGTCACATCAAAGATTAACAATAAGCTTAACTAATTGATCATCAAAGATGAGATCTACAAAGCCATCACTCATGAAAAGAAATAAAGCGCCAGGCTTGAATGGCTTCCAAATCAAACTACATAGAAGCTAGGGACATTATATAGAATGACAACTACAGAACAGTAGAAGAATAAACGAAACTCGATGAGAATTGTGGGTAACATTGTCACCACTTCCCTAGACCTAATTCCCAAGAACAAAAAGCCATCTATTAGATCCAAGTATAAGCCAATTACTGCAAAATTATTTCAATCAAGCTAAAAGAGCTTATTCCTTCTACTTTAGAGAAGGAAGGTAGAATGTGTCAGAAAATGTAACTAGGTTCGGTCTTCATAATTATTATTGTATTTATATCACTGTATATTTTATGTAAAATCAAAAAGAAGAAACAAAGAAAATTATTTTTCAAGCATGGGTGTCATGCTCAAGTCAAATTTTTATTTTATTGAAACATGTTCTTCATCCTCATTATTATTTTGTATTGGTCAAAGTCAAAGGGTTATTTATAGGTTGGAAAAAGATTTTTCAAATATGTTATTTGGGTCAAAATTGTCTCTAGGTGCAAAGTTGACCTTGCCTATCAAGTCGGCCCTGCCCCAAAAGACATGTCTATTCGAAACCCCTCTTGACAATATAAATAAAGGGTGAATTGAGCTCATTTGGCACAATTGCATGATTTGTTCTAAGATATTGCAAAGAAGGATAGCAAAGAAGGGGAGGGCAAAATCTGAAAGAAGGGTTTATTCTTGATCTTGAATTTGTGGAATTTTTGCCTTCACACGTCTCTTGTTGAAGGTTTGTTTCTGATGTTGTAAATGTTGTTGGTCTCTAGTTGTTGAAGGATCTTCAAGGTGGAAGGAGGGCTTGACTTGGCATCTTGAGGTTTGGAGTCTTTCCATGGTCATGGTTCTTCGATATCTCACTTTGATCTAATTCTATAAGAAGAAAAATTTACTGGGTTTTCCCCTTCGAGGGGTTTTGGCCTTGGCTTGGAGCCTATATCTTGTGTTCTCTGTATTCTTGTGATCTTCATGTTTTGTACATTTGGTAATTGTTTGATGAAGAAGACATAATAAACATTAATAAGAAGCCAGCAACATTCACAAGCAATTATCAAAGAAGATAAATCTACACTAATTTATAGTCAAATTGATTTCTCAACAAAATGAAAGTTTTAGCAATCACAATCATAATACAAGTGATCTTGGCCTTAGAATGATCAGAACAAGGAAGACACGGTGGTATATCTTACTCACATGGGAGAGTCACCATTGTCACCATAGCAACCTCTCCAATCGTTTTAGTGATAACAGCAATCCAACGCAAGGGAGGCTTTCCCAGTAGATCTTAGAGATCAATTGGCCCAATCAAACCAAGAGCCCCCACCCACCCCAGGCTCCTATTTCTATCACCTCTACACAAGAGCATTAACAATTAGGGTTTATGGTGATTTTGGAAGGTAATTTCCAAATTTGAGTTCAAGGGGTCCCATGATGTTCCAAGGGCTTCATTCGTCCAATATAGACTCAAGAAAATTCCCCAAACACACATAATTAAGAAAGTACATAATGTTGTTGCAAACTAGCTTCTAAAATAAGAAATTGCAGCACTATAGCAGTTTATAACAGCAATAATAAATAGCCCCAATATATATGATAATAAAGTGAAAAATAAGGGCTATGATAAGAGCAAAGCAGAGACTTAACTACAACAAATTTTATGTGGTAAAAGAGCATATAACAGCATTAAAAACCCTAGACAGCAGCCCTAGCAAGTCGCTGAAAATACATTAAAGACAATATTGCATATTTTAGAACATACTCCAAACACTTTCCAACCCTAGGACTAAGATATCCAAATCATTGAATGCTGAAAATACAAGATTTTGCCGCAATTAAATCCTAAATTACCCTAACATAAAAGAAATTATTTTAATATAGTAACGATTGACACATGAGGATGACAAGTATCTTTCTCTAACTAGGGAATGTGAAGTCAAGGATCAACACACTTGTGAGTAAAATGGAATGGATATAGGTTCAAGACTAAGGAACACCCAATTTAGTCATGTTACCACAAAATCCAACGGGCCTAGTGTAAAGCCTCACTAGCAGATACAAACCTCGTGGTAACAAAAGATCGGCCACCATTGTCACCTTAGCAACCTTTCCCCAACTATTTAGAGTAAAATAAACTACAAAATGATGGAATGATCTAATGATTGGAATAGGGTGATAGCAAAACCAAGAGGGCTAAGATATTGTTTACCAAAGTTTAAGCACTCTATCCTTAAACCACTTAAGTAACTTCAAGGAGCAAAACTATCAATTAGGTATGCAAGGTTCGGGGTTTGTAATTGAGCTTTTATGGTTGAAACATGCATAAAACAACAATATAAATGATGACATCAAAACTATAATTATGGTTTTATAATGCAATTAATGCTAAGCTTTGCTTTACATCAATGATTAACTGCAATCCCTACTAAAAGGGAAATAACACGTCAAGTATAGTTACATTTTATCAATACCTCAAGGAAACCCTAACCCTAACCCTAGAATTTTAGACAGAAGATAAGAAAAATAATTACAAGAGAGATTGGTCAACACCTTCTAGACTAATGCCTTGGCCTAAATGGAAAATGAAGCCTTTTAGGGCAATTTGAAAGAAGAGGGTGAGAGACCTCCTAGACTAATGCTTTGGCCTAAATGGGAGACCTGCTAGACGAACCCTAACATCTTCCTTAGATGGGAGATTTTAAGTTCAAGAGATGCACACATTAGGGTTCTCATGAAGGATTCAACAAAAACAACTTTGCATAGCATAAAAGGAATCAAGATTTCAAGACAAATATTGCAATTTAAACATGAGACACATAGAAAGCCTAATTCCCATAATATAGCATGCAAAATCTAAAATATAAGCAATAAACTCACAAAATTTCCACAATATTTTCTTCAAGAAACCTCCTCATGCAACACTCCTCCTTCAAAGACAAATTCGCGCCATGAAGCTACATTGCAGAAGAGAAGGCAAGAGTCAGTGAGCACTTCCAAATAGAGAGAAGTGTGGTGGATGATGATAAAATGAAAAGTTACTCCCCTCTATTTCTAGGAGGGTAACCAAGTCACTTTTTCATGATTTTACAAGCAAAAACCTAAACAAGTTTACTTGAGCATCCAGTTAGGTCAAAGGTCACAAGTCGACCTTGAAATAGTTATAAAACATAATAAATTCCAAATATAACCCACGCAAGGAAGAAGAATGGTCTCTAACATGACATCATTCTCCAAAGTACGCAATAATGCATCAAGGAACTGGAGCAAAGGCCCAAGAGTAGTCCTCACTCCAAGAAAGTCCCAAAGTGCAGGCGATTCAGTGCGCACTTCCAAAGAGAGAGAGAAGTGTGTTGGATGATGATAAAATGAAAAGTTACTCCCCTCTATTTCTAGGATGGGTAACCAAGTCACTTTTTCATAATTTTACAAGCAAAATCCTAAACAAGTTTACTTGAGCATTCAATTAGGTCAAAGGTCACAAGTCGACCTTGAAATAGTTATAAAACATAATAAACGCCAAAAATAACCCACACGCAAGGGAGAAGAATGGTCTCCATCATGACATCATTATCCAAAGTAGGCAATAATGCATCAAGGAACTGAGGCAAAGGACCAAGGGTAGTCCTTGCTCTAGGAAAGTCCGAAAGTGCATGTGTACATCTCCAAAGGCACCTCCTCCTCTATGATGTCATCTAAAACAAGCCCTACGTCACCATTTTCATGCATACAGGAGTGACGTAGCAAAGACAAAAATGCTAGCCCTCCCAAGTCATCTCATTGAAAACCATCCTCATCTAGGCTCTAAAACAAAGTATCGTCCATCAAACAGGGACAAACCCAGCCTGGAGGCATCCTGGGTTCATCTAGGCACATCATCAGATAGTCCAAAACCCAAGCTTTCAAGCTTAGTGTTTCAGCATCTAGAAGCTCATCAAGAGTTGTAGTAGCATGTGGACATTGCTCAAGGCCTAACACTTATCTCCGGAGAGGCAATGATAAGGCCATATAGTCAAGTCAACTCTCAAAATAGGGCAAAGCACACACTAGAAGGCGTTGAAGAAGAGTCAAGTTATCCCTCAAGGGATCTCTATTGTGTTAGTATCATATAGAACTAGTAGTCAGAAAACAAGTTTTGTCTTTCAAATTATAATAAATGTATAAAGGTTTGGCTATGATCTTGTAGACGATCAAGCTATGGGCCTTAGTTTAGAATAAAATTTTCATTGTTCAATATAATTATGTCAAAGTGTGTGAAAAGTCATGAAAATAGTCATTGATGTCTTGAGAGGTTGAGTTAAGTGGGCCTAGCGTCATGTTTCATCAAAAGATCATGAGCGAGCTCATGTTGTCATGTTTTGTCGTCATGGGCATAGATTTGTAGGGTCCCTTGTGTCAGTTAGAGTGTCAAATCATAATCAGTCATGACATCATCATTAGTACAACGGTCAGGAGGACAGCATTGTGCTTCTGCCAAGTGTTGCGCTTTCATCATTCAAGTTCAAAATCACAACTATCGTCCATCAAATCCGCATTCAGCCACCTTAGGAGAGCAAATGCATGGTTAATCTTCAAAAACACCTCAGAGCCCTCTCACTTCTCCATTAGAATCTTGTTATATGGTGATTGAGGGCCGTTGTGCGAAGGAGGCAGGGGAAGCGCTGCACTCGCAAACAGGGGTTGTGCTTCTACCAAAGCATCAAATTTTGATGAGGAATCAGGGTTTTTGGCACTTTTGTCCATGTAGGAGGTTTTTTGTGAATATTTGAATCAACTCCAAATCATTTTGCTCAATTGGAAGATTAGTGTTTGGTCAATTCATGAAGATGGAGGTGCATTGCGCTTCTGTTGCAAGAAGAAGGTTTGGGGTTTAAAGGTTTGTGTTTGGCCTAGAAGTTTTCTCATGGGTTTGAAACATTGTATGGACCATTCCATGCCATCCCAGTACCCTCAGCATGTCAGATGATGGTCGGAGATAGTATAAGCTTGGAGCACTGTGCTTTCACACGGTCACCGTATTTTCACCATATCTCTTAAACCCTATACCCGTTTGCCATGAAATTTTTACAATAGATGCATGGGGGTGAGATGAATAAGCCCACTTAATTTCAGGTCAAAATGCTTCACGGTTTTCGAGAAATGAGCCATCATCATCTACAGCCATTTTTGGATTTTCTCGAGATCCGTGAGTCGAATTTGGCTCAATTTTTTGTGGAGAAGGGTTATAATGATATTAACTTGCTGTCAAAAAATCAGCTCAATCTGACTTATCATTTAGTAGATATTCAAAAAAAATCAGTCGATGTGCTTCTCTACTGTGTTTTTGTTGAACTATGAGGTTGCGCTGCGCTTTAACACAATTAGCGTTTTGACCAAGTTTTTCATGTCGAAATCTCTTGTAATTTGTTTTTATGACCTTGGTAAATGTTATGACACATCTACTGACTCATAGGCTCGATCTGGACTGAGAATTTAATGTAAATATGTCTAGAAAAGATTTAGTCAAACAATCCCTAATTTTCATAAAACAATTCTATTTTCACTACATTAGCTAGAAACAGAAATCCTATTAGGGAATTCGGTTCCTAGAGGTGGGAACAGATTTGTTTTAGCCTATTTATGATGTAATTGTAATCAAGCAAAGGGTTGGTCAGGTTTGAGGAGATAGAACACTGTGCATATTGTATTTTCTTGATTTTTCCAGTGAATGAAAGATAGAGGTGTGATTTACAGGGATTCCTGTGTCAGCTCTTGATGGTGTTGTGCTTCTCTCATGTTGTAAGTTTGCCTCATGTTATTTCCATATCTTAAATGTATGTCTTCATGTTTGGTTGAACCAGAATTTATCTCAGAATTCATTTTAAAGGTGCTCTGATTTAGGTTATCAAACAATCTATGTTTTCTTCTTAAAACAACATTTAGAATTCATCCACAGTTTTGATGCTCTATGTGTTGTTTCCACTTTTCTTATACTCACCCTCCTATAACAAATTAATTTGATTTCACCACCAAGGTTGCCTACCTTGCCCCTGTAGAAGGCCCCTTCTATCTTCATCATATCACTGGAAAAATAATCAACTTGACATGACTCCATGCCCAATGGATTTGTCTTTCTTCATACCAACAAACCTATAAAGCTTATGGAATGCAGAGCTTTTATCGTCAAACACATGGTCAATCACATAACACTATCTTGCAAGCGACTGGAGCCACTGAGCACCATACCTAGCCTAACATCTAAGTGATTTAATATTTTACCTCTCTGAAGTTGGAAGGGCTAGATTCAAAATTCCAAGTGGTTTGTGGTTAGCTCCAAGTTTCTCTTCAGCGTAGGGAAATTAGTGAGTGCTAACATGTTGCCTATGCAATACCACATAAACAAATCATCTCAAGATCAAGCGAGATTAACTTCAATAGGAACATGAAAACATTAAAGCATCATGGTGAACCATATCTACCGTTAGGGGCACATGAATGCTTCACACCATAGTTTTAAAAACTAGTCGATCTGAACCAGTAATCGGTCAAACTGGTTGGGCACATAGGGCCAGTTAATGAATAGATATAAGAATCTGATTAGAACGCCGAATTGTATGAGTTAGGTACCAAATCAACCAGTTTCGTACCTAATCTATACAAAACCGCCCTACTCGGCCAATTCCAATCCTAACCAACCCAATCAAATGTCACATGTGTGAGGGGAGTGTAACACCCCGAATAGTGGTTCTTCATGTAGTTTTGGAGGAAACCGGAAGTAGTTTTCCTTCCAAACAGCCCTCCTTGACTATAAAACTAGCCCTTCCCCTCATAAACCCTTAACCTAAATACAAAACCTAACTCAAACCTAGCAATGCTAGCATTAGTGGTAATGTTAAATTCTTAAAATAGAAGAATGAAAAGGAAAGATAAAGGCAATAAAGGAAACGTCAACTTTAACAAAAAAATTTACATTATCATTAATTGTTTCAAGATGTTTGAGAGTGGTTCCAACCTCACAAAAATTCACATGGTGAAAGTAGAATTTTAAATCCCACTCAAAAACCAGCATACTATAAGGGATTAGCATTTAATCAAGGGCATGAAGTCCTTTATGAACCTTGATGTTGGCGGTATTCATTGTTGAAAGCCTCTGATGTTGGTGGTATTAATTGTTGGACTCCTCTTCAACAGCCTTAAAAAAAGTGTACCCTTCACTCAAAGCAAAATAACTAGGGCTAGGCATTCTAAGCTTATTCTACCATATTTTAAGGTTGAGGAGATGAACCCTTCACTCAAACCAAAATCACTAGTTAGGCATGTTGAAGAATGTAACTAGTGTCGGTCTTCATAATTATATTTGAGTCATGATGAATGTATTTGTCAAAAGAAAGAAAAAAGAATTTTATTATTATTAACATTGACTTATTAAAGCATGGGTTTCATGCTTGGGTCAATGATTTATAGGTCAAAGCCTCCATTGCAGGCTTCTAGGGTTTATATCAAGAGTCCTTGTCCATGTCATAATGTAATAATCCCTTCTTGGGCATTGTCAATCAAGAAACAGATTTAATTTGATGTGAATTAGGTCTTCTAGGCCTCCTCCACCAAGTTGGCCTCAAACTGGACAAGTTGGCCTAATTGAGGGGCAAAATCTCCTATATAAAGGCAACAACTCAACCTCATTTGGAGCACTCACTCAACAAGTTCGATCTGCAATTTTTGGGACAAGAAAAAGTGTGAAATTCAAGGAACAAGGAGGAAAGGGCTAGCGAAAAAGGAGGACGACTTTGTCAAGCACAAGAAGTCGAAATTTTCTCTTTCTCTCACACGTGTGAAGTTGTTGAGCTGCTGGAGGGTCCGAAACTACAGTCCTAAAGCTGGGCCAAAATTCTGCAACTAGGAATTCTGAAGTTGGAGGTCGAAGTTCTGAAGCTGGGTGTCGAAATTCTAGGTTGAAGCTGCATTTGAGAAGCTGACACTTGGTGACTTTGAAAGAGATCATCTATTGGAAGGAAGGGCTGACTTGGTGGAGGAAGGTCTTTTGGTCTAGGGCCTTGGTCTATCTCAACCTGAATTTGCTAGTGGAAGAGTTTGACTAAGTTTTCCCCTATAGAGGGGTTTTAGCCTTGGCTGAGTGCCTACATCTGGTATCATTGATCTTCATTTTTTTTTATGGTTGCTTGATGAAACAAATATAAAAGAACATAAGAAAGTTAATAACATATCACAAGTAATTATCAACATAAGAAAATATTTTTGCCTTTCTGATTTTCTAACATGGTATCAGAGCTAGGGTGAAGAAGAAAGAAAAAGGCAGCCTGAAGATCTCTTGAAGAAAAGGGGATTAAAGGAAGGTCATTAAGAAAAAGGACTATACAAGGAGACTACTATCTATAGGAACTATGTCAACTACAATGAAGGGAGAAAACAAGCTAGAAGGAGTCTCCAACTACAGGGCATGGAAAAAGAGGATAGATCTTATCCTCACTAAGCACAAAGTTTTCGACCTTGTTCGAGGAAAAGTAAAGAAGCCTACAAATGATGCAAAGAAGGAGAAGTTCAGAGAAACCGAAATCTTGGCCATGAATCTAATAGTAGATGGAGTAAAGGACAACCTAATTCCATACATATCCAACATAGACTCTGCTCAAGAAATGTATGAAGCTCTTTCCAAGTTATTCACCATCAAGAACATTGGTCAGATAGCTAGCCTCAAGAATGAACTAAGGACAATAAGGATGACAAGAGACGATACTATGTCATCATATTTTGTAAGGATATCTAGAATAAGAGATGAACTCCAAGCAATAGATGAGGTTGTACCAAAAAAAGAACTCGTAATTGCTGCTCTTCTAGGTCTACCAAAATCTTGGAGTGCTTTTGCATAAGGAATTAGCAGTTGGAAGGATACTCCAACCTTCGAACAAATGTGGAATGCATGCAGTCAAGAAGAAGCCCGAATATCATTAGTAAACAACAATTATCTGTAAACGGACGTGGATACTCCACTGGACAGTTCGTCACAACAGATATGATAATATTATATTAAAAATCTGAGGTTCTACATTATTACAGTTTTATTAAACTTTAAGATCTATAGATTTAACTTTAATTAGTGCATGCATTCGAATGGAAATTATGCAGAAAAGTAGAGAACGACAAAATAAGCTCAAACACACACATAAGCCACAAGATGTGCTCTCTGGGAAACCCTTTCAGGAGAAAACCCAACAAGAAGGTGAGGTCGCTTCGCTCTCTTTCTATGTCTAGAAATATGGTTGCAAGTACAAAGAAGTAATGCCTATGGCCCATGGGCTGCTACAGTGCACAAATCCTCTCTATGTTTGCAGGTACAAAGAAGTAATGCCTATGGCCCATGGGCTGCTATAGTGCACAAATCCTCTCTATGTGCTCTACCTCCTATCTCTCCTCGCTATATTTGCTCAGTTATGGAACAAAATGCTCTCAAAAGAATAGAATGCCTCTTCCTCCTAGTGGCCCGGTTATAACACAGCCCAAAAGCCTACTAGTGGTTAATTTTGAGTCTTGACTACATCAACTCTTAACTAGAGTTACAATATAAACTTTTCTTAGAGTCTTTTACATCATAATCACATGGCTAGCCTCTTTTCCATGAATAATGGTGGCTGACACAACATCATCCCAAACTATAGGTGTGAAAACAAGAAGGTCAACTTTTGAGTGATATAACTTTTGCATATGGACACCGATTAGCGTGCTTCTTGCGTCGTTGGAAAGATCTCTCTGTAGAATAACATGAAATGTTGCGGTGCTAAAGCAACAAAGTCTTACCCCCAAAAAACGTCGTTTGATGCCTCAAAATGATCCCGGAAGGTTTCCAACCTTGTTTTGCCAAACTGGGTCCCGCTGGTAAAAACGGTCCTGTGAGCTGATTCCTCCACTTTTCCCACTCCAAATGCATCGAGATGGATCACAAACAATATAATGATCCAATCTAGATCACAACTCCCCATTTTGGGAGGATTTTGGTCCGCAAAAGCTTCCACTGAATGAGGTGAGGAAATTTTTCCTCCACCTTCTCTTTCGTGTACCATTTAGCTTTGCTTGGAAGTTGTCCCTTCAATCCAATCTGCCAAAGGTCATGTTGCCCCTATCTTGTAGTTCTAGACCTCTTCAACAAAACTATATCTTTTGTCAACTCTGCTTGAGCATCTAGTGCCAAATCCCCACAAAAGATAGGACCTGTTCCTCTTCCTGATCTAGCATTCAAGGCTTATAGAGTTTCAAATTCTCTGCATTCACAACTAAGTAAATGCGCATATATGGTGGTAAATTGAGTTGATAAGCATTATCACCCACCTTTTCCGGTATCTCAAAGGGACCATACCTCAGAGCCTTGATTTTCTTACCAAGCCCCTGCAGCGTCTCTTTGTTCAACTGTAACCATACTTTGTCTCCCACCTTGAATGACTTCTCTGTTCTATGTTGATCATGTTTGGCCTTATACTAATCCTCTGACTTCTGCAATGTTTCTTATACTTGTAGATGGATCTGCCTGATATACTCTATAAATTTTTCACCCTCAAAGAATCTCCTCTAAGATGATCGCTCACTCTTCCTTGTTGCCCATATGCAATATCCAAAGGTCAAGGTGGCAAATATCCAAAACAAGTCTCAAATGGGGACTTTCCTATAGAAGTGTGGGCTACTCTGTTGTGAGAATGTTGTATATATACTAGATTTTCATCCCAGGTCTTCGAATGTTTTTGGTTGTATTCCCTCAGAAGTTGCACCAAAGTCTTGTTGACTACTTTTATCTGTCCATTTGTCTGTGGATGGGATGTTGTAGATCTCTTCAACTTTGTGTCCATCTTCTCCCACAATGTAACCCAGAATGCAATAAGAAATCTTGTATCCCTGTCTAAAATCATGCTCCTTGGTATCCCAAAGTGCACCCAGACCTGTCCAAAGAACAAGTTTGCTACTTCTTGCATGTTGATAGTCTTTTTACAGGGCATCAAAACACACATCTTGTTGAACTTGTCAACTACCACGAACAGGTAATCATGTCCCTTCTTGGTTGTCATTAAACCTCCCACAAATTCCATGGAAATGATTTCCCAAGAACGAGTATGTACAAGTAAGGGGTGATATAGATTTTTTTCCCTGTTGCTAGGCTTGTTGGTACAACAAAGCATGCATCCTCTTATGAACCTAGCTACCTGCTCTTGCATCTTGGGCCAACACACATACCTCTACAAGTTAGCCACGATCTTCTTTACACCAAAGTGCTCTACAACCTTGGGGGTGTGAGCCTCTCTAATCCGCTGCAATCGCTCACCTTTAAGAACACATAGCTTATCTAGCCTGTAGAGTAACCCATCCTGGAGATGGTAATCAACCGTGTTATCGCCATCGTGCACAACTCTGACTCTGCAACCACTGATACACCTCCTTGAAGTCCTCATCTTTTGAATATTCCTCTCTATATGCATCATGGGTGAATGGGTCCATGTACATAAGAGTCCCCAAAGTTGTGATTTTTGATGTGCGTGGCCTTTAAAGCATGTCGGCCAACTTGTTTGTGCTTCCCTTCTTATACTTGATCACCAATTGAAACTGTTGTAAAAACCCCATCCACTTGTAATGCTTGGTTTGTTGTAGCTTACTCTGGACCTGCAAGTACTGGAACAGCTAGTGATCTGTGTGGATTATTGTCTCCTTTCCCATCAGATACTGCTTCCACTTCTTCACAGCTTGCACCATGTCATAGACCTCCTTGCCGTAGGTAAGGTATTTAAGGACTGCCCCATGAAATACTTTAGAATAGTACCATACATGCCTTCCTCCCTGCACCAATACAACTCCCATAGCATACCCACTCGCATTCGTCTCCACTTCAAAGGGTTGTTGCAAGTTTGGTATTGCCAGAACTGGTGCTTGGCTAATGTTCTTCTTTATCTCTTTGAAAGCCCTTCGCTGATCTTTTCGCCATTGGAAACTCTTTCCACTTGCTGTTATGGCGTGGAGCAGTGCTGCTACCGCTAAAAATGAGGCTATGAACTTCCACAGGTACTGTGCTACCCCAATGAAATTCTTGACCTTAGAAACATTAGTAGGCATCGGCCATTTCATGATGGTCTCCATCTTGGAAGGATCTATCTTCAATTCTCCTCCACCAATCACATAACCCAAATACACCAAAGACTGTTGTGTAAACTCGCACTTCTTGAGATTTGCTAGCAACTGATGCTTCTTCAGTGTTTCCAACACCTTCATCAAATGTGACATATGCTCCTCCCATGTAGCACTATATACCAGTATATCATCCAAATAGACAATAACAAATGAATCTATAAAAGGGCGCAGTACATCATCCATTAATCTCATAAATGTAGTTGGTGCATCACATAGGCCAAATGGTTTTTAAGGCGGTCTTCATGTATCTTCTTCTTTGAATTAAACCTGGTGATATCCAGACTTCAAGTCCAACTTGGTGAAGTACCTTGCTTGCTGCAATTGATCTAGCAAATCATCTATCCTGGCAAGGGAGTATATTTTCTTGAGTGTGATTTTGTTCAATGCCCTGTAATCTATACACATCCGCCAAGTCCCATCCTTCTTCGGCACAATGATGATGGGTGACCCACATGGTGATGTACTCAGTCGAATGACACCCTGTTCCAGCAGTTGTTGCAAGTGTTTCTTCACTTCTATAACAGACTGCCTGTACAGCCCAATATTTGGCAATGGGGAGTCTAGCTATAGCTGGATCTCATGCTCCACTTCTCTCTTAGGTGGTAACCCTTTAGGCTCTCGGAACACATCCCTATATGCCTGTACAACTCCTCCAATTGTTGTTTTTTCTTCTTAGTACACCCCTCCAAGGATGCCTTGCCTCTTATTGACTCCTCTTTAGGCTGACTTTCTCTTAAAAACAATAAAACATACTTCTTGTTGGAACTGATCAATTTCTTGGCTTGGTTGGCACTTACTAGTGAGATTTTCAACTTGCCTTTATGCGCATTGATGATGAACGATTTTCCCTCCTTGACGAGCCGATACTCGCTGGCTCTCATGAATATTGCATCACACATGTACATGTATGGACTCCCAAACATGACTCCACATACCTCAAGGGGAACTAGAACTAGGTCTACTTCATAAATAAAATCAACGCTAATAGCAAATCTAATTTTACATTGTTTTGGTAACTTCAACTCTGCATCCTTATTTACCCATCACAATGGATATGGCTTTGGATGGATCACGAACTTCCAGCCCCAACTTCTTGACCAGCTCTGCTGCAATGAGATTCGCCTGCGATCCTAAGTCAAATAGAGCATCAATCTTTGTCTCCTTGACCTGTATCTTTATATGGAAGAGTTTGGTCATTTATTTCTCTTCTTACTGCTGAAGGCTACTCAAATTCACCTCCTTCTGTAATGACATACAGACGATCTTCTCATCCACATCCGAGCAGCTTTCAACTTGGTTGCTCGAATGACCATGAGATTCTTCTTCTTGTTATCTTTCCCCCTGTTCTTCGATTTACCTCTAGATGCATGCAACTTCCAGCATTTTTCCTCTATATGGCCATCGATGTTGCAGTGGTTGCTAGGATCTTTGCACTGGTGTGTTGTGGTTGTCGTATTCTTATCTTTTCCCTCTTTTTGCTTCTTCTTCCCCTCCTTAGAAGCTTCTTGTTGCTCCTTGTGCTTCGATCCACTTGATTGCGCTCTAATCAGGCCTATGTTCTCCAAGTATTATGCTTGTACACAAGCATCGTCCATCGATTTGGGCTTGAACAGCATCACTTGCTCACGCAAATGGCAATGCAGACCCCCCAAATACTTTAGGAGTACATCTGGGTTCTTTGGAGAGATATCGAACATTATAGCCATCTTCCTGAATTCCAAGGTGTACTCCCGCACGCTTTCGCCCGAATTTTTCCTGAAGTAACGCCACCGAATCCACTGGTCCTCCATGTACCCAATAAGATTAAACTGTGACTTAATGAGGGTTTTGAAATCCTCCCACTTAGTCACTAGAGGTTCTCCCTCCAACCTCAGGGTTTCTGTGTGGCTCTCCCACCAAGTCAGTGCATGGCCCTCTAATTTCAACCGCGCGAATGAGATCTTTTTCCTTTCCACGATCTGATTGACACTTAAATAAACTTCGAATTGCTGCAACCAGCGATTCAACTTCAGAGTGTCGATCTCGCCGTGGTACAGCTGGATAGCGACAAGGGTTGTGATTGGTTCACGACACTCGAACTGGGCTGCTCTTTTTCGGGTCCTTTCTTCGAATAGTTCTTTGTTTCTCCCTAGTCTTCTGATCCCCCTTCTTATTTCTCCTCTGCATTTGAACCCCCATCTTCTCCAAATATCCCCAGTTTTCTATTCAAGGATGCCATGAGGAGGCTTACATAGCGATTGATATCTACGACTTCTTGTTCCAACTGCGTAAACCTCACCTCTCCAAGATCACAAGGTTCATTTACAGATTCGTCGACCATGATTAGAGTTTTACAATTTTCGGCCTTACCGATTTAGATCCCTGCAATCTCCACAAAATACCCAAAGAAGTCTGCTCTGTTACCAAATGATCTGTAAACTGTCGTCGATATTCCACTCGACAGTTCGTCACAACAGATCTGATAATATTATATTAAAAATCTGAGATTCTACACTATTACAGTTTTATTAAACTTTAATATCTATAGATTTAACTATAATTAATGCATGTATGCGAACAGAAATTATGCAAAAAAGTAGAAAACGACAAAATAAGCTCACACACACAAATAAGACACAAGATATGCTCTCTAGGAAACCCTTTTGGGAGAAAACCTAGCTAGCAGGTGAGGCCACTGCGCTCTCTTTCTTTGTCTAGAAATATGGCAGCAGGTACAAAGAAGTAATGCCCGTGGCCGGTGGCCTGCTACAGTGCACAGATCCTCTCTATGTGCTCTATCTCCAATCTCTCCTAACTATCTTTGCTCAGTTATGGAAAAAAATGTTCTCAAAAGAATGGAATGCCTCTTTCTCCTAGTGGCTCGGTTATAACACATCCTGATAGCCTACTAGTGGGTAATTTTGACTACATCAACTCTTAACTAGAGTTACAATATAGACTCTTCTAGAGTCTTTTACATCATAACCACGTCGCTAGCCCTTTTTCCATGAATAATGGGGGCTGATGTGGCATCCTCCGAAACTATAGGTGTGAAAACAAGAAGGTCAACTTCTGAGTGGCATAACTTTTACATATGGACTCCGATTGACGCACTTCTTGCGCCGCTGGAAAGATCTTTGTGTGTAGAATAGCATGAAATGGTGTTGTGCTAAAGCGACAAATTTTTTATCACCAAAAAAACGTCGTTTCATGGCTCAAAATGTTCCCGGAAGGTTTCAGACCCCATTTTGCCAAATTGGGTCCTACTAGTAAAACGGTCATCAAACAATATAATGATCCAAATGCCTCGAGATGGATGACAAACAATATAATGATCCAATTTGGATCAAACAAGGAGGAGGATGAAGAAAACAACACCTCTAATGCCTATTTTGCTCATCACAAGAAGAAGGGTACCTTCAAGAAGCTCAAAGAACCAAAGAAGAAAGTTGACCTATCCAAGATTGAATGTTACAATTTCATAAGATGGGTCATGACAAAAGTCATTGTCCTGAAGATCCAAGGAATAAGAAGAGAAAAAGAGATCAAGCAAATGTTGTCGATGAAGCTCCACCTAAGAGAAACAAGACTAAAGAAAATGAAATCAAAGATCTATTTGCCAGAGACTCTTAGGGAATACTATCCCTCGCATATCCTTCTATTTTAAGTTTTCCAACGCTTTCTTTTATTTTTGATTTCTACAGTTTGTAGGTCTAACATGTCATGTTAGAACATTTTTTAGTTACTTTGATAAGTTGTAGGTGTCCCTCAACAAGATTAAGAGGGAGCTTCCACCATTTTACCAAAAGATAAGTATTTTGTTCTTTGCTTCATCTTTTCATGTTTTGTTTCCTCCTCACATCAAGAATTGTTTGTATTGTATGTTAATAAACTTTTCTTCATATTCCTTGGTAGGAAATTGCAGAATACACAAAGGTTATGGAAAAGACTTGAAGAATGGAAGAAGTTTTGTTGCAAAGAAATCCCTTCAAGAATTGATGTCCTACAAGGTTTGTTAAAGAAAGGTATGTCTTAAACTACAAATTTTGTTACAAGGCTCTCTTCATAGAAAACGTATGTTCATTCTCTTTTGAAATTTGCTTTACATTACTGACATCATTATGTCTAGGGTTTTGAATCTTAACAATTCTTGTTATAGTCATTAATCACTATATTGAATCTACCCTCGTTATACAATCTCTTGTCATTTGATCATTCATGTGAAATCCTAACCCCTAGGGTTCACTATAAAACCCTATCCTCTTAATGCTAAGGGCATGTCAATATTGAATAATGAAACCCTAATCTACTTAGGGGTTGTTGATAAAGTCTAGAAATCCTATTCTTTTGAAGTTTAGGATTTTATAATGTCGTGATAAAAACCTAGTCCTTTAGGGTTTGTTGTTAATGTCTAAGTTAAATATTGAAACCCTAGATCTCTAGGGTTTGGTGATTTAGGGTTTATGAACAAAATCCTTGTAATAACTAAAGTAAGATCCTAGGAATGAAACCCTAGCTGTATATTCGTCTGTTTGATCGAAACCCTAGCCTAGTCAAAATTATTCAATGTACGGATCTTGGGTTTGCTTAATAGATATTGATGTGAAATAAATATGTATATGCGAGTATGTTAACTTAATGTTTTAGTTTGTAAAATCTAGGGTTTGTAATAAAACCCTAGTAGAGATTGATATTCTAGGGCATGACGATATTGATATGATTTAACTTTGATAATAAAAATTTAGGTTTTGCAACAAACCCTAGTAGAGTGTGACATGTAATTCTAAAAGCATGTATAGTACTATAATTTGATTGGTACTTGATTGAATTGCTAATATCTAAGGCTTTATGTCTCAAAGATGGAGTCTAGGGTTTATAACAAAACCCTAGCAAGAAGTTCAAGTCAAGTATGTAGAAGGATGTAACCTTTGTTGATTATGAACCTAACTAGGTTTAGGTATCTGATGTCTAAAGTTTGAATGTTTTGATGCTTCCATTATAATGATATGATTTTGATATAGTTAACTTCATGCTTCTATATATTTGTATTTGGTTGTACTTGCTATTAAAGTTTTGCAGGTACATGATCTTCAAGATGTTGAAGATATTCATAATCATGAGCATGATGAAGGAAGTTATAAGAATGATGATGATCAAGATGACCTTGATGCCATCAGAAACAAATAAAGCCTTGAAAAGATTGAAGTATCTTCGATGTTATAAAAGAAGGAAATCATTGATCTCCCTAAGTTGAAAGGGTGCTTGGATAGAAGAAAAGCTATATCTCCCCAGTTGAGAGGGAAGGCATATTATGACTGTCACAATAAATACCCTAAAGAAAGAATGAAACTAGAGATGGATGTTAGTGAAAAGGACTTGAGAAGTATTGTGGTTGTATTTGGTGTTGCTGAAGAAATGAAAGAGAAAAGATTTCGATAAGATGTATTTGAATAACTTGACGATATAAGCAGCATCAGAATGATTGAGAACCTCAAAGATTTGTGTTTACTTGTATATATATTCGAAAAATTATTACCGATTGGGGTTGTGATTGTGCAGGATCTCTCCGTAAATAAATTGAACATTTTCAACATGCTTAGATTGATGGATATATATTTGGTAAGGAGAGGTGAAGCATCTTGTGGCAACATGATGCTTGGAAGGACATTTGGTCGTCCTATGTGTTGATGTCTAGATCCCAAAGTAGGGAGGGTGGCATTGGTCATGCAGCTCTAGCCTTGGATATGCACCTAAATCCCTGGGTTGGTGATAGAGCTTAAACGCCTGATGATACCTAGAGTGGATAAAGCTTGAGTTAACCTTAGTCCCACCCAATTATAGTACCCTGGTCAGGTATCTAATCTATAGCATTATGTATGCTAGAACTCTTCATAGTTCATATCATTTTCAGATCTTCCATGTACCTTTATATATGTGTAATTATGAATACCTCCCTAGTAAATAGGGAGTGTTGAAGAATGTAACTAGTGCCAGTGTTCATAATTGTATTTGAGTCATGATGAATGTATTTATCAAAAGAGAGAAAAACAAATTTTATTATTATTAAAATTAACTCATTAAAGCATAGATTTCATGCTTGGGTCAATGTTTATAGGTCAAAGCCTCTATTGCAGGCTTCTAGGGTTTATGTCAAGTGTCCATGTCCATGTCATAATGTAATAGACCCTTCTTGGGCATTGTCAATCAAGAAACAAAATTAATTTGATGTAAATTAGGTCTTCTAGGCCTCCTTGACAAAGTCGACCTCAAACTAGACAAGTCGGCCTAATTAAGGGGCAGAATCTCCTATATAAAGGCAGTAACTTGACCCCATTTGGAGCACTCACACAACAAGTTCGATCTGCAATTTTTGGGACAACAAAAAGTGTGAAATTCAAGGAACAAGGAGGAAAGGGCTAGCGAAAAATGACTTTGTCAAGCACAAGAAGTCGAAATTTTCTCTCCTCTCACATTTGTGAAGTTGTTGAGTTGTTGGAAGGGCCGAAACTGCAGTCGTAAAGCTGGGCTGAAATTCTGAAGATGGGGGTCGAAGTTCTAAAGCTAGGGTTCGAAATTCTAGGTTGAAGCTGCATTTGAGAAGCTAACACTTGGTGACTTTGGGAGAGATCATCTATTGGAAGGAAGCGCTGACTTGGTGGAGGAGGAAGGCCTTTTGGTCTAGGGTCTTGGTCTATCTCAACTTGAATTTTCTAGTGGAAGAGTTTGACTGGGTTTTCCCCTATAGAGGGGGTTTGGCCCTGGCTGAGTGCTTACATCTGGTGTCATTGATTTTCGTGTTTTGTTTGATGATTGCTTGATGAAACAAAGATAAAATAAGAACATAAGAAAGTTAATAAGATATCATAAGTAATTATCAACATAAGGAAATCTTTATGCCTTTGAGCTAGATGATGTTTATGTTGCTCTTAATGATGATCTCATTTATAATAGTGGTGAATCAATGATGAGTTTGATGAGTGATAATGTTGAGCAATGATTTGTAGTAGGTCAGTGGCCCAATAACTTGTAGCATTTCTTTTGGACTCTAGATTCCACTTAGAGCCGCATTAATTATGTATTTTGTAGTTGATATGCATTGCACTCTGTGCCGTTTTGATATATTCACCCTTACATGGTATATAAATGAGAAAAAATTGCACATTTTGTCTCTAATGATTTGGAATCATGGTTTGAAATCTTAAAAATAATTTTTTTCATTAAAATTAATTATTATATGTATTTTTTTCATATCCGATTTGATCCAATTTCGATTCAAACCCCGGTTAGATAGGTGACTAGTTCAAAACCTAGTTCTAGTTTTGTGTGAAGTTCACACAACAATCACCTTCAATTGTCCAACTAGATTAGGACATGTAACAACTACCTCACTTATGATAGGGATGATTAGGTCAAAAATTCCATCAGGTGTTTCCAACCCCAAGTGGAGTAACATGTCCCATGTTAACCCATTAATCCATAGGTGTGTGTGATATGGTGCTCATGGATTGGGAGAGACTTCAAGAAAGGTGCCACAGCCATAAGATCAGCTAATCGGGGTCCAACATCCTATGTGTAATTATGTAAGGAGGGAGCAATCGTGGTACCATGATTTAACCCTTTCCTCAGCTTGCTTTTTTACCACCCCTTTAATGCACCTTTTACTTCAATTATATTTCTTTATTCCATGCACAACTTAGGGGCAAGCTTGCTTTATGGCTTTCCAATACCCCTTTAAGATGTAGTAGTTTCTTGCTCATAGGGGTTGGAACATTCAAGAGTTCCTTTGTTTAGTTGAAGCGTTGAATGTTTTAAGGCACAGGGTGATGACTAATGAGGGGGTAGAGCTCATGCTATGCTTTTGCCTACAAGCTAAATATTGTCCCATCCATCTTTTGCATTTTATATTTTCTTTCATTGTGGCTTTATATGCTTTTAACATTCTTTCAACTACATCAACCATTAGGACCAAGTTTTTGGGCCCTGACTCAAGGATGTGGATATAGGGTGCCAATCCCAATGACCAATGACTACCAACCCAAAGAATGGAGATGGATAATCAGGAGAGATGGAAAGTGGAAAGTATGGGTTACCTTGGAGATGTTATATCAAACAATGCCTCCCCAGTGATGCTCTTTCTAAACCTTAAGGTCTCAAAGGAGGTCCCACTAGACTAGAGTCAAAAACTAACCTCCCAAGTGAAGTGTGGGAACAAAGATATAATTGAGAATGGGTCAGTCATCCAATTTCCCAAGTGAAGTGTGGGAGCAAGGATATAATTGAGATTGGTCAGTCGTCCATTTTTCTCTATGATTCATATTAATATGCCCATAACATTAAATGAAAGCACATGATTGCAGGAATTGTTAAAGTACCTATTGAGAAATGACCCACCTTCCTTTAAGAAGAATGCCAAATGGGAGAGATATCTAACCAGAGCAATGGGTGGAGAACTCTGGCATAATGTCATGTGTTGACCATCATGGGGTGTTCCCTGGTTTGCTGGAGAAAAATCTTCCCCTATTGGTTACCCACTTTTGGTAACTAACATGTCCATTACAAGTTTGACCTAGGCATCCTACAAACTTCAAGGATATGTATGGCAAGGATCATTACCTTAAAGAACCTGACGAAATCTTGTCTAAGGAAGATAATGGGATAAGAGAATACCAACAACACTTTGGTGAATACCTAACAACCCTAATCAATCAACCATAAACAAGATAAAGAAAATAACTTAATTAGCATGCATCAATCATATTTCATCGACAATCATCCATGAAAAGAGAAACCACCCAGATCAGAAGTCCACCAAAGAAGTCATTTTACTTAGGCCTCAATAGCGAACTAGAGAAAAAAGATAGTAATCCAAGACAGGTCATCTCTCTACGATATGCAATGTCTCAAATGAAGGCTAGCACTCCCCTATTTATACAAGGGAAGCAAAATTACTTAGCCTACTTAAGCTAACATCCACTGAAATCCCTAAAAATACATAATGTCCATAATTCAAGATGTATAGCTCTTAAACCGACCCCCAAAAATGCCTCTTAAAATGAAGATACAATGCTAAACCATGAAAATATCCTCCAAAAGTGCCACACATCTATAGAACCTTCATCAAGGTAACATCATCTCCAAAAAAGAGTGTGACAGTTCCAAAAGTCATATCTCTCCCCAAGAGGTGTGAATGCATCACCCAAAAGTTATGTCACATCATCAAAAGGTGCCTCATCATCAAATGTGCTAGGTTGACTCAAACTAGTGTCCCATCAAGTGTGATCTCCCATTATATGTGGAACATCCTAAATCATCATCATGACATCATTAAGGGAAAGTGCTCCACAACCTATCCAAAGAGGTACATAATCATCATCAAGTGCCATGTCATCTAGTCACACCTCAACATCATCAACGGGTGCAACACCGTGTAGGGGCTCCATTCCCTCTTCAAGTCACACATCAAGCTCATCCATGTATCCAAGGTGCAACATCCATATTCCAATGTGTGATGGAGTGTATCTATCAAGGTGCCAAGTCGTCACATAGTCCAATGCTCATCACCAAGGCTCCAACATCCATCTCCAAGTCAAAGGGTGTGTAACGTCATCAGATGTGGCCTAAGGAATCAAGTAAGATTAACCAACATGAATAAAAGAGTCAATTTTAACAGAAAAGGTGAATCATATCAAATGCAAAAACCACATTAGTAAATCACATTAGGTGTTTTCTTCAAACTTCACACTAGCTCACGAACTTATGCAAGTTGTCAAATTTAGGCAAGGGAGGGTCATCAACTACCCCTATTACGTGCTCCCAAACCATAGTGAAAGAAAAGGTCTCGACGGGGAACAGTTCCTAGGTCGACCATTCAATTAATATGCGTATGTGGTAAGTGACATGATTGCAAGTGAACTTCATGAGTGGTACCACAGTCTTATACAAGGGTTATGAAAGACCATCATCCATGAGAGATTTTGTAGAGGAAGTGCTTTTGTGCTTGAGTTATCCTCTCCTTGGCACTACTTTTCCACTCCTTAATTAGACTTTTACTTTTCTTTGATTAGCTTGGTTTGCAAGCTTCATTGACATTATTTTAATTCCCCATTTTAGTATATGGGCAATTCACTGTTCATAGGCTAAGTCACACATTTTGGGCTTGATTTCAGGTTCAACAATATGTACAAGTCATTTTGATAAACCTTCAGGGTGGGTTACATCCAAAGATGGCCTTCTACGCTGAAACTTGAGCACTTCGTGATGATGAGGGGCAAACTCACTATTCATCTCCATTTTACACCTTGCCATTGGATGCATGCCCTCCAGATTCCCTTAAGCCAATCCAGAGTTGAATTCATCAACTACAAATTGAGACAAACCACCAAACAGACTATTTAGACAATATATAAAACTATGTCATCTCTAAGAGATTGAGTCAAAGAAGCACTTCATCATTCGTTGCCCCATTTATTATGAAGTTCGTGGGAGATTCCATTGCCTATTCAAGGGGATCCAAACCCTTTCAAGTTTCCTCTAGTACTCAAACTAGAGATGTCTATTATCTAGCCCTTTACACACAAGAGGCCCTCAAACTTTACTCTCTAAACTCCTCCTAGGTTGCATCTTATCCAGCGGATTACCTCCCTCTTTACGGTGCTCTCATCAACTAAGGGTACTAGGAGACAAGCCGATGATAGCAATGCTTCTAGCTCCATATTAGTGTGACCAAAGGCACCATTCCCCTTCCCTAGAGGCCTCAAAGATGTCGCAGAACCATATCACTTACCAATAGTGTTGGATTTTCCTTAGGCCCTAGATCTAGTCTATGCCTTACCAAGCACACAAACACACTAGGAACCCTAACTTACAAGCACTTTACACAGCAGAAATCTACAATAGTGAAATTAATAAAGTATACAGAGATATATTGAGCCTAAAGCTCAATTTTTTTAATAGGCCATCAATAAAAGAATCATGGGGCTCCCATGCCCGCGATCATAGTCCTTGAGATCACTAGTACAACTAGTGTACATAGTATACAAATAGATTAGGTCTTGAGGTCAAATCCCTTTTCACCTTCAAACTGCCCAAAACAACAAGAACAAAATACACGACTTACTTCTTGAGATACCCAGCGCTTTCAGTCTTTAATGCTCTTGATGTACCTAGTTGTCCTTTGCCTCCTTCACACATTGATCTTACTCACAATGTGTTTCTTCTGTTAAATACATTGCACAACCAGCTCCAAACCCACAACTACTCACAGTGAATTTGCCCTACAATCCACTGCATACTCAGCAATATCCTTGTTATCCAAACTTCCTTTTCTGGAATCTGAACAAACTTGAAGATGCAACTCAGCAACCCTTTTCTCCTACGGCCAAGCAATGAAAACCTCCTCTACCCACAGTCACCTCCAAAACAGTTCAGTTGACCTTCACAACCGCCCGACTGACCTTAATTCCTCCTCGGCCCTCCCAATGTATTAGCTGAGGGCTAGCGGCTACCATACTAGGGCTATAACCCTCCTACAACAAAGTCGAACAGACATAACAAGGTGCCAACATATCCTTCTCAATGGCCAGCCAAAATAGATATTTTCAGCCTTCTATTCTAGCAAGTAGTGATATCATAGAACCCTCGGCTAGGGATAGATTTCAACCTCCTTCCTCTTAGACAGAAACTCTTTGTCAAATACAAAATTTGACCTCACAACTTATCCTCTTCTAGTTGCAGCTCTCCTCTAGGCTTGATGTTCCTCTTGAGAAGAGTTGCAACAAATGTAACTATGTTCTCACTCATGAAAACCGGTTAACTTGCCCTCAGCCCACTTCCTCTATTCACAATGGTTGAGGCGCTCGGCCTCCTTCAAAGGCTATAGCAACATGGACGAATCTCCTTGATCCAAAATGGATCTTGTAGTTTAAGTCGAAATTTGCTTAACGACCAAGATGGTACCATGTAGAAAATTTATTTTCGACTTGTGCAAAAAATGGGTAGTCCCAGATCATCCCGAAAATAGCATCAAGTTGAAGTGTCTGTCGTTTTGAATCTGACGCTTCTTACGGTTTCTCATTTGGACTCCGGATGATGGAGAAATCATCCGTCAAAGTTTATGAAGCACCGGCGCAAAAGAGGCATGGCTGGTCATATGGTGTTTCCATCACTCGACATGGTATTTCCATCGCTTGACACGTGGCATCAAGTCGAATCCTATCTCAAGTGCACATCTGCAAATTGAAAGGTATATTTGGGTTTATACTTCATAGCATGGGCACATGATTTTTAATTATGTCATGGCACAAAGTTTTGTCACAAAACCATGTTATACAATGATGGCAAGATAGGCACATATGTAAAACTTTGGTGGCAAAAAAAAAAAAAAAGTTGTATTACCTTTTTAACA
Organism: Pinus tabuliformis; assembly: GCA_031772625.1. NCBI lineage: Eukaryota > Viridiplantae > Streptophyta > Pinopsida > Pinales > Pinaceae > Pinus > Pinus tabuliformis. Next base: position 1,215,808,402 of record CM062807.1, on the reverse strand, counting down.
TAGCGCACTATGAAAATTTACAAACTATATACAAAAACAAAATGTCGTTGTAAAACAATGGCAATTGTTACGTTAATGTCAAACTATGTAAAAGGTTACATCCATATCAACGGAACAACTATTGTGACATCCACGTCATCCCTCAAGGTACGACGGAATCCATTCAGCGTCCATTCAGCGGAGTCAAGGTTATGCCACGGAGGTGGCTACGTCAGCAATCCAACAGAGTCAATAGATGGCATTGACCGCCGAGACTTAATGGATGGAAAGATCTGATGGTGAGGAACTACGCTTGTGGCCTAGTCAACACGAAGCCAACGATCCAGCAAAGACGGAGGTGGCACAGTGCAGGTTGACATGCTAGATGCCAAAGGTCGAGTTTTCTTCGTTTACTGCTGAGGAATCAATCAATGATCGATTCAGTCATCTCATGGCCAACTGCAGTAGCAGCAACAGCGGTCGTGGCAATAAGCGAGAATCACGAAACGAGGCTTGGGCATGGAAGAAGGGGCCAGCCCAATCACGCCAATGCTCAAGCCTTACCATTACCCCTCTACGCAAGGCCACTTGGCGGAGTGGGCACAAGATCAATATGTGGGTTTTGCTCTCAGGCAGCCTGTGATTGTTGAAGTGGATGCGATGGTGACAATGCAGGAAATTCGAACCGTTGCGTCCTCGAATCCTTACACCCCCTCGATCCATGGCCCTCTTCTCACCGCTGCATGAGCCAACAAGGAGGAACTAGAATGTTCATGCAATGAAGTGGTTTTTCAGAAGCAGATGATATACACTTGACTGTATGTGCTTAATCATTCAGCACTGAGTCGTTGATTGACGCAGGAAAAGGCAATCGACAAATCTGCAGTGAACACCGAAAGACATGCCCAGCACTGTCGGGTTTTGTTGGTTCAAATTGATACGTGTTTCAGTTAAACTATTTCATACATGCCACTTGTACTGAGTAACAAAATATATGTGGTAAGACCATTTGGTCTATGGGAAGCGTCGGGGATTAAATTCTATATATCCACTTCACGGGATCATCTGCCACATGTTCAAGGGTTTGCGCCCAATTTAGAACCTTTTCCAATGTTCTACGAAAATTGTGTTAAGTGAAAACTATTAATATAGTATGGTTATACTATATTAAGAAGCACATAAATACATCGAGATGACTCATTGGCCAACAAGGAAATTTGTTAAAACAAACACTCTAAAATTAGAGTTTTGAGGGATTATAAGAATGCACCAGCCATAAGCAGAGGGAGTGCAGTAGACTCAACTCGATTACAAGAGTTGAAGTTCATATTTGAGCACAGAAGGTAGAGAACCATTGTGCCAGATCAAGGCATCGAGAAGCTTGAAGTCGTGAGCCAGTCATTTTTGGGCTTTCCGGAGTCATACGAAAACCAAATGGAGTGATTCAAAAGCCTAGACAGGGGTTTCAAGGTGCTCCGGAGACACTGACAGGGTCCTTTCGGTGAATGAAGTAGCCGAAATTCCAGATTTCAGTACAAAGACAATCTGACTCCTATGTCAAGTTGAGGGAGGTTTGATTTGTATTCTCGTTGCTATTGATGTTTTCTTGTTTTCAGTAGAGGTTTGAGTCTACATTCTAAGACTCTTTTATTTTGTTGAATTTGACTAAGTCACTTGAAGAAAGTCTATGTAAAGTTGCGAGAGCTCTCTGCACTAGAGCATTTCCAATTTGAGGAAATAGCCGCAGTTGTGTCAACAATTGTCATGTACCTCTACAAGCGGCCTAGCCTTTTTGTGCAGAGCCCGGAGATATAGCCCAAGAGGGGTGAACTCCGTAATCAACATCGGTGTTCTCTATCTTGTTGATTTGTGTAACTATTGTTTAAAGTTCTTATACTTAATTGCATATGTGATGAAGTCATCTGTAATGAACAACTAATTAACAAAGTTGACAGAACCATCATTTTGATCATTTTTGCCAAGGAGAGAAGACGATCTAATTTCCGCATTTCAGATCTGCTTCATTAGCCTTGATCAAGCCCTAAACCAATCTCGACTTGATATCCAGCCCTCCAAAACCTCGTGCTCTTCCTACTCATCTAGTTTGTGACTCAACCTCATAGAACTAAAGATATCTTCGTTGCAATCTTCTTCCAAGAGTAGATCACGGCCTCCATGAGCAGAACTTGGCCCTCGACTAGGAAACACCTTGCACAAGAAAAGTCACAACTCTCTTCTACACAATAAGCCTCTCCTTTCGCCCTATTTATATTTTTCTCTTGGGTTATTTAGGAAACCTCTAGATCTTAGGGTTTTAGCCTCTGAACACATTAGAATACAGGATTAGTTTCTTTAGGTCCCAAACCCACTGCCTTGGGTCCAAAACCCCAACTTTAGGTAGATTTCCTAACAAAATCACTTTGATGGGTTTCCTTCTACCCAAAATTCTAACAAACATGCAAATAAGATCATCTAGACATCAGCATCGAGATATAGCGAGTAGGCGGAAGCACAATAGAGGGTCTAGATCTTCCCCTAGTTCTTCTTCAAGGCATCATCCTATCTTGAGTTTTCTTCTTTCAACCTCTGATGTTAAGAGACATAGATCTATTGGATCATGACCTAGTCCCTACATCTTGTACCTCTGCACATCTCCTTCCCATTGCTGCTACCCACACTTGGATCAGAGTCTTTTCTCATGTTTTTGCATATACACTTCATGTTTCTACTTTACTTCTTGTTCTTCATATACGAGGCCTTTTAGTACTCCTACTTTGCATTGACATCATTGTACTCAATAGTCCCATTGACCCACTTTGATGGTCATTTGTAGGACATTAATATAATGATCTTATCTTATTAAATGTAAACACTTCTTATGAAGAAATGACTAATGTACCTCATGTGTATTGAAGCACCATCATCTGATGAGTATGCACCTAAGGGATTGTTGTATGTGGAGAATGTCAGTCGTCAACTTTACAATATGGATCATTAAAGAATGATCTCTATTGTCAAGAGGTGAAGAACATCTGTGGCTACTCCCTAGAAATCTACATCATAAGGGAAAAAACTTCTCCTAGGGTTACCATTGTATATGGATGGGTAACACACCTCTTAGTTATGTGCACCAGACTCAAAGACTATGTCATGCATACTTCGCGCAATCCAATGAGTGAATTATAATTGTGTGCACCAAGTTCCATCATTGTGCAGACAACCTCCAATATTATGTACACATGCTGACAACAAAAAAATGCCAACAATTGCCCATAATAATTATGGAAATCCAAGCACCACAGTAACCATGTTTTCACTTATCCATATGTGCGCATTTGAGGGCAAGGGGGTTGGGTGCAAGAAGTTGTTTGACCTCCCAAAGTTGGTTGCCCTCCAACATTAAAGGGGCATAACACATCTCCAACAAACCAAATTGGTTTAATTAGACCTTAAGGGGAAGCTTTATCTCTTTATAAAATAGTTATATATACATTTGGTTAGTTTTCTTAGATCTTTACTCATCTAGAGAATTTGATTGTCTTATGGATTGGGTGGGGGAAGGTGTTTGACCTCCTATAGTTGGTTTCCCTCCATCTTGAAAGGGGCATAACACGTGCCCGACAAACCAAATTGGTTTAATTGGACCTTAAGAGAAAGTTTTCGCACTTTAAAAAATAGTTACATATACATTTGATTAGTTTTCTTAGATCTTTACTCAACTAGCAAATTTGATTGTCTTATTGTTCTTCTTAGAATTCTAACATACAAGACTTAGATCAATACTACAATCCTTGTTGGTTGTACTATTTTGCAATTTCCTCATTTTGATGAATGATATAAGAACTTTATGCTATATCTCTTTCTCAATTGCAAATGTATATGCACTCTGACAACACGTTTATGATTATTTATAAGTTTAAATTTTGGAAATGCTCAAGAATTTAGAGTTTTCAGTCACACCACATATCCTAAACTCTTAGTGCAAATCAGAAATCCACACACATTACAAAAATTGAGCAGCACTCCCTAATTTAAATCTATACAAAGTTTTAGAGGGGGATTTGTTCCGCAATGGAACTTCATCACTTCCCCAAATAGGATTAATTTGAATGGATAGACCTCAAAGCAAGGTTTAATCATGGGCACCAAAAAAAGTAATCTTGAAGAAAATTACAAAATTTGACCCCACATTCTCTTAGTTCCAATCTTATTAAAAAAAGGAACTAATATTTCTAAAGCCTTAGAGTGCTCCTTAAATACAATGCTCTTTGCCTTAATACTAAGTTATGGAAAATCTCTTCAATTAGATATAGCTAGGATCGGCGTATCTTGGTATTACTTTGTTAAAATTGGCAACTAAGGCCAAACTCCATGTGGGTCATCTTATTTATGGCAGCTGATATTTTTCTTGGATCCCTCTCATCGAGAGGTGTAGCATTGATCTAAAGATCATCCGATTCCAATAAGTATTCATGGAGATATGAATTTATTTATGTTATGGGACAATTCGTCAAGGTCGGACAACAACTAAACTGCCCCCTCTTGTGCTCCACATTTTGGTATAAATACAAGTGCCTTGCAAGTCATTTGTACACACAACTCTCTTGAGATTTCTTCTTCTCCATTTGTTTTGGGTTTTAGTGGAAAGAAGAATCTCTAAGGGATAAACGTTGTCCTAAAAGGATGCCCTAAACGCAGTCCTAGATGATGCCCTAGCAGCTCTACGCATGACCTAGATCTAGGACGCAGTCAACCCTAATCCAATACACTGTCAAGGAAGACGAAATCATATTATGAAGAAGACATCCCTAATCCTCTACGCTGTCAAGGAAGACAACCCTCATCTACTACGTTGTCCCAAGGGTGACCCTAATCGCAGTTATGGAGATGCCCTAAATACGCAACCATGGAAATGAAGGCAGAAACCCTAGCCGCAGGTCTAAGGAGGAGAGATGCCCTAATTTTAGATGCTACGCTGCCTAATGGAGATGGCACCTAAACGTTGTCTTGGAAGAGAAGTTCTAAACAAGTAATGCCCTCGTTGTCATGGAGCTCACACTTAAACACTGAGGTAAATGCCACTTGCAACTATCCTTAACATTGTTCTCTAACTGCTTTTTGATTATCATAGATTGCTGTCCTAATGGAAGCCTATTGTTGTCACTTAAACGATGAGAGAAGACATTGGCATTGCTATGTGCTAGGCCGCAAGGCATAGCACTATAGCTAGCCACCTTGAATATGACAGCTGAATGTATAATGCAACATATGGTACAACAATGGGACAACAATGGTCAATGGCATATAGTGCCCAATGGGACAGCGATTGTCAATGGCATATAGTGCACAATGGGACAGAAATGGTACAATGGTACAGCAATGTGACAATAAGGTACATGGTGTTGCAAACTCATTGGACAGCAGCATGTTGGGACAGGACAATGATTAGGACAGCTATGCCATTGTGCAACAGTGGCACAATAGGACAGCAGCAACAACAAGTACATGGTGGTTGTACACAGTGGTATGGTACATGGGATAGATGTATTTAGTGCAGCAAGTTCATGGAACTGCAATAGTATGGTACATGGGACAGCAACAACAACAAGATGCAGCAAGCATAGTGCTGCAAGCACATTGGGACAGTAGTATGGTACTTGGTGCAACAAGTTCACAAAGCAGCAATGGTGCAGCAAGCACATGAGTGACAGCATGGTGCAGCAATGGCACAAGGTACAGCAGTGATAAACACTAGGACAGCACTGCAGCATAAGGTGCAGCAGTATGATGTGTACAACATGGTCATAAGGTCTAGCATTGTGATGATGGGTGTAGCATGGTACAGCTCGATGAGGTGCAGCATGATGACGAGATGCAGCACAGCGATAAGTGAAGGAGTCGCCTTGGAGAATCAGTTGAAGCAGCATGTCTTCAACTGATCTCGTGTATCATATTCTTAGAGATCATCTATGCTCTTACCTAGATAAGTCAAAGTGTTGACTTCTGTTGTAAATGTACTATCTCTCTCTCTATTGAACTATTGAAGAACATATAAGAAGAATTGATCAAGGGTTTCCCCACATTGGGGTTTGTCCTTGGCTAGTGCCACATGCTTTGTCGCTCTTGAGTTGTACTACTAAAGAACTAAGTAGGTGTAGTGTGTCCATATCCAAAACCCTCTTTAACACATCATCTTCCCCTTTATTAACACACACATTTATCATGCTCCTGCTCACGGTTGACTTATCATATCTTATAGCAAGGTCTATACTTAATAGTCCCATGTATGTAAGCCTCAGCTTAAGGGCTATAAGCTCATGTTTGATTCAACCAAATTAAAAAAACAAATAATTCGAGCCATGCCACCTAGCAAAAGCCCAATGCCCCAAATCCCATGCCTAATAATGCATATCTGAAGAAAGGTACCAATCAAATAAAGACAAAGACAAAAAAAGGTTGGTAAGAAAAGGAGTTGAGGGAATGGCAACTTAACACTAAGCACTCCCTCTCTTTAAGGGCATCCATGTGGACAAATATTTTTAAAAGACCTTGTGTGGCTATGAGCGTCAACTCATGAAGTTTTTGTCCCTTAACATCACATCCATCACACCACATAATCCTTGTTAAATTTTCCAATGTCTATGCTTGAGACAATCACTTATAACAATTCTTCTTCAATTAGCAATCAATTTCCAATATAATTTCAATCTTCTAGCAACAATAAGCAATAGTAGATATAACAGTAAATCAAATGCAGAATAGAAGACAGCCAAGAACAATGGAGACACAATAGTTTGGTCAAAGACCCGAGAAAAACCCCACAAGCAAGAAAACCCTTTCTAAATTCTTCTTCTATTAGATGGTCCTCAAATGTTCACAATAGAGATACAATGTCCACGTACATCCACAATGAGTCAAAGGTCAAAGCCTTGACTAGTCAAATCAACCATCCAATACCCAATCAAAAATGAGCCCAAAAAGTCAACTCTACGCAAAAGTCAAATCTGCAATTTCTGGTCAAAGTGAACAGCAATCAAGTTTGCCCTAACTAGTCAACAGTCAACAGTCAAAGTGCTCCAAAAAAATTTGGTTAAGGCAACAAAGAATTTAGCCTCTTTCTCAGTCAAACTTGGTCAAAACAGTCCCAAAATTCTGCCTCAAAATCAGTCAAAGGCTACCTCAAGTCTGCGGTCAAATGTGGTCAAACTGCCCAGAAAAATTTGTCCTCCTTGCTCCTGAATTTGGCCTCCAAAACAAATCCAAAATCCCAAGTCAAACCGTGCCCAAAATACCAAAAGTCAACACTGGCCAAACAGATCCAAAAACAGAAGTCAAACTCGGTCAACAAAATTTCCTCTCTCCTCCTCACACGTGGGAGCTCGGACCTGCAATTTTTAGAAGTAGTTGAACCAATAGAAGATGAATGGATGAGTGATGAGATGCCTCCAAGTGATGTGACATGTTGTTTATTTATATGTGGTTGATGAGGTGGATTTTCCTTGCCCAGGCAGACTTGTACTTTTGTGCAGATGTGGGTTCCACCTTAAAAATAATATTTTCTTTGTGCAAATTAAATTCTTCCAAGGGCTAGTAGGGTCTCCAAAGGATGAGGAAGGCTTTTCAAAGGAGGGAATTTCTCCCTAAGCTGCCAAATTCAACAATGCTTAGTGTCCTAGGAAATACTTCTTGCCTTGGGAGTTGTTGCGTGATAACTGTTGATGTTGTCCCCACCATGGTTAAGCTTGGAAAATGGTATAAATTTACTGAGTTAATTGAGGAATTAAAAGATGATACTCGATGTTTCTTCACATAATGGCACATATGTCAAGGCATCACTCATCGTCATGTTGCATTGGGATCTACGTACATGCCTCAATATTTCTGTACTGACACATTGGAACCTGTGTACCTACAACGATATCCATCGCTACGTTAGGATATGTGACTACCTTGGGTGTTATGTAGGAATGTACCTTGCCTAGAAGATTGAGATTGCTTTGGGTGTTGTGAGACATGGATTGGCCATTTTGACAAGCCATACACACCACCTTGAACGCCATACATTCCAAATAATCACTCATTTTACAAGTTGACTTGCTCCATTTTGACAATTTGATAGAGGTTGTAGGACTTGAGGATTACACATGTTTATCTTCCATTCATTTAGCATAATTTATGGAGGATGTCAGAGAACTTTGAAGAGCAACTCACCTCTCGACCCTTTATCTCACATGTATGGGGCATTTTGAGCAAGTGATACAGAGCATTTTATGGGACAACACTCCTATATCCTTCTATCCATGTGTGGAGGACTTGTTTCTTTGAGGCTATCTTGTTGTACTTTAATGGAGTTAGCCCCTTTATATGAGGGAAATTGTTGTATTTTGACCATCTCTATCTCACTATTGAGGAGGGCATCTATTCTCTTCTATTGTGCATGTTGCATTAGTCTACCATATTATATTTTTGTTGACTAGATGCTCTCTATCTTGATAAGAGGATATTAATTTTTTATCATCGATTAAAGACATTATTTTATTGTAGAAGTTGTTGAGTTCCTAAGAGACTCCTCCTCATTTAAAATTGTATGGAGCTATCGGAATGAAGTCTTTTGCTCTTGTCTCTCGTCTTAAGGCTTTGTGGAATGGATGATTTGTTGATTTCGTAGCCTTATAAAGTCATCTAAATAGGCTTGTGTCTAGCATGCAGGAGAAGAAGTTCTCTTTAGGTGGTTGTTTAAGAGGAGCAACTAATAAGATATCCTTCCTAAGTTTTAACTTTAGGAAAAAGTACATTGATTATTTATTTAATTAATGTTGACTTGGGGCTAATGCTAATGAAGGATAAATAATTAATTATTTAAGTGACTTAGATCTAATCTCCATTGTTGATCTGAGAAAATTAAGATTTAATCTTAGTCATCTATCACTTTAGAGATTACGGATTTGGCCCATGGAGAAATTATAAAGAAAACCTATGAGAGAGGATGAAGACACATCACATTTATATTATTGAGAGAACAATTTTCTCAAGGAATGAGAGACTCCAGCACTGAAGAGAAGGGTAAATGATTGCAACAAGAAAATTTTGGGAGCAATTTTCAGGGATACGTAGTCTAGGAGAGAGAGGTTGAATTGCTAAAGAGGGCCAAATTTTAGAGGAAGACCAAATTATCCAAGGGCCATTATTTCTCTAGTGCAGAGGGGTTGTATCAAGGGAGAAAGAGGGGCCAAGTTAGCTGGTAGAGGAGGGTGATTTTCCAAGGCCAAAATTTTCACGAGGGTCGAATTCCTTGAGGTTGATTTTCCAGAGGGACCAATTTCCAGGTTCCAACAGCTATAATTTTTTTGTGTATTCTCTATGGGTCTAAGCCCTACTTTTCCTGAGAAATATTAAGTGAAGGAACATTGTGTTGGGCAAATTTTTCAACTATTGTGTGATTAAATCCCTATTTTATTTCCACTGCAAGTTTAATTTCTGAAAGTTAAAATACAACTGGTTTTATTTCCCAACAGTTTTCAGATTTTATTAAGTCAATAGTTTATATGTATAAAATAATTGTTGAGGTATAAATAAATCAGATATTGTGTTAGAGTTTTAACATGGTATCAGAGCAATAGAAATTGTGTGGGAGGTCATACAGCACAACAGTTTTACATCGGCAAAAAAAATACCCAACAAAAAAGTTATTTTGCAAGAAGGGTTTTGTGGCTAACAATGATCTGGAGAGATGGAATCATCTAGCCTGAGATTTGAAGACAGGTTGCAGGGGACTGGCAACAGAGCATCACCATTGTTCTGATGGCAAATAGCCTGTAGGAACTTACAGAAAAAGAGATCCACGTTCTTTCAAATCCTAGACAAGCGGCCGAACACAATTTGAAAGATGTGGAAGCAAAAAGGAGCATATTGGACATTGTGAAGGATCACATAACCCCTCACATATCAGGGAACCATATGACTCGCCAAATGTGGTCAATGTTGATAAACCTATACCAAAGTAACAACAAAACCTAAAATATGGAGTTGAGAGATAAACTTAGAAATATAAGAATGAGCAGATCTGAAACTGTAACATCATACTTCACATGAATACAGCAGGTTCGTGATGAATTGTCAATTGTTAAGGAAGCCATGGATGAGGGTGAACTTATCTAGCTAGCCCTGAGTGATTGTACCAAACAATGGGGTACCACTGTAACAGGTAACCTTACTAGAGGCAAGCTTCCTGATTGGACCAAGTCGTGGGATGACTTCAACCAAATGGAGATTTGGGAGAGTTTGATATCTAGTGGACAGCATAGAGGTGGAGGTGGAGATGGGGAACTTGCCCTTGTTGGGCAAGAAAAGAAGCGTAAGAGTAAATCCAAGTAGAAACAAAGTGGAGGAGGATCTTCAAAGGGAGAGAAAAAGGACATAAGCAAACTCAAGTGCTTTGCATGTCACATGTATGGTCATTATGTTGGACAGTGCCCCAACAAGAAGAAACGCAAAGGGAAGACATCAACAGTTCCATCTTCGCAAATGGATGAGTTAGCTGAGAAATTCGAGTCTGCATTGGTCTCCTGTATTTTAGGCACCACAACACATCATCTATGGTGTGTTCACAGTGGAGCTTCTCATCATATGATAGGATCTCATGACCTCTTCACCATAGTGCCCATGGAGCATCGTCATCATCATGTGGAGCTTGGTGATAATGCCAAGTATGCAATAAAGGGTATTGGCAACATACCATTCCCACTGGACTCTGAGAGACCTATGGACGTGAACTATTGTACGTAGTTGGGTTGGAGAAGAATTTGCTCTCTATTTCGGCTATTGAGGATAAAGGACTTCAAGTCAGTTTCATTGGAGGTGAGGTATCTGTCAAGCCGAAAGGATTTGATCCTAGCATGGGGCGAGTGATGGGAAACAAAGAGCAACCTGTATCTGTTGAGAGGACAGCCACTGATGGCCCTTGTACATGGCAGTGACAACCAAAGTGAGATTTGGCACAAGAGGGATGGGGCATCTACACTACAAGGCTCTACCACTGTTATGGGAGATGGTCACTAGTTTTCTAAGGATCAGTGTGAAGCAGGTGCAAAAGGAAGTGCATTTGGTAAACATGCTAAAGCAGCGCTTCCTAACAAATAGACCGGGTCTAAGTGAGTGTTGGATTTAGCGCATTCTGATATTTGTGGCCTTATTTCAATGGAGTCCATCTCTAGGTGTAGTTATTTTGTGACCTTCATAGTGTAATGTCCTAGGGCAATCTTGTCCTTAGGGTTTCTTAGGAGACTACGGATTTTCAACAGAGTTCTTTCACTTATTCAAAAATGAAATAAGCAGTAACAGTGATCTAGGAGGATCTCGTCAGATCAGTTACACAGTTTCAGTTTCGTCGTCAGTATTTAGGGCCTGTATCGTCAACTTCGACAGTGATGTTTATGGTTCAGGTTGTCCGATAACGTTTATGGTTTTCAAGGTGATATGGTTTGATACCTGGTTGTCGACATGTGATTGTCGTCAGTTCTTCCAGGATTTGGTCGTCGACAAGAGTTTGTCGTTCACCTCGCAGGATTTGGTTGTCGATAGGTTTTGTCATCATGATGTTTGTCGCAAATGTCACTTTGTGACAAAAGATGCGTGTATGGGTTTACAACCAAAATCAAGTGGTGTAAAAATACCTTAAACATTGACTTGACCTAAGTCTAAACCCTAACCTAAGACCTAAAACACTATTCAAATTCATGTATTACAAATATCCTAACATCAAACCTAAGTCCTAAGAACCTAAGCCATTTGTTACTAAATCAACTTACAATACCTTAACCTAAGGTATAAACCCTCTCGGCCTTGTTATAAAACATTACATATTATAAATACATTGCAAATTATATACACAGTCATAAACTGCAGGCCTTAACCGCGCGGAGAAATCATAACTTTAACCATGTGAATAGGCGAAGTGTTATGGTTAACTGGGCAGAGTTCAGACCGCAGCAGCTATCGTTGCAGGTTGTGACATGTGAACAAAGGGCAGTAACCACACAGTTATTGTAACCACGGAAATAGTTGAACGGAACCATCGAGGGTCAGACCGCCAGGTAAGCCGCAACGGTCTGAGGTTATAGCTATCACATGCAAACTGTCGGAGCACTATAAGCCGAGACCGTTGGGGATCAACGCGAAGGTGGAAGCTTGCGGTTAGACCGCAGCTGGTCACATGTAATGGCCTCCCTCCTCCGCCCAGTCAACAAGCTGCCAACGATTTGGATTTATAATAAAGTTTATTTTGGGGTTTTGAAAGGTATTCTTGGGTTAAACTAATAACAAACCTTGTAACAAACCAACTAGGTGTTCTCTAGTGGTTAGACCGAGACTCATAAACCCAAATTTCAGCCATTCATGCCTATCTTAGCCATGATAGCCTCGAATGAACCTTTTTCACTATAAAGTCACCCTTTTGTTCATAGTGAAGGGAATTAATGATTTTGAGTTTACAGTGCAGATTCTGGAGGATATAGGGGATTTTGTTTTCAGCGTAACAGGAGCAACCGGAGTCGAAATTGGAAACCGAGACAGGCGTGGGAAAGCTGGTTCAGAGAGATTTCTTATGACAGTGACCAGAAGTGCCTGCGTGCACATTCAGTTTTGGTCAAATTTCTGTGTAATCAGCCTCTTCGGTTTCAATCCTAATAAAGCGGTCGCCTATCTTGAAAGCGGACCCGGAGACGTAGTCCATCAGGGACGAACTCCGTAATCAATCTTGTTGTCTGGAATCGCTGTGTGTTTGTTGTTTTCACTTCTGTTTTGCATCTTACTTATGTTTATCATCTATCGTAAAGTCTTTCTTCTCAAGCAATTCTCACGGTTTTAAGTACTTTAAGTTAACATTCAGGGCACTGTTGGCATAATCAATTCTATTTCAGTTTAACATATGATCATTTCAGATCAAACAGTACCAACACATGAATAAACAACCCTTTAAAAGTGTTGTGAACATCTTGATAACATCCCGATTTTATCTTGAAATCATTATTTTTGGGCCTAGTCGATGTTTGTCGATTTTTACAGATATTTTGATGGTATCTTAATTTTACTGATGTTTGCTGATTTTTACTGATATTTTCCCGATTTTTACATTTTTTTGGTTTTCCAAACCCTTGCCAATTTTATCCCGATGTCAATGTTCGCAACATTGCTTTAAACCCCCAAGAAATAGGATTAATATTCCATCAACAAGAAATACAATCTTCTACCAAGTACAATATTGTATTCAACCAATAGAGATTCAAACAATTTCAAATATTAAAACAAATCTTATTGCATAATATCCTAGCATTGTGAACTATGTTGTACTGATCCGCAGGCTACAAGAACCAGTATAATAAATCTTATTGCTTCCCAGGAGAGGGCCGTAGTTGATTATCACTTCAAGATTCCTCTAAATCACCTTAGGAAGAGATCTTCCTATCTTAGAACTGAAATACCTCTGGAGAGTCCCTACCGAGCTTTGTTTCATATGGCAACTAGGCCATAAAGGATGACCAATTGGCTCGAATGTGCCTCGAAAAGGGATCAAGCAGCTTCAAATTTATTCAGACCAAACTGCCTCCAGTAAGTTCCCATTCGTTGTCTCAGAGAATGGTCGAATTGCCTCAGCTTGGCTTCAGGGAAAGGAACGAATAGCCTCAAGAAAACTACCAGTTTTTCTTCAATCTACACTGTATTAGGGAAATCGTCCAATGTTACCTCAGAATGACTCAATCTGCCTCAAGAAAGGAACACTGCTTGCCTCAGAGCACACCAACATAGGCTTAGGAATTTTTTGGTTAGCTTGCCTCAGATATTTTTTGCACCCACCACAGAGCATACCCAAAGACCCCGAATACCCTCAGGAAGAACCAAATCATGCCTTGAAAGATTTTCGTTTGGCCTTGGCAAGAATGTTGAGTTTTCCTTAGGAATTGCCACCAAAATGCTATGCTTCTCTAGATGAATGAATTCACAATTCTCAACCCAAAACAGATTATAAGCTTTTAACTCGTAAACCAAACCAAACTGCTTCAATGACTTGTGCCAGAACAAGAAGAAGGTTACTATGTAGGGGTGGGATCACCTCCATTGAAACCAATCAAAGAATTGAAAAGGGGTCTGAAAACCCTCAAAGCCTCAGGCTCAAAGAAAACAGAGACAAATTGATCCAATCCAATCAAGCTCCAAAATGATTCTACTCTCTTGCATTTATAGATTTTCTTATGGTGGTTTTCCCTCCTTAATTAAATGACAGAGGTTCATGGTAACCCCAACTTTGGGCGTTTTTGCCCCAGCTGCCCCAAAACTTACCCCATGCTGCCCAAACATTAGGTAATTGGGGTTTTCCATTTTTATCAAAGACTATATCCTATGGGTATCGAAACGCTACTTCGTGCCTTCAGCAATTAATTCGTAGGGGACATTATAGTCCCCCTTCCTTACATTGCTTGTACTCAAGCAATTGTATGTCTGAGTGATACATAATTTTCTCCTAAATCTTCGAGAATGAAGCAATGCCTTCAAACTTCATAGCTACCATTCCGAACAAACAAGCACTGCAAGATGCCATTTCATCCATTAGAGGTTGCATTCTACTACCCTCGCCCATATCTAAATTAATTACTCAAAAACAGTGACCTTCAAAAATATCACGTGTCAAATTATGCACTTCCATGAGGCACAATCTTCACATATTGCAATCTACGGACTTTATGTTGCCAATATACAATTGTTGAGAAATTCCAATCAATTCCTCTATTAGAGATCTTAACAATGTGCAGGCAGCATCTTTCACGTTGTTGTGCATACTAAAAATTTACTTCTCCCTATTCTCTAGCATTCAGAGAACATTATGTTTTCAGCTAAACAAGTTAAACTTCCATCTTGTTCCACAACTTTCCAAGAAAATCATCCAATTGCTAGTTGTATTTCAAAGCCTTTTGCAACAGAGTCTCCATGAAACTTTTGCCCAACCATCTACCAAAGTGGTTCAAGAACTAGATACAGAAAAACAAGGAAAAGAGGTACAAAACATAGATAGCAACTGTTATATTCAACCTCATGCATTTGGATAGTACAAGATATGAGGAGATCATGTGTCTTCCTTATAACATCAAGGAATGATCCATCTAGAGTTTGATGCAAAGGCTACTTTACCTATGAGGGAAACTTGTCAATAGTGAATCAACCATATTTTGCATTGTACACTGCTTCACACCAAGATAGGCCTCATACATAATATGTTCCTCGAGTTGAGAATCATGCCTAGTAAAGATGCCAAACTCTTGTTTGACTCAATCCATTCAACAGCAGGTCAGTCAACATAAAGAATATTGGTGTTGGCTTGACATTGTGCCTCCATGCCTTTTATAGTGCTTCTTACAACCAGTATGTCTTGTTATCCTTCCTTCTTTTGTTGTTGCAATTAAGTTTCCATTATATATGCAATCCCTATCTTTAGGAGACACTTCATTGTGACTTCAGCTAGCTTGTTGGGTGTGATCCTAAGGAGCTTTTCCCTGAGTGTAGATTCGGGGACAAAATATATCTCATCCTCATATAAGATGATCGTGTCCTCCACCTTGTACCTCTCATCATGAGTGAGTCCATACAATAATTCACAAGCTAACTTATTCTTGGCCTATCCTACTAAGAGGTGAGCTCTCCAATCTCTCAAGAATGTTTCATGCTCAACATTCTCTTCATATTGGAACCTCACTACTCTCTTTTCTACCATGTCTCGATACTTGATCTCAATGTGCTTCGACCTGTCATCATGGTTGTTTCTTGCACTTGATCAAACAATTCTACAATCAATTGTTGAAGCCAGCCACACTACTTCACAACTCGCCACACTAGCTACAATACACTCAGCCTCTACAATCCTGAGTGTGACAAATCTCTACTTCATGCCCAAGCAAAATCCAAACTAAATCATCATCCCAATGTGCTCTTCCTAACTTCAACACTCTCTACCCAATCTAAATTTGTATATCCCTACGGTTGTACTTCTCAATTCACATCTAATTGTACCATGCAAGTACCTCAACACTTGTGCCACAACTACTTTTTGGTCATCCTAACTGGATGCTTCCTCGGATACTGAAACAGATCCTATTGTGGCAATCTTGGTTGCTCCCTTCAACTTCTGCCATACTTCTAGTTTTAAGAAGTAAAGTATCCATCAAAGATCCTTCACCACGAACTCAGAGGTCAACTCTCTTTGACACAGAAGCAGGGTTTGACAACTCCCTTTATCACAGAAGCAAATCCTCCTGCCATTGTTGCTCCCTTGTCACGTGACTCCTTCTGCTCGTGTCAAAAACAAGTCATATAATAACAAGATCAGCTAAGACTCATCAAATATCCATCAAACCAAGAATACCATGCCCAAGATCCATACAAATCCTTTTTTACTCTACAATCATGAGACTTCTTATCATGTACTTCAAAGCCTTGAGGTAGCTCGATGTACACTTCTTCCTCAATTACTCCATTAAGGAAAGCGATCTTCGCATCCACCTGGTGCAATTTTCAAGACAATATTAATAGTTCTAACAGAAGTGTACCTGACAACTGGAGCAAACGTCTTGTCATAGTCTTCTCCCTCTTTCTAGGAGACTCCTCGAATCTCGCTTTGTATTTCTCTATGTTGTCATCTACTGCATACTTGTACATCCAGTTGGAATTCACTACTGACTTTCCTCAAATCTCAACACAATCTTCATTATGGCATCCTTCAAACTTGTTGGCATCTTTTCTCCCTCTGAACTAGGAGCTCTTTCAGTCACCAAACATGGTTCTCCCTCTTGAACACAAATCACTCTGGGAGAATCCTCTTGTCCTAACTTTTGCTTCGTTCTTCCCAATGCTTTCAACTATTGCCAAAGCTTTGGTTGCCTTTACGATGTACCTACAACCCTCACTAGGAGGTCATGGAAGAAATGATTATGTCCTAGCAAAAGTAATCAAAGACAAGAGGCTCACTAATAATTAAGCAATAATAATCAAGGAAGAGATATAAAGTACTTACCTTGAGGATTACAAATTTACAAGGAAATGTCAGCTCCCTCTCGACCTTAGCCTCTTATTGCATCCATCTTGCAAGTTTATCAATCTCATCCTCATTATCAGCATGATGTCATGCCTTCCTTGCATGAGCTAGATTTTCTTATTTCAATGGAAATATTGAACTAGGTCCAACTCTAGGGTTTTATCCACAAACCCTAGGGCTTTTGCTACTAAGATTTCAAGTCTTTTAGGGTTTACAAACCCTAGATTTACAATTTCTCATTTACACCTTCTGCAAGTCCAACAGACTTTGACATATGTAAATTTTTCTTTCAAATGTCCAAAACCATAGAGTCCCCATGCCTTAGCATCTAAAATCCATCATGTCATCAAACAATCAAGGATGTTCCATCTTGATACCAAGCAAAAGTATTATAATTTTTGTAGGACTTGTATTTTGTCTCTTTCAAACAACATCCTCCAACTATCATCAAGGACAAATATAGCAGGTCAAGTCATAGATACAAATCTCTAAGGAGGGAATGACATTTCATTGTTCTTTGTAGCATCTTAGAAGAAACCTTGCTCCATCAAGAAAAACCCTCAGGTGGTGTGACTACAATCCAAACTTGCTTCAATGTCATTTAGCAAATTTTGTCCACAGGATTTGTTCACAGAGATGATTTCTCTCGACCCTTTCAAATTAAGTGGCTCAGCCTCTAGTAAACCATATCAATTGAATTCTGCTTCTGTGCATGATCAACATAGCACAATGATAAACATGAATTCTCTTGCTTTCAAATTTAGATCATTGGCCTGAATTCGATCATCAATATGTCTTATCAGTCCATGACACTTGAAACAAGCGTATCCAATGTTCATTCTGCCTCAATAAGTGATCTCAATAGGTTTGCTTCAGATTTAGCCAATACTCTAAGATTTTCCTTCTTCAAACAATGGTAGGGTTTGTCTGAGAATTAGGAACTAAAGATTAGCTCCCTCTGGCTCAGAATGGTGATCTTAATTAATGCCTTACGATTTCAGGTTGTCTTCCAATGCTTTCACAGAGGTTGCTTTTATACAAGATTGACCCTTCCTCTATCATGACAGTGTTCATCTTCAACTTGTCACTCTTCAGGCTTGCCAAGAGATTTATGTACAGGTGTATTTTATAATCAACATACTTTTGTTGTGGAGTTCTTCTTCCTCCAACAAATAAAATCACAATAGCAAAATGACTTGGCCTTTACAAGAAAACTTTGATTTCCAAACTTGATGTGGAACTCGACCTCATCTTTATTGTAAACATATAAATATCCTTATCATATTTCTAAAAAGCTCTGCCATATAAGTAATGGCACCAGATACAATCATAATCTCAATAGTGCAATGCAAGGCATCTTCTGTATATTGGTCCATCCTCCGATTAGCATGTCTTATCTTGTCTTGGGGTAGGCCTTATGAGTGGTAACACTGAGCTTTCACGAGTACTTGGATAATAATATGTAAATGTCATCAGTCAAACAAGGTATGCTCTGTCAAGCTCTGCATAATACTTGAAATGATCCTTCACAGGAATAGAGAATACTTTGAACTTGTCACTCTACAAGATTTGGCATAAATCTGGGTGTTGCTTCATAATTTAAGGATCATGCTTCTTGACACCTTCCAAGCAGATTTTAGCATACTTTTGTTGTGTAGCAACAGAGTCCTTGATTACATATGTTGTTTGTGATACATGAAATGAACTTTATTAACCATGAAACAGCAGTCAAATCCCTTTTTAAGAGGGGCTCCTTTTCTTGACCTGAATGTATAGTGCCTTCCATAATCAAAGGGTTACAAACCAATTTTTGCAAATAGATTTTTGTAGACCTCATGCACACAAAAAACAATTATGTTGGCTTTTCCACTAACTGCAGTATTTTGGCCTGTGAGACACTTCGGATCTTCTAAGGTCATCTTTGAGGCCTCTCAGCCCTTTATTACTAGAACTAAGGCCTATTCATTCCTTAACCCAATTCAATCCTTAATATAATAAGACTTTGATCATCAAAACCATGATTTGACTCCAATCGTTCTAAGATTTCTGAACTAAGGTTACAGGATTCCGATTAGGGCTTTTTCTTGGTTGCTCCTATAAGGTTGCTCTTCCAACCAACTTTGATACCATGTTGATTTTCCAAAGATCTTCTAATATGATAATTACTTCTTATGATTTCTTAAGTTAATCTTTCTTGTGTTCACATTCATCATAAAACAATTACACAGAAGATCTCAATAGTAGAAACAAAAATGTTAGTAGGATCATATATAGACAGCCAAACACATGAGACACAAAGTTTTACCTTGGAAAAACCCACTCGGGGGAAAAACCCAACAACCTTTTTCTTAGAGAAATTATTCAATTCAACAAGAGACACAATTTGATCTTCCAATCAAAAACAAAGTCAAACTGATCACAAACATACCCTTGTCAACCAAAAAGATAAATCCGGCCTCCTGAAATTTTGGCCTACTACCTCAGAATCCGATCTCATGCTACTTCAAAAAATTAGCTCTGCCCAAATTCTCGACTTGCCCTTTCAACTCTATTGATTTGTGTAGTTTGGGAGGTATTCCCACAACCCTAGGGCTTTGAGTTTGGGAGAATCTTGACCCACACGGGCTTTGTGGGAAAGTGTACCCAAGCTGTGGAGTTTTGGACCCAAGGAAGGGGTTTAAGACCTAAAAAGAAATTATTATTACTTCCTAAGGTCAAGACGACTAAAACCCTAGATCTAGAGGGTTCCTAAGAGACTAAAGGAAAAATTCATTTAAAGAGGCTAAAGGGAGATGCCTAACACAGCAATGTGAGGATCCTCATTGAGTGTAGAGGCTAGAAAGATGTAGCCCTAGGAGGAGCCAAGCTATACGGCCGAGTAGGGTTGCAAGTCAGGGCGAGATCTGATCCATCTAAGTGCAATGAACATCTCAAGAAGGCAACGAAGGAGTCTCAAAAAGAGTCGCAGCAAGAGAGGAGGGTTTATGTCCAAGTTTGCTCGCTCTTATGGAGGTTTTTGTTTACCCTAGCAGTCAAATTCCTCTCTAAAGTTTTTCGCAGATTTGTGGTAGGGCCACAGGCCTATTTGATGGAGAAAAGGAGGGTTGAGAGGTCCGATCATCTTGCTAATGGAGGGCCACGCCCCATGTGTCTTGCTACCTGTAGGAGAAGGGGTTGTATGCCCTAATTTAGTGGGCAAAGTTGCAGGAGTAGGGCCATAGACCCTTGTGTGCAAGATGAGAAGCATAAGGCCTAAGTTAAGTATAGCCAAGAGGATTAAACATCCTTAAAACACAACGGAAAAATTTAACAGCCTGTGTGGCCTAGTTTGAGGTGTAACATCCCTAAAAGTAAGGTTGTATGTTCTTCCAGGGTTGTTGGTGTCCACGACAAGGAGGTCGAAGAGTTTAGGACCATGTGTGAGCTATTGGAAGAGGGTTGCAACCATGGAGACGTGTTGCTAAGTGGATGGGTAGTTCCAAGGGATTGAACAGCAGTTTGTGCCCTAGTTTAGGGTTGCTTCAATGAAGGTTCAGTCACCCATAGTTTTGTCCTAAATGTTTGTCCAAGGAGCAACAACTATCCGCCTTGATTCTATGCATGATTGAGGGAGGTCGAGAACTTGATGGGTGTGACAAGAGGTTTGTCTTGTCACTATAATTAGGACAGGATATCTCTGTGATCAATGACTAGTATAAGAGTCTAGAAAAGGGACAAAGTGTGTCTCCTAGTATGGATATAGAGATGTATAGGACAAATGTGATGGGATTGTCCTTAAGTGAAGAAGTTTGGTGCTAATGTAAAGTTTTGTTCATAGATATTGAATAGCAGTTATAGTAGCCCTATGTATAGCAGATCTGAGGTATAATCTAACTATGATGTTGGTTATCTGAGGCGTTGTAGATCAATCAGTCGTTGCACTGTATAAGGGCAAATTTGTCTGCCCTAAGGATTGCCTTTTGGAGCAGCGAAAGAGCATATCAGTGGTTTGTTGATGATGCCCTGAGTTGTGTGACAAAGAAGCAACCTTGTTGTTGTATAAGGGGAGCCCTAGAAGACCTCATGTACAATATTCAATGGAGGTGCCAATGAACTGTTCAGAGGCAAGTATTTGGATGCCCTAGTTTGGTGAGTACAAATGTGCATACCACTGAAAAGCGGGTTGTGGTGTCAAGCCCTAGTTCAGCTGATGCAAGGAGGCATATTGTTGATATGTGGGTAGATCTGATGATGCCCTAATTTAGTCATCAGAGGGGTAGTTAGAGGATTGATAAGAGGGTTGGGTTTGAAGACCATATGAGCTGACAATCTTGGAGGAGCAGCAGAGCAGTGAGCGGGCAGTTTGATGAGCCTACGTTCAATCATCTTGGAGCAACCAAGAGAGATTGATAGTTGTAGATTGACAATTGGAGATGCAAGCTATCTAAAGTTGCAGATGTTGCAGTGATCAACAAAAGAGAAGGCAAAGTACATGCCAAATGTGTTCAAGGTATGTGGACTAAAAGGATTGTGTTACGCACCTTCAGCAAGGAGGTCAAGTGCACTTTGTTCAGGGAAAGATTGTTGGTCATAGTTGTTGACAACAAGCCCTAGTTATGTCCTTGTATCAGGGGTTGTAAGTAAGGGCCATGATCCCTGGTACGGGAGCCCTAAGATTGTTGTATTAAAGTTTGTAATATAAAAAGTTGTGGGTTAAAAAATTTCATGTGCACGAGATTGATTCACTGCTATATGTTTTCCGCTATCCAAAGAAGTGTTGTGCTGTTTCAGTGTGTTTTTCATCGTGATCTTAGACTCAAAGTTGATTCTGAAGTGTCGTGGAAAAGCAACAAACTCAATCTACCCTTGTCTTTCTCCTCCTTCGCTTAAACAAAAGTGTACCTGAATTGCCTCCCAATTCATGAAGTCTAATGGGTATATATAGCAGTTGGATGAACACGAAGTGGTGTGTCCAAAGGGTCAGGCTGACTTGATCTTTTGGAGGGCCAACTTGTCATTCTTGGAGCCAAAAACTCAAATTTAAAAATTCAAATTTTGCTTTTGAAAATGGCATGAAGAACATGCCTTGAATTTGATATTCAATATATATTTGGAGGGATAAAAATGAAGACAAACCATAGCTACAAAAATCAACAGGGAATTGGTACAATTCAATTTGAGAGTGAGTCTGGAAGCCATCTATTTCTCAAACATGTTCTTTATGTTCCAAGGCTCAAGAAGAACCTCGTTTTAGTTTCAAAAATGGAGGATAAGGGGTACAAAGTGATCTTTAGACAAGTTAGCGTTTTTATGAAACCCTAATACTCCAAGGTGGCTAAGTAGATTGGGGCTAAACATAAGAGTATGTACAGATTGTAGATTGAGATAGCAACATCATTAACCAAAAGAGGAACTCGTGACTTAGGCAGCGAGCTTGGGGAGTTATGGCATAGCCGCATGGCGCATCTGCACCTTGGAGCACTAAAGATTGTTAAGGAGATAGCTACAGGGGCACCACAATTCAACATGGACCAACATGAGGTGTGCAAGGGCTGCACACTTGGAAACTATGCCAAAAACTCTTTTCCTAGCAAAGATAACAAGGCCAAAGGCACCTTGGACCTTGCTCATTCAGATGTTTGTGGTCCCTTCTCTTCGGTATCCCTTCATGGGTACAAGTATTATGTCACCTTCATAGATTATCGTTCGTGGAAGCCCTAGATATTTTTCATGAAAAAGAAGGATGAAGTCTTCTAGAAGTTTATGGAGTTTAAAGCCTTGATTGAGAACCAAATTGGGATGAAAATCAAGGCGCTGAGGTCTAATAACGGTGGGGAGTACACCTCAAACGCATTTAAGGAGTTATGTGCCAAGGAGGGCATCAAGAACTACACCACATAATCCTCAACAGAATGGGGTCGCAAAGCAAAGAACAGGGCCAAAGTTGGAGCGACTAAAGCCATGTTGCATGACCAGGGACTACCTAAGTTTCTTTGAGCTATGGCTTGTAATACCACAGCTTTCTTGCAGAATCAGAGCCCACATAGAGTGTTGGGGAGTGTTACACCAGAGGAGGCCGTTACAGGGAAGAAACCAGAAGTGTCACGTTTTCAAATATTTGGTAGCTTGGTGTACTGCCATGTACCAAAGGAGAAAAGGAAGAAGTTGGGGCCCATATCAAAGAAGGGCATCTTCGTGGGATACAGTGAGACAATATCCCAGAACTCATGAAAACAGTCATCAGGAGAGATGTGAAGTTTGAGGAATAAAAGGCCTTAGGAAGTCCTCAGAGCGTGAGTTGACTACTATACAGGAGGAGGAGGAGTAGACTCCCAAGCAGGAGGCTCAGCTAACACCTCAAAATACAATTGTACATATTGATGGGCAGGGCAAGCAGCATAAGAACAAGGGGAGAGAGTACAGCCTCCTCGGGCTATGGCTCCCAGACCTTGGAGAAGGAGAGCAAGATGGGAAAAGCACCTAATCCAAGAGGCACAGGAGTGAATTGTTGCTCCTAGTACATCAATTTGATAGAGCAAATAGCCACGGAATTACACAGGATATATGGCACTTATGATTGAGTTGTTGGATGTCGAACCTTCCAATTACCAAAAGGCAGCCACTCAACAGGTGTGGAGAGATGCCATGGTGGAGTATGCCTCCATCATGAAGAATGATGTCTGGGAGGTGGTGCCGAGGCCAAAGAGAAAATTTGTGGTGGGCTCTTGCTAAGTCTACAAGATCAAGCATGGTGATGATGGGAGCATCGAAAAATATAAGGTGAGATTTGTCGCAAAGAGGTTCTCGCAAGTAGAATGCATCAACTATGACAAGACCTTTGCCCTAGTAATATTCATCTGTGAGGACTATCATATCAATTTCAGTTCATATGGGGTGGAAGATCCACCAAATGGACATTAAAACAACATTCCTCAACGGGGTTGTTGGGGATGAGATTTATATTGAACAGCCAGACGGGTTTAAGACGTGCAACAGAGAGACACATGTATGCAGACTCAAGAGAGCCTTGTATGCGCTCAAACAAGCACCACAAACATGGTATGCTTGAATACACAGCGACCTTCAAGGACTAGACTTCACCAAGAGTGATGCGGACCACGAACCCCAACCTCTACTACATTGTTGTTGGAGGTGAGTTGGTTATCCTTCTGCTATATGTGAACAATCTAATTTTGACAAGCGCAAATAAGCTCATTCAAGAATGCAATAGAGATCTTGCAGGTCAGTTTGAGATGAAGGATATGGGTTAATACACTATTTCCTTGGGTTAGAGGTCTGGCAAGGAGATTGGGAGATCTTCTTGGGGCAAGGCAAGTATGCCCTACAAGTTCTGAGGAGATCTCACCTACAAGACTACATGCCCATGACCATGCCTCTAGTCACAAACTAGAGGAAGGTTGACACATTCAAGATAGAGCGAGTAGACCCCACACTCTACCAGCGGCTGATAGGGTCACCTATGTATTTGGTAAACAAACAACTATACATATGTTTTGCAATTAACTCTTTGAGCTAGTTTATGGTCGAGCCTACCAAAATGCACTAGGTTGCTTCCAAGCATGAATTTAGATATCTCGGGGGGACAGTAAAGTACAAACTATGGTATAGACATGTTGATGGGGTGAACCTTGAGGGCTTCAGTGATGCAGATTCGGCAGGGAGTTCCACAGACATGAAGATCACATCGAGTTCCACATTTAGTGTTGGATCAACAATTATTTCTCGGTTCAACATGAAGCAGAGATCTCTTCCATTAAGCTCAGATGAGGTTGAGTACATGGCACTAGTCTTGCAAGGTGCAAAGTTATCTAGTTGAGGAAGTTGCTCGTGGGCGTGTTTGCACAGGAGCTAGAGCCCACTGTGATATGTTGTGATAATCAAAGTTGCATCAAACTCTTTGTGAATCAAGAGTTTCACAATCGCTCAAAGCACATCAATATATGTTATCACCACATCAAGGACATTATTCAAAGAGGTATAGTTGCACTTCAGCACATACCAACAGAGGAGCAAACGACAAACATTCCAACTAAGGCCTTGTCGAGGAGCAAATTTGTTTACCTTAGAGATAAGTTGGGTGTAGTGCATAACACCTTCCTCTCTAAGAGGGAGTGTTCATTGTGTTAGAAAATCAAAAAGGCAGAAAGATTTCCTTCGCTTGATAACTACTTGTGATTTCTTAGCAATCTTAATAGCTTCTTTTATGTCTTCTTTTATCTTCTTATCAACAAGCAACTATCAAAAACAAATACATGAAGATCAAGACAACAAGTGACACAGTATGTAAGCTCTCAACCAAGGCAAAACCCCTCTTCTAGGGGAAAACCCAAAAATTCTCCTCTTCTTTTAGAATCAAATCAAATGAGATAACCAAGACCTTTGGACCAAGACAAAGACATCCCCCAATCCACCTAGTCAGCCTCCCAAAATAGTCCTTACAACATGACAAAGATTAGCTTCTAGTCAACAAGAGCCAACCTTCTTCAACATTGCATCAAACTCAGATCTCGTCCTCCTGCAACAATATTTCGACCTCTTACTGCATATCTGAAATTTCGGCCCCTTCCTTCAACATAGAAACTCACACGTGTGGGAGAACAAGGGAAAATTTCGGCTCCTAAAGTTTGACAAATGATCCTTTCTTCTTTTCTTTGGTTTCTTCTTTCTTCTTAGGCTTCCTCACACATTTTTCTTCCTCTTTTAACTGCAGATTGAAACTTGCTTGGATGGATGCTCAAATAGGTCGAATTACACTTCTATATATAGCTTTTTTGTGTGGTCAAATACCCTTTATGAGGCTGATTTGACTACACTTGAGGGTCGACATGGTGGAGACACAAAATACATTTTTGACTCAATTATAAATTTCTTTCTTGACATAAAAAGCCCAAGAAGGGTCTATTACATAATGACAAGGACTATGACACATGACATAAACCCTAGAAGCACTCAATGGGTGCTTTGACCTACAAACAAAATAAATAAGGCATGAAACCCATGCTTATAAATAATTTTTCTTTTACAATAATTTTTCTTTTGACAAATACATAATAATTACTTCATGACATGAGCTAAACCACAATTATGAAGACTGATACTAGTTACATTTCTCAACACCCCCTCTTAACTAGGGAGGTATTCATACTTGTTAAACCAGTACAAGGTTGACCTTAGTTTGAAATGTTCCAAGAAGAGTACAACAGCATACGCAATGTTAAGGATACCAAAACTGCCAAGGTATCCAACACATCAAAGATCCAAGTGTCAATGACACTATTTCAAGGATCCAAGTGTCATCACCAAGACACTAATAAAAGGATCTAAGACACTAACAGGGACTAACGTGTTATCAAGGCAATATGCCACTATAGGTACCATCAGGCTACGGCCCTGTTACAGGTCAATTTGGGCACATCAATCCCAACTTCCAGATCAGTAATATGAGGGTCCATCAATCCCTAATTCAATTGTTTTCATTCCCTAATGAGGTCAACCTACATCATGCTTGCCTCCCAAGAGTTTCCATGACACCATTCATCCAAAAAGTGTCCCTAAGGAGATCAGCGCAAGTAGCCTTCTATCACGCTGCATTCCAATGCAGAAACTGCATTGACTGGGTGCGCTGCAGCGCACTTAGCCTTTGATTCACCTGTGCTGAGCGAGATTCATCGAGTTTTTTAAATGAATCCATTGGATGAGGAACCCATTGGATACTTCTGGAAGTTTCCAAGTTGATTGAGCTCGCATTTGGATGAGGAAGAGGATGAATGAACCTCAATCCATCCCTTCCTCCATGGAACCACTTCCCAAATTTGGCAAAGCATTCATGAGCACCATTAATGGCTTAACCTCCTCCATTCAACTATAAATTGACCAAGCATTCAAAGGCTGGTCTAGGTTGGAATTTCTTGAGCTAAGGAAATGTTGTTTGAATGAGATTAGTAAGAGTATTGTAATGATGTCGAATTGTTGCTTCATGAGGAGAGAAGGGATCGAAACTGGAAGGAAGACACTGAATCAAGCATGAACATTCATGGGTTGTAATCTTTCCTTTTATCAATAAAGAATTCAAAGCTTTTTCCATTCATGTTCTTATATGATGTATATCGTATTCTGGATTCTATGATATGTTTGATTAACAAATCTTTATTGTATGCTTTGATGGGTTTCTGTCTCGGCTTGTGTGCAGGTACTTTCCAAGCGAGTTAAGTATGGAAAGGAGCAGTGGAATCAGTCAAAGGAGAGAGGGAGTGAGCGAAAGCTACAAGTTGGTTTCCCTTCTTACCTCTCTTATCTGTTAATCAAAGAAAAGGTAGTGAATTACTTTGACTGTTGTTTCTAGACTAGCTACTAAGTCTAGAGGGTTAGGCGTTTGATAAAACACTAAATTTGCCCAAAACAAATTGGCGACTCCACTGGGGAGATCTTAACCCTTTTAGTAGCTTATCACCTCCTTAGACACCTTGACATACTTTACTTGTTGTAATTCAGCCTTTTGCATTGAATTTTGGTCAAAATTTGAGGTTAGATGACTCTTGAGTGGTCGCACAGGAATCAGTGCAGGCTAGCCTTAGAGACAGTGCGCTGCAGCGCAGTTAGGCCTTCTTTGACCTGCGCTGATTAACAAAGGAATATTTTAATCAGTGCAGTTTGGCCCTCTTTGGCCTGCGCTGATCAATGCAGATTGGCCCTCTTTGACCTGCACTGATCAGTTTTGAAATCATTGAAATCAGCGCAGTCTTTAGTGAGAGCCAGTGCTCTGCAGCGCAGTTAGCCCCTCTGTGACCTGCGTTGATCAACCTTAGGTTAAATTCCCACCTTTGGATTGAGTTTTTGCCAAAATTCTTTTGATTGCTTGCTTGCTGAAAATCAATGATGTCTTATCTCTGAAAACAGTGTTTTCATCTCCTTAGCCAGCCAGCCCTACTTTGATTGGATTGATTAATGTTTCTTTAATGTTTTCTTTGTCATTATCAGTCTATAGTCAAAGTTAGAATATAGTTGATCGATTGTTTTTGTCGATAGAAAAGTGTCGTAAAATCGTCATTTTCTTCGAAAAAATGAAGTGTCATAAAGTCTTCCTTCATAAATAATCGATTGATTTATTTGTGCATTTGATTTGTATTTTCATTTAAAGTGTCGAAAATCTTCATTTCTTTAAAATCAAAAGTGTCGTACAGTCTTCCTCTCCCTTTAAAAAAAATTATCACAAATCGTTATTTTTTATGAAAAGAATTTTGAATCGTTTGTGCATTAGTTTTTCTTATTACATTATTCACATTAAGAGAAACAGAAATGAAAAACATGTATTTTGCATATTAAAGTTTGTGAATGCTTGAAAGGAATGTTTTAGGGAATCGCATTAGTTTGTAAAAAGTTTGTGAATGCTTGAAAGGAATGTTTTAGGGAATCGCATTAGTTTGTGCTCTTTGTTGTTTGTTCAAAAAGTACTTGTATGCTCTATCCCTCGTAGCTAGAGCCTAGGATTTTCATTGCTGAAAACAAATGAAAAGAGTGCTTCTCATTCTAGTTGCATTCTTAGGAATTTCTAAAAACATCTCGTGGTGAACCCTCAAAGGCAAATTTTAAGCAAGATCAACCTAAAATTTACATCAATTAATCTAATAACGCATTGGAACTTAACGAAAACATCTAGAGGTCTAAGCTAGAGACGTGTTTTAGCGTCTTTAAACCTAGTGGTTGTCATTTTCATTGAGGTTGGGTGATTCCTCCTCTCTGATTCGATAAGTACTAGTACGGACCTATGCTCCCTCTACCGTCGAGTATATAGTGGGAGACCCCAATAGGTTGAAATCCTTTATCCCTAGGAAGTCGAGTCTGCCACCTTACCGATCACAATGCACCAAACACAGCATTCGGGAAAATTGACTGTCGTACGTTAAATCCTTGGTAATTTCTCCTTCATTTATCACCAAGGTGTATATTGCAGTTTTGCAGTTTGTTTGGTAAACCCTCTTGTCTAGAATCTCCAGAGCGGTCACTTTCGTTCCTTTTCGACTGTTTAAAATGATCATCTGAGCACTTGTCCTTTCAGGCTCATTAAACATCGAAAGCGACTAGAGTCATCTTTTGTTTTTTCTCGACTCTTTAAAAATGAAAAAGCAAAGTTGTGTTCCAATGTCGTAAAACTTAATTGACCACGGATAACATCCTCCACGCTCGCTCTTTAATTGATCTTAGGTTGAAACGTATGGCAACAAATCTAGAGTCCACCAATCAAGGAATTCCTTTTGATGGGAATCCTAGTCCTTTTCCTCCTTTTGGAAATATTGGTGCTCCTTATATGGCTACATTATCCCTACCGAGATTTACCATTGGCTTGCTAGTATGGTTGTTTTCAACCTCCTTGGTTCAAAATGTCATGTTTTCTCCGCAACCAAGTACACCTCCAACTGGACAAAATCAACCTCCAGTTGATCCTAAAGTTGACCCTTTGCCTTCTTCCTCGTTTGTTTCTTCCTCGCCTTCTTCCTCTTCGCCTAGTGAAAGTATTGGTACTAGTAACCAGGTGGCTAAGAAGAAGAAGAAAAAGAAGCAAATTCAGCAAAAGGGCAACAAAGCAACCAGTGCTTTGAATGCAACATCAGATCAGAAACCGTCCATCAAGACTCACAAAGTTCGATATCCATGCAAACTTTGTGCGGGAGACCATCTTCTTCGAAATTGTCCTAATACTCCTCAGATCTTAGAAGAATGGTCTTCCTGTTCACATCATCCTGTGTCATCAACTTCTAGAGATCATGTTGGTGACATACCATCAACTAGATGGAAAGAAGGGAAAAGTCAAGTTTCCATGTAGGTTATGTGAAGGGAATCATCCCATTCACCTTTGTCCCTATCTGGATGAAGCCAAAAAAGTGTTGGATAGCCATCCTGCTTCACCGCAGCGACTTCCATCTGGTTACAGGAAACTTTCCCTTAATCCTTCATTAGTTGATGAATTGATTGACCAAAATCAACCATCGGTCAAACCCACTCTCTCTGAAAGTGAATCCTATGAGTCTATACCCGACCCAAATCAACAGGTCGAGGCAACAGTTGACCCGATTTCACCTTCAGTAAATCGTACCTTTCCCAAAGAGAGTGAAAATGATACCACTCAGGTTCTTTTTGTTTCTTCAGATTCAAATGAGCTTGGGGGAAATCCTCGTGTTCCATCAAGACAGGAGAAAAATCCTCTCGCTCTCGTAACTCAAGGGATTAATTCTCCTGTTTCTACAAGACCCCCTCCAAGTAGTTTGGTCACTTCCTTTGATTGGAATCGTCTGGCAAGATTCTGCCTTCCTTCCTATGTGCCTTTCCAGATCATAGTACAAATTTGTAATATGATTGTATCTGGCACTATTATAGATGAAGGTGCATCAATGAGCATCCTCTCCTCAACTGCTTGACAAGCGCTCGGTTCGCCACCGCTTGTGCCTGTTACACAAACTTTGTTGGGTTTTAACAGAGGAACCAATCAACAATTAGGGATCCTCCCTCAGCTACCTATTACTTTGGGAGGAAAAACTGTTTATCTAAACGTGATGGTAGTCTCAGGCCCATTAGATTATAACTTACTACTTGGGTGCGACTATGTTTATGGCATGGGAGCTATTGTTTCCACACTCTTTCAAGTGATGTGTTTCCCACATGAAGGCTTGTCACTATTGACCAACTTTCATTTCCCACTCCAAATATAGCTCCTAGTCAATCATCGTCCCAAAATGGTCCATTTATACCAATGGTATCATCCCCGCCACGGGTTAATTATGTGGCAACCTGTTCCATACCTACATCAACTGACGATCAATTCAGTGATGTTGTACATCATGTACTCGGGGCATTGGAACCAGATCTCTCCTTCATGACCTCTTATGAGTTGTGATTGAATCCGAGGATAGTTCATTGTCTTGTGTCAACCTCGTTAAAAAATGAAACAAGGGTCCGAGGATAGTTCGTTGTCTTGTGTCAACCTCGTTAAAAAAATAAAACAAGGGTCCGAGGATAGTTCCTTGTTTTGTGTCAACCTCATTAAAAAATGAAACAAAGAATATGAGGATAGTTCTTTTATTGTGTCAACCTCGTTAAAAAATGAAACAGGCCCCATGAGAATAGAGCCTGGTCTTGTGTCAACCTCGTTAAAAAATGAAACAAGGAGTATGAGCATACTTCCTTCTCTTGTGTCAAGCTCATTTTAAAATGAAACAAGGTCCCCTAGAGCAAAGTTCCAAGTCGAGTCTTTGGGTATATCTCGTAAAATCCCAGTCGAATCTTTCACTTGATCTCGTAAAAGGACCTTCATTCCATCCACCTGATAGCCATGAGTAGTCTACTTAGCTGAATATAATGAAGCTTGGGGGCATGCACCTAGTGTTAAAGTTAAGTTTCCTTGTAGGTTATGTGAAGGGAATCACCCCATTCAACTTTGTCCCTATATGGACGAAGCCCAAAAGTTGTTGGATAACCGTCTTGCTTCAACGCAGTGACTTCCATCTGGTTACTGGAAACTCTCCCTTTCATCATGCTGGGGGCATGTAAACCAATCTCAAGCATAGTTTTTCGTTTTAAGCTTGTGTAACAATGAAACTGAATCCAAGCATAGTTTTTCGTTTTAAGCTTGTGTAAAAATGAAACTGAATCCAAGCATAGTTTTTCGTTTCAAGCTTGTGTAAACATGAAATTGAATCCAAGCATAGTTCCCTATGGTTCAAGCTTGTGTAAAAATAAACCCATTTCCATTTTAACCCTTGTGATTGCCATTCTATCAGCCTTTTTCGTCAGATGAGCCTTGGTTGTCTTCATTCTATCGCCACAATCCCTTTGGCCGATCATACACTTTCACTTGGTTGTTTTACCTTTTTTGAGGAACAGTTGCAATGAGTGGTCTTATTAGCCAGCCTCTTCACATAAATCAACATGTTTTGAGAAGTTCCAACATCATCGGAACCATAGTTTTAAAAACCGGCGGAAAAAACCGGTAACCGGCCTAACCAGCCGGTTGGAGGCCTGCCCGGTCCGAACCGGCCCATCTAACCCGGTTTGCACCCTCATTCGCCCAAAAAACGGCCCTAACCGGTAAAAACCGGCCGGTTTAGGGCGGAACCGGCCAGTTTATAGCTAACCGGCTGGTTCCGTCCTAAACCGGCCGGTTTATGGACAGGCCGCCGGTTAAAAGAAAAAGCGCAGCGGTTTTGGGTTTTAGTGGTGGTTTAGGGGTTTTGGGGGGCAGGGAAAGGTGTTTTCCCTCCAAAAACACCCTCACACTTGCTATAAGACACCCCTCTCAGTCTCATTTGTCTCACACAACTGATTTGGAGTGTTTGTGAGTGTTTGTGAGTTTGTTTGTGAGCTTGGAGAGTGTGGAGTTTTTGCTGAAGTAGTCATCTTGGAGTTGGAGTTGGAGCTATTTTGGAGATAGTGTGTAGCTGTCAGTGGAGTTGCCATCTTCAAGAGGAGGCTAAGGGAGCTAGTTTGCATTTCCAGGTAAGGATTTGCACTTGATAATTCCTCATTTGAGTCTGTTGTCCATGAAATTTTTTTTAATGTGTTATACTTATAAACTTCTCACTTCTATGATCTATCATGTATGCTATAAACTCTCTAGCTCTATGCTATCAAATTTTGTAGCTTGAGCCTTGCATGTGCATTTGTTTTCCTACATTTATCTTTGGTTTTCCATTTTGCTTAGCTGCAATTTTTTTTTAAATGGCAGATTTCTTTGCAAATTGTTATTATTTCAAGCAAACATGGCTCCAAAAGGAAAGGACAGTGCATGGGTTCATTGTGATGTAATTGAGGGAAAAATGATATGCAAATTATGCCATAAATCTATTGGAGGTGGGGGTATTCTTAGGTTGAAACAACACTTGGCTGGGGTAAGAGGCCAAGTAAAGCCATGTGATGCACCAAAAGAACTGTTAGGTCCTATTAGCGCAGAATACATTGCCAAGCTTGAAAAAATTTATGAGGATAAGGCTAGGGAGAAGGCCATCCAAGATGAAATTGCAAGGAAGAGGGAATTAATGGAAGCCATGAATCTTATGAAAGAAAGTGGGTATGATGATTATGAGATTCAAGACTCCACTTCTATCCCTTCCACCAATGACCCCTTTCACTATGTTCATCCTTCTGTTGGAGTTGGCCAACCATCAAAAGGAACAAAGAGACCAAACATCCAAAGTTATTTCTCATCTTCTACCAACATTGCCTCTTCTAAATCTAATCCCACTTCCTCCCAGCCAAGTTCTCAACCCA
The DNA here is from genome assembly GCA_031772625.1 of Pinus tabuliformis. Taxonomy (NCBI): domain Eukaryota; kingdom Viridiplantae; phylum Streptophyta; class Pinopsida; order Pinales; family Pinaceae; genus Pinus; species Pinus tabuliformis. The sequence continues at coordinate 1,215,775,089 of CM062807.1, read as the reverse complement.
CTTTGGATCAACATTGGAAAAAACAATGTAAAGAAACTTCTCACCAATACATTGCAAGATGGTGGTATGATTCAGATATCCCATTTAATGCTGCTCGCTCACCTTATTACCAAGCTATGTGGGACTCTGTTATAGCTGCAGGAAAGGGCTTCAAAGGCCCTAGTATGCATGACTTGAGGGGAGCTCTTTTGCAAAAAGAGATATCTTCCATTGATGAGTATTTGGCTGAGTTTAGAGAGTCATGGGTCAAAACAGGTTGTTCCATTATGTCAGATGGATGGACCGATGGAAAGAACCGCACTATCATTAATTTCCTTGTTTCTTGCCCTCAAGGAACCATGTTTTTGAAATCAGTTGATGCATCTGATAGGGTAAAGGATGCAAGCCTTCTATTTGAGCTTTTGGATAACATTATTCAGGAAGTTGGGGAGCAGCATGTTGTGCAGGTCATCACTGATAATGCCTCAAACTATGTTCTTGCTGGAAAGATGCTTGAGGCCAAATATAAGACCATATTTTGGACTCCATGTGCTGCGCATTGCATAGACCTCATGCTTGAGGATATAGGCAAAGTGGAGTGGGTAAAAAACACTGTAGAGCATGCCAAGTGCATTACAAAATACATTTACAACCACTCATGGGTATTGAGCCTAATGAGGAAACACACTGGAGGCAAAGAGCTTGTTAGGCCTGCAATTACGAGATTTGCAACTCACTTCCTCACGTTGCAATGTCTCAATGGTCAACATAGAAACTTGCAGAAAATGTTTTCCTCTGAAGAATGGTTTGAATCTCGGTGGGCTCGTAGACCAGATGGAAAAGACACCAAAAAGAAAGTGTTAGACACTTATTTTTGGAAAAGGTCTGTAGAGCTTGTGAAAATTACCGAGCCCCTTGTTAAGGTGCTAAGGTTGGTGGATGGGGAAAGATTGGCCATGGGCTACATTTATGAAGCTATGGATCAGGCAAAGGAGCAGATACGGGCAGCTTACAATGACAGGTTAGCTAAATATGGCCGTATATGGGAGATCATTGATAACAGATGGAACAATCAACTCCATCGTCCTATACATGCAGCCGGGTATTTTTTGAACCCAAGGTATCACTATAAAAATCGGCTAGGAGATCAGCATGATGGGGAGGTCAGAGCTGGATTGATTGATTGCTTGGAGCGCATGGTCCCTAACCATGTAGACCAGTTGGAAATACATAGACAGCTTACTATTTTCAATCAAGCAAGTGGTACTTTTGGCAAAGATGGCAAGAGATGTGGACCAACCAGGTAAGCAATTCCAATTTCCATTTTGTTTTTCATTTCAAGTTAAAATTGTTTACGTTCTTTACAATTCAAATTATAAACTAAGTTACTAATTATTGTCTTTTTCTTTGCAGCACATTGGTGGGAGTCATTTGGTGGCCAGTGTCCTCAATTGCAAAGGTTTGCAATTAGAGTCCTCAGTCAAACTTGCAGTGCTTCAGGTTGTGAGCGCAATTGGTCTGTTTTTGAGCGCATACACACGAAGAAGAGAAACCGTTTGGAACAAAAACGGTTAAATGATCTTGTTTTTGTGCAATACAACCTTCGACTGAGGAGGAACCAAATGATGAGCAAATCACCTGATCTAGATCCCATTGTGTTGGACGATATTGATCCAACATCAGAATGGGTGGAGGAGACTGAAGATCCTGTGTTTGAGGCTGATTTTGATATCGACATGGCTTTAGCAGAGGATGAGGCAAATTATGTGGCGGCATCAGAACCAGGATCAGTAGCGGCATCAAGGAAAGGCAAGGAAGCAATGGAAGGCACTAGTCGTGCAGGTCGAAAAACTCGTGCTTCCATTAGGTCCACTTCTATTGTCATTGGTGGCATTGATACTGATGTTGCAGATGAGGCAGAGGCATCCTCAGACTCTGAACCAGATGATGTCTATGTAGCTCCTGATGATGATCCTGTGTCTAGTAGTGGTGATGGACTTGATGATTGATCATGTGTACACTGTAGACTTGTAGTAGGCCAATGGCTTCATAGCTTGCAGCATTGTTTTTGGACTTTATAGGCCATTTAGAGCCTAATTTCTTATGTGTTTTGCTATTTTGTCGATGATATGTATTGCACTCGGTGCCATTTTGATATATTCACCTTTGCACGGTATATAAATGAGCAAACTTTGCATATTTTGTCTCTATTGGCTTGGAATCATGGTTTTACATCTTAAAAATAGTTTTGTTTCATTAAAAATTAATTATTTAATGTATTTTTTAAAATCCGGTCCGTTTAGACCAAACCAGTCCCGGTTAGACCGGTTCCGGTCGGTAAACCGGTTCATTAGGTGGACTGGTCCGGTCACCGGTTCCGGTTTTAAAAACACTAATCGGAACCAGTTGCTACCCTAGACACCACTCATTCCTCAAATCAGAGTCCTCTTTAAGCTCTTTCAGACTCTTTAAACATGAAAAGATTGCCGAGCGCTTGTCCTTTCTAGCTCGTTAACAGATTGGAAACGATATCTCCCTTGTATTATTTTACTCTTTTTCAGACTTGAGAGATTATTTTACGAAAAAGAACTTATGGAGTTTCCTTTTCGTCCCTTTTCAAACTCTCTAAACATAAAAAGGACCGAGTTGTCTATGTCGTTAAAAAACATCAAATAGCGACAAACTTGTCCATCTAGACAAGACCGAGTTTCACCTTCGCTAGACTCGCTAAAACATCAAATAGTGATGGATTCACCCGAAGGGTGGAATTATACAACAAGCACATGTTATCCTCCTCAAGCTTGATAAAAAATAAAGAGGTACTAGTCAGCAATGACTGGGGAAAATGGGAAAAAGTCGAGAAAACTTTATGGTAGCAGGTCGCTCTTGAACATGGCACTTTCACCTCATCACCGTGATTATGTGGGTTGGGTCATTTAGCTTGATGGTTATCACACTATTGGTCTATCATACCATCCATCACTTTGTTTTGGGTCAATGCTACCAATTCACTTCAGTGTCGCCGATATGTTCAAGAGAAGTCATTCAGTTCAAAACTTCATCCTTTACAATATAGTAAACCTTCATTTTCATGCCCGTCATTCCTAAACCATGTGTCGTCAATCGATATTATATCTCCAAAATCATTTACCTTGTTTCGTGTCGTTGATGTGGGATACATCAAGGCCCTCCTACGACGAGTCGCTTCTTGTCGACATCAACACATCATCCAAGAAGTTGACTTAGAAACACCCCTTCAGTACCTTGAGGCTTGCATACATCAATGGCAGGTTTCTTGCTTCCAGCGATAGGTTGACATCACTGGCCTTCGACCGAAAGACTTCGTATGGTGTTCGACATCAAATCATTTATTCACACCTTGCAAAATGTACTACAGTACCTTGAGGGTCATTATCATTATCGGTGATTCCTCTCGCGTCTGTTAACAGCTTACATCATTGGCTGGTAATCAAACGATGTCTCTCCATGTTCGACTTCAGATCATCTATTCACATGGTTAGACTTGTACATCGAGTGAAGATTGAACGAGATTGAAGACCCCGGATCTAGTTTCATCCATCCAGGCTGCGATATATTTTCAGGAGTACCATATCAAATGTACAAATGGCCTTACATTCATAGGTCTATATTTGTAGACGACTATATCTGTACATGTAATGAAAGTTTATACGTTGAGCATGGGTATGCGTTCCCTCAGCTAGTTCGTGAGAAAAAATCAAATTATCATGATATTTGTATTGTAACTGATGCAGGTCTCCTTCCACTTCGATACCTTCTCTCCAAATGGTAAAGCATTTCACTCGACATTTTTATTTTCGACTTCATGCTTTAGGGGCAACTGTTACAGGTCAATTTGGGCACATCAATCCCGACTTCCAGATCCATATTATTAGGGTCCATCAAGCCCTAATTTAGTTGTTTTCATTCCCTAATAAGGTCAACCGACATCATGCTTGCCTCCCAAGACTTTCCATGACACCATTCATCCAAAAAGTGTCCCTAAGGAGATCAGCGTAGGTAACCTTCTATCAGCTGCAATTACAATGCAGAAATTGCACTGACTGGGTGTGCTGCAGCGCACTTAGCCTTTGTTTCTCCTCTGCTGAGCGAAATTCATCAAATTTTTTATATGAATCCATTGGATTCCTCATCCAATGGATACTTCAAGAAGTTTCCAGGTTGATTGAGCTCGCATTTGGATGAGGAAGAGGATGAATGAACCTCAATCCATTATCCCTTCCTCCATGGAACCACTTCCCAAATTTGGCAGAGCATTCATGAGGACCATTAATGGCTTAACCTCCTCCATTCAGCTATAAATTGACCAAGCATTCAAAGGCTGGTCTAGGTTAGAATTTCTTGAGCTAAGGAGATGTTGTTTGAGTGAGATTAGTAAGAGTATTGTAATGATGTCGAATTGTTGCTTCATGAGGAGAGAAGGGATCGAAACAGGAACGAAGACACTGAATCAAGCATGAACATTCATGGGTTGTAATCTTTCCTTTTATCAATAAAGAATTCAAAGCTTTTTCCATTCATGTTCTTATATGATGTATATCGTATTCTGGATTCTATGATATGTTTAATTAACAGATCTTTATTTTATACTTTGATGGGTTTCTGTCTCCACTTGTGTGCAGGTACTTTCCAAGCAAGTTAAGTACAGAAAAGAGCGGCAGAATCAGTCAAAGGAGAGAGGGAGCAAGCAAAAGCTACAGGTTGGTTTCTCCTCTTACCTCTCTTATCTGTTGATTAAAGAAAAGGTAGCGAATTACTTTGGCTGTTGTTTCTAGACTAGCTACTAAGTCTAGAGGGTTAGGCGTTTGATAAAACACTAAATTTGCCCAAAACAAGCCCTAGTATCAATCCAACTGGATATAGCTACCATCTAGGCCTTCATGCTCTGACACCAACCCTTACAGGGATCTAGGTATCATCAACAAGGTCAACACTAAAACAGAGCTCCATCATGACCAAGATACCCTCCCACACCAAAATCTAGACATCATCAAGGTCAAACCATAACATGAGATCTCAATACTAACCTAGCCAAGATGTCCTCCCAAGTACCATCATACGAGCAGTTCATTGTACTCAACTCTCCCTCTCAACAAAATCAAAGATATCCACCAAATTAAGTATGCTCGAATATTCAAACTTCTTAGGGAGAGATCAACACATCAACTACTTGTTCATCCATTTGAACATACTATAGCCACATGACCCCAATCACTTCCAATATATTGGTTCTTATTATCAATATGCTAGCACAATCTTCGGGGTCCTCAAACATTCTAATGTTGCTTAGTTCATCACATTGTCCAAACACATTGTCCATGAAAGCTTCCTTCTTCAATTATCCAGCAACACCAAACTCAGCTTCAGCACTTCTCAAAACATTTGAGTCTTTGTTCACGACACATCAATACTAAAAATCAATAGTGCATTAGCCATTCTTTGATCTCATTCTTTCTAAATGTTCGTCACATCATGTTCTCGACTAAGGAGGATATACACTTTCCTTTATCCAAGCTCCCTCTCAACTTAGGGAAATAAGTGCATCATCAACAACTATATTCTTCCAACTACAAGGCTCTTTCTTTTGCATCATCTCATTATTGGAGAACTTTAATCTTCCAAAACATCATTCTTCATATGACAACAAAGTCACCTTTCAATCAACAATGTAAACTTCAATGTCATCAGGATTCTTACAGCTCCCTCTTTCCATCATGCTTATTAGAAGGTCATCATCAAACACGAGACAGGTTTACAACTTTACAACCTCTTGCAAACTATGTGCCTGCAAATCTCAACAAGCATAACCAAACACACAAATGTATAAGAGCATGAGATAAACATTATCAATATAGGGTTAGCATGTTATCACAAAGAGAGCATTTACGATTATCAAAACTTAGATATTTAAATCATAGACCTAGTTAGCAATCAACTAGGGTTACACTTTCATGCTAGAGTTTTGTTACAAACCCTAGATACCATCATCAAAACTTAAACTTTAGATATACAACAACTAGGCCAAGTTATGGTTTCAACCATACAAAAATATATACACCTAGGGTTTCATTCCTAGTATATTACATTAACTATTATAAGGGTTTCATTATAAACTCTAATTCATCAAACCCCAAAAGCTAGGGTTTTATCACATGTTCTAAATATCATCAACAAGCCCTAAACGGCTAGGGTTTTTATAGTGAACCCTAAAGGTTAGGGTTTTACCAAAATGTACAAAAGATAGATAGTAAGATAAGGGTTGATTTAATCTAAAGATCAATCACCCGAACAACTAAAAATCATTCTATAGCAAAACCTAAACATGAGAGCATTAATAATATAGAGCATTTAGAGATCAAATGATTGAACCTTCTTATATGATGAAGACTTGCTATAAGTCTTGTAATCTTACACATACCTTGAGTTGCTTCTTTTACAAACCTGATAAGGTTTCCTATTGAAGGGCTCCCTTTGCAACAAAGCTTCTTCCTTCTTTTTGGAGTCTCCCTCTGAATCTAGCCATAATCCTTATTGTCAGAATTCTTTTAGAGTATACGTGCAAACTTTCCTTCCAAGGAAAAAACAAGCAAAAATGAAACTAGACATATAGAAGAAATCAAAGAAAAGGAAATAAATCACAAGATACTTATATTTTGTGAAAAGGGGGAAGCTCCCTCTTGTTCTTACATCAATCTAGTATTGTGAGGGGTTCCTTTAACTCATCAAAACAACTCAAGAATTTTCTAACAAAACATATCTATAAACCCCAGAAATCAAAAAGAAAGGTTGATTCTACAAGAACTAAAACAATAACCTATACTCTAAGTAAAGGATATATGAGACTTAATAGAATAAGTCTTTGACTTCAAAATCCTTAGCTTTAGACTTCTTTGGAGGATTATCATCAACAGTAATTGTAGCTTGGTCCCTTTCTCTCTTCTTGTTCTTAGGTTTATTAGAGCATTGATTCTTGCAATGTCCCATATTGCGACAATGATAGCATTTTATTTTAGAGAGGTCAATCTTCCCATGATTTTTCTTTGACCCTTTAATCTTCTTATTTCCTCCTTTCTTCATGAAATGGGCAAAGCAGGCATTTGAGGTATTTTCTTCATCTTCTTGCTTACCTCCTATCAAGGAAAGACAAGCTTCTTCTTGAATACAGGTAAACCACCTCCTATCAAGGAAAGACGACCTTCTTCTTGAATACAGACAAACCACATTTCTTCGAAAGATGGAAAAATCTTCCAACTACTAATTCTAGCTACAAAGGCATTCCACGACTTTGGTAGTCCTAGAAGGGCAGCAATCACAAGTTCCTTTTAAGGGACTATTTCATTAATTGCTTGTAGTTCATCTCTCTTTTTTTTCTTTTTTTTTGGTTGTGGTTCACAGACACCCTGGTCAACGGGTGGCACTACGTCCATGGAAAAATCTGGGTTGACCGACCCCGAAGGGAATCTAGCCTCGCGGCCAACTAGCTAGGCCTAACCCCAAGGGTTTCGGGGAGAATGGACCCTGTGACCTCCCGATGGCGAGGCACTGATTTTGACCAACTAGGCTAACCCTTGGGGCTACTTGTAGTCCATCTCTTATACAGGCAATTCTTACAAAATAGGAAGATATTGTATCATCTTTGGTCATTTTTACAATTCGAAGTTCATTCTTTAGACTTGCCACGAGTCCAATATTCTTGATTGTAAATAACTTGGAGAAAGCACCAAACATTTTTGTTGAAGAATCTAGCGTGGATATGAAGGGAATCAAGTTGTCTTTGACTCCATCCACAATTAGGTTCATGACAGTAATATCATTTTCTTTGTAAGTCTCTTTTCCAACATCATCTATAGGTTCTTTGACTTTTCCATGTACTAATTCCAATTCCTTATTTCTTGCAAGGATGAGGTCCATCCTTGTTTTCCATGCTCTAAAGTTAGAAGTTCCTTGAAGTTTGTTCTCAGATTTCATTGATGAGGCCATATGTATACTTTCTTCATGAAAACTATAATCCTTGTAGCCTTCAAATGACAAAAGGTTTTCTTCTTCAAACTAAGTTATAGGGAACCAAAACTTTTATATTACCTTTCAAAACTTCCTTCCTTCTATTAAATGGTGTTCTTCAATAGATCTTCAAAGGTCCAAAAAGTAAGACTTCTCTTCACCTTATGATCTTTCTTAGAAACTTTTCTTGAATCCTTCCGTAAAATGATGAGAGATTATTGATCTTCAAGTTGCCCTTTCCTTTTTCTACTTCATTTAAGCTCTGATACCATGTTAAAAAATCAAAAAACAGAAAGATTTCCTTCTCTTGATAGTTACTTGTGATTTCTTAGCAATCTTATTAGCTTCTTGTATGTGTTATTTTATCTTCTTATCATCAAGCAACTATCAAAAACAAAACATGAAAATCAAGACAACAAGTGACACAGTGTGTAGGCTCTCAACCAGGGCAAAACCCCTCTTCTAGGGGAAAACCCAAAAATTCTCTTCTCTTCTATTAGAATCAAATCAAATGAGAACCAAGACTTTTGACCAAGACAAAGACCTCCTCTAATCCACCAAGTCAACCTCCCAAAATGGTCCTTCCAAGATGACAAAGATCAGCTTCTAGTCAACAATAGTCAACCTTTTTAAAAACTGCATCAATCTCAGATTTTGTCCTCCTACAACAAGATTTCAGCGTCAGTGCAGAATTGCAATTTCGGCCCCTTCCTGCAACTCGAAAACTCGAATGTGGGAGAACAATAGAAAACTTCGGCTCCTTAAATTTGACAAATGATCCTTTCTTCTTTGCTTTGGTTTCTTCTTCTTCGCACCTTTTTCTTCCTCTTTTAACTGCAGATTGAAACTTGCTTGGATGGATGCTTAGATAGGTCGAATTGCACCTCTATATACAGCCTTTCTGTGTGGTCGAATTCCCTTTATGAGGTCAGCTTGACTGCAATTGAGGGTCGACTTGGGGGAGGAGACACAAAATACATTTTTTACTCAATTATAAATTTCTTTCTTGATATAAAAAGCCCAAGAAGGTTCTATTACATAATGACAAGGAGTATGTCACATGACATAAACCCTAGAAGCACTCAATGGGTGCTTTGACATAGAAACAAAATAAATAAAGCATGAAACCCATGCTTCTAAATAATTTTTCTTTTACAGTAAATTTTCTTTTGACAAATATATAATAATTACATCATGACATGAGTTAAACAACAATTATGAAGATTGATACTAGTTACATTTCTCAATAGATTAGAGTAGAGAAGTAAGGGTTCTATTTGCCTAAGTGCCAAGGCTAGCAGAGAAACCCACATGTTAGACTTTCTGAACCCAGCACCCTGTATTCGATTCCCAACAATTATTAACGGAACGAATACACAGACACAATTCTACCACAAAAAATATAGCGGAAGCAAAAAAAAGGTTACCTTATCTTAATCACATGCATAAACAGATTTTTGCCCTATCAACAATTCTTCATTGATAAACCAATCACGAAACCTACTTGGGCTCCCATACTAAGGATAATGGCCCAACCAAGAAAATACAAAATTGATCACCATCCTCACTGCACTCACTCAGACTTAGCACACGCTCACTAAGAATCCTCTCTTAATCTTGTGTTGCTATTGTGTCTTCTCCTCACCTTAGCCTCGTAGTTATAACTTGACATTGAGCGAAAACCCTAATCCTAACCCTAATCTCAAAGTTATGGACAGTCGAGATTAAATCTTGCCTCACTTGAGATCAAAGACTAAGATTAAAACTTCATCACTAAAGTAAATATTTTACTTTATCTAAGTTTTAACTTAGGCTAAGTTACATCAACAAATATTCTAAGGTGAAATGTGGACGACTTCCGCACGCCTAGACACAAGGCCTATGTAGAAGTACCTACTCAAGATACAAACTTCAACACCACAAGATAGCCACTTAGGAGAATATTAATTTATTTAACTCTTTCCTAAAGTTTGGAAAATTTTTAAATCATAAATTCAAATTATGATTTAATCTCATCCCTTCATCAAGATTCGATCTCAGTCATTGAGAGTGATTGTGAGGTTTAGGTCAAAATTATAAGAGGAGATGAAGTGAAGAAGTGGTCAATTCGTTGGGCAATGTGTGTCAAATCTATGAAGGGAGAGACTAGGGTTTTAACAAATCGCAAAGTTTCAGCAACCAAGAAGGGGAGATCGAGTGAAGGCCAAATTGCTCTAACTCAGAAAGCCTCAGCACAACTATTAACTCGCACATGTGCACAGAGAGATGGGGTTGCACGCAGATAGGCTTGAATTGAGTGGCCATAAGGCAAAACAAGTGCGCAAAAGGAGTTCGATTTTCCTTGGGGGAGTTGATCAATTTTTTTTGTGGTGAAAGGGAGTTTTTCCGTTGCTGTAAATTTTCTAAAGAAATGCCTTTGCCGAAGATAATAAAATACTCGCACAATTTGCAGGTTTTACCCAGAAGTTAAGGTTTCTTGGGTATATCTTGTGTTTTATGTGTTGAATGTGTTTGTCTTCTATTGTATTTATTTCTATAGTGCATTCTAAGTTAGAAAACTCGATGTATTTGTAATTTAAATTGCCATAACAGCAGTTGTTTATATTTATGGTTGCACACTTAGAAAATTGCAAATCAATTACTAGGTTTTAACGAAATCTAACAAAATCAGGTCAAAGATCATTGTAGTTGATGAAAAGACATGTCCACTTTTCTAGCCTAAAAGACCTAGTTGATTGCATCTTTTATGTCTCTTTCTTTGTTGGTTGCATAATGTTAGAGGAGATTTTAAATTTATGTTGTACATCTAAAATTTAAATTTAGAAATATCATTCATACCGACTTACGATTTGTGGATTCTAGGCCCAAACAACCTAGACATAGCGGATTACTCTGGCCTATTTTCTTCTTGTTGGTGAAGGGCATTAGATAAGTTTACGAATCTGGAATTTATCTTGCAAGAACAAATTAAACCAGGTTTATAAATTACATTACATGTTTACAAAACAAATCTACTCTATATTGCTAAAAATCAAAATTGATTTGCTTGATTAAGGCCTAGTTTGTCATTGTGCATCTTGAAAAGAAGGTTTTTTATAGATCTCTTCTAATCTGAAATTTATGCATTAAATATCTTTAAAACAGATTTGAAATTGATCTTTATTCTTCAAAATAGCAAATGTGTTGAACTTTATTGCATGATTGTAAGTTTACAGGGATTTACTTAGCCTTTCGTTGTGTTAATCAATTGATATTGAAGGTCGATTGGAAATATGATTTAAATTTGTGAACCTAAAGCAATGATCATGAACATTAAGTTAGATAATAATAATAATACCAAACTCTCTCCTGCTCCCACTTCATACAATACACATTGACCTTAGTTGACCTTAGGTAACACCCCTTAATTAAGACCATCCATGGTCAAAAGTACAAAAGGCTAAGCCACTAAGCTAATAGTGATGGCTTGCTTAAGTTTCCCTTGGCGTCTCATCCTGTGCTTAGCACTTTTACACCGAGTGAGTGTTGAAGAAAGTGTAACTAGGTTCGGTCTTCATAAATGTAATTTTGATCTTTAAACAAAAAATGGGTTTCTTGCCCATTTGATAGGTCAAGCACATGTTTAAGGGGCTCCTAGGAAAGTCAAAGAGTCAATGTAATTGTTGAAGACCCATGAGGGCATGTTACACTATATAAAACTATGTATTAGAGTCAAAGAAATATGTCAAAAGTGATCCTCCAAAGCAAAGACAAGTCTCCTCTTCAAGTCGGCTAAGAAATGAATTTTTGGTGCACTGAAAGTCAAGTCGGCCTGACTAGCTCAAGTCGACCCAAATAGGAGGGACAGACTCCAATATATAGGGCAGTTCGACCTCACAAAAGGATCATCAAGTGATCTCTAAAATCCAATGTTGCACTAATCGCGATTAAATCGGAAAATCGTTATTTTTTTAGATCAGCGATATTATTGGCCGATTAAATCACAAAATTTTTTTTGACGATTTTTATGAAAAAATCGCGATTCGACCTCAAAAAATTGTGGGTCTATCCGGCAATGCGTTATATAACCAAAAAACACGATTTTTATAATTCATTTGCACAGCAGAGAGAGGCACGCCGGCAGCGACAGGGTTTTGGAGACTTGGAGGAGAAAACCGGAGCTGAATCCGCTGATTGGAGGAAAAAAATGGAGTGAGAGCTAAGGAGGAGACGAATTTTCTCCATCAAACTGGTATGGGCACTAACATTTTGTGTTTTGTAGCTTTGTTTTGGTTTTTTCTATGTTTTTGGTTGGGTTTGGAATTTGGATCACCCATTGTTTATCAAAAGAATTCAATGGGTTATCAAATATTTTTGAATTGATTTGAATCTTGATGGGGTTTTTGTCATTTGATTTTTCATTTTGTTTGTTAGAATTTCTTAAATTGTCAAAAATTCCATGTGTTTTAACTTTTACTTTTGTTATAACTTATGTTACTCATGTATGTAATTTTTTTTTAGTTTTTGTACAATGTAAATTGTAAGTTTGTAACTTGTAAATTGTAATCCTTATAGTTATTTTGCCATAGGTTCACCGAATCACCATTCAACTTCAAGTTCAAAGTTCAAAGTCAAACATGCCAAGGAAATTGGACCCTCTATGGGAATTTGGTGACCCTGATGGAGGGATTGATAGAATGAACTTGTCTTGCAAGTTGTGTGGGCAGCATATGTCGGGGGGGTGTACAAATTGAAGTATCACCTTGCATAAATCCCTGGATTTGATGTAGGGCTTTACTCATATACAAATCCGGAAATCATCCGAAGAGCCATGACATCATTGGAAAATATAGAGCACACTAGAGAGGCCAAAGCAAAAATGAAGAAGCAACTAACAAAGTCAGGTGAACAACGAAGTGGCACTGGTTCTACTTCAGCATCAACCAACCCGGTAGCTGCTTCATCATTTTTTGTTCCTAGAACCTCGCCTGGTTCACAGCCATCTATCACTTCAATGATTAAAAAAACTGAGAAAGAACAAGTTGACAAGTTGTTGGCCAAATTTCTCCTTTAAAGTGATATTCCTTTCAGCATTGTAAGGAATAATCCATTTTCCCAGCATGTTGTTGATGATATTGCAACTGTTGGCCTAGGGTACAAAATCTCTTCTTATCATGACTTTAGAGGCCAGATACTTCAAAATGAAAAGGTTGACTGCACCAAAAAATTGGAGGAGTTTAGGGAATCACGGGCACAAACAGAATGCACTGTGATGTCAGATGGTTGCACTGACCAAAAGGGGAGAACCCTTATAGACTTCTTGGTTAGTTGTCCCAAGGGGACTATGTTTATGAAATCTGTTGATGCATCTGCACATATCAAAGATGCAAAAACTTTATGTGATTTGCTAGATGTGTTTATTTTGGAGGTGGGTGCAGAACATGTTGTCCAAGTCATAACGGACAATGCTACAAATTATGTTGCTGCTGGCAGGATGCTTATGGAGAGGCATCCTACTTTATTTTGGAAACCTTGTGCTACACATTGTATTGATTTGATGTTACAGGACATAGGAAAAATTTCCTTTGTCAAAGATATTGTTGACTCATCAAAAAGCATTACAAAATTAATATATAATCATACATTTGTGCTTAGCTTGATGAGAAAATTCACCAACAACAAAGAGTTGGTGCGCCCCGCCATTACACAGTTTGCCACCAGTTTCATATCTCTTCAATCCCTCTTGAATTCTATGTGGAATGTGAAGAGAATGTTTCTATCAGAGGAGTGGCGTGCTTTGACAATGAGCCGCAAACCAGAGGGAGAGGCCATATGCATACTAGTTTCATAGCAGGAAGACTTCTAAAGGAGTACAACAACAGGTGTGCACCGTTGTTGAACCTTTGGTAAAGGTTCTTCGATTAGTTGATGCTGAGAAGCCCGCAATGGGCTATTTGTATGAGGCCATGGACAAAGCGAAAGAATCCATTCGGGCCTACTATGATGATAAGGGAGATGAGGGGTTTCAGAGACAACTCCTCCTATGGGGAGTGACTGATGAACGATGGAACAACACAGTCCATCGTCCCATTCATGCTGCACGGATCTACCTAAACCCCGCATTTTCTTACGCATGTGGGTTCGTATTTGATGCTGAGATCATGGATGGATTCTTAACCTGTGTTCAGAATATGGTGCGATCTCCAGCAGAACATACTGAAATCTCCAAAGAAATTGAGACATACAAGATGGCAGGTGGCACATTTGGCTTTGACATGGCTGTGATTGATAGGACGACTAAAATGCCACGTATTTTTTAGTTTGTTTCAAATTTCATTGTCTCTTCAAGTTCATAACTTCATACTTTGATTCAACTTTCAAATTTCATTTTTTTCTTATGTTTATTTGTAATTTTGTTGTAGATGCATGGTGGAGAATGTATGGTGCTAGAGTACCCCTTCTACAAAAGCTTGCCATTCGAATCCTCAGCCAAACATGTAGCTCCTCAGGATGTGAGCGCAACTAGAGTGTATTTGAAAAAATACACAACAAGAAGCGCAACAGGTTAACACTTAAAATATTGCAAATTTCCAAATAATTTTTTGAATTCATTAAACAACATTTTTTTTAATAATTATTATTTCATGATCTTTATACAGGTTGGACTCCCAGCGACTTAATGACATGGTCTACGTCTACTACAATCTTCGATTGTGGGTGAGGCAACTTGAGAGGACGCCTGATATGGAGGCCATCTCATTGGATGAGATTGACACCACTGGTGCATGGAGGGTTGAGGCCGAGAGGCCTCTCATGGAGTCTGCTAATGATTGGTTAGTGCATGAGGTAGTGGAGGGGGAGGAGGAGGAGGTGAAACCACCTATCTAGGCTACCCCTGCCACCAGTAGAGGATGTGGTCTACCTCCTATAGTTCCTACTCCTAGTTCTTCAGCTTCTAGAGCACAGTAGCGTCCACTGCCAACTCCACTGGCATCTACATCTACAGGGAAAGGGAAAGCTATTGCATTTTCTCGCAAGAGGGGCAGAGGAAATCAATAGTATTAGACTTTAGTTATTTGGTTCATTTCATTGTATATGACATTATGACTCATGAGATACATTATTATATTTTTTGTTGATATCATGAGTCAGGACTTACTATTGAGGACATGATTCACTGTTATGTGTGATGTAGCACTAGAAATGATATTAAACATCTTATATATTAGTTCTTTTATCATATTTATGGGTCAATGTATTTATTTTATGTTGTAGATGCTTTAGATATTAAAAAAATTGAAAAAAAATGAATATTTTTGTATGTTACGATTTTTTCCCGATTTTTACCGATTTTTTCCAGATTTTTACGATTTTTTCCGATTTTTCCCCACGCCGATTTAATCCTGACGATTAATGCAACATTGCTAAAATCAGCGAAAGAAAGAGTCAAGAAAGAAGTGCGAAAAGGAGCAAGAATGTGCTTTTAGGTCATCGAAAAACAAGAGAAAGGAATCTGAGTTTTGGAGGGTTGTTTTGGGGCCCAATTCTGTCACATGTGCGAAGTAAGGAGGGTCGTTTTGTAGTCACATCACATCCACAAGTGCAACAACATAATATAGTTCGATTGGGCTAAGAAAAGACTCCTAATAGGCCTCCATCTCAAGCGAAGTAGGTCTCACCTAAAGCGAAGAAAAGAAAGCAAGTAAAAGGGTCCATTTCAAGCCCTAGATCAACCACACGTGTGAAGAAATCAGAGCTGCAGTAAGGTTAAGAGGATAAACCTCTAACTTGAAGATATACCTCAAGAAAAGGCTCATTCTCTAGTCTAAATATCAAGGAGAAGGAAGACTACCAAGCGAAGGTGAGAAGGAAAGGAAGATACTAAAATAGAGGTCTCTAATGAGACCTAGGGTTTCTGTAGAAAGTGTCATCAGTTGTCGGAAGAAGAGCAAAGGAAGAGGCCAGGGTGCAGTGTAGAAGGAGGCATCAGTTAAGGAACAAGAGAAAGAGAGATTGTGTCTTGTGCTTGGATGATCTACTTGGCAAGGGTCTAGGGTTTGGCATTTGTCAATTGAAGCTTCAATAAGAGAAATTTTGCAGAAGGTTTTTTCTCTCTAGGAGAGAGAGGTTTTGCCCTGGCTATGAGCCAATATCTTGTGTTCTTGTCTCTTTTGTTTTGGTAATTGTTTGATGAAGTAAGAGAACACACTCTAATAATAATAAGAGAAGATTGTGCTAATAAGAAAAAGTACATCACAAATAGTTATCATCGTCAAAAGAATCTCATCCTACCTAGATGCCATAGATTCTCCAACATGGTATCGGAGCTAAGGTGACACATCAAGGAAGGGCATCTCAAGAACACAGAAGAATGAAGCATCAAGATCGAGAAGCAAGGACACACAAAGGTTGAAGTATCAGATATACAAGCTAGGGTTACAAATCCATCAAGGAAAGAAGAAAGCCTTCCATCTAAAGGCATCCATCCAAGAAGAGTCTCCATCAAATATCCTTCATCTTCAAAGAGAGGCACCCAAGATCTAGGCTCATCATTGAAGATCTCCATATCTACACAGTGAGAAGTTTTCATCACCAAGCAAATCGCTCATAAGGCACCTTGAAGGAAGCATCTTAAAGAACTCCAAGATCTAAGAAGTCAAATCATCAAATCTTCAAGGAAGCAGCAAGATCTCTTCACAACAACTCTCTCAAGTAAGTATTTTTATGTCCTCTTCTGAACATATCAAAATGTCTTTTTGCAAGGAAAGCAACAAATTGGTTGGGACTGCTAATTTCCTTGCATGCAAAAAAGAGGATTGGTCTAATTCTCAAAGAAAATGAAGTTATGGACTACATCAAAGGGAATGTCAATTGTACCTGCCAAGGAACAAACTCAAGCCCTAGCAAAGTATAATAAGGATGAAACAAGGCCTCAAAGGATTCTGATAGAATCCATCAAGGACCCTCTCATTCCTTATGTTTCCAAACTTGAAACATCTAAAGCAATCTATGAAAAGCTGGAGGAGTTATTCTCAGTTAGTACAGCTGGAGAAGTGAAATCGTTGCGTAATGAACTATATAAAATGAAGATCTCCAAGGAAGAAGAAATAGCTCCCTACTTCATGAAGGTCTCTGAGATGAGAGACCAACTTCAAGAACTAGGAGAAGTTATGTTTGATAGAGAGATGACAATTGTGGTGCTCAATGCATTACCTGAGGACAATGTCACATGGTTCGGGTTCGAGTTAGGGTTCAACAATGATTAGGTTCGTTTGAGTTCGAATTTTTTGATGAGGTTTGAATGAGGTTCGCCATTAGGTTCATATATATATATATATAGGATAAAATAGTAAGAAATCGACATCAGTAAACATCCGAAAAGTTATCACGGACATGGAAACTGCAAGGATAAATTACAAGCTCGAGTTGTGACATGAGGTTATGAGTTTTGATCTATGAACTTGGTCAATGAATATGAGGTTCGATTAGGTTCGCCAAACCTCAAAAAAAAAATTAAGGTTCGTCGAACCCCAAAAATTTTTAAGGTTCGGCAAAATTCGAACCTCAAGGTTAAAGTTCGACGAACCTTGTGACATAGCCTAAGGAATGGAGCAACTTCACATCAAGTATATATACCAAGAAGGAAGCCACCCCGTTGAATGAACTTTGGTCTCTATGCAAAATTGAAGAGACTCGACTCAAAGCTAAGGATGATGTGGGATCAAAGGAGCAAGCATTTGCTGCTATGGCCAAGAGAAAAGGAAAATTTGGCAAGTTTGGTCCACAGAGAAAGGGTAAAAGAGATATGTCCAAAGTCCAATGCTTTGGCTGTCAAGAATATGGACACTATAGGAGAGATTGTCCCAAGTTCAAGAAGGACAACAATAAGAGGAAACGATAAGAAGCCCACATTACCCAAGAAGTGAAAGAAGAAGATAAGAAGCAGAAGAAGGAAGCTCCTCCGGGTCTCTAGTATGACTGAGATGAACTTCTTCACATAAGCCTTCCTTAAAGTTTTGGGTATCATAGGAACATGTAGCAGTAGGATAGAATGCATGACTTATGAGAATGGCAACTTCAAGAATGTAGGAGCATTGTGTAAAGATAGCTTAGATAAAGAAGATTCATATAGAGAAGATGTAGCCATTGAATGACCTCATCAATGCATAAAGGATTGATCATGATCACAAAGAATCATCTTAGAAAGCCACTATCATCAGTAGAAAGGAGCATTTGTAGCATGAGGACTACAGAGGATTCATGACTTTCAGGAAAAACATATGCCTCTATAGAAATTCCACTTTTGGGGATTTAAGAAAGGATGCTAAGTAGGCAAACAAGGATGTAGCAGAGCAAAGAAGATTGAAGGTAATCTCAATCAGGGAAGCTATCAAAAAGAAACTGAAATGATCAAGGAAAGAACTAAGATGAGGTATGCATCTACATTTTTCAGTTAAGTCATGTTATCATTTGTATTAATGAGCATGGGGAATTGCTCTGGAAGCATGGTCAAGAATAAGTTAAGATCTCTTTCATTAAGATATGCATGAAGACATGGTTCACACACTGAGAAATATCCTCATATGAATTATGAGATGGTTGACAAAAGAACCTATAAAGAAGCATATGGGAAAAGAGATCAGGGATAAAAAGACATCATGGACACTAAGAATCAACATCCAACAAATTTGTTGCAACATCTCCTTAAAGAAGGCTCGAGAATTCTAACAAAGGAAGAAAAAGATCAAAGGACCCTTGACACCTGGAAAGGCCTTGGAAATTTGAAGATGCAGGATGATGATGATTCAAGCGAACAAGATGTCATGATGGAAAGCCATCTTGTAAGGTACTATTTGATTTAATATTATGCTTTGATTTCTTGAATAATATATGGATGAGTTCATGCAGGGCTACTAAAACAAGAGTTGTAAATGCAAATACAACTAGCATTCATATGGTGGATGGAAATTCTTGAAAGAAACATGGAGAGGAAGAAGTAGCCATATGACGAAGGTTCCAGATATGTATCAAGAAGGCCACTTTCCATGAAGAAAGGAATGACATGATGAACTAAGAAGGAAAGTGATCGATGGTTGATGCCCTACAAGGAAGAAGCTCGACTAAATTTCATGACATCAAGGAAAGAAATTGATCAAGCAGCTGAAGGACCCACAAGAAGAAGTTGTTGATGAAAAAGGAGAGTCCCTAGTTGAGAGGGAGCTCTAACAAGTCCCTAACTAAGAGGGAGCTTGGGCAAGTCCCTGGTCAAAGGGAACTTGGGTACATTCCTTTACATGATGGGAATATCTTCCCTAGTTGAGGGGCAGAGATAGACACAACATTCTTGTCTTCACTCGAGAAGAAAGAATGGAGGATTGGGTAATCATTTGGCATCTAATGCTCTTTGAGGATATGTAGGGCATCCAAGATAAGAGTAGGCAAGAGGACCAATATTCTTTGAGGGTTGGGAACCCAAGACAAGAATAGTCCTAGAAGGTCATACTCATTGAACACTCGAGTGGGTATGTACCTTGAGAGACAATGATGAAGGTGTCTATAATCATTGGTCTCTCCAACATTCTGCTCTAATCTAATAAAAGATAGAGTTGTCAGTCAAGGCCTTGTTGTGGAAACAATGTTGGTTACTATGATGCTATAACAGATGGATTGCCAATCCGATTTCTCTTATGTGAATTATTCATATTGAAAATGCCCAAACACCTTGTAAAATGATTTATGAATACCTCCCTAGTTAAAAGGGAGTGTTGAAGAAGGTGTAACTAGGTTCGGTCTTCATAAATGTAATTTTGATCGTTGTACTTGTAAAAGAAAAAGAATTATTATTTTTGTCATTTATAAAAAATGGGTTTCTTGCCCATTTGATAGGTCAAGCACATGTTTAAGTGCTTGTAGGAAAGTCAAAGAGTCAATGTAATTGTTGAAGACCCATGTGGGCATGTTACACTATGTAAATCTATGTATTAGAGTCAAAGAAATATGTCAAAAGTGATCCTCAAAAGCAAAGACAAGTCTCCTCTTCAAGTCGGCTAAAAAAATGAATTTTTGGTGCACCTAAAGTCAAGTCGACCTCACTGGCTCAAGTTGGCCCAAATAGAAGGGACATCCTCCTATATATAGGGCAATTCGACCTCACAAAAGGATCATCAAGTGATCTCTGAAATCAGCGAGAGAAAGAGTCAAGAAAGAAGTGTGAAAAGGAGCAAGAAGGTGCTTCTAGGTCAGCGAAGAAGGAGAGAAAGGAATCCGAGTTTTGGAGGGTTGTTTTGGGGCCTAATTCTGTCACACATGCGAAGTAAGGAGGGTAGTTTTGTATTCACATCAGATCCACAAGTGCAGCAACATAATAGAGTTTGATTGGGCTAAGAAAAGACACCTAATCCCTAGGCCTCCATCTCAAGCGAAGTAGGTCTCATGTAAAGCAAGGAAAAGAAAGAAAGTAAAAGGGTCCATTTCAAGCCCTAGATCAACCACACGTGCGAAGAAATCAAAGTCGCAGTAAGGTCAAGAGGATCAACCTCTAACTTGAAGATATACCTCATTCTCTAGTCTAAATATCAAGAAGAAGGAAGATTACCAAGCGAAGGTGAGAAGGAAACGAAGAGACTAAAATAGAGGTCTTGTTGTAGCGACTACAACCACCCTCCAAAATTTTAGCCTGCACCCAAATTCGGAGCCTCCCTTGAGAGTTTCACTTGATGTTTGCATACACTCGGGTTCACTCCATGAGCTCGTGTGAGCCTCTGCACACACGTTGCTTGTTTATTTCACCCAAGCTTTTGCATGTTGATGTCAATGTCTTGCTTGCGACCATATTCTGGTCATGCTCAAGGTTTTCGCTTCGTGTGTACATGTTATGTTCGCTATGAAAACATCTGTCGCACTCACACACGGAGTCACATTCACTGTTGCGCAAGCATCGTCACGGTCAATCAGCGATCAATCACAAGTGTTGCGCTTGTCGCTCACACTGTCGGTCAATCATGTTGCACATGTGTGCCTGGTTGGGTTTGAGTCGTTTCGTCGTCAAGTCATGAGGGTGTGTTGTAAGATCACATTTGCATCTTTCACTCGTTCACACTTAATCATTTTGTTGAAGTTCTTACGACAAGACTCTCCTCTGACAGTCGGACCATCACCCCTCCAACGACTCGATCGGCTGTCACAAGAACAACGCAGAAGCACCAAGCAAGTCTTTTCAAGCTACGCTGATCGCAAGCGATCCAATCAAATTTCACGCTGGCCACCCGGAGAGTCGGACCTGGCAGTCACCCCGGGACTGACTCCCCTCAAAAATTGCGCAAAGGCTGCTAACCTTGCTTGCCCTGTTGACTGAGGAAATTGCGCAGACAAGCCGAACAGACACCAAGTGCCCGTCCCTGTCTCCCTCAGAAAATTGCGCAGTTTTCATGAGCAGGCCTTCTATTGTCCAGCAGTCTGCTCAGCTCAGAAATTGCGCAGATATGATCACTAGGTCGGCTTCCCAGCCTCAATGCAGTTTCCCTCGCCAGCAACTCCTAGCAGCAGACTACCAGTTCCCTCCAGGGACTGCACAGTTTATGTTGCCAAGCTCCCAGTAGCTGACTACCTGATCCCCTTGGGAATTGCGCATTTTTTGCTGCCAGTGACCCAGCAGCCAACTACTAGTTCCCTCTGGGAATTGTGCAATTTTGGCTGCCAGGCTCCTGGCCAATTCCTCCAAAAAACTACGCAATTTCTGCCTGCTGATCCTCCATGCAGCCCGGCCTGTTCCTCCATAAAATTGCGCAAATTTTGCCTTCCAACCCCTGTTGCTCGCTCGTTCCAGAAAATGCGCAGATTATGTCTACCTTGCCTTCCTGCAACCCAGACTGTCCCTCCCAAAATTTGCGCAATTTTGCCTTCCAGCCGAGCCAAACCTCGCAGACAGTCATTGTCAACTCGAATTACCCATCTTCATCACACAGTGACCCTTGCGCAGTTTTCATCAGCAGTGCCCGGAGCCATCATCCCGCCTCGCAACCTTGCTGCCTCTCCTAGTCACCTGCATCCGAAATGATCATGTGTCATGGTAGACTAGTAGTTTTTTGGATTTGATGTCATCTCGTCATGACTAACTACAGGTACAGGTACACCAACAAACATGGCACGACAACGAATGGGATGAACAAAGGGAGCACATGTAGAAGGACAGGTTCACCAACAGACGAACAAATGATGCATGCAAAGAGATGTGCTCGCGAATGGATGATCATGCAAAGATGTGTTCGCGGACGGACGAACGAGCAAACATGTAAGATGTGCTCACGGACGGACGAACATGCACCTTTCGTGAACAGATGAGCCTATCAAGCCTTCCAACATATAAGCAAGGAGCAACGTGCCAAAGCAACATCAAGCGATCTAGACCATCGAAGACTTCGCACACTTTGCCATGCGGAGGTGATGCTGTGATACACCATGAAGACATTCATCACCCAGCAGCACTGCAGCTCGACATGCACTCCAGTAGCAGCACGAATGTACCATCACTGTCATGTCAATTCATGTCATGAGTCATGTTGTCCACATCTCCACTGTGGGCCATGTTGTCAAATCAATGTAATGTTACGTGGAAGTCCAAGAGACCCACTTATTGTACAAAGAGTCATGTAAAGTCGAAAAGTCATGGAAGTCAAACAGTCATGAGGGTAGTCGAACAGCCACAAGGGTCAGTTTCACCCTTGGCTATAAATAACCCCTCATTTGTACATGAAAGGACTTTTTCACCTCAGCTCCTCCCACATAGCCAAGAGAGTATATAATCTTTTCTTTGAGGAGTAAGTAGTGGCTCCAACACCCCACACTCGGGGTTAGTGATGTATGGTGTAATGATGTGTCTTGGAACTTTTGCTTAATTCAGAAGCCTGCTAACAGGCCAGCACGTTTTCACACATGTATTGTAACTGTTGTAAGACTAATCTTGAACACTTGTAATGCATGTTGCTTTAACCTGTGTTGAACACTTGAACTATTTCACTTGTTGTAATACATAATTTGTTAATGAAAATGTGTTGTATATGTTGTTAACGTTGTCTCGCCCATGGTGGCTATCTCCCGGACATCAGACAGACCTTTCACATAAAGCTTGTTGTAACAACCGTTGCACTCGTTCGGACTCATCCGTTGAGTGTTGTACGTGTTATCTTACCTTGTGTGTTGTGACTACCGCATCCGTGTGGACTGCTCCTCCGGAAGTTGTGCACGTCCTGTTGTGTTGTGTGTTCCTAGCCGAGTTGGGACTTCATCCCAACCAACTTGGGACTCACTTTCACCCTCTCCCTTTACAGTGAAAGAACCATTGACACAAGTACACTAGAAATCACCAGGCACGCGAACCTCACTTCTCGAAGGCAAAGCAAACCACTCTCATGTGTTGACAAGCAAGAGTTAAGGCAAATCCTTAAGACAATGGCAATCGAGCCATCATACCGGATGGAACTCCCACACCAAATGGTGTGAGGTCTAGTTGGGACTTCATACCGGGGTGATCCCCTGAATGTTGGCGGGTCCAGCACCATCAACAGGTCTCTAAGGAGACCTAGGGTTTCTACAGAGTGTCATCAGTTGCCGGAAGAAGAGCGAAGGAAGAGGCCAGGGTGCAATGCAAAAGGAGGCATCAGTTAAGGAACAAGAGAAAGAGAGACTGTGTCTTGTGCTTGGTGGATCTACTTGTCAAGGGTCTAGGGTTTGGCATTTGTCAATTGAAGCTTCAATAAGAGAAATTTTGCAGAAGGGTTCTCCTCTCTAGGAGAGAGAGGTTTTGCCCTGGCTGAGAGCCAATATCTTGTGTTCTTGTCTCTTTTGTTTTGGTAATTGTTTAATGAAGTAAGAGAACACACTCTAATAGTAATAAGAGAAGATTGTGCTAATAAGAAAAAGGAAAAAGTACATCACAAATAGTTATCATCGTCAAAAGAATCTCATCCTACCTAGATGCCCTAGATTCTTCAACAATGAGAACCTGAGAGATAGCATTCACCACTCATGTTCCATTCGCATAAGTGACATGTTGAGCACACAATGAGTATAATGTTGTAATGTCTTTAAGCATTGTTGTTAACCTAGCTTTGTGCCCCAAAGAATCTAGGAATTGCCATAGGTATCATCCTTGAAATAAGGGGAAGTGCCCAGAGGTTTTCCTCAAGATATACTACGATGACTAGATATTAAAAATTAAATAAAACACACACACATATCCACTTTCTAAATATAAAAACTCCAAAACTCAAATAATTAAGGTCCTAAGTTCTTAAAAAACTTTAGGAATTGATTCTAAAAACCCACATCAAAAACAAACATAATAGTGAACATCTCAATCATAACAACAATCAATATAAACAACCTTGTATAAGCCACAATGACTTCATCCAATCTAATGATACCTCATGCACATTGGTAACCACTTGATTGATGGCCAAGTTCAAACACACCCAAATAAGAGCCATGAAAATGGTGAGATGCCCAAGGCATTGCCACAAAAGCAAACTTCATAATGCTTGGAGAAGGACCACAAAAAAGGTCAATTTCAAGTATAAACTCAGTCAAATAAGCAATTGAATGAATAGAAATTAGAAAATTAGAGAGTTCAAGATTCTTGACTTAGCATTCATAATGCATCAAGAGTTGGTTAGTTACTTAGAGTATCTCTTAACTTAAACTCAGGACAAATCTATACAGTTGTAACTATGATAACTAGCACACCATTCGAATGGCCCCACCTCATCATTGATCTTAGATAACTAATGAAGTTAAGCATTCGACCAACTATCCATCGCAATAGAGCCATCTATACTGCATGAAACCTTCAATGGTAGCTAAATCTTTCTAAGCATGCTTTCTCCATGTCAACTAAAATTGTGTGAAAATTTCTTGTAACTAGGTGTGTCGTATAATATGACCATCATTAACTTCACAAACTATTTACTCATAATGAAAGGAGTGAACCACATTAAAAAAGATTCCACATCAAGGAGAAATGATACTAGAGCAAAGTCAATGATCAATGGTCCTTCCATCCTTAATATTAGCATATTAGTATGAGCCCCTATGAAAGGTCACCTATAAGACGACAATACTAAATTTAACCAAGAAACTAAAACAAAAATACTATGGCAATCCCTACAATAGCAACAACATTAGTCCCACATAGAAAGAAAACAACAATAGTCCCAATGGTCTCACCTTTAAGGATATCATGGGCATAGGAGCCTTTGATTGTTAAATAATCAATGAATTGGAGGCTATAAGAAGTTGGCCCTTCATTGTTCCCTAACCTTAAACCTTTCATCTTTTGGATCGATGCAAGGTCTTGCTCCTTCATTTGAGGTTTTATTAAATTAGATGTTAATTTTTATATAACAATTGCTTCATTTTTCAACCATACAATTTGCAAATGACTTGTGTTTTCCTTAAACCCTTGGCACACTTTTCTCTCAAGATCCATGAAACTATCACCAATATGAGTGTAAACATTATTAAACTTGCCAAACATTGTACCAACAATTACATTATTTTGATACCAACAGACATTGTTAAATCAAACAGCTAGTTAAGGGTGTTTGCAGCCCCTCACCACATATAGTCCAAAAAGCTTATGACCAAGACCATATTAATACCTTCTTTACTTATCGCAAGAGATTTTTAACTTTAGCTGTTAGGGGGGATTCTTTCATGTATCTTCCTGTGTGAAGTACTCTCATCCCTCAAAGGACAACTCTATTAGCTCATCTAACTCAAACAACAATCCAAACAATATCCTCAAACTCAACATCAATAATGACTTTACAATTGTTGATAGCATTGCATATTCACCCTTTAATGAGGATATACAAATTGTGTCATCTCTTCCACTCCTTGTTTGTTTACTTTCCTCTTCTACTAGAGTAGCTCATTTCATTTTGTTATATCACTTTGCCCTATTCTTTAGTTGGTGTCATCTAATATTTTTGGGATTATATTCTCTTTTTCAAAACCCCTTTTTTTCTCATGGTTTTATTAGGTGCGATGCTTTAGGCACTCTTTTTACCACCTTATTGTTGGTTGTGCTTTTGAACCCATGCCTATTTTGGTCATTCATCGACATTCAAATAATATCTTTCTTCTCTCAATGTTTCCACAATACAAATACAAAAAATGAAAGTAGTAGAGATTAAAAAAAAAAAAAAACTTGAAAAACACTCCTTGTTGTTTGCGCCATTGAACATTAGAGGAACACAATGAACATTACAAACTCATTATTGTTGCTTGTCTTAAAAAAGACAAAGGCAAAAGAAGACAAATATAGCACCACAAGGGTCAATACTTACCACCAAGTAGAGAAAGATTCTACCAGTGAACTACAATTCTTTGTAGGGACAAAATCATTCATCCAAAGGAGATCCAAGGATCAATAAAGGCACATGCAATTTATTGTGAATAAATTGATTAATATTAGCGAAGTGGGAACAACTTGAGTATGAGTGTTATTTAAGAGGGGGTGCACCAATGTCCACTACAAATTATAGTGTCCCTTAGGGATCTCATTACTATTGGGATTGTGACAACAATTAAAAGAGGTAACAAAAATTATGGTAAAAAACAAATTTACTTAAAGTGAAAATTTGGTAGTTCATGTAACAATGGCAATTCATGTAAAGGTGGTAATTATGTTAAAGACATAATATATCTATGTAGCCCTAAGAGCCAATGTAATTCAATTTTGTAATGATTGTTGTGGAATGATTGTAAGTTTTACCTCTGAGCAATAAAAATACCAATACATTGTCCCGTGGATGTCTCATTGGCATGTTGTCAAGGTTTTACCACATAATCTGTGTCTTCTTGAATGTTATTTTCTTATTTTGTTTTACCTTTTCCATTATTTCTTCATAACTAGTTTGTGTTGCAAATTTATATGATTTTGTGGGGCTCACATTTCTTCAACAAGTGGTATCAAAGCTTATTTTTATTTTATTATTTCATAGCAACTATGTTAGAGTTTGGTGTTTGTTCTGCAACATCAAATGGCAAAGGTTTCAAAGGAAAAGTTCAAGTTGTAGAAGTTAAATAGGAAGAATAACTTCAAGCTGTGAAAGCCTAGATGCCCAAACTGCAGTGTTCCACAAAGATGTGTCCCACCTCTGGGCAGTGTCTTCCTCTTTGTTCTATTTGAGCAAAAAACAAGCCTATTAAGAATTTTTTTATTAGTATTGTTGTCGAGCATTCATCTTCATAACCCACATCAATTTTTTAATGTATTGAAGTGGATCCTTGATTTTCCAAATTGTCCCCTTCGCTCAATCAATTGTTGATTTTTGGGTAGCATCGGATGTGCTCTAGCTCCAAAATTTTGTGGAGGAGCTAGAACACATGAGATCCAAGGCCCATAAATCGTTTGATGAAATTCCACCCAGATTGCATTTTATTAAAATAATTAATATTTTGATGGGGTTCCTAAGTCTAAACTTAGGAAAATTAAAATATTAATGGGTATTAAAAGAAAATATGGGTGAGAAGCTTCTAAGAGACGAGGATCAATTCTAATTTAATCTTAGCTGTTGATTAGAGACTTAATCTCGGTTGTTGATTTCTCAAAAGGAAAAGTATAAATGGAGGCTTGGGGTCAGTTGGAGAATACACACACACAACAGCACTTGAGCTAGATTGAAATTATGGGGCGTGGTTTGCTGAGAATTTTGGAGTAAGCTTCTAGTGCAAAGAGAGGCAGTTCGGTAGAGGGACTTCAGTCCAAGACCGAGAATACATAGCAGAGAGGCAGCACAGCACCAGGGAGAGACAACGCAGCTCCAAAAGGGTGACGCAAAGGCTAGAGGAGTTGATGCAGCCACTTAGAGGCAACACTGGGGTTTCTGTGAGGTAAAGAGAGCAACAGTTCAACAAATCTATTTCTGGGCCGAGAAGGCTCACCAGGAGGGTGACGCAGTTCTAGCGCAGAGCTTGGAGCAGCCATCGCTGCACAACACTGGGGTCAGCGCAATCACCTGTGGGATTTGTTCATCCAGTTGTTGGATCCGCCAAAATATCTGTCTCCGGATAGAGGTACTTTTGTCGGGTTTACTCTATGTTGGGTGAGCCGGATTTGGCACCCTAGTTGTATTCAAAAATCTTCTTAATAATAAAACCCTCATATCTGTTGCACCGGTTTTCCCACACTAGGTTTTTCCGGGGACGTTTAGTCCAAAAATAAGTGTCCTTTGTGTGGTTCTCTCATTTATTTTTCAGTACTTGATTTGTATATTGGTGTAGGCTGCAATGTATTTGCATTGATATTTTCTGAATATTTATGAAAATAACTTGTTAAAATGAAGAATACAAGTAGGTAATGCACATCAATTTACTGCAGTAGGATTTTTGGTTTGTTAGATTCAAATGTGTTCATTCATTATACTGAGCACGTGTTGATGAATACAAATAATTTAATATAGATTTTTCAATTGAGATCGGTAGCAATATGAAAGTGATGTGTTCTTGTAATTGCTCGAATGAAGGTTGAAAAGCAAAATAAACCTTCAGCTACCATAACAAATTTATTCATTAGTGTTTGGCTTGAGCTGTTGGCATTCACATTTATTTTGGGCTAGCAATTAACACAGATTTTGCATTTTGTTGTGAGTGCCACCAATAAACTGTTGGAACCTTCATACATATGAACATAGTGCACTAGATTTTGTAGTTGAAATTGACCTTGGCTTTCCACAATAAGCAGATCAAGACTTAAAAAACTAATAAGCAAAGTCATTTCTTCGCGCCTATTGGAGAAGAGTTAGCAGAGGAACTTGTACTCACCCTAATGGAGAAACAAAATAGAATTTCCATAGCAGATCCATAAGGGAGAGACCAGACAGTGGGCTCTAAGTCCCATGTTTACTAATCAGTCTTCCAAATTACAAGAACAAGTGGATCAACCATTTGAAATGAAAGAACAAGTGGACCAACCATTTGAAATGAAAGTGGTTTTAAAATTTTGGATTCAGGAGGGGAAAGGAGAGAGAGTAAAGAGAATTGATTAGGGAAAAGAGATAAAAATGATATAATAAAAAATTATTGTGGATAGGTTGCTTCTCTTCAAATATTTTTTAGCCTAAATTTTTATTTGCAAGGCAACTAAATTGTTTATTCCTGGACTCTAATGGAATCGAATTAACCTTTACCCTGATCACTCCTAAATTAAATCAAAGAACATGGACTGCCCAAAATTCCTGGATTCTTAACAAAACCATGCTTAACTCTACTCCAATCACTCCTAAAATCAATCAAAGAACATTGACAATTTAGCTCAATGCCAATCATTGCCGAGAACCCACATGTGGTTTAGGGGTAAGTGGGGATGATTACCACCATACTAGCAAGAAAGGCCCTATATTGTCTTTAAAAGTTGATATGCCTTACTTATATTGTCCTACTTATATTGTCTTTGAAATGCCCTACTTATATTGTCTTTGATATGCCTTGACCTATAAACTCCCAAAATATGGCTCAAAAAACCTCTTTAATATTGTTTAAAACGACCAAAAATATAAATGTAGACTACATTGTGAATATTTCCAGGAATGAATATTTTTTTATGGTTTATTGGAGATCCAGAGTGTGAAATTCTTCTAAAAATGCATACCTTTATAATTATGAAATGTATACTTCTATACTGGAGCCATGCTGGATATTTTCAGTGTATTTTTTCTGTGCTGAATCGCTTTCGAGTTTGTAATCAATGACCTATTAACCCCCAAAATATAGCCCAAAAAACTTCTATAATATTTTTTTAAAAACACCAAAAAATATCAATGTAAACTACATTGAGAAGTTTTCCAGGATTTAGTATTTTTTATAGTATATTGGGCATTCCAAAGTGTGCAATATATATATATATATATATATATACACGCACACACACTTCTGTACTGGAGCCATACTGGATAATTTCATTGTGTATATTTCTTTATACTGAATCGCTTCCGAGTTCGCAATCGTCCCCGAATCTTTCTAATACGCTTGCCACCCTTACAATGCGAAATTAAATCAGAGTGGGATATGCCCCACCCGATAAAAGGCTGCTTTAAAGCCGGGATGGGACCGTGTTTATGAGGTTCGTGATCCCATTGTACACAGAACAGAGTTTCATAGTCCCTCCATTTAAACTGAGGGCGTCAAAAAGTGTATATATGTGTATGTACTACCATAATTTTCCATTAATTGCGTGAATTGAAATATGAATAGGACAAGACCAATCCCATAAATACGAATAAGGGTACTGTTATTTAACCCAAAAAAATCCACGGCTGCCTTTCTAAACGGTTCTACGCTACAAATTCACACCTAATTGTTCCTAAAAAATAATAAATTTTAAAAAATGCCGCGACATAAACCCTAATCGACAAACCCTCCGAATTGTATTTAGCATTTACCGACGGAAAAAATCAAACGTTTATTGAGAATACTCTTGAAGCTATTTTGTTTTGCTCAATGGATAGGACACTCAAAACCACTTTTAAAGACGATGGAAGCTAAAATATGAGCTTTTTTGGAGCTAATTCTGTGAATTGTTCTTGGAATACCAGAAATTGCCCTTCTGAAGGGCATTCTAGGCAATGAAAACGCCTTTTTCAAAGGCAATTAGGGCACACGTACCTGGGAGCATCAGACAGACAAATTCCTGAGGCCCGTAAGTTTAGGTCAACGCCCTGCCTTCCTCCGCCTATTACATATGTATATGTGAGCGAAAAATAGCGTCTTTATTATTCAACGCCCTGCCCTCCCACATATATCTGAGCAAAAAAGAGCCTCTTTGTTATTCATGCCAGCATGTGTTAGGGTTCTCCTGCCCCTTAACTAGGCGCCTAACCATTATAGACCCGGGGTTAGAGGGTTTAGGGTTTAAGCAATTAAGCGTCCAAGACGGAAAATCAAGCGTTTGGTCGACTTGTCTACAGTATTATTCTTTGATTTTGTTTTAAATTATTATTTTGTTTTTGTTTTTTAATTATATAAAAATATTTACTTTTATTTTAATTAAATGTTTTTAAGATAAATTTGATATTGTAATTTTAGTGGCTGAGGGTGTATGATAAGAGAAGTTTTTAAAAATATAATTTATTTATAATTAAAAAATATCGTTTAAATAATATAAAATTAAAATTTTGTTGTTAAATTTTAATTAAAATTTTGTTATTAAATTTTAGTGATGATTGTTAAAAAATTGAAAAATAATATAAAATTATAATTTTGCTATTAAATTTTAGCGATGATTATTTAAAAAATGAAAAGTATATAATAGTTAGATTTATATGGAAAAAATGATTTTACATTTCTTTTAATTTAAAATAAGCTTAATATGTTGTTGTTTAATACTTATTTTTATGTAAAAAGTAATTGATAGCTAAATTAAAGTAAAAACAACTAAAAATTAAAATTACTTATATCTCATCTTGCAACAAGAAGGGAGTGGCATTTAGGCAAAAGAATGTAATAGTTTTTTATGCATTTGTAAACCATTTTGCAACAAACATTTTGGTCTCATCGTATAGACAAATGCTTTCAATAATGAATAAGGTGGGAGGTTTACCAACACTAAACAATGAAAGTAAATATAATGATTTAATATTCTTCTTTCTTACTATTTATTATGTATTAAATATATAAGATAACAAATATTAATATAATATAGGTAATATTCAATATCTACTAATTTTTTTTTAATATTTATATATATTTGTAATAGTCTTCTTGAAAATTTCATGTAATAAAAGTTAATAAAGGCAAAAATAAGACCACGGTTAAGGGACACGTATTCCAAGCTAAATGTTGGGCAAAGATATCCTAGTGGACATCACTAGATGTGTGGCAAAGGCTAAGGAGGAGACATTAAAAAGCAAAAAGGCATTTTTGGCACATTTATTAATGAAAATAAAGGAAAATAGGAAAAAATAAAGGTAAAAGGTCACGGGTTGCATGTGAGGAAGAAATTGAAAGAAAATAATGGAAAATGAAAAAAATAGAAGCATCATTAATAAGAAAAGGCCTTTGAGGATCAATTGGTAACATTTTGTTACTTCGAGTTTGGATCTCTCTCATTATTCGCTCTCTCTCACTCTTGGTCTCTTAGAGTTTTCTTAGAACACTCTAGCTTTGGATCAAGGAAAGACAAGCAAGCAAAGGGAAAGGAAGGAAAGCAAGGATCAAGGAATAAAAGTAAGCAAAGGGAAAGGAAGGATCAAG
Organism: Pinus tabuliformis; assembly: GCA_031772625.1. NCBI lineage: Eukaryota > Viridiplantae > Streptophyta > Pinopsida > Pinales > Pinaceae > Pinus > Pinus tabuliformis. The sequence goes on along the minus strand of CM062807.1, from coordinate 1,215,742,842 downwards.
GAAGAAAAGCAGGATCAAGCAGCTTCAGCGGGAATACTTGTAGGTAATCTTTTGCATGTGTGATTTCCTAACTGATTTGGACATACATGGCTTTGCATGTTGGTGTATGGTTCCCTTGTTGTCGGTGGCATGGTTTTGTCGGGTTATGACAATGGTTTTCACCCTAGCCTTGTCTTTTTCAGATGATATGGTGTTGGGATGTCTATTTCGGTTTTGAACTTTGGTTTGTCGGATGGATTTTGGAATCTAGGGCAGAGGTGGTCTCAAGTTTCATTCCCAAACGCCTAGGAATCCCTTGACCGGTTTTGGCGGGATACATGAAGAAATTTTAACCCCCACTCAGGTTATCAGTTTTCCTTATCACTGCATGCATTTAGTTTTAAATCCAAGCATGATAAAAATTCTAAAATATGGAAATGATAATATTTTTCTGAAAACCCAATTTTATAGATTTCACAACTACTGAAATTGCAAAAATAAAGCACAGCGAAATTATGACAGCCACACATAGAAAATAACACAGTGATTTTTGGTCAAATGACCCTAGAAAAACCCTCTATAACTCTTGGGGAAACCAGTTTGAGAGCTCTTATTTATTTCTGAAAATGATTTTACAGAGAAATTGAAATACACAGTAAAAATTCCAGCAACCACAAATTACAACTTATCTCGATTTTTGTGCTTGAACTCCACCTTGAAAATCGTGCCAATCAGCAAACAGCCAAAACAGAAATTTTTACAGCAATAAAACAACATTAAATGTTGTATGACCAACCTCGAAAAATGTGCCCAAAACTTGTTGTCCCTCTTCCTCGATTTCTGTGCCTTTCTCCTGTTGTACGGTTTTTCCTTGGGATGCGTGCCAATAAATGTTGCTGCCCAGATTTGCTGAAATGTCTTCTTGCTACTCTCCTTCACTTCCTCACTGCTCAGAAATTCTCTCTTTGCTCTCTCTTCTCTTTCTCTCAAATGCTCATGAAAGAATGAATTGATCTTTTCATCTTCTCTTCTCCTTTTATTCTCTAAATGACATTTTGGGTTACCCTAAGATCTAATGGCTGAGATTCGTTTAGATCTAGGGATGAGAATAAATGTGCATTTAATTCTCACTTTCTATTTTTTAACTCACCCACTTAAATGAGACCCACTTAGCCTTTTATTTCCATGGTCACTTTTTCACTTTCTAATTCTTCATTCACTTTAATAAAGTCACCTTTAAATTATAATGTAACTTTACCACTTATAAAGTCATTTTTAAATTATAATGTAACTTTACCACTTATAAAGTCACTTTTAAATTAAATTGACTTTACCACTTATAAAGTCACTTTAGGCGAAAAGTAAAAAATAAATTTGAACACTTTTCCCTAGGCCAAAGATCAAAGCCTTAGGGAACCACTTGTCCTCTAGTACCAGAATTTTAACACTTCCTCTTACCGAGGAAAGTGTTCCTCACCACTCCCATCTTGTCTCTGAAGTATACATGCTTGCCCCATGGTAAGGCTTTGGTGAAAATGTCTGCTACCTGCTCATTTGTAGAAATGTACTCAAGCTTGACAACTCCCTTTTGGACATAGTCTCTAATGAAGTGATACTTGATCTCAATATGCTTTGACCTGTCATGAAAAATTGGATTCTTCGTGAGTTTTATGCAACTCTGATTATCGCAGTAAATTACTGAAGGTCTCAATGCCTGACCAAATAGACCAAACAACATCTTGCGAAGCCATATGGCCTCACAACTAGCCAAACTAGCAGCCATACACTCTACCTCAGTTGAGCTCAATGCAACTAACTTTTGTTTCCGGCTGATCCATAACACAACTGCCGAACCTAACCCAAAACAACACCCGGAAGTACTCTTCCTATCTGAAGCACAACCTGCCCAATCTGAATCCGTGTACCTTGCTAGTCTCACTCCATCACCCTGTCTATAATCCAAACCAAAATCCACAGTCCCTTGCAAGTAACGAAGAATGTGTTTTGCAGCTACCAGTGCACTCTCCTAGGCTCACACATGAACTGACTCATAGTGTTAACTACAAAACATATATCTCGTCGAGTGTTGACCAAATACATCAAACAACCAATCAACTGTCCGTATAGAGTAGGATCCACCAACTCGGAATCAAAAGTGCGAAGCTTCTTCCAGTTAGTGATCATAGGTGTAGACATGGGTTTGTAGTCCTTCATGTGAAATCTGCTAAGAATATCCACAATGTACTTCCCTTGTCCCAGGAAGAAATGTCCCTCCTCCTACCACACCTCTAATCCCAAAAAAGAATGCATCAAGCCGATATCCTTCATCTCAAACTCTGAAGCAAGATCTCTCTTGCAGCCCTTAATGAGTCTCTCTTCGCCGGTGATGATCAATTCATCAACATACAACACCAAAATGAGAGGCTCCTCACCCACCACAATGAAGTATAGGTTCGGATCAACCTCACTCTTTGTGAAACCCAACTGCTGCAAGTATGTATCAATCCTCGAATACCAAGCTCTAAGAGCTTGCTTCAGGCCATAGAGTGTCTTTTTCAATCTTCATACATGGGACTCCTTCCCATGCACCTCAAATCCCTATGGTTGCTCAATATAAACCTCCTCTTGAATGAAGCCATTGAGAAATGTGATCTTTACATCCATCTGGTGGATCTTCCAACCCATCTCTGCTGCAATCGATATAATGGAATGAATAGATGTATATTGAGCTATGGGAGCGAAGGTCTCCTCATAGTCAACTCCCTTTACCTGTGAGAACCCTCTCACCACAAATCGAGCCTTGAACTTCTCGATGTTGCCATCTGCAGCATGCTTTATCTCGTAGAGCCATCTGGAAGTAACAACTTATTTACCTTCAGGCCTCGGCACTACCTCCCAAACATCATTCTTCATAATAGAATAATACTCCTCCATCATGGCCTCTCTCCAGACCTACTCGCTGGCTACTTCCTCATAACTAGAAGGTTCGGAGTCAACAATGCTTGTTACCAATGCCATGTAACTACAAAACTACTCAGGTGGTTTACTCTCTCTAACCTGTCTCTTTGACCTAGCAACTGATGTGGCCTCGCGCAAGGTATCTTGAAGCCACTTGGGCTTCCTCCTCCCTGAGCATACTTCTCCCACCAGAGTGAAAGAATCCTCATCATCATCAAAAGCCTAGACTCCTAAATGCCTGTCAACTGACCTCATGCCTGAACTTGTGCCTGTAGATGTTGAAGTATCGTGCGAACTGTCCATTAGTGGACTACCCTGTGAACTGCTCTGCGGACTGCCCTGCATGCTGCTCGAAGAACCACCCACCTGACTCTGAGAGCCACTGCTCACTGATGGACTTAACATTGTAATCGACATACCTCTTGATCCCTGACCACTAGATCCCTGTGATTGACTTAGCTGCTCCTGAGGGTCTGGTGACTCTGGATACTCTAACTCTCGTGACCTCTTGAAAGCTCTCTCCTCCTCGAACTTCACATCCCACCTGACAACCACTTTCCTTTGTGTAGGAATATAAATCTGATAAGCTTTCGAGGTCTCGCTATAACCCACAAAGATGCCCTTGTCTATAGTGGGCTCTAGCTTGGTCTTGTCCTCCTTGGGGACATAGGAATATGACGGGCCCCCAAAGATATGAAAGTGCCCAACATCAAGCTTCTTCCCAGAAAAAGCCTCCTCCGGAGTCACATTCCCCAAGGCACGATGTGGACTCCTATTTTGCAAGGACACATCAATGTTGCAGGCCTCTGCCCACAAAAATAAAGGTAACCCCTCATCATGAAGCATGGCTTTGGCAGCCCCTGCAATGGATTTGTTCTTCCTCTCTGCAACCCCATTCTGCTGGGGGTAGTAAGGAACTGTGAACTCCCTCCTAATGCATGTCTCAGCACAAAAATCAACAAACTCACCAAGGTATACTCTCCTCCATTGTTCGACCTGAGGACCTTGATCTTCCTACCTGTCTGAGTCTCCACAAGAGCTTTGAACTCTTGAAACCGCTTGAAGACCTCACTCGACCTCACTCTTGGTTTTCAAGAAATAAATCCAGGTCTTCCTGGAGTGGTCATCAATGAATAAAACATAGTACTCATAGCCACTCAATGATACATGAGACATCCGACCACTCACATCGGTATGTATCAAGTCAAGGATCCCGATTGCTCTGCTGTCACTGCTGGGAAAAAGGGATCTGGCAAACTTCCCCATAGCACATCCTCTACATACCTCAAGGTGATCAGAACTGAAATCTGGCACACCAGTGGTGATCTCCCGTAATGTACTCAAGGCCCCATGATACATGTGCCCCATCTTACGGTGCCAAATCTCACACAACTCTAGACTGCTAGATCTGTTGTCGGTCTTGTCTCAGGTGCTGCTACTCAATGCCATCAGGGGCTGGAATGAGAACTTGTACACCTTGGCATGGCACACACCAATCTCTCTAGCTGAAGAAGCTAGAGTTCCCCTAGGATATATAAGCACCTGCACTTTCCTGAACAACACATCATACCCTCTATGCTCAAGCGCTGAGACGAATATCAGGTTCTTCTTCATTCCAGGCACATATAGAACATCTAACACTTTCAAGGGAGGTTTGGGTCCCCTATCAAATGTCAATGTCCCCACACCTACTGCTCTAACAATGCTATCATCACCAAGTACTACCTCCATATCAGTATCACCCTCTGAAAGCTCTGAGAAGTACTCTCTGACTCCTGTCATGTGGCGAGAAGCGCCATTGTAACCATACCAAATGCTAGAAGATGCTCTGCTAGTAGCGAGGAATGCACACTCCCTCTGAACTTGTATGGCAGGTGATTGTGCACTAGTGGCCTCACAAGCTATGAACCCAAACTCCCGATCAAATCTCTCTGAGAAGCTCTCTATCTCTGTAGAAGCTACCATGGGTTTGTCTTTTCCTTTCTTGTTTTTTTTCTCTGGACACACAACAGCATAGTGTCCCAACTTTTTGACAATTCCAACATTTGACTTTAGAATAGTTCTTCTCCTTGTTCTGATGTTTGCATTTACCTTTTCTTTTGCCTCCACTGTTGGAAGCTTGCTTCTTTGATCTACCCTTCTTGCCTCTTGCTAACAATGCCACATTGTCATCCTCCTCCACCTGTTTGGCTGCCCCAAGACGGTTCTTTATGTTCTCATTGTGAATGTAATCATCCCACAACCTCTCCCAATCGGGAAGGTTTTCCCGTGCAACAATGCCATCCACAAAATTCTCCCAAGTCTTGGGAAGACCATTCAAAGCAATTCTCACCAACTCAGTGGATGCAATGATCTCACCTATCACTGCCAACTCATCTCTCACTGAAGTGATATTTGTGAGGTATGTTGTAGCATTGTTAGTCTTAGCCATTTTAATGGCCTTCAGTTTCTCCTTTAAGACCATTTTTCTATTTTCATTTGAGCTTTAGTAAAGACTGGTCAAGGCTGTCCACATCTCATGTGCATAAGTCTTTCCTCTCGCATGAGGAATGACATGATCTTTGATTCCTTCCAGAATCAACCTTTTTGCCTTATCATTTTTTTTGTTAAACTCTGCCAACTGTACAGGGTCAGCAGGTACTACTATTAGGTTCTGTGTGGTATTTACCATAATGCCCCAGACTTCTGCTTCCTCAAAGATGCTATGGATTCTCTCCTTCCATGCATTGTAATTGTTCTGCCCATCCAACCTGTCTTCAACTCTCAAACCCAAAGACATGTTTCACTGTCTACCAAATTGAAATTTTCAAATCTGTGGTAAAGGTTTCTATTTTTTGTGTAAAAATCAGATTGTTGTAATTTTCACTTTGTTGTCCCAAACTGCACTTTTCAGCCAACCAAGCTCTGATACCATGAAGAAATTTTAACCCCCACTCCGGTTATCAGTTTTCCTTATTGCTCCATGCATTTAGTTTTAAATCCAAGCATGATAAAAAATCTAAAATCTAGAAATGATAATATTTTTCTGAAAACACAAATTTAGAGATTTCACAACTACTGAAATTGTAGAAATAAAACACAACAAAATTATGACAGCCACACACAGAAAATAACACAATGAATTTTGGTCAATGTGACCCTGGAAAAATCCCCTACAACTCTTGGGGAACTTTATTTCTGAAAATGATTTTACAGAGAAACTTAAATACAAAGTAAAAATTCTAGCAACCACAAATTACAACTTATCTCGATTTTCGTGTTTGAACTCCACCTCGAAAATCGTGCAATCAGCAAACAGCCAAAACATAAATTTTTACAGCAATAAAACAACATTAAATGTTGTACAGGCAGCCTCGAAAAATGTGCCAAAACTTATTGTCCCTCTTCCTCGATTTCTATGCCTTTCTCCTGTTGTATGGTTTTTCCTTGGGATGCATGCCAATAAATGTTGCTGCCCAGATTTGCTGAAATGTCTTCTTATTGCTCTCCTTCATTTCCTCACTGTTCAAAAATTCTCTCCTCGCTCTCTCTTCTCTTTCTCTCAAATGTTCATGAAAGAATGAATTGATCTTTTCATCTTCTCTTCTCCTTTTATTCTTTAAATGACCTTTTGGGTTACCCTAAGATCTAATGGCTGAGATTCATTTAGATCTAGGGATGAGAATAAATGTGCATTTAATTCTCACTTTCTATTTTTTAACTCACCCACTTAAACGAAGACCCACTTAGCCTTTTATTTCCATGGTCACTTTTTCACTTTCTAATTCTTCATTCACTTTTATAAAGTCACCTTTAAATTAGAATGTAACTTTGCCACTTATAAAGTCACTTTTAAATTAGAATGTAACTTTACCACTTATAAAGTCACTTTTAAATTAAATTGACTTTACCACTTATAAAGTCACTTTAGGAGAAAAGTAAAAAAAATAAAAATTGGACACTTTTCCCTAGGCCAAAGATCAAAGCCTTATGGAACTATTTGTCCTCTACTACCCAAATTTTAACAATACACAATAAAGCCTGAGGGAGAAGTCTCGATTTAGGGCCTAGTGATCCGGGTTTGGATTGCGGGAAATCCTGATAGGATGGTTTCGATTTAGGGCCTAGTGATCCGAGATTGGATTTTGGTAAAACCTGAGAGACAAGGAGACGAAAAATCCCTCAAGGATAACAATGGATTCTGGATGGCATTCCAAGTTTGATTCGGTTGTGATCAGATTACCGGTTTTGGTGTGTTCACGATTTGGTGAGGGTGGAGGTGGTTTAACCTCTAGACTTCCTTGGTTGTTCTTGGATTAGTTGTTTTATGAGATCCCCTTGGAATATGGCACGGGGGTGACTGGCTGAAAGAGAGATTCGTTCAGCCTTGTCTATGGTCGAGTGGCACGTGGAAGTCCCAAACCTGGTCGGATTTGCCTATGTTGATAAAAGTTAAGTTCTCTTACTTTTGTAGTTGTTTATCTGTGGATTTAATGGTTGTCATATCTCTTATATGTATGGGTTTTTGTTGGTTATCAGCATGGTTAAATGACTGGTTCATGTCATGGTTATTTCATGTATTTACTTGTAATTGTTAAATGGATGGATATAAGACCTAATTGATCATGTATTAGTTCAGTGGAGAATGAGTTGATCCTTCTCGTTGTGTTTCATAAGTTTTTTCAGTCATTTATGCTTTGTCTTGTATCCTAGACCTGTAAGTTGAATTGATGCCCAGTGTTTGACAGAATGTCAGTCCCGGTTGGGGATGGGCAAGCCTAGCCCTGAGGTTGATTTTTTATTTATAAGCATTTTTTCATGTCTTTGATGGATTTTGAAGGTTGTAGCAAGTTTTGGGTAGAGGCCGAGATTCTGGGCTAGAAAAGTGGCTCAAATCTCGAGGTCGCTGGCACAGTTCTGTTGAGAAAAGTCCACAGGCACTCGCACAAAGGCCTATGAGAGTGACTTTGAGTTATTGGTCATTGTCTTGCCTATATCATGAGAGTGACTTTGGGTTAAGAGGCTTGAAAAATCAGTGGGAACTGAGGACAGGATGTCTGAGTGGTAACATGTCTCTTGGGGGTGTAATTGCTTATGTGGATGGGTTTGTTTAATGAGTTTCATCGATTCCATCTCCTTAAGATCACCAAGGAGATTGAATCCCTTATAGTAACCTCTCTCAACACATGTTTGCCCAGCTAGTTGGCTGATTGGGTGGACCTGGTAGGAGGGGGTGTTACTGATTGGTATCAGAGTATGGTTGCACTCTCCTTGGGTGAATTTGTTGGTCATGCATGCATGTCAGTTGCATGTGTGTCTCTTACGCTTGCATCCCATGTGCTTGTTGCATTGCATCGTGTTGATCATGATTGTAGTAAGGTTGTCATTAGGAGCTTAATGTGATTTTGCGAGATGCATCGTCGGAAGTTTATGATTGGTTGCATATGGTTATATGTTTCTTACATGTTGATTATATGTCGCTTGACTACATCCTTGTATGTCGAGTGCATTCTTGAATGTTTTGATTACATCAATCTTGTAAGTTGATTACAAGAATTGATCACTTATGTTCGACTACATGTGTTCATATGTATGTGTAGTTGATTAGGCATTGGTTATGCATGTTGATAGTTGCATGTGACAATGTGTTCAATGGAGTAATGGTTGTGGTCATGCATGAGGTCACAACATGCATTGTTGATATGGCCTTGCATTAATGACTAGACCATAGTTAGAATGGTGTTTATGCGCTGATACACTTATTTGATATATGTCTATATGTTGTTATGATTATGTTATAAATGTATCACGTTGATTTGATGATCTTCCAGACAAGGCATCATCCCCGAATTATGCTAAGGTACATTGGTTTATTGTGATTTGGTTAGTTTGTCATAGTATGCCTTGCAGGAAAGAGAACAGATGGCTAGAAAGGTGGTAGACTACATAAAATCTCCCGATGCATCAGATGGGCAGCGTGGTGTGGGGCACTCTTCTGACCTGGTAGACACATTGAAAAGCATGAAGGAAGAAATAAGGAGTTGTAAAGTAGAAAATGACAAAATCATGCAAGCATAAGAGAAACAAGCAAAGGTGAATGCAATACTACTTCAAAGTTTGTCAAATTTGTAGCGACAGGGACCACTTTGGATCATCCATGGACATGAGGACATAACTAATGGGGCATATGGTAGTAGGTCTCCTAGTAGACACGGGTCAGATAGATCTGACACGATCAAAGATGGAAAGTTGTTGGACACTCCGAATAGGAGAGGTGATCGACACAGGTACTATTCCAGTTTTGGTTCTGATAGACATCATGATCGTCATTGTCATCATCCTTACAGGAGGAGTGATAGGGGATACTTGTCAGATGAGTTTAAGAAGGCAAAGCCACCTACCTTTGATGGAGAGATGAAGAAATCATAGGATGCAGAAGCATGGTTGCTTGGTATGAAGAAATTCTTCTGATTGCATGATTATTCAGAAAACATGAAAGCAAAGATAGCCACTTTCAGTCTCAAAGGTAAAGCAGATATTTGGTGGGAAGATGTGAAGAATGTCAAAGGTATACATGAGGAGGATTTGACTTGGCATGCATTTGAAAGGCTCTTCAAGAAGAAGTACTTTTCGGAGAGGTACTATGACAGAGCTAAGGAGTTTTATGAGTTGCAGATGGGTTCTATGACATATGATGAGTATACTAGCAGACTTTTGGAGTTTTTGAGATATGTGCCTTACCTCAAGGAGGAGAAGGCAAAGGTTCAAAGATTCATTAGTGGATTGCCAGTTGCATACAGAGACCGGATTGAGTTCGATGAGCCTAGATCGTTGGAGGAGGCCATCCGAAAGTTGAAGCATTGTTATGAGCAGTCGAAGCGCAAAGTTGAGCCCAAGCATGACTTGAAAATAAATGAGAAAGCTAAAGGAAAATGGCCACCAAAGGGAGGAAGACCTCAAGATGGAAGTGAAAATTAAAATGAAATTCCTTACAAGAGATTCAATACAACTGAGAAAGGGTGTGGAAAGTGGCAAGCTATAGTATGTGGTATGGAACCATTGCAGTGTTGAATATGTGGTAAGGATCATCACAAGAGGGATTGTCCGCAGTATCAGAGTGGTGGTCCGCAGTATCAGAGTGGTGGTAGACCCCACATCTAGCTATAGTTATATTAATTCCGACCTGGTGGACAAGTGTGGTTTGAGAAAAGAAGTGCATGCATAATCTTGGTTGGTATAGTTGGTTACAAGTACAAAGAAGCGAGTTCACCATTAGGTAAGAGCTTGTGCGTTTGAGTTAAATGGCATGCCTACATTAGCACATTTGAATGTATTGTCATTGGGTTCGTATAGTATGCTTTTGGGTATGGATTGGTTGTACCTTCACAGAAACAAAGTGGATTGCTTCAACAGGGCCATTGAGTGTGTGGATGATGGTGGGGAAAAGAGGACTTTGTAGGGGAAGAAGAAGCCTACATTAGTGAGGATGGTTACTGCTATGCAGGTTAAGCAGAGTTGTAGAAAGGGTTGTGTGATGTTTGCAATGCACATTTCTAGTGACAAGGGCTAGGAGGTTGAGGATGCAGATGTGTTGAACAGGTGCCGAGTCTTGCAACAGTTTTGGGATGTATTTCTTGAGGACATTATAGAGTTTCCACCTCATAGGAAAGTATACTTTTCTATTGAGTTGGTGCCAGGGGCATCCCCAACATCAAAAGCACCTTATAGGATTAGCACACTTGAGTTGGTTGAGTTAAAGTTACAAGTGAAGGAAATGTTGGACAAGGGGTACATTAGGTCGAGTGTATCTCTTTGGGGTGCACCAATGGTTTGGTGAGGTTTAGAGACATGATCTATGTGTCGAATTGCAGTGAGGTCAAGAAGATTATCTTGAGGGAGTTTCACGCGAAGCCATACTTGGGTCATCTAGGATATCAGAAGACATTGATGACGGTGAAGAAGTTATACTATTGGATGAATATGAAGAAAGAATTGGCAGAGTTCATCGCTAGATGTTTAGATTGTCAGTAGATCAAGGCGAAATGTAAGCATCCAAGTGGTCTACTGTAACCTGTAATGATTTCAAAATGGAAATGGGAGGTTATTTCCATGGATTTCATTACAGGTCTTCCGAGGACAGTAAAGCAACATGATTCTATTATGGTTGTGGTTGACAAGTTGAGCAAGGTAGCTCACTTCATTCTAGTAAATACTACATATTTAGCTAGTGGGGTAGCACAGGTGTTCATTAGAGAGATAGTGAGACTGCATGGTGTTCCAAAGAAGATTGTGTCAGATAGGGATATGAAGTTCACTTCCAAGTTTTGGAAGGAGTTATTTGCAGGCTTGGGCACAGAGTTGACCTTCAACATAGCTTATCATCTGTAGATAAATGGACAGACAGAGAGGGCCAACAGGATCTTAAGGGATATCTTGAGGATGTATGTGATGCACCAGCAGAAGAAATGGGAGAAGTATCTTCCATTTGTTGAGTTCGCATACAACAATGGTTATCAGGAGTCATTGAGGATGAGTCCTTCGAGGCATTATATGGACGAATTTCTAACACTCTCATTAGCTGGAGTGATCCAGTGAACATGGTACTTATTGGACCAAACAAGTTGACAGACATGGATAAGGAAATTCAGGTTATAAAGAGGAATCTAAAGGCAACACATGATAGACGGAAGAGTTATGCGGATCAACACAGGGTGTTCAAGGAGTTTCAGGTTGGGGAGCATGTGTATTTGCGGATCAAGCCCAAGAAGATATTTAAGGATTGGTTCATGTGCCAAGTTGGCACCACGGTATTGTGGGCCTTTCGAGATCCTTGAGAGATTGGACTAGTGGCATATCGACTTGCATTGGCTCCAACAGTGAAATTCCATGATGTTTTCCATATTTCATTGCTTAAGAAGTATATAAAGGATGTTGATCATGTTATTGATTGGTCTGTATTACAGGTGGAGCAAGAAGGAGAGTTCCAGCTAGAGCCTCAGTGCATATTGCAGCGAAAACATCTCATGCTTAGGAACAGAGCCATAAAGAAAGTTAAAGTGTAGTGGAAGCACTTTGGGCATGAAGAAGCTACATGGGAGATGGCGGATTAGATGCAGGCCATGTATCCTTCATTATTTGTAGGTTGAGGCAAAGCAATTTTGGTTTGATGTTGATATATGTTTGGGATATGTTTTGTTGATGTTTTGGTATATGTATGCATATGTATATGGATGTAAATACTGCCATGAGCTAAGTTATAAAGCTCCAATAAGTGATATGGGTGTCATATTATTATGGTTGTTATATTGTCATGTTGTCATGATGTTTTTCTTTTGAGCAAGTCTTTCATTGTAAATACTGCAATGAGGAAAGATATAAAACTCCATGGGCAGTATCCTTGTTTTTCAATGGTTTTGCTGAGATCATGGTGTGTTTTAACACTGAGGACGATGTTCCCCGAGGGGGATGGTTCTGTAACAGCCTTGGTGAAAATTCATGTAAAAAAAGTTAATAAAGGTAAAATAAGGCCATGGTTAAGGGACACTTATTCCAAGCTAAATGATGGGAAAATATATCCTAGTGGACATCATTAGATGTGTGCTTTGGCTAAGGAAAATTGGCAAAGGCTAAGGCAAAGGCATTAAAAGGAAAAAAATGCCTTTTTGGCATATTTCTTACTGAAAATAAAGGAAAGTAGGAGAAAAAGAAGGTAAAAGGTCACAGGTTGCATGTGAGGAGGAAATTGAAGGAAACTAATGGAAAATGAAGAAAATAGAGGCCTCAATAATAAAAAGGATTTTGAGGATCAGTTGGTAACCTTTGGAGCTCTCTCCTTATTCTCTCTCTCTCACTCTTGGTCACTTAGAGTTTTCTTGGAGCACTCTAGCTCTGAATTAAGTAAGGAAAAGCAAGCAAAGGGAAAGGAAGGAAAGCAAGGATCAAGGAAGAAGAGCAGGATCAAGTAGTTTCAGCAGGAATACTTGCAGGCAACCTTTTGCATGTGTGATTTCCTAACTAGTTTGGACATGCATGGCTTTGCATGTTGGTGTATGGTTCTCTTGTTGTCGGTAGTATGGTTTTGTCGGGTTATGACAATGGTTTTCAGCCTAGCCTTTCCGGATGCCATGGTGTTGGGATGTTTATTTCATATTTGAGCTTTGGTTTGTCGGATGGATTTTGGAATTCGGGGCAGAGGTGGTCTCAGGGTTCATTCTCAAAGGCCTAGGAATCCCTTGACCGGTTTTGGTGGGATACATAGTAAAACCTGAGGGATAAGTCTCGATTTAGGGCCTAGTGATCTGGGTTTGGATTGCGATAAAACCTAATAGACCGGTCTCGGGTTAGGGCCTAGTAATCTAGGATTGGATTGTTGTAAAGCCTGAGAGGTAAGGAGATAGAAAATTCCTCAAGGATAGTGATGGATTCTTGATGGCATTCCAATTTCGATTCGGTTGTGATTAGAGCATTGGTTTTGGTGTGATCACGGTTCGCTGAGGATGGAGGTGGTTTAACCTTTGGATTCCCTTGGTTGTTCTTCGATTGGTTGTTCTATGAGATCCTACACTCATGCTTGGAATATGGCACAGGGGTGATTGGATGAAAGAGAGATTTGGTTCATCCATGTCTATGGTTAGGTGGTACCTAATTGATTATATGATAGTTCAATGGAGAAGGAGGTGATCCTTGTGGTAGGATCTTATACCATTAGGAGTCATAATTTTGAATGGCTAAGGTTAAGCCTTGTAATATTGTACATACCTTTGTGTTTTGCAAATGTTTTCCATATTAAAAAAGTAAAAAATGTAAAGAGGGTATGTCCTAAAAGAAAAATCAAAGAACAAAAAGAAAGAGAAAAGGTAAAAAAATGAAAATATATGAACCCAAAAAAAACAAAAAGAGAACATGAAAGTGAGCAAGTCTAAATGTCACTACTATTTTTTGATGCATAATAATGATTGTGTGCAACTTGTAACTCATGCCACAATCCATGGTAATCAAACTGTTAAATCTTGATTATATCATGCTTTGAATTTTATGTTTATAGTTAGTGAATAAAATATGACCAAACAATGATCTTGGTAGATCATTAGATATGTAGAGAAAATAAAGGGGCTCATCAATTCAATCTGAGTCCTTGGATGATATAAGGTTAGAAATAGATAGTTTGTTTTATTAAAGAAAAGATAGAATAAGGGTTTTCTAGCCTAAGTGCACCCAAAGAAATGAAAAAAATGTTAGAATAGGTAAATGGGTAAGTAGAAGAAAGGTTGCTGAAGTAAATCAAAATACATGCATCATGCTTAGACTCATATTTCAATATGTATGATCAATTATGGAAGCAAAAACAAAGATTGGCAAGTTAATATGATTAACTCCTCCTCATTCATTTTCCCCTTACTAATTTCCTATCCACAAGTAAGCTCTGGCACTTTAAATCCTTCAAGTCAAAAAGGCTTAGAGCATTTCTCTAACTTTTGGTGGGACCGGACCCTTGGCTTAATGACTTAAGGATATCAAGTGATAGAATCCCCTTCATAAAATTCATCTCCCCCTCATTTCCCTAATAAAACCCCTTTTCCTAAGGTTAAAAATCTTTTGCCTAGGAAAGGTGAAAACCCCCCATGTAAATCCTATTTCACACAAAAACCCACGAAAAAACCTTTTTATCCTAAGTATAAATAAAAGTGCATGAAATGCGTACACTTTACCTTTTTACCTAAGGAAATATCCCTTCTGCCCATCACTTTCATATTTATTTCTAATTTTATTATATAAATCCTGATGAAACCCCTTTCCTGTATATTAATTAAATCCCATAAGTAAATATTCCCACCCTTAGTTTTAATATAAACCATATAATTTACCCCATACCCCGACAAAACCCGCTTAATTTACCAAATCTTAGTAAACCTAAGTTAATCTTGTCATTAAGTCCCACTCGATCCCCTAACCTCGTGATTAACCACACGTCAATAAAAAAAACTATCGTGATTAAGGCCCCTGGGCCCCCCCTAAACTCCTGCCCATTTCCTTTGTGCAAGTTTGCCACCCGACTATCGTTTGATCGACATCCGCCTCATCCAACGGCCCAAAGCCATATTGGCTGCGCCCGATGACCAACTGTTACTCGCCCGATAAAGCAGTTTGTATTGACCCCTCCTTTGCTACGTGTCATGCTCTGGAGTAGATCGGGTGACCCCTCCGAAATATCGCCCAGCCTCCACAAGCGGTGCGATGGTCTAGTAAACCGCCTGCCCGCTCAACCCGCCAAACCACCTACTGTTCATTTAAAAACACCGCCAGAAAAAATAACCGTTGCTCCACATAAAGGCTGAGAAGCCCTTTTTTACCTTTTTTTGCTCTTTTTCTCTGTAAACCTATGCGAACCAGTGAGATTCCAACAAATGCCAAATTCACCACTTAAACTCCGAATTCATCCCTGAAGAAAGTTGCAGAGACCCCAGTTGACCTCTCAGTCTATACCAGATCCATTCGAACCTTTGCAACTGCTATGAACTCTAAATTTGCAGACAATTCACCCAATTCCAGGTATTTCACCATAATTTAAAACCTGTTTTTCCTCCAGCATGAGGTAAAACACCTATTCATCACCAGGCCTACTTTTGGTAAGTACACCGAGGCAGATGAGATATATAGAAGGATGTTGAAAATCAAGTTACCAGATGTTGAATTATGGGAAAATTTGGCTGATTTAATATAGTAAAATGTAATAAAAAAGGTTAATGTACAGTCAGCAGGGTAAAAGGTAAAGGCAGGTCAGCATGATTAAAGAGTATCAGTGCCAAAGAGTATCAGATGAAAACCAAAAGTAACTAAAGCCTCTAGCGTGAAAGTTCAAACAACAAAGAGCATAAAAGGCTACAAGCCAAACTATAAAGGCTAGCAACACCACAATAAAAGGGACAACATGAAAACAGTTCAATAGTTGTCTCTATCTTCTTGCCATAAGATATTTGTATTTCTTAGATTAAATCTCAAGTTAGTTTGAGATAATTTGTAATAATTTTTGTATAAATACTTCACAATTCGAAGTATGTAAGGTGGATTCTTAGACATTTCTATAGACTTCTTGATCAAAAGACTATAAAGCCATTGGAGCATTAACTAAACCAGCGAGTTGGATTAATGAATAAAGACCAGATATTTCACAGGATTCATGTGTTGAGCGAAGTGCAAACAAGTATTTTCTCATGTTGTTGTTATCTTTCTTATAGTTTTTCCACAATCTTTAATGTGTTTCTGAATATGAATGCTATAACTGGAACAATATCTCAAAATTTGTTTAATTACACTATGTTTTAATAGTTAGGCATTTAAATATTTTCAATTCATATCTGAGTTAAGGAATTCTTAATTGCTCCTTAATTTAGGTTGTCTATTTATAATCTATAGCAAAGGATTCTTAATTTCCTTTTGTTTCTGATTACCCTCTGTTCCTCGTTTAAATCCCACTCTGAGAATTCTTGATTGCTCTCTCACCCTAGTTCAAACCATTTCACCCTTCTATCCCAAAGACCTACACTTTACTCTGCTAGATTGCCCTTTGAACATTCCCTTTAGTGAGTTGACCCAGTTCTGCTGTCCTTTTGTTGACTCCATAGCCCAATGGTCTGAAGACATCATTCTATCCATCTGTTTCAAGGATTCCACCACCCAATCTTCAATACAAATCAAAAACCCCCTTAACATTCAGAACTAGCCTAAAATCCTAGAAAACAAAGCTAAAACATATAGAGAGAGCCCTCTTTGAGGCATAAGTTAGCTAGAGCTTATGCTTAAAAGTTGGTTTGTGGTTACCTCGATCATTTTCTTTCTTCTAATAGCTTCTAGAGAAAATTTCGAGTGATAACAAGTTGCATTGATGCTAAGTGTTTCACATAATGTCAATCCCGGCTGGGCATGCTGAGGTCTAGTCCTGAGGTTGATTTTTTATTTATCAACATTGTAATCATGTCTTTTTATGGATTTTGAAGGTTGTAGCAAGTTTTGGGCAAAGGTCGGGATTTTGGGCCAGAAAAGTGGCTCAAATATCGGGGTCGTTGGCACAAAGGCCTATGAGAGTGAATTTAAGTTGTTGGTCATTGTCTTGCCTATAGAGTGAGAGTGACTTTGGGTTAAGAAGCTTAAAACATCAGTGGGACCCAGGGAAAGGATGTTTGAGTGGCTGACATGTCACCTGGGGGTGTAATTGCTGATGTGGATGAGCTTGTTTGATGAGTTATGTCGATTCCATCTCCTTAACATCACCAAGGAGATTGAATCCCTTACAGTAACCTCTCTCATCCCATGTTTGCCTGACTGGGCTACTGCTTGGTAGGATTTGGGAGGAGCGGGTGTTACAATATGTGGAAGAAAATAAAACTTCCCAACATTGTGTTGTTGAATTACGTCAAGAGATATGTTTGATACGTGAGATGGATAATTTGGCAGTTTCTTAGGTATTAATGTCTCACATTAGTTGTTATCCGATGGGGGTTGACAACTGGCGGCATAAGGGGTTTGGTGGTGGCCTCGTCACCCTCACCCATGCGTCAAATGCTTTAATGCAATGTGTGAAGCACGCCTGTCTCGACATAGATCTATTTATGTTTATACTCGTGGTGGTGTATTTACTTGGGTGAACCACCAACGACTCGAGGAAGCTGAAAGGAGGGGAAATTGGGGGTTTCTTGTGACTTATTGATGAGCCCCAATTTTTGGTAAAATTTGGGCTCATTTGGCCTACTTGCTTTGCTCAAACCATTCACTTTTTACCGCTTATGCATGCATTTCTTAGTTTATTCATGTTGTTTGTAGGAAGAAGGGTAGACACTTTATCTACGTAACTAATGCATGATGCTTTCAGGTTTTTGGCATTAAAAGGGAGAAAAAGACAACGAAAAGGAGACAAGGAGACAATGAGGTGGCATTGCTGGTTTTTAGGAGAGGATGTCCACGGTCTTGGGGACATTCCTCGTGATTCCCACCAAGAACTCCAAGCTCCAATCCATCTCCCCTCCGAGCTTAGAAGCAGCCAGCTGTTCTACAGGAACAGCAGTTATAAACTGTTCTACAGGAACAGTAGTTATGACTGTCCTACAGGATCTGCAGTTAAACTCTAGTTGGACAGCCGAGCTCCTAAAATCAAGGATACCTGTTGGATAATCGTTTTTGCATAAATACTGAGGCCGTAGCATTGTAGAGAAGCTTTTTGAACCTTGGCATTACTTTTGTAATTGGAAAGTACGAGCTAGAGTTCAGTTTTTGTTCCTTTTGTAAGCCAATTTGGCATGACATCAGATTATGAATAAAGAAGGCAGATTTTGATCTAGTTCTGAGTTTTCTCGAGCTATAGCTCTCAGGTTAGGGCCCAACCTGAGAGCAATAGATCTCCTCAGTGTTGTAATGTGTTTGCATTTCGTTCCAGCACTTTGAGTTTGTTTATTTTCACATGCAATTCGAATGCACAGTTTGGTGATTTAGTCATTTTCATGAGCATAGATAGGACTAGTTTATGGTGATTTGTTTCAGTTGCTTAAGTTGAATAGAAGGATAGATAAAATCTCTTGGAGCTCCAGCAAAAAGGTTGTAAAGGCTCACTGCCATCTCACTGTTAGGGATTGGGGTGTAGTCCATGACCAACCACCAAAAAGAACAGCAGTCTTCTCATCTCCATGCAAGCTGCAACATAAACGTTTTCATTGAAGATCTATTCATGCATTTTTGACATCGATCCATACTTCACTTCCACGCATAAGTTTCATTTCTTGTTTTCCATTTCTGTTCATAGGTTTCATGTCACATTTATCATAGGTTAATTTCTCGTTTTGATGCATAGGTCATTTGTTTCATTTACGCTGCTCCTTCTCAAACCATTTTCTTCTTGATCTATCTGCAAGTTCTGTTCGACCTCTGTCTCCCTCATTCACTCTCCAACTCTCTCATTTCCCACATAGCTCCATCTCCTTCAACTTTCGTTGATCCCATCCTTTCATCTTTCCAATCATCCAACCATTGCATGCACCCTTCCTTCATCTGATTTTCCAGCTCCTGAGCCCTCAACAGGTCCATCTCCATCTCACTTAGCCTCCCACACCACTCCAACACTCTATCATCTCCCAAAACCTCCACGGCCAACCATCCTGTAGAATTGCACAGCCTTCCTGTAGAAACCCGTGAGTTTCCTGTAGAAATCCCCTGCAGACATCCTGTAGGAGGCTACTCACTCGGTTGCTGAGCTTCTAAACGTGAGGAACCTATGTGGACTGATGCTAAGGATCTATTGGGACGTCCCACAACCATTCTGACATTGCCCAAGCTTTCCTTCCATTCCAACCGCTCCTGCACAACCAAACCCTAATTAAAACCATCCTCACAATAAGTCCAACCACCTAATGAAAAAATACAAAAACATGATTTTTCAGATGCAAGTAGCTTAGATGCATTTATTTCAGTTCACTGCAAGTAATGGCATTGTTGGTAGTTGCTTCATTCACAGTTTTGCATAGTTAAGGTCTATCTAGTCAAATTAGGGTTTTCCTAGGGTTTCCATGCTTTATTGGTTTCCAATTTCCTTCTGCAATTAGACTAGTCTCCTTTGAGTTAGCTTTCGTCCATCATTGATAAAGCTTCTTCTGTGAGCCTATAGAAGTTGGCTTGAGCCCTAGCGGACTTGTGCCAGCGAACCAAGTGACAGCTGTGACAAGGGCTAGTACTTGTGCATACAGCACTGTCGCTTCCAAGTTTGTACGAACTACCGGGTTGATAAAATGAGAGACAGGAAGCCCCAGGAGTTGTAGCATTATTGCTACATTACTGGAGCTCACCATCTTTTTGGCGCCGCTGCCGGGGAAGCGTCAGAGTATTAGCACTTGTTGCTTTTCCTCTACTTTCCTACTCTTACCTTCTGCTAAGTAGTTTACTTCATTTCCATTCTGCAAGAGTAGCATAGACTTTTCCTGCTTTCATAGATTAGCATTTCCTGCTTTCATAGATTAGCATTTCCTGCTTTCATAGATTAGCATTTCCTTTCTGCAAGCGTAGACTAGCATTTCCTTTCTGCAATTTCATTTAAGCAAAGTAGATTAGTCATTTCCTGCTTTCAGTTAATTTTGCATAGATAGTTGTAGATCACTCTGTCTCAGTTTTGCAGGTACCAAAAGAAAAGCAAAGCAAAAGCAATCAAAGAAAAAAGAAAGTCTTTTCCATTTCATGCCTCGTAGAAACCGAGATAGATCAGGCAAATTCCTACCAAACACCCCCACCACATCACTAAGTCACCCTTCTCTCCTCTTTGGTGACAGTGACCCAGAAGAACCTATAGGTGAATATCCTGAGATATCCAAAGACCCTATAGTAGAAGAAGAGTTAGAGACTACTCCATTTGAAGCTATGGCTGATAATAGAAGAGAAGATGAGAGAATAGAAGGTGCCTTCCCCATCCGAGAGACCAATGGAGAGATGAAAATGAAAAACATTAGCCCCTCCGCCTTACCTCACTTCCATGGGTTGACCACCAAAGATCCAGATACCTTCCTGTTCGAGTTTGTTGTCCTTTGTAGAACCTATGACTATACTGAAGATGAGCAAATGTTGAAACTTTTCCCTTCCACTCTCAAGGATGCAGCACTACGCTGGTTCATGGGTTTGCCTGGGAATAGTATCACTACTTGGGCTCAGATGCAGCAAGCTTTCAACACCAAGTACCAGGATTATTGTAGGTCCAAGGAAACAAAGGGGGAAATCTTTCGGATGTCCATGGGAATTGATGAGTCCTGAGAGGATTATGAGGAGAGGTTCCAACGAAGCTATAAGCGGGCCAGGTGCACACTTGACCCTGAATCCCTCAAGTTGGTCCTACTCCGAGGAGTCCCTGAAGACCTGTTAGATACCCTTCACATGTTAGCTGGGGGGGACATTTACCAACTGCCTTATGAGGACATCAAGACTGTGTTTAGAAACCACTCCAGGGCAGCTCGGAAACGAGGTAGAGGAAACCACCTCTCCACTAGTGTCCCTTTCTCCAAACATGAGCTTGCAAATCAATTAGAAGATCTTAAGAGTGAGGTGAGACAAACCATTACCATGCAGCTGGATACATTCAGGATTCAGCAAAAGAAAGAAGAGGCTGAGAGAGCCCTGGCTGTCTTCTGTCCTAGGTGCACAAGGAGGCACCCTAAGAACGAATGTCCATTGCATTCGGTTGAAGTGTGTTTCGTTTGTGAGGAGGACCATCCTACAAATCAGTGTCCAACCTTACCTGGGTTTAAAGCCATGTACTAAGGGACCGAAGCTCCCACAGAGCCTCTCTATTACCTCAACCAAACGAGGCCACAAGGATCTAGACCTTATCAGCAGGGGATGCAAGGGGCATCTCAAGCTTATTACAACCCCAACCAGTCAACTCCTATGCCTTCCTGGGGTCCCCTTGCTCATCCTTCATGGTCCATGCCTCCTCCATGGTCTTATCCACCGCAGTACCCCACTCAACCCACTTCTCATCCATATCACTCACATACCCAGCCGCAACCTCAATGGCATGCACCTCAGTCGGGGTGGAGGCCCCAATACAACACTCCTCCTGCCATTTTGCCTCCACCACCAGTTCAACCTCAACCATTACCTCCTGCTCCTCCAAGGCAACCTCAAATGTCTGCTCAACCGAACCCGAACCCCAACAATAGACAGGCCCAGCAGGTATACACTGGGGAAACCTCATGCCCTACCTATGCTGTGGAGATCCAGGAGATCAACCTTCGATTTGGAAAGACTCTACCAGATCGCCAACCTCCTCCCCCAGAGGATGAGGAAGATAGACAGGAAAGTGAACCAAAGGCTATTCCACCCTTTCCTGAGAGATTAACAGCCACCACACAACCTAACCCCGAAGAAGATGAGCTTTTGGGTGAGCTCAAGCAGTTGTGTGTAAAAATCCCACTTCTCCAAGCCATCAAGGATGTGCCAATATATAACAATCTGGTTAAGGAGAAGTGTTTCAAACACCCAGGCAGACGGAAGAAAGATGCCTCAACTATCAATGTCATAGGACAACTGTCTGACCTTATGCTAGGACAAGTCATCTGCCCAAAGTACCTAGATCCTGGAAGTCCTGTAGTAGATGTTCACATCAATGGCACCATTATCCCCCACACCTTGATTGATCTGGGGGCGGCCATCAATGTGATGACCAGGGATACCATGCTTAAGCTCAATCTTCAGGGTTCCTTGAGGAAGACCTCGACAGTACTGCAATTAGCAGATCGCTCCATCGTGACTCTCGAAGGGATTGTGGAGGATGTCATGGTCTCCATTGATTCTTGGGAATACCCTGCAGACTTCCTGGTTCTGCAACCAAAGGCCAAGCTTACTGGATATCCTCTCATTTTGGGAAGGCCTTGGTTAGCTACTGCAGATGCTTACATAAGTTGTAGGGCAGGAAACATGACCATCAAAAATGGTCCCATGTCCAAGCAGCTAGTCCTATACCCTCCTGCCCAACCTTCTCTAGAGCATGATCTACCACTCTGGTTGGAAGAAGGAGAAGAAGACGAGGTGTACTCATCACCTCTGTGCACCTTAGATACCTCTAGAAAAGACCCCCCAACCGAGGATGACTTGATCGAGACCTTGATCCAGAATCCACCTTCCAGTGCATTACCCTTAGAAGAGTTGGTGGAGAATGCCCAAGCTAGCACCTTAGTGGATCTTTGTACAACCAACCCTGTTACTCCCAGAGTCAAGAATGTGGAGTTCGGCCCTGAGAAAGCATTGAAAATCAGCTCCTCTCTATCCCCTTCCCAGGAAAAGGAGCTGTGTAGTCTGTTGGCCAGCCACCTAGATGCTTTTGCTTGGAGCTATAAGGAAATGAAAGGAGTCCATCCCTCGGTCTGTACCCATCATATATACATCAAGGAGGATTGTAAACCGGTTAGGCAACCTCAGAGGAGAATGAATCCAGCCCTTAAAGACATTGTCAAGGAAGAATTGCAGAAACTGTTGGATGCCGGATTCATCTACCCCATCTCAGATAGTGAATGGGTATCCCCTCTAGTGTTGGTTCCCAAGAAAAATGGGAAATGGAGAATCTGTGTGGATTACCGAGAACTGAACAAAGCTACCAAGAAGGACCATTTCCCTCTACCTTTCATAGATCAAGTGTTGGATGGACTGGCAGGAAAGAAGTTCTTCTCTTTCCTGGATGGGTTTAGCGGGTACAATTAGATCCAAATCAGCCCGGAAGACCAAGATAAGACCACCTTCACTTGTCCTTGGGGTACCTTTGCCTATCGAGTTCTTCCCTTTGGGCTATGCAATGCTCCTGCTACCTTTCAGAGAGCTGTCTTGAGCATCTTCTCGGAGCTGGTCCATGATGCAGTGGAAATCTACATGGATGACTTTACTCCTTATGGGGCCAACTTCCAAGAAGCATTGTCCAACCTGGGAAAAGTCCTAACCAAATGCACTGAGATGAACTTGTCCCTTAGTCCTGAAAAATGTGAATTCCTAATGACTGAGGGGACAGTGCTAGGCCATACCATTTCTTCCCAAGGATTGCAGGTGGATCCTAACAAAATTGCTCTCATCAAGAGGGTTCCACCTCCTCAAAAGGTAAGGGATGTCCGGAGTTTCTTGGGATTAGCAGGATACTACCGGAGATTCATTAAAGATTTCAGCAAGCTAGCCTCGCCATTGTTTGGTCTGTTGGCAAAAGATGTGGAGTTTAAGTGGACTGACGATTGTCAGAGGGCTTTAAATGAATTAAAGGACAAGTTGGTGTCAGCCCCAATCCTGAGAGGTCCAAACTGGTCCCTACCCTTCCACATCCACACTAATGCCTCGAACAAAGCCATAGGTGCAGCTTTAGGACAAGTTGAGCAGAAACTTCCATATGCCATTTACTTCGTTAGCAAAAACTTGTCCAAAGCTGAGCTGAATTACACTGTAACCGAGAAAGAATTCTTGGCTGTGGTCCATGCATTGAACAAGTTCCGACACTATATTACTGGTTACCAGACCTTTGTACATACTGACCATGCTGCTATTAGATATTTGATGAATAAACCAGATGTGAATGCTCGTATTATTAGATGGTTACTTTTATTGCAGCAGTTTGATCTAACCATTGTTGATAAACCAGGTAGAGAAAATGTTGTTGCTGACTTTTTATCTAGATTGGATTTGTTTGCAGATGAGGATGGAACAGTGGACGATCAGATGCCTGATGAGCATCTGTTCACTATTTCAGTACTCTCTCCATGGTTTGCTGATATAGCAAACTATCTTGTTTCAGCACAGTTCCCTCCACACCTATCTTCCAGAGAGAAGAGCAGAATCATCAGAAAAAGTGCCTCATTCACTTGGATCGGGGGCAATCTGTTCAAGCTTGGCCCCGATCAGATCTTAAGGCGTTGTGTAAGGGAGGAGGAAGTCTTTGACATCCTCCTCACTTGTCATGATGGGCCTTGTGGAGGGCATTTTGCAGCAAAGAGAACTGCCTTCAAGATCCTGCAGGCAGGCTACTATTGGCCCACACTTCATCAAGATGTCAGAAGATATGTCAGTCAGTGTGACCAATGCCAAAGAATGGGGAAACCGACCCAAAGGGATGAGATGCCTCTCCAACCTCAAGTGACTCTTGAGCCATTTGAGAAGTGGGGCATGGACTTTGTGGGCCCAATCAACCCCTCTTCAAGGCAAAGGTCTTACATTATTGTGTGTACTGACTATTTGACAAAGTGGGCAGAGACCAAAGCAATCAAAGCAGCAACAGAAGAAAAGGTGGCCGAGTTCCTAAGGGAGAACATTTTCTATAAGTTTGGCTATCCAAGAGAGCTGGTCACAGATCAAGGGAGCCAGTTCACCTCCAACCTGGTTGAAGATCTCCTAGTCCATCACAAGATCAAGCACAGAACTTCCACCCCTTATCACCCTCAAGCAAATGGACAGGTGGAAGTCACCAATAGAGCATTAGAAGGGATCTTGACTAAAGTGGTGAGCAGTAGTAGAAAGGACTGGGCAGATCGCCTGGTAGAAGACACATGGGCCTACAACACCACTTGGAAGACCACCACTGGGTTCACACCATATGAGCTGGTCTATGGGAAGAAAGCTTTGTTGTGCATTGAGTTTGAATACAACACCTTGAGGATGGCAGCTCAGCTGGACCTAGATCTCAGCCATGCACAACAAGAAAGGCTGCTGCAGCTGAATGGCCTGGATGAGCACCGCATGCAGGCCCTCCTTCACTCAGAAGTGGTTCAACTTCAGAGGAAGGTGTGGCATGACCAACATCTCCATGACAAGCAATTTCAGCTGGGAGATTGGGCTTTGTTGTATGATTCCAGATACAAAGATTTCAAAGGGAAGTTGAGAACCAAATGGCTAGGACCATATACAGTGGAGAAATGCCATGACAATGGATCTGTCCTCATTCGAACCATTAATGAGGAAGCCATTCCCATGCTTGTCAATGGGCATCGATTGAAGATCTACAGGAGACCTCTCTCAAGACAAGAGTTTATCAAAACTATGGAGAAATCTGTATTGGTCATAGAGAGCTGTTCTGCCTCTGGCACACCCTGAACAAAGATCTGAAAAAAAAAAAAAAAACAAACAAAGGGAAAAAAAAAGAAAAAAGAAATAAAGAAATAAAGATCCTTGGGTGAAAACCTCTCTGAGGCGCCCAAGGCAGGTAGTAGGGGTGAAAACCTCATTGAGGCGCTCCTATTGCTTTTCAAAAAAAAAAGAAAAAAAGGAAAAGGTTGAAAAAGATCCTTGAGTGAAAACCTCTCTGAGGCGCTCAGGGCAGATGGCACGTGTGAAAACCTCCTTGAGGCGCCCCTGTTATCTTTCAAAAAAAAAAACAATAAGCAAAATATGGAAAAAATTACAGGTTGCAAATGCTCTATGGAGAAGAAGAAGCCCTTCAACTCACAGCCAAGGGTCCTTATCATGCTGTCAAGGAACCTCATCAGTACCTCCTCCAAGAGCACCCATGTTTTTCAAGGTATGTGCAATTTTATCATGGTTTGAATCTTCTACAGGAAGCTGCTGTCTGTCTACAGGAAGGCACAGTCTTTCCACAGGAAGGCGCGGATTCTCTACAGGAAAGTGCAGACCTTCTACAGGAAGGCCGAACTTTCTACAGGAAGCTCTGTGTCTACAGGAAACTTCCTGTAGGAGTTTTGGACGGCCATAATTCATCTTAAAAAGAGATCTCACGACCATGGCTTGGTTTGAGATGCATGCAAGCCTCTGTTAGCATCCTTGCACGTTGCTGTTACCATGCTCCACCACCTGTGTCGACATGCGGCCAAGTCCCTGCACAAACAAAGAAAAATCAATGAGTTCTCGCGGGAAAGCCATGTCCAAAGCTAACAAATGATGGGATCTCATACCACATGCATCAAGAGCTCCGGGATCGCGATCAGAACCGCCATCGTGCAGCATGCACCCAAGGAGAAAGGACTGTTACAAGACCCCTCGCGGGGATCCTGTAACAGTTCAACCTGCTCGAGTGGATGCCATTCACAGCACCGTCATCCGAGATGAAACGCGGCCGCATGCAAGCAAAACCGTCCACTCCAGCGTTGGCAACCTGTAACCACGAGCTCCCGGGTCTGTGTCAATCGCACGCAGCAGGTAGATCCGCTCACCATCGCCCGAGAACTGGAAAAATCGTGTGCAGGCGCGCAGGTAAGTGTTTCACCCTTCATTCCATCAAATCGCATGAATCTAACTTTGAATTTGTTTGCAAAGCGTAAAATTGAATGGTTGAGCGGCCGTATGGCCAGTCGACTGGCCACGTCGGCTAGTTAAAGTGTAATTGGGTGATTGGGTGGCGGACACGACAAAGAGAATGAACGACATGCACGTGGGAGCACTCTCGTCAGAAGCATGAGTTTAACAGGAAAGGCGGCGGCAAATATGTGGGAATGAATGCAGCAGTGAGTGAATACGCAGGCGGAGGGTGGATGACGTCCCCCAACGGTCCGACGGGGACAGCTCATCCCCCGCGCCATGGATTGCGCCTATTCAAAATCCAATCGGCTAAATCAACCGCACGCATTTATCATCCAACACTTCAACTCGGCTAAGCTATTATGATCTCCTCTGCATTTTCATACGCCGAGTTGTTGGCTACCAGAACACTGGTCAAGCACACCGTAAGCGCGGCCAACTACAGTCCTCCCCGAGAATTGCGCGTGGCTTCTACAGGAGCGCAGTTCTACATGAGCACAGTCTACAAGAGCACGGTTCTACAGGAACGCAGTCTACAGGATCGCAATCATCTACAGGGAAGCGGGTGCCTTGCAAAGAAAGGTGGCCAATTAAGGAGGTAACCCTGAACTTTTAATGTCATTGATTATTAGAAGTGGCAAAACCATCGTCCACGGTCGGGTTATAAAAATATTGGTGGAATTGTGTTTGCTGTGCCGTTGCTACTGTTCTACAGGATGTTGGTATAAGTAGTCTGTGTGGGAATTTTGTGTGTGCATGCTCTGTTTTCATAGATCAAACCTCTTTTACATCTGCCACCTTCAGTTCAAACGACTGTGTCCATCATGCCGGGTGGGTTTATAAGGCGAGAGCCCACTGATTCAAATACACTAAGGAGAAACCCAGCAGTAGTAGAGCTCTTCACCAGAGAACAGTGGATGCCTTTTTGTGATAAGCTGCAGGGCTACGATGATGAAGTAGCCGAGGAATTTTTGCAGGCTCTGCAGCCTAAATCCCAGACACTGGCCACAGTAACCTTCAGAGGTCTAAGCCTCAAACTCACCCCAGAACACATCAGTCGAATCACAGAACTTCCTATGGGTCTGCCGTGGGACAAAGAGGAGAGAAAGCTGAGTCAGCAGGCAAAGAAGGAGTTCTTCCCACCTGAGGAAGAATTCTCTGAGGATAAAAACGGGGTGAGGAGAACCAGCCTGTCACCACCTTGGAATGAAGTCAGTTTGCAAATAATGAAATATATTACTTGTGAAGGCCGGTTCAGTATCGTGTATGCATATCACTTCCGGCTACTCACTGAGTTGAGGCACGGAATTGACCTTCCTGTAGAGCAAAAACTAAGCATCCCTTATTATCTCCTGCAGTCCCTAATGGAGTGTGCTACAAAGCTAAGACAGGGCATCCCTGATCAGATCGCCCATCATGGGTTAATAAAACTGCTTGTGGAGGATGCATTGCACTCATATAAGGTACCCCTCTCATGGGAATCCTTCCGCAATTTGACCAAAGACGGGGATATTAAAATGTTGATAGACGAAACGGGCTCCTCTAGCAGTGAGGAACACGAAGCAGTGGCCGAAGAACAAAGGAAGGAGCATGAGGAAAAGAAAGGCCAAGAAAAAGGTGGCACACCTACCCCGTCAGCAAGGGAAAAGAGGATGAAGAGCAGAATGGACAAAGCAGAGGTGGCCCACGTCAGCCCAAGTACCTCCACAGCACCTACACCCAAAGCAAAAAGCAAATCTCAAGCGGGCAAGCAAGCGGAAGTGAAGGACCCTGTGTCTACGGGGAAGCAAAAACAGGCTTCTACAGGAAGCCCGAAAACACAAACTCAGGCTTCTACAGGAAGCCCAAAAATCATTGAAAAACAGGCTTCTACAGGAAGCCCGCAAACAAAGACAAAGGCTTCTACAGGAAGCCCGAAGATTAGTAAGGAGCAGGCTTCTACAGGAAGCCCAAAAGCAAAGGCCAAGGCTTCTACAGGAAGCGCGAAAATCGTTGGAGAACATGCTTCTACAGGAAGCCCAAAAACGGAGACAAAGGCTTCTACAGGAAGCCCGAAAGTGCAAACACAGGCTTCTACAGGAAGCCCGAAGACAGAGACAAGGGCTTCTGCAGGAAGCCCGAAATTGGAAAAAAGAGCTTCTACAAGAGGCCCGAAAGTCATTAAGAACCAGCCTCCTACAGAGAGTCTGAAGGCAGAGAGAGGGCCTTCTTCAGGAAGTCTAACGGCGGGAAAGAAAGAATCTTCTACCGGAGGCCCGGAAGTGGGCAAAGCAGGGTCTTCCACAGGAAGCCCGAAATCTAAAAAGGAGGGGCCCTTTACAAGGAGGTCTGAGAGAACAAAACACAAGAAAGAGAAGGCTGACACCCTCGAAAAGGAGGCAGCAGCGGCACTGGCTGCCCTCAGTACACCTCTAAAACCGAAGGAGAAAAGGGAGAGGGAGGCCCCTCTACCATCTGAAGCCAGGAGAAGCAAGAGGATGACCACGGGCAAGCCACAGCTTCCACCCAGCAGCCAAACCACTTCAGGGGACGTCCCTACTTCACCCAGTCCAAGAACTCCCGCTAAAACATCAGCCACCCTCGAAAAGGGGAGCCCAAAAATAACTTCTTGGACACGAAAGATAGGCCAGTTGCCTTCCGAAGCCCGGCTCAAGGAAATAGGAAAGGGGAAGGAAGCATCACCTTCGTCACCACCAGGGGCAGCAAGGGCAGAGCTGCCAAAAATGGGAAAGTAAGAAGCGCCACCCTCGGCAGAAAAGGCACACCCACCAAAATCAGGAGGGGAAAAGAGTGCTCCGGGCTCTAGTTCTCGGCCAAAGACGAGGAGCCAGGGCAAAGTTGCTCAAGGATGAGCAAATAATTTAGCTGGGGGGTGATGATGAGCCCCAATTTTTGGTAAAATTTGGGCTCATTTGGCCTACTTGCTTTGCTCAAACCATTCACTTTTTACCGCTTATGCATGCATTTCTTAGTTTATTCATGTTGTTTGTAGGAAGAAGGGTAGACACTTTATCTACGTAACTAATGCATGATGCTTTCAGGTTTTTGGCATTAAAAGGGAGAAAAAGACAACGAAAAGGAGACAAGGAGACAATGAGGTGGCACTGCTGGTTTTTAGGAGAGGATGTCCACGGTCTTGGGGACATTCCTCGTGATTCCCACCAAGAACTCCGAGCTCCAATCCATCTCCCCTCCAAGCTTAGAAGCAGCCAGCTGTTCTACAGGAACAACAGTTATAAACTGTTCTACACGAACAGTAGTTATGACTGTCCTACAGGATCTGCAGTTAAACTCTAGTTGGACAGCCGAGCTCCTAAAATCAAGGATACCTGTTGGATAATCGTTTTTGCATAAATACTGAGGCCGTAGCATTGTAGAGAAGCTTTTTGAACCTTGGCATTACTTTTGTAATTGGAAAGTACGAGTTAGAGTTCAGTTTTTGTTCCTTTTGTAAGCCAATTTGGCATGACATCAGATTATGAATAAAGAAGGCAGATTTTGATCTAGTTCTGAGTTTTCTCAAGGAGCTATAGCTCTCAGGTTAGGGCCCAGCCTGAGAGCAATAGATCTCCTCAGTGTTGTAATGTGTTTGCATTTCGTTCCAGCACTTTGAGTTTGTTTATTTTCACTGCAATTCGAATGCACAGTTTGGTGATTTAGTCATTTTCATGAGCATAGATAGGACTAGTTTATGGTGATTTTTTTCAGTTGCTTAAGTTGAATAGAAGGATAGATAAAATCTCTTGGAGCTCCAGCAAAAAGGTTGTAAAGGCTCACTGCCATCTCACTGTTAGGGATTGGGGTGGAGTCCATGATCAACCACCAAAAAGAACAACAGTCTTCTCATCTCCATGCAAGCTGCAACATAAACGTTTTCATTGAAGATCTCTTCATGCATTTTTGACATCGATCCATACTTCACTTCCACGCATAAGTTTCATTTCTTGTTTTCCATTTCTGTTCATAGGTTTCATGTCACAATTATTATAGGTTAATTTCTCGTTTTGATGCATAGGTCATTTGTTTCATTTACGCTGCTCCTTCTCAAACCATTTTCTTCTTCTTCTTCTTGATCTATCTGCAAGTTCTGTTTGACCTCTGTCTCCCTCATTCACCCTCCAACTCTCTCATTTCCCACATAGCTCCATCTCTTTCAACTTTCGTTGATCCCATCCTTTCATCTTTCCAATCATCCAACCATTGCATACACCCTTCCTTCATCTGATTTTCCAGCTTCTGAGCCCTCAACAGGTCCATCTCCATCTCACTTATCCTCCCACACCACTCCAACACTCCATCATCTCCCAAAACCTCCACGGCCAACCATCCTGTAGAATTGCACAACCTTCCTGTAGAAACCCGTGAGTTTCCTGTAGAAATCCCCTGCAGACATCCTGTAGGAGGCTACTCACTCGGTTGCTGAGCTTCTAAACGTGAGGAACCTCTGTGGACTAATGCTAAGGATCTATTGGGACCTCCCACAGCCATTCTGACCTTGCCCAAGCTTTCCTTCCATTCCAACCGCTCCTGCACAACCAAACCCTAATTAAAAGCATCCTCACAATAAGTCCAACCACCTAATGAAAAAATACAAAAACATGATTTTTCAGATGCAAGTAGCTTAGATGCATTTATTTCAGTTCACTGCAAGTAATGGCATTGTTGGTAGTTGCTTCATTCACAGTTTTGCATAGTTAAGGTCTAGCTAGTCAAATTAGGGTTTTCCTAGGGTTTCCATGCTTTATTGGTTTCCAATTTCCTTCTGCAATTAGACTAGTCTCCTTTGAGTTAGCTTTCGTCCATCATTGATAAAGCTTCTTCTGTGAGCCTATAGAAATTGGCTTGAGCCCTAGCGGACTTGTGCCAGCTGACCAAGTGACAGCTGTGACAAGGGCTAGTACTTGTGCATACAGCACCGTCGCTTCCAAGTTTGTACGAACTACCGGGTTGATAAAATGAGAGACAGGAAGCCCCAGGAGTTGTAGCATTATTGCTACAATACTGGAGCTCACCACTTATTATGCCTATTAATTCATAGTTATCCTGCACTCAGGAGAAGGATTGTTCGTGTTTCTCAGTGGAATGTTTCTTTATTCGACTAGTTGGTCGAATTTTGTTGGGTAGTTTCTAGAAAGTTTAATGGTGTGAAGTGGAGAGGGTCTCAAGTGTTAAATTCTTTGGGCAATAATATGGGTGTCAAAGGGGGATTCTAGCATGTTTGGTATGTGTTTTATAGAGCCAAGTGAAACTTCTAGTGCGACAATTGCCTTATACTAGTGGAGAGTGAGGTGCAAGAAACATGATTGTTCCTTAGTGCAGACGGTGCAAGGTGTGTTGACAACGGGGTTGGTGTGATTGTTTGAGGGGAAAATGAAGGGTGACACTTTCTGAATTGTTAGGGTAATTGGGGACACCCTGGTTCCATGTTTTGATAGTGAGGTAGAGCCCGTCGGGGTGTGGATCCATGGAGCAATTCATCTTGAAGCAAATCACAACCTGGGTGGGGAGATTGATCAACCTGTTGTGCACTCACCCAACATAGTTGAGATGCCTCCTCCCATTTGTTCCTTAGACTACCACCTTCAGCAGATTTATGAGCTCTTGGAGCAAATTTCTCAGGTTCGACATGAGGATAGGAATGAAGTTATCATTTTCGTGAACGACCTCCAACAAAACCAATGACATAAGATGGAGAGGATGATGTTGTTGTGTCGTGGGAAAAAATGGATCCTGGAAAGTCTAGCATGTTTGGAAGGTTGAATGAAGAATATGGAAGCTCATGTTCATGAAGCTTCCCATCCTGCCCCGTCTCTTGGCAATGGGAAAGGTGATTTTGCTGCGACCA
This sequence comes from Pinus tabuliformis, assembly GCA_031772625.1. NCBI lineage: Eukaryota > Viridiplantae > Streptophyta > Pinopsida > Pinales > Pinaceae > Pinus > Pinus tabuliformis. The sequence goes on along the minus strand of CM062807.1, from coordinate 1,215,710,342 downwards.
TTCTACCTCGTCAGTAATGAAAACTGGGTGTTTTTAGGTTCTCGATTTTTTTCTGTCAATTTGGATTATATGTTTCTAGTTCTATAGTTCTCTCTACTTGTTATTAATGTGTATAAGATAAAATAAATCATTAAGGACATTTTTATTAATTTGAATAGAATTACTTTCATGCATGTTTCTAAGTGATTTCACCATTTCAAAGAAATATATCACAATAGAACCTATGTTTATTTTGTGATTAATTTTCGTTGTGTAGATCGAGAAAAATCTTGGGACAAGTCATAAAATGGAATTAACATTTTGAATTTGAGAGTTACGTTACTACCTTTTGCCTATGTGTGCAACTGTTTTCTTTTTTGAATTCACATTTGGATTTTGTACTTATTTATTTAAATCAAAAGTGAACCCTTTGACTTTTTGGAATTACCCATTATCTTTTATTATTGTTCAGGAAAAGAAAAATTGGACAACAAAATTCCAGTGTTGGGCTATGTGAGTGGATAGAAGATGTAGGTTTTCTAACCTTGTTGACATTCTTCACATCATTTCCCTGTACAAAGCCATATCCCTCCATGTAGATGTCATGACATCACAAGGACTCTGATTCCTGTGAGTTGTGGATAAAAACAATGATGATCATGCTCAATTATTTTAAAAGCACGATCAATCGATCATTTGATGGAGTATGGTAGCACAATTGGTAAGGTACAATGATGTCAAAGGAGATGGAGATGCTAATGTCAATATCATTTTCTCAAGGTATCACACTCGAGGTAAGCAAGGTATTTTTGTCAATTTGAGTTATCTTAACATTGATTAGGCAACCATCTTCGCCTATTCTTTTCTTCAAGTGTAGTTTAGAAATGTTGTTGTTGAAGCTTTTAATGTATTTAATACTTGGTACTTATATGTGTATTGCACACTACAATTGTAGGTGCATTTGGAGAAATTCACTCACTACTTTAATGTATGAGGAGGCTTTTAAAATACATGACTTTTTGCATTTCAACCATTTGGATTGCATTTATAATGTGAAATTTTATGATATCAATTTATTGAAATATTTCCTTATTGCTCCACCTTCCTCCCCAACCCCTCCTTTGCCTCATCCTACTACTCCTCGTCCTCCTCCACATTCTCCTCCACCTCCTCCCCATTCACAGATGCCTCCTCCTCTCCCTCCCCTTCTCCACCCATCCTCATCCTCCCCATACTTATATATACCCACCACCTCCCCCTCACCCTCTATATCCTCCTCCTCCTCTCGATGCTCTCCCACCAATCTACTCACCCCCCACCTACCCCTACCCATCTCGTCCCCCCCTCCACCTCCACCTCCTTCCCCTCATCCTCCACCTTTTCCTCCTCCTCTCTCCTCTACCCTCACCCAACTCACCCCCTCCCTTGTGCTCGTCAAAGTCCTCCTATGCCTCCTCCTCTCACCTTGCCCTCCCATTCCCCACCTCCTCCTCCTCCTTTTTCTCCTCCTTCAACTCCCCCCGCCCGCCTCTGCCTCCTCCACTTCTACCTCCACCTCCTTCTCCCGCCTCCCCCTCTTCTTCCTTCCCCTCCTTCACACCTCCTCTTTTTATCCTCTCCTCCCTGCTCACTCTAATCCTCTGCTAACCCCACCTCCCTGTCATCCTCCCTCTCATGTTCCTCCTTGTCATCGGTCCCCCCTCCTCCATTTCTTGTTATTCTTCCCCACTCAACCCTTTTTATGCAACCATCTCACAAAATAGAAGAAAAGATAGACCAACGCCTTCAAAAATAGCCTCTTCGAGGGGGCAACCTCCTTTACATTACACAAATGAACAGTTCTTCGATGATACAAACGACAAAATCTCCTTTCTATATATAGGAGTTAAAGGGGTCATAATATAATCAAAGATGACATAACAATAATAATATAAGGGCGCAACAATAATAATAGTTGGCTTCTATGGGGCACAATAATAACAATATGGGGACAATAGGGCATAACAATAACAATAAGGACTACAATGATAATAGTAATGGGGGAATCACTAGTATTATAAGGACCTAGCATGCCCCTCTCCTTTAAAAAAGTGTTGTCCTAAACGCTTGAGTAATTCTAGATGCTTCTGTATAAAATTCTCACCCTCCCATTTGGAATCTTTAGCCGGTAAGTTCTTCCACTTGATGAGATACTCTGAAATTGACCGATTTCGTAGCTATCAAGTTCTTGTTTCTGTGACTGCTTCAGGTTCCAATATGATTTTTCCTTCCTCGTCAAGTTCTCACAGTATTGTTTGAACTAGGAGTTTGTCACCTATAACCTTCTTTAATCATGAAACATGGAAAACTGGGTGCACTCGGGAAGTTGCAGGAAGCTCCAATTTGTATGCCATAGTACCGATCTTTTGCAACACCTTGTATGGACCATAATACTTTTGTGATAATTTATGATGCCTTAGATTTCTTGAGGGACATTTGTTTATATGGTTATAGCTGTAGGAATACCCAGTCACCTACATCAAAACTTCTTTCGCTGCGATGTTGATCTGCTTATTGTTTCATTCTATTCTGCGCCAAAGTGAGGTTATCCTTTAATAGTTGGAGAACTTGTTTTTTATGCTTGATGTGATCTTCCATTGATTACACCTTAGAATTTTCTCTTAAAGATGATGTGATGGATGATGGATGATATCCATAAAGTGCCATAAATGGGGTCATTTTTGCTGTAGTATGGAAGGAAGTGTTATACCACCATTCATCCAGAGGCAACTATTTGACCCATTGTGTCTATTTATCAGATACAAAGCAACAAAGATATCCTTCCAAACATTTGTTTACTATCTCAGTTTTCCCATGAGCTATGTGCTAACTGAGTACCAAGACAAGAAAATAATTTTGTCCAAAATATTCCAGTGAAAATGGGATCTATGTCGCTTACAATAATCTTTGGGTTCCCATGTAGCTTTTGAATTGTTTCCATAAGTGCAGTAGAAACTGTACTGGCTTTAAATGGATGCAATAATGCACAAAAGTGTGCATACTTGGTAAGTTTGTCAGCTACCACCATGATGACACTCTTTCTTTTGGACTTGGATAAGCCTATGATATAATCCACTGAAACCTCCTCCCAACGTTGGCTTTGAATGAATAAAGGTTGTAATAGACCTGGGGTGTTAATTGTTTCGACTTCATTTTGTTGGCAAACCAACCATTCTTCCACAAAATTTTGAATATCCAATTTAAGGCCATCTCAAAAAAATCCTTCTTAACCCTATGGTAAGTTTTTAAAAATCCTGAGTACCCTCCTAAGGGAGAGGTGTGCAATTCCATAAGAATCTTTTGTTTGAGTTGGGAATTCTTACATAGGTATAAGCGATCTATGTACCATAACAAATCATTTTTCCAGCTAAATGTATCAGATGTACTGGGATATTTTTGTATCTTTTAAATGAGTGCCCACACTTCTTCATCATTCTTCTATTCATCTCTTGCTTCATTTATCCATTCTAGTTGGATAATAGAAATGGTTCAAAGTAATGCTTCCAAATACTCATCATTTCTTGAGAGTGCATCTGCCACAACATTTTGCTTCCGTTTTTTGTAGATGATTTCAAAGTCATAACTCAACATCTTTTTGACACATTTTTGTTGCTCTTCTAAAGATAATCTTTGTTCTAAAAAGTATTTAAGACTATCATGATCCGTTTTTACCTTGAAGTGTCTTCCCATTAGGTAGGGTCGCCATTTTTTAAGTGCATGTAGTATTGCCAACATTTCCTTCTCATAAATAGATTTGTGTAAATACTTTCCTTTGACTGGACGACTTTCGAAAGTAATGCATCTTTCTTCTTGCATTAAAACAACACCAATTCCATTTCCCGAGGCATCACATTCCACAATAAAGGTTTTTGTGAAGTCCAACGTAGCTAAGACCGGTAGTTGGCACATTGCCTCTTTAAGATTTTCAAAGGACTTCGTTGCTTCTGGAGTCGATGAATGCATCTTTCTTCAATAATGTCGTTAGAGGTGCTGCTACTCGCCCATAATTCTTAACAAACTTGCGATAATACCCAGTGAGCTTAAAAAATCCTCGCAGATGCTTTATGGATGTGGAGATTTTCCATTCCTTAATGGCTTTAATTTTGCTAGGGTATACCTTCACACCTTCGTGAGATACAATATGACCCAGATATTCCACCTCTTGCAATCCAAAGAAACATTTGGAGCTTTTTGCATATAATTGTTTCTCCTCTAATAGTTTGAGCAGCCTATCAACATGTTGAACATGATCCTTCCAAGACTTGTTGTAGATTAGTATATCATCAAAAAATACTAACACAAATTTTCTGAGGAAGGGTTTGAAAATGGAATTCATCAAACCTTGAAATGTAAAAGGTGCATTGATAAGGCCAAAAGGAATGACCAAAAATTCATAATGACCCTCATAAGTTCTAAATGTTGTTTTTGTAATGTCTTTAGTCTTCATTCTGATTTGATGATATTCTGAACGAAGATCCAACTTGGTGAAGCAAATTGATCGATGCAATTCATCCAATAATCCATCAATGACACGAATGGGAAATTTATCTTTAATAGTGAGCTTGTTGAGCTCCTTATAATTTAGACACATGTGCCATGACCCATCCTTCTTTTGCACCAATACTACTGGAGCAGAGAAAACACTTTGACTAGGTTGAATTATACCAACCTCTAGCATTTTTGCAACCATATGTTCAATTTCACTCTTTTGGGCATAGGGATATCTGTAAGGTCTGATGTTTGGAGGAACACTTCCTGGAATCAAATGAATAGCATGATCATGATCACGAATAGGTGGGAGACCTTTGGGAGTCTTAAATACATTGGAATAATTGTCTAGACTTTTGGAGATATGGAGAAATAGGTGATTTCGATGTGGGAACCTCTAGCGAACATAATTGTGTAGTTACACCTTGTTGTTCTTTCTTTAGAAGCTTTGTCATTCTGTTAGAGCTACTTATCTTTCCTGGTTTCCCTGCGATACCCCTTAATTCAACTTCCTTTCCTTTCGAAGAAAATTTAATAAAAAGTTCTTGAAAATTAAAAGCTATTGTACCCAAGGATTGTAGCCATTGGAATCCCAATACAACATTAGCACCACCCATTGGAATGGAAATCATTGGGTTATTTAATACATATTCTCCCATGGATAGCTTGATATTATGGCACTTTTTAGAGCAATTTATGGTTCCTCCACTTGCAACCATCACTTGACACTCTGGTGTTTGATATAGGAAGTAATTCAATTCCTTGGCTATCTTACAATGAACAAAATTATGGGTGCTTCCCGTATCAATCAACACTATTACCTTTTTATTCTTGATATGTCCTTCTATCTTGATAGTTTGAGGAGTGGTAATTCCGGCCAATACATTACAAGATATGGTCGGATTCATTTCTTTTTTCTCTAGGGTTTGTTCCTGGTGTATATCCCCTTCTTTTGATGTTTCTTGTTCCTTTTCTTCCTCCTCTTCACAATCAATGTAAAATAGTTTCTTCTTAGCACACTTATGACCTTTAGTGTATTTGCTATCACAACTGTAACAAAGCCTTTTTGCTCTTTTTTCTTCCACTTGTTGTGGTGTCAACCTTGCAGGTTGTGGAATGCTAGGGGAAACAACACTTACATCTTTATAGTTGTGAGTGGTAGGCTTCCTTGTGGCCATAATTTTGTTTTCCATTTTTCTTGCCAACCTAAATGCTTTCTCCAATGAATCAGGTTACTTAAGGCGAACCTCACATTGGATGTTATCCTTTAAAGTCCCTATGAACACATCAATCCTATGCTCCTCTCGGATATCTTTTACCCTTATATTCATCTTTTGGAAGTCCTCAATGTGCTCCATCATTGAACCCTTTTGTTTGAGATTTATCAATTGGCTAAAAGAAGTGTTGTTTTTTGTATCCTCATAATGTGCCATCATTTATTCTGTAAAAATTGCCCGAGTGACAATTTATTTATGAGGGCAAAGCCATTGACACCATACAAACTGATTTGGTTCCAGATATAAAGTTGTAATGCATACCTTTTGTGTGTTTTGCACATTATGGAGATCGAAATATTGCTCTATGTATAGTATCCATGTTACGGGATCCTTGCCATCAAACTTCTTCATATCGATCTTTGGAGCATGGTGGGTCTTCAATCCACCATTAGAGTATATGAAATCATGATTAACATTTATTTTTTTCTCCTCATGAGTTTCCTTTACTACCCTTTCACCATTATTAAGCATTTCTTGTAGCAAATTTGTCAAATTTGTCTTCAAATCTTCCATGTTTCCTTTAAATTTTTCTTCTATACCATCCATCTTAGCTTCCACGTCTGTCTTCAAATCTTCCATGTTTCCCTTAGCTTCCATGTCTGTCTTCAAATCTTCCATGTTGCCTTTAAATTTTTCTTCTATACCATCCATCTTAGCTTCCACGTCTGTCTTCAAATCTTCCATGTTGCCTTTAAATTTTTCTTCTATACCATCCATCTTAGCTTCCATGTCTTTCTTTAAACCAACCATCTTAGCTTCCATTACTTTTTATGAAAGTGAATTTTGTTGCACTTGGTCTCGTAATTTTGATATATCATGTTGCATTTCTTCCTCTTCTTCATGATTCATGCTAGAGATTTCAGGTTGCTTACTATGTGTTTTCATTTTCTTTCTTAGGGCCATAAATTAATGATAATATTGCTTAACCATTCCCTTTGAATGCCTTCAAACTATTTTTTCAAACTTATGAAAAATTAAAAAAAAAAACTACACACCTTTTTTCACTTTGTAGGAGCTCGATATTGAATCTGTTGTATCTCTGTAATTTCAGATCTTCAAGGTCTGAAATTACATCCAGCGGTGTACCTCTGTGTCCTCTTTCCAACCCTGCAAGTCTGATCAAGATTGGATTCTCCAAGGAAGAGTTATGCCAAATCTCCCTCGATGACCTTGTTAGTGTCAGTCTTTCCAGCCTTCCTCCAGTGATCAAATGTGCTCTTGCAAAGTGATTTTGAAGTGTCAAGGTCAAATTTTGTCATTTCAGTGAGTCTTCAAGAAAAATTTGGTCACTAGGCATTAGGTCTAGGGTTTGCTTTCACTCCTTCTAAAGTTGTCCAAATGGCGGTCCATGTCATTATTCAGCTGAGTCTGTCATCATTCATAGGGTTTTCATTATCATCTCGGTGTCTAATGAGTTATTTCACACCTTGTTCATGCTTCAGTTGCACCTAGGCAAGGTCATTTCCCTCTCCTAGGGTTTTGAAGGCAATTTCTCTTGGATGGTCAAATCATCGACAAAACTTGTATCCTGATGTTCATACACCTTCCCCTATCCTTAAAGTACCTTATCAAACACTTCCCATCCCTTAGATCCGCCAAATTCCTCATTTTTGCACAAACCCTAGTTTCTAGCTACAACCTGGCAATTTTCTAGGTTTGGCCTGTGTTTTGCCCTTTTCGACCCCTTCCCCTCACTCAATCTCTGAGATTCCACTTTCCCCTGCTTCCTAACATCCCTCCCCACTCCCAAAAATTTCCCCAAGAATTTAGAAGCCCTCTATCCCCTTCATTTCGCTCCATTTCGACAAAATCCCTTGTTTCACACATCGGGACAAGTTTCACTCAAAAGCTGTTTCTGAGCAATCAAAGATGCATTTTTCAAAACTGAGAGAGGTTTTTGTCCACAACATGCCAAGGAAGAAAAACCTCTTTCACTTTTTACACAGGTGTCATGGTTTGAGAGAAATGTCAAAAATACCGGCGAGAACGAAGGTGCTCCAAGGACGGTTGGCCAAGGCACAAAAACGAAGGAAAACGCCCGATCCACTCCAAATTTTGGCCAAAGCCTCTTTGACTGAGCATGGTACTTGATTGGGGACTCCCAGCCCAAATTTCAAGAAATTTGGAGAAAATTTTGTCATTTGTGAATTTTTTGGGAAATTGACAGGTTTTGGCCGTTGGAGTGGTCTGACCCCGCGCGCGACCACTCGTGGGGACAGCTCAGAACGAGAAAACTCTACATTTTTGGAATTTTCATGAAAAAATACACTTGCCTATGAATGGGTTTCAGATTTTATGAAGATTTGGGCTTCCAAAAGCTCAAAATACATGCAAATTTTCACTTTCTGCCCCTTTTTTGAGTTGCAGAAAGTTGCCTTGGGAGAAATGACTTTTGAGGGGTCAAATCAACTCCAAATTTAGAAATTCCGGTGGGGTTGGAAAGTAGACTCACAGACCTTTCCAATGAGCTATCTTGCACCTGATTTAGACACCGGGAAGGCCCTCAAGCAGAGCTGTCAATGTGCGCGACCACTCCAAGGGAGGAGCGCGACCACTCAGGGAAATTTCACCATTTTGACTATTTCGGCCTGCAAAACACTGTTTTTACTTTAGTTGACTCTTAATGCATGTAAATGATGGATTGTTGGGTAATTTTCCTGGCACATGGATACATTTACTCTCCTTTAACACTTCTAGAAGTTTCCTTGATGTAAATAGTGAATATTAAATGCATGAATGGGTTACCTAAGTTTTAGAGGCAAGTTGTTTTGACTGCCTATTATTTAGTGCTCAGTTTAGAATTAGTTCAAACTGCTCCTAGGAAGTTGAGCTCGACCCCTAGAGGTGGGGAAAGGAGTTAGATGATCTATATTATGCCTTCTCTTGCTCATTTTCATGGTTGGACTTTTGAGGGAGAAGCTCCTATTGTATATTTTACTTGTATCTCTGCAATTTGAGGAAAAGGAAGACCAGGGTTTTGCAGACATCATTGGGATTCTTGTGGACTCTTGTGTTGATGGTGTGTTCTCTTATTGTAATTGTAAGTGTGTTTATGTGTTCCATCTCTTTCTTTACTGCAGCTTATTAAACAAATGAAGTGATAAAGTTTGAATTCATGCTTGCCATGCTCAGCTTTCAATTTTGTTTGATATTTATGTTTTCCACTGTCTAAAGAGGATTCAAAGCCATTGTTTGCCCTCTTTAGCTCCCTCTCTTTCTTCCTTGATCATCCATCTCAGCTTAAGGCATAAGCACAAACTCCTACCTTGCCCCAAAGACCCACCTGCAAAAACTGAGTTCAATCCCCGCACCCTGAATTGCACTCCCTCCAATTGCCACCAAAAACCCCAAAAACTTTAAATCAACCCTCCTTATCAGTTTACTAGCCTAATATCAGTGTTCCTAATTGGGTCAGCTCATCCTATTGAAAGATCTACCGAGTTTGACCGGAGAGAGCCTTCTCATACCCCGTAGGGCTAGCTACGAGGTGAAATGGTTTGATGTTGCCTTGAAGGTTTACCTTCTTCAGCCTAGGGTGAAATCTCAAGCGCTAACAGACCTAATTGTAGACTTGTTCAGTGGAGCGAACTTGTATGAAGTGCCACGTGTCACTGTTTTGACCTTAAGACCTGAAACCGATACACAGAAAACTACAAGAAATCCTCTTTTTGTAATTTTTTACAAGATTTCAATCTGATGCTAAAAAATAAAGTTATGATGATTTTCCCCAGGTCACTTGTTTGAGATATAATTCAGGAGCCTGCAAAAACCCTAACTTCCTTAGATACTATCTTCGAAAATATAGCAAGATAAGATCTGAAATTCAAACCCAAGGTTTAGAGAGATTTCGACTCAAATGGTTTTTTTTTAGCTTCTGAAATGTCACAAAAAAAAAAAAAAACAAAATTAAATTATAGTGAAAATTCCACGATGACCTGTTTGGAGCAGGTGAAAATCTAGAATCCAAAGCTCTGATACCAAATGTTATGCAACCAACTCACAAAATAGAAGAAAAGATAGATCACTGCCTTCAAAATCAGCCTCTTCGAGGGGGAAACCTCCTTTACATTACACAAATGAACAATTCTTCGATGATACAAATGACAAAACCTCTGTTCTATATATAGGAGTCTAAGGGGTCACAATATAATCAAAGTCGACATAACAATAATAATATAAGGGCACAATAATAACAATATTGGGATTCTATGGGGCACAATAATAACAATATGGGGACAATAGGGGCACAACAATAACAATAAGGGTTACAATGACAATAGTAATGGGGGAATCACTAGTGTTATAGGGACCTAACAACCCTCCTCTTCCCGCCCCCCTCCCCCACTTCCTCCTCCTCCTTCCTCTCCACTATGCCTACCTTCCTTTTCTCCTCATTCTCATGCACGCCCTTCCTCTCCCACCCACCAACTCCTCCTCCTCCTCCACTTCAACTTTCATCCTGTTGTCCTCGCCTCCCCCTTTTCCTCATAGCTTCACCTCACATCCCCTTCATCCTCTTGCTCCTCCCCCTAGCCTCACCCCTTTGTCTCCTCCACTTCCTTGACCTCTCCCTTTGCCTCCTCCACTTTCTTTACCTCTCCCTTTGCCTCCTCCTCCTACTATTTATCCTCCCCCTAAGCCTTTTCCGCCTTCCCCTGTGCTCCTCCAACTCCTCCTTTATATCCTCCTCTCACCTAGCCTCCCACTCCCCCACCTCGTCCTCATCCTTGTACTCCTCCTCTAGCTCCGCTGCCCTCATCTACCTCCTCAACTTCTACCTCCACCTCCTCCTCCCCCCTCCCCCTCTTCTTCCTCCCCCTCCTGCACACCTCCTCTTTTTCTCCTCACACCCTCTCTCGCTCTTATCCTCTGCCAACCCCACTTCCCCCTTTCCCTCCCTCTCATGATCTTCCTTGTCCTCAGTCGCCCCTCCTCCTCTTCTTGCTAGTATTCCCCACTCAACCCTCATCCCCTTTGTCCCTCCTTCACTTCCTCCTCCTCCTCCTCCTTTCCTCTCCCCTATGCCCTCCTTCTCTGTCTCCCTTCCCCCCTCCTCGTCCTCCTCATGCATGCCCTTCCTCTTCCACCACCCACTCACTAACCCACCTCCATACCTCCTCCTCCTCCTCCTCCTTGTACCCTCCTATCCCCCTCCCCAACATCCTCCTCTTGCTCATCCTCCACACCCCCCCCCCAAACTCCTCCTCCTCCTCTCTTTCCAGCACTGCTCCTTTTTGTCCATCGTCTCCTTTGCCTCTTCCTCCTCCCTCCTCTTCTCTTCCCACGTTCTCTTTCCTCTCCCCACCACCACCACCACCTCCACCTCCTCCTCATCATCATCATCCACCTCCCCCTCCCCTCAACCCCAACCTCTTCCTCCTCCTTTACCCCTTCTCAACCTCCGCTTCTTTATTCCTCCTCCACATCCTTTTCTGTCTCATCCTCTCCCCTTCTCCTCACCCTCCTCCTCTTACTCCTCTACATGTCTACCATGCTCCCTCTTCAATGCCTTCCTCCCCCTTCCCCTCTGCTCCTCCTCATAAGATAAAGATTAAAAGAAAAAAAAAATTCCATATCATTTTATTCTCTTTATCTATAATACATAAAGGATTTTCACATTTCTTCATAATGATAATTTAGATATCCATATATAAATGCTAGTCCAAGAAATTAAATGGTTATATGGTTATATGTCGCTTACATGTTGATTATATGTTGCTTGACTACATCCTTGTATGTCGGGTGCATTCTTGAATGTTTTGGTTACATGTATCAGTGTTGTAAGTTGATTACAAGACTTTATCACTTGCGATCGACTACATGTGTTCGTATGTATGTGTAGTTGATTAGGAATTGGTTATGCATGCTGATAGTTACATGTGGAAATGTGCGCAATGGAGTAATGGTTGGTCACAACATGCATTGTTGATATGGCCTTGCATTGATGACTAGACCCTAGTTAGAATGACGTTTATGCATTGATACACTTATTTTATATATCTCTATATGTTGTAATGATTATGTTATACATGTATCACATTGATTTGATGAGCTTCCAGACAAGGTATCATCCCCGAATTATGCTAAGGTAAGTTGGTTTATTGTGATTTAGTTAGGTTGACATAGTATGCCTTGCAGGAAAGAGATCAGATGGGTAGCAAGGTGGTAGATTGCATATAATATCCCTATGCATAAGATGGGTAGCATGGTGTGGGGCACTCTTCTGACCTAGCAGATACATTGAGAAGCCTGAAGGAAGAAATAAGGAGTTGTAAAGCAGACAATGACAAAATCATGCAGGCACAAGAGAAACAAGCAGAGGTGAATGCGATACTACTTTAGAGTCTGTCAGAATTGCAACGACAGGAACCACTTCGGATCATCCATGGACATGAGGAAATAACTAATGGGGCATATGGCAGTAGGTATCCTAGTAGACACAGGTCAGATAGATCTGACACGATTAGAGATGGAAAGTTTTTGGACACTTCGGATAGGAGAGGTGATCGACACAGGTACTATTCCAGTTTTGGTTCTGATAGACATCATGATTGTTATCGTCATCATCCATACATGAGGATTGATAGGGGATACTTGTCAGATGAGTTTAAGAAGGGAAAGCCATCCACCTTTGATGGAGAGATGAAGAAATCATAGGATGCAGAAGCATGGTTGCTTGATATGAAGAAATTATTTTGATTGCATGATTATTCAGAAAACATGAAAGCAAAGATATCCACTTTTAGTCTCAAAGGTAAAGCAGATATTTGGTGGGAAGACGTGAAGAATGTCAAAGGTATATATGAGGAGGATTTAGCTTGGCATGCATTTGAAAAGCTCTTCAAGAAGAAGTATTTTTCGGAGATTTACTATGACAGAGCTAATGTTATGCAACTAGCTCACAAAATAGAAGAAAAGATAGATCAACGACTTCAAAATCAGCCTCTTTGAGGGGGAAACCTCCTTTACATTACACAAATGAACAATTTTTGAATGATACAAATGACAATACCTCCTTTGTATATATAGGAGTCTAAGGGGTCACAATATAGTCAAAGCCGACATAACAATAATAATGTAAGGGCACAACAATGACAATGGTGGGCTTCTATGGGGCACTGTAATAACAATATGGGTACAATATGGGCACAACAATAACAATAAGGGGATACAATGACAATAATAATAAGGGGATGCAATAGTATTATAGGGACCTAACATGTCGCTCTCCTTCAGAAAAGTGTTGTCCTCAACGCTTGAGTAGTTATGGATGCTTCTGTATAAAATTCTCATCCTCCCATGTGGAATCTTCAGCGGGTAAGTTCTTCCACTTGATGAGATACTCTGAAATTGATAGTTTTCGTAGTTGTCGAGTTCTTGTTTCTGTGATTGCTTCATGTTCCAATATGATTTTTCCTTCCTCGTCAAGTTTTGGAAATATTGTGTGAACTAGGAGCTTGTCACCTATAACCTTCTTTAAGCATGAAACATGGAAAACTGGGTGCACTTGGGAAGCTATATGAATCTCCAATTTGTATGCCAGGGTACCAATATTTTGCAACACCTTGTATGGACCATAATACTTTGGTGATAATTTAATATCCTTATTATCTTGCTTGAGGGACATTTGTTTGTATGGTTGTAGCCGTAGAAATACCCAGTCACCTACATCAAAACTTCTTTTGATGTGATGTTGATATGCCTATTGTTTCACTCTATTCTACGCTAAAGTGAGGTCATCCTTTAAGAGTTGGAGAACTTGTTGTTGATGCTCGATGTGATCTTCCACTACTTGAACCTTATAATTTTCTCTTAAATATGATGTGATGGAGGGTGGATGATATCCATAAAGTGCCATAAATGGGGTCATTTTTGGTGCAATATGGAAGGACGTGTTATACCACCATTCATCCAGAGGCAACCATTTGTCCCATTGTGTTTGTTTATCAAATACAAAGCAACGAAGATATCCTTTCAAACATGTGTTGACTATCTTAGTTTGCCCATCGGATTGACGATGATATGATGAAATATGAGCTAACTAAGTACCAGACAAGAAAATAATTTTATCCAAAAAGTTCCAGTGAAAATGGGATCATTGTCGCTTACAATAATCTTTGGGTTTCCATGTAGATTTTGAAATGTTTCCATAAATACACCAGCAATTGTATTTTCTTTAAAGGGATGAGATAATGCACTAAAGTGTGCATACTTGGTAATTCTATCAACAACCACCATGATTACACTCTTTCCTTTGGACTTGGGTAAACCTATGATAAAATCCATTGAAACCTCCTCCCAACGTTGACTTGGAATGGATAAAGGTTGTAATAGACCTGGGGTCTTAACTATTTCAACTTTATTTTGCTAGCACACCAAACATTCCGCGACAAACTTTTGAATATCAAATTTAAGGCCATCCCAAAAAAAACCCTTCTCAACATTGTGGTAAGTTTTTAAAAATCCTGAGTTCCCTCCTAAGGGAGAGGTGTGAAATTCCATAAGAATCTTTTGTTTGAGTTGGGAATTCTTATAGAGGTATAAGCGATCTTTGTACCTTAACGAATCATTTTTCAAGCTAAATGTATCAGATGTACTGGGATCTTGTTGTAATTTTTGAATGAGTGCCCACACTTCTTCATCATTCTTCCATTCATCCCTTGCTTCATTTATCCAATCTGGTTGGATAATATAATTGGCGCAAAGCAATGCTTCCACATCCTCATCCTTTCTTGAGAGTGCATCTGCAACAACATTTTGCTTCCATTTTTTGCAGATGATTTCAAGGTCATAACTCAACATCTTTGTGACCCATTTTTGTTTCTTTTCTGAAGATAATCTTTGTTCAAAGTATTTAAGACTATCATGATCTGTTTTTACCTTGAAGTATCTTCCCATTAGGTAAGGTCGCCATTTCTTAAGTGCATGTAGTATTGCCAACACTTCCTTCTCATAAATAGCTTTGTGTAAATACTTTCCTTTGATTGGACGAATTTCGAAAGCAATCCGTATTTCTTCTTGCATTAAAACAACACCAATTCCATTTCCTGAGGCATCACATTCCACAATAAAGGTTTTTGTGAAGTTTGGCGTAGCTAAGACGGGTTCTTGGCACATTGCCTTTTCAAGATGTTCAAAGGATTTCGTTGCTTTTGGAGTCCAAGAAAATTCATCTTTATTCAGTAATATTGTTAGAGGTGCTACTATTCTCCCGTAATTCTTAACAAACTTGCGATAATACCCTATCAACCCGAGAAATCCTCATAGATGCTTTATGGATCTGAGGATTTTCCATTCCTTAATGGCTTTAATTTTGTTAGGGTCTACCTTAACACCTTCATGAGATACAATATGACCCAAATATTCCACCTCTTGTACTCCAAGGAAGCATTTGGAGGTTTTTACATATAATTGTTTCTACTCCAATAGTTTGAGAACTCTATCAACATGTTGAACATGATCCTTCCAAGAATTGTTGTAGATTAGTATATCATCAAAAAATACTAACACAAATTTTCTAAGGAAGGGTTTGAAAATGGAATTCATCAAACCTTGAAATGTAGAAGGTACATTGGTGAGGCCAAAAGGCATGACCAAAAATTCATAATGACCCTCATGAGTTCTAAATGTTGTTTTCAGAATGTCTTCAGTCTTCATTGTGATTTGATGATATCATGAATGAAGGTCCAACTTGTTGAAGTAAATTGCTCCATGCAATTCATCCACTAATTCATCAGTGACATGAATGGGAAGTTTATCTTTAATAGTGAGCTTGTTGAGCTCCCTATAATTCGAACACATGCACCATGACCCATCCTTCTTGTGCACCTATAGTGCTATAGAAGAGAAAGAACTTTGACTAGGTTGAATTATACCAACCTCTAGCATTTCTCCAACCATACGTTCAATTTCACTCTTTTGGGCATAGGGATATCTGTAAGGCCTGATGTTTGGAGCAACACTTCCTGCAATCAAATGAATAGCATGATCATGATCACAAATAGGTGGGAGGCCTTTGGGAGTCTCAAATACCTTGGAATGATTGTCCAAGACTTTTTGGAGATCTGGAGAAACAGTTGATTTTGACGTGGGGACCTGTAGCAAATATAATTGTGCAATTACGCCACATTGTTCTTTTTTTAGAAGCTTTGTCATGCAGTTTGAGCTTATTATCTTTCCTGGTTTCCATGTGATACCCCTTAATTCAACTTCCTTTCCCTTTGAAAAAAAATTCAAGAAAAGTTCTTGAAAATTAAAAGATATCATACCCAAAGATTGTAGCCATTGGACGCCTAGTACAATTTATGCACCACCTATTGGAATGGAAAGCCTTGGACTATTCAAAACAAATTATCCCATGGATAGCTTGATATTACAACACTTTCCAGAGCAATTTATGGTTCTTCCATTTGCAACCATCACTTGACACATTGGTGTTGGATATAGGAAGAAATTCAATTCCTTCGCTATCTTACAACGAATAAAATTATGGGTACTGCCCGAATCAATCAACACTATTACCCTTTTCTTCTTGATATGTACTTCTATCTTGATAGTTTGAGGAGTGGTAATTCTAGCCAATGCATTACAAGATATGGTCGGATTCATTTCTTATTTCTCTAGGGTTTGTTCCTAGTGTATATCATCTTCTTTTGACGTTTCCTCCTCTTCACAATCTATGTAAAATAATTTATTTTCAGCACACTTATGACCTGTAATGTATTTTCTATCACAACTGTAACAAAGCCCTTTTGCTCTTTTTTCTTCCAATTGTTGTGGTGTCAACCTTGTAGGTTGTGGAAGGCTAGGAGCAACAACACTTCCATCTTTATAGTTGTGATTGGTAGGCTTCCTTGTTGCCATAACTTTGCTTTCAATTTTTCTTACCAACCTGAATGTCTTCTCCGATGAATCAAGTTCACAAAGTCGAACCTCATGTTGGATGTTATCTTTTAATGTCCCTATGAACACATCAATCATATGCTCTCCTGGAATATCTTTTACCCTTATATTCAATTTTTGGAAGTCCTCAATGTGCTCCACCATTGAACATTTTTGTTTGAGATTTATCATTTGGCTAAAAAAGGTGTTTATTTTTGTATCCTCATAATGTGCTATCATTTATTCTGTAAAAATTGCCCAAGTGACAATTTGTTTACGAGGGCAAAGCCATCGATACCATACAAATTGATTGGGTTCCAAATATAAAGTCGCAATGCGTACCTTTTGTGTGTTTTGCACATTATGGAGAACGAAATATTGCTCCATCTGTAGTATTCATGTTATGGGATCCTTGCCATCAAACTTCCTCATATCAATCTTTGGAACATGGTGGGTCTTCAATCCAACGTTAAAGTCTATGAAATCATGACTAACATTTATTTTGTTCTCATCATGAGTTTCCTCTACTACCTTTTTGCCATTAGGAAGCATTTCTTGTAGCAACTTTGTCAAACCTCCTTTCAAACCTTCCATGTCTTTCTTCAAATATTCAATGTTTACTTCTAAACCATCCATCTTAGCTTCCACACCATTCTTTAAACCATTCATCTTAGCTTCCACGCCTTTCTTTAAACCATCCATCTTAGCTTCTGCTACTTTTTGTGAGAGTGAAATTTGTTGCACTTGGTCTCGTAATTTTGATAAATCATGTTGCATTTCTTCCTCTTCTTCATGAGTCATGCTAGAGATTTCAGGTTTCTTACTAGGTGTTTCCATTTTCTATTTTCGGGGCATCGATTAATGATAATGATGCTTCATTATGTCCTTTGAATTCCTTCAAACTAAATTTTCAAACTAAACTTATGCAAAAATTTTAAAAGACTACACACCTTTTTTGGCTTTGTAGGAGCTCGATATTGAATATGTTGTATCTCTGTAATTGCACATCTACAAGGTGTGAAATTTTGTCTTGTGGTAGCCCTCCGAGTTCTCGTTCCAATCTCGCAAGTCTGATCAAGATTGAATTCTGAAATAAAAAGTTATTCCAAATCTCCCACGATAACGTGATTTTAGACTAGTTCAGTAGCGCAAACTTGTACGAAGTTCCACGTGTCACTATTTCGACCTTTAGACCTGAAACTAATACACAAAAAACTACAATCCATCCTATTTTTGTACCTTCTTACGAAATTTCAATCTGATGCTCAGAGAGAAGGTTATGACGATTTTTCCCCAAGTCACCTGTTTGAGATATAATTCGGGAGCTTGCAAAAATCCTAATTTCCTTGGATCATTTCTCCGAAAATATTGTGAGACAAGATCTAAAATTCATACCCGAGGTTCATCGATATTTCAGCTCAAATGGATTTTAATTTTATCATCTGAAACGTCGTAGAAAAAACGTTATAGCGAAAATCCCACAATGGCCTTTTTGAAGCAGCGAAACCGTAGAATCCAAAGCTCTAATACCAATTGTTAGCCAACTAGCTCACAAAATAGAAGAAAAGATAGATCAACGACTTCAAAATTAGCCTCTTCAAGGGGAAAACCTCCTTTACATTACTCAAATTAACAATTCTCGGATGATACAAATGACAAGCCCTCCTTTCTATATATAGGAGTCTAAGGGTTCACAATATAGTTAAAGTCGACATAACAATAATAATGTGAGGACACAACAATAATAATAGTGGGCTTCTATGGGGCACAATAATAATAATATGGGTACAACATGGGCACAAAAATAACAATAAGGGGATACAATGACAATAATAATAAGGGAATACAAAAGTATTATAGGGACCTAACAACTAAGGAGTTTTATGAGTTGCGGATGGGTTCTATGACAAACGATGAGTATACTAGCATATTTTTGGAATTTTTGAGATATTTTCCTTACCTCGGGGAGGAGAAGTCCAAGGTTCAGAGGTTCATCAATGGATTATTAATTGCATACAGAGACCGGATTTAGTTCAACGAGCCTAGATCATTAAAGGAGGCCATCTGAAAGTTTAAGCATTGTTATGAGCAGTTGAAGCGTAAAGTTGAGCCCAATCATTACTTGAAAATAAATGAGAAAGCTAAAGGAAAATGGCCACCAAAGAGACGAAGACCTCAAGATGCAAGTGAAAAATAAAATGCAATTCCTTACAAGAGATTCAATACAACTCAGAAAGGATGTGGAGAGCAGTAAGCTAGAGGTGGTGGTATGGAACCATTGTAGTGTTGGATATGTGGTAAGGATCATCGCAAGAAGTATTGTCTGTAGTATCAGAGTGGTGGAAGACCCTAGATCTAGCTATAGTTATATTAATCCCGACCTAGTGGATAAGTGTGGTTTGAGAAAAGGAGTGCATGCATAATCTTAGTTGGTACAGTTGGCTACAAGTACAAAGAAGTGAGTTCACCATTGGGTAAGAGCTTACGCATTTGAGTTAAATGGTATGCCTACATTAGAACATTTGACTGTATTGTCATTTGGTTCATATAGTATGATTTTGGGTATGGATTGGCTATACCTTCACAGATATAAAGTGGATCGCTTCGACAAGGCCATTGAGTGTGTGGATGATAGTCGAGAAAAGAGGACTTTGCAGGGGAAGAAGAAGCCTACATTAGTGAGGATGGTTACTGCTATGCAGGCTAAGCATAGTTGCAGAAAGGGTTGTGTGATGTTTGCAGTACACATTTTTAGTGAGAAGGGTTAGGAGGTTGAGGATGCAGATGTGTTGAGCAGGTACCCAGTTTTGCAACAGTTTTAGGATGTATTTCCTGAGGACATTACATAGTTGCCACCTCATAGGGAGGTAGACTTTTCTATTGAGTTGGTTATAGGGAAACCCCAGCATCAAAAAAACCTTACAGGATGAGCACACCTAAGTTGGTTGATTTAAAGTTGCAAGTGAAGGAAATGCTGGATAAGGGGTACATTAGGTCGAGTGTATCTCCTTGGGGTGCACCAGTGTTGTTCATGAAGAAGAAAGATGGTACTCTTTGATTGTGCATTGACTACAGGAAGTTGAAAAAAGTAACAATCAAGAACATGTCCCCTTTGTCGAGGATTGATGATTGTTTGATTAGTTGAAGGGAGTAGCAATGTTCTCTAAGATCGACTTGAGATCGAGATAGCATCAGGTACACATCAAGGAAGAGGATATCTTCAAGACTGCGATTAGGACTAGGTATGGGCATCATGAGTTTGTTGTTGTTCCATTCGGTTTAACTAATGCCCGAACTGCATTTATGTGTTTGATGAATAGTGTGTTGTGTCCTTATCTGGACAAGTTTGTTATTGTATTCATTAATGACATACTGGTATATTCTAAGAATGAGGAAGAACATGTCGAGCATTTAGCAACAATGTTGAGGTTGCTAAGAGAGCATCAGTTGTATGCTAAACTTAGAAAGTGCAACTTCTTTCAAACGAAGGTACATTATTTGGGGCATGTTGTCTCCAAGGATGGCATAGCAGTGGATCAAGAAGAGATAAGGGCTATTATGGAGTGGGAAGCTCCTAAGAATGTGGATGAGGTGAGATCATTTATGGGATTGGAAAGCTACTACAAGAGGTTCATCAAGAACTTATCATGCATTGCATATCCTATCACATCATTGCAGCAGAAAGGTAAGAATTTCGAATGCACAGAAAAATGTGAGGATAGTTTTGAGCAGCTTCAACAGTTGTTAACACATGCACCAGTGCTAAAGATTGTGGATCCAGACAAGGAGTTTGAAGTGTGTACAAAGGTTTGCAAGGGAGGACTTGGTGGAGTTCTCGCGCAAGAAGAGAAGGTAGTGTGCTATGAGTTACGAAAATTGAATGAGCACGAGTAGAACTACCCAATGCATGATCTTGATCTAGCAAGGATTATACACGCATTGAAGATGTGGAGGAACTATCTTCTTGACAGGAGGTTTACATTGATGAGTGATCACAATGGGTTGAGATATTTATTTGATTAACCAAATATGAATGTGAGGCAAGCCAGATGGTTGGCTACCGTTAATGAGTTCGACTTCAAGATCAAATACATCAAAGGGAAGGAGAACCGGGTTGTGGATGCTCTTAGCAGGAAAGCATAGGTAAATCATGTAGCACCTATGAGTTCTTATGGGATAGAGTTACAAGATAAGATCTTGCAAGCAGGACAACGGGATGAAAAATATATGGATATTATGCACATATTACAGTAGAGTGCATGTACAGGTACATGTATAAGTGATTAGGATGCAGACTAGCGTCTCACGACAGATGGTTTGGTGAGATTTAGAGACATGATCTATGTTCTGAATTGCAGTGAGCTCAAGGAGCTTATCTTGAGGGAGTTTCACGCCAAGCCATACTCGGGTCATCCAGATATTAGAAGACGTTGACGATAGTGAAGAAGTTATATATTAGATGAATCTGAAGAAGGAAGTGGCAAAGTTCATGGATTGATTGGTATATATTACACATGGAGCAAGAAGGAGAGTTCCAGCCAGAGCCTCAGTGCATATTGTATCATAAACATCTCATGCTCAGGAATAGAGCCATAGAGCAAGTTAAAGTGCAGTGGAAGAACTTTGGGCCTAAAGAAGCCACATGGTAGATGGTGGATCAAATGCGGGCTTTGTATCCTTCATTGTTTGTAGGTTGAGGCAAAGTAGTTTTGGTTTGATGTTGGTATATGTTTTGCTAATATTTTGGTATATGTATATGGATGTAAGTACTACCATGAGCTAAGTTATAAAGCTCCAATAAGTGGTATGGGTGTCATATTATTATGGTTGTTAAATTGTCATGTTGTCATGATGTTTTTCTTTTGAGTAGGTCTTTCATAGTAAATACTGCAACAAGGTAAGTTCTAAAGCTCCATGGGTAGTATGTTTTCTTTCTAGAGGTTTTGCTGAGGTCATGGTGTGGTTTAACAATGAGGACGGTGTTCCCCATGGGGGAGGGTGTTGTAACATCCCGGGTGAAAATTTCATGTATTAAAAGTTAATAAAGGAAAAATAAGACCATGGTTAAGGGAAACTTATTCCAAGCTAAATGTTGGGCAAAGATATCGTAGTGGACATCATTAGATGTGTGTTTTGGCTAAGGAAAATTAGCAAAGGCTATGGCAAAGACATTAAAAGGCAAAAAGACCTTTTTGGCACATTTATTAATGAAAATAAAGGAAAATATGAGAAAATGAAGGTGAAAGGTCACAGGTTGCATGTGAGGAGGAAATTGAAGGAAAATAATGGAAAATGAAGAAAATAGAGGCCTCATTAATAAAAAGGCTTTTGAGGATCAGTTTGTAACCTTTTGTCAGTTCAAGTTTGGAGCTCTCTCATTATTCTCTCTCTCTCTCACTCTTGGTCACTTAGAGTTTTCTTGGAGCACTTCAGCTCTGGATCAAGTAAGGAAAAGCAAGAAAAGGGAAAGGAAGGAAAGCAAGGATCAAGGAAGAAGAGTAGGATCAAGCAACTTTAGCAGGAATACTTGCAGGTAACCTTTTGCATGTGTGATTTCCTAGCTGGTTTGGACATGCATGGCTTTGCATGTTGGTGTATGGTTCTCTTGTTGTCGGTGGCATGGTTTTGCCGGGTTATGACAGTGGTTTTTAGCCTAGCCTTTCCAGATGCCATGGTGTTGGGATGTTTATTTTAGTTTTGAGCTTTGGTTTGCCGGATGGATTTCAAAATTCGGGGCAGAGGTGGTCTCAAGGTTCATTCCCAAAGGCCTAGGAATCCCTTGACCGGTTTTGGCGGGATACACGGTAAAGCCTGAGGGAGAAGTCTCAGTTTAGGGCCTAGTGATCCGGGTTTGTATTGCGGTAAAGCCTGAGATACTGGTCTCGATTTAGGGTGTAGTGATACTGGATTAGATTGCGGTAAAGCTCGAGAGACAAGGAGATGGAAAATTCCTCAAGGATAGTGATGGACTTTGGATGGCATTTCAAGTTCGGTTCGGTTCGGTTGTGATCAGAGCCTCAGTTTTGGTGTGATCACGGTTTGGTGAGGGTGGAGGTTTTTTAACCTCTGGATTCCCTTGGTTTTTCTTGGATTGGTTGTTCTATGAGATCCCACACTCATGCTTGGAATATGGCACAGGGGTGACTGGCTGAAAGAGAGATTTGGTTCATCCATGTCTATGGTTAGGTGGTACCTAATTGATGATATGATAGTTCAATGGAGAAGGAGGTGATCATTCTAGTTATGTTTCATAATTTCTTTTAGTCATTTACACTCTGTATTGTATCCTAGACCTGTAGGTTGCATTGATGCCAAGTGTTTGACAGAATGTCAGTCCTGGTTGGGGATGTTGAGGCCTAGTTGTGAGGTTTATTTTTTATTTATCATCATTGTAATCATTTCTTTGATGGATTCTGAAAGTTGTCGCAAGTTCTGGGTAGAGGTCGGGATTCTGGGCTATAAAAGTGGCTCAAATCTCGGGGTCGCTAGCACAGGTCTGCTGAGAAAAGTCCATAGTCACTGGCATAGAGGTCTATGAAAGTGAATTTGAGTTGCTGGTCATTATCTTGCCTATAGCATGACAGCGACTTTGTGTTAAGAGGCTTAAAACATTAGTGGGACCTAGGGACAAGATGTTTGAGTGGTTGACATGTCACCTAGGGGTGTAATTGCTGATGTGGACGGGTTTCTTTGATGAGTTATGTCGATTCCATCTCCTTAAGGTCACCAAGGAGATTGAATCCCTTATAGTAACCTCTCTCATCACATGTTTGCTCGACTGGGTTGCTGCTTGGGTGGACCTGGGAGGAGGGAGTGTTACAATATGTGGAAGAAAATAAAACTTCTCAACATTGTGTTGTTGAATTACGTTAGGAGATATGTTTGACACGTGAGATTGATAAAGTTGCAGATTCTTAGGTATTAATGTCTCACATCAGTTGTTATCTGATCGGATTTGACAACTGGCGGCAGAAGGGGTTTGGTGGGGGCCTCGTCACCCTCACCCATGTGTCAAATGATTTAATGCAGTGTGTCAAGAATGCCTCTCTCGACATAGATCTATTGATGTTGAGACTCATGGTGGTGTATTTACTTGGGTGAACCACCAACGACTCGAGGAAGCTGGAAGGAGGGGAAATTGGGGGTTTCTTGCGACTTCTTATACCATAGTAAGTCATAGTTATCCTGCTCTAAAGAGAATGTGTGTTCGTGTTTCTCGGTGGAATGTTTCTTTATTCGGCTAGTTCGTCAAATTTTGTTGGGTAGTTACTAAAAAGTTTAGTGGTGTGTTGTGGAGAGGGTCCCAAGTGAAAAATCCTTGGGCAATAATATGGGCATCAAAGGGGGATTCTAGCGTGTTTGGTTTGTGGTTGAGAGAGCCAAGGGAATATTCTAGTGGGACAATTGCCTTATAACAGTGGAGAGTGAGGTGCAAGAAACATGATTGTTCCTTGGTTTGCACGGTGCAAGGTGTGTTGACAACGAGGTTGGTGTGACTATTTGAGGGGAGCACGGAGGGTGACACTTTCTGAGTTGTTATTGTAATTGGGGACACCCTGGTTCCATGTTTCGATAATGGGGTTGATCCCGTTGGGGTGTGGGTCCACGAAGCAATTCATTACGAAGAAAATCGCAACGTGGGTGAGGATATTGATCAACCTGTTGTGCACTCACCCAACATAATTGAGATACCTCCTCCCTTTGATTCCTTAGACAACCACCTTCAGCAGATTTATGAGCTCTTGGAGCAAATTGCTCACTTTTGACATGAGGATATGAACGAAGTGATGAGTTTCATGAACAACCTCCAACAAAACCAATAACATATGATGGATAGGATGATGTTGTTGCATCGTGGGAAAAAAATGATCCAGGAAAGTCTAGCATGTGTGGAAGGCAGAATGAAGCATATGGAAGCTCATGTTCATGAAGCTTCCCATCCTTCCCCGTCTCTTGGCGATGGAAAAGGTGATTTAGCCTCAACCGTTCTTCCTCCTCAGTAATGAAAATTGGGTTTTCAAGTTCTCGATTTTTTTTTGTCATTTTGGATTATTTGTTTCTAGTTCTCTAGTTCTCTTTGCTCGTTATTAATGTGGTTCTGCTTTTATCTTTGGGCCAATAAGTATGGGCGAAATGAGGCCCATAGTTTTTTGATATGTGATCTCTCATGATGTATCTTGAATTTGAACTAATGATTCAGAAAAAGAAAAAAAAATGCCTCACATCATCTGTCATACTAATTATTTGGTGTATATAAAAATTATCAATAAAAAAATAATGAAAAGTACAACATACTATGAAAATATTATTATAATTATTATGGTATTATCTTTAATTATTATTGTATATAGAAAATTTATCAATAAAATAAAAATAACAATAACAAATCCAACATATTATGAACAAATTATTTACCTTCAATTAAAAAAATTAAAATAACTTTTCATTTCCCATTTAACAGATAATATTTAATATAATTTAATTTGTATAAGAAATAATTTTATACCTTTTTATGTTATAATAATCTAAGTAACATATGAAAAGCAATGATGAATAACTTTCTGTGCCACTTAATTTAATTAGTGAACTTTGAAAAATATGAACCAATTTCACATTATTGAACTTTGAAAAATCTAATGAGATTCCACATTTGAACACAAGTTACAAATAGCTATTCTAGCTTAATTTAAAGATAGTTAAACTAAAATAAAAAATAATAAAAACACAGAACTCTATATTAATAAAATAAAATACAATTAACTATATTTGTAAATGTTTTTTTTTTTAATAATTATCTTGATTTTTAATTTAATTTTTTTTATATTATTTAGATCCACCTAAATTAAAAAGGGTACCCATAAATAAAATCACCATGTTTGCTTCACGCTTGTTGAAGAATCTACACACATAACGTTATGACTTATTGTAAAACAGTGGCACACCTTTTGGGTTTACGTGACCTAACTTCGTATTTCATGCAAACAAGTGTATAAACTAAGGTTTGTATTATGAATTTTCTAGGTGCTTCCGTGTATGATTTGTTCCATCAAAAAGCATAAATGTTTTCGATTCCAAAGTTGCATCACCAAAAATTCATGAGTCCTATTAGTAATGTTAGGGACAACAAATATTTAAATACAAATCCCTAATTCTTAGGTTGAAAAGTCTTAGGTGGCACATGGTTAATTTTTTAATCTAAAATTTGTTTGACCATCTAAGTAAAATAACTTTGTTTAATCACTAAAGCAAGATATATGAGACAAGTAACTTTGGATATAGTGTCTCATTTATTTTATGAATTTAACAAGGCCACATAGCTAGTGCTCCTTGCCGCTTAGTTTAATTATTGAATTTTGAAAGGTATGAACCAATTCTTACATTTGAACAAGGGCTATAGAGTTAGAAAAGAGAATTGAAATATGTTATATAATTTATTGGTAAGTCTATTAACATTAATTTGCTTTTCATTTTCAATAATTATATTGAAAATTTTGCTACGTAGGTAATCACAATTTCACTTGACAATTTCTTGCGAGAGTTTTGCCATAAAATCTTCAAAAAAATCTGACCGCTTGACTGTTTGAATCACTTTTTTGATGGTGAAAATCGATTTAGCACCACCAAAAACCCTAAGGCACCTAAATTCCTAAAGCTTGACAACCATAACTCAAATTTCCAAAAATATTAGCCAAATTTTGTCAATTTTTTTTGGAAATTTCCATTATTTTCCTAGCAAAATTGTAGCCTCCTTAAACTATTCTCTTTAAAATTATTATTAACGATATGCATAAATACATATTATAATTTGGAGTTGAAGATGAAAATTCATGTCGATGGACTTAAAAATATATATATGACAGTTATATAACCTAGATATAATAATGGAAGGTCGTTGTCATTTATGTTCAAAATATAAAAAGAATTATATAAATGGTTCACAAAGGTGTCCCACACTTACGAAACCCAACCTTGTGATCAAACAAATGTCCCATGGTTAGAGGTGATTAATACCCTGACTTTTTTGCTTCAACAACCAATTTCTTTTGTTTCTTGTTAGAAGTTGCGAGAAAAGTTGTACATATATATCACAACCATATCTGCATCAATTATCAAATCCTATTTAATGGCCACATTCTATACTTTTAGTAGTCTAAATGATGGTCAATCTCAGAACATATTACTAGGCATTAGTGGAAGAGTAGCAAACAGTGAGATGAGCACAAAGTTGAATGGTAGTTATAAGTAATCTTCTTATATTTTTCCTCTTTTTAAAATTTACTATTAAAAGTATTTTCATAATATTTGATTTGACTCCGTTGATAAATGTTTCCTATAAGGCTTCCCTTGATGTATAAGTCGATTTGTACTATAGGTAGACATATAATTAAGAGTATGAAGGAAGCAAGCAAAATTTGAAAAGACTACTCGAAAAGGAATTTCATGGTTTGGGGCGAAAACATGCATTACTTAATGTCTAGTAACAACATAAACAATGAAAACCGTGGATAGTATATCATTAATAATATTAATGTAAAATGGATTTATATTATTAATTCTATTAAATTTAATTTTAAAATATTATAAATGTAATAATATGTCAAAATATATTCACAGCCACTGTTTATGGTAATAGAAAGTTTCACTTCATAACTGTAGAATAATTAGCTTAATATTGGCACGTTAAAGGTCTCGTGGATGAATGTTTAGTTTGTATTTGGTGTTAACTAGTCTATGAGTTGGTGTACACCAATTTGGGTGCTTTCTAGTTTGTTCTAACTAGATGTGAAATTCCCCAAGTAGGTTTTTCGGCTTCTCTATTATTTTCTTCTACTCAAGGATGGTGGGCGAATCTACCCATGGTTTTGAGCATGGTTTTGGGCATGATAGTTTTTTGCCCATGGTATTTTGTATATCCACTTAAGATAACTGTGACTATGTTCTAATCCAAGGTTAATGGATTGTGGTTTATGAACGCTTCTACATGTATATATTGTATTGTAACATTGAAAGGAAAATAATGAAAAATCAATCTCTGTGGGTTCCATGAGAAAATATATGTATATTTTTTTATGTTATCGTCATTATATATATCTATATATATAAGAAGTAAATTTGGTATAGGGTTAAAACCTACAGTAAATAGTCTTTGTTACAATACCATGGGCCACTATATATCTATACAATACATATTGATATAATATTCAATTAATTTAAAATAAATTAATTCAAAGCTCTCCAAATTTAATTAAAATGACATAATTAATTTAGAAATGCTTTATCTATAACTACTACTAAAAAATATTGACATATTTTAGAAAGTTTAAATCTCTATCATCTACTTTATAATTACTATTAAATAGATTAAAACTATTAAAAAACTATTACATATCTATCAACAATAATGTGGGTGAAGGAGATATCAATGCGAGTAAATTACCTATATACATAATTATCCGCAATCATGTGGGTGAAGGAGATACAAATGCCATTACGGTAAAAGTAATTTCAATACTAAATGTAATACATGTGATTGCCACATAATAAAGTTGGTAATGATGTGGCTCTCAACTAATTGATGCAAATTAGAGCGTACAATGGAGACGAAGGTTTGTCCAAATACGCCTCGCGAGCTAAGTTTGAAAAATAATGTAATACATGTGATTGCCACATAATAAAGTTGGTAATGATGTGGCTCTACACTAATTGATGCAAATTAGAGCGTACAATGGAGACGAAGGTTTGTCCAAATACGACTCGCGAGCTAAGTTTGAAAAATCAAGAAATCACAGTGCCTAGTGTGTACGCATGACATCATCAATCTTTGTAGAGGCATACAAAGCAATCTCTACACATTGTCCATGACCTTGGAATGAATATAGCCCAAACAACATTTGTTGTGACCAGGAGAGAAAATTAGAGTGATCATTGCAATTTTCATTTATTGCATTTGATATGGTTATCACTTCTAAGACGTAAAATAATGAATACATTAAGACAATACAAATGAAAAATTATTACGCAGTAGGTGGAGGAGCTTGTTGGTACAAGGTTGCAGTATGCAATATGCGAAGGAGATTGTATGTACAAGGATGGAGTCAACAATACGAACTCATGGCGACAGAGGAGTAATCGTAACTAAATAAGACTGAGAGTGGAGGAGCCAATTGAATTTAAGAAAATTAAAGTAAAATATTAAAAAATAAATAAATTGGTTCAGTAATGTTTTTTTTTTTTACAAGAACGGTTATGGGATTTCATTAACTGGTTGGCTAAAGGCCACACATTCAGTTACAAAAGGAGGAACAGATTTCAGCATGCCTTTCCAACAAGAGGAAAATGGCACCTACTCTTATCAGCTTCCTCTTCTTACAATTGTTAAAGTGCACTTCTGCTGCTAATTTTCCGAGCTGAAAGATACAAACGAACTGGTGCAGGAGAATGCAGTAAAACATGACTCTTTAAGGAATTGGTTCCCAAAGAATTTCCTTATCTTTGAGAATGGTACCGGCATCTAAGTGGACTGCCTTGTTTGCCTCAATGTCTGCTGCTTTATTATTTGTTCTCAACACATGAAAATAATTCAGATTTAGGGACTTTGTCATGCTTTTGATCCTTGTGATTAGCCTTGCTAGTTGTAGATCCGCTGGATTGGAGTTGGTCGCCACTGCTTTTATGATTACTTGGGAGTCTCCAAAGACATTTGCCTCCTCAATTCCCAGCTCTTTGAGATATTTGATACCTTGAAAGAGGGCCAACGCCTCAGCTTGTATGCTAGAGGAATGGCCTATTCCCCAAGCAAAGTTGTGCTGGGATGTGTCGTCTGGATTAATGATGTGTCCTCCAGCTCCAGCCTTTCCTGGATTCCCTTTTGCTGCCCCATCAAAGAAGAGAGAGGGAAGTGGTTGGTTGAACAACCAGGCCTGAAAGTCTTCTTCTGTTTTCCTAATTTGCCATTCTTTGTAGGTTGGAGGAGGACTTCTTGATTTTTGAAAATTAAAATTGAGAACAGAACCCAAGTCTCTATCCTGCTGAGTTAGATTTGAGTCATCTCCTTTGTCTTCCAGCCACTCGACTAGCTGGCTTTTCACTGAGTTGGCAACAATTCTGTAGTCCTATTCCTTGCTCCGGAATATCCTCATGTTCCTTTCCAACTAAACTTGCCAGCTGATGAATTTAGGCAGTGCACTCCACGTTGACCTGATTATTTTATTTTTTGGGAGTGTGCCTGGATATCTGGCCATCCAGATTGCGAACAGATCCGAAATTGAGGTAGGGAAGTTGAAGTTATATTTCCAGGAAACAAGGAGCTCCTGCCAAATAGAGGTTGCGAACTTGCACTCGATCATGAGGTGGAGGGCAGATTCTGAGTTTTCTTTGCACAACATGCATCTAGAAGGCCCGTAGATGCCTCTTTTCTGGAGCCTGTCATCTGTGAGAATTTTTTGGTGGCAGAGGAGCCAACAGAAGTGGTCTACTTTAGGAATTGAGGGAAATTTCCATATGCCTACCCAGGGGGCAGGGTTGGGAGGCACGTGGGGTCTTTCAAGACACTTAGTGTATCCCTGAGAAACTGTGTAGCCTGTCCGATTTTTGCCCCATCCTCTCACGTCCTGCCTGCGCGCGTGTATAGGAGCCAGCCCGTGCAAATAATTGCTGAGCGTTGCCATCTCTGTCTGCAAGGCGGAAGGAACAGGGAGTTGTTTCCAACCCGCCCATGCATCCTCCTTCCAAGTCGAGAGGTCCCACAGAGTGTTGATGTTTGCTTCAGACATCCAACGCTTTAGCTCAGTGAAGTCCCTCGATTCTGCCAGCGGAGGTCGATCCAGGATTCTGTCATTCCACAGCTGAATACGTTTGCCGTTCCCTGGAATCCAATAAGAGTGATCTCTTATCAGAGAGCCAATTCTGTTAATGAACATGCTGAAAGGAGTTCTGAGTTGATTTTTGGGCTGGTCCAGGCATCTGAGCCTCGTTCCTCTGAAGTATTTCCTCCACAATGCTACCTGTACCCAACCTGGATTAGGAGCAATGATTTTCCAAATTAATTTGGCTCCCATGGCTAGATTTTGAGCTCTGAGTTCTTTGAAGTTCAATCCTCCCTCAAAAATTGGTTTGGTGACTATTTCCCAATTGACTAGGGGAATTCTCTTTTCATTTTGTTTGCCTCCTTTCCAAAAGAACTGCCTAATTAATTCCTCCATCTTTTTGATGATTCCCATGGGTGCCAGGAGGACAGAGAATTTGAATATCGAAAGACTGCTGAGTACTACCTTAATAAGCACTGATTTGCCAGCAATATTGAGCCAAGAGGATCCCCAGGCTTGCATTTTTGCTTTGAATTTGTCTAGCTGAGGGAACCAGTCTTTGCTCAATGCCCTCTTGTGGAAGATTGGCAGACCAAGGTATTTAAAAGAGGACCAAGTAATGGAGGCTCCAAATCCGAGGCATCTGGCTATGGAGTTTGCAGTTGAAGCAGGCATATTCCAACAGTAAATCTAACATTTTGCCCTGGTTTAACATGCTGCCTGAAACTTTTTTTTTCAAAGGAAAAAAGCGATATATATTATATGAAGTATATAAAATCAGAATAATACATTTTTTCTCTGTTGTGCAGGAACAGAGATATGATCCCCTCTGTATATAAGAACAAAAAGCCTATATCAGAAAACAATTGACTCAGCATTCGGTTTTGATAAATTTTGATATCAAAAACTCCAAAAGAGAGGACAGCTGCCATGCATTTTCTTTACAAATCTGGAAGTGCAAAATCAGATATCTGATAATGGACATCATCAGATACAATGTCGAGATGCCAAAATTCTGAAGAAGAGAAGAGTCCCTTTTTTGAAAGACCGTTTGCTGTACTGTTTTCTTCCCTATTGATGTGTTGAATTGAGCAATTCTCCAGGCAGGACCAATAGAACTGTATCCTATCTCTCCAACCAGACAGATGATGAGCCTGAATGCAGTTTTTCTGGTTAACCGAATCAACCCATAGCTTTGAATCACCATAAAAATCCATCTGCTGAATATCAAGGAATATGCAAAATTTCAGAAGGCCAGAGAGAGCCATAGCTTCCGCCATATTATTAGATCCCTGACCCCCATGCCAATAAGCAGAGAATTGAGAACTTTCAGAAATAAATATGTGGAAGCCGCATCCGCATTGACCCTGTTGAGCTGCCCCATCGAAAAAGGCAGAAGGCTAATGAGGACGAACATAAGAAAGCCTGTCTGAGGATGATATTATTCTCTTAGCTGGTTCCTGAGGGAAAGATTCAGCATAAACAGTAATTTGATCGATAACCTTAGCTAGGGAAAATTTGGATTGATTAAAAATGCAGGAGTTTCGCCCTTTCCATATAAACCATAATGCTAAGATGCCAATTCTGCGCCAAAATTTCTTTTTCTTGCTGCAATCCATAAGCCACTCCTAAATCGATACCAGCCTGTCAATCTTGAAACCATAGGCATGTTCTAAATCTCGCCATATATGAGTTGACTGCTTGCATTTCAGAAAGATGTGGAGGTTCGATTCCGCCTCTTCCCTGCATAAAGAACAAACATTAGGACCAAACCAACCTCTCTTCAATAAATTTTCCCACGTCAAATTCTGGTTATGAAAAACGAGCCAGGCAAACAGGATCATCTTCATAGGACAGCCGTCCTTCCAGAAAATGAGGGGAAAAGACGGGGACCAGGAGGGCTGTTGCCCAATGATCAGCTGATATAAACCTTTGACAGATATATTATTCGGATCACCCGAAATGTCCCAAGCAAGACAATCGGAGTCTCTCGAACAGGTAATGCCCCCATTTTGAAGACTACGGACGACAGCAAGCCACCTCTGTGCACAGTATTTTGGAATGCTTAGATCTGAGAAAACTTTCCAACGCGGCACAGGACCATCCCATGCAGCGATCAGCTTGTCCCAGAAAAAATTACCGCCTCTATGGAGATGTTTAATGAGAATGCTTGGGATTTCAATAATCTCTGATCCACATCTAAAACGATCTTTGCCAATAATGATTTTGTTGCCCTTATGAAAGTGCCAAATCAGCTGCTCCAGAACAATAGCCTCTACCTTTCGAAAACTGCGCCAGATGGGAGAACCATAGTGAACACCTAATTTTCCTCTTCGATACCATGCTTCCAAATCCTTATTGGCAAAATATTTGGATTTTATCAGCCGGCTCCATAGACCATCCCCTTGAATAGCTCTCCATAATGATTTGCAAAGGAGGGCTTTGCTGAAGATTTTTAGATTTAATAAACCCCAACCGCCCAAAGATTTAGGAGATGAGATGCCAGAAAGCTTAACAAGATGATATTTATGCTTCTCTGCCCTACCCCCCCAAATGAAATCTGAATGATGCCTGAAACTTTACAGTAGTCGTTCAGAACTTCTTTGAATTTAGGAGCTGAATGCAGAGAAGCAACCCCCAATAGTAGTGTATCATCAGCGAAGAGGGCGTGATTGATGCATTTAACCCCTCTTGCAATGCACAGGCCAGCAATGTCTTGTTCTTGCTGCTTTTTGTTTAGGTAAAAGCTGAGGACAGAAGCCTGGAGGACGAATAGGAGGGGTGAAAGGGGACACCCCTGCCTCAGTCCTCTAGAGGCTTTGAAGAAATCAGCTGCCCTACCATTCACCAGGGGAGTAATCCAAGGCTTCGAAATGCATGCTTTGATCCACTTTATGTAGTTTTGCCCAAACCCCAGTTTATGCAACACATCAAACAAGAACCTATGTCTAACACGATCAAAGGCATTTGCTAGATCTAATTTAATAACCATACCTTTTTCCTTTCGGTGTAGGCTAGAATGGATCGCCTCTTGCACCAGCACGAAGTTGTCCACCAACTGCCTACCTTGAATGAATCCACCTTGATTGTCCGAAATGATTTTAGGGAGAATTCTTTTCAACCTGTTAGCTATCACTTTTGTTATCACTTTGTACCCAATATTACATAAGGAAATTGGGCGAAATCTGCTGAAAGAATTTGCACCTTTCTCCTTGGGAATGAGGGCGAGAAATGTTGAGTTTGTGCAGCCTCCAATCTTCTGACAGTCCTGGGATTTCTGGATCATTTTGAGGAGCTCCTTCTCAACTATCTGCCAATAGGTTTGTAGAAATCTAGGCGTGAAACCATCCGGTCCCGGAGCTTTATCGGGATCCATTGCGAAAAGGGCCTCCTTGACTTCCTTTTGCGTGATTTTGCTTTCAAGAATCTGGTTCATCTTGGAGGTGATGAGGCTAGGGACAGCGTCCAACAGGCTGTCGTTTTGCTCAGCTTCTAGTTCTTCCCTGTACAGCTTCTCGAAATGATCCGAAGCTGCCTTTTTTATGCTTGCAAAGTCCTTGAGGACGTAGTTTTCCTCTTTTATTTCGGTGATGGAATTACGTCCTTTTCTAGCTTGTGCTTGTTTATGAAAGAAAGAGGAGTTTCTGTCGCCAGATTTGAGCCAAAGGCTTCTGGACTTGAGCCTCCAATACTCTTCTTCTGCCAGGCAGGCCTTGTGGAGACTTTGCTGGAGCTTGGCCTCCTTTTCCAATTCTTCTTTTGTGATTTCAGCCGTTTCAAGGTGGAGATGCTGGCTTTCTAGATCGCTTTGAATTTTTTTCCTTTCCTCAGCAGGGTTGGGCAGGGTGTTAGCCCAGTTTTTTGGCATGGCTTTAACTCTTCTAAGTTTTTCCTCCCAAACAAAGAAGGTGGATCCCTTAACTGGGGAATTCCAGCAGGCTCTAACCTTATCCATAAAATCTGTCTTTTTGATCCAGAGAGAGCTGAATCTGAATGGGATAGGCCCCAGATCCTTGGGAGTCATCAGTTCTAGGCTAATAGGCTTGTGATCTGATATGCTGCTGTGGAGAATGCATGATCTGGCTTCTAGACCAAGGAGCATAAAAGAGCTTTGCACCAAGAATCTATCCAGTCTTGCTGCTATGTGACCCGGGCCAACTCTCTTGTTTGACCATGTGTACTTGCTGTTATTACTCAGGTTGTCCCTTGGCTCCTTAAGGGATACGGCCGAGGTAACCACAAACCAATCTTTGGGCTGCAGATCCTAGCCTACCTGCAGTGAGAGAGGGCTCTCTCTTTAAAATTTAGCTTTGTTTTGGGTTGATTTTAGGCTAGTTATGGTGTACATGGGTTTTGTTTTGATTTTGGTGGGAAGGATGATGTTTTCAAGCAGAGTTGAGATGCATAAAGTGAGAAGTTCAAACCATTGGGCATGGAGTCATGGATTAGGGCTTGCTGTTGCCTCTTCTTGGTCACAAGAGGAATACTAAGTAGGATAGCTACACATGGAACAATATCAAGCTGGAATAAAGATGGAATGAAGGTCAAAGATGAAAGGCAACTAAGAATCTTTCATTAGCTAATAGAGAGGGAAGGTGAACGAAAGTTTGTCTAGGAGCAGTCAAGAATTCATAAATAATAGTCATATGTGAAAGAAACAGGTTAAACATGATCATTTAAGTATGCATATTCATAACCATTTCTGAAGAAAACCTATAGAAATAACAAGAACTGAGCATAGAGTGCAGTCAAGCAAAGCCTAAGCTATTCTTCTTTCTTGTTATTTAGATGGTAACTCGATGGTGGCGTAAACATATATAAACTATAAACAGAGGTAAGAAAACACTTATTGAGCCATGTAGTAGCACAAGAATTCCACAATCACTCTTTGGCCATTAAATAACACAAAAGACAGTTCTTCATCCAAAGCATTCCAGCAGTCTTTGATTATAGAGCTCTCAAAGTATACAGCGCAAGTCTAGAATGAGGATTATCAACCAACCAACCCTTTAAACAATGAACCAGGGTGGTTTATATAGAGAAAATATCCAAAAATGTCTATTACAACAGATTTGAGGGAAATGAGTTCTTTAATCTAATCTTGTCTTGAAATTAATGCAAGAAGATATCTATTTGAGTTGCGCTGGAGGTGGCTGCATCAAAGTGAGTTAATATGGTGTCCTTGGTGGCTCGGTGCAGTGTTTCTGCAATAACTGTGCCTTTAATCTCTTATATGCACCTCTTAGGCAGTTCTGCTGCTTTTAGGTGGCTTTAATGTGCACTAATCTCGATCTGATGAGCTTTGAATGGCCTTTACTGCTTCTTTGACTTGGATGGAGGCCTTTAATGTTCACCTGCTTTGATATTGTCGATCTAATACTCTTTTCCGCTTCACTGATACTCTTTAACACTTGAATCGGGCCACTTTCTCTCCCTTGATATGCTTGAAACTATCAAATCGCCCCTTTTCTGCCCTTTCAAGGCAAAAATAACTGCTGCAAATGCTTTTCGTGGCCTCTAGAATGCTATCGGCGCTGGCCGATTGAATATGAACATACATGAAGAAATCCTGTCAAATAATGGCGGAGGAATGCAAACTGATAACTGTGTTGGGCTGAGGCTGGCTTTTAATCTACGTTTTTTGGGCGTGCTGCCCTGGTCCTTCGCTGAGTCACTGCTTTGTTATCCTGCTTTCAGTATGCATACTTGACCTTTTTATAAAATTGTCGTAGTCATATCTCGACTCTCTCTGCCTACTATATTTTCTTCAGTTCTTTGTTTCCAGCGTTGCCTCTTGCGAATTTTTGGGTTTTGCAGATAGCCGAGCAATAGGAAGCTCTCCATTTTGAGCAATTTTTCTTAGCGGCGCATCAAAACTGCCTATGTTTCTCGTTTCAGGCATTCTTTGACGCAATTCTCGCCCTTTGCACCTTTTCTGTGATGACGTCAGCATGACGTCATTGGCGGGTCCCGGGTACGGTAGGGTGACGTGGCAGTGACGTTAGTGGAGGACAGGTGGTGGATGATGTGGCAGTACGGCAGGGTGACGTGGTGGTGACGCCAGTGAGACAACGTGGCACAGGATACGGTGGCGGGGTAGGGACGCCGACAGAGGTGATGGCGGTGACACGGAGCAGCGGCGGGTTGACGCGGAGGTGACGTGAGCGGTGACGTGGCGCTGACGTCAGGGGCGGAGAGACAGAAGGCGGTTTGTGGTTTTATTGGACCGCCTTCTGTACGAGGGCGGTAAGTGTCAAAGCCCGCCCGATGCAATATAAGGTGGACATGCGTCCTTTGTACGACGGGAAAACCGCCGTGCTATCGGACGTTGACTGTCAGACATCGGGGCGGCTCCGAAATTGGTGAGAGCCGTTGGATCTGGGAGGGCAGATCGGAGGGCCGATGGAGCGCGGAGTTGGCGACAGGTTAATGTACGGGGGCCCGCTATATATTTAAAATAATTACGCGCCGAAGGGGGGTCTAAAACCTTGGAAATGCAGATTTTATGGGTTATGGGGTGCTATGCGAGTATGAATTGATTTAATGTTTGACCAACACTATTAAACATTAAACATTTGGAAAATGACTGCAGAGGGGAAAAATTATAGGGTTTTGGTGAGTAGAGGAGTAGGTATAGGTTATTAATCCAACCAGAGGTTAGATTAATCCCAGGGTTAGGACGCGGATGGGTTAATAGTAGCCCCAGATCGCCTATCATTTCCTAAAACCATATATACATAGCTATAATGCTATAAGGTGGCATATTAAATATATTTTTGGGGTTTTTTACATAGTTTTTGTAGCAATAGGGATGGGAAAGTAGTTAGGGAGCTACATAATAGAATTAGGAGTTAATATGAATTTGACAAGAAAGCGCTAAGTTTAGAGATCTTAGGCTAATTAAAAGGGAAAAATGACTTATAGAGTGAATAAGGGTACTCCTCAGCAAAGCAAACCTTTACTTAGGTCAATGATATGACAAATGATGAAACTTTAAGAGATATCAAGCAGATCTTGACCTCTTTCGGGAGGTTAGTGAATGATTTGGGGAATAAGAAGAAAGGGGAGTTAGACATGCCTCTCTTGAGATCCTCCAAATGAAAAATTGCCTCATAATTGTGATCTGAATAGATATAACACTTGAGAACATGAAATGGATCACATAGCTTGATTCTGCAACCACAAAACTACTTACCCAGCCTACTTACCTAGCATTTTTTCTTCTTTTTGGTTTGGGTGCACTTGAACTTGCAGACCCTGATTATCCTTTTTTATTTTGACTGTCCTCCTATCTAAATGTACACTTATCTCTTCCAAGGGCCCAGATTAAGCAGTTGAGCTCCTTCAATTCTCTACCTAGCTACTCATCTGCCAAGCTTAAGCTGTTTGGACAGATATTCATTCTTTATCTTCTAAAACAAGCAATTTAAACCTAGGGAAGCCAAGATTAAGCTGTTTGGCTTTCCCTTAACTGTAAAACTCTTCAAAAATGGTATGATTATTCAAAATGGAACTTCTTGGAAATATGGAACCTTGCAGCATGAAAAGATGATATATTTGGCATGTAAAATAGTCAATCATGAAATATGAAACCTATTGCAATAGGAGGCTAACACTTGCCAATAGTGGGCTTAATGTTTATCAGATCCCAATCTTGCATGAGATCTTCCACTGTTTCTCTTGTCGGATCCCTGACAATACTGCCTCCTCTTTTTTCTGATGAGAGGAGGGTGAGGTTGAGGTCTCCGACTATGATTATGTTCTCCAAATTTTCTAGATCTGCCAAGTTTTTGATGGAGTCCCAACATAGTTTTTTCTCACCTGCATTGTTAGGAGCATATACATTGACCAGACAAATAATTTCCTTAGATTCTAAGTGCTGCAATTTTAACAAAATCCAATGAGTGTTCAGGGACTCAGAGATTAAAGAAAACTTATTTGGATTCCAGAGCGACCCAAGTCCTCCCGATGCTCCACGGGCAGAGGTTGCTTGCGCTCCATCTTTCTTCCAAAATTTTCTGCTTGCTTGGAGGAAGGCTGAATCCTCCAATTTAGTCTCCTGGATGAGGAGAATGTCTGGGGCTTCCAGTCTTATTAAACTATTCATTGCTTCTTCCTTGGCTTTGGAGCCCATTCCCCTACAATTCCAGGAGACTATCTTCATCATTTACTTTTGCTGTGATGAGCTCCTTTGGAGCTCTGGGTTTGGATCCTCTTCATCTTCGGGGTTTTTGCTAGGAGTTTCTCTAGCATTGGTTGGTTGCCCTGAAGCTTGTCTTTGTATGTTTCTTGGTCTCTTTTTTCCTTTGTTGACATTCGCCCTCTTGTAGATCTTCTGGGGGTAGACTGTGATTCACCTATTTCCCCTTCTTCTTCCGATTCCTCGGACTCTTGAGTTTCCTCTTCTTCTTTTGATATCTTCCCTTTGGATCTCTCTGGTACGCTTTTGGATTTAGCTGGAGAGATCTCCTTCGGAATTCCTGTCTCCTGCGTATTCATGATTCCAGATCCAGGGATCTTAAATTTATTCCCTTGGCTTTCCATGGGTGGTTTCTGAGCGTATCCCGCTTGGGAAGCTCTAGCATTGGCGTTTACATTATTCCTAAGTGAAGTTTTGTGTCTTTTTGCCTGATTCCATCCTTCTTCCTTCCCTTTTTCTTCTACCCCTTTGGACGGGCAGTCTCTGGCGAAATGTCCATAGACGTGACACTTCCCGCATTTGAACGGCAACTGTTCATAGTCCAATTTCTGAACATGTGTCCAAGGACCTACCCTTATTTTGATGGCTTCTGGTAGTCCGACCTCCAGATCTACCTCCACACAAATTCTGGCGCAGTCGTACTGATCTTTGTTGTTGGCCTTGTCTATGAATTTCCCAAGAGTGTTTCCTATATGTTTCAAGGAGTCCCAATTCCAGCAGTGAACAGGGAGGTTGGGGAGCCTTACCCACATTGGGACCGCTGAAGGCACATCCACCGCCGGATCGAAGTCTGGCGTCCATTTATTTAAATACAGCCCTTGAGGGCCCATGAAGTAGGGGCCATTCCTGAAAATGAGATCCTTGTCCTCTTTTTCTGAAAATTCAAATAAGAAGTATCCTCTTCCGAGGAAGTAAGAGGTTACCTTGTTCTTTATCAACAGAGCCCAGTTCCTAGCGACCCAGTTCTCTGTTGTTTTCGGGGAAGGCCAGAGACCTGTAAACTGACCGACCAGAGCACGGTCCGCTAGAGATAATGCTACCTGAATCAGACCTTCAGGAGGAAGGGCGATCTTGGGGATATCTTCTAGCTTTTTCACGAACTTGGCAGCTTCCACAAATTTCTTCTTGGGCAGTGAGGCCAACAAGGATCTGAAGGCCTCAGTGGCGGAAGGCGGAGGAGGGGAGGAAGACCCCTGGGGAGGAGTCGGCTCCTCCATTGAGGGCCAGTAGATCTAACCCTGATCAACCGCAGCTAGAAGCAAAAGCCCTCGGCGAACCCGCCTGCAAGGATCGGTGATCGTAGAGCGCGGGCGTGTGCGCAGGCTTCGAATCCCGCGGGCTGCGGATCTCGCAAGTTTGAGAGCGGGAGCTTAAGCTTCAAAACCCATAAGTATCATTGTTAAAAAAAAAAAAAAATTGGTTCAGTAATGTTTAACTTTACAAAATATGATTAAATTTTTAGTCAAACGTGAAACTAATTCATAGTAAAAAATAAATCGAATGCGATAGCAATAATATGAGCATCTCGTCCATCTGATTAATTAGACAAATGAAATAGCCCCAGAGCTTGTGAGAGTTATGTAGCACCTCCATGGACCTTCAACGACACTGTGGATATGGTATGACGTGGCAAAGTGCAAATTATATGGATTTGGTATGACGGTTCATGAATCTTACGTGGCAATGTAGAGGAACGATCCAAAAGTAACATTTTAATATAAAGAAGAATTTATTAAAATGAGGTATATAAAATGGTTTGACCTTTGGATAGTTCCATCGAGCCATCTATATCGAATTCATTTAATTCGTGTCCGTAAGGATATTTGTTGTTGAGATTGGTCTTTAACGCCAAATTTAAATATAGCAAAATAGAAAAAAAATCTGGTAAAACATAACTAGCTAGACCATACTAGTGCATGATTTGCGGTAGATGTATTTAATGACGCGAGTTTAGAATACAAAGTTCGGGATTTGTATCAAATTGCAACGAAACTGCCAGAAGTTAGAGATTTGTCATTGTTTGTTAACCTACCAAAAGCTTATCCAAAACAACGGTGTGCAATGGGTTGTAGAGGTAGAAGTGGCGAAGTCCATACTGGGTTCAATTCTCTCAACTGCAGCTCACACAGTTCGTACTGGACTGGGATCTGCAACTGCACGGTATGGCAGGTTGATGGTACATCTGGTATGAGTACATAATAAGAGTAAAACAAAATAAACTAATCAAAAATAAAATAAATACAATTAAAATATTAAAAATATAATAATTTGATTTGGTAATGTTAACTTTATATATTTTTAGTTAATTTTTGGTCAGAGTAAAAATTATTTAATAGTCAACGATGTATCAAACATGTTATATCCTTCCGCAATAATAAAAATAACTTTTCATTTCACGTTTAACTAATAACATTTAATTTGATAACTAGCGGTGTTGGGGAGGAGTATTGCTGCGAGGAAGCGAGCTGAACTAGGGTTTGCGATAAGGTTTCAAAGCTGGTCACCATGGAGGAGAGAGGAGGGGGGAGTTCCACTCCCTCCTACAGTCATGCAGTTTCGAGCCACTGCAAGAAACCATTAGAGATAGAAATTGGGAGTATCAACGGAGAAAAACAGGAAAATATCAGATCACAGGAACAGGAGGAGAATCAGGAGGAAGTCAGAGGAGAGAAGAGTACAGGAGAAGGCAAGCAGAGAACTGAGAACAAGAATATGACAGGACTCTATAAACCTAGGTCTACCATCACACCCCGGGTTGTATTAAGTGATCCAGCGCTACAAGTGCACAGGGATCACATGGCGGCTTATTCACTAATATGCAAATTTATGGGGATATGGACAATGGAGAAAGCTTTGCGTGCTTGGATAAAGAACCACTAGAAACCTAAGGGGGAAACAAATCTTCACCTTAGGTCCAAGGGTTTCTTCACAGTAGTGTTCACAAACCTAGAGGACAAAGATAGAGTGTTCGAAGGAGGACCATATTTTTATGTTGCGACAGGCTTCCACATGTGACCATGGGTGATGAATTTTGTCCCAGAATGCGAGTCATTCACATCAGTAACAGTATGGATAAGACTCTACTCCCTACCTTTATATTATTGGCTGCCAAAATCCTTAGAGGCCATAGGCAATAAATTAGGTCATTTTTTTAAAATATCAGATGCGACTCTACGAGGAAAATATATCTCCTTTGCCTGAATATGCGTAGAAACGGACCTATCCAGAGCACTTCCGAACGAAATCATTCTAGAAGTATATGATGAAGAATGGGTGCAGGAGGTGGACTATGAACATGTCCCATTCAGATGTCGCAGATGTCATGAACACGAGCACCTCTTCAGAGACTGCCCATTACACAAAATGGAGAGTAATATTAAAACCAACACAGGTAAAGATATCGAAGGCTTCATCAAGGTGGGAGGCAAAGGGAAAGGAGGGAAGAAGAACCAGAAGAAAATCAACGAGGAGAAGCAACCAGGTCATAACATATTCAAGATATTAGAAGAAGAAGATGGGAACAATGGGATGAACCAGGTATTGGAGGATAGTCTAGCAGAGAAGGAAAAAGATGATAGAATGGAGGATGTTCCTATAAACAACAAACTAAAGGAGGATCAGCTAAACACTATGGAACTCGACAGGGACAGTGAGATGACCCCAAGCGAGGTTGGAACGGAGGACCACGACCTATAGGAAATTCTTGAAAGGGAGAATCTCGATCTAGAAAAGTTATTGGAGTAGGGAACCACCAAAGGGGTTGATTCTCTACCACAAGAAGAGTTCGACAGAGTACAACAACTTTTCCTTTGGAGATCTCAAGCAAAGGGTTCTGGAGTCAAAGGAAACCATGATAACCAGGAAAACAGAGGAGTAAAAAACGATGGAGGCAACATCAGGACACGCTCCCAAGAACCCATGAAGGAAAAGAGGAAGAAAAATACAGAATGAGCTGCTGATAGAGTGTGGGAAACTCATGATCAACTTAGGTAAGATGAAATATCTCACTAGTTACTCATTTACAAACATTTCTTAATGAATCTTACAACCTGGAATATTAGGGGTCTAGGAAGTAAAAGGAAACATAGAAATCTCAGCAAAAGAATAAAAGAAGAAAAACCAGATATGTTGGTTATCCAGGAAACAAAATGTTCAATAGATAAAATAAGAGAGATACATAGCAAATGGCTCATCAAGTATGAATATCTAGAAGTTAAAGCAGACAACACAGCAGGAGGAATTCTCACACTTTAGAACCCCTAGAAACTTGGAATCCTAGATTCTAAAGCATCCAGGAATTACCTATCGATGGTGATCCAACCTTTAGGTGATAAGGAAGTCTATTTGATCACAAATGTCTATGGTCCTCAAAAACTTGAAGACAAAATCAAGCTTCTTATCTCACTGTAGGAGTTAAGAGAAAGATATCGTGTTATGCCCTGGATTTTGGGAGGAGACTTTAAAATGATTAGATCTCTTATAGAAAAAAAGGTGGCACTAGAATACTAGGTAGAGACTCCATAGTATTTTTGAATTTCATAAACGACATGAGGCTAGTAGATATGGAGATCAGAAATGGTACCTTCACCTAGAATAATAAGCGGGGAGGGGCTTCTCAAGTTGCCTATAAACTAGATAGATTCATAATATCTGAGGACCTCATTCTCATAGGCCTCGACTTGTCTGTGTTAATCCTCCCTTTTGGAGGCTTAGATCACTGGCCTATCCAACTTGAAGCTTCTTTTATAGGCACCCCGAGAAATAGACCATTCAGGTTTGAAAACATTTGGCTCACCCACCTTGACTTCATCAGTAATATAAGTAAATGGTGGGTAGAAGATATGCCCGTTCAGGGTGTTAGTGTCAGTGTCTTCACACTGCCATTAGTGATCAAAATTTACTATTTTGCATACTAGGAGTCCCATTCTAATGAGGTTGCATTCCATTAGGTCATGGATCTACTGACGGTAGGGTTTATTTCAATTTTTCCCTCATGATATGTACTTGCTGACCTCCTTTCATAACTTTCAGTCATCATTTTCAGTTCATTTCATCAATTACATAGGGTTTCAGTCTCATTAGGTCTTAGGGTTTCCACCATGGTCAAAATTCAGTGATTATTGCTAATAATGGTCAGGAAAGACATGAGAATGTCAATAATGATCAAAAAGTCATAATTTGTTAATTTGTAAGCTTAATGAAGTTCTCACCTCAAAACTAGTTTTGAGGTGAAAACAAAGCATTTGTATTTAATCTTTAAATTTTATGTAATTTTAATGTTCTCATATGTAATAATGGTTCTATGCTGCTCTTGGATATCTGGCGATGTTGCCAAAGTACTGCCACTGCAAAAAGTCAAAAGAGTTTGAGCATCAGTCCACCTATCAAAGCAAAAAGACCAAGCATAAAAAAACAGAGTACTGGAAAAAGCAAATAGACATTATGAAAGTGGGTTTTCAACAACAAAAATCAAAAAGTGAAAGCTATATAAAGCCATCTCTCTATTGATCATTTCATTGTGTTAGTGTTGAAGTCAAAGTGCCAAAAGGAGAGCTAAGAAGCAATTTTTAAGTGTCATTGAGCAAAAGAGTGAAGTCGCTGCATTTTTGGAGAAATTCTAACTGGCGCTACGCGTCTAAGGAGGGCGTTGTGCATCTGAGTTGGCACTGCGCACCATCATTTCCCCATATTTCTAAAAATCATCCCTCTTCTCCATTCATACCTTCGCTCCCTCATCAGCCTATCATTACCCCTCAAACACCCATCACCTTTGTTACATCAACTGCCCTTGCTGTCATAAATCCCCGTGTTTCCCCAACACCAGTTTCAAATCCACCTCGAGTCATGGCTGCTAGATATGCACCTCTCGTTCTGCCTCATAATCTAGATGATATGC
The DNA here is from genome assembly GCA_031772625.1 of Pinus tabuliformis. NCBI lineage: Eukaryota > Viridiplantae > Streptophyta > Pinopsida > Pinales > Pinaceae > Pinus > Pinus tabuliformis. The sequence goes on along the minus strand of CM062807.1, from coordinate 1,215,665,777 downwards.
CTACTGATTACCAAAGTAAGATACCACTGTTCGATGCCACTTAAAGTATCACAACGGAGCAACATGTTGATAGTATGAATGACTTCTTTGATCTTCATGAGGTAGATGCAGAAAATGTGTCCATGAGATTATTTGTACAGAGTTTTGGAGGCGAGGTTTGAAAGTGGTTTAGAGTGTTACCAGCGGCCTCTATCAATACTTTACCAGTTCTGCATAGACAATTCCTGCACCGGTGGGAGGTAAAGAAGAACCCTCTCCAAATTCTATATGAGTATGAAAATATCAAAAGGAATGTGGGTGAAAGTGTGCAAGATTACTGTGTAAGGTTCAATGCAATTTATAATGCTATTCCAGCTGACATTAAACCACTGATGGGGTTAAGATTGATCAAATTTCCAGATGGTTTCGATGTTGATATGGCATATCAGTTGCGGGAAATAGATCCTACTACACTTGAGGATATGCAAAAGAACGTTGTGAGTGTAGAGGCAAATCTGCTGGCCAAAATAGCAATGATGAAAACTGGAAAGAAGGTGACTATAAAGGAAGAAACATCTTCCTCAGATGTTAAGGAAAAAAATATTCTCCGGAAAATTGAGAAGATGTTTGACTGGTTGACAGTTCCAGACAAGCCTAAAACAACAATCAAAAATTCAAACTTCAGAGGACAGCAAGAGCCCTAATTCAAGATTAAAAAAAGGGAGCAAAAGGCAAGAGATCAGTCATCACAACAGCAGCAGGTTAAAACTCCTTTGCAGCAAAACTATGTGCATGGAATAGAGGATGAAGATGATGATGATCCAGTGGTTGAGGCGAATCATTTCTTTACTACTGATGGTTTGCCCATCTTTCTCACGGAAGATGAAGAATATTTGGAGGTCCCAGATGCCCAAAGGGATGAAGACTACATACTAGAAAATGAGGCAGTTTTGGAGGATGAGTCAGATGATTATCAGTGAGGATATATGAATGCATTGACAGCACAACAGAAACAATACTCATTGAGAAGCAGAGATGTACCAGTCAGCCCAGTTCAAAAGAGAAAGGAAGTACAATCCAAAAATGACTCTCAAACATTCAGAAGAAAGGGAAAGAGCCTGCTGATCCGACATCCAGCAAAGGACCATCTGCAAATAGCATTGCAAATGAGAAGAATAATCAGCAAAGTGCAACAAAAGAAAAAGTCGAAAAGAAGGACCCTCCAGTCAAAGAGGTAGATAAAGTTACAACTTTTAGTTTAGAAAATGAGATTGCTAAATTAAAAGTTTCAATTCCTTTGACTGAATTGATTAAGAACAACAGCTATAAACATCAGGTGTCCAAAATTTTGCACATAGATCCTTTATCCAATATGGTCAATGTAGAAGATGATCACTCTGAGCTCATTTTTGGCCCTGCCTCAGAAGGTCAGTCCGAGGATAGTGAAGTTCCTCCATTCTATATAAGCCTTAGACTACACGAGTATGTCCTCCACAATGCCATGTTTGATTCCGGAGCTTCCCATAATCTGATGCCAAAAGCCATTATGGAGAAACTGGGCCTTGACATTACTCGAAAATATCACGAGCTATATTCTTTTGATTCCGGTACGGTCTGTTGTATTGGTCTTATCAAAGACTTGGTGGTATCTTTAGACCAAATCCCAGCCAAGAATGTTCTCATGGATGTGGTTGTTACGGACATTCCACCACGGTTTGGTATGCTTTTGTCCAGATCATGGGGTGCAAAGCTTAAAGGGACTTTACAATTAGATTTCTCCTCTGATACCATTCCCATGTTTGGCCAATTGAGAAAACTATGCAGGGAGAAGAAAATGAAATACATGATTACAAGCAAGGTGAAACCGCTTAATCATCCAATTAATGTTGTACATACAGATTTAGAGTCATTTGGACTATATTCAGATTGTGGTTTGAATGATGTTGATAGTCAGTTAGTTGAAGTAGAAGATGTTCCAGAGATTTCAGAAAATTTCAGAGCGGCCCTTGATCAAGAAAGACATAAAATTTCAAGTACTTCCGAGCAATCTACATATCGGCAGCAGCAAAAAGACAGTGAACAGCAGAAAAACGAGGAGGTCAGTCAAAGTAAGAAAGAGAATGAAACAAAATTTCAGCGTTTAGAAGAAGAAGCAGGCCTATGGAGCATGGATTTTGATGGAGCCGTGGGTAAGAATGGTGCCGGCATAGGAATTTGGATTCGCATCCCCACTTTCCAGCCAAATAAAGTTCCTAGTAATGTTAGAATATGTTCATATAAATTTTCCTCTGACTGTTCTAACAATGAAGCAGAATATGAAGCATTGATTACAGGTTTGAGAAATCTGAAAAAACTGAATGCAAAAAGGATATCAGTCTATGGAGATTTGAAGCTGATAATCAAGCAAGTCAAGAGAGAATATCAAGCTAAACACCCATGGATGATTATCAGCTTCATATTGCAGATTCACTTGCCACGGCTGCAAGTAATTTGAAGATTCTGATGAATTCCAACAACAAATTTGAGATCCATGTCAAACACCGCCCTGCTGTTCCAGACAATTTAAGGTATTGGCAAGTGTTTTGGGATGATAAGGAGATCAATACCTTTTTGTAGAATGAAGGAAACTACAAGGATGCTTCCATAGATGTTGATTATGATACTGATGAACCGGAAATTGAGGTGAATCAAATGGAAATATTGCAGTTGAAAGACAACATTATTCCTAAAGGTCTCATACCTTTAGAAGAACTTTTCGATCAAGATGATGTGGCTAGAAAGCCAAGTTTGGTGCCTACAGACAAAGGTGTTGAGGATGTTAATCTTGGAACAACAGATAAGCCCAAGTTTGTGAAATTGTCCAAAACATTGTCTCCCGAGGTAAAGTCTAAATATGTTAGATTGTTATCTGAATTTACTGATGTGTTTGCTTGGGATTATTCAGATCTAAAGGTGTATAACAAAGACATAATTCAATACACTATTCCCATCAAACCAAATCAGAAGTCGTTCAGGCAGAAGCTGAGAAGAATCAATCCCAAGTTGCTGCCTTCCATTGAAAAAGAGGTGAACATATTATACAAGGCTGGTATAATTGTCCCAATTAGATTTTCTGATTGGATTTCGAATCTTGTTCCTGTACGCAAGAAGACCGGGGAAATCAGATTGTGTATCGATTTCTGGAATCTAAATAAAGTATCATTGAAGGAAAATTACATGCTGCCGAAGATGGATCGTATCCTCTAGAGAGTGGTTGGAGCATAGCGCATGTCACTACTCGATGGATATTTAGGATATAATCAAATTCTAGTGCATGAATATGACCGAGATAAGACTACATTTACCACCCCTTGGGGAACTTTTCATTATGCTAAAATGCCATTTGGTTTGAAAAATGTTGGAGCCACATTTCAGCGTGCCATGGACATCGCTTTTTCCAATGAAAAGGATGTATTTTTTGTTGTATATTTAAATGATTTGACAGTGTTTTCAGGTTTAGATGATGAGCGTATTCACCATTTAAGGATTGTGTTTCAGCGATGTAGGAAATTTGGGATATCACTCAATCTGAAGAAAAGTCTCTTTGCCATGGATGAAGGGAAGCTGCTTGGTCATATCATCTCAAAGGAAGGAATTCGCATTGATCCTTCAAGGGTAGAAGCAATTCAGCAGATAGATTTTCCCAGGAACAAAAAAGAGATACAGGGTTTTAGTGGTAAGATGAATTTATTACGTAGATTTGTACCCAATCTAGCTGAGCATTTGAGAGAAATTACTAATATGTTAGAGAAAGACAACGTGGTAAAATGGATGGAGGATGTTATGAAGTCATTTAATCTAGCAAAGTATGCTTTATCTACAACCCCGGTTTTGATTAGTCCCGATTATACACAAGATTTCATTTTATTCTCATTTGCATCTAAGCATACCATGGCAGCAGTTTTAATGCAAAAGAGAGATCAGCTAGAAAATCCCATTGCATTTTTTAGCAGGACCATTAGAGATGTTGCTTTGCGGTACAACATAATTAAAAAACAGGCTCTTGCTCTTGTCAAAGCTTTGAAGGACTTTAGAGTGTATATTCTGCACTCACACATCATAGCATACGTCCCTAACGCAACAGTCAAGGATGTGCTGGTACAAACTGATCCAAAAGGAAGGCGGGGAAAATGGATTGTTGCAATGTTGGAATACGATCTGGAGATCAAGCCTACAAATCTGATTAAAGGACAAGGCCTGGCGAGGTTAATGGCGGAATCAAATATGCATGCTTTAGATATAAATCTTATTGCAGCCATGTCGGAAGATGAAGAAGAAAGCTCCTTGATTCAAGTGTCTGAAATGTTCCTTCAGTCACCATGGTATTGATATATCGTGTATGTACTTCAGCACCTCTCGCCACCTCCGGGGATGACAAAGAACAAAGGTATATCTCTCAAACTTAAAGCTGCTAAATTCTACATTTTGAATAATGCCATTTATTGGAAGGACCCTTGAGGGGTTTTGCTGAATTGTTTAATTGAAGATGAAGCCCAGCAGGTGATGAGTGACTTTCACAAGGGTGATTGTGGTGGTCACTTTTTCTGGAAGACAACAACAAATAAAATATTGAGAGCATGTTATTACTAGCCAACCTTATTTTCAGATGTGTACAAAATAGCCATGAACTGTCATGAATGTCAGGTCTTTCAAGGGAAAAGAAAATTGATGCCTCTTCCTCTGAAACCGGTTGAATTCAATGCACCCTTTCAGCAGTGGGGACTCGATTTTATCAGGGAAATCCATCCAACATCGTCAGCACAGCACAAATGGATCCTAACAACAACCGACTATTTTACCAAGTGGATTGAAGCAATTCCAACCAGACAAGCCACATATACGGTAATCATTCAATTTTTGGAATCAAATATTTTATCTCGTTTCAGTTGTCCTAGTAAAATCATCACAAATAATGCAGCTGCATTCAAATCCAAGAAGATGATCAATTTTTGCAGCAAGTATAAGATTACTTTGGGTCATTCTACCGCATATTACCCACAGGGAAATGGTCTGGCTGAATCATCCAATAAGTCATTGGTGAACATCATCAAGAAAATGTTAGAAACAAATAAGAAAGGTTGGCACAAAAAGTTAGTTAATGCCTTGTGGGCTGACAGAGTGAGCCAGAAGAAGTCCATAGGTATGTCTCCATTTGAAATACTTTATGGCATTGACACAATTTTTCCAACATCTCTTGCAATGTCGGTTGTCAAACTTTTACAGGAGGTGGGCAGTGAGGAGGATGAATTTCAGAGAAGAATAAATCAGATGATCCACTTACAACAAACAAGGGATGAAGTTTTCCAAAACACCTTCAGATTGCAGGAAAAGATAAAAAAGATCTATGACCGGAAAACAAAGGCAGATAAATTCCAGCTGGAGGATGTAGTGTTGCGGTGGGATGCTAGGAATGAAGATAAGGGCAAGCATGGTAAGTTTGAAAACTTATGGAAAGAACCCTATAATATTGCTACATACAGAGGACAAAATGCATTCCTGCTAAAATAAATGGATGGACAAGATCGTTCAGGAGGGCCAGTTAATGGTAGGCTCTTGAAGCGCTACTTCTTCTAAGGTGATTTCTGAAATCATGATGTGATCATTGTATATAACATTTTCCTTTTTCATTGCAAGTTTTCAAAGGTACACAGTCATTTCAGCTTGGGGCCCAAGGCGAAGGCTATAAAGTTGAGTGATTTGTGTCAGTTGGTGTGTTTAATTCAGTGTCTAGTCACAGTTTGAGTCTTGAGTCAGTTTGCATAGTGTCAGTTTCAATTTTTGAAGTGTCTTGACCGTATTTCCCAATGGATGAGGCACTAGCCTACATGTTCCCAGAGATCTATGGTTCTTGGCACCTCCAAGGAGCTACCATCCCCATTGGAGCCAATGTTAGTGTCAGTGTCTTCACACTGCCATCAGTGATCAAAATTTACTCTTTTGCATTTCATACTAGGAGTCCCATTCTGATGAGGTTGCATTCCATTAGGTCATGGATCTACTGATGGTAGGGTTTATTTCAGTTTTTCCCTCATGATATGTACTTGCTGACCTCCTTTCATACCTTTCAGTCATGATTCATGTTCATTTTCAGTTCATTTCATCAATTACATAGGGTTTCTGTTAGGCCCCTATACTACTAGTGTAACCCCTTATTGTTATTAGTAAAACCCACTTATTATATTGATGTACCCATTTAGTGCCCATATTGTTACTCTTGTGCCCCATAGAAGCCCACTATTGTTATTATTGTGCCCTTACATTATTATTGTTATGTCGGCTCTGATTATGTTATAACCCCTTAGACTCCTATATATAGAAAGGAGGTATTTTCATTTGTATCATCCAAGAATTGTTCATTTATGTAATGTAAAGGAGGTTTCCCCCTCGAAGAGGCTGAATTCTAAGGCGTTGATCTATCTTTTCTTGAGTTGGTTTCATAACATTTGGTATCAGAGCTTTGGATTCTAGGGTTTCGCTGCTCCAAACAGGTCATCGTGGCATTTTCGCTATAACTTTTTTTCTGTGACGTTTCAGAAGTCGCAAAAAAAGCCCATTTGAGAAGAAATCGCGCTGAACCTTGGGTCCGAATTTCAGAGCTTTTCGCGTGATATTTGCGGAGATATGATCTGAGGAAGTTGGTCTTTTTGCAGACTCCTAAATTACATTCCAAACAGGTGACCTGGGGAAAATCGTCATAACTTTCTCTCTGAGCATTGGATTGAAATTTCGTAAGAAGGCACAGAAAGAGAGCGGACTGTAGTTTCTTGTATACCTTTTTTAGAGCCAAAGGTCGAAAAATTGACACGTGGCACTTCATACAAGTTCGCTCTTCTAGAAAGGTCTATAATCAGGTCATCTTGGGAGATTGTGCATAACTCTTTCTTGGAGAATCCAATTTGGATCAGACTAGTGGCATTGGAAAGAGGACACAGAGGGCTACTACAGGTAGCAGTTTCAGAACTTAAATATTCGAAAGTACAGAGTTACAGTCGTTTCAAGATCGAGGTCCTAAAATCAAGAAAAAGCAAGATGAGGAAGTTTGATGGCAAGGATCCGGTAAATTGGATACTTCAGATGGAGCAATATTTTGATCTACATGGTGTACCACTATTACAAAAGGTATGTATTGCATCTTCATATTTAGAACCGGATCAATTTTTATGGTATAAAGGGCTTTGTTCTCGTAAACAACTTGTTACGTGGTCAATTCTCACGGAGGAAATGATAGCACATTATGAGGATACAAAGAGCAACACCTTCTTTAGAGCAACACCACAACAATTGGAAAGAGTAAAAAGGATTTGTGACATATTTGAAAGTAAAATTATGGCAACAAGGAAGTCTACCCCTCACAACTATAAATATGGACGTGTTGTTTCTCCTAGCCTTCCACAACCTACAAGGGTTACACCACAACAATTGGAAGAAAAAAGAGAAAAAGGGCTTTGTTACAATTGTGATAGCAAATGCACTAAAGGTCATAAGTGTGCTAAGAAGAAATTATTTTACATAGAGTATGAAGAGGAGGAAGAAAAGGATCAAGAAACATCAAAAGAAGAGGATATATGCCAGGACCCGACCCCAGAGAAAGAAGAAATGAATCAGAACATATCTTGTAAACTATTGGCAAGAATGACCACTCCTCAAACTCTCAAGATAGAAGGACATATCAAGAAGAAAAAGGTGCAAGAAGTGAAAGATCACATCAAGAAAGAAGAAATGAATCCAACCATATCTTGTAATTCACTGGTCGGAATTACCACTCCCCAAACTATCAAGATAGAAGGACATATCAAGAAGAAAAATGTTCAAGAAGTGAAAAATCACATCGAGCGTCAAGAAATGAATCCGACCATATCTTGTAAAGGATTGGAAGAAATTACCACGCCTCAAACTCTAAAGATAGAAGTACATATCAAGAAGAAAAAGGTTCAAGCAGTGAAAGATCACATCGAGCATCAACAACAAGTTCTCCAACTTTTAAAGGATAAGGCCACCTCGGTTGAAAATCAAATGAAGCAACAGGTAGATCAACATCATAGTGAAAAATGTTTTGATGTAGGCGATTGGGTATTTTTACTGCTATATCTAAATCAAGCTATTTATGAGAAGGAAATGTTGGCAATACTACATGCACTTAAAAAATGGCAACCTGACCGAATGGGAAGACTCTTCAAGGATGAGGATGTGGAAGCATTGTTTTGTGCTATTTCTATTATCCAACTAGATTGGATAAACAAAGCAAGGGATGAATGGAAGAAGGACAAAGAAGTATGGCCACTTATTCAAAAGTTGCAAAAGATCCCAATTCAAACAATATTGCCAGAAATTGAAGAGGAAGGAAAAATCATATGGGAATCTAGAGTAGTCACATAAACAAGAACCCAACAGCTACGAAATCGATCAATTTCAGAGTATCTCATCAAGTGGAAGAACCTACCTGCTGAAGATTCCACAAGGGAGGACAAGAATTTTATACAGAAGCATCAAGAACTACTCAAGCGTTGAGGACAACGCTTTTTGAAGGAGAGGGGCATGTTAGGCCCCTATACTACTAGTGTAACCCCTTATTTTTATTAGTAAAACCCACTTATTATATTGATGTACCCATGTAGTGCCCATATTGTTACTCTTGTGCCCCATAGAAGCCCACTATTGTTATTATTGTGCCCTTACATTATTATTGTTATGTCGGCTCTGATTATGTTATAACCCCTTAGACTCCTATATATAGAAAGGAGGTCTTTTCATTTGTATCATCCAAGAATTGTTCATTTATGTAATGTAAAGGAGGTTGCCCCCTCGAAGAGGCTGAATTCTAAGGTGTTGATCTATCTTTTCTATCTTTTCTTGAGTTGGTTTCATAACAGTTTCAGTCTCATTAGGTCTTAGGGTTTTCACCATGGTCAAAATTGAGTGATTATTGCTAATAATGGTCAGCAAAGACATGAGAAGGTCAATAATGATCAGAAAGTCATAATTTGTTAATTTGTAAGCTTAATGAAGTTCTCACCTCAAAATTAGTTTTGAGGTGAAAATAGAGCATTTGTATTTTATCTTTAAATTTTATGCAATTTTAATGTTCTCATATGTAATAATGGTTCTATGCTGCTCCTGGATATCTGCCGATGTTGCCAAAGTACTGCCACTACAAAAAGTCAAAAGAGTTTGAGCATTAGTCCACCTATCAAAGCAAAAAGATCAAGCATCAAAAAACAGAGTACTGGAAAAAGCAAATAGACATTATGAAAGTGGGTTTTCAACAACAAAAATCAAAAAGTGAAAGCTATATAAAGCCATCTCTCTATTGATCATTTCATTGTGTTAGTGTTGAAGTCAAAGTGCCAAAAGGAGAGCTAAGAAGCGATTTTTAAGTGTCATTGAGCAAAAGAGTGAAGTTGTTGCGTTTTTGGAGAAATTCTAACCGGCGCTGTGCATCTGAGGAGGGCTCTGCGCATTTGAGTTGGCGCTGCGCACCTCGCAGTGTTTTCCTTTGTAAATTTGCACAGGCACTGCGCATCTAGGGAGGCGCTGCGCACCTGCCCAGACAAGTTCTAAATCGACTAAAACTTTCCCAAACTCTCAAATTCACCTCAAAATCTTCAAATGCTCTCTCTTTCAAGTAAGGATACTTGTCATAGCTTGTGAATCAAGGTTTTGTTTATCAAATTTTGGTGTTGTGCATTCTTAGTATGAAACCCTAGTTTTCCTCATTTCACAAGTATTATACAAAACCTATCTACTTGCCATTGTTCCCTAAACTAAACCCCATTCCCATTTACATATTTCCTGAATCCCATTCCCCTCATACATTTTCCCCATTCCCACTTACACTCTCCCCAAACCCTACAAACCCTATTCACATCACTAAACCCTACCCACTCCTAAAACCCCATTCACACTCCCTAAACCCTATTTACGCATCATACTCTCACATACTCCTCCCTACACTCTGACTACTCCATTCCTCCACCCCGTTTTCACTATATTATTCACTATTGTCCATATATAACCACAAGTGTTCACAACCACAAAAAAGCAATGGAAAGAGACAGTGAGTATGAGTTTGAAGAAGACACCCTTAGTGATAGTTCCATGGAGAGACATAAGCAACAGAGGAAGCCTCATAAAGGAGGAAGGATTATCAGAGAGGAGCCCACTAGTTTGAGGGAGTTGCAAGCCTGTCCACTTGCCATTTCTTTCTTTAGACACCAGGCATGCTTTGATTTTTGTGAAATGATAGAAAGAGCCAGATTTCACCATGAGTTGGCTAGGCTATTTGTGACTCATTTGCACAGTAATGAAGTAACCCTTGCTAGAATTACCTTCACCATATCACTAGCTGTCATCTCAAAGGCTACAGGAATTTTAGATGTGGGTGAAAATTGGTACAAAGGTTAGGATATTGATGAGGAGTACTATGAGCCTTACATCAAGGCTAGATACAAAGACAAAATGAAGAGAGTATTCCCCTTCAAGTTTTTGGAAGACATGTATGCTCCATTGATGAAAATCATTATCAAGTACTTCACTTGTGAAGGTAGGTTCTCCCAGTTGTATGCCTACCACATTAGACTTCTCATGCATTTCACTAGAGTAAAGATGATGAATCTCCCTTACTTCATGTTTAGAAACATTGAGAAGATGGCACATATTGTACAGAGGAAGCCATACCCCCAGCACTTGAATAGCATTTACCATTACTCTTTGATTAAAATCATTGTTCTACACCATCTTAGCCTTCTTAACATGCCATGGGAGACTTTCATTTCTCATGAGATGTTCAAAGGCCCAAAGATCTTTTCATCAGTACATCATGAAGAAGGTGGAACTTCAAGCCATGAAAAAGTCAAAGAGACTGAAACTGTTGGAGTGCCAGTGTTTGTGACATATAAGAGGGGTGCTAGGAAACTTTTTGCAGCTGCTAGGCAAGTATTATCTCCACAAGGTGTGGAAGGGGTCTTGCCTTCATCATCAGGCCACAGGCAAATGCTATCTCCACAAGGTGTGGAAGGGGCTTTGCCTTCTTCTTCAACAAAACAGGTACAGGTTGAGCAACAAAGCAAGGGAAAAAGTAAGGGCAAGAAAAAGGTGCAAGAAGAGGATCTTAGTGATGAGTAGGAAAGAGATTTTGATCTTGTTGAGCATGAGGAGCCACAGCAACACTTTACTCATCATGGAGTTGACATTATTGACTTGGAAGCTCAGGATCCGAAGACTGTCAAAGACATGATCATAAAGGAACAAGAAGCTGAAATACAATCCTTGTCAGATAACTTAGAGAGAGCTAAGTTCATCATCAAATATTTAGAGCAGGAAAACAAACAATTGAGCGACAAGCAAATCCTCATGGAGCTGCAAATGATCAAAGAAAACAGGCAAAAGGCCAAGGAGGCTAATGTCAAGTTGACTTCAATTGAACAAGAGATTGAGAATGATAGGGAAACTTGGCTTGAGAGGGTCAACATACACCTTGAGGGGCTGATTGAGAAGGCCAACAGGGATAAGAAGATGCTTCACCACATGGCCTACCATTACTTGACTCGCAACAAAATCTGTAACATAAGGATCAGGAAACTTAAAGCTAGGTTGAGGAAGGCTTTAAAGAGCAAAAAGGAGAAAGATAAGTTGAAGATACTAGCTGAAGCCTCACTAGCCCATCAAAGTAGCTGATGATGGTGTCCCATGCCAAATCTGGGCAAGTTTTGAAGATTTTTGGTTTTTTTTCAAATTTTGAAATTTGCAACACAAGAAATTGTCGGTGGCGCTGCGCTTTTCCCTGGAGCACTTGTTGAAGGAAAAGCTTATATATTTGGATTCATCATGATGAGAGAATTCATCCCTGAAAATTTTAGAATTTTAGGAGCAAAACTAGGTCACCAAAAGGTCCAAAAATTACCAAAAAAATGACCTCTCTGCCTCTTTTTGGACACACAGAAGCAACCTTGGGGGAATTCAGTTTTGAGGGGGCAAATGACCTCCAAATGTAAAAATTCAAGTTGTTCCAAAAAATAGACAGGAAGGCCTTTCCAACGAGCCATTTTGGTCTAAATTTAGTTAAGGGGAAGGCCTCCAAAAGTGGGTGGAAAGCGGCACTGCGCTTTTGGCTCATGGTGCTACGCTTTTGACCAGTTTGCCAAAAAATCCAATTTTCGCCTATTTTCACTGCAAGTTTACTTTATTTCTCTTCATGGATGATTTTATGATTGTTATTAATGGCTTGGAATGTAAATGTAATAGTGAAATGATCTTAGAGGGTAGATTCATCAGTTTGAGGTGGTTTTGGGGTCAATGAATCAGTTTCCATGCTTATAGAGGCAAGTTGTTCCACTGCCTATATTCCTGGTCCCTGTTTGGAAATGGTTGTAACAGCTCCTTTTCTCTTGGTTTCGACCCCTAATGGCTAGCATAGGTGGTTTGATGTCTATATTATGTATTTTTTTCTGTCATTAGCAAAGGTTGGACTCTCTTGGATGCTACATTGTACACCTTTATCAACAGTTTGGCAAGGAAATAAACCAGGATTTGCAACTATTTTTATGGGATACTTGTGGTATGGTGTTTTTGCATAGTTTCTTCTTCCGTTATCTTTTTTTCACATGTTTTATGTATGCCACAATCTAATTCATTGCTTCTAGCTGAATGACATCAAGATAGATAGGTGGAATTCATTGTTTACAGTGCTCTGCCTTGGGAAGCCATTCAGTTTTCTATGTTTTCTATTGTTTGAGAAGGATACATGATCTTCACATGCCCTCCTCAGCTCCTCACCAGTCTTAGACCTCTCATCTCACACAATTTCAAGGGCCAAAGCACCTACCTAGCCTGCCCCATAGAACACACTGCATCTTGACTTAATTTCTCGGACCCAAAACTGCCTGGCTCCATTTGATCCAACAAAAAACCCAATAAAATCAATCAAACACCCTAGAGCTACTATACCTAGCCTAAAATCCATATCTTATCCGGTCATCTTGATTGAGATTCATAAAGGAGAGAGCCCTCTCCCGACCTGGTAGGGCTAGCTACCAGGTTAAGCTTGGTTTGTGGTTATCCTAGGATTGCCTCTCTTCAGCCTGAGGTCAATCTAGGCTCTAACATAGTGGCGACCATACTGGGGAAGAAAATCTCATTATACCCCAGTACTACTAAGAAGTTATGAACTTTTGGATGATAAGTTTAGAATTCATTAGGCTGAAAAGTGGAAAGTTGTAAAGCAATATAAAAATCTTGAGAACTTTGAACACACTTGCCTCAAGAAGATACAGCAGGTCCAATCTTTATCCAGATCCTCCCCCTGTATTTGAAAATCCTAATCTCATTCCACAGATACTCAGACAAGAAAGTTCACCAAGTCCTAGACCTATGTTTATATCTCATTCATGCCCAATCGAGTGGCTGTTCCTTGAAGATCTCCCTCTTGACGAGTTATTTGGTCTTTCTCTGTTTAGAACCACATCTGATAGCGAACTGTTGGACATAGTCCCGAATCCAGAATTCACCAGAGAACTTGAAATCCAACAAGCCAACTTGTTAAGTAACCAAAACCTTTGGAATTCCCCTCAGTCATCCCTCACCACTGATAGAATCCCTGAACTCTCTGACTCGGCTTCAACATCTTTTGCCTCACCATCATTTCCCCATATTTCCAAAAATCATCCCTCATCTCCATTCATACCTTCACTCCCTCATCAGCCTATCATTACCCCTCAGACACTGACCACCTCTGTTACATCAACTTCCCTTGTTGTCATAAATCCCCCTGTTTCCCCAACACCAGTTTCAAATCCGCCTCGAGTCATGGCTGCTAGATATGCACCTCTCGTTCTGCCTTAGAATCTAGATGATATGCCCACTGATTACCAAAGTAAGATACCACTGTTCGGTGCCACTCAAAGTATCATAGCGCAGCAACATGTTAATAGGATGAATGACTTATTTGAACTTCATGAGGTAGATGCAGAAAATGTGTCCATGAGATTATTTGTACAGAGTTTTGGAGGCGAGGTTCAAAAGTGGTTTAGAGTGTTACCAGTGACCTCTATCAATACTTTACCAGTTCTGCATAGACAATTCCTGGATCGGTGGGAGGTAAAGAAGAACCCTCTCCAAATTCTATCTGAGTATGAAAATATCAAAAGGAATGTGGGTGAAAGTGTGCAAGATTATTGTGTAAGGTTCAATGCAGTTTATAATGCTATTCCAGCTGACATTAAACCACCGATGGGGTTAAGTTGATCAAATTTCTAGACGGTTTCGATGCTGATATGGCATATCAGTTGCGGGAAAGAGATCCTACTACACTTGAGGATATGCAGAAGAATGCTGTGAGTGTAGAGGCAAATCTGCTGGCCAAAATAGCAATGATGAAAACTGAAAAGAAGGTGACTATAAAGGAATAAACATCTTCCTCAGATGTTAAGGCAAAAAATATTCTCCGAAAAATTGAGAAGATGTTTGACTCGTTGACAGTTGCAGACAAGCCTGAAACAACAATCAGAAATCCAAACTTCAGAGGACAACAACAGCCCTAATTCAAGATTAAACAAAGGGAGCAAAATGCACAAGATCAATCATCACAACAACAGCAGGTCAGAACTCCTTTGCAACAAAACTATGTGCATGGAATAGAGGATGAAGATGATGATGATCTCGTGGTTGAGGCGAATCATTTCTTTACTGTTGACGGGTTGCCCATCTTTCTCACGGAAGATGAAGAATATTCAGAGGTCCTAGATGCCCAAAAGGATGAAGACTACATACAAGCAAATGAGGCAGTTTTGGAGGATGAGTCGGATGATTATTAGCAAGGATATATGAATGCATTGACAGCACAACAAAAACAATACTCATTGAGAAGCAGAGATGTACCAGTCAGCCCAGTTCAAAAGAGAAAGGAAGTACAATCCAAAAATGACTCCTCAAACATTCAGAAGAAAGGGAAAGAGCCTGCTGATCCGACATCCAGCAAAGGACCATCTGTAAATAGCATTGCAAATGAGAAGAATAATCAGCAAAGTGCAGCAAAAGAAAAAGTCGAAAAGAAGGACCCTCCAATCAAAGAGGTAGATAAAGTTACAACTTTTAGTTTAGAAAATGAGATTGCTAAATTAAAAGTTTCAATTCCTTTGACTGAATTGATTAAGAACAATAGCTATAAACATCAGGTGTCCAAAATTTTGCACATAGATCCTTTATCTGATATGGTCAATGTAGAAGATGATCACCCTGAGCTCATTTTTGGCCCTGCCTTAGAAGGTCAGTCTGAGGATAGTGAAGTTCCTCCATTCTATATAAGCCTTAGACTACACGAGTATGTCCTCCACAATGCCATGTTTGATTCTGGAGCTTCCCATAATCTGATGCCAAAAGCCATTATGGAGAAACTGGGCCTTGACATTACTCGAAAATATCATGACCTGTATTCTTTTGATTCTAGTAGGGTCCGTTGTATTGGTCTTATCAAAGACTTGGTGGTATCTTTAGACCAAATCCCGGCCAAGAATGTTCTCATGGATGTGGTTTTTGCAGACATTCCACCACGATTTGGTATGCTTTTGTCCAGATCATGGGGTGCAAAGCTTAAAGGGACTTTAGAATTAGATTTCTCTTATGATACCATTCCCGTGTTTAGCCAATCGAGAAAACTATGCAGGGAGAAGAAAATGAAATACATGATTACAAGCAAGGAGAAACCGCTTAATCATCCAATTAATGTTGTACATACATATTTAGAGTCATTTGTACTATATTTAGATAGTGGTTTGAATGATGTTGATAGTCAGTTAGTTGAAGTAGAAGATGTTCCAGAGATTTCAGAAAATTTCAGAGCAGTTCTTGATCAAGAAAGACATAAAATTTCAAGTACTTCCGAGCAATCTACATACCGGCAGCAGCAAAAAGACAGTGAACAATAGAAAAATGAAGAGGTCAGTCAAAGTAAGAAAGAGAATGAAACAAAATTTCAGCATTTAGAAGAAGAAGCAGGCCTATGGAGCATGGATTTTGATGGAGCCGTGGGTAAGGATGGTGCCGGCATAGGAATTTGGATTCGCAGCCCCGCTTTCTAGCCAAATAAAGTTCCTAGTAATGTTAGAATATGTTCATATAAATTGGCCTTTGACTATTCTAACAATGAAGCTGAATATGAAGCATTGATTGCAGGTTTGAAAATTCTCAAAAAACTGAATGCAAAAAGGATATTAGTCTATGGAGATTCGGAGATGATAATCAAGCAAGTCAAGGGAGAATATAAAGCTAAACACTTGCGAATGAGAGCCTATCGAAATGCAGGTTTGGATATCTTAAGTATGTTTCCAGAGTATACTTTGACAGCAGTACCTCGTACTCAAAGTGTTATTGCAGATTCACTTGCCATGGCTACAAGTAATTTGGAGATTCCGATGAATTCCAACAACAAATTTGAGATCCATGTCAAACACTGCCCTGCTATTCCAGACAATTTAAGGTATTGGCAAGTGTTTTTGCATGATAAGGAGATCAATACCTTTTTGCAGAATGAAGGAAACTACAAGGATGCTTCCATGAATGTTCATTATGATACTGATGAACCAGAAATTGAGGTGAATCAAATGGAAATATTGCAGTTGAAAGACAACATTCCCTCATTCCTTACTTCTTCTTCACGTCCGACTACCTGCAAAGAAGATCAAAGAGCTATGTAGGATACAAGAACATATATTGCATACATGAAACATAAACTACATAACATATCAAGGAACATTAAGCTAATAGAATAAACATTTACACAATTATGGAAAATGAACATCAGATGTATACATAAATAAGCTAGAAAGGGAAGCATACAACCTATGCCTTGATGTTGGAGACCTCCTTTTGGTGGATTTCCAAGTCCAAACAAAGACTCTTCAAGCACTCCTTGTCCAAGCTAGAATGGGTAGCATGTAAGCTTAATCTCAACATAGGGATGCAACAATCAATGACCAACCATTTGGGCATGGAATGGAGTGCATTTATACGAAGGGATAGGGCGTTAGGGATCCATAAAAAAGGGAGGAAGGTCCACATGTCTTGGGTAAAATCCCATGATGATAAGATCAAGAGGCCCAAATGAGAAAGCTTGACCATATCAACAACAACTAATATCTATCTCGTTGTTCCCGAAGGTTCTAGTGAGCGAAGTTTCTCCTCTAGTTTGGGAAAACCTACCATAAGAGGTTCAGCGTGGGTTTTCATATGAAAACCCGTGCTGGCAGTGCAAGTGTATAACTGAGCAACCTACCATCAACAGGGGCAAGCAATGGATAAAAACGCATTGATGCCAAAAATTAGGTTTGTAGGAAACCTTCTCCATAATGGATTGAAGGCAGTTTTCCTTTGATTCTTCAGGGAGGCTATGGTCTGTATATCATGATGGATATGTTGCACAGTAGTCAATGTTTTGGCACTTCAGGATATGGTATAGGAAGTGAACAAGAGGTCTGACAAAACACTGTGTAACATTGTTATGGTACATTGCTATTCGATTATATTGATATTTATTATTTATTTCAATTTTCATTATTCTCACTAATGTAGATACACTCATTACACTTTATTTTTATGTTTGTAGATGCAACAAGATCAAGAAGGCAAAATCAATTGATGCAATCAAAAAAACATTGTAGAGTTGAGGTTTTTGTGATCCATATCAAGTTTACAAAAGATTTTTCAGCGAAGATCACATGAAATAACATTTGTCGACGCGTTTCGAACCAACCAGTGTGGTTCATCATCAGGACAAGTTGAAGAAACAGATCCAGCTTAGCATGTTAAATAGACTGAGCAGAGCCTCCAACGGCTAATTTGACCAACAGCTAATTTTGACTATTGGACCGGGATCAAAACTTTTTTAATACTTTAAGGGAAATAAGTTATATTAGGTGACCAATCCCTTAAAATATATATATATATATATATATATATATATATATAATTTAAATTTGTGATAATAGTTAGTTAAAAAGGTATTAATAAATAATTAAATTATAAGTTAATTAGTATTTAAATGGAAATTAGTTATAAAAAGGACCTTTCTTATATGAATAAATTATATGTATATACAAGTTAGTTAGAAAAATAAATAATTAAATTAATTAATTAAATGTAAAAAAGCAAATAAATGAATAAGAAAGAGATGGTTAAAAAAATAAATAAATATAAAAATAAAAATAAAAATAATGAGAAAAATAATATAAGTCAACCAAAAAAATAAATAAAAATAGATAAGAATAAATAAAAACGAGAAACTAACATTAAGTTAACTTAAAAATCCTTGAAAAAAATAAATATATATATATGAAGTTGATCTAAATATCTAATATAAATAAATAAATAAATAATAAATTAGTTAAGAATGTAGATGGTTATAATAATAATAATAAATTAATTAAGAAAGTAGATGGAATATACTAAAAAAAAAAAGGGAGGAAAGGAGCCGAAAAATGACTAGGAAGAGAGTGTTGGGACCCAACACCTACTGATTTTCCAGCCATCTTCTCTATTGAGATGGCTCGGCCTCTTGGAAATTTAGGGAAGCGCTTGAGATTGAAAAGAGGCCGAGCACTCTCTTCCTAGTCATTTTTCCGCTCCCTTCCTCCTTTTTTTTTTAGTATATTCCATCTACTTTCTTAACTAATTTATTATTTATTTATTTATTTTTATTAGATATTTAGATCTAACTTAATATATATATATATATAGATATATATATATATATATATATATATTAAGTTAACTTAATGTTAGTTTCTAGTTTTTATTTATTCTTATCTATTTCTATTTATTTATTTATCTATTCTTTCTTTTTTTCTTCTTCTTCTTCTTCTTTTTTAAGATTTTTAAGTTAACTTAATGTTAGTTTCTCGATTTTATTTATTCTTATCTATTTTTATTTATTTATTTATCTATCTATCTATTTTTTGGTTGAATTATATTATTTTTCTGGTTATTTTTATTTTTACTATTATTATTCATTTATTTTTTTAACCATCTCTTTCTTATTCATTTATTTACTTTTTTACATTTAATTAATTAATTATTATTATTATTATTTTTAACTAACTTGTATATACATATAATTTATTCATATAAGAAAGGTCCTTTTTATAACTAATTTCCATTTAAATACTAATTAACTTATAATTTTTAATTATTTATTACTACCCTTTTAACTAACTATTATCACAAATTTAAATTATTTTTATATATATTTTAAGGGATTGGTCACCTAATATAACTTATTTCCCTTAAATTATTAAAAAAAAATTGATCCCGGTCCAATAGTCAAAATTAGCTGTTGGTCAAGTTAGCCGTTGGAGGCTCTGCTCAGTCTATTTAACATGCTAAGCTGGATCTGTTTCTTCAACTTGTCCTGACGATGAACCACACTGATTGGTTCGAAACGCGTCGACAAAAAAAAATTCTTCTAAATATTCCAACTCATGGAAGTAGCTCGAGCATTGACAACATTTCCACCGAACAATGTTGATCTATTTGGATATTAATGCGACGTGTTATATTTTTTTAAATAATTGTTTGTGAAAACCAGACATTTTGTTTAATGTAATGGACATAGTGTCCTAATTGAAAGACAATGGGTTACCAATAACAATCTCGTTTTGTATGGAAAGAGTCTCTTATTGATATATAATAAAATACATTTTAATTTATTCTATTATGTTATCCAATGTCGTTGTGAAATGTTGCACCACTAATTAAATATATGGGTGATTGATGTGAAAATGGGGCACTTAGGCTTCTTGTCTAACTTACAAGAACCTTTCCCACTTCCAAAGCTTAGTTGTTCTCAAGTCTTATTGATTAACCAATGCAGAATTGATAATATGCTTGAAAAGGTAGGTGTATGCTTATGTTTATTGTTGACCGTTTATATGTTTTAAGTCTATTTGCTTGAACTGATATAACAGTAACTAGAGTAGCAGATATAATGTAGCAATAAAACAAAACACACAGAACAAAAGTTGAATAAGGAGTTCACCCAAAACTCTTGGGCTACATCTCCTTGAGCTCTAGTCAACTCGACTAAGCTCTTTGGGATTATGGTCTCAGTTATTTTTACAAGCTCTTGGCTCAACTCCACTGTTTTACATAGAAAGAATGGGTTTAGACACCAATTTATCCTTGGATCTTGAAGCTCTCGGCTTTCTGGCTCTCAACTCTCGCTCTGGCTCTTGGCTCTCGCTTTCGTTCTTGGCTCTGGTTCTTGGCTCTGGCTCTTGGTTCTCGCTCTGGCCTTTCGGCTCTAGCTCTGGCTCTTCGACTCTAGCTTCTTTGCCTCTCTACAGCTCTCTGGCTTTTCACTTGACCTCCAAGTGACTCCCTCGGCTGCTCTGCGCAATAGCTTTCCGCTCTCTCGGCCCTGCAAATGCTTTCAGCATTAAGCTCTCCCTCAATTGAGCTCTCTGGGCTCCTTTTGAGGCATTTTCCCGGCTTTTCAGCTTCTCCAGTCGTTTCCCTGCGTTCAATCATTCCCCTGTTAATTATTGCAACTAAAACAACTCTAAAGCAATTTACGGAATCTTTATTTGTGATCCATCGGCCCAGTTCCGATAAAAAAGACTTTATGGACTCAAATTATACAAATGTTTCATGCTTGATAATTATAATAATTTTGATAATTTTGATCATTTTAATAATTTTGATAGTGAATGGGGCTTATCGTTCTCTGATCGAAGTTATCCGGAAAAGACTCAAAAAAATATAAATGAGTTGGATGGACAAAAGATCGATCCGTATGTTACAATCGGATCGTGGCGGGTATAGTTTAGCGGTAAAAGTGTGATTCGTTACATTATCAACTCGAATAATGGAAGGATCTTTTACATGGATCTTTGATCCATCTAAAGCTCTATTTCCAGATAGGTTCAAAACCTCCCCTATACCATCCATCCAGAGTTCATATGTTACACAACTTCATATACTTTACGTTCCCATATTAGAGTATAGTGCTTCACTTCATTCCATTAAAACAAATGCCCGTTGGTGTTCCAAAAGTGCCTTTCCGAGCCCCTGGAGATGAAGATGCAACTTGGGTCGACTTATACAACCGACTTTATCGAGAGATATTACTTTTTTTGGCTCAGGATATCAATCACGAGATTGCAAATCAATGCATGGGTCTCATGGTATATTTGAGTGCAGAAGATTCAAATAAAGATATTTTCTCATTTATCAACTGTCCCGGTGGATCAGTAATACCAGGGGTAGGTCTTTTCGATATGATGCAAGCAATAGTACCAGATGTACATACAATATGCATGGGGGTAGTTGCTTCAATGGGATCTTTCATCCTAATCGGGGGAGAAATGCCTAAACGTATAGCATTACCTCACACTAGGGTTATGATCCACCAACCTGCTAGTTCCTATTATGACGGATCGGCTGCAGATTTTCATAACAAATCGAAACACGTAACGATGCTTCGCGATTACATAACCAGATGTTATATAGAAAGAACGGACCAACCCGGAGAGGTAATTCAACGGGACCTGAACAGAGATGTTTTTGTGTCAGCAACAGAAGCCCAAGCTTATGGCATTGTTGATGTCGTAGCGGAAGGTTGATCTCATAGCGAAAGATCCTCTTTTTAATTTATTTTTATAATGAACTGTAAACTATGATCTCTTTGTTCCTTTTCAAAGAAAAAGGAAAAAAAAGGGGGGGGGGGGAAGTGATTCATTTCATAATCACCTGATATGGTATGGTTAGGATCAATTTGAACCAATTGATTCCGCATACAATACAGCTAGAATGCCCACTATTCAACAACTTATTAGAAATGCAAGACAACCAATAGAGAATAGAAAAAAATCTCCTGCTCTTCGAGGATATCCTCAGTGTAGAGGAGTATGTGCTAGGGTGTATGTGCGACTCGTTTGGATCAGAAACTTAAACAGACTGGGAAATTCTTTGTAACTTCTCTGCGCTGTCTGTTCGACTAGCCATCTGGCTCTCGGCCTCTAGCCGCTCAAATCCCCCTCTGAGCGTTAGCAATCATTGCTAAACGCCTTCAGGGATGGTGGCCACCTATTCTATAATGGAAGGAACCATCGGCGCTTGAAATTCCCCAGAAACAGTCGTTCCCTGTTTACACAAAGAACACTGTAGAACACGAGAAAATCCGCCAAAATGTTTTTTTATCGGACTTCAAATATTATGAATTCCACTTTATATCCTTTCGGATCAGTGTTTGGGCGCCATCGCAAGTAATCGTTGATCAACGACTATTATTGATTTCAGGTGGCTAACATGCACGGAGGGGTGGTTTTCTCTCTCCGACGCCTAGCCACGTGGCAGCCAATGTATGGGCTCGGGCAGAACATGGCCAAAACCACTTACTGCCTACAACCTGCCCGAAATCCCGCTCATTTCATGGTTTCCCTTTATATTTGAAAAATACACTAAAACACTGAAAACATCGCAAAAATGGCTTTATGGCAGACTTGAAATGTTATGCAACCACATTTAAAAACCCTTTCGGGTCTGGTTTCATCGCTTTCGGGCGTTTTCCTTTGTATTTAGTTTATATAATGAAAATGCGAAAATACATCGAAAAATGTCGTTTTATGGAACTCACTATATTTTAAATTTGGTTCATAATTTCGTCGGTTATGGTAATCGCATCGAATATATCGCATAGTCCCGGGGTCTTTCCATATGGTATCGTCAATATCGTCGATCCGATCATCGGCGATCGGCATATCGCATGACCGCAATCGTCGAGCCCAGGGTCCCGATATTGCATGCAGGCCTATCTCCGACCCGATTGATCGGATCAGCCTATCGAGGGTCTCCCACCTTTAGCCTAAGTCCTTCCCTTTTGCCTTTTTCCGATGCGATTTCCCTTTATAAGGTTTTTTGCTCATCTTAGAGGATTTTGCCTCTTTTTCCAAAGAAACTGAGCATCTTCTTTCGATGATAACTTCTGCATCCGAAGTCCATTTTTGCCCATTCAAATTGCAGTAGATTCAGAATGAGAAGATCTCTGCAATGGGGCTATGTCCGGGAACTTCCTTGGACTTTCATTTTCCTCTATGAGGAACACTTAGACTTAGGAGACTATCCAAAACCCATTTTGGATCACACCTTCCCACTAAAAGAACTTTTGGTCTCCAAAAGACTAATATACTAATCTGAACAGTACCTGAGAGTAACAACACCCTCTTGTTTCACCCTCCCTACACTTGCCTTGCATAGTGCCTCTAAACCAAAGTCGCTGACCACTTCTCTTCCTGGATGGGCTAGTCTTCATGGGAAGAACTGTCTTCCTCCTTGCCTTCCTGTAGAAATTCTGCTGAAATGGTCATAGAAGGTGGTTTGAACTTCTTTGCCTTGATCATTGATCCAAGGTGGCTCATACAAATGTGAAGTTCATTTGCTCCACAAAACTTTCATTTGTACCTATTTGAAAAGTTGTCAACAACAAATGTTAACAACAACAGAAATACAGACAACAACTGGATGGCCTAAACTTCCGCTTCAAAAAAAGAGCAGATTTCACAGCTTATGAACACCTCCATGTCTTACATCTGCATACAAATGATGGACTATATAACAAGCCCACAAAACATGCCTTTAAACAAATGACTCTTCAAGTCAAGCATGTAGAAAAAGACCATTAGGACTATTTTCAAAAGATTAAACACTTCATCATTATCTCCATTTGGAGACCAAGTTAACTTATCCCAAGTCAACATGGCATCACATGCATGTTAAAGCAATCAACCTTGCAAGTTAATTACACATACATGTTCAATAACAAGAAAATCATCAACATCCCTGTGTTCATGCATCTCATGCTCATGCATGCATTTCATCCTTCAACTTTCACTTAAGCACACTATACTTTCGAAGCTGAAATGAAATATAATGTAGATGCATCAATAGACATGCAATATTAATCAGATAAGAACTCTAATCATTTCTTACCAATCCTTTTCAAAGGTACTACCTTTGTCTGCACATCAGCAACATCATGTGAATCATCCTGAGACACATCATTCATGGAATCTTCCTTTCCATTTCTGCCATCTTCTCTTTCCACTTTCTTCAGCTTTTGTGGAAGCATTGTTGGATTTAGTGTCCAACATTTTGCAGCAAGATTTCCTTGCTTGTGGCAGTAAGTGCACTACATGTGCATCCTCTTGACAACATGATTTGCCTTGTCCAATGGACCTTGGCTTCTTGCTTCTTTTCCTTCTTCTGCTTCTTGTATGTGGTCATTCTCTTCCAACATCTAGAAACATTATGGTTATCCAAACCACAAAAGGAACAAGCAATTCTTTCCCCATCTCTATGTGGAAATTTATCATGCTTTGCACAATCAAAAGGAAAATGTTTAGAACCAGATTTATACCTGCCTCTTTCACCTTTATTGCCTTCATGAGGAGGTGAAGCAAATGAAGAAGTGGTTCCCTTTGGAACATCATCACTCTCTTCAAGGCTGTCAGAGTCTCCCCAACTCTCTGGTTCAAGTGTGTGCTTTTGAACACCTGCATCCTGCAAATGATGTTTCGAGCTATTGCATTCCTCCTGAATACAACCTTCACACTCTTGAAGACCTGCAATGCAACTCCTTCTTGGGGCTATTTTAATGGTCTTTATGAGAGCTTTGGAACTTTCTCCATAAGCTTGTCCATAGCCAAGACCAAAATGCTTAGGCCTTTCATCAATCATTATTGGCTCAACAATACCTTGTGCATGTCTACCTAAGCCTTTTCCTTCATAGCCCATCTTAGACATTAGCTTGGAACCTATGCCTTTGGTATGTTTTTCAAAAGAACCAATATAAGCATTCTTAGAGGAATTTGAAGACAAACTGGAATGGTTCACCTCTTCTTCAAGCTTATATTTGACTAAGGCTTCTTGGGCAACAAAGAGTTGTGTCTCCAACTCATGCATCCTTCTCAGGTTCATATTTGCAATATGAAGTTGCCTCTCCATTTCCTGCAGTTTGTCAGTAAGCAACTGCTTCTCTTCCTTCATGGAATTCAGTTGCTCTCTAAGCATACTGCTCTTCCTTCCATCCTCATACATTTCTCTCACCATATCCATCATGGTGGACAAGTCTTGCTTCATATCTTCATCAAAGAGTCTTATGATGAAGAAAGAAGAATTCGAGGACTCACTTGTAGAAGTTGTCATTATGCCAATGAACAAAAGAACTTCAACAAGATTAATAAAGAGCTTATTCAACAACCTTTTGCAACAAACCTCTTGTGCTCCAAGGATTGCTTTTAGGTCCTTTGGGACAGAAGAATGCCTTCAGCCCTTCTTCCTTCTTGCCTTCCTGGACTAAGCTATCAACAACTTTCCCTTCACCTCTATAAACTCAAACAATAGTCAGTCTACAACAAGAATACAATCAACCTCTGACTGTTTAAACACCTTTCAGACAAGCAATCTTTGCTCTGTCAATCAAGCATTCTGATATAACCTTCTTTGAAGGTGTGGTTAATAAATTTAAAGCTTTGATACCACCTGATCTGAAAATGGGGCACTTAGGCTTCTTGTCTAACTTACAAGAACCTTTCCCACTTCCAAAGCTTATTTGTTCCCAAGTCTTATTGATTAACCAATGCAGAATTGATAATATGCTTGAAAAGATAGGTGTATGCTTATATTTATTGTTGATTGTTTATGTGTTTTTAAGTCTATTTGCTTGAACTGATATAACAGTAACTAAAGCAGCAGATATAATGCAGCAACAAAACAAAACACACAGAACAGTTGTTTAATATGGAGTTCACCCAAAACTCTTGGGCTACATCTCCTTTAGCTCTAGTCAACTCGACTAGGCTCTCTGGGATTATGGTCTAAGTTCTTTTTACAAGCTCTTGGCTCAACTCCACTTTTTTACACAGAAACAATGGGTTTAGACACCAATTTATCCCTGGCTCTTAAAGCTCTCGGCTTTCGGGCTCTCGGCTCTGGCTCTGGCTCTGGCTCTTGGCTCTAATTCTGGCCCTTCTAGCTTTGGCTCTTCGGCTCTGGTTTCTTTGGCTCTCTGCAGCTCTCTAGCTTTTCACTTGACCTCCAAGTGACTCCCTCAGCTGCTCTGTGCAGTAGCTTTCTGCTCTCTCGGCTCTGCAACTGCTTTCAGCATTCAGCTCTCCCTCAATTGAGCTATCTAGGCTCCTTTTGATGCATTTTCTTGGCTTTTCGGCTTCCCCAACCGTTTCCCTAGGTTCAATCATTCCCTTGTGGCTCTGTGGCTTCTTTGTGTTGTCTGTTCAACTGGCCATCTAGCTCTCGACCTCTATTCGCTCAAATCCCCCTCTGAGCGTTAACAATCTTTGCTAAACGCCTTCAGGGATGGTGGCCACGTGTTCTATAACGGAAGGAACCATCGGTGCTTGAAATCCCCCAGAAACAATCGTTCCTTGTTTACACAGAGAACATTGTAAAACACGGGAAAATCCGCCAAAACATTGTTTATTAGACTTCAAATATTATGAATTCCGCCTTATATCCTTTCGGATCTGTCTTTGGGCGCCATCGCAAGTAATCATTGATCAACGACTATTATTGATTTCGGGTGGCTAACACGCTCGGAGATTACCCGCCCGAAAAGGGTGGTTTTCTCTCTTTGGCACCTAGCCACGTTGTAGCTAGTGTATGGGCTCGGGCGGAACATGGCCAAAACCACTTACCGCCTACGGCCCGCTCGAAATCCCACTCGTTTCGTGGTTTCCCTTTGTATTTGAAAATACATTAAAACACTGAAAACATCGCAAAAATGGCTTTATGCCAGACTTGATATGTTATGTAACTGCATTTACAAACCCTTTCAGGTTCGGTTTCATCGCTTTCAGGCTTTTTCCTTTGTATTTCGTTTATATAACAAAAATGCAAAAATACATAGAAAAATGTCGTTTTACGGAACTGAATATATTTTAAATTTGGTTCATAATTATGTCGGGTCCGGCCATTGCATCGCATATTTGGATGCGATCATATTGCGATCGCATATCACATAGTCCCGTGTCTTTCCATATGGTATCGTCGATGCCGATTCGTCGATATCACCGATTTGATCATCGGCGATCAACATATCACATGATCGCAATCGCCGAGCCCAGGGTCCCGATATCGCATGCATGCCTATCTCCGACCCGATTGATCGGATTGACCAATCGGGGGTCTCCTGCCTTCGGCCTAAGTCCTTCCCTTTTGCCTTTTTTTGATGCAATTCCCGTTTATAAGGGTTTTTGATCAGTTTAGAGGATTTTGCCTCTTTTTCCAAAGAAATAAAGCATCTTCTTTTGGTGATAACTTCTGCATCCTAAGTCCATTTTTTCCCATTCAAGTTGCATTAGATTTAGAATGACAAGATTTCTACAATGGGGCTATGTCTAGGAACTTCCTTGGACTTTAATTTTCCTCTATGAGGAACACTTAGACTTAGGAGTCTATTCAAAATCCATTTTGGATCAGTGATTAAATATTATAATGAAGAGATGCAAAATTTGATAATATAACAAATCAATCCAAACATCATATACAAATGCACTAATCAAATTTTAATTTATATGAATATTGTTATAAGATATATGTCAATTTTTTGATGAATAATAGATTTTAAAAATCAAAATAATTGCATTGACATGGGTCAATGTTTCAAAAAAAGAGAAAATATCACACAAAAATTGGTGTGTCCATAACATAAACACGCACTAGTGCATTATGTTATATAAAAGCACCGTTACGACATTTTTTTTTTTTGCATTTCTGGTGCCTTTTCGAAAAATGACAACACTGGGCGTTTAATTCTTCAAACACCGATATTGTTTGCAATTAACACCCTGATGCATTGTAATTCTTAAAGCACCAATGCTTTCATAAAACTAACACCCTGATGCCACAAAATATTATTTCAAAACCTAGTGAATTATTAAAATTAACAACATTGGTTCTTTTATTTATGTAGTGCGTCACTGCGTTTATACAAATCATATGCGATAGCATTGCAAGTTTAAATAAAAGCATCAAGTCTGTAATATTTTTTTGTCTGCTCCGGTGTCGTTCCTGAAAAAAATGCCCCGGGGTGTTTTCTGATATATATGCATGAGGGCACTATACATTTAAGGAACCAGTGTTATTTGCATTCAACGCATTGGTGCTTTTATATATGTAGTGTACCAATGCAACTTTTTTCGTGAAGCGCACCACTAAAAAAACATCCGCTAAAACCTCTGGCCACCCAACCTTTTTCTGTTGTCATGAAGTTCCATTATTATCTCTGCTAAAACATCTGCATCCGCAAACAAATGTTTTAGAAGATGTTTTTTGACAATTTTTGCCAACTTTATAACACTAAAAACCTTTGTTATAACCTTCACTAGAATGTATTTTCCTTGTAGTGGTACTTTATGTTATTTCATAGGTGATTATACTATAATGATGTGGGTATTTTCCAAAAGGTATAAGTTAGAAGCACTATAAAGTTTTAAAACCTTCCAAGTAGGAGCTGAAAATGAAAGTGAATAAAAAAATAAATGTTTGAGAAATAGAGGTGGAGAATTTGCCTTAGGGCAATTCAATGATTTCTGTGAAAAAATATGGAATCAAGACGGAATTATCTCTTGCTAGGACACCACAACTAAATGGAGTGGTTGAAAGAAAGAACAGATCCATACAAGAGACTGCAAGAATGGTTATTAACAGCTGATTTACAACCTCAATTTTGGAGAGAAGCAGTTGGGGTAGCACTATGTCCTATGAACAAGGCACAACTATGGGCAAATAGTGATAAAACTCCATATGAATTATGGAAAGAAAGACTTTATTTAGTGAGATATTACATAATATTTGGAAGCAGGTGCTTTATGAAGATCAATGATGATTCACCAGGCAAGTTTGATTCTCGGTTGATGAAGGAATCTTTCTTGGATACTCTACAAGAAGCAAGGCTTACAAATGCTACAACAATCGGTTGCGAAAGGTAGTTGAAAGTATTGATGTAAAGATTGATGAGGCTCTTCCTAAGAAAGAAGTTGAAATCAATGGAGAAGATCCTATTCTTGGAGATCTAGAAGAAGATGTTGCAAAAGAAGAAAAGGAGCCAAAAAATCAAAAGGAACCATCTCAAACTCCATCAAGGGTAAAGTTCGTTCAAAAACATCATCCAAAAGATCAAATTATTGGTGATGTAGATGGTGGAATACAAACTCGAAGAAATATGACAAATACACCAAAAAGGAATGAAATTGCCTTACTATCCACAATACAACCAGAAAATTTCACTCAAGCAAGTAAGGATCCTCACTAAATAAAATGAATGGAAGAAGAGACATCAAATTGAAAAGAATGGAACATGGGAGCTACAACTTGGTCCAAAGGAAAAGAATGTCATAGGAACCAAGTGGGTGTTCAAGAACAAGATGAATGACGAAGGACAAATCATCATAAACAAGGTAAGGTCATTGTTCAAAGGGTACTCTCAAATTGAAAGAATTGACTTTGAAGAGACCTTCCCTCCCGTCACCCGATTGGAAGTTATAAGGATGTTTTTTGCATTTTCTTGTTCCAAAGGCTTCAAAGTTATCAAATGGGCATGAAATCAACATTTGTAAATGGTGATCTAAAGGAGGAAGTATACATGGAACAACCAGAAGGGTTCAACTTAGCAAAAGGAAAAGATTTTGTTTGCAAATTGAAGAAGGGCCTCTATGGACTAAAGCAAGCTACAAGAGCTTGGTATGCTAAACTTTATCACTATCTTCAACAACAAGGTTTCAAGAAAGGAGTTTTAGGAAGCAATATTTACATGAAGATGGACAAAGACAATATTGTAATTACTTTGGTATATGTATATGATCTGATTTTGGGGAGAAACAATGATAACATGAGTCATAAATTTGTCTAAAACATGTCAAAAGAATTTGAAATGTTGATGATTGGTGAGTTGTCTGCTTTTCTTGGAATTCAAGTAACTCAAACCAAAACAAGTATGTGCATATCACATCCCTCTATCGGGGTGCACAGGGCCATTGGAGCCAGAGGGAATATGGGAAAGACTGTTGGATGGTGATCAGGACAATCAGATAACGGAGAGGGAGACGAGTTACGGTTAGGGCAGCCGGAAAACGGAAGGTCATGACAAAGGGCATTAAACAGAGGGGAAGTTGGCAACTCTATCGAGGACCTCACATAAAGGAAGGGGAGGAGGACAGGAAAAAGTGGTAAGTGGAGGATGCCTCGGTAATGATAATAGGTAGGTGGGTGAGTAGTCGGGAAAGAAAGGTGGCAAGGCAGTAGGGGGAATGCATGCATAGGGTAGAGGGAGAATGAGTGAAGGGAGCAACGGGTGAACGTCGAGAGAAGATCTGGGGAGGGTGGGATTGCCATCATCTGGACTTCATTTGCAATAATTGGTATGTAAACAAAGCTCCCCTCTGTGTATATTTAGCAACAATGTCGCACAATTGGAGGAGAGTCTCACAAATAAGGAGAGAGGTGTTGAACAAAATAGGAAAATGTTGTACCTGTTTTAAGAAGGTAATATCTTGTTTCGTAACTGTGGAAACAAATAAAAAATTTCGTGAATTAAAGTATAATTGCCTGTTGATATTGCCTGGGTATGAATTGATTGTATTCCATGAAGGGCGGGGGTGGGGGGAGGAATACGAGACCTGTGAAGGGCTTGGAGGGTAGCTAGAACCTTGGGGGAAGATAATGCTTCTTGTCACAAGGAAATGCTGCAGACCAGAGCCAAGAAAGGGCTATGATGCCTTTGTTAGCTTTCGGGGGCCATCTTTCCTGCAGAAACAATGGGGGGAGAGAGGAGGTGTTAGCGCTTGGAATTCACCTAGGCTGAGATAGACAAACTCTCAAGGCTACATCAAACCATTTCACCTCGTAGCTAGCCCAACGAGGTATGAGAAGGCTCTCTCGGGTCAGATTCGGTAGATCTTTCAATATGATAAGATGACCAATTAGGAACAAAGATTTTAGGCTAGTAAATTGATAAGGGAGGTTGATTTAAAGATTTTTGGGGTTTTGGGTGGCAATTGGAGGGAGTGCAATTCAGGGTGCGGGGATTGGGATCAGTTTTTGCAGGGGGATCTTTGGGGCAAGGTAGGAGTGAGTGCTGATGCTTTAATCTGAGATGGATGATCAGGAATGATAGAGGAGGAGCTAAAGAGGGCAAACAACAACTTTGAATCCTCTTTAGACAGTGGAAAACATAGATATTGAACAAAATTAAAAGCTGAGCATGGCATGCATGAATTCAAACTTTATCACTTCATCTGTTCAATTAGCAACAAAGAAAGAGATGGAACACATAAACACACTTACAATAACATGTAGAGAACACACCATCAACACAACAATCCACAAGAATCCACAATGATGTCTGCAAAACCCTGGCCTTCCTTTTCCTTAAATTGCAGTAATAGATGTACAATATACAATAATACTTCTCCCACAAGAGTCCAACCATGAAAATGAACAAGAGAAGGCATAATATAGATCATCTAACTCCTTTCCCCACCTCTAGGGGTCGAGCTCAGCTTCCTAGGAGCAGTTTGAACTAATTCTAAACTTAGCACTAGATAATAGGCAGTCAAAACAACTTGCCTCTAAAACTTAGCTAACTCATCCATGCATTAAATATTCACTATTTACATCAAGGAAGCTTCTAGAAGAGTTAAGAGATATTAAATCTATCAATGTGCTACGAAAATTATCCATACATCCATCATTTACAAGTACAAATGATCAACCAAGGTAAAAAACAGAGTTTGCAGGCCTGAAAAGTCAAAACTGGCAATTTTAGCTCGAGTGGTCGCGCCCCTTTGCAGCACTTTTTGAGTGGGTTACAGTTGTCCAAATCAAGTGCAAGATGGCTCATTGGAAAGCTATGTGTGTCTACTTTCCATCCCAAGTGGAATTTCTGGATTTGGAGTTTATTTGACCCCTCAAAAGTCAATTCTCCCGAGGTCACTTTCTGCAACTCAAAAAGTGGGCAGAAAGTCAAAATTTTGATGTATTTTGAGCTTTTGGAGGCCCAAATCTCAAAATCAAGTTGACCCCAAGTATAGGTAATTCTAGTTTTTGCATGCCCTTTCCAAAAATGTCAACTTTTTGTGATTCTGAGCAGTCCTCCCGAGTGGTCGCGCGGGGGGTGAGACCACTCCATAGGCAAAAACCTGTAAATTGCACAAAAAATTCACAAATGACAAAATTTTCTCCAAATTTCTTGAAATTTGGGCTGGGAGTCCCCAATCAAGTACCATGCTCATTCAAAGAGGCTTTGGCCAAATTTTGGAGTGGATCGGGCGTTTTCCTTCGTTTTTTGTGCTTTGGCCAACCGTCCTTGGAGCACCTTCGTTCTCGCCGGAATTTTTGACATTTCTCTCAAACCATGACACCTGTGTAAAAAGTTAAGGAGGTTTTTCTTCCTTGGCATGTTGTGGACAAAAACCTCTCTCATTTTTGAAAAATTCATCTTTGATTGCTCAGAAACATCATTTGAGTGCCACTTGTCCCGATGTGTGAAACAAGGAATTTTGTCGAAATGGAGTGAAATGAAGGGGATAGGGGGCTTCTAAATTATTGGGGAAATTTTTGGGAGTGGGGAGGGATGTTAGGAAGTAGGGGAAAGTGGAATCTCAGAGATTGAGTGAGGGGAAGGGGTCCAAAAGGGCAAAACACAGGCCAAACCTAGAAAATTGCCAAGTTGTAGCTAGAAACTAGGGTTTGTGCAAAAACGAGGAATTTGGCGGATCTAAGGGATGGGAAGTGTTTGATAAGGTACTTTAAGGATAGGGGAAGGTGTATGAACATCTGGAAACAAGTTTTGCCGATGATTTGACCGTCCAAGAGAAATTGCCTTCAAAACCCTAGGAGAGGGAAATGACCTTGCCTGGGTGGCAACTGAAGCATGAATAAGGTGTAAAATGACTCATTAGACACTGAGATGATAATGAAAACCCTATGAATGATGATAGACTCAGTTGAATGGTGACATGGACCAACATTTTGACAACTTTAGGAGGAGCTAAGGCAAACTCTAGACCTAATGCCTAGTGACCAAATTTTGCTTGAAAACTCTTTGAAATGACAAAATTTGACTTGGAAACTCTGAGACCACTTTGTAAGAGCATATTTGATCACTGGAGGAAGGCTGTAAAGACTGACACTAACAGGAGGGAACTGGAATTGGCAAATAGGCCTTCTTAAGATACTCTGACTTCAGGGGGGATACTTACACCATTGGGGAAGAAAAAAGGTTTTGTGATTTAGGGAGGGAAAAATTCTAGACCATAAGGACTTTGCATGGTCGGAGGAAAATCAAACCTCTATGACTCTATTTAGTGATGGGCTTCAAAGGAACGTGCAACCTTGAAAATAAAAGAGGAGGGGGGTGAAGCGTAGCAAACTAAGAGGGTCCGTCCATGTGATGGAATTGCTGTAAAAACCCAGCTCCCCTGTAGTTGGAAAGCTAACCCCTAGCCGGCTAGATCACAAGAGAGGTCGGGGACCTCTGTGGAGACCCTGGGGGATGGGAACCGGGGGGGTATAGAGCGGAGGCGAGAAGCGATAACTGAGTGGCTGCAAATTGTGGGAAATTGGGAGGCTGAGAAGAAAACTAGAAGTTCTAATGTTGAAAAAAAGATTAAAAAGGAATGGTAGAATGTTATGGAAAAATTTAGTACTGGTTTTAATGAATATATTCATGTTAACATTACAGGTAGCATTAATTTTGGTATTTTTCAGTCTTCGAATCTTCGACACCAGAAACAGGTGAGGTTGTGGGAGGGGAGGGGACAAAGGAAACTACAGCAGGAAAAGATGGTGAAAGAAGGAGGGCAATAGGGAAGAAAAGGAGGTAGATGAGCAAGCAAGAAGGTAGATCAGAAGATGAAGAGCTCGAAGGCATCAACGAGAAAGACACAAAGGAAAAGGGGATGAAGAACGAGAGAGGAAAGCATGTTGAATTTACTGCATGCCTACCATGCAGGGATCCCGAGCACAAGTAAAGGCAGTAATAACATTGTGGGAAGCAGAGTTAAACGCTAATGTGGAAAATGAAGAACTCCTAATGGCAAAATGGGAGACATTACTTAGCGACCCGGGCCATACTAGAGGCCGCTCAACGGGTTAGCAGATTAAGAGGGTCCATCCCTGTGGTGGAATTGTTGCAAAAACCCATCTCCCCTATAGTCGGAAAGCTAACCCATAGCCGGATAGATCACAAGAGAGGTCGGGGACCTCTGTGGAGACCCCGGGGGATGGGGACTAGGGGGGGTATAGAGTGGAGGAGAGTGTAGGTTTTAACCCCATACAGAAATTACCTGCATAGAAATTCTAAAGCACATAAAATAAACAATGCGAGATCATAACACATAAAACACATATACACAGAGATTTTCCCTGGATCCTGAAACCGGGACTACCAGCTTGATTTTTCATTATGTTCCTTTCAATGTTACAATACATATTTATACATGCCGAAGCATCCAATACCATGGACTGAAAACCATTGCGTCCAATACCATGGACCAAAAACCATGGCGTCCAAAAAACATGTGCAAAAATCATGCACAAAACCATAGGTGGATCTGCCCAACCTAACATAGGATCCAAAACCAAAATTTTCCGAGGCGCTACCCCAGACCCCATAAAGTGGGGTTACGAGTGCCCTTCAAACCCCCTGTTAACTACATGGAAAGAATATATCACAACCCAACATTCTCCCACTTGTTGTTTTCTTTTCACAGGGGGCCACAGGAGAGCTTAGTCATTTTTCCAGCCCTGAAACGCCCATTGTTTCTCTACACTAGGAGAACTTCTCAGAGCTCATAGATTTTGTCAATGCATTTGCAGTATTCTTCAAAGTGTCCACCTTTACCAGTAACACCTTTTTTTCTTTTATCATATCCCTCACAAAGTGATATTGAACATCAATGTGCTTTGTCTTTGAATGATATGTTGGGTTCTTTGCCAAGAAAATTGCACTTTGGTTGTCACAGTCTATCCTTATAGCTTCTTGTACTAACCCCATACTTGAACACAATCTCTGCAACCAAACTGCTTCCTTGCTTGCATGAGTGGCTACCATGTATTCTGCCTCTGTAGTTGATAGTGCCACTACAGATTGTTTCTCACTCATCCAATTGACTGCACCTCCAAATAGGTTAAACACATACCCACTTGTAGATCTTCTCTGATCCAGATCTCCAGCCCAGTCTGCATCAACAAAGCCACGAATATCCAACACTGTATCCAATCCTGGTCTTCCTTAGTAGCACAAACCATCATCACTAGTGCCACACAAATACCTGAAAACCCGCTTCATTGTTGTCCAATGCTCCTTTCCTGGTTTTGACATAAACCTTCTCAATACTCCCACTACATGTGCAATGTCTGGTCTAGTACAGACCATTGCATACATCAGGCTACCGACTGCACTTGCATATGGAACACGGTACATATCCTCTTCCTCTTCTTGTGCCTTGGGACACTGTTCAGCAGATAAATTTACACCTACAGGAATAGGAACCTTCACCGGTTTACTATCCTGCATATTAAAACTCTGCAATATTATCTCGACATACTTCCTCTGGTTTAACCAGAGCTTCCTCTTTTCCCGATCTCTTTTAATTTCCATGCCCAAAATATAGTTTACAACACCAAGATCTTTCATGTCGAATTTGGAGGACAATTGGGTCTTCAAATCCTGGATAGTTTCTTTGTCATTTCCAACCAACAACATATCATCCACATACAAGACCAGATAAATAACATGGTCACAAATTAATTTAAAATACACAC
This sequence comes from Pinus tabuliformis, assembly GCA_031772625.1. Taxonomy (NCBI): domain Eukaryota; kingdom Viridiplantae; phylum Streptophyta; class Pinopsida; order Pinales; family Pinaceae; genus Pinus; species Pinus tabuliformis. The sequence continues at coordinate 1,215,629,936 of CM062807.1, read as the reverse complement.
AATGATCCGCTTTGCTTCTGGTGAAGCCAAGTCCCTGTATAGATGTATCAAATTTCTGATACCACATCCTTGGTGACTATTTTAACCCATACAGAGACTTCTTTAACTTGCATACCAGTTCTTTCTTACCCTTCACCGCAAAGCCTTTAGGTTGTTTCATGTAGATCTCCTCTTATAGATTCCCGTGAAGAAATGTTGTCTTCACATCCATCTGTTCTACCTCAAAATCAAAAGCAGCAAAAACAGATAAAAGTAATCTAATAGAAGTTACCTTGGCAACAAGAGAAAAAAATATCACCAAAATCAATTCCCGACACCTGGGAATAACCTTTTTCTACCAACCGAGCTTTGTATTTCTCCACTTTTCCTTCTGCATTTGTCTTCTTTTTGAACACCCATTTGTTGCCAATGGGTTTCCTTCTAGCCGGTAACTCCACCAGATCCCAAGCCTCATTTTTGTGCAAAGATGTCATTTCATCAACCATGGCCTCTTTCCAGAGTTTTCCATCCTCTGAATCCACTAATTCCTCCACAATTCTGGGATCATCATCAGTAATAGATAAAGCAAAATTTGAACAGAAAGCAGATGGACTGTACCTTTCTGGCTGCCTTCTTTCTCGATCTGATCTTCTTACACCTGGAGTTTATGGCTCTTCAGCTTTTGATTCCTCCTCTGCTATAGAGTCTGATTCTTCCTCCTTTAGCTCAAACTCTACCTTCTCAGGTTCCTTTGGTTGGACTTCATGTTTAATAACATCTTTCACCTCTCTGAACACCACATCTCGGCTGTACACAACCTTCCTTGTTATTGCGTTCCAAAGCTTATAACCCTTCAAACCATCCTTATACCCAATAAAGATGCACTTTTCAGATTTACTATCCAACTTGGTTCGTTTCTCGTTTGGAACATGTACATATGCATCACATCTAAATACCCTCAGATGTGAAAGAGAGGGTTTCTTACCAGTCCATACCTCTTGTGGAGTCTTATCCTCCAACGCTGATGAAGGTGACCTGTTGACTAGGTAACATGAAGTATTCACCGCCTCTGCCCATAATTCTTGTCCTAACCTGGCACCACTGAGCATGCTTCTTGCCCTTTCCGTCAACATCTTATTCATTCTTTCTTTAACTCCATTTTGCTGAGGTGTATATGGAGTAGTCTTTTGTCGTGCTATACCACACTTCTTACAGAATTCTTCAAATTCCTTACTGCAAAACTCTCCACCGTTATCTGTCCTTAGCACCTTTATCTTCTTCTCTATCTGGTTTTCCACCAGAGCCTTAAATTCTTTAAACCTATCAAAGACTTCAGATTTCTTCTTAAGGAAATATATCCATGTATTCCTTGAGAAGTCATCTATAAATGATACATAGTACACAGACTTACCTAGTGATGGAACCTTCACAGGTCCAAACACATCACTGTGCACAAGTTCTAATATCTGTTTCGCCCTCTTACTTCTAAAGGGGAAACTCACCCGATTCTGCTTCTCATATACACAATTTTCACAGAAATCAAAATCCAGAGAGCTATTACTCATACCTTATACCATACCTTTACCATGAATTATTCGAAGGCCCTTCTCTCCAATATTTCCAAGCCTTTGATGCCACATTATGGTCCTCTCTCCAGAGACGACTAGATTTTTTGCTCCACTTTCAGGAACCACAGAACTGTTGCACCCATCAACAACAGTGCTACCTTGCAACTTGTACAGAGTTCCAGTCCGAATTCCCCGCATCAATACCAGTGCTTCCCGAACCATCTTACAGGTCGAACACTGTTTTTATACCTGCATCATCCATCTTGCTTACAGAAATCAGATTTCTGGCCAATGCAGGAATATGTAGAACACCCGGAAGTGTTCTAACCCTTCCACCTTGCAACTTCAAATTTACTATTCCACGACCAATGATTCTAGCCTTCCTGTCATCACCCAAGAAGACATCACCACCATCATATTTCTAATACTCGTAGAACCACTTTCTATGGGGAGTGAAGTGAAAGGATGCACCTGAGTCAATCAACCATGCCTCATGATCTACATGTGTACTTGAAGAAGCCAAGTACACATCCCCACCTTCATCTGAGGTGGTTTTCGCCTTTGTAGAAGGAGCATCATCAGATCCCTTTCCTTTATCAGGAGCTTTAGATTCACAGTCCGTTTTGAAGTGCCCTTCCTTTCCACATTTCCAGCACACCACCTTTACAGGTTTTCTTGGAGATTTAGATCTCCCACTCGATGACTTATTTTTGTTTCTATTCTGGGACCGTCCTCATACAGATAAGCAATCACCATTCTGGCTCTCCATCTTTTTTCTGTCTCATCTCCTCCATCAGCAAGGATGAGACTATTTCATCAAAATGCAAGGCAGTTGCATTGCTACCTATTGCAATAACCAGAGTATCCCACGAATCTGGTAGAGAACATAACAAACTGATGCACTTATCTTCATCTGAAATTTTAATATCAACAGATGCTAACTGACTTACCACAATATTAAAAGCATTCAGATGCTCTGTCACTGAGTCTCCATCTTTCATCCTCAGGTTATACAGCTTTCGCAGGAACAGTTTATTCACCAGAGACTTAGATTGGTACAAAGTCCCTAACTTGTCCCACAAAGCCTTCGTTGTAGCTTCCCCTGATACATTAAGCAATATTGAATCTAAGACGCACAATCGTATTGTGCTCTTTGCCTTCTGATCCAACTTCTTCCATTCTTCATTGGTCACTCCCATTGGTTTAGTACTTGGATCTACCGCGATCCACTAATCTTTATCCACCAATAGATCCTCCATCTTTATTTTCCACAACTCAAAACTCTGACCATTAAATTTCTCGGTCTCTATCTTTCCACCACTCGCCATCTTCTTTCACCACCAGAATCGATCTCGCAGATCTCCCATTGAACAGGGTCTACCACAGGCTCGAGCGAAACCCTTCAGCAACAAAGGCATCCCCTTGAAGCCAAAACATCTCTGATACCAAATGTAGGTTTTAACCCCGTACAGAAATTACCTGCATACGAATTCTAAAGCACAAAAAATAAACAATGCGAGATCATAACACATAAAATACATATACACAGAGATTTTCCCCTGGATCCCAAAACCGGGACTACCAGCTTGATTTTTCATTATGTTCCTTTCAATGTTACAATACATATTTATACATTCCGAAGCATCCAATACCATGGACTGAAAACCATCGCGTCCAATGCCATGGACCGAAAACCATTGCGTCCAATACCATGGACCGAAAACCATCACGTCCAAAAAACATGTGCGAAAATCATGCACAAAACCATAGGTGGGTCCGCCCAACCTAACATAGGGTCCAAAACCAAAATTTTTTAACTACATGGAAAGAATATAACACAACCCAACAAAGAGAAGCAATAACTGAGTGGTTGTGAATTGTGGGAAATTGGGCAGCTGAGAAGAAAACTAGAAGTTCTAATGTTGAAAAATAGATTAAAAAGGAACGAAAGAATGTTATGGAAAAATTTAGTATTGTCTTTAATGAATATATTCATGTTAACATTACAGGTAGCATTAATTTTGGTATTCTTCAATCTTCAAAGCTCCGACACCAGAAACAGGTGAGGTTGTGAGAGGGGAGGGGACAAAGGAAACTACAATAGGACAAGATGGTGAAAGAAGGAGGGTAACAAGGAACAAAAGGAGGTAGATGAGCAGGCAAGAAAGCATATCAAAAGATGAAGAGCTCGAAGGCATCAACAAGAAAGACACAGAGGAAAAGCGGACGAAGAACGAGAGAGGAAAGCATGCAGAATTTACTGCATGCCTACCATGCAGGCACCCCAACACAAGTAAAGGCAATAATAGCATTGTGGGAAGTAGAGTTAAATGCCAATGTGGAAAATGAAGAACTCCTAATGGCAGAATGGGAGCCATTACTTAGCAACCCAAGCCATACTAGAGGCCACTAAACTCTATTCAGGCAGACCATACAGCAGTACTGGGTGATGAAAAACCTAATGGCCAGGGCAATGATAACATACAAGGACAGAGAAGAACCAGAGAGGGACAGGCAAGAGGAACCAAGTTTAAAATATATTCAGAAGGAAATACAGTCGGTGCAAGTGCAACAATATCACCAAAACCTTTGTTTTAAGAGGATGGAAAAGCATATCCAGACCCTGCTGCAGAGCGAAGCGCCCAGGTCAAGTGCTAAAGACCCGGCTCCAGTTGAATCATCTGATGACTGAAGCAGAGAGACAAACAGTTAATTTTTGTTATTATGACAAATAACATTTATTTTACAAGCATTAAGTATATAGTAGACATAGCATCAAACTTAGCATGGATGATAAGGATCAAACTGTTTAAATTTTGGACACCTTTTGATGTTGATCGGTGGCCAACATACCTGGTTTCCTTTGGACAGGTTGAGGGCACCAAACATATATTTTGTTACCTGCTTATAGATAACTAATAGAAAAGAGAAGTACTACCAAGATTACACAAAAAATATGTTCAGATCACATGCAAAATATCTCAGAGATATGCTTAAGCGATTTGGGATGGAAGAATGTGCTATTATGAGGACACCTATGATTACAACTTGCAAACTAAGTAAGGATGATGAATCTCCTATGGTGGATGCTACTCTTTACAGATCAATGATTGGAGCTCTTTTATATTTGACAACTTCACGACCAGACACCATGAAAGCAGTAGGAATGGTGGTAAGATTCCCATCAAACCCTGAGGAATCTCATATGCTAGTTGTCATGAGAAGACTCAAATACCTAAAAGGTATGTTTGATTTTTTATTATGGTACCTTAAGAGGACAAATCTTACCTTAACAACATATACTAATTCATATTGGGTATGAAGCACTGATAATCGAAAGAGTACTAGTGGGAATGCATTCTTCTTAGGATATTGCCTTGTATCTTGGCTTGGCAAGAAACAATCATCTATATTTCTCTCCGTAGTGGAAGTAGAGTACATAGCAACAAAAAAATGTTGTACACAAATCATATGGATGAAGGAAAACTTAAAGGATGTCAACATAGAAACAAATTAACCTATCAACATCTACTGTGATAACACCAGTGCAATCAACCTCTCAAATAACCCAATCATGCACTCAAAGATAAAACATATCCCAATCAGGTTTCACTTCCTCTGAGAATGGGTCACAAAGTAGAACATAAAAATGGAGTATGTCAACACTAAGGATCAAATTGCAAATATCATCACAAAACCCATACCTCGAGATGCATTTGAACATCTTCATCAAAAGATGGGGGTCATCTCTCTTATAACCCATTAAAGCATCCCTTTGCTATTGATGTCGAAGAGGAAGAATATGACAGGGGGAGTAGCACAATGACGATGGCAGGGGAGCAACATATGAGGAAATTGTTGTAATCAATAACGAAGGAGGATATTTTTGGAGTGATATTTTTTATTGATGTCGAAAGAGACATCATTTAGAAAATATTGTTGCAAAGGCTTGTATAGGGCTTCAAGCCCTTTCCAACGAGTATCTACTCGCCCTCTAACTCCTATTTGTTGATGAGATTTTAAATTTTTAAGTTTTATTTTTCCTCGTGTCGGCCTACATGAAGTCACGTCGACCCCTCTCTAATGAACATGGCTCTTCAAATCATGGTTGAACAAGTATAAATAGAAGTTGTGGTTCCTCATTTTCCCCGTCCAACTCAGTAAAGAGATATAATATAGTTTGGATTTGAGAAGAGATTTCCACCTTGTGAACGTAAGGAGTTAAAAGATGAGTTTGGAGTTGTGATTCCTTTGGTTTTTCGTGGGACTTTAGAGCTGAGATTTATTTGTTTTTTGTGGGACTTTGGAGAAGTGTTCTCTATGATTCATTTGGACCAATGGTCATACTTTGCTGGAAGTGTCGACCCTGAGGTAAAAAAGCCAAACTCACATGACTTTGGCCCTAAAATTTGGAGGTTTGGCCTATGGTAAAACTCAGTTCTGAGGTACATAAATTCAACCCTCATTGAAAACTACTCTACCCTTTAAAGGAAAAGGACACACAATATTTCTACCTTCTAACAATGACCTGTAGCAAACTTGAAGGCGTTCCTTGAAGAAGACTAAGAGAAGACTTTTGAGGGCATTTTTTTAGGTTGTATCAAAGATAAGAATTGGCTCCTCGAATCTGACTTGAAGAACATCCTTGAAGCACCATTGAAGACATCATTTGAAGATACTTTTGAAGTTGACCTATGCAAACTTTTGAGCAACATCTTACAATATTGTTGGAGCATTAAATAAGACATCCTTTGAAGTATCTTTGGAGCAATATTGGAGTCATCATTAGAGAAACTATAGAAGAGTTGTTTTTTGCAGTATTGGAGCATACTTGAGACTCTTACTGAAGCATTTTGAAGACTTGTTGAAGGATATTGTGGAGTACTTGTTGTGTAGATCTATTGAAGACAAATTTGGAGCATTATTATTGAAGCTTATTGAAGACACCTTGGAGCATTTGTTGAAGACATTTTTGAACCCGTTTTGAAATAAATATTTCCTGTGAAATTTTGATTTGATCAATTGGAGCTTGGAGTTGAAAGGATTGGAGTCATGGTTTTTATTGATTCAGATTTATGCGGGAACACAACAAAATAAATAAATACACATATACACAAAGATGTGGGATAAATAAAACTTCATTTCATTAATATCAAAGAACTGAAATATGCTTACATACAGAAATAGAAATAAATAAGCTCAGGCAATGGTAGCTTATCTCTTAGAAGAGATGTGGAGGCTAAATGCTTCCAAAATGTGTTACAATGAGCCTCAAAGGCCTATTCATTATTAAGAAAAAATAGAAAACCCTAAACATCTAAAAATCTAACCCTAGGAGATGAAGCGCCAAAACTATGGAACCTGCTTGGGTAAATTGGTACATCATCTTCCTAGGGTCGTAACTTTTGCATATGATCTCTGTTTGATGCGTACAATACCTCGTTAGAAAGATATATCCAAGGAATACAACTTTCGAATATAAATAAAGAAAACTCATGTTTGCTTGTTTTCGAAAAAAACTTCATTTAGGGCCTCAAAACGGCTCTGGAAGTTCAAGATCCGAAAAATTGCCAAGAATAGTAAATTGTGCTGCAAGTAAGGAAACGGAAAGAAACTGTGGTGGGGGTCCAAGTGGAATAGGTGGGTGGCCACTAATATCCATTTGGATCAGTGCGCCCTCCCACCCCCAACCCCCCCTCTTTTCAAGCAATGATCTCCATTGCATTGAGTGCCTCCATGAGATGGGGAAACATTTGCTCAACTTGGTCCCTAGTGAGCCACTTGCCTTGATGCAAGAGTTGTCAAGATTTGACAATCTGATATAGTTGGATCTTCTATTGGCAAGTATTATTGATATTTGTGTTCATGATTCGATCATTTATGGCCTATTCCATGCAGTCTGGGTTTAACTCTGTTGGTGTGAGTAGTTCTGCAATGTTTGATGTGTTCTGCAATGTCTGATGTGTTCAATAATGGTGGAAAGTATGGTCGAAGGCAGTCGTCATTGAACACTGGGGGCAGGCCAAGGAATGGTGGAATGTTGAGATCAAAATCATTGTCCCCTACAACCTTAGCGATGGTGTAAGGCCCATATCGGAGTGGGCAAAGCTTGTGGTGGGGCCCAACGAGGTGCTCCTTTTGCAAATGTAACCAAACTTTGTTACCCACCATAAACTTGTGTGGCACCCGATGTTGATCATGACACTGCTTGTACTTAGCATTGAATCTGTCCAATATGTCATCGACTTGCTGGCATATGTGTTGAATGCGCTCAATGAAGCTGTGATCCCTATCAGCTTCAGACTGGAGATGAGCTGAATCTGTTGGAGTAACTGCAAATGGTATGGCCACATCAATGGGACATAGTGGTTGGAATCCCAATCTTGCCTAAAAAGGGTTATGTCCAATTGAACTATGGATAGCTATGTTGTAGTTACGCTGGACATAACGAAGGCTTTCATCCCATGTGCGTGGATGCTTCGAGTTGTACATGTGCAAAATGTGTAAGATCATCTTGTTGACGACCTTTGTTTGGCCATCAGTTTGGGGGTGGAAAGTCGTGGAGTTAGTGATCTTGGTATCCATCATCGACCATATACTTGACCAAAATGTACTTAGGAACTTGTTGTCATTATTTGAGATAATGGATTGTGGGATCCCAAAGCGTACCCACACCCATTCAAAGAAGAGCTTAACAGTGGCTTCTGTTGGGATACTCTTCTTGCAGACCGCCATGGCCAAGTTAGAGAATCTGTGGATGACCATGAAAACACAATCATTTCGATGCTTAGTAGAATGAAGGCCAGGCATGTAATCCATGGAGATTGATATCCAAGGTCGACTAGGAGTAGGAAGGGTAGTATACATGCCTTGCTTCTTGATGGTCGGTTTGGCAATGGTGCAAGCAGTGCAGGATCTGATGTACTTCCCAACATCCTGTCGAAGGTTCAGCCAATAAAAAATACTTCTACAACACTGCCATTGTTTTCTCTACCTCTAAATATCCAATGACTCGACTGTAGTGCACTTCCCAAATCATCTTGGCACGCTCGCTTGAAGGAACACAAAGGTGTCCCAAGTGGCATAACAATGCATCCTGGAGGTGGAAATTTGGAACTTGCTTGCCTTCCAGGAGCGTCTAGTATGTGTTGTCGAATTCTAGATCACTCTTGTAAAGATGTGGCCACCTCGAAGTCTTGTGCCCACAAGAGTCGAGCGCAGTGTTTAGCGCCATGACCGACGATCATATGAAGCAGTCTACAACATTGTTGGTGTTTCCCTTATTAGACTAAATGTTCAAATTGAATTGTTGCAGGTATGTGGACCATTTTTTATGGTGATCATTCTACAACTTCCCTTGTGTCCGTATGAATTGCAAGGGTCGGTGGTCTGTGTGGATGACCATTTCCTTCCCCACAATGTAACGCTTCCATTGTTGGCAAGCTTGCACAATGGAATACATCTCTTTGTAATAGGTGAGATATTTTTGTAATGTGTTTAAAAGTATCTCACCATGATATGCCACCGGATGCCCCTGTTGAGTAAGAACTACACTAATAACATATTCAGAGGCATATGTCTCGATCTCAAATGGTTGTTGCAGGTCCAATAATGTGAGCACTGGTGCAGAGCCGATGCGATGCTTCAAATAGACAAACGTCTTCTGTTGAGATTCAAACCAAAATAAATTTTCTTTCACTCCTCCCTTGGTGACTTGACTTAAGGGCCAAGAGATATGAGAGAATGCTAACACGAACTTGCGGTAGAAGTTGGCAAGACCCAAAAAGTTGCGGATCTCTGTTAGAGTGGTTGGCGCTGGCCAATCCTGAATGACTTGTATCTTGGCTGGGTCCACATGCACATTGCACTCATCAATGATGTACCCCAGATACTAAACCTAGGTCATACCAAAAGTGCATTTCTCCAAATTGACACATAACTTGTTGTTGTCGTAGGGTTTGGAGGACCTATCAAATATAGTGGAGGTGCTCTTCCCGACTCTACCTGAAGATCAGAATGTCATCCAAAGACACCACCATGAATGAGTAGGTGAAGGGTCACAAGATGTCGTCCATCAGCCTCATGAAGGTTGTGGGGGCATTCGTCAACCCGAAAGGAATGACCATCCATTTGAAAAGGCCCTCCTTGGATTTGAAGGCAGTCTTCCACACATCGGAGGGTTCGATCGGTAGCTGGTGATAATCAGACTTGAAGTTAATCTTGCTGAAATATTTTGCCCCCTTAAGCTAGTCCAGAAGGTCATCAATTCATGGGATGGGATACCTGTTCCAGACAGTGATCTTATTCAGCACCTGACAGCCAATACAGAGTCTCCAGGTCTCATCCTTCTTCCCAACAGAATCGGGCTCCCACAAGGTGATGATCTTGCCCTGATGTGCCATTTCTGCAACAGATCTTGAATCTGCCTCTTGATTTCATTATTCCCCACTACAAAGTGTCGATAGATCGGTCCATTGGGTAGAGGTGCACTCAGGGTCAAATCAATGGAGTGCCTGACCTAACGATGTAGAGGTACCCCTATGGGTGAGGTGAAGATGTCCCTGTACTCCTCCACAACCTTGTCCATCCATTGCTTCCATGTGGAGGAACCTTGTCTGGAGGTCGTGAACATAATCTTCTTCTTCTCCTAAGGGAGAATCACAAGGAAAACAAATTTCCTAATTTGGGAAATGATATTGCTGCAATGTTTCGCAGTGATTAAAAAAATGGTGATAGGCAGTGCTACCTCCGGTATCCTGTACAACTTATCACCCAAAGTAATAATAACAATGTGACGCTTAGACTTATACAAAACATGTCGCTTCCGTTAGTATGATTGGCCTAATAATACATCACAAACTTCAAGAGGAGAAACATCACATAGTACTTCATCAATGAAGGTCTTGATGTTGGAGGGAAGGCGACACTGTTGGTTGATGCGATGATCTCGCCCTTGGTGAAGCCAACCGATGGTGTACGACTACGAGTGTGGTGTGGTCGGTAGGCCCAACTGCTTCACAACCTCTGCTGAAATGAGGATCTTTTGGCTCCTGTTGTCGACAATGAACTGCAATGGAGGACCCTTCATGCACATTTGCGAGTGGAAGAGTCGCTCCCCCTCCTCTAGATCGTCAGGCTCATCCTTTTGGATCTTGGTTGTGGCAACGATGACACTAGGCTCCACATTGATAATTTTCTTTCCTTTTTCAATCCCCTTGTTGGTTTCTAACTCAAAGTCAGAACATACATCTGATTCAAAAGCCTTTAGCTCGACCACCAGTGACTGCTTGGCTCGACACCATTTCCCTCTATGTTTTCTTTATCTTCATTGTCTTGTTCATCGCTTGCAGCTTCGACAAGTTGTCTTGGGTTGCCTCGACTTGGATTTGTATTTTTTTTTGCGGCTTGGAGGTGCCTTTCCCTTGCTTCATATTTGTAGATCTAAAGTCGAGCTTCGTTTGTTTAAATTTCTGCTCGATCTTGACAACGTATCGATAGGTGGTGCCAAGTGAGGAGATGTCCAAGAACTCCATCTCATCTTGGATGTACTTGTGTAGACATTCATAGTACTTGAGTACCAAATGCCGCTCAAAATCCTTAATACCCAGCTTCGTGCAAGGGTATGGAAACGTTTGTGAACTCCAACACATCTTGGTCCCTTCCCTACCGTAGCATGGTCTAATTTATGTATTTATCTTCATAGTTCCTGACAGGGTAATATTGTTCCTTGACGACGTCTCATAAATAATTCCAAAGTGGGTGCTGCTAAAAATAGTGAGGATCCCCTCTCGTCCTTTTATTCACAGTAGGTTTCCCACCAATCCTTGACATGTGAGGTGGCCTTGAGAAGTGCAAAAGTAATCTTTTCTCGATTGGAAAAGTCATAAATTGGAAAATATCCTTCCAAAAGATTTAACCATTTATCTACAACGTCTGCATTTATCTAGCCCTCAAATACCCTCAAATATGGGAATATCAACGTTAACTTCTACCTTAAAACGAGTGGCGCCTCCAGAGTGGTTGTTGGATGAAGATGCCTCGCCTATGGGTAACCGTCGAAGGACCTAGGCAAAGTTATCCATCATTGCATTCCTTTGTCACTTGAGGGCTTCCTCGAGCAATATTTTGAAAGGATCTCCTGCCCCCTCGTTTTTCTTTTCTTCCACCATGGGAGGTTGTCGGGGTTTATGAGGCTAGTCTTGCAAAGGTTGAACCAGTTAGAACCCTAACTCCTTATACCCTGGCCTCGTTGGGGATATGCAATGAAAAAACATAGAAAGAGAAAATCGCTCTGATACCATTGATCTAGATTTATACAAGAACGCAACAAAATACAGAAATACACATATACATAGAGATGCAACAATAAAACTTCATTTCATTAATATAAAATAATTGAAATATGCTTACATACAAAAATGGAAATAAACTAGCTCGGGTGTTGCTATTGATCTGTGAGAAGAGATGTGGCGGCTACATGCCTTTAAACTATGTTACAATGATGCTTAAAGGCCTGTTTATTATTGAGAAACATTGGAAAACCCTAAACATCCAAATACCTAACCCTACCATATGAAATTCCAAAACTATGGGCCCCGTTTGGGTAAATTTATACATCAACTTCCTGGGTTCGTAACTTTGGCATACGATCTCCGTTTGACGCGCACAATACCTCATTAGAAATATCTATTCGAGGACTACAACTTTCGACTACAGACATTGAAAATAGAGTCATGTTTTCCCGTTTTCCAAAAAAAAATGTCGTTTAGGGCCTCAAAATGGCTCTGGAAGTCCAGGACCCAAAAAATTGCCAAAAATAGTAATTTGTGCTACAATTAAAAATAAAAAATAAAAAATGGTGGGGGTCCAAGTGGAATAGGCAGGTCGCCACCAATATCCACCTGGATCATTGATGATGTTAGAACCTGGAAGTTGTTGAAAGGATTGGAGTCCTCGTTTTGACCAAAAATGAGCTTGGATTTGTTCAAGGTTGGAGCCTTGAAAAAAAATCAAAGTTATTATTGTATATGTTGGAGCCCGATTTGTTGTAAAAGAGGATTGAAATCCTCACTGTTTTGATCAATAACATTATTTTTGGTTTATCTCTTGTGTTCTAGTCCATTTTGTGATAAAAATATTAACTGGCATAAAATAACAATTGAAATAAATTTAGATTCACCCCCCTCTCAATGTTTCTAACAGATATTGTAACAAAGCCTATTTACATGCTAAGAATCTCCATGGTAAAGTGATGTTGAATCTCTATGGTTAAGAATCTTGTGACATTTTGTTTAAATGTATATATGATTAACTTATATATATATATATATATATATATATATATATATATATATATATATATATATATATATATATATATATATATATATATATAGATATATATATATATATACAGCTCCGGATTCCCAGCCGAAATACACCTAACAAGTAAAGACTATGTGTGGAATTAGAAACTCGATTATGAAAGTGTCCTCTTGAGATGTCGATCCTGCTTTGAGACAGGCCACCTAGCCAAAAATTGCCCAAAAGCCTCCCAGAAAAATTCTGCTAGAAAAAATCACCACAGATCTACATGGTGGGAAGGAGCACAAAAAGAACACTATACTGTCATCAAAGAAGAACACTCTCGAGAAAACTCTGAATCAGAAGAAATCGAGCAAGAAAGAAACAACTCTCAAGACAAGCAGGGGGAAAGCCCTTCCCAACCACAAAAGAGTGAACTCGACAACCCCTCAAGCATCAACAGTGATGAAGATTCGAACACCGCACAAAATAAATCTTCATTTAACAACAAAGCATATCTCATAGACCAAACTTCTTCTCCGACTATCTTCAAAAGGGCGAACATAATAGATCGCGAAGCTAAGACACCAATGTCCCAAGAACCAGAAGAGATCAAGGAGATGCAAGATAAAGAAAGTTGGAAAACTGTAGAGAAAAAAAAGAAAGCTACAACGCCAATCTCGCCAAGAAAGACGCGGAGCCAGACAATTAGAAACTAAATTATAGGTCCGATAGACCAATTTGGTCTCAGTGGACGTTAACCACCATCATCATCATCATCATCATCATATATGTGTGTGTGTGTGTGTGTGTTTTTAATCTTGGCAATGTGAGATGTATCATGAGAGAAGTGTTTTTATGCTTATTAACATTTACCAACCATTTCATTTACCTAACTATGCTAGTTATTAGGTGTATGATAGGGATTTAAGCTCCATTAAATAATATAGAATATTCTTATTAGTAGTCGCAAATCAAAGGTTGAGATTTATCTCAAAAATAATTGTGCTCTTTCTATCTTCTTTTTTTCTTTCCAAAAGGATAAAATTCGTAATTTTATTCAACTTTTGAAAAATGAACAAAATTACATTTTGTAGATGTTATTTGCATTCAGTAAAAACAACCACTTGGCTTATGTGTATGAGAAAAACTAAAAATATAAAAGAAAACATGAGAAGTTAAGTATTACATTAATCACTTGATTTCTCCTTCTTCCCTTTCTTTCTCTGGACCTTTTTCCATCTATCTAGGTGGGGGTCAATTGGAACCATTGCCAAATCGCTTATGGTTGTCTGTGGTGGGGGTTCTTTGTCTAAATCTTAGCTTTCTGAAACATGAACTATCTTTGAGCCCCCTGTCCCACCCTATTTGTGTGCCATAATTTTCCATTGTTTTGGTTCATGGATCTCTTTTGATTCTATGCCAATTTGTGTATGGTTTGTATTTCCAACATGTACCTAAGTACTCCCTTCTTCTTAGTTTGATGGGTTCTCTATGATTTCCCATTCTTCATCCTTTGTGATGAAGGGATAGAAAGGATACCATCATTTGTTTTGTGAACCTACCACATTTTCTTTTTTTGGGCATTTTTTTTGCCTGGGGGCATGTGTCCTACAAGTGTCCTATTTGGTAACATGAGCGACATCTGAATACCATATTTTCATAATCCATAATTTGGGTCTACTAATTTTTTTTTTTATGTTTGAAATGAATGTGATTATGTAGACCTTTGCTTAAGTTTATTTCTACACAAATTCTAGCGAAGGTAAATAACCCTTTCTCGATTTTTTCAAAGTTCAACCTTTTAAATGACCCCAGAGCATTTCCAATATCCTCAAAAAACTTATGATGCTATAAAGGAAGGGGAAGATTTGAGAGCCTAACCCATACTAGCATTGTTGCTACCAGAATTGTTGTATAATGAAAATATGGGAACTAAGGGGTGGGAATTGTTGTATAGTCCAACTCTTTTCCAAAACCAGGGCCCATCTTTCAATACTCTCTCCAAATCTTATTGAGTATCAAATTGAACAATAAAGAAACCTTTTGAGCATAGGTAGATATCAAAATTATTAGTCAAGGTATTAAAAACCCACTGATGGAAAACATCGGACTTGGGCTAAAACCCATTGAATCTTCAAATCACTGCCCTGGATTAGAGAACAAAAAAAGGTGATTTACCTATGTTAGGTTTACCTCCATGTCAAACACTTGTTGTAGTTGTTTGACGATGTAAGGACCAGGGTTGTATTTTGGTAGATTCGATGGATTAGAGCCTTTCCCTTATGCCATGTACTTATGGGAGAGAGAATCTCTAGGGTTCATGCATCCCAAAGCACCCCCTAGCAACATCAGGTTCAAGAATATGGTGGAATTTCTTGAAATATGATAATACAACAATTGAGATAGATTTTGAAGTTACTTCCCTTCACAAAGAAGACATTGTGTATTTGCAGAAAGACCCAACCTATTCTATATACTCTGCTTAAGATTTGTCACTGAGTCCATACCCGTGACTGAAAAAGGGAAAGACTTTTCATTTGGGGACTTAATAAAAATGTGAGAGTCCTCCCCCTATTACAACTCTTTCTTACCTCCACCCTACCGAGATTAATGAGAACAAGGGGATTTTTTCTGGTAAATTTGTGCGATATAGAGAGTTGTAAAGGTTGTGTATGCATGGATCTAAGCTTGCGGCCCAAAAGGTATATAAAAAAGGGATTGTACACATTTGATTTGATTCAATAGCATATATGAGCTAATAAAAGTTGTTTTTAAGATCGTGTGATATACTCGTCTAGACAAAATTGTCAAAGGGCCACCCCTTGTTGGGCATAGGAAAACCCTCTGAGCTACCAAGTAAGAGAGTAAGAATTGGACCAAGTAATCCCCCTTCGACCATCATCTCGTATCTCGCCACCCTACCCTTTGAGGGCATTGAAGAGTTGTAGGAGCTTGAGGAGGATGGTAGAAAAAATACTCCTTGAACACCACGATCAACTGACAACCTTCGCCTTGGATCAACTTTGCATTACTTCCATGCCCTTTCTATCTTTTTAATTAAATTAATTAATTAAAAAAATGTCATATGAACATGAGATGTAGTTTTTTGGGAATGTAGTATTAGTAAACCATGATACTATAACAAAGCCTACTTATAAGTTAAGAATCTCCATGGTAAAATAGGGTTGAATCTCCATGGTTAAAAATCTTGCTACATGGGACCATTTGACCCTCTTCAAGATTAACACATTGATTCTAGTGAGGTGAATTTTGGTATTCTAGAACCCTGAGTCTGCGCGCGAGAAACTAGATAGCGGGAGCCTGGAGCAGCCTCTGAGGTCGGTAGGAGGAAGCCCAGGGAGTGCGTGAGGAGCCATAGTCAACCACGAGACTACGTGTAGCTCCAGAGCCATGGCCCTAGGAGGGGGCCACAAAATGGATCCACCCTTTCCACCTGAGCTAGCTGCATTCTGGGATCTGGTTGCGGCATGCAATAAATGGCCAGCAACAGAAAACCAGCAGAAGTTTGTAAAAAAAATGGAATCCATCCCCACAGTTGCTCTGCCGATTGAAGAACCCTGCAAAGCGACATTAAACCTAGCAGAACGAGGGCTTATTGGATAGTTCACAAGCTTATGGCCCTCGCCTAAAGCTGTAGATGCCTAGGTGCAAAGGAACTGATGATCCCTGGTCAAGGAAGGAATAAAAAGCCATTTCGCCGCAAAGGCTTCTTTGTATTCGTATTTGAAGCAACAGAAGACAGGAACCTCATATTCAGAAACGACCCATATTTCATGGGCCCTTAGGTTCAATATCTAAATCAATGGACACTAGACTTCGATCCGACTCAGGATGTGCCCTCGGCTATTCCGGTCTGGGTGTGATTGCCCCATCTACCTCTGCACTGCTGGAACCCTAAATCCTTAGAAACCATAGGAAACAATCTTAGTAAATACATCGATCAAGCAAAAAGAAGAGATCAATACTCCTATGCAAGAATTTGCGTAGAAGTAGACTTGGAGGAAGGTCTCCCTGAAGCTATTAAACTGATAGTGGCTGACTGGGCACACATATAAGTGCTAGACTATGAGCAACTCCCATTTAAATGCCAACACTGCCATGGCTATGGGCATTTTGCCAAGCACTGTAAAAAGAAATCAGAGGATGGAGCTGAGAAGGAGAAAGGAGATCAATGGACTCAGGTTCAGAAATCAGGAACAACTAAGCAGAGCAACAGGAACAAAGGGAAAGCCTTGTCCATTGGGAGGGGTGCTCCTCCCGAAGCCCAAGCAGAAGGAAGCTCAGTCCCACCAAGAGCAGACATACCCACAAATCCCTTTGAAATATTCAGCACACCAGAAAAACTCCAAGATCCAACAAATAAAGAGGTTGAACAACAGGCTAACAACATGGAAGAAAACAAAAGGCAAGAGGAAACAGTCTCTCTCCAAATCGAAACCCCAAAAGGGGCCTCTAACTCCCCAACTTATGTAGATATGACAAGGAAGAAGACCCCAGAGATATCGGGATCCTCAAAAGATGAAACAACTGAGAGGCCGTCGAAAAGAGTGGGGAGGAAATATCACAGAGAGGCCAGATAAGGAGAAGTAGAGAGACAAAAAGTGCAAGGCAGCCAGGGCACTATAGAGATGTCTATCGGCAGAAATACTAGAACCAAGCCTCCCAAGGGAGGTGTTGCCCCAACCCTTGCCAGTAAATAATGTGATTAGTCTCTTGGAATTGTAGAGGATTGGGGAATCCATCAAAAGTTGAAGCAGTCAAGAGAATATTGAAATCAGAACTCCCCGAGATCCTCATGCTCCAAGAGACTAAAATAGAAGGCGAAGCCCTTCTGGAACTCAGCAAAGTAAAATGGAAAACAAAAGCTGGAAAAGCGGTAAGTGCCAGAGGTACATGCGGCGGGATAACCACTCTCTGGGAGGCTAACAAGTTTTAGCTTGAGAGCTCCTTTCAGACGCAACACTGGATTTACACCGAACTCTGACACCTCTCAAGTAAGATAAACTTTGCTCTCTTTAATCTCTATGTACCTGTCCTCTATGCAGAAAAGGAAAAATGTTGGCAAACTCTAACTGGTTTTCTGGAAGCATACTCCCTCAAGAATATAATTATTACGGGAGACTTCAATCTAATCCTTGACCCAAAGGAAAAAATAGGAGGAACCAACAACAGGGACCGCTTTCTTCCCTTAGTGGAAAATTTGATTCAACAATGAGATTTATTGGACTTCAAGCCAAAAAAGGGCTTTACACATGGACAAATAATAGAATAGAGGAGGAGCACATATCAGCCAGGATGGATAGGTTCCTTCTTCAGAGTTCCTTCCTCTCCGAGAAGATGATCATTTCCACAAAAATTCTGCCAAAGTGGAATTCAGACCATAAACCCATCCTCCTTCTGCTGGAAGAGGAAGAAAACCTGGGGCCAATCCCCTTCCGGTTCAGTCCACCATGGGAAAATAGAGAAGGGTTTACCGATACAGTGAATAAGGCATGGCCCATCCATGTTCTAGGATCACCCAACTTTGTTTGGGAGCAAAAGATAAAAGCCACCGAAACAACTCTGAAACAATGGATAAAAAAGCCCACAGCTTCTCCCACTACCCAACAAAAACAAAGCACAAAGCAACTATTGGATCTGCAAATGGGCTTGGAGATGCAAGACATTACCAGCACAAAAATTTAAAGCGAGAAAGAACACCAAATCAGCACCCTCTGGACATTCAGAGAGGAGGAAGAATACATGAGGCTCAAGTCACGTAATCTCTGGCTTGCATCTGGAGACAAAACTACAACATTCTTCCACAAGCAAATTTGAACCCATCTTACTAGAAACCACATTCCTGAAATCACCTCGCCAGATGGGGTTGTTCTCAAAGGCACAACTATGATAAAAGAGGCGACAACCTCTCATTTTCAGCAGTTGTTCAAAGAATAAGGCGCAGAGGATGAAGAGGAAACTTATGACTTCCTCAAGCACGTTCTAATGATGGTTAATGAGGAGGACAACACAACTCTCCTGAAGCCATTCAATGAAGATGAAATTAACAATGTCATATGGAAGATGGAACCAGACAAAGCACCAGGACCTGATGGATTCTCCATACACTTCTATAGAATCTGCTCGGACATCATCAAGGCTGATTTGTACCCAATGATCAAAGGCTTCCTCCGAAAATCCAAAGTGGGAGGAAGCACAAACTCCACCTTCCTAGCTCTAATTCCCGAAGAAGACAACCCAGAGGCATTCGATGGATTCAGGCCAATCTCGCTATGTAATGCGTCCTACAAAATTCTCACCAAGTTACTTGCAAATAGAATAAAGCCTTTGCTGTAAAAAATCATCTCACCCAACAAAGGAGGGTTTGTCAAAGGTAGGCATATCCTAGACAATGTGATACTGGTGCAAGAAATCATCCATTCCAACCATCAATGCAAAGAGCAAGGTATGCTCATCAAACTGGACATGGCGAACGCCTTCGATCGAGTAAGGCACTCTTTCCTCCTCCAAGTTCTTTCTGCATTTGGTTTCAGTTCTGAATTTGTAAAATTGATTAAAGCATGCATTGGAGAACCTTGGATAGCCCCTCTAGTAAATGGCAGGCCGACAAAATACTTCAAAGCTTCGAGGGGAATTAGGTAAGGCTACCCTCTATCCCCCTTCCTATATATTATGATGGCAGACTCTCTAAGCCGAAAGCTCACAGCTGAGAAGCTCAATGGGACACTTCCTGGCATCAGGGCGATAATCGAAACAACCCCAATCAATCATGCCTTGTTCGCCGATGACTCTATCCTTATGGGAGGAGCCTCCATTAAAATAGCAAGAGCCTTCAATGGAGTAATCCAAAGCTTCTGCAGAGTCTCCGGAGCTATGGTCAATAAGAGGAAAAGTGCAGTGTATGGCTGGGCGGTAGACTAGCAAACTATACTCAGGATTGCCCAAGCCCTGGGCTTCACCGGCTATGTCTCTTAGGAAAAATTCAAGTATCTTGGCTTGCCTTTAACCTTGGGTACCAGTAAGGCCCCTCATTGGATGGAAATTATCAGCAAAATCAAGGCAAAAATGACTGCTTGGGGCGGACAATGGCTTACCACAGCTGGGAAGCTCACTCTGGTTAAGTCAGTTCTCTCATCCCTTCCTATCTACCAGGCTTCGTTCCTTTTAGCTCCAAAAATTATCACTGAACAACTAGCAAAGTTGATTCGAAATTTTCTATGCCAAGGAAGAGAGGGGAGCCAAAAAAAGTTTCATATAATAAGTTGGGACATAGTGAAAAGGCCAATATCTGAAGGTGGACTACAAGTAAGAGATCCTGGGTTAGCCAATTTGGCAACGGGAGGTAAGATCCTCTTGAAAATCTTCTCAAATCAAAGACACCTTGTAAGTCAAGTTCTAATTAAAAAATATATGCACAGACTATCAATAAGGAATATGGAAGAAGGAGCTTCCCACAAAGGAACCACACCGTGGAAGCTTTGCAGCCAAGGCTGGAAGTTCTTTAAAGATCAGCTCTACAGAATACTAGGAAACGGGAAAAGAATTAGACTGTGGGAAGACAAGATCATGGGCCTCCAACCCCTAAAACTTGCACCGGAAATAGCAGACTTGCATAACTGGCTCATCGAAAAAGGTATGCACAAACTTGTTGACATATGCACTTGGGATTCAGCAGGGAACTGGAGTAATTGGGCTCTCCATCGCTCCCCTGACTGGATGCTCCCTCAACTCCATCAATTACTATCTAAACTCTGTGGTATGGCTCCTGTGCATCTCCATTTGAGGGACAAGTGGTGCTGGGGGAAGACCGGAGCTTACTCAACACGACCAGGCTTTGCAGCTCTACAAGAACAACAACATCAGATCCACACTACAAAGCTTTGGCAGCATGTTTGGGACCCATTTGGACTCCCAAAAATCAACTTCTTCTGCTGGATTCTCATGCACAAAAGGACCCTCACTGGAGATAACTTAGAGAAAAGAGGAATCATTGGTCCCCACAGATGCCCTCTCTGCTGCAAGGCTCAGGAAACGATTGAACACCTATTCATAGACTGCCCCTTTTCTCAAGAAGTCTGGTTGCAAGCAATGATGGGGCTCAACGCCCAAATCCCTTAGCAGACATCAATTGTTAGTCTCTTCGCAACATGGAAAGAATGCTATCCTCACACTCTGAAAAGAAAATCAACATGGACTAAAATCTGGAATGTAATCCCAAAATATATTTGCTGGGGAATTTGGTTGGCAAGGAATGAAGCCATCTTCAACAACAAACTTCAATCCACCAACTCAGTGACTGCCAAGGCCAAAGCTCTGCTGCTGGAAACTTTTGAAAATAGACCTCATAAGCCTGACAATTCCCTACTCCCTGAAGAGCTCAGCTGGCTAGGTGAATCCCTGAGACGGGTCAACATCAAAAAGAATATCTCCCTACCTAGCCACAATCCAGAGTGGCGGCTTCGGATCTCTGAGGCGGACTTTAAAAAGTGGTGGAAAAATCAGGGCAAAGTCACGATATTCTTTGACGGAGCCTCCAAAGGAAACCCGGGGATATCAGGGGCAGGAGGAACAATTTACTCCACAGATGGGCACAAAAAGGACAACTTCAGTTGGGGCCTAGGACAGAGCACTAACAACCAGGCCAAGATTCTTGGACTGCTCAAAGCGTGTCAGCTGGCTCAGAGGAACAAAGGGGAAAACCTTCAAATCTTCGGGGACTCCGAAATCCTGATTAAAATCCTTAACATGGGCAACCAACTCAATAGCTCTGCTCTAAACAAGACTCTTGAAAGAATAAGAAAGATGACTCAAAATTTCACTTCTTGCTCATTCTACCATGTCCTGCGAACTCTGAACAAGGAAGCTGATATAATGGCTAACAAAGGATGTCTTCTAGCTCAAGGTATGTTGGTAAAGAACGATGAAGAAGCTGAAAGGCACCCAATTCCTTAACAAAAAAGGAGAGTTGAACAAGGACAGGTTAGACAAGGGAGTGGGCCTAAATCCCTATGCACAAGTCCCATCTCCATGAAATTGCAAATCTCGTAGATCATAGCATCCACCAAATCCGCAATTGAATGTAGAAGAAATACGCAAAACCAAGTCTCTGGCATAGGATGACAACCATTGATGAGAAAAAGTGGGAATGTGGCACAATGGTTTAACATCGCGCGGAGTTGACAGGTAAACGGTTTATCGCATGGGCCATCAGAGGTTTGGTGTTTTAATAGGGCGCAGAATTGAATTCAAACAGAGGACAATTTTATATGACGTGGGGAGTGGTAAGTGTTTTTATCGCACTTCTTTTGGTTGCTGGGCAGTGTTTCTCAAACGAACGCGATGTACCTAAGGGACTGACATGTGGCAGGACAAAACTGCCCATCTCATCTGCTTCTGAGGTGTTAAGGGTCGAACAACGAGGGATGCGATAAGCATCGAATCTAGGAGGGGGAAGATCTTACGATTATCGCACGTTGAATATGGTGGGTGTTAATGACGCGAGGAGTGGTAAGCGGTTTTTATCGCACCGCTTCTGGCTGCTGGGCAGTATTTCCCAAACAAACGCGATGTACCTGAGGGACTGACGCGTGGCAGGACAAAACCGCCCATCTCGCACACTTTTGAGGTGTTAAGGGTCGAACAACGAGGGATGTGAAAAGCGTCGGATCTGGGCGGGGGAAGATATGACGGTTATCGCGTGATGGATATGGAGGGGTTTTAACCTTGACGTGGGGTCGGGCACGAAAGAGCAATTTGATATAATGGAGGTGGGGTCAGACATATATTAATATAGTTTAATATATGCGGGAATTATTTTAAGTCGGGCAAGTTTTGTGAATTATTTTAAGTCAGGCAGGTTTCAAATCATCAAAGAAAAGCAAAAATGTAAGACATGATATTCAGAAACCAAGAGCAAAGCAAGAACACTTAGCCATTCCAAAAGAATTAAAAGCAACAACTAATCTTTGATACAAAAGCCATAATAGGAGGATTCTAAAAAGCCATAAATTTCTCAATTGACTGTAATAGAGGTTGTTTGGCCATGCCCAACCTCTTCTTTTAAATAAAGCTCAACCGTTTCTGTTAAAAAAAAAATAAAAAAAATCTTGCTATATGTTTTTTTAAATGTATATATTTTTAGCTAATATATTAATTGTTTTTTTCTTTAAATAACCAATGTAGATCCATTTTAACTCTGAATCTATCAAATGTCGAGAGATAAAAAAGGTTTAAAAATTGAACTTGAGGAAAAGTTTGCACCTCAAGAGATTTGATCCCTCTCAATGCTTGATAGATCTGGATTTAAAATGGATCTGTGCTGGTTTACATAATAGATAATTATACAAAAATAAAGCATAAATTTTTAGACATAAAGACTATAAATACATGCTTCAAAACCATTGAAATGGGATTCCCTAATTTTTGTGAAAACTTTTCTTATAAGATACTCATACAAAAATAAAGCCTAACTTTTTAGACATAAGGACCATTTACAAAATTTTTAAAGGAAGAAGTTAATAAACTTTCAGAAAAACACTCTCATCCCGAAGGACAAGACATATTTTTGGTCTAAGGATTTTCTTTTATTTACACAAACCATTCGCAAAATATTTGAAATATAATTTAAAAATAAAAATAAAAATAAAGAGAATAAATCTTGTTTTTATTTTTTTTTTTTAAGAAATTATAACAAAAAAGTAATCAAAATTTCCCCCCCTTTTTAAAACTTTGCTTATAAGACACCATGATACAAAGCCAAATTTGGTGTTATGAAGGGGATATATATATATATATATATATATATATATATACATCAAAAGAATTCAAATCTTAATTTTGGCACAACAATTTCTCGCTTGCTTGGTTATAAAACACTCTCATGTTGGAGGACAACAATAATTATATAAAAGTAAAGCCTAATGTTTTAGACACAAGGACCACAAAATACATAAATCAAAATCATTGAAACAAATTCCCTAATTTAAAAAAAAAAAAAAAAAACAAAAACAAAAACTTTGCCTATAAGGCACTCTGATACAAAAATAGAGCCTATTTTCGCAAACACAAGGATTATATATATATAAATCAAAAGAATTCAAATCTTAATTTTGGCACAACAATTTCCTTCTTGGTTGAGTATAAAACCCTCTCATGTTGGAGGACAACAATAATTATATAATAGTAAAACCTAATTTTTTAGACACAAGGACCACAAATACATAAATCAAAATCATTGAAACAAATTCCCTAATTTTTTAAAAAACCTTTGCCTATAAGGCACTCTCATACAAAAATAAAACATATTTTCTCAGACACAAGGATTATAGATACATGAATCAAAATCATTGAAACACGATAAAGAGAAAATAACTCTTCCTGTTATTTTACTTTTTTTTTTTTTAAATTAAGAAATTATAATGAAAATTGTTTTATCAAAATTCCCCCCGCCCCCCACCCCTTTTTTAAACTTTAATTGTAAAACACTCATGCTAGAGGATAACAATACTTATACAAAAATAAAGCCTAATTTTTAGACGTAAAGACTATAGACATATAAACAAAATCACTGAAACCATTTATTCACAAGAAAATTAAAATATAATTTAAAAAAAAATCAAAGAATTGCTCTATGAATCTTTTGTGCCTTTATATAGCTTTCACATAAAAAAGATTCATATTTGGCACACGAAATTGACAATTGGTTATTTTTATGTGGAAAAGTCATTAGAATTTTATGCCTTTAAATAAGCTACATTAGAGAATAATACCATGGGAAAATCCATTGGTTGTGAAAACCGTAAGTATTGGCTATTTTGTTGTAACAATAGGTGGTGCCTTTCCATTTCTTTAAACTGTAGTAGGTTACTAAATCATGAACATCTATACCCAAATGGTCTTGATATGCCCACTGGGAAACCAGGTTTGTTGACCATATGGTTGAATTATAACCAGTCCAAAAGCAAAATTGTGTGAGTTTTTCCAACAAAACTAAATTAACAAGACTATATTTATAACCTCTATTGCCTATTATTCTACTCAAAATGACAAAAAAAACTCTCCTATACATCCAAGAGACACTAATCGTCTGAAGATTCTACTAGGGCTGGATTCTTGGCGCTTGATCCTGGTTGTTTTGTCGATGGTAGATACAAAATGTGTCTCTCAATGCAGGCCAACCGAGCATTTTGCTGTTGGATTTGAAATTGGATTAGTTGGAGTTCCATATGGATGGCCTACAATTCCATAATGAATGTTGGGCTACCGATAATTGGTAACATAAAGGCCTTCGCCAACAATGTCTTCATTGTCCAATAGACTTGCAAAGTTAACAGGAATAAGATGCGGCGACCTTGAGTGTGTCCTGGGTCTAGCATGATTTCTTCCAATTTTGCTAGCAATTCTTGTTCGCTGGGGTCCATCTCAGTTTTGATTTCTGACTTCCATTTGCTGATACCATCTTGGGCCTGAAAATGTGTGCTTGCTCTATATGCGCTGGCCACATTAGGTTCATGCATGAAGTGCTCCCTCGGTCTCGCCCTCTATTGGTTCTAGTTTGAGAATGTCCATAACCATGCCCCCTACCAGCACCCAAGCTACTGCGACGGAGGGATGCTGCTGAAAGCGATTAGGAGAAAGCTTGATGTCTTGCAGATGAAATATACCTGCATTAGCTAACAAACAACAATGAAGAAACACACATTTAATTGACCAAATCCATGAATTTTTCACATACTATCGTTGAGGACTCTTTCATCCCATCCCATCCTATCCTTATGTGGTGGGTCTTTTTCTCGTGTTTCCTGTAGACCTGAAAAGGTCGATTGAAACCCCAGGACTTGAGTAATGATTATTTTATTTTTATCAAATAATTAATTATTTATTTTATAGGGTACATTAGAGAAGAATACCATGGGAAAAAACCATAAATTGTGAAATCAAACATTTCATAAGGATAAATTGACTATTTTATTTTAATTACATAATTTCATTTATTATTATTATTAATTCTTGTTTATTTTATTTTATTTTTATGTAATTATATTGAATCAAAATGTTTTATCAATAACTATAATCATTCATTTTTTAAATTTTATTATATTTTATTTTGTTTATTAAATTTTGAATCTTTACAAACCTCTCCTCTATTAGTCTCGACACTGTGTTTATTTTTTATTTTTATGTAATTTGATTGAGTCAAAATGTTTAACAAGACATGACATTACAACATCTCTTCCATTATGGGCTGAAAAGCGCCTCTCCACGCAGTAATAATAAGTTAAAATTGCCCATTGGGTGTAGATAATATAAGATAAGATAATTATATTTCTATCCAATTGATGACCACAAAGTAGGTCAAAGGGACTGTTGAGTACAATGATGTCCATAAAATGCGGGAGAACCAAACAGTCTCCTATAAAAAATACACTGCATGAATATAAAAGGTACAACGCAGGAACATAAAAGATGCAATGTATGGAATGCCCCGACGAAGAGGATCAAACCCATCTCTCCTAACATCTAAGACTGACTGAAGGGCACTCAAAAAAGTTCCACAAAGTTTGTTGGCCTGATGAACGATTAGTGGGAGGTACAGACTATCCACTAACTCATTGTTTGGGGGAGTTTGTGCACTGCTGAGGTCTAGAGGACTTAGTTCGTCTCCTAGGGACAGATCTCAGACGATTTAGCTGTTGGGTCTTGTGTGGTGGAATGAGGTCCCACAAATCCTCACTAAGCTAGAGTCTAGATATGAAATGGTATCAATCATTCTCTTTGTGCCCCTGTCTGAAGGTAGTACCCTGAAAAATGTCGTGATCCTCTGTGTGGGGTCTGGTCTGATGGGAGGCTAAAGAATATACGCTCGGAACCTAAGAGCCTCTTGCATATATAGGGCCAAACATCTCTAATTGGGATACCTGAAAAAAGTCCGTGAGGGTTTAAGAGTCTTTGAACAAGCAACGGAACCTTCTTCTGATCTCGTAGTAGATAGGGCACCCAAAAATGAAGTGCACCTCAGTCTCTACTTCCTGTAAATGACACACTTAACAGATTCTGTCTAGGTTATCAATCTAGTGGTTCGTCTCTACTCGAAGTTTATGAGAACATACTCTGAACTGGCCTAGAGGAATAAGAAGGGCATGCATCAAGTGGTGAAGCGTATACCGGGGTCGAATAATGAGCCTATCTCTCAACTCCAAGAAGTGCTCAACGTAGAAGGCCATCTTTGGGCACAAACCTCCCGGAGGATTGACCTAGGTGACCTGGGTGAACTGCTTGTAGATGTCCTCCCTGATGATCTTGTTCAACTCTTGTCTAGTAGGTAGAAGGTGACTAGGAGCATCTAAGGAATATCAAAAAGGAGGGAGATGATCCAACTGAATACCCACTGACTCTAAGAGATCTGAAACTACTGTAAACCAACATCTAGCCCACGCCGAGGGAGTAGAACAAGCAATATTCTCAAAAGAGCAATATGCCAAGTAAGGGTAATGGTCCCTACTCTTTATCGAGTTTGCAAATCCTCGGACACGATGCAAGAATGAGACCAAACTGAAGAATGTCTCAAGCTGAAAGGGTTGAGCTCCAAACTCTGCAAGGATGGTGTACTGAGGTATTGTTTGTTTGCATCTAATGATGCGACGGAGAAGAAGAGTATGGACTCTCTCAACTGGATCCCAACCCAACTCAAGTAAAGACGGTCCCAAAATCTTTGAGCCATATAAAACAGTGGGACGAATCAAGGTGTCCATGAGGCTCATCTTGGACAAGATGTCCTGGAAGTGATGTCAAAAGCATTGTCTCTTGAGAAGGGCTAAGGATCCATATCCTTTGTTAATCCAAGGCTAAAGAGCTGGTCGCAAACTGAAGCGGGGACCTGAGAATTGTACCTCGAAGTATGTATATGTGTTGGTGATCTCAACCTCCTCCCCTTTGAATATGAAGTGAAGGTTCGAAGTTTTCTTCACCCCATTGAAGATCATAACCTTGGTTTTACCCAGGTTGACCACCAACTGTTGAAGATCGCAAAATAAAGCTAAGGCATCCAACTGCCTCTGTAATCCTTTTGGAGATGAGGAGAGGAGGACCACATTGTCAGCAAAGAGTAGAATAGATATCATGACCTGGTGAAGAAGGCAACCATCAGTGTCCTAGATATGCTCGTGTAGAAAAGCCTCCAACTCATCAATATAGATCCCAAACAGGGTAGGGGACAATGGACAACCCTATTTAACCCCAATAGTGCTTCAGATGAAATCAGACATCCCATGAACCATGCAAAGACGACCAAGGACAGACTCATATAGGCGCGTAATAGTTGTCAATAGGGTCGCCGAGATGCCAATATCTCTGAGTCTCTAGAGTAAGGCTTCCCTCGGAACAGAGTCAAAAGCTTTCCGAAAATCTACGAAACAACAATAGACTTTCAAAGAGTGATGTCACGGCTCCTCAATCACGACGCGAAGGAACTTTGTGGTGTAAAGGTCACTGGTTCAAAACTATATGGGTAAAAAATCCAATCTTGCTAAGGGCTCTTGTGGCCTAGGTTGTGACTACTTAAACCACATGTTAAGCATACGTGTTAGTTCAAGACTCACATTATTTAACAAAAATAAAGTTAACTCTTATGATTTTTTAAAATCTAAGTAATATGAGATATATCATGAAGTAAATATACTAATGCCTATTAAAATTTAATTTTTATGACTATCTTAATAATAATCTAATTTTGAGATCACAATTAATTAAGTTATACACTAAATTGATATTTAAAATCTATAGTAAACAAATAATTACTAAAATTTATAAAAATATAAATACTCTACTTATTACCTATTCATCATGGTTAAAAATAAATAAATAAATATATATATATATAAAATTAATAAATAATAAAATGGTTTATTTTTTAATCACAAAATAACCCCTCCATCATCTATAAAAAATATTTTTTTAAAGAAAACATTTCCGCAAACCGAGTACATTACGCGGAAAACTTACTGATCACATGAAAACATCGATTATTGACGTGAAGCCGCAATCTTTTTCACTTCGTTTTATTTTTGTTCGAGTTGCTGGGTTTAGCCAGGGTTTGAAGTAGCAGCTATGGCCGAACAAGAAGTCGTGGTGTCGAGTTCGCAGAAGCGCCGATCAGAGAACATAGTAGCAGATAAAAGCATCAAGAAAACAAAGATGTCGGATATTAAACAAGAATTAAACGCAAATCAAGCTTCAGATTCGTACGAAGAAGAAAATTTCAGTGAAAACTCTGAAGAAGACGGTTATTCATTTGGTGCAGAAGAAGAAGATGAAGTTAGTGACTGCGAAGAAGACGAATCTTCTAGAAGCCCACGACAGGAGGAGAACGACGGTTCTAGAAGCATCTCTGCCGAAGAAAAACAAGAGAAAGACCAGGAAGATTATGCAGGCAGCAGCGAAGACGAAAGCAGTGGCAGCAGCGATTGCGAAAAGGGGGGAGTTCGGTTTGCAGAGGGTTCCAATGCATTTCGTGCAGCATTTTCGAGAATTATGGAGAAAAAAGTCGCAGATGATGCCCTGGTAATTTTTTTTTTAAATTTTAATATTATTATTATTATTATTTTTCAATGTAACTGGTTCCCGCCATTACAACAATATATTTGATATGTATTTAACATATGAATTACGAACTGAATTGAACTTGAACTTGAGATTTCTTCTCAATCACTTAAGATAATCCTATAAACCTAATTAACAAATTATAGATTTTGTTTTTTAAACAACCATGTGAAACTTTTTATCCAGTTAAAATTGAAATGTTGAGAAATATTAGGTTTTTTATGTAACTAATGGAATTATTTCACAAAAGTATCTGTAATTACGGAAGTTAAAAGTTAAATACTGAGATTGTTTTGTTCTTAAACGGCAGTATTTTTTGACAAGGCCAGGGATTTTTATTTTACTTACGAAAAGTAAAACAGTTGGAATGGAGTCGGGGACCGATAGTTGAAAATTGGCAGGAGCATGAACGGTTTTGTGGTGTTTTCCTTTCAGACAGGACAAGTTGGGAAGACTTATTAGTTTGGACAAAAAATGTTCTATATCTTTATGGTAAATTTTATTTAATGTTTTATGGAATAAATTGCTTCCTTTAACTAGTAATATGATCTAAATATGTACTTAGATGGCATTTTAAAACCAAACAAGTGGGCTACTGGCGTAGGCACCTCAAGAACCAGCAAGAATCACTGGAACAATGCACTTGTTAGCTACCAAAAATGCTATTTAGGCCTAACAGCAACAACTAAGGCTATACGAAGATAGTCAGTTTGTGCAAAAAAGAAACATAAACCAGATCCTTAGCCCAAGAATAACCATATGAACAGAGACACTGAGCTGCAAGAGGAGGGGATTCTATGTCGGGTGGTGGGTCATCGTGATCTCTGGATGCTGGCCCCTAGCTAATGCCAACAAGTTCATCATTTGTGATGATCGGATACTAACTGTCATTGACAGGCATGTATGGCTTTTCAGTTTCAGATATCTCAGGCACCACATTTCACAGTTAGAAATTTGGCATGCATGGTTTTTCAGTCTCAGATAACTCAGGCACCAGATTTAAGAGTTAGAAATTTGTACTTCCACTGCACAGGCCTGGGTGTGGCAGCTGCGTCTTCTCTCCAGTTTTTCTCCGACTGACTGCTTGGTCAACCTGCTGACATGTTCAGCCATCAGACCTATGGGAGTGTCTAAATTGCATAGAAGGAGTGGGTGAAGTGCCAGGTGTCTGTATATTCTCATGGTGCATGGGATTGGTCTCCTGGGATCTAACAACTGCCGGAGGTGGGCCATCTCAGTCTCTACTTTTGGGACTTGAAAAATAATATGCATGGAAAGGCTTACACGAATCAGTGAACTGTCAAACCACGGGAAACTTCCGGCTGTCTACAATTTACTAAACAAGACGGCATTCCTCTTCTTCTATATAAAAAACACTCATATGAGTTGCCATGAAGCATGAAACCCAACCGAGAGAAGCTTATGTCCCAAGAGAGCTACTTACCAAGAGATGGATGCGGGAAGAAACCAATCATAGAATGACTCAACCCATCTCTATGCAGAGTTGGCAAAAGAGACAAAACCAAGACAAAAAAGACTGGGGTAAACCTGTAGGATGCTTTCCCATATTTGCTCTGGAATTGGTAAAGGTTGGGGTAAACCTGTAGGATGTGTGTGCTAGACCTTATTTCGTTGACATGTCATGCGTTCCTTAACGTATTTTAATACATCATCTTTGAGGTCTGTGACTCTGTCCATGAAAGCCACTCCCTATCTGTCGATAAGTTTTGAAGAATCCTTGCTGTCTAGCTAATTGTACGTTATGCGTAGCCTTTTTGATATTATTCCCATTTGGGCACGTTACATATTGCATAGAAGATTTTATTTGAGTCAAATAGTGTCAAATGACCCTCCAAGACCAAGTCGAAATGCAAGCTACAAGTCAGCCTCAGGACAACAACAAGTCGGCTAAAAAGGCTGTGACATGAAGACTATAAAAGGAGAGCTCGGCGTCATTTGTTAGTGCATCAGTTACGCTCTAGAAACTCAACTAAGAACTCTGAAATTGGCGAAGGAAAGAGGAGGAAAAGTGAGGAGGAAAAGGTATATGGTCAGGACTGTGTTTTTGGGAAAAAATATTTATACATTCAGATTGTGGCTAGGGCATCATCTATCATCAAGAAGAAATTTGATCAAGAAGAAAATAAAAGAATAAAAGGAAGCTGAAATACTTAGCTGAGAAGAGGAGAAAGATAAAAATGTTCTGGACTATGTTTTGGGCTCAACCTGTTCACATGTGCGAAAATGACATAATGTCATGAAGTTACAGTTATCATCACTAGCCGAGTTTTTGGGTAAAAGGAAGTCTCCTTCTCAAGCCGAGTTGCCAAGGATGCAAGGTGAAGACAAGCAAATAAGATGGAAGAGGAAGTTGACCATGTTTTGCTCTCATGTACTATCCTAGGGTTTCTGAAGAGATCGAAAAGTTGCAGGTAAGAAGAAGCTGAAAGTTACAGTCAAGGTACAGGTCTGAACTCATGATGTAAGGGAGAAACTTGAGTTGACTTTGCTAGAAGTCAAGCTCTACAAGAAGAATTGTGACTTGGTCTTGGAGGGGTCATTTGGTCAAGGGTCTAGGTCTTGGAATTCATCAATTGAAGATTCTATAAGAAGAAGATTTCTCGTGGGTTTTCCTCTCAGATTGGAGAGGTTTTGGCCCTAGCTGATTGCCTACATCTTGTGTCCTTTGTCTTATTGTTCTTTATGGTTTGGTAGTTGTTTGATGAATAAGAACACTAATAATAAACAAGTGAAAGAAGCTAATCTAAGAAGTAAAAATACATCACAAGCAGTTATCAAAGAAGAGAAATCAGCTACACTTGCTGCCCTTAGATTTCTCAACTTGTAGTTAACGACTTTCGAATGCAATTGGATGACCCTTTTGCATTAACACTGCTCCTATTCCTTCTCTTGATGCATCACATTCTAATACAAAAGGTTGACTGAAGTTGGGGAGTGCTAGTATTGGACATGAGCTCATCACTTCCTTGAGCTTATTGAATGTCTCGTCTGATTCCTCTGTCCACTTGATTGCTCCTTTCTTCGTCAAATCTGTTAATGGCGTGCTTAGTTGAGAGAAGCCCTTGATGAATTGTTGGTAATAGCTACAAATTCTGAAAAACCCTCGCAACTCAGACATATTCTTGGGTGTTGGCCATTCCAATATTGTCTGAATCTTCTCTTGATGTACTTGCACTCCTTTCACACTAATTATGTGTCGCAGAGAAAGAATCTCCATCCTTCCAAATTCGCATTTTGATGCCTTGGCATAGAGTGATTGTTGTTGCATTATGCTCAAAATTCCATCCAGGTACCCCAAGTGATCTTCCCATGTCTCGTTGTATATGAAAAGGTCATAAACAATACTAGTAAGAATTTCCTCAATTGCTTGTTGAAGATGTTGTTCATGCAAGATTGGAATGTGGTGGGTGCATTGGTTAGACCAAATGGCATGACCAAAAACTCAAAGGTCCATAGTAGCATCACAATGCTGTCTTCGATACATCTTGCTCTCAAACCTGGATTTGATGATAACTTTGATCGTAGGTCAGTCTTTGAAAAGTAAACCACTCCATGTAACTCATCTAGTAACTTAGGTCCTGGGAATAGGATACTTGTTCTTGATGGTCTTTTTGTTGAGTGCATGGTAGTAAATACACATCCTCCATGTTCCATCCTTCCTTTTTGTTAAAATTGGCAACTAGGGCCAAACTCCATATGGGTCACCTTATTTATGGCTACTGATATTTTTCCTAGATTCCTCTCGTTGAGAGGTGTAGGATTGATCTAAAGATCATCTGATTCTGATAAGTATTTATGAAGATATGAATTTATTTCTAATTACTTGACAAATTGTCAAGGTCGGCCTAGCTAAGTGTATGGCACACGTGCAACATTTCATATAAATAGAAGAGAGGTTGATTCATTTGTAACTCATCTCATCACTCATCTTCTCTCTCTCCTACGCATCAAAGGAGCCTCTCTCTCTCTCTCACACGTGTGGCTGGAAAAGGAGACGCAGATTTCCAATTAGGTTGCATTGACCAAGTTTGACTAGGGTTGCAGGAAGGTACTTTGACTAGCGTGGACTCCTCTTTGATTGCAGATTAGGTGTGGCTGCTTCTCCTTGGCAGGCCGCAAATTTTGGCATGAAAACCGATGTGATCTGACCTCTAGTTTGACTCGTGTTGACTGCCCTAGTTTAGGGCTACAAGTTGACTTCAGAAAACTGCAATTTGACTGTACTTTTGGGGCTGGTAAAGGGCTGTTTCTTCAGGCTGTTCAAGGGCAAGTTGACCGAAAATTGACCAAGCATATTGGAGATCAATTTCAACTTGTTTGACCAAGTTTGGCTTTGCTAATCTAGGGTTTGATGCTGCTGATATAAAATTACAGAATTCAGATTTTGCTCTATTTTCTCTCTGCTAAACTATTGAAGATAAAAGAAGATTTGATCAAAGGGTTTCCCCGCATTGGGGTTTGTCCCTGGCTAGCCTTGTGTCTCTTGTGTTGGCTTGTTTTTTGTTGATCATTTTATGTTCTATCTACACTTTACTTAATGTATATGTGATTGCTAATGTGTGGCTAATAAGAAGAAAAATAAGTAAACTGCTCTAAGCATAGAACATACCATAATTCAACATGGGATCAGAGCTGAGCTGAAGACAAAGCCCAAGCAAGAGCAAGAGCAAGAGAAATCACTGAAGAGAAGGTTGGCAAGGCTATCTTAAAGAAACCATGGGGTCCTCAACACACTTCCCTGCTGAAGACAAACTCCTTGAGAACTCTGACTATCACGGATGGAAGATGTCTCTCGATCTAACATTAGAAGAGCAGGAAGTATTGGACCATGTGAGAGGCAGGATTGTTGAGCCTCCATCAAATGCATCCGTTGCTGCTAGGAACAAATGGACCAAGGGAGAAGTCAAAGCAAGGAAGATCATTCGGGACTCTATCGACAAGCGCCTGGTGGCCTATGTTTCCGAGCTGACCACCTCCAAGGAAATCTACGATAGACTGGTGAGTTTATTTAAAGTTAATGATGCAAATCAAGTTTTGTTCCTTAGAAATAAGCTGAAGGAAATTAAGAAGGGCAAAGATGAGAGTATGCAAGCATATTTCTCAAGGATCACCGAGATCAATAACGATCTCCTATCGATTGGGGAAGTAATTCTTGATAGGAAAATGACACTCACAACTCTTGGAGGATTGCCTTCTGAATGGTATATATTCAAGACTCTTCTCAACAACAACGTAATTTTTGGATTTGAGGAATTGATGGCTAGATGCATTCAAGAAGAAACAAGGATGGAAGAGCAAGAAATGCCCTGATAAAAGGGACTCACACCGGGACGATGATCAAAATCACTCTCAAGGCAACCAAAGGAATGGCAGAGGCAAAAGAAATGCCAGAAATCAAGGAAGAGGACAACCCTTCAGGAAGGCAAGAAACTCCAGGTATGAATCTAACACTATTAACATTAAGCAAGATGAATATTATCTACCAGCGACTCTCTCTGCTACTGCTCCCCCGAACTCGTTGGGAAATTTACTTATTGATAGTGGTGCCTCAAGGCACTTCACTGGTTACAAAGAAGCTCTCACTAATCTGGTAGAGAAGGAGACCAACCTGGAAATTGTTCTTGGGGACAATTCAAAATATCCAGTGACAGGTGTAGGGAATGTCACTCGTCAATTGAATCAGGGAAATACAATCCATTTACAAGATGTATTATAAGTACTTGATCTCAAAAAGGACCTGGTGTCCATTTCAGCAATGGATGACAAGGGCTACAAGGTGGCCTTCAACGATGGCAAGGTATGTGTATGGAAAAAGAACTTTAAGGATGCTTTCACTCTTGGGTTTCGAGTTGATTCATTATATTAGGTCGGAGGAAGTCCGCTAGGTGTCATGTCTTGTGACACATCTCTTCAGTTCGAACTATGGCATCGAAGGTTTGCTCACCTTCATTATAAAGCTCTACCCGATGTAAGAAAAATGGTGATAGGGATGCCCGAGTTCATATTAGAGCAAGAAGGTGTATGTCCGGGATTGTTGACATTATGACACAGATTTGGTACTATGACACAAGTGTTGTCCTTGATGGCAACTCACTCAGATGACAGATCACAGTTCAAACTCGTAAATTGAAGAAAGAGAGGTATACGCAGGTTCCCCATTGACCAAGCCGCGTGTACACATGGGTTAGCAGACCAAAAGGAGCGTATAGCGTACACACGCACTTTCACCGAACGAAAGGCGCGTACATGTTGGAAAACTAAGTTTTGGTCCATGGTATTAGACCTGAAGTGTTGACCCCAAGTATTTGGTCCTAAGTGGTTTTGGTCCATGGTATTGAGTAAGGCCTAAGATTATAAAAGGAGGAGAAGATCATTAGGCAAAAGTACTCAAGTATTGAAGATCTAATGAAGAGCAAGATCTAGAATACAGGCTATTGGGTTATGGTGCATAGCTGGATCTGAATCAAGGATGAACCTTAGTGCTTGATGAAGGATAAGTTCTAATGATGGGTCAAGATCTTATGGCTTGAAATCTGTACGCAGGTTCACTTTAGAAAAGGTGCGTATACACGCTGGTTCTGCATATCAAAACAGCATATACATCTTAAATTTGATTTGCAGATCTGTACACAGGTTCGCCTTGAGAAAAGTGCGTATGCACGCAGGTTCGACACATTGAAGTAGCGTATACCTCATAAAATATGCTTTAGCTACTTCTGTTTGCTGTTGCAGTGTTCTGGGTTCTGGTTACTGTGTTCTGGTTACTGTATTTTGGTTACAACATTCTGAAAAGTGATTGATTGATTTAGTTGTGGTTGGTGCAAAGGAGATTGGTTGATGCAGATATATTTGATGTTTGAATGATGTTATTGATGGATCCAGTCTGACAATTTATGAAACGTGGTCCTTGGAAGAAAGAGAAGGTTGTAACTTTTTGTAGTTCGGCACCTACGTCCTAGTAAACATATCAACTAGTACAAGAGCTAGGGGGTTGTAGCTCCCTTCCACGGGACGCTGGAGAATGAGAGAAGGTTGTAGCCTTCTGCAGGTAGAAGCCTGCGTAGTGGTATAAGACTGCACCAGTACAAAAATTCTAAAAAGAAGTTTCTTATTAAAAAGAAGATAGAGACGATTGCAGCAGGGGTTTTCACCCACATCGGGTTTCCACCTTATATCTTGTGTTCATGTGTGTGATTGTCTTTTCTGTTTTTACTGCACTTGGTTACTGTTTATATGGTTCTGATGCACAGATTTAAGATCAACATATGATGAATTAACTGACACATCTCTTCAGTTCGAACTATGGCATCGAAGGTTTGCTCACCTTCATTATAAAGCTCTACCCGATGTAAGAAAAATGGTGATAGGGATGCCCGAGTTCATATTAGAGCAAGAAGGTGTATGTCCGGGATTGTTGACATTATGACACAGATTTGGTACTATGACACAAGTGTTGTCCTTGATGGCAACTCACTCAGATGACAGATCACAGTTCAAACTCGTAAATTGAAGAAAGAGAGGTATACGCAGGTTCCCCATTGACCAAGCCGCGTGTACACATGGGTTAGCAGACCAAAAGGAGCGTATAGCGTACACACGCACTTTCACCGAACGAAAGGCGCGTACATGTTGGAAAACTAAGTTTTGGTCCATGGTATTAGACCTGAAGTGTTGACCCCAGGTATTTGGTCCTAAGTGGTTTTGGTCCATGGTATTGAGTAAGGCCTAAGATTATAAAAGGAGGAGAAGATCATTAGGCAAAAGTACTCAAGTATTGAATATCTAATGAAGAGCAAGATCTAGAATACAGGTTATTGGGTTATGGTGCATAGCTGGATCTGAATCAAGGATGAACCTTAGTGCTTGATGAAGGATAAGATCTAATGATGGGTCAAGATCTTAAGGCTTGAAATCTGTACGCAGGTTCACTTTAGAAAAGGTGCGTATACACGCTGGTTCTGCATATCAAAACAACATATACATCTTAAATTTGATTTGCAGATCTGTACACAGGTTCGCCTTGAGAAAAGTGCGTATGCACGCAGGTTCGACACATTGAAGTAGCGTATACCTCATAAAATATGCTTTAGCTACTTCTGTTTGCTGTTGCAGTGTTCTGGGTTCTGGTTACTGTGTTCTGGTTACTGTATTCTGGTTACAACATTCTGAAAAGTGATTGATTGATTTAGTTGTGGTTGGTGCAAAGGAGATTGGTTGATGCAGATATATTTGATGTTTGAATGATGTTATTGATGGATCCAGTCTGAAAATTTATGAAACGTGGTCCTTGGAAGAAAGAGAAGGTTGTAACTTTTTGTAGTTCGGCACCTACGTCCTAGTAAACATATCAACTAGTACAAGAGCTAGGGGGTTGTAGCTCCCTTCCACGGGACGCTGGAGAATGAGAGAAGGTTGTAGCCTTCTGCAGGTAGAAGCCTGCGTAGTGGTATAAGACTGCACCAGTACAAAAATTCTAAAAAGAAGTTTCTTATTAAAAAGAAGATAGAGACGATTGCAGCAGGGGGTTTTCACCCACATCGGGTTTCCACCTTATATCTTGTGTTCATGTGTGTGATTGTCTTTTCTGTTTTTACTGCACTTGGTTACTGTTTATATGGTTCTGATGCACAGATTTAAGATCAACATATGATGAATTAACTGAATCATAAGTTTGTAGGATATACGCTAGTTGCCTTAAATACAGTTGCGTATACACGCAAGTTCCATTAACTGAAGTAGCGTATATGAATTTGATTATGGAAATGAAATATTATTGACTTGCTAACACTGATTCACCCCCCCAACCTCTCAGTATTATTTCCAACAATGTGTTGAAAGAAAGCTCAAAAGGGGACCATTCCCCTCAAGCCAAAGCAAGAGCTCCGATATATTGCAGTTGGTTCACTTAGACATATTCGGTAGACATATCTAGTATGATGCCTGTGAACTCCTTGGGAGGATATTTATATTACCTCACTTTTACAGATGAGACTTGGATATACTTCTTGAAAAAGAAGGATGAAGTGTTCTCCTGGTTTCGGCACTTCAAAGCCTTGATCGAGAATTAGACCGAAAAGAAGATCAAGATCTTAAGGATTGATAATGTGACTGAATATGAATCCAATGAGTTTCATGACTTTTGCAATGAGGTTGGCATTAAGAGGGAGACTACTACACCATATACTCCTGAGCAGAATGATGTGGCGGAAAGGAAGAATCGTACAATTGTGGAAGCTGTCTATGCTATGCTCCACGATCAAAGACTTCCGAAGTCTCTATGGACCGAAGCTGCAAATATCGCCGTATATGTACAAAATCGATGCCCTCATCAAGCATTGGGTTCCAAGACTCCCAAAGAGATGTTCACTGGTAAGAAACCTGACGTATCTCATTTTAGAATTTTTGCAAGCCTTGTATATTTTCATGTGCCGAAGGAGAAAAGGAATAAATTGGGTGCATCTGGAAAGAAAGGAATCTTCGTGGGCTATAGCGAAAATACTAAGGGCTATAGAATCTATGTGGCTGGTCAAAGGGAAGTCGAAATTAGCCATGACGTCACCTTTGATAAAGATATGGCTCTTAGCAAAGTAGACAATCTTCCTACTCTAAGAGGATCTAAAGAAGCTGACATTAGGAATCTGAAGGAAAAGGAAGATGAGACAATGCCTGATGTGGAAGAACCTATGGATCCTATTGATCCCCCTTCGCAAGAGCCTTCCTCTTCTAGGAAAAGGCCTTCATGGCTTAGGGGGACACTTGATGATGCTGAAGGACACATTGCACCCAGAGGAACCTTCCGTGAAAGTAAGAAGTCGAACAGGTATTAGGGATACGTGATCATCATGAGCACAATCATCCAAAATGAGCCTTCGTCATTCACAGATGCTGTCAAGCATCAAGTATGGAAGGATGCTATGACCGAGAATATGAGTCCATCATGAAAAACGATGTTTGGGATGTGGTCCCCAGATCCCAGGACAAAGCAATTGTCACTTCGAAATGGGTTTACAAGATAAAGCATGCAGTTGATGGAAGTGCGAAAAAGTATAAGGCTCGTTTTGTCGCTCGTGGCTTCTCTCAGAAGGAAGGTATAGACTATGACAATATATTTGCACTTGTTGCCCGATATACCACCATCCGCTCAATCATAGCCCTTGCTGCTTCGCAAGGATGGAACCTATATCAGATGGATGTCAAGGCTGCGTTCTTACATGGTTCAATCAAAGAGGAGGTCTATGTGGAGCAACCCGAAGGATTCGAGATTCATGATCGATAATCTCATGTGTGCAGATTGAAGAAGGCCCTTTATGGGCTGAAGCAAGCACCTCGAGCGTGGTATGAGACGATCGATAACTACTTGATGAAGCTGGGATTCACTAGGAGTGAAGCCGACCCTAACCTTTACTTTAAGGTTGAAGATGACAAACCTCTCATAGTGGTGCTGTATGTCGACGACCTCTTTCTAATAGGTGCAGACCCTCTCATTCTCAAATATAAGAGGGAGTTGGCTTCTGAGTTTGAGATGAAGGACCTAGGACTGATGCACTATTTCTTAGGACTTTAAGTCTGGCAGAAGCCAGGGGAGATTTTCTTATCTCAAGGAAAATATGTGGTGAAGACATTGGAGAGATTTGGTATGGTGGACTGTAAGCCCGTAACTACCCGATGGAGCTTGACTTCAAGAAGTTAAGCGGTAGTGCTACGGGACCTATTTAACGAAATGCTACCGAGTATTGTCAACTCGTCGGAGCATTGATGTTCTTGGTGAACTTCCGTTCGGATATATGCTTTGCAGTCAACACGTTGAGTCAACATATGGTTGAGCCTCACCACTCACATTGGGTTGGTGCCAAGAATCT
This sequence comes from Pinus tabuliformis, assembly GCA_031772625.1. NCBI lineage: Eukaryota > Viridiplantae > Streptophyta > Pinopsida > Pinales > Pinaceae > Pinus > Pinus tabuliformis. Next base: position 1,215,589,585 of record CM062807.1, on the reverse strand, counting down.
GTTGAGATATCTTTGTGGCACGATCACTCATGGGTTGAGATACACTACCGGAGATGTGAGACTACTTGGATATACCGATGCTGACTGGGCAGGCAGTGTGGTGGACCGAAAGAGCACTTCAGGGTGTTGTTTCTCTTTGGGATCTGCCTCGATATCGTGGATGAGCAGGAAGCAGATGTTGGTGGCTTTGAGCATCGCCGAGGCAGAGTACATTGATGCTAGTATGGCCTCCTGTGAGGCAGTCTGGTTGTGAAAGCTCTTAAGTGAGCTGTTTGGATTTACATTGGATACCACCGTGATCCTGTGTGATAACCAGAGCGGGATTCGTTTATCAGAGAATCTCGTATTTCATGATCGCTCCAAGCATATCGATATCAGGTACCACTATATTCGAGACATGGTGCAACGAGGAGCAATAAGGCTCCAACATATCGGTACAGATGAACAGGTCGTTGACATTTTGACAAAGCCCCTGGGAAAGATCAAATTCTTGACTTTCTAAGAACGACTTGGTGTTGTTAAGAGACCCTCTTATGAGGGTCGAGTATGATGTATTGAGCTCTGGGAGCTCGAGGGGGGTGCAGGATACTTCTTGGAGCAACATGTGACCACAAGGCGACTCACCATCCCCTGGTGGTGCACTGTGTACAGGGTAAAAGGTTCAACCTTCCCCAGTGACACCCCCTGGCAACCGTGGAACAGGATGATTAGTTCTCTTGTGGGCTAGGATGATTAGTTCTCCGTGGCGGCTGTGGAACAGGATGATTAGTTCTCCTGTGGGCCAGGATGATTCGTTCTCCGTGGTGATTGTGGAACAGGATGATTAGTTCTCATGTGGGCCAGGATGATTAGTTCTTCGTGGCATCTATTGGACAGGATGATTCGTTCTCCTATCGAGGCATCCTACCCATGCAGTTTGGGACTCATGGGAAGTACCTCTCATCTGATCAATGGGCAGGGAAATGAGGTTAGGGACAATAGTAGTTCTATCGATGGACGCATCGTTGTATCTACCGTACTCCCTATGGTAGGATGACCTCCATTGATCTGGGATCAATGATACTGATCTGGGATCAGTGAGAGTGTTACATACTCTGAGACTGACTTCGGGTCAGTGGAGGATGGTATGATACATCCTCGATCATTTCTTCTTCTTCATAGTTCGAGCAGAGCAGGGGTCAAGCTGTGCAGGGCAGTGCATTTGATGGATGGATAGTAGCGATGGTCAGACGGATTGCAGATGGAGTTCTCCCTAGTTGAGAGGGAGTGTTAAAATTGGCAACTAGGGCCAGACTCCATGTGGGTCACCTTATTTATGGCTGTTGATATTTTTCCTAGATTCCTCTCGTCGAGAGGTGTAGGATTGATCTAAAGATCATCCGATTCCGATAAGTATTTATGCAGATATGAATTTATTTCTAATTATTTGACAAATTGTCAAGGTCGGCCAGCAGCTAAGTGTGTGGAACACATGCCTAATGTTTCATATAAATAGAAGAGAGGTTGTGTCATTTGTAACTCATCTTCTCTCTCTCCTACACATCAAAGGAGCCTCTCTCTCTCACACGTGTGGCTGGAAAAGGAGATGCAGATTTCTGATTAAGGCTGTGTTGACCAAGTTTGACCAGGGCTGCAGGAAGGTACTTTGACCAGCGTTGACCAGCTTCGACTCCTCTTTGACTGCGGATTAGGTGTGGCTGCTTCTCCTTGGCAGGCCCAAAATTTTGGCACAAAAACCGAGGTGATTTGACCTCTGGTTTGACTGGTGTTGACTACCCTAGTTTAGGGCTGCAAGTTGACTTCAGAAAACTGCAATTTGACTGTACTTTTGGGGCTGTTCAAGGGCTGTTTCTTCGGGCTGTTCAAGGGCAAGTTGATCGGAAATTGACCAAGCATATTGAAGGTCAATTTCAACTCGTTTGACGAAGTTTGACTTTGCTGATCTAGGGTTTGCTGCCGCTGATATAAAATTACAGAATTTAGATTTTGTACTATTTTCTCTCTGCTGAACTATTGAAGATAAAAGAAGATTTGATCAAAGGGTTCCCCGCATTGGGGTTTGTCCTTGGCTAGCCGCCACATCTTGTGTCTCTTGTCTTGGCTTGTTTTTTGTTGATCATTTAATGTTCTATCTGCAACATTATGTGATTGCTAATCTGTGGCTAATAAGAAGAAAAATAAGTAAACTGCTCTAAGCATAGAACATGCCATAATTCAACAATTTTACCCAAAATCACTGACAAGGTGAACATACTCGAACTAGGTCAGATGTGGCCCATCGCTAGCAATTCTTGGATTGCCTTTTCTATCTCGTCCTTAAATTTCTTTGGGTGTTGATATGGTGTAATGATTATAGGGTTGGCCCCTTCTTCCAACTGTATAGTATGTTCAAATCCTCTTTGAGGAGGAAACCCCACAGGAATATCACCAAATACCTATCGATGCTTGTCCAACACGCGTTGAATGTTTGCTTGGTACTGTGGTTTGCTACCACTTGGTGTCTTTCTGCTCATAAGCATGTATTCTATAACATATTCTACATCTCCATCCCTAAATATGGCCTCCATTCTTCTGGTGGAAACGACTTGTCAGCTACCATTTGCCATACCTCTCAGAACTACTTTACTGCCTTAAGGGTCTTTAAATTACATCTCCATTGCTTGGTAGTCCGTCGTATACTTTCCCAACGAATACAACCATGGAACCCCCAATACCATATTGATATCTGCAAGATCTATTACATTAAAATCACTAGTGAAAGTATAATTACCAAGTGTTATGCTCAAACCTGGAATCATCCATGTGCAATCCAAGCTGTACCCATCCACTACTATCACATCAAGGCCTTCGAACTCTTCTGTGGGAAGCCCTCTCTTTGCTACTAATGCTGCATCAATGAAGTTGTGTGTAGCTCCTCCATCAACCAATGCTGTGATGCATTGTCCCTTGATGACTCCCTTGATACTAAAGGCGTAATATTTGGGGGTTCTTGATAGAGACGCTATCTTAACTTGCGGTCGAGGTTTCTTCTCTTCGTGGGGCTTTTACTCTTATTTAGCTTCCTCATGGGTTTTTTCTTTCTTTGTGCTGCTAGGCTCATCATTTGGGGTGGGTTCTCTGTTGAGAAGGTTTGTCATTGATGTTGAGGGCTAGCCATGATCAATGTCAGATGATTGATATGCCCACACACATGTTCTAAGATTATGACATTCAAATGGGTTAAAAATGTTCTAAGGTTCTAATCATGGATATCAATTTGAGTAAGGTCCTATAGCTTCAAGAAGTATGTTTCATAAATAAGAATCCAAGAGCATACACATTTATTATTGGGCTTTCTACTTACAGGAAAACTGAATAACTGAATTGTATCCTTAACAGATGAATAATTGCATATTTTAGTGCAGAGTGTAAGACAGTGATTTTCTGAGTTCTAGGCACTATTTCCTAATATATGGTTATACACAGGATTAATCACAAGCTGAAAATGCTGTGTATTTAGCATTCTGGTCTAAGAATAATCAAGTGTTACTATTTTCTACAAAATCCTTTGAGCATGATAATATATTCCAGTAATAGATGTTTGAATAATGGATTTCATCTACCAGAATTCCGATATGAATCTAAACTTGAAAGAAAATAAACTAATAAAAAGTGAGCCTGAATGGCAAAATCCGTATACAACAGTCAATATTGCCATAGAACAGAAATGAATTCATGCTGCATGGATGAGTTTAACTCTACTGCAAGCATCACTAAGTTAACAGGACGCACACTGAGATTGCCTCCATACAGGCAACGGTTAACAGTGACATTTACATGGAGGCTTCAAAAATAAGTGAAATTTGCAAAAGGGGGCCAGGTAACATTAAACTAATCTTAAGAATTGTTTGTCCTTGAAGGTGAAAGCTGCAGTTTATACTCAAACCTCAGCTGAGGCATTGTAAATTCCTATCAATGTTAGTATATTAGATGAATTTTTTGATGGGAAAAATATGATGCAGCAAGGTTCAGGTTTATTCAACTGAAGATGAGCTTTTAATCTGCTCAGGTTAGATTTAAGATCATAGTTCGAAAGGTTATTGAAGTTCTCCAAGATCAGTGGGTTAAACATAAATGATTATTCATGTTCACACATTGAAATATAGAAGATTTAATTTTTGTTGTTTGTTTTTAAATTTTATGTATAAACATATGCCTATTGTATTGGGTGAACTCAAAATATGCTTCAATGGTTTTTCAAAAGAAAATATAGCTGATCTATGATTATTTATGCCACTGAGGTGTTCTTTTATGGTAAAGTGGTAACGATACATACTTCACTATATATTGCACATTGTATTCATTGTGTGCTAAGTTTATCTGACCTTGGAATCTTAGGTTAAAAGTGCCCAATGCTTCACTAACTATTTGTCCCTAATACATTGCAGGGGCCTGTTTTGTCTGCACATAAGAAACTTATTGCAAAAAGGCTTGATGAAGAAGCTGAATTCAAGGTCAAGAGTGAGGTCAAGAAAGAAAAACGCTTGGTAAGCTTGATTAATCTTGCATTGGCTTTGTTCTTGATCTGGTTGGACTTCACATTGAATAAAGACATGTCGATATACTATAACATTCTGATATTTGATTCAAGAAAATGAAAATTAACTTAAAATGAGTGTTGCATATCACAGATCATTTCTCATTTAGATTTTTCTTGGCATTTTTGGTTGGGAGTTTGCTTTGTCAATTGCTTTTCCAATGGTACAATTTGTGAAATTAGAGCTGCATTATAAATATTTTGACGAAGTGCCAGAAAAGGGTGTAAAATATTTTGTTGAAGTGCTAGAAAACGGTGTATCTGAAGAATTTTTTTGGTTTTGTTTTCCTCACATAATTTTGTCACAATTTTGCATTTGTATTTTTGCATTGTTAATAGTTCTCCAATTGAAAGATTTGTGAAATCAGAGCCACATTATAAGGTATTCAGTGAAGTCATTGTCTGGACTCTGGAAAAGTGCATTAAAAGATTAGTTTATTCATTGTGTAATTTTGTCATAATTTTGACTCGTAAAATTAGCTTAGAGCTGGCTCCTATCCGTGACATTATTCATATATTTTGTTACCATTTTGGTTCCTCCAAAAATGTTTTTCACCAAGCTAGCAGAGCACTAGGTTTCCTAGCCCCTTGTTTTTGTTTGATTGATATTTGGAGAGCTTTGATGGGTTGTATGCATTCCTTGGGATAGAAGAGGCACACTTCCAGAGGAGGTAGTTATCTCATGTGGCTTTGATGTCTTCTAAATGGGACGTGTTATGGAGGATGGGGCCTTCCTGAGGTAAGCTTGGCTTTAGGTGGAATGGCACAGAGCTCTAGGAGAAAGAAAGTACCTTGAGACACATCTTGAGCTGCACACACAACCATCTGGGATATAGCTATAGGAGTGCTTGGCATGATGACACTTGTATTGGAGAATGCTACACCTTGGAAGAGGAGTGCTTGGTTCCCACCTAGTTGGAGGGCATATATCTAGGAGGAAGAATGTTGGGCCCTAGAACATTATGCTTTGAGGGTGCATCCTCTTGGGGATTGGATAAGCCTTAGTGCAACATTTATGCATGTTTATTGGAGTGCTCCACGTGGGCTTGACTTATAGTGTTAGGCTGGTGTTACTTGTGGTCAAACTTCAAAGTCCATGTTTTACATTGGCCTCTCTCGCCTATTCTATATGAAGTGAGGACAATGCCTTCTGTATAAAATGTACTCTTTTTCTATCTTTTTAATCATCCCAAAAAGGTTTTGGTGCTTGTGTTTTGCAAGAGAGGAAGACCTAGGGTTTGTGATGTAGACCTTAGAGGAACATGAAGATGGATGCTAGCACTAGGGATGATCTTGAGCCTTAACACTTATGTGATGTAGGAGATGACATTGGGTTTGTGTGAATGTTAACCCTAAAGCAAGAACATAGAACACAAGAGGTAGAAGAGTATTGGAGTTTGCTGTGATGCTTAACTTGAAGAAGTCTTGGAACTTATATTGATGTAGTCTTTATTACATATACAAGCTAGATCCTACTTAGTGTTGAAACTACATATGATGACATTGCTAAGCATGAGAGAGAGAGAGAGAGAGAGAGAGAGAGAGAGAGAGATATTACACAATAACATACTTTGATATTATAGATAACAGGTGCATTTATTACAATGAAATTCACTTCTATAAAGAGTTCGATAGGTCTGATTGATTTGAAATAATAACAAAAACCCAAACATTTATAGCAAAAGTCACTAAAGTGAAGGTGACTTTATTCCACATGTAAGCCTTATATTCTAACACCTCCTCTTAAGGGTTGTAACTGTAAAAGCAAAACATACTAATTGAAGATAAGACACATTGACTGAAAATTAAAGCATTAGAACCAAACATTATCTGAAGCTTTTTCTTTGAAAATAGTTATTGGGTAGATATGATAAGATAATTTTATAATTTTATTAATATCCAACAAACTCCATCAAGCTGCCTCATACTCACATAAACATGTAGCTTCCTAGGTGAATTCTCGAGTTCTTGGATCCTACCTCCTTGAACTCCCAATTTAAGAATCTCTCAAATTTTGACAACCAGCAATTTGGAACGACATCCACATTATTACATAAACAAGCTAGATTCTACTTAGTGTCGAAACCTGTTGGAAGAATTTGTCATTGATGTCAAAGGGTGAATGGATCTGCACTTACTTTGGTAAATTGCGTGCTGAGGTTAATAATTTTTGATATAAGGACTCTTTGGATTGATAGTCCTTGTCACATTGTTTCATTTGATAAGTGGCACGCCTTGTGGGTCCTCCTGGTTGGAGGGATATTTATTTTTGAAGATTGATGCCCGAATGAATGGGTTTTGCACCAGATCATTCCCCAGTAATGACTTTGATACCTCATTGCAAGTTGCAACCCCTTCAAGGAAGTCGAAATTATTGACCAAAGTCCATGTGTCCTAATCACAGCCTGAGAAAAGATGATGTGGAATTAAAAACAATGATTTTTAAGCATGCCGAGTCTTCTCGAGTCAAATCGGCTCATCTCCTTCAAGTCGACCCTATCTTGTTTAGGTCGACCCCAAATTAGGGTTCCCTCAAACAATATTTATACATCAGCAGTTGGCATTCTAGGGGCGACAATTCGGTGATTCATCTGAGATTCAAGGAGCATTCTGAGAATTTTTTTTGAGGCCTTGTGCTTAATCGAAAATTTGAAGAAAGGTGGATCGAAGATTCTAAGAATTAGTTTCTGGTTTTTGGTCTTGGGTTATGGTTCTTGGTGACACTTTTGATCAAATTTTGGAGCTTCACTTACTGCTATTTTGGAGCAAAAATTTCACACTTTGTTGCACTAATTTCAACCCTCTTACAACTCAGATCTCGACCTCCTTACAACTCTGTAATTTGGCCCGTGGTTTGGTTTGTTGAAGGCCTGAAATTCGGCCTAAGAAAGGATATTATAACCCTATGGAAACTCGAACCTATGAACCTGTGGAAGGCTCAAACCTAATAAAATTTGGGCCTGTGGCTAGTACAAAACTCGACCTATTTCTTTAGACTTCAACCCTGTGATAGAAGCAGGCTCGACTTCTATTTTGTGACAGATCTTGAGCCATTTTTGATATCTGTTTTCAGCCTTCCTTAGGGGACATTCTGGTGTAGAGTATGGAATTGTTTTGAGCTTAATCTGAAGAGATTTTGGAGCGACTTCTAAGATCATATTTGGAGTTGTTTTGAGACTATCCTTGAAGCTGATTTGAGACCATATTTTGAGCACTGTCGAGGTCTCTTCCAACATCATTTCTAGAGCTTCCTTTGAAGACGATCTGGAGTAGACTTGAAGACCTTCTGTAGCAGATTTTCAAGGCATTATAGAGCGGATCTTCAAGACTTCTTGAAGCAGCATTTGAAGCATCTTTGAGCAGTCCTCGGAGAGCCTTCGGAGCAGGCTTGTTGAAGTGGACTTGGAAAGCTTTGAAGCAGACTTTTTGGACCTAACTAAGAAGAATCCTTGAAGCACTTTTGAAGCAACTTTTGGAGCATCTTGGAGAATCTTTTAGAAGCAGGCTTTGATATTGATCTTGAAGCAAGCTTGGGTAAGATCACTTATGGCTTGATGATCAGAGGTATGCACCTCTTAGTCGAACTATTGATATGACAAGGAGTAGAAGTGAAGTTGTTTGAGTGCTTTTGTAATAGGGCCATTGTCCCTGGTACGGGAGCAAAAGAAGATCTTATTTTATCTTCTATTCTATAGGGTGGCAGGGTGGTGCTAGGGAAGGAAGTTGTAGCTTCGTTCATGTTTAAAATGAAATGTTCTATGTTGTTACAGTCACCTAAATCCAAAACTTCTTTATGTTGCAATATAAGTTAAGTAATTGTAGGTATAACATAAACCATATAAACCATATGCACAATAGAAGACAACCAAGAACTCAATGAGACACAGAGAAGTTAGGTCAATGATTAGAGCAAAACCCATAAAGGGAAAACCCAATCATATTCTTATTCTATTAGAAATCAATTGTTCAACAAAGATTCAAAGTACAATGAGAGAATGAAGAAGTTCACCCAAATCTGAAGAAGATCTCTGATAGCAGTAGCTGATGCAAACACTGAATCACATTGGCTCTCGAAGATCTGCAATTGCTCTTCAAGACTTTCTCTCTCTTTCTCAATCTTCCTCTAGACTGCCCAACTGTCTCTCTCTCAAGTTTGAACCTTTCACAAGCACAAGTAAGTGTGTCAAGTGAGGATGAGAGGCACAAATATATAGGAAGAGCAAGGAGGTTGATTTCATGAGGGAGTAACTCTTATGCCTTGAAGACGAGTTACAAATGCCAAAATAGGAGTGTAATTTATGCCATGAAGGAGAGGAATGTAATTTATGCATTTATGAGAGAAGTGTAACCTAAGCATTAAGGAAAGAAGCGTAACCTATGCATTAAAAATGGTGTAAGAGGATTCTTTTTATGACGAGCTATTAAAGTGTGTAAGAGAGTGTAAGAGTTGCGTAAGAGCATTAATGAGAGAGATGAATGAATCCATTAAGAGAGAGAGAGAGTAACACATGAATTAATTGAGGGGAGTTACATAATAATAAAGAGGATAATAGTAATAATAATAATAAAGAGGATAATAGTAATAATAATAATAATAATATTGATGATTAAGTTAAAATTTAAACAATTGAGATTGATTAAGGTCAAGTTAAGTGATTTTCCATCATATATATATGATTACGAATTGATGGAAGGTGATTTACTATTTTTGGAAAGTCATGGTTGCAAAGATAGACATGACTTTCTATCTTTAGAGAGCCACACTAGAATGATAAAAAAAATTAAATATTATTCAAGGAAATTCATCCCATAGTTGCCAATTTTCAACACTCCCTCTAAGCTAGAGAGAAATTTCTTTTTGATACTAGGATCTCTGCTATCATTGCTTTGGAACAATGATGTTACAATCTAATGAAGAAGAATCATCATAGGGGAGATACATCCATCGCCCTATACACTCTTGGGGGGATCCACTTGTCAACACATGACAAGGATCTTCGCACAACCAAGAGTCCTCTTTGCTTGGGGGGATCTACTTGTTAACACATGAAAAGGATCTCGCACATCCAAGGCTCATCGCTGCTCGGGGGGTGGGCAGGGGGGGGTAGTCCACTTGTCAACACTTGACAAGGATTTCGCACATCCAAGGCTCATCTTTGCTTGGGGGAATCCACATGTCAACACATGACAAGGATCTCGCACAACCAAGTATCATCTTTGCTTGGGGGGATTCACTGTTCAGAACATGACATGGATCTCCCACAACCAACGCTCATCATCCATGACCAACCTTTCTAGGAAGGGTCACATCCGTTAGTCCAAGTTGCTCTTTGAAAACCAAGAACTTCTCTTTTGGCAAAGGCTTGGTAATGTTGAAGAATCTGCAAATGTAGTTAATGTGATTCTTCTTAGCATGATAACTATTTGTGAGGTGTTTTTCCATTTTTCTTATTCCAATCCTCACTGATTATTATTAGGGTGTGTCTTCATTAGTTCATCAAATAGATACCAAAACAAAGAGACAAGAACACAAGATGTTGGCGTCCTTCCAGGGCCAAAATCTCTCCCTCTTGGAGAGGAAAACCCGCATAAAATTCTTCTTATAGAGATTCCAATTGACGAATACCAAGACCCTTGACAAAATTGACTCAATATTACCTCCAAGATACTTATCACTATCCCCTACACTGTTCGGCCTTCAATCCACAGTCTATAGACTTTATGTCATTGTACTCCTTTAGTTTTCGGTCTCCTTATACCTTCGTTGTCTTGTCATAGTCTTTGGCTCCTCTTCCTCGGCTACTACAGTTCCTAGCAGAGCAGTGCATGGATGGCAGAGATGGTACGAATTGGCAGATGGATTCTGGTGGAGTTCTCCCTAGTTGAGAGGGAGTGTTAAAATTGGCAACTAGGGCCAAACTCCACATGGGTTATCTTATTTATGGCAACTGATATTTTTATTAGATTCCTCTCTCGGAGAGGTGTAGGATTGATCTAAAGATCATCTGATTTTGACATGTACAAATGAAGATATGAATTTATTTATATGATGGACAAATTGTCAAGGTTGGCCAACAAGCAAAACAGGGACACAAGCCCCTAATTCATCCTCAACGTTGCATATAAAAAGAAGGAGCCCTCAAGTCATTTTCACCATCATCTTATCACACATATCTCTCTCTCCTCTTGTGATTGGGCACATTATCCGAGGCGGTCTTCTCTCTCTCCACATGTGTGTACTAGGGTTTCCGTTTGTTGCATTGACTAGTGTTGACCAAGCTATTGGGAGGTTGTTTGACTGTGTTGACCTATTTTGATTTCGGTTTGGGTGAGGAATCTCTATCTAAGCAGGGCGCAATTTTAGTCTCGAAAATCGAGGAGTTTTGACCAGCGTTGAGTGTCGTTAGGGTTGACTGTAGGTTGATTGTTTGACCAAACTTTGATTGTTTTGAGGGTTGTTTCATCTTGTTGTTTGGAGGCCAGAATTGATTGAAGTTGACCGAATCTTTGAGGGTCAAATATGCCCTGTTGACGAGCGTTGACTTTTTTGGTTAGGGCTCTTTTGCTACTGTTATAAATTATCAGAATTTGTAAATTGTACTATCTCTCTCTATTGAACTATTGAAGACTAAAAGAAGATTTGATCAAGGGTTTCCCCACATTGGGGTTTGTCCCTAGCTGGTGCCACATCTTGTGTCCTCTTGTCTTGGTTGGTCTTCTACTGTTTATGTTTATGTTCTATCAACATTTTACTTACATGTTTATGTGATTGCTAAACTGAAATTGATATTGGGCTCATAAAGAAATTGAAGTAAAATTGCTCTAAAGTATAAAACATACCATTGTTGCCTAAAATTAACATATCGAGATTCCAATTGACGAATACCAAGACCCTTGACAAAATTGACTCAAGATTACCTCCAAGATACTTATCACTATCCCTTGCATTGTTCGACCTTCAATCCACAGTCTATAGACTTTATGTCACTGTACTCCTTCAGTTTTCGATCTCCTTATACCTTCGTTGTCTTGTCATAGTCTTTGGCTCCTCTTCCTCGGCTACTACAGTTCCTAGCTCAGGAATAAGTTACTTTAATCATGCCACTGTCTTGAGACAATCCTTCATGTTCTTTTCTATTCTGATGATGATAGGACGGGCTACCACTGAGAGGAGATATGTGTGTATACAGTCTAATGAAAGCTATATCCAGACTTCACTGAGAGTTGTCACTGTGTATATATATAGTCTTCGGAGAGCTATATTAAACTTCATCGAGAGTTGTCATTATGTGTATGTAAGAGGCAAACTCCACTGAGATATGTATCGCCCTTAATCTCTGTGTATTGCGTTACTTCTTCTTCACTGACTGTTCTAAGATTATCCGAAGACTTCTGCCTTTGTAATGCCACTTCATGTGTTATATATATGGGTCAGCATCATACATTAGGGCGACATATCAAGGAGAGCTCTGTCTTTATAAAGCCGACTTGCAGGGGATAGTGACACTTGTTTGGAGCGTAGATCTTTTGACAAGATGACTTTGACAATACCTATGTTAAGACACCAAATCCTAAAGACATCAAGAAAATGTCTTTGACCTATGGTAAACATATCTTGCTCATGAAACCCATGATGCAAGAAATAATAATTGTTTCTTTTCTTTACATAATATTTACAAGTCATAATGAAAACCGAACCTAGTTACATTTTCTTCAACAGGTAAGAATGTCGGCGATTTGGTCATCAGTTGCTATATGATGGAGTCTTACTGCTCTTGTCTGTACCATATATCCCAGATATAGTGATATTTGATCTCAATATGCTTGGACTTGTCATGGAACACAAGGTTTTTTGCAAGTTGAATCCCAATCTTATTGTCACAGTGAATTACTGTAGTATCCAATACTTTCTCAAACAACTTTCCAAAGAGCTTCCTTAGCCATATTGCCTCACAACTAGCTATGCTAGTAGCAATGTATTCTGCTTCAGCCGTGCTAAGGGCAACAAACTTTTGCTTTCTGCTCATCCAAGATATCATGGCAGATCCTAAGCTGAAGCGATACACTGATGTGCTCTTTTTGTCTATAGAGTTACCAACCCAATCGACATCAGATTATCCATGTAGCCTTACAACTTTGGCAATATATCTCAATCCAAGATTGATGGTCCCGTGCAGGTACCTCAACACATGCTTTGCAACAACCCAATGTGCATGAGAAAGCTTAATCATGTATTGACTTAGAGTATTGATTGCAAAACATATAGTTGGTTTAGTGTTCAGTAAGAACATCAGTGCCGCAATCATTTGAGGTACTTAGAAGGATTAGCCAAATTAGGTCCTACAACTTTACCAAAAAACTTCTTGAAATTCCATTGGAGTATTCATGGTCTTACACTTATTCATGCCAAAACTTTGTAGTAGTTTGACAACATATTTTCCTTGAAAGGAAAATCTCACTAGAGTTCTGCCATATCTCTAGGACCCTAGAAAGTAGTGCATCAAACCAAGATCTTTCATTTCAAATTCAAAAGCTAACTCCCTCTTACATTGGAGAATAAGAGGTTCACTACCGGTCATAAATAAATCATCACCATACAATGCCAAAATCAAAGGCATACCTTGGATTGTCTTGAAGTAAAGATTTAGATCAACATTACTTCTAGTGAAACCAAGCATTACTTCTAGTAAAACCAAGCTTCATCAAGGTGCTATCAATGCGGGCATACCAAGCCCTTGGAGCTTGCTTCCAACCATAGAGGTTTCTTCAATGTACATGAGTTTTATGGACATGTACTGAAGACTTGTGGTTGCTCCAGAAATACTTCCTCCTTGAGGAAGCAATGCATAAAAGCAATCTTCACATACATTTGGTGAAGAGACTGTTGTCGCACAAAGTGTCTAGGCACCGCGACAATGCTCAGAGTAAGGGTTGTCACTCTAATCTTTACTCACTCTGTTTAGACTTTCTCCTAGACAAGTCAAGGGGGGTAGTCCCTAGGGGTAAATGAATGAGGATAGCGCGTAGAACACAAGCTCTAGGAGACTTAAGGATGGACAACTTGATGGATGTAAACAAGTCTTGGTTAACTGAGATGGATAGATCAAACAATTAATACAAAAAAGACACAACCACAAGATATAAATGATTTTAGACCAGTGCCTTATATTCAATTAACCATAGACTAAATAAAAACAAGTTACCTAGAGCGATTTATAAATGTGGCGAAAGTGACGATCATGAACAATTAAATGTAAACGCCCAAAACTTTAACATGCAATATATTCTAGCAATTAAATAAGATGAAGAATTTAACTGCTAAGCAATGATCCCAGATCTAGAATTTATCTTTCTCATCTAGTCAATCTTTAGATATGATTAAAAATTTAATTGCACTTGACAATAGAGAAATCACTACCATAAAATTTAAAATTTTACACACACACAAAAGGACACCAAGGGACTTTAGATTAGAATTTAATTATCCTTTAGGTAAATTTTTTAATGTGCTAAGTTTATGAAGCAAATTTAATGTGGCAATTACTATTTTTTTAATGTGAGCAAAAATAAAATCAAAAGTACTTAATTAAATTTAATTTTTTATGGGCCATAGACCACATTTTTTTTTCTTTGTTGTTGTAAATGTGAAGGCACAAATTCCCGTTTTGATTTAATGCCTTAGCAACTCTAAAGTCACCAAACAATTTTTAAATTTTTTAGATTTTTTAATGTTTTAAAGTTTTGTTTATGAAACAATATTAAAAATAGAAAAATGAAGAAGAATCAAAACAAAACTAAAGTCATATAAAACAAGAGTAAAAAAATAAAAATAAAAAAACAAACAAAAAATAAAAAATAAAAAATGAAAAGCCCAAAAAGAAAAATAAAATCGAATTTGTAAAACACTCCTCCCTTACTAAATAAAAATGAAATTGAAAATAAAAAAAGGAGCGAACCTTAATGCATATCAATACAAAAGTTAAAAAAAGAAAACAAAAGAAAACGTGAGTAGTGTTTGCCTGCAGGTCTGGACGCGACAGAAGGGGGTTGCTCGAGGAATGATGGAGGGAGGGACTGCGAGCAAGATGATAGAGGAGATTGGAGTAATGCTTGGGCGTGAAGCCGCAGAAGAGAGGGGGCATAGATAGCAAGAAAAAAGCGAGCTTGGGTAGAGATGGAGAGGGATGAAGGCATAGGCAACAATGGAGTAGATTTGGGTAGCCGGCGGGTTAGATGTAGGGAAATGATGGCATCAAGGACAAGGATTTGCAGCGAGGAGAGCAAGGTTTTGAAGGGATGAGAAAGCAGTGACGTAGGGATTTTAAAGCAGGTTTCGACAGTAGCAGAACTGAAGGAGATCGAGGGTAAGGGCTTTGTTGAGGAGAACAAGGCTGGGGGGAAAGTTTTTGCAGGCAGAGAATAAGAAAGATCCATGGGAAAAGAAGGAACAAGCAACAAGGGAGAAAGGGAGCAGTTAAGGAACTCGAAGCAACAAAAATGCAAGGAAAAGGAGGACAACTAGGGTTGCGGGAGCAAAAAACGCAGAGAAAAGGAAAAACACAGGCAACAGGAGGAGCGTCTTTCCTAAAGGGGTTTCAAGACAACAAATGGTAGCCAAAAGCCCTTTAAAAATTTGCCAGAAAATCCTAGTTAAAAATGAATTATTTATGCTTTAGATTTCCTCTCACAAAACTTATGAAGTCCTTTGAAACCCTTTTAAAAATTTCCAGATCTAAGAATTTTAAAACCCTTGGACTACAAAAAAAAATGAATGATATCCCTACAAAGTGATGTTGAGGCCAGATTTTACCCTCCAGGGCCTAGATCTGGCTTCAAAGAAAAATCTTCTTTTAGATCTGCAACTGCGAATGGCAATAACACCCAGAAACGATATATACAATGATAAAATCTAAAAAAAACCCAAAAAACTCAGATAAATAATTACAAAATTTACAAACTGAAGACTCTAAGTAGCCAGATCTATCATTATGCTGCACAAAAATTGAAAGATTTTTAAAATTTTAAAGGAGGTGCTAACTCGAAACTCTCTTGCATCAATAAAGCAAAAAATCTTATGATAAGCCAAAGATTAATTTAGCCAGGCTCTTTAGAAAATACGAATTGAGAGTTGGCTGTTCCAACTGAAAACTTCCCCTAACACCTAAGGATCTAAAATCAAGATTTCCATGCAAAACTCAATCAAGCCATAAAAAATAGAGCGAGAAAATAATAATAAATTCAGACAAATAGCAGTACAAAATTCAAATTATTATTCAAACCCCAGCGACTGAGCAAGATACTTCTACTCAAATCACTCTTCAGAAGCTATCATGAATGGTTTTAGAAAAAATTATGCATGAAAATAACACATCTTACAATATTCCCATGAAGAGTAACATCAACAAAATATAACCCAAAGTCTTTCTTTATTATCCAGAAAACGATTACACAAGAGGTTCTTGCTAAGCACATGACTCAAAGATCGGATGTATCAACTAACAAATGACTTCCTATTTAAAGATAAATCTTCCAATGGCTACTTCGAGTGATCATCGTCAAAGCAATTTCGACCGTTGATGAAGATTAAAATTTCTTTTAATCTCATTCGTCGAAATATTTAAATATTTGGGGAAATTCGAAAATTTTAATTAAATGCATTTTAATTAACTCAAAAATATTTTTTTGAGATAATTTTCCCAAAATATTGACTTTGACTTAACCCCCAAGGATCAAAGGTTTAAAATTTAGCAAAATAATTAGTTTACCTTAGTCTCGAGACCTTTTGAAAATTTAATTTTTTAGGACCGACGAATTTTGCCTTTGGAGAATTTAAATTACCTAAGACCTATAATTAATTAAATTTTTGACTTAGGATTTTAATTAATTTTTGGCCAGAAAATTTAATTAATTAACCTATGAGGGGATAAATTATTTTTCCAACCCTCATGACACTTTATATCATTATTTTCATATTTTTTTACATCACAAGGGGGGAAACCCATTTGTAATAGACCCTCTCAGACCACCCATTTATGTGACACAAATATAATCTAGCAGATCAAACAATTTGTAATAAAATAACCTAACCAAATAGTTAGATTATTCCCAAATCACTTTTACATAGACTCGATCTAGAACACTAGGACTCGCCTAAATTTCCAGCGACAAAATCCATTCCAGTTCCAGGGTAAGACTAGAGGGGAAAACTCTGCCAACCATCCGAGAATGGATCGGTGAGACAAAAAACCTACCAGAATGGAGATCGTCACTAGAAAGGTAGGTTTACCTAGGTTGTTACATACATGACATGGTTTTACAAAGATTATTTACATCATATACATGCAGAATGGGTTTACATTATAACATGATGATCAAGCTGATGATGATAGCTGGATCACACGAACACATCGATTAGGCGCTATCCTTTTTGCGAAAAAAAAGGGGTGTACTGCTATAGGACGTTGACATGTAGTGGTCAATAGAGCCATCCTTGGCTAGCTATTAGAGCTACAATAGATCGGATGGTGTTGTAACGGGCAACTTGTGTTAAACTTTCATCATAGTCTATTCCCTCTTTCTGAGAGAAACCTCTAGCCACAAATCTAGCTTTACATTTTTCAATACAGCCATCAACACCATGTTTAATTTTATATGACGATTTATAAGATACAACACATTTACCTTGGGGTCTTAGAACTACTTCCCGTACATCATTATGAATGATGGATTTATATTCTTCAGCCATTGCGTCTTTCCAGACTTGGGCCTTTACAACTTCTTCAAAAGTGGACGGTTAAGCTTGAATAATGTTGCTCATGGCTACAATATATCCTTGGAACTGACAAGGTTTCTTAATTTCTCTGAAAGTTCCTATGGGGGCAACATGCTTATCAACATATTGAAGAGTGTCACGAAGCCATAAAGGTTTCCTTTTTAGCAGGAGGATCAAATGGAGGAGGATCCAAAGGATCCGTGGGTTTATCAACAAGATCAATTTCAGGCTCTAGATTTTCTTGTTTCTCAAATGCATCATCTTGACTATCGTCATTAGCAGGAGGAAGAGGAGTGTCCCTTGCTTTTCCAAGAGCTGCATTTTCATCAAATGTTACATCCGTGCTAAACTCTATATTTCTTTGACCATGTACATATATTCCATAAAGTTTAGAATTCTCACACTAATCAACAAACATACCTTTCTTATTTGAAGCTTCTAGCTCGTTCCTTTTCTCTTTTAGGACATGGAAGTAGTTAGGACAAACAAAGATACTTAGGTGCCCAACTTTGGGTGTTTCGCCAGTGAAGACTTCTTCAGGAGTCTTGTTGTTTAGGGCACGACGAGGAGATCTATTTTGGACATAGACAACTGTGTTAGCAATTTCTCCCCATAGAAACTTTGGCAATTTCTGATCATGCAACATAGCTTTGACTGCTTCCATGATAGTCTTATTCTTTCTCTTGACCACACCATTTTGTTCTGGGTTATCTCTTTTCAGATTCCAACATTTTTGCTGAAGTTAATGATATCATTGGAAGTGAACTCTCCCCATTGAAAGATTTGAAGATTTTGATCTGCTTTCCAATTTTGTATTTTTTACTAGAGCTTTGTAATCTTTGAACATGTTAAAAGCTTGACTTCTATTTTTCAGAAAAATAGGCTTGACTTCTATTTTTCAGAAAATAAATCCATGTTTTGTGATAAAATTCATCAACAAAGATAATATAATACAAGTAACCACCAAGAGAAGTTATAGGCTTTGGTCCACATAAATCAAAATGTACAAGATGCAATACCTAACTGGTTCTACTTTTGCTTGAAGGGAATGGTCTCTTCACTTGCTTTCCCCTTGCACACCCTTGGCAAACACCAACATGATCGGATCTGATTTCCGACATTTCGGAAACCATCTTTTTCATACGAGATAATGCTTTGTAGTGCAAGTGAGCGAACCTTCGGTGCCAAAGTTCAATTTGATGATTGATGTCATGGATTAGTTCATGAATAAGTGTTCCATTGGTTTTGTATAGACCTTCACATCTAGATCCAAAAGTGAGGGCATCTCTCATGTTGGATATCGATGGCCAAGTGAGAACCTTACTATTTATGAAAGCAACCTCCATTCCTTTATCTTCTAAAGCTGATATGAACACAACATTCTTCTTTACATCAGGTACATCTAAAACTTTTTTGAAGAGTCAAAGTTTTACCTTGATCCAGATGGAAAGATACGAAACTAGATCCCTTTATGAAATATGTAGAGTTATTTCCAAGAATAGTCTTAAATCTATCTCCCTCTCAACCAGATTAGTGAGTACTTCTTCGTAACCGGTAAAGTGCCTTGAAGCACCACTATCAACCAACCATCACAAGAATTTGCAGGAGATGAACTAGAAAGAGCAGAAACAAGAAAGTGCTCTTACTAAGTCTCAGTTGCATTATTATCATAGCTTTGGTTCCTTGAGGAACGATAATTTCCTTTGCGAGCGGAAGGAGCTTCTCTGCTTCTTCTGTAATTAGATTTGATAGAATGTTTGTTGAAGTTGGATTTTGATGCTCTGTTGTTTTCTGAACAGTCACCAGCATAGTGGCCATGCTTGCGACATTTGAAGAATTGGACTTTTGATAAGTCTCTGGACCATTGAGAGGAGTTTTTGCGAGCAAGCTTTCTCGAATAGTGAATTCGTCTTCTTCCTTTCTTCTTCTTGCCTTTTACAGCGAAGGTAGTAGGTTCTCCCACCTCATGCTTGGGAATTCTCCCTCTGGAAGTCATTTTGCATTCTTGTCCACACTTTGCCAGAAGTTCATCAAATGTAGGAAACTTATCATTGTTGTTGATGGTAGTAATAAAAGTTTCCCAAGAAGAAGGAAGACTTCCAAGCGTAATCAACACCAATTCTTTTTTAGGAACATCTTCGTCGGAATTTGACAACTGATCTTTGATTTTGATATCCTTGAGTTGATTTTTCAAGGCAAGAATTTGACTCAAGTTGTTCACTTGATACATTCTAATTAGTTTGTCATACATTTCTTTGGATTTCTTTAGGTTGACAACAAAAGTGACGAGGTGTACTCCAAGAGAGTCAGGGATACTCTTTTTAGCCTTGGTTTCTCCTTTCTTGAATCTGGGTTTGATAGCAGCATTGCGTTTTCAGCTAGTTCTGCTATGTCTTCCTCAACATACTCAAGAACATCATGTTTCTCAAGAGTAATATACAATTTAGCCTTCCAAGGGAAGAAGTTTGAAGCATCAACAAATTTTTCTTTATTCTTAAAGTAAGAGGAAGACATCTTGATCTTCTCAAAATTTCAACAACAAATAGAGAGAGACAACAAGAGATATATTAGCAGTAAATTGACAACAGAAAGAGTGGACAACACTTGATATTTCAGCAGAAAAATGAGCTACAAGTAGATTGGACAATAATCGGAAAATGAGCTGTAACATGAGTGGACAACAAGCGGAAAATGAGTTGTAAATGGAGTGGACAACAAGCAGAAAATGAGTTGTAAATGGAGTGGACAACAAGCAGAAAATGAGTTGTAAATGGAGTGGACAACACTTGATATCTTAGCAGAAAATAGGCCTCAGAGAGAAAGAACAACAAGAGATTTTCCAACGGAAAATGGGATGGAGTAGTACTATTGTTATTGAGCTTGTCTTCACCAAAGCTTTGATACCATGTTGAAAATCAAATGTTCTATGCTGTTACAATCACTTAAATCTAGAACTTCTTTATGCTGTAATATAAGTTAAGTAATTGTAGATAGAACATAAACCATATAAACCATATGCACAATAGAAGACAACCAAGAACTCAATGAGACACAGAGAAGTTAGGTCAATGACCAGGGCAAAACCCACAAGCGGGAAACCCATTCAGATTCTTCTTCTATTAAAAATCAATTGTTCAACAAAGATACAAAGTGCAATGAGACAATGAAGAAGTTCACCCAAATCTGAAGATTTATGATAGCATTAGTTGATGCAAACGCTGAATCACTTTGGTTCTCCAAGATCTGCTATTGCTCTTCAAGACTTTCTCTCTCTCTCAATCTTCCTCTAGACTCTCCAACTCTCTTTCTCAAGTTCGAATTCTCTTTTCACAAGCACAAGTGTGTCAAGTGAGGATGAAAGGGACAAATATATAGGAAGTGCAAGAAGGTCAAATTCATGAGGGAGTAACTCCTATGCCTTGAGGAGGAGTTACACATTCCAAGATAGGAGTGTAACTTATGGCATAAAGGAGAGAAGTGTAGGTTATGCATTTAGGAGAGAAATGTATCTGATGCCATTAAGGAGAGAAGTGTAACTTATGTATTAGAAAAGGTGTAAGATGATTTTTTTTTATGACAAGTCATTAAAGTGTGTAAGGGATTGTAAGAGTTGCGTAAGAGCATTAAAGAGAGAGAGGAATGAATCCATTAAGAGAGAGAGAGAGTAAAATATGCATTTATTGAGGGGAGTTACATATGATATGATTGAGTCCCATGATTGAGAGACTTGATTTTTTTTTAATAATAATATGATAATATCATAAAGAGGATAATAGTAATATTGATGATTAAGTTAAAATTAAACAATTGAGATTGATTAAGGACAAGTTAAGTGATTTTCCATCATATATATATGATTACGAATTGATGGAAGAAGATTTACTATTTTTGGAAAGTCATGGTTGTAAAGATAGACATGCCTTTCTATTTTTAGAAATCCATTATAGAAAGGTCAAAAATTAAATATTATTCAAGGAAATTCATCCCATAGTTGCTAATTTCCAACACTTCAGGAGGTTGTCGCCTCCTTCCATTGGGAGCCAGTAAATCTTGGGGTTGTAGTTGATAAACCAAAAGTTGTAGCTTCCCTTGTAATATAAAAATATTGTACATTATATATATTGTGACCACTGGGGAGAGGATCGTGAGCAGATATGGAAATGGAAAGCATCTCTTCAAGAACAATTTCAGGTTTTGATGGAAATGATGATCCACTATGGAGCAATTGTATGGAAACCTATTTGAAGTCTTTAGGAGTGGATTTTTGGCTTTCCACCATAAATGGTTACAAAGTTCCTAAAAATCCTCCAACTGATCCTGATGAGAAGAAGTTGTTCATCTGTAATTCAAAAGTTTTTCATAACATCATGGGTGGGTTGTCAAGAAGAAACCAAGGACTTGATCAAGATGACAATGGAAGAATTACATAGCACTCTTACAACATACAAAATCAGAATAGATACAGAAGACGAACCATCATCCAAAGAAGCAACTTTTAAAGCCACAAGGAAGACAAGAAACAAAGAGCTCAAGGTGGAAGGAACTCCAAACAATGATTTAGATGTAGAAGAAGCAAATTTCATCAGGAAGCTAAAAAGGGGAACATGAAAACACAGGTAAGTTACCTTTAAATGCTTTGAATGTGGTAAAATATGTCATTATGCTAAGAGATGCCCTTTTAAGGAAAATAAAAGCTTTCACAAGAAAAAACTTTATTCTAAAGAGAACAACAACTCTTCAGAAGAAAGTGATACAAAAGAACCTGATGCAAGAGAAGTTTTCTTCATAACCCAAGAGAATCAATATGATGACTGTGAGGGCGAATAGGGCAATGATTTAAATGATGAAGAACCAAATATGAGAATAGATTCTTTTCGGGGACTCAGAAAAAATTTAGAGGCCGAATAGGAAGATGAAGATTATCAAGAAAAGTTGAAGAATAGTGAAAAGGAAAATGCCTTGCTTAGAAATAAAAGCATAGAATTGAGAAACTTTCTTGAAAAGCGTGATGATAATTTGTCTCTTTAAAAGTTCATCTTGAAGAAGCAAAAAGAGTTGAGGAAGTGACGAAACCCAGATGAAGAAGAATGGAGAACAGCGTAAGAAGCTTGAAGAAGAACTTGTAACATTGAAAGCTGAAGTTGATAAGTGTAACAAGAACTTGAATAGCTCACTAGTGTTGGCTAACATTCTTAGCTTTCAAAGATCTCTAATTGATAAAACAGGTCTTGGTTATGAAGGCACATATTCAAGCAAGGAAGGCACAAGATCCAAGACTTTGAAGGAGGAAATTAAAGGGGAATTTAGAAATGCTGCTACTTCAAGAAGTTCTGTTGATGTTCCCAAGAACATCCAAGATCAACAATGGATTGAACCACCTTCAAGATAGAACAAATTTAGAAGATCATCCTACTCTCCCAAGTATAAAAATATTTTTCTTGGTTGTTGTTACTCCTACGAAAATTTTGGGCATAAAGCAATGCATTTTAAAGTCAATACAAGATACAATTATGCAAGAAGCAGGAATGATTATGGAAGGAACAAATCAGGAAATGTTCATGGATCTAGCAATAGAAACTACATTCCATTTGAATCAATAACGAATTAGAATATTGTGTGCTATAAATGCAATAATCTTGGTCTCAAGGCACAAGATTGTAGGCTTGAAAATGCGGCAATCATAGAAATAGAAAAGCCAATTTTGAAATGGGAAAGGAAAAAGAAGGAATGTTGCAACTTAGCATTGATTGATGAAGATAAAGAAGATGAATGGTATATAAATGGTGGATGCTTGACACATATGACTGGAGATAGAAACAAATTTGTCAGCGTAAAAGCAAAAGTGTTGAAAAGTACCGAGTTAAGGTCTTCTTGACTCGTGCCTTAGTCAAGATGACCACAAACAAATTTCCTTAGCATGCATGAGTTACTAGAAATCAGGACGAGTCATGAGGCAATTAAATTATTCACTGAATATGGAGGCTCAGTGTTGCTTGTCTCCAAGTGCTAGTTTATTTTTGGAAAGGGATGAGTGTGAGTCTCAATGTCTAATTGAGGCTAGGACGAGTTACAAGAATCAATTTGACTCAGTTAACTAATCAATCACAAGTCTGAGTTCTAAAATTAACTTGCCAGATTTAACATGATTGAAAAGCTTATAAGGAGGACGAAGATACTTTTGTAATTCATTCTTGTATGCAAAAGTTGTGTTGCTAGGAGAGTGTGTAAGGGGAAGCTTATATGTAGGTCAAAGGAGAGAAGTTCCTTGCATAAGTGCACTGAGATTTAGGGGTTAATTCCTAAAGAATAGGGGTTTGTTCAACATTAAGAAATAGGAGATTTCCAATAGGGCTGAGACTGCGCAAGTAAGGAGGAGCTAGTTTAGTGTTATTTGTTGGGAGTTTCAGCTAAGGATTAGTAGAGAGAACTAGTTTGTTTTTTCTATTGAAACAATATTGCCTTGTAAAATAAATCTGATTGCTCAGACTTTTCTCAATAAAATTCTACAACTAGTAGAGGGTTTTCCTAGTAGGGTTCCCTAGAGAATATTTTGCGACTATGTTTTAAATTTCGTTGCAAATTTTTTAGTAGAGAAATTCTGGGTCTTGGTGAATCGAACCTAGTTTTAGTAGGTTCATCAAGCAACATTTGAATTTCAAGGACATTATACATGGTATTAGAGCGAGGAACAAAATAAAGACCAACACAATTTGATTCATACATCATAAGAAAAAAATAGATCGAGTAGAAGGATGTCTAATATGAGGCAGCCACAATGCCTTAGGTGCATATCTGAAGTGAAACGAGCCCGAGTTTGATAACCTTCTTGTGTGTTTGGATAATCGAGATAGGGCAGATGTTGGCTAGAGTTTAAAGGCAGATTTTGTGTGTGTTTTGGGTTGGTAATTCTATAGCATAGAAGGCAGGGCTCAAAGGAAGGGAATTGTGCAGGTGATTGAAGGGATATTTGATCGACAAAGGGACAGTGCTGTAGATGCCATAGGGTGCCCTAACCAGGGGTTGAACTTCACTGGTTGGTGCATAGGCTCAGGGCAGAAAGAAGTTTCCTTTATGAGCTATGTATGTCTTTATATGTTGGTGAATATTTCTAGTTTGATGTGTCTAGGTTGGACAACTTGTAGATTAGTCAAGTACAATATTGTGGAGGGCTGTTAGTGGATGATTTGGGCCCTAAGTTCAGCCTATTGTGAAGGACAAGGTTGTTAGTGGGTAGGTGCTGGAGAGTTTTCCGAGTAATTAGAATGGTGTTCCAAGGGTTGAGATTAGATCACTATTTAGAGGGTGCCTCTAACTTTGTTCCATGGAAAGGGAGGATCGTGATAGTTTTCAAGGATAATTGTGTGGGAGAATTTGTGAAGTAGGCTATACCACCACCACAGGATCCCCAACAGTTGACCCAACATACTAAGAAAAATATCAAGGTGAGGAGGATTATTTTAGAAGGAGTCAAAGATCATATAGTTCCTCATATCCATGAGAAGAAGACAACTTTTGAGATGTTCAAAACTATTTTAGATCTATATCAGAGTACTAGTGATACCAGGAAGCTTGCTCTTAAGGAGAAGTTAAGGAGTATCCAGATGAGCGCTGGAGAGCCCATTGTCACATATTTGCCCAAGTTCACTTAGGTATGAGATGAGCTGGGTGGTGTGAGCGTGACTGTGCCAGACCATGACCTTGTGAGTTTTGCTCTTCTAGGACTTCACAAGTCTTGGTATGGTTTCTAAGATGCAATAAGTGGCAGAGAAAATTTTCCCAATTGAGAAAGGCTATGGATTGATTGCGTTCATGAAGAGATCTAGAGAGGGACTAGAGATGGTAGATCGATTAAGATAGAGGACGAGGAGAACTTTGCCCTGGCTCCTTCACTGAGATCTTCACCTTGTGACTATGTCTCCTTCTAGATTGAGATCATAATTATGCTAAGATCATGATTGCACCTTGAAGTATGTCAAGACTATGTGTGCTATACCGAGATCATAATTGAGATCTTGACTGCATCTGGAGGTATGCTGAGACAAAGTGTTCTCTCCCTGCACCGAGATCATCCTTGTCACAACTATGCCAAGACTGTACCTCTGTGGTACCCATCCGAAAGTGTCTCACTGTTTTTGCCATCCGAAATTTCAGAGGTGTATATGCGAAGATCTCAGGCTTGTACCCATCTGAAAATCTCAGACTTTCTCTGCTGTACCCATCCGAAGTGACTTACTGTTTTGCCATCCAAAATTGCAGGGACATATGTGAAGATCTCACTGTAATTACCACCGAGATTTCAGAGGTATGTCGAGATCCTGAACCTTCCCTTTTGCGCAGACCCTAGCTGGGTATATATAGTGGTTTGTCCTCCATATTTAGCCGACATGAACCAACGAAGAGGTGTGTCATTTCAGGTGAGACGACATGAGTGTATTTAATTCCTTTTGCAGGCCGACATTAAGAGGATTGTGCTTGTCTTTTTGGAGGGCTTTTCTTGACACTAGGTTGACTCATATATATTTTACATAGGCTCAAGAAAAGCTCTCCATACCTAACATCGACTCTTTGACGCTAATAAATCCTAAGGCTCTCAATGGGTGCCACTAATAAATAAACCTCTTGCTCATGAAACCCGTCCAACAAGGCATACAAAAATAATTTTATTTCTTTATTTCATCATTTACAAAGATCATGTCATTATGAAGACCGAACCTAGTTACACTTTCTTCAACAGTCTCCTTATCTCACCTAGATCTTTTGTTTGATGAAAGCTTATCAAGTATGATAGATCCATACGAAGAAGCCTATGAAGGGGAAGCCATAGTAGATTTTGAAAGAGAGCTTATATTTGCTCTAGAATAAATTGAGCACATACAAACCGACATAGAAGAAGCAGGTAAAAGAGAAGACATTTTGACATGGCATCTTAAAGAAAAATCTGAGGACTTGAACAAGCTACAAGTAGAATTTGATCAATAAGAAATAAGGTTTAAAGAAAAAATTATTTCCTTGAAGACCCAGTCAGAAGATGCAAGAAGAATTGAGGAAGTTACCAAATGCAAGCTAAAGAAGAAAGAAGAAGATTGCAAGAAGCGTGAAGAAGAAGTTGTATCATTAAGGGTTAAATCTATCAAGCTTAGTAAGAAGTTGAAAAGCTTGCAAGGGCTAGATAACATTTTCACTTGTAAAAAATCAAGTACATGTGAACCTTCAAGCAAAGAAGATGCAAACACCATGTCCCCAAAGGAGAAATTCAAAGAAAAGCTTGAAAGTGGAATCTTTGTCCTCAAAAGGCCAAGTGAAAATCAGAAGAAGTGTGAGGTTGCTAATCCAAGAAGATTCTCATGAAGATTCCTTACCAAGATCAAGAAAAGTCTAGACGTCCTCCATGACAGAAGAATTTCAAAAAATCATCACAGCAACTCAACTAATGAAGATACCCAAGGATATTTTTCAGTTATGCTATTCATGTACAAATTTTGAGCATAAAGCTAGGGATTGCAAAGCTTGCAGTAGGGCTAACTAGAAAGGATATCTACAAAACCCTAGAAGATTGTTTGCAAGTATACAAGTCAGAAATCCTAATGGATTCCCTAGCAAAAGGTACCCAACATTTGCTCCATCATTCAGGTACAACACAAAATGCTTTGAATGCCATAAATGCAGATGTAACATGAAGTGGACTCCTAAGCAAACTAGGCAAGAATGCAAATCTAGTACGGTTTGGAGAAGAAAACATGTCGAGAAAGCAAAATAAATGTTGTCAGGGAGCAACCCAATAAATGCAAGACACCATTTGCCATTGATGTCAAATGGGTAGAGAGAAAGAGTAAGGAAGTGAAGCATAGAGATAGGGGGGCATGAGTATTGACATCAATGACAAAGGGGGAGATTGTTGGAAATATTTTTAGTGATGTCAAAGGGTGAATGAGCCAAGGTATGGTTGGTGATTTGCATGCACAAATCAAGTGAATTTTTGGTACAAAGACTTCCTAGTTTGGTAGCCCTTGTCTTACCATTTTGTTTGTAAGGTGGCACACCCTGTGGGTTCTCTTGGTTGGAGAAATATTGATGTTTGAAGTTTGATGCCTCAAAGTGGATGAGTTTAGCACCAATATCTTGCCCCTAAATTTTGTGACCTTAAATGTTTATTGTGGCATCGATCGAATCCCATGGCTCCATAGACAACGCTGAAAGGAAATATTATTAAAGGAAAAAGATTAATTTTTTAAGTTGACTAATCCTTCTTGAAAAAGTCGGTGCGATCAAGAATATTAGCATGGAAAAAATTCAAATAACACATGGGTAGGTTGGCCCCAATCTAAGATCCCTCAAAACAAACATTTACATAACCTTAGCCGCGAGCTATTCAAGTATAAATTCACGATCTAGAGAAGCATCGAACAAGAAGTAAGTGGGGGGTTGAATCAATATTTTCCTTTTCTTTACATTTAAGTATCAAAAGTAATAACCAATAACATCACATCAATAAATACATAAGAATTATATGAACAATTTATTTATATTACAAGGGAAGCTACAAATTTTGGATTTACTAGCTACAACTGGAAGGGCTACAACGTCAAGAAATTTATGAGTGAAGGTCGAAGATCCCTGTCATATTGCTGAAGATCGAAAGGCCACAAAATCTACATCAGAAAGACCAAGTTTGTATGGGTCTCGAATCCTTGAAGTATACCCTGTTAACAAGGAGAAGTCTTGGGACCTTGACTCCACTCAAAGACATCTCAGTGATGGCCTGTTCAATAATAAAAATCTGGTAATCCAAACCTATAAAGAGACTAGTTTGTGGATGAAAAATGATTTAGTTATGGAAGACACTATCTATACTCAAGAATGGAGATTGCCTTTATGACAAGCTTGAAGAAGAAGTGATAAGGACTGAAAATTCACCTTCTAAAGTTTGAAGTCTGAAGGTTCAATGGCCTTAGCCAGTTTGAAAAAATTGTCTTGTTTGAAGAAGTTCATTCTTAAGAAGCCAAGCTTGTGGTATTTCGAAAGGAACAATCAAAAGGGAGTTTGAAGTCTTCTCTGTCCAAAGATTTGAAGCAAAGCCTGAAGTTAAGTGCTAAAGTTGCTAAGACTGCTATGTCTTGTATTACTCCATTGAAAGGTGTGTGGCTATCTCAAATCAAACTGTTGATTAAAAATCTTTAGGTAGAATGTTGAATTACAAAGATTGCAATTTGTTGACATGAACCTTAAGTCAGTGGTAGATCCGATATTATAACAGTCCAAAGATATTGGATGAACACGCTGTTACGAAATTCTTAGAGAATTGATGTCATATGTGCTACTCTGGAAGAATCCAATATGCTATAGATCTGAAGGATGTTGTTTGAATATGAGGCATATCTATACAAAGATCAACAAAGTTGGACATTTGTGGATCAAGAGGTATGTATTAATTCTTGATGATCTTGTACGAAAACTTTGAGGAATGGTTGAAAGACTCTTCAACATAATGCTATGTCACTGAAAAGTAGTCCTGGAAGAAACCATTAAAGGACAAATATGATAAAGTTCCTCCATGAATATTCTTTAAGGAAATATTGTGATATGAAGATTGTAACTACTATTCCAGCCGTAAGAGAGGATAATAATATCTATTCTATGATTAATGGATGATCAGTTTTTGAAAGCAGGAAATCACTGTCATATAGCCCTTGTTAAAGGAATGTTGATTACAATTGAAAAGAGGTGAAGTCCCTCTTCAAGATCAAAGTCATTTACTGATCCAATATTGTCCCCATCATGAGATGAATTTGTTGAGGTCAGATAGGCCACTGTGAAAGACCTTGCATCTACTAATGGTATGGGTACTTGATTTCATTTTTTGCACACTAAATGAAGACCTAAATTATGTTGCTACAATGAGAAAGTAGAGTTGCTTGGACCAAGGACAACTTGTGGACAAAAAATGACGAGTTTCATCACTAATGTAAAGTGCATGACAAATCTAGGGTGTTGACATTTATTGGAAATCAACGATTTGAAGACCCCTCTAAGGAACAGGGATTGATAAGTAAAACCCTTGGGTAAGGGTAGACCAAGTGGTTGAGGTTGGCTATTAACTCCCTCACCACTTGTTCGATTCCCTGAAATGACATGCTTAGCCTGTATTGATTAGGTTCAAGGAATAGATGGCCCCAGGGATTTTTCACTCTATTCATGGTCAATACGGAATGACTCAGCTCTTGCTTAGTCATTACTATTAAAAAAACTAGGGTCTATGAACAAAGCCTTAGGATTGATTATTTCTTTTGAAAGAAGAAACCCTAGCTGCTGCATGGAAGCAATGTCATCATGATGTGGAAGAAGTTGATTTGCAAGTTGGATGTAAGAAGGGTAAGATCAAGATGGCGCTGACATGTTCTCAAAAGATAAGTATTTTGTATCTCTCTTTCCTAATTATTAGTATTATTGTCTCTTGTGTTTGCATTTCTTGCTTGGTTGTATTCGTTCTTCCTTGGCCTCTTATTGAGGATTGCAGGTACATAATGAAAGCTGCCAATGCTATGGAAATAGATGAAAATATTGGAAGATTAAAGTAAAGCTTGTGACAAAAAAACTTGTGTTGAGAGATGTTGCATTGGATGAGCTCTGGACTCAGAGGGTGCAGATAGATGAACCATATTGAAGCTTGTTTTTTTGCCGAAAATAAGTCAGTTGTGACTTCCAAGATGAAGATTGCTAGAAGTACAAAGTAGAGGATTGCCTTAGTAAAAGGGTGAAGACTATGAAGTTAGGCACCTTGAGATTGAATTGATATTTGTTGAATAGTGATGTTGAACCCAATTTGTACTACAATGCTGTTGAAGATGAGCCCTTTATTTTTCTGCTATATGCCGTTGACATGTTTCCGACAAGGGTTGAGGACCTGTTGCTGCACAAATTAGCAGGCATTGTAAAGAGGCAAAAGCTAGAGGGCACATCAACACTTGAGACATAGGCCCACTGTCACAACAACCCAAGTCCCTTACACTTCTCGGAACCACTGAAATTCTATTGCAGCAACTGGAATTAATTCTTCTAACTGATAAATTGATTATTCAATTTATTGCTACGACAACAACGAAATAATCACACTGCAATCTTCACAAATAAAAATACCGGAAGATATATTGGAAACTGAGAAAACACTGGAGCACATACAACATTATAACACCGTTATTTTGGACTAAATTCCCTTGGAAAACCCAACTTGGGAAAACCGATGCAGCAGTTGAGGGTTTTTATTATTAAGCAGTAGTGAGAGATTCTGAGTACAATAAATATCGCCAAACTGGTGAATCTATCTAAGAGAAATATTGGCAAAAATTGAGGGATTTTACCCTCTCTCCAAGCAATCCCGACTCTGTTTGGCCTCTGAAATAACTAATTGTCCAAGTGGTATGCGCAGGCCCTGCGCCACACTAGCGCTGCCTACCATACGCATTGCAAGAATCGACTGCCAATCTAGTCGTCCTCCCTGCAGCTAACTGGGAAAATGCTTCCCCAGCCCTTTGGAAACTCTTCCCGGCCTCTGGAACTGAGAACATCTTCCTCTTCTGCTAGATCGAACTGCTCTTCTGAAGCATCTACGCAATCCCTACAATGCTTCCTAAATAAAATCTTGGCCTCCTCTTTCTGACTCTTTGAAACTGGAAAAGTTCCTCCAGACTCACTGGATCTGCCCCTCTGTCTCTGCTTCCCTTCTTTGGCTCAAACTCTTCCGAAAAACTGCCATTGCTCTCTAGAAAAATCGAATTGCCCAAGAAATTGATCTCAAGTGTGTTCCTCCATCTATCCAACAACTTCTTATAATCTCATTGTGGGACTCCAACGACCAAGATTAAACCTTAATCAATGGTTGAGAATTTTCCTAGTCGATCCATGTGAGTTTCTAGAGAAATCTCACCTCCCTCAGTTAATTCCTATTAATTAATCATTTTCCCTAAGTTAGACTTATGAAAAATTTAATTACTGATTAATTAACTTCATTAAGGCATTTCTAGGTGGATTTCCCTGGTTATGGAGTCCTAGTGTTTCTTAGTCTCTTTGACAACTGTGAAGACTAGAACACCATCTGATGCAACAGAAACTAACATGGAAGGGTTCACCAAAAGTATGGGCTTTGGGAGAAGCTAGCTACACAAGACCTAAGATTGAGATATGTAACGAGATATAAGTACATCTAAGGTCAAGGTATACAAGAGAAAGGAAATGTAAGGTTTACTTCAATGAGTACTAAAGTGCATGCCTTCAAAGAATCCCCAAGTTGAAGGATTAGCTTCTAGGGTTCCCTCTTGATGTGATTGCTAGGACATCAAATTCACAGAGATTCCACCATGGGAATTTCTCCAAAACTTGAGGATCCCTAGAGGAGACACTAAGGAAGTATCTTGTCCAAACGAAATTCAAATTGCCTCCTGTTGAAGAATCTAGGGCAAAGTAGTGTAGTGTGATTCTTCGTTACTTGATAGCAATTTGTGGAGTCTTTTTACTTTTCTTGTTAGCTTATGCTTCTTCTTCTTCTTATTAGTGCATATGTGTGTAATTCATCAAACTGCTACCAAAACAAAATGACAAGAACACAAAGTTTGGCTCTCTGCCAGGGACAAAACCTCTCCACTCTTGAGAGGAAAACCCTTGGTAAATTTTCTCTTATTGAAGCTTCTTATTTGAACAACTGCTAAACTGTAGACCCTTGACTAGGATATCCTCCAAGTATAAGTCAAGTCCTTTTTTTTGCACTATCACTTCCGACACATCTTCAGACACTTCTTCTGACACTATGTCTTCCAACACTTCGTCTTCCAATTAGAGCCCTTTTTATTTTAGAATGATGGGCTCCTTCACTAGGTTTGTGAGTCCTTGGAGGCTTGATCTCTCACCCAAACAAAGAGCTGTTAGCTGCTGTCATACCCTTACTGCACCTCGCACGTGTGACTGATTCTAGTCCTAGAAACAATCCTCTTCTTCCTCAGCTTTCTCTATTCTTCCTTAGTTTGCAAGGGTCTCTCCTTCGCTTTAGAGGGAGGCCTTGTAGACCTTAAATTCCAACCCAAACAATGATGATACTTAAGCGGGACTACACAACCAAAATCAGGTTTTCCCATGTAGTACCACTCCTAAAGGTGATAGCCAATAAAGGTGATCCCATGAGACTAGGACTTAGGATCAACCTCCCAGTTGAGGTAAAGGAACAAGAGTATAATTGGAGCCCACCCTTCTTCCAAGTTACCCAATATTCCATGCCTAAATGTGCCCAAGAAAAACAAGCACAAACACCCAATTACATAATTGAAAATCATACCTTTGGGATTGGATGGGCCACCTTCAAACATACAATCATGATAGATGAGCGAGGGTACACAATGGCTGGCTTAGGTGGTGGAGAATAGTAGCACATGAAAGCTAACAGGTGGCTGGCAAGGGCCTGCTAGGTACCGATTGCTGACTAAAGACAAATCTAGGAGAAGATTTCTCCTATAAGGGTCACCCATTGGTGGTGTGTAATGGGACCTATTTGTCCAAGTGTAAGAGGGCGCTGATTTTTAAATGAAGGATCTGGGTCTAATGCATTGGATTAGAAGTGTGACAAAAGATTGGTGAAATCCTTGTTGCTATCCTTCTGAAATTTGGCATGATGGACAGTGAGTCCATAGACACTCCCATGATGATAAATTTGAAGACGCTGTGAGACTCTGATTTTGACTTGGTTGATCATGTTGATTGGCTCGTTGAACTATCTACTGCATGGATTTGCAGATTCTGATTGTTCAACTTGTTGTGAAGTAGTTTAGCTTTGAAAGTTGTTTGTTGGTTTGTTTGATCAGGTGTTGGAATCGACAATGATATATTGTGAAAATCAACGTTGTGTGAAGCTTTATGAGAATCTGCCTTTTCATGATAAGTCGAAGCACATTGAGATCAGTGTCACCATATTTGGGATGTTGTCCAAAGAACGCTGTGGGACTCAAATACATTTCTATTGATGAATAGGCTGCTGATGTTTTGACACAACCACTATCCTGGATGAATTTTGCTTGCTTCCCCAAGAATCCTTGAGTGGCTGAGAATTCCTCTTGGAGAGAGAGAGCATTGAATGTATAACATCATGAGAATAATAATCTTCTTTGGGTTTGGCTGAGAAACCATGGTTTATACTTGGGAATGTTGTCCTGATTACTCCCTAAGGTCATTGAGTTTGACCGAAAAACCTTATGGTTGAGGAATTTGGTTCTGAGGCTTGAAGTGCTTCCTTAGGTCATTGTATTTCACTGAGAGACCATATGGTCGGGGAGACTCTTTTGACATCGAGATTGGGATGCCTCCCTTGGATCGTGGATCGAGAGACTATATAGTCAGGGAGTTTGATATTGAGATAGGGATTCCTCACTTAGGTCATTGGGCTTGACCAAGAGACCTTTGTTTATGGTTGGGGAGATGGACCCTGTGTACTCTCTAGGTCATTGGGTTTGACCAGGAGACCACTGGTATGGTCAGAGAGTTTGATATTGATTATTCCCTTGGGTCATTGAGTTTGACTGAAAAACCTTATGGTTGGTGAAGTTGTTTATGAGGCTTGGAGTGCTCCCTTAGGTCATTGTATTTCACTGAGAGACCATATGGTCGGGGAGGCTCTTTTGACATCGAGATTAGGATTCCTCCCTTGGATCGTGGATCAAGAGACTATATAGTCAGGGAGTTTGATATTGAGATAGGGATTCCTCACTTAGGTCATTGGGCTTGACCAAGAGACCTTTGTTATGGTCGGGGAGATGGACCCTGTATACTCTCTTAGGTCATTGGGTTTGACAGGAGACCATTGGTATGGTTAGAGAGTTTGATCTTGATTACTCCCTTGGGTCATTGTGTTTGATTGAGAGACCAGTGGTCTTGGTGGGGGAGATTGATGTCGAGTTCTCTCTCTTGAGTCATTAGTTTTGGCTGAGAGACTTGTGGGATGGTTGCAGAGATTGACATTGATTACTCTCTAGGGTCATTGTGATTGACTAAGAAACCATTACATATGGTTGGAGAGTTTGGCCTCATGAACGATATTTATTGATCCTTGAGTCAGTTGGTTTCTGACCTTTGATGCCATTGGTTTTGGCTTATGGGATGAGCTTGAAGCTATCAACCTTTCCTTATGATGAGATTTTTACATTGATGGAGAGAATGAAAAGTACCTCCCTGGCTAAGAGGGTGCGTTATCATCTTGACGTTATACTCTTCATTAACCATGTCCACAAGTTACAAGTTCTCATTTATATAGCATGTAAGGGTGCACATAACCAAAATAGCATTGAGTTGAATCCGTCTCTGAACTGAAAATACATCAACAAATAGGTTCTAGATGGCCTTTAGCATCCAAAAAATCATGCTACAACAAATAGCGACATATCATCAAAATCATTGCATATCTTGGGATTTTTGTCATTAATATCACCCTCTAAGAAATTAACATAAGATAAAAAAAATGTAGCATGTCAAGTCAAATTTTTGTTTGAGAGATGGGTACGTTTTTAGTAGGGTCATGATAGAGGAGTTCAACAACTGATGCCCCTAACATCAATGTACATAGAGGGCTTGGTGCTCTTGATTAAATACGAGTCCCATACCCTAGTACATGACAAAATCCAATGAAAACATTGCGCTCCCCCCAACCTGGAACCCTGAAAAACTGATATGTCTGCTGGATTTTGAGTGAGGTCTAAAATTCTACTTTCTCCATATGAAATCTAATGAGGTCGAAACTACTCCCAAACATCCTGAGTCATTTCATGGTAATATTAAAAATTTAAGTCATCCTTTCTACTTTAAGAATTTAGCATTACCATGAATTGCATATCAATACTACGGCCATAGGCTTGAACATTAGGTTGCCATACTCAAAAACTCTTGTTTCTTTGAAAAAAATTTGCATTTGGAACATCTTTGTGACAAAAATTTTGTGAAAAAACTAGGGAGCAATTCGAAGGGGAGGGGGCCAATCCCCCACAACCATGCTCCACCCAACAAGCATCTAAAGAAGCAATCTAACTTTTTCTACATGCTAAGACACCAAGTCAATGTAGAAGGCCTTTTGTATCTATAAAACAATAACAATTGCACTGTTAACAATAATGATAAAATGATCTCGACTGAATCATTATATTACTTGTCATCCATTTTGTTGCTTTTAGAGTGGAAAAAGTGTGGAGCAATCAGCGCATAGGACCATTTTTACCGACGAGATCTAGTTTGGCAAATTGGGGTCTGAAACTTTCCAGTAGTTTGAGGCACCAAATGGCATTATTTGGGGGTAAAACTTTGCTGCTTAAGTTCAACACCCTTTTGCACTATTCTGCACACAGATACTTTTCCAATGGCGCAAGAATCACCTCAACCATAGTTTGTATGCAAACGTTTTACTACTTAGAAGTTGACCTTCCTATTTTGACCACCATAATTCAAGAGGATGCCGCATTAGTCCACTTTACTTATGAATGAGGGGCTAGCCACACGATTATGATGAAAAATACTCTAGAAGAATCCATATTGTAACTCTCTTTAAGAGTTGGAGTCAAATTTAACTACTAATAGGCTATTGGGTGATGTTATAATCAGACCACTAGGAGGGAAAAGGGTTCCATTCTATTGAAACACATTTTTATTGCCTAGATGAGTAGAGTAGCCGAGAGTGGAAAGGGAGAGAGCAAACAAGGAGGATTCGAGCATTGTAGCAGCCCATGTGTCACATGCCTCAATCTTTGTACTTGCATACTTTTTCCATTCATAGAAAGAAAGCAGAGCAGCCTCACCTTTCAGCGGGTTTTTCTCCCATAAGGGTTTCCCAGGATATATTTTGTGTTAATTTGTGGTTTGTGAGTTACTATTTCGCTGTTCTCTATGTTCTGCATAATTATAATTTGTATGCATACGCCATAAACAATAATTAACAGATCTAGAAATCTAAGAAGAAATAAACACTCATAGTGTAGATTTCAGATTTTCTAATATATTTTAGTGGGTCTGTTGTGACGAACTGTCCAGTTGAATATCCACAACAGTTTATTGATTATAAGACAAATTGAAAATATTGACTCTATGATTCTTTTGTCCTAACATTATTCGTTATGAGTGTCAACTGAATGTTATTGATTCAATACTGCTGAAACAAATTGAATATATTAATGGTATGTTTTCTTTGTTTACATTGTTTGTGATCTGTCTCAAGTTCTCAACTAAATTGTTCTTTCAAGCAGCATTTCGTATTGTAGATATTCTCATTTTATGAATTTTGAACCAGTCTCTTCATTTGAACTCTGTTATTGGTATTAATCTTTCTCTATTGTTTAGCAGGCCACATATTTCTTAGTGTACTGATAGAAAATCAGCATAAATGAAAGAGTTAAAAGTTAACTTTGAAGTTGATTTGATTGGATTATTTTAGCTCAGAGAGAAGGGACATGTGAAGCCGGAAAGCTCCTTTGATGCAAAGGAAAAATCCCTTATTAGGCTGGCAACCAAAGGAGGTACCTCCATGCATTTCTGGTGGTCTAAAATGTTTACCAAGATTGAATTTTTGGGAATTTGCTCTTTTTATACTGATACATTGCATGTTCGTCCTTCTCCTTGCATTTGGTACTGCTTCATGGAGTACAGTGGTGAAACTATTTAATGCTGTGAGTAACTTAAATCCTTAATTAGCAATTCTAAATCTGTAACATATCTATCATTTGCTACTGGTTAAATGTTGCACCTTTTCAAATACATAAAGTTATTTTCAATGACATTCAGCATTTATTTGCTAAATAAAATGTTTGCTTTGGGAAACAGGTTAGTAAGGCACAGAGTGTTCAGGCTGGATTTGATGTTTCGAAGTCCAAGGATGCAAAAGGTATATTTAGCTACTCTTTCATCATAAATTTACATAGAATACTTACATAATTAATTAAATAAACCTTTTTCATGTTTTGCACTGCATTCCTCTGTTGTCTTCATCACCTGCTCCCATTAGTTCTGTTGCCTTTTAACTTCTGAATGTGAGCTTAGAAAATCTCACAAATTTTGAAATTGATTTATGATAAATACTGATATAAACAAATATGGGAAGATTAGTAGTTTTGAAGGAAATAATCTAGATCACTGCACACATTTTGCTCTTTCAAAGACAATAAGCTGCCATCCTCAATCTGGTAAAGTTAATAGCTCTGAAGGAAATAATCTAGATCACTGCATAAATTTTAGCCTTTCCCAGGACAACATGTGGCCATCCTTTACAAGATCTTCACCATTGTAAGTACTAGTGATCGGAGTATATATGCAGTAAATAGACACAAGCTCATTTCCATGTATTAAGTCTTACATGCATTCTATTGGTAAAATGGTGAGTGCAAAAGCTAGTATAAAATCTTTTTTCATTTTACAACTTGCAAAGATTCACTTTTCATTTGCTCCTGAACGCCTTCTTGTGATGTTTAGGATTGAAAACATTCCTGCTTGTTACAGATTCACACTTTTTCCTTTTTCTCCTGGTTGAAATGAAGGGATGGAACTCACAAATCACTCTGGTTTAGCTGCATCTAGGCCATGACCAATAGCTGGACATAACATCCTTTTCAGGGGCTGATCAGGACAGAAACCAAAGTGGCACTATTTTAGGTTAAATCACAATGTTCTGTATGTAGAAAACGGACTGTAGGCCGAACCCGGTTTCAAGTTTTTGTGAAATCACACCAGTTTAATGTCCAACCCAACATATTTTATGCTGCTGTGATAAACAATAATATTTCCAAAACTTGAAACACATGAACCTATTCTACTCTTTCATTTTTGCTGAGAATAACACAGATATTCACAATTTAACACAGGAGATTTTTGTTCCAATGACCCTGGAAAAACCTTTAAAGGAAAAATAGTGAGATAGAAAGAGATTTTTATTTCTTATCAGAGAAATTATTACTGAAATAAATGCAATGCACACGGTCAGCTTATCTCCCTGATTTCATGCTTAGAAATCCTTGGAAAATGTGCAGTAGCAGCTCCTTGTAGTTTGTGCCCCAACTTACTCAGAAAATTGTTCCCTGCTTACTCAGAAAATCATGTCTTTGCTGTACAATCTGGAAGCAACTATTTCTCTGTCAGCGCCTCTCAAAATTTGTGCCGCTGCCTCGAACTTTGCAAACTGACAGTCTGGAAATCAGCCCTCAATTTTAGTTCCCGGTGTTGAATTTTCTACAAGATGAACAGAGAAACCAAAATTTCTGATCTGATGATTATTACCTAATTTTCTTTAACAATTAACCTTTATGCCACTGATATCATTGAACAATTATACACACAAAATCTCAGCAGTGATGCAGCAAAAACAGTGAGATCATAAAGAGAGAGCCCTGCACACTAGAGACAACAATTTTTTTCCTTGGGAAACCCAAACTTGGGAGAAGGCCCAACAACTCTTCTTCTAGGAGAAATTTTCTTTATCAAGATTTACATTTCCAAATGTCTAAAATTCTGTGCCAAAATCCAAGTCTAAACGCCAGTCAAACTACCAGCTAGTCAATGCTGGTCAAACCACCCAAATATTTAATTCTAGTAAACTTTTGGCATGGTCAACTTTTCTACTGCGGTCAACTTTGGACCTGCAGTTGACTCCTGCAGTCAAACTCTGCATATTTTTGTTGTCAAAGTCAGCCTTCTTTGCCATCAAACCTGGCTAGATAATTTGGTCAAACTTGGTCAAATATAACTATGTTGACTTGGTCAAACAGTTAAGAAACCAGCTCAGTCAGATTAGTCAATTCTTCCTTCTTTCTCCACACGTGTGAGTCCTCTAAGAGAGAAGATGTTGTGTTGTGTTGATCAAAATGGAGTAGGACATCATATATTTATATAGGCCAAAAGGGTGAATTTTGACCAAGTGACACAGCCTTTCATGTGGGGGTCGAATTAACCATTTTGAGCTTACATGAAGCCCAAAAATTAGAATTTCAATTTTAACACCCCTCTTAGCGAGGGAGGTATTCTCCTTGGTTGCCACAGATTTCCCCTTGGTTGAAATTTCTCATTCATAATAAAAGTTCATGGGCCTGCCATGTTGATGCATGTCTATAGATGACTCCATCATAGAGTGGGCATTGTAACTCCTCATATGCACGTCTACAGATCACTCCATCCTAGAGTAGGCAATGTGAGTATCCAGGGCCTTTTACCTTTGGCCAAAGTCCTATATGACTTTGTTACCACAAAATCTAGTATGCGTTGGAGAGGGACCCTACAAGATACCACAAAATCTAGTACGCGTTGGAGAGGGACCCCACAAGATAAAAACTAAATGAAGTGTTAACATCGGGGTAGAGGCCCAATGTTACCACAGCCAAAACTCCCAACTTTTTACGGACTTTAATCGATGGGTGCAGTTCCGATAAGGAGATCACTTAAAATAGATATGGTAAGCCTCAGGCACAAAGTGATCAAATTGGAGCTCATTCAAGAGAGAGACTCAATAATGGTTCAAGGCTCCAAAGAAGAAAAAACATTCTCAAAGAAAAGCCCTAGAAAAGGAGGCTCAAGACCCAGGTTTTGAGATTTTTTGATGGTTATAGGTATTCACAAGGTGAAGGCCCAGTAGAAAAAGATTCTTATGATCTACTTCAATAAGTACTAAAGCTAATACAACCTCCAAGGAAGTCTTCAAGCTGAGGTGAAAAGAACCAGGGTTTCCCTTTCGGAGTAGCACCTAGGGCAAAAGATTTTATGGACAAAATTTGAGTGGATGCCCACCAAACTTGGAGAATAGGTACCCTAGACCTTAAGCTTGACGTAAATCACCAAAAAGGCTCCCCTAAAATTTTGTTGCAAGCCCTATATTTTTGCCCTAGCCTTAAAATGACCGATTTTAGGAGAGAAAATTATGGTGAAAATTTAGGATTGATCACCAATGACTTGGATTAGTGCCTTGTCCTTTAGGCATATGGAGTAAGGGATAAAGTAGATAAGCTAGATCTCCTTTCTAAGGATGCTAAAAATTGATGCCCCAGGTACAAACTTTTAACATTTACCCACTTCAAAGGAAAATGGAGTTTGATGGAGAGATTAAAGATTTCTTCCACCTGGAACATTCGTTACATGCTGTATAATGAATAACATATGCAATACTCAACTTAATAACCTTTCAAAATTAATTTTCAACAATTAGAGCACAAAATAACATAACCTAGAAGCAACAATTCCATGCATTAGACGATTTCAAGGTAGAAAATATGCAACAATAAGCACTTACAAGATGACATGTAGTATATTCATCCATTATCCAAAGAAGTAGCTCTAAAGGCAATAAAAAATAACTTCCAAATATCGAAATACATCTAATAGGTCTCTAATAGGCAGGGAGGAACAAGTGTGAGAATCCTGTAAGAAGTCAAATTCCAAGTGTGATGATGATGAGAGACTCAAGTGTTATCTCTTCTATTTATAAATGTTCTATCAAGTCCAATTTTAGTGTAGAAGCCCCTCCCAGTTATGAAATGGAGGGAAAACTAATAGTGGTTACTGTTACCACTCAAACTAGCAGGGGTCCTAGGAGGGGATCCTATAGAGCAACTACTAGGTCAAAGGGCAACAATGGAGCAATAGCCCACTGTCACTTCAACTAAGGCTCCCTGCTCTTTACGAACTTTTACCGATGGGAGGAGACCCGGTAGAAGAGGAATCATAATGATGAAAAGATCAATG
Organism: Pinus tabuliformis; assembly: GCA_031772625.1. Lineage (NCBI taxonomy): Eukaryota > Viridiplantae > Streptophyta > Pinopsida > Pinales > Pinaceae > Pinus > Pinus tabuliformis. Next base: position 1,215,548,510 of record CM062807.1, on the reverse strand, counting down.
ATCGAATAAGGAGCGATTCCTAAAGCCTATTCACAAGAGAGACTCAATTAAATAACTTGCTTGAGAAGCATGGTGATAGGCTCTCTAGGAACGACTAAGAGGACACTTGAGCCTAGGCTTAGAGGATATACCTTGACAAGGGGCTTCTTAGACTTGAGGATCCTTATGGAGAAATGGATTCTATGTAATCCTTGTGGAATTTGAGTTATAAAATTATGGGACCACAAAGAACCCAAGTGGACCCAAACTACGTTAAGGGTATGGAGTTGATCGACCAAAGAGGGACTTGGTCTAATTAGGAAAGAGAATATGATCAAATGACTAATTTTCTTTTGAAATTTGAATGCAATGATCCAAATGAAGAGACTAACGCAAATCGACCTAGGGAGAGAAATGATCCTCGAGCTAGGGCTTGCGATATCTCGGGATTCCATTGTCAAATTATGCTCAAATTTGGAGGATCCCTTGAGAATACCTGAACGCAATTGTGGACCAATTTTCAAGGTGTTTGGATGGCTACAAAATATTTCGCTTGATGCCCTAGGTGACCCTCTAGGGTTAGGCCTTGAAAAAGTGAAGAAAAGAGAGGTAAATTTGACCACTAAAGGGATACGAGGATCAGTGCCTTATTGTTTGGGCTTAATGGAGTCAAGAAACACAGATCAAGAATTTTCGTGAGCTAAGGAGCTCTAATTGATCTTTGCTAGCCTCTCCAATGGCAACAACTAGGTCAATAGGGATTTATACTTCAAATTTGCCAAAGAGATGAAGTTTCGAGGTCTTTCAACCTAAGAGGTGCCTCTAGGAACATTCACCCAATCCCTCAAAGAGAAACACATGCATTAAATCACTTATTCAAGGTCCCATAAGAATTTCGCACTACATTAACCCATACAAGAATAATGATAACAATATACATGCACTTGACAAGTAAGATAACGAGAATAACATCAAAAATTCGACTTACATGAGAGAGAAAGTATATCCATTCATCCACTTTGCATTAGAAAGAAGCTCCAAAGACAATAGCGAAAATCCAAACATCATAGTGCATAAAGAAACTCCAAAAATTTTATCCCAACAAAAAGTGCAAAAGTCTCTCAAGAGATACGAATCCAATCCAAGTGATGATGAGAGGTTAGAATGAGCCTCTCCCATATTTATGTAACTCTAAAGGGGATTCAATTTTCCTAATTGGCCTAATTTTGCCCCAAATAATAAATTAATACATAATAATGACATGACTTGGTGACAAGCCCACTAAGATAGCCCAATAATACAAAGAATAGCTTCTCAAGAGGGCAAAATAATGAATATGATGAGTCATTGGGCCATTGAGGAGGCCTAATGGAGTCCAAATGTGCCAAGTTGAGTGGAAAAGCTTTAAACATAGTGGACAAGGGGTTGGCCCCTTGTTTTCCAAGCAAGTCACATGTGGTGCTCTCAAGTAGGTGTGGGGGCACAATGACATCCTCATGCATCTCCAGGTGGATCAATAATGCCTATAAACCATCTGTAAGGGCTAGGATGGTGACATAAGCCCTCCCTTTGTCTCCTGTAGTGAGACGCATCCTCATCTAGACTCTAGAAAATCTGCCAAGTGTGTGGTACACGTGTGGAGCCAGTTGGGCATGGTGATCCAGGTGCATCATTCTCATAATCCAAAAGATGGAACACGAGTAATCCCTGAATAGTGTTGGGGATCCATGAAGTACTCTTTGCTATGGTGGAGGCCCATGGTTCTCAACGCTCACCCTACAAGTGTCATTGTGACCCTCTGGAGGGTTTAGACTCCGTATAAGGAGACCAAACACCAAATGGAGACTCACTTGCAATTTTGTATAAGATCTAATGCGTCCCCTTGCCCTCCAATACAACAAATCATTAGAATAATCAAGTAAAAGAACTTACAAATCATGGAATCAATGGGGCACTTCATGGTGGCATGCCCTTCTATAGCAAGCTTTGGCATGTTAAAGGGCGTAACATGTCAATGGTACATCCATTAGGTGATAGCTGGCATCTGATATAGTGATGGAGCAAAGTGGGGATCAAGGGAATGCTCCAAGCCATAGGTCATGGTACATGGGTGGCTATGACGAGGGAAGCGCACACTTGGGTATATGAGTGTAGGAGGGAGCAAATTGTGGCACATGAGTTACCTCGACCTTTGTTTTTCCACCCTTTTTCATATGCTTTGGCCTTTGATTGATTTTTCTTCATAACTGCTCAGGTCTCCAGGGGATGAGAGCATGATGTGTAGAATATAGCAATAGATACCCCCTTTTAAGGTGAGGTAGCTCATTGCCCACCAGGGGTTGGGACAAGCATGGGTTTGTTAATGTGGAAGGGGGTCATCTAGGGCCCATAGGAACCAGGGTGATGGCCATGAATGAGGGGTAGAGCTCATGTTTGGCTTTTTTCCACATGCTAAATTTGTATGTCCCAACCATCTTTTGCATTTTGTGGTACATTTCCTGTTGTAAGTGGCCAAATTATGCTTTTTCCTTTCTTTTTAGCTGCATCAACCTTTGGGCATTGTTCTAGGCCCAATCCAAAGTGTGGACAAGGGGAGGGGAGGCTAACCCTATGTGGACCCGGATGGGAAAAGTGATGAATGGGGTTAAAATGAGCGGAGGGGAGTGATGTATATGGTGTCGGGAAGCAGGACCACGCAACCAAAATCGAGATTTCCCATGTATAGTACTATGCCTAAAGTTAATGGCCAGTAAAGGAGATCCTAGGGGACTAGGATACAAGGCTAACCACTGAATCAGGCATAGGGGACAAGAGTACATACTACAGACCAAGCCCACTTTTCCGCCAAATACCCCCACCAATCCATGCCCAAAAGTGTCTATGATAACTAAACAAAATTACTCAACTAAACCAATGAGAAGCCATACCTTTGGGGTCGGGAGGCTCACCGTCAAATATGCGATCATAACATATGGGCGAGGGACCACAAGGCTGGCTCGGGTGGCAAAGAAAATGGCACATCGGGCTACTTGGTGGTCGCAAGGGGTTGCCGACTGAGGACCATCTGGGAGAAAAAATTTCTCCCAAGAATATTACCCACAAAGTGGTGGGTAACAGTTACAAGCCAACCACATAGCCAATGTAAAACCCTATGTTGCACGGGGACCTGTCCCCACCAAAATTCATGGCTTCTCCTTCGTCCTCACGATGCGAGTACTTTGCCAGGGACTCCATCAAGGACTTGGGGACATCCAAACCATCCCTAGGCTATCCTTCAAAAAATCGGGGACTTGAGGATGTCCCCCCATATCATTCACATAAAATTTAAAAAAAATTAAAATTAAAAAAATAAATTTTAAAGCCCGAGTTCCAAACTTTAAAGTCAAAAAATTTAAAAATAAATTTTGAAACCTAAACGCTTAATGTTATAAGGTAAATAGATGGGAATCAAATCGGGAAGAAGATCAAAATATCGAGGACCGATAATGAAACTGAATATGAATCAAATGACTTCAAAAATTATTGTAGAGAAGCTGGCATTAAGAGGGAGATTACTACTGCATATACTTCTGAGCAAAATGGTGTTGTTGAAAGGAAGAACCGTTCTATCGTAGAAGCCACTTGTGCCATGCTTCATGATCAAAGTCTTTCAAAGTTCTTATGGGCTGAAGCTGCAAACACCACCATGTATGTTAAAAGTAGATGCCCTCATCAAGCGTTGGACTCCAAAACTCCCGAAGAAGTTTTCACCGGTAAGAAACCTGATGTTTCTCACTTTAAAATTTTTGGTAGTCCCGTATATTTTCATGTGCCGAAAGAAAAGGGAAGCAAATTGGATGCTTTTGGGAAGAAAGGAACATTTGTGGGCTACAGTGAAACTTCTAAGGCATATAGAATCTATGTGCCTGGTCAAAGAGAAGTGGAGATAAGTCATGATGTCACCTTCGATGAGGATGCTTCCTTTGGGAAGATTAATAACCTTCCTCTTCCAAGGAAGGACAACGAAGCAAATTAAGGAAAGCAGGGAGAACCGCAGGATGAGCTGATGCTTGATGCTAAATGACCAATGGATCCCATTAATCCACCCCTTCATGAGCTCTCCTCCTCAAAAATGAGACCTTCATGGCTTAGGGAAACTTTTGAAGATGCTGAGAGACATGTTGCACCTAGGGGGACATTTCGTGAAAGCAAGAAGCCAAATAGGTACCAAGGGTAGTTAACTACAATGAGCACCATTATTCAATCTGAGCCTTGCACATTCGAAGATGCTGCAAAGCACCAAGTTTGGAAGGATGCAATGAACGAAGAGTCTGAGTCGATTATGAAGAATGATGTCTGGGATGTGGTCCCTAGACCTAAGGACAAATCCGTTGTCACCTCGAAATGGCTCGACAAGATCAAGCATGGAGCTGATGGAAGTGCTGAATAGTTCAAAGCAAGATTCGTTGCTTGAGGCTTCTCTCAAAAGGAAGGTGTAGATTATGACGAGATATTTGCACTGGTTGCTCGCTACACCACCATCTGTTCGATTATAGCCCTTGCTGCCTCACAAGGATGGAATCTACAAGACTGCCTTCTTGCATGGTTCACTTAAGGAGGAAGTCTATGTAGAACAACCTGAGGGGTTCGAAGTTCAAGTTCGTCAAACACATGTATGCAAGTTGAAGAAAGCCCTCTATGGGTTGAAGCAAGCACCCCGGGCTTGGTATGAGAGGTTCGATAACTATCTAATGAAGCTGTGATTTACGAGAAGTGAAGCTGATCCGAACCTTTATTTTAAGGTTGAGAATGATAGACCTCTCATCTTGGTACTCTATGTGGACGGTCTCTTTCTGACTGGTGTAGACCCTCTTATTCATCAATGTAAGAGGGAGTTGGCTTTTGAATTCGAGATGAAAGACCTAGGAATGATGCATTACTTCCTAGGGTTGGAGGTCTGGCAAAAGCCATGTGAGATTTTCCTTTCTCAAGGAAAATATATTATGAAGATACTTGAAAGATTTGGGATGGTGGACTGCAAGTCCGTGACTACTCCGATGGAACTTAACTTCAAGAAGTTAGGTGGAAGTGCAGCTGCGCCCGATTTGGGAAATCCTTCTGAGTATCATCAACTCGTGGGGGCCCGGATGTTCTTGGTGAACTCCCATTCGTACATAAATTTTGCAGTGAATACATTGAGTCAGTTTATGGTCGAGCCTCATCACATACATTAGATTGCTGCCAAGAATCTCTTGAGATATCTTCGGGGCACAATCACTTATAGACTGAGATACATTGTCGGGAATGTGAGGCTCCATGGTTACTCTGATGCAAACTGGGTTGGTAGTGTGGAGGATTGTAAAAGCACATCTGGATGTTGCTTCTCTCTAGGTTCTGCTTCGATATCATGGATGAGCAGGAAGCATAAGTTGGTTGTCCTGAGCACCGCTCAGGCCGAATACATTGCTGCTAGTTTGGCCATCTGTGAAGCTGTTTGGTTGAGGAAGCTCTTTAGTGAGCTGTTTGGACATGTGTTGGATACCACCATGATATTTTGTGACAACCAGAGTGGAATTCGTCTTTCTGAGAATCCCGTGTTTCATGATTGCTCTAAGCTTATTGATATTAGGTACCACTTTATCTGGGATATGGTACAACAAGGAGCAATAAGGCTCCAACATATTGGGACAGATGATCAGGTCGCTGATATTCTTACGAAGCCCTTGGGGAAAGGCAAATTCTTAACCTTACGTGAACGACTTGGAGTTGTGGAGAGACCCACTTATGAGGGTCCCATATGAGATGGATGTTGAGCTCTGGGAGATTTGGGGGGCTTGCGATACGTCTTGGAGTGATGGGTGTCCATAGGCTGAGTGGTTCACCTTCCGTTAATGTTGCGCGATGTACAGGGTGAGTGGTTCACCTTCCCCTGTGATACCCCATGGTGACATATGCAAAGGATGAGTGGTTCACCTTTTCTTATGGCATATGGGCAGGATGAGTGGTTCACCTTCTCCTGCCGGTACATCTTACCCATGCAGTCCAGGAGTCATGGGAAGTACCTCTCATTTGGTCAATGAGTAGGGAAATGAGGATAGGGACCATAGTACTATCGATGGACACATCGTGTACTACCATACTCCCTATGCTAGGATGTTAATATTGATCTGGGATCAATGGAAACTGACTTCGGGTCGGTTAAGAGTGGTATGACACACTCTCTATTATTGGAGACTAACTTCGGGTTAGTGGAGAATGGTATGATACATTCTTGATCATTTCTTCTTTCTTCATGGTTCAGTAGAGTAGAGACTGTGATGGTACATATTGTCAGACAGTTTGGCAAGTGAAGTTCTCCTTAGTTGAGAGGGAGTGTTAATTTAGGCAACTAGGGCCAAACTTCACCTTGGAAAGCTCATATGACGCAATTGATATTTTTATTGGATTCCTCTCTCTGAGAGGTGTAGGATTTATCCAAAGATCATCCCATTCTGACATGTACAATTGGAATTATGAATTTATTTTGATTATGGACAAATTGTCAAGGTCGACCAACAAACTCATGTAGGCTCAGAAGCCCTACAGTCACGTCTATTCATCCTCAACGTTTGCATATAAATACATGGTGCCTCCTCCTCATTTGAACACTTCATTTACTCACACATCTCCCTTGATTGGGTATGGATTTCTGAGGCTTCTCTCTCTCGAGTCTCCACACGCGCGAAGAAGGGACTGTTTTTTCGCTATCCCTGTGTTGATCAGAATTCACTGAAAATTGCAGAAGGCCGTAGTTTTGGGCACGAAATTCGAGGTAGGTTGACCTCTGTTTGACCAACGTTGAATGTGTTAGGGCTTGTTGCTGCGTTGACTTTTGTTGGCCAATTTTGACTAGACTTTTTCAGATTGTTCTTGTGCTGATTTGACTTGTTGTTGGAGGCCGAGTTGACTGGGTTTCACGGAGCTGAATTGGAAGAAGAATTTTTCCCTGTTGACCAACATGGACTTTCTGGTTAGGGCTTTCTGTTACTGCCATTTGACTGATTAGATTTCACTTTGATTGGGCAAGTGAAAATTGTATATTGTACTCTCTCTCTGCTAAACTTTTGAAGAATTATAAGAATTGATTAAGGGTTTCCCCGCATTGGGGTTTGTCCCTTGCTGGTGCCATATCTTGTGTCCTCTTGTCTTGGATTGTCTTCTATTGTTATTGTTTATGTTCTATTTGCATTTTACTATCATGATGATGTGATTGCTATACTGGATATTGATATTGGGCTAATAAAGAAATTGAAGTAAAATTGCTCTAAGCATAGAACATACCATTGTCATCCTCAAATTAACACCACAGCCAGTGCAACATAGGTTAAGTCATAAAGATAAATCCACAAGATAGCCAAAATGCTGATGTCATCATTGCGTATGCATCTCGGTTTCCCCAAATTGGGGTTTGTCCCTTGCTGGTGCTATATCTTGTGTCCTCTTGTCTTGGATTGTCTTCTATTGTTATTGTTTATGTTCTATTTGCATTTTACTATCATGATGATGTGGTTGCTATACTAGATATTGATATTGGGCTAATAAAGAAATTGAAGTAAAATTGCTCTAAGCATAGAACATACCATTGTTATCCTCAAATTAACACCAAAGCCAGTGAAACATAGGTTAAATCATAAAGATAAATCCACAAGATAGCCAAAATGTTGATGTCATCATTGCGTACGCCTCTCAGGGGCATGCATTGAGCTCTCTTGGTAACAAATTGAGGAAGAGGGCTACAAAAATCATCCTCTAGGGGTTGGCCCCTAGATATCCATGCAAATCACCATGTGGACCCTAGTTTTGTGTTTGGGGCACAAAATGGGTCTCATGGATTTCTTGGTGATAGAATGGCTTGATTTTGGTCCATTGTTGAGGGCTCGGAGAATGGTGCTAATCCTCCCATGTCTCAAAGGGTGAGACAAACCTCATTTGGGCCACAGATCAACTGCCAAACTGTGTGTACACTACTAAGCTGGCTGGGGGGATGCTGGTTCGAGTGCATCATCTTGTGAACAGTGAGTGGAAAAGTGTAGATTGTTGTGGTGTTGTAGGTACTAATGGTGTAGAATAATGATGCTCTGCAAGTAACAGGGGTCATATGCTCTTCTAGTGGACTTAAGCCCTAGTTAAGTTGTCTAGCCCATGATGAAACCAATTTCCAATCACACATAATGTCCAACGTTGCATCCTCACCATCAATTACAATAATTCATTAGTGCATCTAAGTGAACCAAGCTTGTTAATCAAAGGCAAATTGAGACTTCATATGGGGCTTCTCCTCCAAATTTGGGGCTTTGATCTCGTAATAATGTTACCTCCCTAGGTAGGAGTGGCTCATAGATGATCTTATTAGGTGTTCCTAGCCCCTAAGGGGAAAGACAGGTCCCTAGTACATCCTTCAATTAATAGGTGGCATGTGAATGATGATGAAATGGATGGGACACAAGGGTCTCAAGCTCAAATGCCATGGGTACAAGGATAGCAATGATGAAATGTGTTGTGGATTCGACAATTGTCTGGTAGCTTCAATCCATAAGCCACGTTTCTTATTTTTTTGGTTATTTGGTATGCTCCATAATACTTAGGAGATAACTTATTTTTCCCTTGTTGTTTTAATGATAACTTCTTATAGGGTTGAAGTCTGACGAAAACCCAATCTCCTTCTTCAGAATCTCTTTCTGTGCGATGCTGGTCGTCTTGTTGCTTCATTCTATTGCGTGCCATTGTTAAATTTTCTTTTAACAAGTTAATAATTCTTTGGTTTTCTTCTATGTGGTTCTTTACTGCTTGAACCTTAGAATTGTGTAGTGCAAAATCCTTCCACCTAGGTGGTACATAGCCATATAGGGCTTCGAAGGGAGCCATTTTGGTTGAAGTATGCTAGATGGTATTGTACCACCATTCTGCTAGTTGTAGCCATTGAGATCATTTGTTTTGTTTGTCAGTGATGAAACAACAAAGATATGTTTCCAAACATTTATTTACAACTTCAGTTTGACCATCTGTCTGGGGATAAGCCGAATTCATGTTGAGAGATTTTCTTGCTTGGTGGCAAAAATCTTCCTAAAAATTGCCTTTAAATTTTGCATCTCTATCACTGCCAATAACCTCCGGGAAAACCATTTAGTTCGTAAATGTGTTTACAAAACACTTCCGCAACTTGCTTGGTTGTGTCAGTTTTTCTGATTGCCATGAAGTGGGCATATTTGGTGAGTCTATCTACTACGACAAATATCTTGTCCTTACCATCAGACATAAGTAGTCCTTCAATGAAATCCATCGAGATTTCCTCCCATTTTTGATTTGGAATATGTAATAGATGTAGTAACCCAAGAGTTGGAATATTTTCACTCTTATTTCTCTTTCTCTGACAAACATTAGATTCAACAACATATTTTTGGATTTCCTTAGTCATACCTTTCCAGTAGAACGGTTGCCGGATGTTGTAGTAGGTTTTGAAGAATCCAACATGTCTAGCTGCAGGAGAACTGTGAGATTCTTTTAGAATTTTCATTCTAAATTTGGATGGAGTTAGATAAATTTTACCTTTGTACCATAATATGTCATTTTTACATTCAAAGTTGGCATATTCACTGATATTTTCAAACATAGAACCACAATCCAAATCCTTGGCATACTTAGCTCGTATTTCGTCTAACTAGTTAGGAACAACTACCAAGGAGGCACATGTTGTGTTGTCATCATCTTTCGGTGAGGGTGCAGTAGCTACGAAATTTTCCTTTCCCTTTTTGTGCAGTATTTCCAGGGCAAATGTCGAAAGTTTCTGCATCCATTTTTGTTGAAGTAGGAATTGAAGACTATTGTGGTCGATTCGAATTGAGAACTTACTTTCGTGCAGGTAATGTTGCCATTTAGTTAATGCATGTATGATGACAAGCATCTACATTTGGTAAGTCGACTTCAAGCTTCCCCGTTTGTTAAGCTTCCTTCTTTCGAAGGCTATATTAGGTTGTCTTGCATTAATACTGCTCCAATTCCAAATCCTAAAGCATCACATTCGACTACGAATGGTTTGGAGAAATCTGGAGTTGCCAGTACTGGTGTGGTTGACATTACCCTTTTTAGATTCTCAAAGCATTCATTTGCTTTTTTAGTCCATTGGAAAGCGTTCTTTTTTAACAAGTTTGTCAGTGGTGCAGTCAAATGTGCATAGTTCTTTATGAACCTTATATAATATCTTGTTAAACCTAGAAATCCTCTCGGTTTTGGTACGTTCTTGGGTTTTGGCCATTCTTTAATCACTTTAATTTTGTTGCGATCCACTTTGACTCCTCTGCACATGACGTGTCCTAGGTATTCAACTTCCTTTTGCCGAAAGATACATTTTGATAACTTAGGATAAAATTGATTCTTCTCCAATACGAAAAGTACTTCTTCTAGATGTTTGAGGTGCTCCTTCCACGTTTTGTTGTAGACGAGGATATCATCAAAGAAGACTAATACAAATTTTCGCAAGTATGGGTGGAAGAGTTCGTTCATGGTTGCCTGGAAGGTGGCTAGTGCATTTGTTAAACCAAATGGCATTACCTTGAACTCGTAGTGCCCTTCATGAGTTCTGAATGTAGTCTTCTCGACATCTTCTAATATTACTCGAATTTGATAGTAGCCTGACCTCAAATCTAATTTTGAAAAATATTCTGCGCCATGGAGTTTGTCTAGCATCTCATCAATAAATGGAATGGGAAATTTGTGTTTAATAGTAATTTTGTTTAACCCTCGATAATCTATATACAACTGGAAGGATCCATCCTTCTTCGTGACTAACACTTCTGGTGCAACATATGCACTTTTTCTTTTCGTAATGACCCTACATTTTAGCAAATCTTGTAGTAACCTTTCTATCTCTGTTTTATGATAATGGAGATAGCGATATGGCTTGACATTTACAGGCGTCAAATTTGGTTTAACTTCAATAACGTGTTTGATTTTTCTTTTAGTAGGTAATTTCATTGGCAATTCTTGAAATACCTTGTCATATTTGTAGATTAGGGATGCAACTTCCAATTGTTGGTGCGTCCCTTCCATAGATAACAATTCTACCTGTTGGCATTGTGCAATGAATACTGGTGCTCCCTTGCGAATAAGCTTCTTCATTTGCTGAGCATAAATGATTTGGGTAGGAGGGGCTTGGAATCCAAACAACTTATACTTTCTTCCATCCATTTTGAACTTAATGAATTGTTTTTGGTGATTTGCAGAGTACGTCCCTAGTGTTTGTAACCATTGTACTCCTAAGACGACATCTACACCTCCTAAGGGAACTTTATAAAAACTGGATTCCATTTCGTAGTCGTTTAGTTGCATTTTAACTTTATGACACTTTCCTACTCCATCTATTCTTTTCCCATCTGCCACCATAACTTTTAAATCTGCTACAGGATAGGCAAAAATGTTTATCCTTTTTGCGACATTGACATCTATAAAATTGTGTGTGCTTCCTGAATCTATTAACACAATAACATTTTTTCTTCTTAATATGTAGTTTATGCTTTAATGTTTGTGGTTGAGCTATCCCTATGATAGCTTCCAGAGAAATTCTTGGCATATTTTCTTCGTCTGGATCTGGATTAGGAGTCTCGTTTCCAACTAATATAGGGAGTAGAGATAAAGTGGCACATGACATCGACTATAAAGTGGCTCTCAGAGGTTGATGGCTACTAGTTGGAAGAAAATGAATAGGGGAAAAGCTCTCCAAGGGGTACCCACTTTTGGTGGGCAACCTCTGGCTCCAACTAGGACATAAGCTCACTTTAGATTGCATGATCCATGTACCAAATAGGTAGGTCATGAGAACTCCAACAATCTCCAAAAAAATCCATAGTTCATCGCCCATGTTTTGTTGGAAAATCAAGGATCTTGCATATTATGTTTGACTTTCCTGACTTGATAATTACTTGTGATGTTAGTTGGTCTTTTATTACTTTTATTTCTTGTTCATCAAGTAATTACCAAAACGATGAAGGTCACAAGGAGACAAAGTACACCACGGCAAAACCCCTCCAAGGGGAAAACCCAAAAAGAATACTTCTTTTCTTATAGAATCAGTTCAAAATGAGACTTCCAAAATCCAAAGACCAAAGCCAAAATTCCTCCCAAGCACCAAGTCAGCCCAACAACAAGATCTCTTCAAATGAGCCAGATTCTCTCAAAGTCAACAAAGGTCAAACTTGGTCAAAGCAACTTCAAATCAGAGTCTTGACCCTGCAACTTAGGTTTGCAATTTCGGCCCCTGCAACTCGCACAAAAACCCTAGACAATTTCGCACATGTGGACATAAAATAGTGTTTTCCCAAGAGATCTTCCTTGTTTTAACTTCTTCCTCTTCTTCTTGTCTTCCTCGGTTTTCTTCCTTCTTCGCTATTGTAGATCGAGCATGATTGATTGAGTGTGCCAAATGAGTCGAAGTCCTTATTTATAGCCTTCTTTAGGGGCCGAATAGGCCTCTTTAGGCCGACTTGGTCTTGGAGGATAATTTTGCTTTCTTGAAAAAATAAACTTTTTCTTTTCTTACAATGAGTCCAAATGGAACTATAATACATGACAATAATTCTTCAATGACCTAGAAAGCCCTAGAAGCATGAAGAACATGCTTTGACCTAGACTTAAGCATGAAACCCATGCTTTGAAAAATTGTTAATTTGATAGGTCAAGGACAAATTCCCTCCGTTGAACATTATTCCTTTTCAAAGAGACCCAAAATTGCTCTTGGAAGCACTCAATTTGGTTAAGGAAAAGTGTATTTTTAATGAAGAAACCCACAATGGCACAAAAGTTAAGGTGAGCCTAAGAGGCTAATTAACCCTCTTCCAATGCCTATAAATACATGTCACATCAACCTCATTTGGACACACTCATCAACACATTCATCTTCTCCCTCCTCTTCTCATTGGTTCGTACAGATTGCAGGGGTCTCTTCACACGCATGAGTAGGAAGAAGGATGAATTGCAGGAGGCCTAAAATCTGAGTTGATCAACACTTTGTCCAACGTTGCCCTTTGTGTTTTGCACTAAATTTGACTTCGATCTTTTGGGCATATCTTTGTATGGTTAGGCCACATTTCTGGGCACAAAATTTGAGGCATTTTGGACACTTTGACCTACGTTGACTGCAGGCTGTTACGAACATAAATTGTATAAAATAAAATAAATATAAATAATAAATAATGAAATGATGATTATGTTAAATAGTCATTAAGTTAAGTGAAAAGGCAGCCTAAAAGACATGGCCAGTCACAAAAGGACACCTGCCTAGGTATATGCGGGTCCTCATTGTAACATTCATCCTTGTACATTTTATATATATATTAAGTTATTAGTACAAATACCTCTTGTGTATTTTTTACGTTTAAGTCAACAAGTTATTAGTATTGTTGCTTCAGTGGTATCAGAGCCATGCCGCACAATGTAACCATGTGTGTCCTCTGTTTTCCCACCCCGGTTTTCAGTTTCTCCTTATTTCTCCCATGTAGTTAAATGCCCATTCCCATAACCATACATTTACCAGACTGAAAAAATAAATATTGCTGAAAACACAAATTCTGGAAATTTTTCAGAATGCTGGAAATTGCAGAATTAAAAATCAGCAATTAAAAAACAGCCATTAAAACACATTAAAACACTGATATTTTTGGTCAACTTGACCCTGGAAAAACCCCCTACAACTCTTGGGGAAAACCAGTTTGAGAGCTCTTCTTTATTTCTGAAATTTGTCTTTTTACAGTGAGAATTATTCAGCAAAAATCAGCAAGTAAATTTACAACTTATCTCCTTTCCCGTGCCTCACAGCAATTTGGAAATTACAGCAAACAGGACAGCAATAAATGCTGTACGACCTCCGTTTTGTGTGCAGAAAAATCAGCAAACTGCTCCTCGATTTTTGTGCAAAAATCTGCCTTTCACTATGTGCTGAATTAGCTGTACAAATCTGCTCAACTGCTGCCTTGGAATGTGTGCCAAGCTGCTGTCTCCTTCTCCTTCCTGCTCAGAAATCTCTCTTGCTCTCTTGCTCTCCTTCTCCCAATCTGCTCATGAAAGAATGAATGACCTTTTCCTCCTTTAATATAACTCCAAGTGACTTTTGGGTGATCCAAGTGACTTTTGGGTGATCTCTAAATCCAATGGCTGAAATAGATTTAGATCAATGGTTGAGATTAAATGCTCATTTAAATCTCACTTTCTATTTTTTAATTCACCCCACTTTAATAAAGACCCACTTAGTCATTTATTTCCAAAGTCACTTTTCCTTTCTAATTTTTCATTGACTTTATAAAAGTCACTTTAAAATTAGACTTAATAACTTTATCACTTAAAGTCATTTTTAAATTAGATTTAACTTTATAAAATTATAAAGTCACTTTAGGAGAAAAATTAAATTCTTTTGGACACTTTTCCCTAGGCCAAAGATCAAAGCCTAAGGGAACCACCTGTCCTCCGGTACCAAATTTCAACACTCCCTCTTACCGAGGAAGGTGTTCCTCACCACACCCATCTTGTCTCTGAAGTAGACATGCTTGCCCCGTGGTAAGGCTTTGGTAAGGATATCTGCAACCTGCTCATCAGTGGAAATATACTCAAGCTTCACAGCTCCCTTCTGAACATAGTCTCTGATGAAATGATATCTGATCCCGATATGCTTTGACCTGTCATGAAATACTGGATTCTCCGTGAGTTTAATGCAACTCTGATTATCACAGTAAATCACTGAAGGTCTCAACGGCTGACCAAATAAGCCAAACAACATCTTGCGAAGCCAGATAGCCTCACAACTAGCTAGACTGGCTGCCATATACTCTGCTTCCGCTGAACTCAGTGCTACTGACTGCTGCTTCCGGCTGAACCATGACACTACTGCTGAACCCAACCCAAAACAACACCCTGAAGTGCTCTTCCTATCAGAAGCACAACCTGCCCAATCAGAATCAGTGTATCCTGCCAATCTCACTCCATCTCCCTGCCTGTAGTCCAGACCATAATCCACTGTCCCCTGCAAGTACCGCAAAATGTGTTTTGCAGCCACCCAGTGAACCTTCCTAGGCTCACACATAAACTGACTCATCGTGTTGACTGCAAAACAGATATCTGGTCTAGTGTTGACCAAATACATCAAGGAACCAATCAGCTGCCTGTACAATGTGGGATCCACCAACTCGGAATCCGAAGCATGAAGCTTCTTCCAGTTGGTGATCATCGGTGTCGACATGGGTCTACAATCCTCCATGTGGAATCTGCTAAGGATGTCCACAATATACTTCCCCTGCCCCAGGAAGAAATGCCCCTCCTCCTGCCACACCTCCAAACCCAAAAAGTAATGCATCAAGCCGATGTCCTTCATCTCAAACTCCGCCGCAAGATCTCTCTTGCAGTGCTCTATGAGTCTCTCTGCACCTGTAATGATCAAGTCATCCACATACAGCACCAGAATCAGAGGCTCCTCACCAATCACAATAAAGTAAAGGTTCGGATCTGCCTCACTCTTTGTGAAACCCATCCCCTGCAAGTATGCATCTATCCTGGAGTACCAAGCTCTGGGAGCTTGCTTCAGGCCATAAAGGGCCTTCTTTAATCTGCACACATGGGACTCCTTCCCATGCACCTCAAAGCCCTGTGGCTGCTCAATGTACACCTCCTCCTGTATGAAGCCATTGAGAAATGCGGTCTTCACATCCATCTGGTGGATCTTCCAACCCATCTCTGCTGCTATCGATATAATGGAGCGGATCGAAGTATATCGAGCCACGGGAGCGAAGGTCTCCTCATAATCAACTCCCTCTACCTGGGAGAACCCTCTAGCCACAAACCTCGCTTTGAATTTCTCAATGCTGCCATCTGCAGCATGCTTTACCTTGTAAAGCCATCTGGAAGTAACCACGGATTTGCCCTCAGGCCTCGGCACCACCTCCCAAACATCATTCTTCATGATAGAAGAATACTCCTCCTGCATGGCCTCTCTCCAGACCTGCTGGCTAGCTGCCTCCTCATAGCTAGAAGGCTCAGAGTCAAGGATGCTGGTAACCATCGCCATATAACTACAAAACCTCTCAGGTGGTCTACTCTCTCTGACCGGCCTCTTCGGCTCAGCAACAGATGTGGCATCTCTCAAGGTGTCCTGAAGCCACTTGGGCTTCCTCTTCCCTGAGCGCACTTCTTCCACCGGAGAATGAAACTCCTCCTCCTCATCATCATCAGTAGCCTGAACTCCTGACTGTCTGTCTGCTGTCCTCCTGCCTGCACCTGAACCTGTAGAAGCTGAGGTACCGTGTGAACTGTCCATCAGTGGACTCCCTAGTGAACTGCTCTGTGAACTGCTCTGCATGCTGCCCGGAGCACCACCCCTCTGGCTCGATGAGCCACTGCTCACTGATGGACCTGACATCCTCATAGATGTACCTCCGGATCCTCCTGATCCCTGCCCACTGGATCCTTGCGACTGACTCAACTGCTGCTGAGGGTCTGGCTGATCCAGATACTCTAACTCCCGTGACCTCCTAAAGGCCCTGTCCTCCTCGAACTTCACATCCCGTCTGACAACAACTCTCCTCTGTGCAGGAATGTAAATCCGAAAGGCCTTTGAGGTCTCACTGTAGCCCACAAAGATACCCTTCTCTGCGGTGGGCTCTAGTTTGGTCCTCTTCTCTTTGGGTATATAGGAGTATGTAATGCATCCAAAGATGTGAAGATGACCAATATCAGGCTTCTTCCCAGAGAAAGCCTCCTCCGGAGTCATGTGCCCCAAAGCACGATGCGGACTCCTGTTCTGCAAGTAAACAGCTGTGTTGCAGGCCTCTGCCCACAAGAACAATGGCAACCCCTGATCATGTATCATGGCTTTGGCAGCCTCTATGATGGATCTGTTCTTCCTCTCCGCAACCCCGTTCTGCTGGGGGTTGTAAGGAACAGTGAACTCCCTCCTAATGCCTGCCTCCGCACAATAGTCAACAAACTCTCCAAGGGTGTACTCTCCTCCATTGTCCGACCTCAAGGACTTGATCTTTCGACCTGTCTGAGTCTCCACAAGAGCTCTGAACTCCTGAAACCGCTTGAAGACCTCACTCTTGGTCTTCAAAAAATAAATCCAGGTCCTCCTGGAGTGATCATCAATGAATAAAACATAGTACTCATATCCACTCAAGGAAACATGAGACATCCGACCGCTCACATCGGAATGAATCAAATCAAGTATCCCCGTCGCTCTGCTGTCACTGCTGGGAAAAGGGGATTTGGCAAACTTGCCCATCGCACAACCTCTGCAAGTATCAAAGTGATCAGTACTGAAATCTGGCACACCTGTAGTGATCTCCCGCAATGTCCTCAAGGCTCCATGATACATATGTCCCATCCTGCGGTGCCAAATCTCACACAGCTCAGAATTGCTAGCTCTGCTGTCGGTACTACTGCTCAATGCCAAAAGGGGCTGAAATGCAAACTTGTACACCTTTGCATGGCGTACACCTATCACTCTAGCTGAATCAGCTGGAGCGCCCCTGGGATACATCAACACTTGTCCTCCCCTGAACAGTACCTCATATCCTCTGTCCTCCAAAGCTGAGACGGATATGAGGTTCTTCCTCATCCCTGGCACATAAAGAACCTCTGACACTTTCAAGGGAGGTTTGGACTCCCTCTGAAATGTCACTGTCCCCACCCCGACTGCTCTAACAACTCTGTCATCACCGAGTACTACCTCAATATCAATA
Organism: Pinus tabuliformis; assembly: GCA_031772625.1. Taxonomy (NCBI): domain Eukaryota; kingdom Viridiplantae; phylum Streptophyta; class Pinopsida; order Pinales; family Pinaceae; genus Pinus; species Pinus tabuliformis. Next base: position 1,215,530,799 of record CM062807.1, on the reverse strand, counting down.
CCACTCTCTGAAAGCTCTGAGAAGTACTCACGGACTCCTGTCATGTGACGTGAAGCCCCACTGTCCACATACCAGATACCTGTAGATGCTCCGCTAATCGAGGGAAAAGCATGCTCCCTCTGAACTTGTGTGGCAGGTGATCCTGTACTAGAGGACTCACATGTAGTGAACGCAAACTCTCGGTCAAAACGACCAGCAAAGTCCTCAATCTCTGCTGAAGCTGCCACGTCCTGGTTCTTCCCCTTCTTCTTCTTCTTCTCCGGACACACAACTGCATAGTGTCCCATCTTTTGACAATTCCAACACTTCACCTTGGAATAGTCCTTCTGTGTGTTCCCCTGTTTACCTTTACCTTTGCCTTTGCCTCCACCACCGCTTGTGGAAGCCTGCTTCTTCCCTTTGCCTTTCTTGCCTCCTGCCACCAGTGCTACGTCCTCATCCTGCTCAACTGACTTGGCTGCCCCAAGTTGCCCTTTCCTGATCTCTGTCTGAATACAATCATCCCAAAACCTCTCCCATGTGGGAAGGGTCTCACGTGCACAAACCCCATCAGCAAAGTTCAACCATGAACGGGGGAGGCCATTCACTGCAATCCGCACCAACTCAGTGGGTGGAATGGCCTCTCCAATCGCTGCCAACTCATCTCTCACATTAGTAATCTTTGTGAGATATCCAGCTGCACTATCATTACCCATCTTAATGTTCTTTAGCTTCTCCTTCAGGACCATCTTCCGGTTCTCATTGGTACTCTGGTAGAGATTGGACAATGCTGTCCACATCTCATGGGCATTGCTCTTTCCTCTCACATGAGGAATGCAATGGTCTTTGATTCCGTCTAGAATCAGCCTCTTACCCTTATTGTTCTTCTTTTTATACTCAGCCAACTGAGTAACATCAGTGGGCACAACAACAGGGTTCTGTGCGGTATGCACCATGATATCCCAGACTTCTGCCTCCTCAAAGATACTCTGCATTCTCTCCTTCCAAACGCTGTAATTTGTATGCCCATCCAACCTATCCTCCACCCTCAATCCCAATGACATCCTGCTGTCCTAAAACTGAAAAATAGCACTGTTGTAGTAAAGATAAAACTGCTGTTTATGAAAAAATCAGCTTGCTGGAATTTTCTAAGTGAAAAATCAGCAACTGCAATTTTTCCTTTTGCTGTCCCAAACTGCCCTTCAGCACTCAAGCTCTGATACCATGTAAAAATTTCTGTTTTCCCACCCCGGTTTTCAGTTTCTCCTTATTTCTCCCATGTAGTTAAATGCCCATTCCCATAACCATACATTTAACAGACTGAAAAAATAAATATTGCTGAAAACACAAATTCTGGAAATTTTTCAGAATGCTGGAAATTGCAGAATTAAAAATCAGCAATTAAAAAACAGCCATTAAAACACATTAAAACACTGATATTTTTGGTCAACTTGACCCTGGAAAAACCCCCTACAACTCTTGGGGAAAACCAGTTTGAGAGCTCTTCTTTATTTCTGAAATTTGTCTTTTTACAGTGAGAATTATTCAGCAAAAATCAGCAAGTAAATTTACAACTTATCTCCTTTCCCGTGCCTCACAGCAATTTGGAAATTACAGCAAACAGGACAGCAATAAATGCTGTACGACCTCCGTTTTGTGTGCAGAAAAATCAGCAAACTGCTCCTCGATTTTTGTGCAAAAATCTGCCTTTCACTATGTGCTGAATTAGCTGTACAAATCTGCTCAACTGCTGCCTTGGAATGTGTGCCAAGCTGCTGTCTCCTTCTCCTTCCTGCTCAGAAATCTCTCTTGCTCTCTTGCTCTCCTTCTCCCAATCTGCTCATGAAAGAATGAATGACCTTTTCCTCCTTTTCCTCCTTTAATATAACTCCAAGTGACTTTTGGGTGATCCAAGTGACTTTTGGGTGATCTCTAAATCCAATGGCTGAAATAGATTTAGATCAATGGTTGAGATTAAATGCTCATTTAAATCTCACTTTCTATTTTTTAATTCACCCCACTTTAATAAAGACCCACTTAGTCATTTATTTCCAAAGTCACTTTTCCTTTCTAATTTTTCATTGACTTTATAAAAGTCACTTTAAAATTAGACTTAATAACTTTATCACTTAAAGTCATTTTTAAATTAGATTTAACTTTATAAAATTATAAAGTCACTTTAGGAGAAAAATTAAATTCTTTTGGACACTTTTCCCTAGGCCAAAGATCAAAGCCTAAGGGAACCACCTGTCCTCCGGTACCAAATTTCAACAAAGTTAAGGTGAGCCTAAGAGGCTAATTAACCCTCTCCCAATTCCTATAAATACATGTCACATCAAACTCATTTGGACACACTCATCAACACATTCATCTTCTCCCTCTTCTTCTCATTGGTTCGTACAGATTGCAGGGGTCTCTTCACACGCATGAGTAGGAAGAAGGATGAATTGCAGGAGGCCTAAAATCTGAGTTGATCAACACTTTGTCCAACGTTGCCCTTTGTGTTTTGCACTAAATTTGACTTCGATCTTTTGGGCATATCTTTGTATGGTTAGGCCACATTTCTGGGCACAAAATTTGAGGCATTTTGGACACTTTGACCTACGTTGACTGCAGGCTGTTACGAACATAAATTGTATAAAATAAAATAAATATAAATAATAAATAATGAAATGATGATTATGTTAAATAGTCATTAAGTTAAGTGAAAAGGCAGCCTAAAAGACATGGCCAGTCACAAAAGGACACCTGCCTAGGTATATGCGGGTCCTCATTGTAACATTCATCCTTGTACATTTTATATATATATTAAGTTATTAGTACAAATACCTCTTGTGTATTTTTTACGTTTAAGTCAACAAGTTATTAGTATTGTTGCTTCAGTGGTATCAGAGCCATGCCGCACAATGTAACCATGTGTGTCCTTGAACGTTGTTCGCCGCACAATATTCCATTACGTTTACATCTTAAACTCATTGAGCAGTTTAGTAAAATTCAAGAAAAGCTTCAACAATGGGAAAAATTATATGCAAAAGTTAAAGCATTTATAAAGGAAATCGATAATAAGGAAGATGATAGCAATGGAGAAACAAAACAAGGTGAAGCAAGAGAAGAAGATTTTGATGAGAACGATGATAATGAAGAAGATGAAAAAGATGGATTTTTCCGCAGGCTCTTCAGGGAGAAAAGCGAGGACCGTGAAAGGAGAGAGGGGCAAAATAAGGGTGAGGATGATGATAAGGGAAATGCCAGCTGGGATGAGGATGAGGGTTTAGATTTCTTGTCGTTCTGGAGGATATTCAGGATTCACCCAAAAGATGAGAAGACCTTGTCGACTTTTATTGATAATTGTTCCTTAAGTACTCCTGAAAGTAGTCTTGGCACTGAGAATTTTTTTAAAATACTGTTTAGGGATCGTGATAGATATATTGAAGACTCTGAATTATTTAGTCTAAAACGACAACAAGAGAAGTAGTCAGGATCTCCAAGGTAGTAGAGTGATAGGTCATCCACTAAACCACCCTTTCCAATTACATCCCAAATTCGAAAAGGCACTTACCATGTGTCTTTGGATTTTGTTCAATCACTATGTGATACATCATATGGTTTGGTGGATGTGTACCCAATGGAACTTCTTAAAAATGCCTTGCAGGAGTCATTGGCTGAAATGGGTTCTCCACTTTACAGAGAGAAAATGCCAAACGTTCCTCAGAATTCTGTTCACAGTGTGCCCAAGGAGTTCTTCTGTCCCATTAGCAATGAGTTCATGACTAATTCCATCATCGCTCTTTCAACAAACTGGACATACAATCGGAGGTCACTCGTCTCACTCAGGGAGGGGACGATCAGAATCAATGACATCATTAATAACAATGTTCAGCCACCAGGGTCTTACAAAGTGGCGGTGTTCGAATGGGGCCATGGTGGAAGCGCTCACAAGTATGTGGAAATTTACAATTCTAGTAAAAAAAGATGGAGGACAGCGGGAACCCTTGATATCAAAATAATTACAACGAGTGAGCGAATGTACCAAACATCATGCCATATGGTTCACTGCAACGGTTCATTCTACTTTCTGGGGCAGGCTTGTGGAGTACCTTTGGGCATTGTGGGTTTCACAATCCCGTCGAATGCAAGTGGATGACACACTTAGTTGCCTATGCTTCTTGCACCCTTCCGAGAACTGGCACTTGCTCGGGGCACTGCTGTGTTATGGACTCAGCTGCTCACCTGCGGTGCACGACTACTGTTAGTCACAACACTGCGCGTACACTCGCAACTGGACCAAGTTAACTTAGATCATGATGAGCAAGCTTATTTGCAACAATTTGGTCATATTATTATATGTGAGTTTCAGAATAATCACCACTGCCTCCTACCGTCCTTGTCATCATCCTGGGAATGGAAGGAGATTGCAAGGATGCCTCCATCACTGCAGTAGAAATTTAAGAGGAGAATTTGCTCAAATTTCCAAACGTTTAACTGCATAGCAGTAGGGGAGAACATTTGCTTCAAATGAGAGTCAGCGTACGAGACAACAAACGCAACATTGTGCGTTGTTCAATGTTGCGTCCAAGTCAACCTGCATTCACGCTTCACGGTCATGTCCCTTTAAAAAAATCGATTCATATATGGGATAACTTAAAGGTCATATTCGTTTTTTTTAACGATCAAGTATATGGTGGAAACATTCAAAAAGAGGTCATAAAGAGGTATATAATTAATACACCATATAATTTGACTATATAATTACTAGTTAATTAATTAATTTAATTGATTTGATTAAAAAAATTAGAGTTATTTGAAAAAAAGGGGCCAGTTAAAAAAAAAACTTTAGTTCCAATTTAATATCACCAGCGAATTATGCGTGTTGAGATACCAAGTGACCAGTCACACTGATCAAAATGACGTGAGCAAAGTGAAGAAAATTGTCGACAATAAAGCTTTGAGGACAAAGCTTCTAAAGGAAGGGGCAATGTTACGAACATAAATTGTATAAAATAAAATAAATATAAATAATAAATAATGAAATGATGATTATGTTGAATAATCATTAAGTTAAGTGAAAAGGCATGTCTAAAAGACATGCCTAGTCACCAAAGGACACCTGCCTAGGTATATATATGCGGGTCTTCATTGTAACATTCATCCTTGTACATTTTATATATATAATAAATTATTATTTCAAATAGCTTTGGTGTATTTTTATGTTTAAATCAACAAGTTATCAATATTGTTGCTTCACAGGTATACTTGCTGACTTTGACCACAAAAAATCTCTCCTTTGACTGAGTTTGACGGGTTTTCTCGGATTGATGTGATATGACTTTGACCAGAATTTGATGCCGAAATCGTGGATTGTTGACTGAGCTCTTGGAGGATTGATTTGACCATTGAATTTGACTAGTTAGGGCACACTTTGACTGCTGTTGACCTGGACAAAAATTGCAAACTTTGACAGTTGACCAAAATTGACTTTTGAGGCCATCATTGATTGGATATTGGTTTGTCTATTTGGATAGTCAAATATTTACCTGGACTCATTATTGAAATTGGATTGTTGTACTCTCTGTTGAACATTTTATGACAATCTAGTAAGAAGAAGAATTTGAAAGGGTTTTGCCCCTTGTGGGTGTTTTCCTTGGTCTTTGACCAAATCTTGTTGTCTCTTATTGCTCATTGTCATTTACTGTTCTATCTACAATTGCTATTGTTTACTAGAAGATTAATTTGATTGCGAATCAAAGTTAAGAATTGGGCTAAGGTAATTGTAACAACGTAGAGCAGTAAAATTTTTAGATGGTATCATAGGCAAGGTGAAGAGCAGAGCCCAAAGAGAAAAGAGACTAGAGTAATCATACTATAAAGAAAATGGCGGAGCTTGCTTCATTTGGACAAGATGGCTACCTCTTTCTTTGAGGACAATGAGAAGTTGGGTGACCCATCAAACTTTGTTGCATGGAAGATCTGGCTAGATGTTATGAATAAATATTCATAACTAAATAATAATTAAATAAATATCAATAATTAATAATTTAATTAATTAAATGCCCATTAATTATGAAAGGACATTAATGTTCCAAAGACATGACTTTTAACAGAAAATCTTGTGGCCTGTCAACGGCTATTAAGGTGAACCACCTTTGTCATTGTAAATCATCATTTCATTATACAATCTTAATAAACAATATTACAAATTTACAGTGTGTAAATGTGAAGGAAATCCAATATACATGTCTACGCTTCTACAGTGGTATCAGAGCACTGATTCTCTGCCTACAACCATCTCGATTCTATTGCGTCTTTCATCTCTTGCCCTCGTCATACTTGTTGAAGAAAATTGTAACTAGGTTCAGTATTTGTAAATGTAATTTTGATCTTTGTACTTGTCAAGAAAAAGAAATATTATTTTTAAAAATTATTTGAATGAGTTTCTTTCTCATTCCATAGGTCTAGGAAAGTCAAAGAATCAAAGTCATGTTAAAGAGCTTTTCTTGAGCCTATGTGTAAATGTATACTAGTCTAAAAGGCCCTCCAAGACAACACAAGAAGAAGTCTGCAAACAAAACAATGGAAAATGTAGTCAAGTCTGGCAACAAAACAAATTAAAGGATGTCATGTTGGTTTGCATTAAAGACGCATCTGTTCACTGGCTCAAGACGGATTATTATGCAGTCAAAACTACTATATATACCTCACTATGGATCTGCGCAAAAGGTTAGTCATGGACATATTTTTGTATGGCATCCGCATTACAAGAGAAAAATATTTCTCTACCATATTCGATCACAGTGGGTCATAACCAGTGTTGACATTCCTCTCTTCGAGAAGTGTAGGATTGATCTAAAGATCATGATATCATCCCATTCTGACATGTACAAATGGAGTTATGTATTTATTTTGATTATGGACAAATTGTCAAGGTTGGCCAACATCAAATTAGCACCCTCAAGCCCTCAATGTTGCATATAAATACAAGGAGCCTCCTCCTCATTTTTTCATCTCACACATTCATTCTTCTCTCTCCTTCATTGTTTGGGTACAGGTCTTCTGAGGCTTCTCTCTCTCCACATGTGTGAAGAAGGGACTGTTCTTTTGCTGTCCCTGTGTTGACTAACATTGACCGAAAGTTGTAGGAAGATGTTTTGACTAGCGTTGACCATATTTGACTGTCGTTTTGTGTGGGGTATCTTTGTTTGGCATGCCGCAATTCTGGGCATGAAATCTGAGGCTGTTTGACCATCGTTGACTGTGCTAGGGTTTGTTGCAACATTGAATTTCGTTGACCAGATTTGATTGGACTTTTTCAGATTGTTTTTGGGCTGATTTGACTTGTTGTTGGAGGCCAAGTTGACTGAGTTTGACCGTGCTGTTTTGGAGGTCAAAATCTGCCCTGTTGACTAGCGTTAACTTTCTGGTTAGGGCTTTTTGTTTCTATTGTTTGACTGATTAGATTTCACTATGATTGGGCAAGCGAATATTGTATATTGTACTCTCTCTCTGTGCTGAACTTTTGAAGAATTATAAGAAGAATTGATCAAGGGTTTCCCCACATTGGGGTTTGTCCCTAGCTGGTGCCATATCTTGTGTCCTCTTGTCTTGGCTTGTCTTCTACTATTATTGTTTATGTTCTATCTGCATTTTACTATCATGTTGATGTGATTGCTAAACTGGATATTGATATTGGGCTAGTAAAGAAATTGAAGTAAAATTGCTCTAAGCTTAGAACATACCATTGTTATCTAAAATTAATAGAATTTCTGCAATCTGCTCATCTGTGTATGTGCATTGGATCTCCACTGCTCCTTTCTGCACCATGCCTCAGATGAAGTGACCTGGTCAAGGAGTCCTACAAAAAGCATCCGAAGTCATATTGCTTCACATATTTCAACACAAGTTCGATATACTTTGTCTTTGCTATACTGAGTGCGACAAAAATATGCTTCTTGCTAAACTTGGATATCATAGCCTTTCCCAAGCTAAAGCAACACCCTAATGTGATCTTTCTGTCCTCTCCATTACACTCTTGACCCAAGTTGAATCCGTATATCCTTGCAACTTCGCTTCACCATCTGAGACATATCTCAAATTATATTTATTTTATCACGCAGGTACCTCAACCATGCTTTGCTACAACCCAATGTATTTGCCTCTGCTCAACCATATGCCGGCTCAATGTGTTCAATGCAAAGCAAACATCAGGCTTGGTGTTAACTAGGTACGCCAATGTTCTAATCAATTGCCTATACATTGTGAGATCCACCACATATGAATCTCCAATCCCAAGAAGTAGTGTATCTAGCCATAATCCTTCATTTCAGTCTTTAAGGCCAACTCCCTCTGATACTGTAGCAGGTCTTCCTGTGGTAGTCTTGGCTACCTCCTCTACCACAGAAGCAAATCCTGTTGCTCCCTCTGTCATGTTAGCAAGCCCTTCTACTGTATCAACTTCCTCTGTCATGTAGGTCTTTCTACCACTACTGCTCTATTATGAATATAATATATATAAAAATAATATCGACATAAATAATAACAATAATACTTAATAACTAAATAATGATTAGTATAGAAGAGGCATGTCTTTAAGGACATGACCATTTATAAAGAGGCACTTGCCTAGGTATATAAACAGGTTGTCATTTGTAATCATATCTCATATCACTTGTTTTCAACTTTTTCTATATAAATATACTACTTATATTCCAGATATTCTAAATATTGTATCGCGTATACACACCTTGTTCGTTACATTGGTATTAGAGTCCTGTTCTTTGATCTCGACCCTTGGCCATCAACCCTTCATCAAGTTTGTTGCCATTGCAGTTGAGGCTTTTAGCCACATAAAGCGTTGGAGTTTATCCTTCTGCCACCAGGCCCTTGTCCATTAAAAAAGTGTTGACAGACGAAAGAATTCCTCCTGTAACGAGTGAGTATTGGCTCGATTAAAGTCACAATTAGATTCTTTTAGCTGGGATGGCTGTATAGTCTCTGGAACTAAGGCCCGGTTGCCTGTCCTAAACTAAACTAAGAAAAATAAAAGAGATGAAAAATAAAGCAATTTAAAAATTAGGGAAAATATATGACATTTTAATATTTACAATTGTCTACAAAAATATAAACAAACTGTTGGTTAGATGAAGTCAATTTAAACAACAGTTGGGATGGAGGGGATGGAGGGTAGAGGATTCATTCAGACATACTAAATCACATGAAATATCATGTGCTTGAATCTGACTGGAATTTGGGTCCAGTTTGCCACAAAAATTGATTTAGGGAGAGTTTTTATACAAAGAAATCTAAAAAAAAGTTTATCAGGTTTTCTCCTTTCCAAACTAATTTTTGTTTTTTTTTGTTTTAAGTTAATATGCATACATTAACGAGAAGTAACAAGAAAGAACACTATCTCGTAAATGAGAGTAATTTATATTCTATCTTTTGAGTATCAGATTTCAACCATCAGATAGTAATATATAAAAAATTTAATAGTTCATAAACTTCTGCTGATAATAGATATAGACTGCAAGATATCCTAAGAAATGTTTAACAAAATAATCAAATATTCTTTTCAAAATTAAATATGCACAAGTCAAAGAAATATACCAGATGCATCCATTAAAGAATTAAAAAGATGGCCAAACATTAGTCGCATAGCTCACAAGCACATTGGATTCTGAAATTGGTCTTGAAAAGAGCCGTCACTTCAAAATTTGATTCAAAAATACAAGTTCCGAGCTTTCACAATTTCTCGACCTCTACTCCAACGTAAGAGGCTGTATAAATACTTAGAAAACAAGATAAGTCTGTTTGACAAATAACAACTAGAAATTTATAAAGATTTTCTTTAATAAAACAATACTTCTACACATAAAAAATTCATCCTATTAATTAATTTTTCCTGAAAAGCTGTCAAACTGTTTATCTTTCTTCCTCATCCTCAAAGTTTTTATTCTCCACGTTGAGGAGTAGATGGGTGCATGGATTTGGATGTGATTCACCCATCCTGAATATACCTGAGAAATAGATGGGAAATGAATTGGATGAAACTGATTTGTGCTTACTTGGAAATCTGAAATTAAACTTTGGATTGTTTTCTTATTTTTCTGATACTTGTTTCGAAACTTAGAAATGAGTTTGATCTATTCAAAAGGGAACTACAGAAATTTCTGGAAAGTCTGTTGTGTCCAGATTTTGATCTCGCTTATTTCTTTTTGGTCCTTGATGATGATGTCTTCTGATGGCTGCTTCGACTCTCCTGGAAGGGCTTGTTTTAACAATTTAGACCCTGGAAGATCAAATTCCTCAATAAAATCAGTTCCCTTTTCCCATATTGCTAAACATTGTCTGAGGGCATTCCTAGCCCATTCTCTGATTTCCTTGGCTTTTGTGTCTTTGTAGCTTAAGGATGCTTGCATTAGTCTTGACTCTTTATCATTTTTAGAAACTTTGGGAATTACTTCTGACTGTAATTCCTTTTCCCAGTCCAAGATGGACGAATATCTAAACTTGATATATTTATCTTCTTCTATTAAGGAATCAATCCTCTCATTAAGATTTGGCAGATTTGTAATCCCTGTTCTTTCAAAATTTCTAAACTCTATATTGCTCCCTGGTTCTGATTGAGTTGAGTTTGAAGAGAATTGGCCTACTCTTTCAGTGCTGTAGTCATGATTTCAATGTTACTTTCAGCTTCTTCTTTCAATAGTCAACCTTGATTTTCATGGGCTTCTTTCAATTCCTGAATATGTTGAGCATGTTTAGATTTTAACTCATTCAATTCCATCTCGAATCGATTCTGAAGATTTTCTATTTCTGTTGCAAAACCTTGGACAAGAGTTGTAGAATATCTTTGCCAGTTGTCTTCATTAAATACTTTGCCCTTCTCTAACTGTTTCTCCAGTTCTTTAATTCTTTCTAAACTACTATCATAGGAAGCTGCTAGCTCATTCAGATGATATTGATTATAGTTTACAAAAGCACCCAGGTCCTGTGAAGATTCCTTGGCCTTGTCCTTAATGTCACCTTGGGCTTGCCAACTGTATTCAGAAACAATTTCTAGAGAATCAAACTTTCTTTTCTTAGTTTCCCTAACCATTGACTTAGTCTGGGAATTAAGGAAATACTCTGTTAGAGAAAGAACGATATCAGAAATTGTTTCAAGTTTAGAAACAGGGTTAAACAGAAAAGAATCCCAAGGAATATTAGTTGAAATAGGTGCCATTGAAGTATTAGGAGATGTTTGAAGGACTGCGGATTTATCTATCTTTGCTTGCTTCTCTAACTGTTTCTCCAGTTCTTTAATTCTTTCTAAACTACTATCATAAGAAGCTGCTAGCTCATTCAGATGATATTGATTATAGTTTACAAAAGCACCCAGGTCCTGTGAAGATTCCTTGGCCTTTTCCTTAACATCACCTTGGGCTTGCCAACTGTATTCAGAAACAATTTCTAGAGAATAAAATCTTCTTTTCTCAGTTTTCCTAACCATTGACTTAGTCTGGGAATTAAGGAAATACTCTGTTAGAGAAGGAACAATATCAGAAATTGTTTCAAGTTTAGAGACAGGTTTAAACAGAAAAGAATCTCAAGGAATATTAGTTGAAATAGGTGTCATTGAAGTATTAGGAGATGTTTGAAGGACTGAGGATTTATCAATCTTTGCTTGCTGTTCCAATGTCTCTTTATCTTTTTTCAGAAAGAATATCATCAAATATTTGCTTATCCTTTTTTACATCAACCTCCATTTCTTCACCTGTTTTGTTCTCTCATTGCCTCTGCTCTGTGTCTTTAGGAGAATTGATAACAATGATCTCATGATCATGCAATGTTTGCTTGTCTGCGGATTTTATTGTTTCTGGGTCTTCTTGCTTTTTCTCAGGAACTTCTGTAGTTGTAGCATCTTTTGTGACACGTTGATCTTTCTTTATAACTATTTCTTCACTTGTAATTTCTTCTTCACCTGTAACAAAAATATTTGCAGATTTTTCAATTGGGATTTCTTGCTTTTCTTGAGAGATAGAGGGAGGGTCTGAAGTAATCTGTTTGAAGTTAAATTGAAAGAACTCAAAAGTTTTAAGTTCTTCTATGGAGACTCTTTTCCTTTAAGGATCCTTCAAAAATACTTTCCCTTATTTCTTGTAATTTGGCCCTTCCTACAACATCTAACAAATTTTCTCTATCAAAACCTGCTGGAAATCATCAATGGCTATGAAAACCTCATCAAAAGGAGGATCTTGATGTGTGAAGATATTAACATAGCTCACTGTTTTATAGTGATTACCAATAATTACATGGGGGTCATATTCATAATGAGGCAAAAAATAAAGCTAAACAAAATGGAGTTCCTCTGCTTATTTGAAAGAATGTCCTCAGTCTCTGATATTTCCCCAAATTTAATTGGAAATACTGGCCAAATTTTCTTTTGCAGTTTGCTCAATTTCCGAGCCTGGCTGTACAAACTAGCATGCTTTGCTACTTTCCTTAAAGCAAGTCTTTCAAGAATGTATCTAGGTAAAATATGAGTGTTGAATAGGTTGTCATTGATTCAAAGAGGGAGCAAGTGCAGGATGAGATGCAGGAGAAGGTGCAGAAGTGGAGGCTGGTGCAGGATATAGAGTACGTGTAGATAATGATGATGCAAGTGATTTGCTGAGGTCATGGATATTTTGGATAATGTAGGATGTTGAAACCCTAACCATTGAATGAAACCCTAAGATTTAGGGTTTGGGTTCCTGAAACATGAGTGCACCTCACAGTTGTTGGTGTTTTTCGAGCAACAAATCAATGAGCTTGCCTTGGCAACCCTCACTAATGGATTCTTCTCGTCCTGTTGATTCCAATGTTACATGGAGCATTATGTGGCCCGTCACGGTTTGTGAGATATGCCAAGTCAAAGTCGAAGTCTCAATTAGTGGTACAAAACCCTAAAGGGTTGTTGATGTGGTAGTATGCAATTGACAAATAAATGAAGTGGCAACCTCATAAGTGGTGGTATGGCATCATATTATTTTAATAATGGTGTCTAGACGAATCTATGGATATATGGCACATATCAAGGAAAAGGATAAAATTATATACAAGATATTTTACTATTATTAAATTCAATTTTGGCCCCAATTTCAAATTAAAGTGAAACCTCAAACTGGCCAAAAATAATTAATTTAAAAGGCATTGAGTTGGCCTCTCTAGAGAGGCTCATTCAAAAAGCAAGTGAAAACCCAAAATTGGCCAAAAATAATTTAATTCAAAAAGGAGTTGAGTTGGCCTCTGTAGAGGCTTGTCCAAAAAACTGGTTAAAGGTCCAAAATAGTGTATCGAGCACAAAATCATGAACTTGCAAAAAGCCCAAATAGAGTATTGAGCACAGTAGTATGAATTCACAATTTTTGCCGAAGACATAGTCTTGCGACTTTGAGAGCGACGAAAATTATTATTATTATTATTATTATTATTTTGGCAAGGGATTCTGGGTCGCATTAATCCTTTTTGTGAGGATTCATTGGAACTGCTCTACTTTTCTTGAAGGGTTTTGTTTGCTGGTTCGAAGCAGTACCATCATCCCTGCGACCAAGTAAGTAAAAAATATATGCATTGAATGCAGATCAATCAAGTGAAGTTTCGTCTCTTCATATGAGGGTTTCTATTTGGGCTCCACAAAATAATTGACCTGCGACCAAGTCAGTGAAACATGAATATATGCCTACGACTATCAATTCCCGAGGAAGCGAAATTTATAGTGCAGCTCCTATCCAGAAAATGAAGAGCAACCTGACGTCAAGGAAGAGAAGAAGTCTTATGAAAGAAAGTCTCATACCTAGAACGGAGAGAAGCCCAAAGCCAAAGTCCTTCACAAATCAAACAACACCGAAAGATGGAAGACCAATGCCTCAAATCAGGATGATGCATTCAGGACACCAACTCATGGTAGAGCATTCAAGGGTGGAGAGCAGTGAAAATATTCTCAAGAGCAACACACTTTCAACAGATCCTCACCCAGGTATGCAGAGATATTTCATGGGTCCTGTTACACATGTTCTAACTATGGACACAAGGCTCGAGACTGCAGGGAATATAATAGGAGTATTTACAAAGGGTTTCATCAAAGTCCTTGGAGCAGATTTTCTGGAAGACAAGACAATGTCCCTTACACCTATGATAGAAGGAAGTACAACTCTTTTGATCCATAGTGCAGACTGGTTCATGATGTAGAGTACGTGCATATAATGATGATGCAAGTGATGTTCTGAGGGCATGGATATTTTGGATGATGCAGGGTGTTGAAACCCTAACCTTTGAATGAAATCCTAAGCTTTAGGGTTTGGGTTCCTAGATCATGAGTGCACCTTGCAGTTGTTGGTTTTTTTCGAGCAACAAATCAATGAACTTGTCTTGGAAATCCGCGCCAAAATTTTTCTCGTCTTGTTCATTCCAATGGTATGTGGAGCATTCCATGGGCCCTCACGGTTTGTGAGATATGCCCAGTCAAAGTCAAAGTCCCAATTAGTGGTGCAAAACCCGAAAGTGTCGCTGATGTGCTATTATTCAATTGACAAACAAATGAAGTGGCAGTGTCATAAGTGGTGACATGGCATCATATTATTTTAATAATGGTTGCTAGAAGAATCTATGGATATATGGCACATATGAAGAAAAAGGATAAAATTATATGGAGGATATTTTACTATTATTAAATTAAAGTTTGGCCTCATTATAGTTTTGGCACCAACTTTAAATTAAAGTGGAAACTCAAATTGGTAAAAAATAATTAATTCAAAAAGGCGTTGAGTCGACCTCTCTGGAGGCTCATCCAAAAAGCAAGTGAAAACTCAAATTGGTGAAAAATGATTTAATTCAAAAAGGCGTTGAGTCAGCCTCGCTAGAGGCTTCCAAAAAGCTATTTAAAGGTCCGAAATAGTGTATTCAACACAGAAGCATGAACCTGCAAAAGGGGTCCCAAATAGAGTATTGAACACATAAGTATGAACTCACATTTTCGCTGAAGACATAGTCCTGTGAATTTGAGAGTGATTTTGTTTTTCTTTTTTCTTTTTTGGGCAAGGGATTCTAGGTCGCATTAATCCTTTTTGTGGGGATTTGCTAGAACTGCTCTACTTTTCTTCGGCGGTTTTGTTTTCTGGTTCGAAGTAGCACATTTATCCCTGCGGCCAAGTAAATAAAAATATATGAATTGAATGCAGAACGATCAAGTGAAGTTTCATCTCTTCGTATGAGGGTTTGTGTCTGGGTTCCACAAAATAATCAACCTGCGGCCAAGTCAACGAAACACGAATATATGCCTGCGGCTATGTGGATGAAACACGAATCAATTCCCGAGGAAGCGAAATTTATAGGGCGGCATTGAAGCAGATGCTGACCATGACCTCTGTTTTACCTGTGGATGGTTTGAATTGAATATTTGCTTCGACCTCAAAGGAGTTCTTGGGTTAAGGGGTTCATTCTTCTTGGAGGGTTTCCGTGGATGTCTACTTTATGCCTGCAGGTTTCGCTAGAGATTTGATGCAGGAATTTTAATATGACGATACCCCTATGCATCAGTATAATTTGCCTAGGAGATCGATAGTCAATTTTCTGTATGTTGTGGATCTAATCCATTGATTAGTTTTGGATGGAGAATGCTTGCTAAGGCGTCGTTGTGACTTTGACCTGAGCAGTATTTGTATTTGATAGTTGGCCTACAATGTCAGACACTACTTTACATTTATCAATTAACGCATGCTGGCCTAAACAGAGCATACCTGCAGCTATACTTACCTTGTGCATTGGATGCTGAAGTGCGATATTTGTTATTCTATGTGTAAAATTACTAATCTCAAGAATGCAATGAAGCCTTATTGTGCATAAGATCTGTCACAGAGATTGATAATAAAAACTGCTTGAGATCAAATTTGCTAATGAGCAGTGCAGTCTATTTGGCAGTGTTCTAACTTCCTTGACCTCTTTCGAATACTCTATAGTCACTGAGGTCTAAGTGTTCTCTGAGGAATGGCTCTCATGGCACATCTTCATTGAAGTTTTAGTGAAGTATTAGTTGAAGGCTTTCGACTTACATACAAGACTTGTGTATTGACTGCTGTAAGTATTTCATTGTTTCGTAATAAGGGTTTTTCAGCGGTAAGAATAACAATCGAGCTACAACAGTCTCATCACTAAGGATATTTGGCAAGCATATAATTACCAACAACATTACTAAATCATTAGCAACACCTGAAGTTTGGAATCTATATTAGTGTATCATATTGGACAGTAATATGCATGCAGCACTGTTGCAATCTCTGATAACAGCTGATACATAATAGAGACATTTGACAGCAGTAACCTTGTATTGACATTAGAGTACCCTCATGTGCTTAACAGTGACACTTGATGAGGCAGTATGAACTGATTGCAATTTGACTGACATTGTTTGCAGAGAGAGAGGGCTGTGAGGACTTGCACTGTCTCTGATGTGAGATAAATTCTCTATCAATGTGAGCAACAAAGGAACAATGATGCAGAACTTGGAAATGAGGCTGCATCATGGATGAGTAAGGCTTGAGCAAAACAAAAAGAACATATACATGTACCTGGCATGAAGAATTATGATCAAAGCCTTCCAGCTGAATATTGACTGTAAATCTCAGTGTGGGGAATATGCTAGTGACAGTGCATGAATGAGAACAGTGATGAATCAGTGAGCAGCAAACAGTGGGAACAGTGGATTGTGGAGTAGCATTGAGAGAAGGAGGCAGTTAACAATGATAGCACATATCTCTTCAGTGGCAGTAGTACAGACTAGCCACAGTGGTAATAACAACAAATGACTGTTACAGTGGACAATAAAGCAAATACAACCGTTGGAACAGAAGTTGAAGAACAGCAGATTGTAGCAACAATTCATTGACTGTATGGGAGCCCAACCATTCAGGAAGTTTTCTCTTCCTTCTAGCTTGACTGGAAAAAAATCTCTTGGGGAGTCTTGCACTTCCTACCAGACTTTCCTGGTAAAGTATTGTATGTACATTGTACACTACATAATACAGTGCTTTGTTTAAGCCAAATGCTGTGTTTTGTCTCTTGTTGGTTTCTTCACTGTTTGCTTATTAAGGCTCTGAACGCTAAATGAATTAACCAATTGAAAAGAAAGGGAAATACTGATTCACCCCCCTCTCAGTATTTCCAACAGATGAGGACCAACCTCACTGCCATAGACTCTTATGTAGGAAAATAGTTCTTCAACAAACCAGTGACCTATAGATTCTAGGCCTTCTTTGAGACTTTCATTGACCTTAGGAGGGGATTTTCCAAAAAGAATTTCATGAAGAGGGATCATAACATAATCATTGTTAAGTTTAGGTATGTTCTATGCTTAGAGCAATTTATTTCAATTTTCATAGTTAGCTCAGATCAGCATTAAAGTAAATTGCAGATAGAACATGTACATAAATCACAGGAGACAAGCCAAGACAAGAGGACATAAGATGAGGCGCTAGCCAGGTACAAACCCCAATGTGGGGAAACCCTTGATCAATTCTTCTTATATGTTCTTCAATAGTTCGGCAGAGAGAGAGAGAGAGAGAGAGAGAGTACATTTACAACAGATGTCAACACTTTGACTTATCTAGATAAGAGCATAGATCATCTCTAAGAAGATGATACATGAAATCATTTGAAGACATGCTGCTTCAATTGATTCCCCAAGGTGACTCTTTCACCTATCATTGTGCTGCATGTTGCACCATGCTCCACCCATCATCAGATTGTTGGACCTTATGACCATGCTGTACACATCATACTGCTGCATTGCTGTCCCAGTGTTTAGCACTGATGTACCCTGTGCCACTGCTGCACTATGTTGTCACCCATGTGCTTGCTGCACCATTGCTGCTTCGTGTACTTGCTGCACTAAGTACCATACTGCTGTCCCATGCATCTTGGCAGCACTATGTCACCTTGTCGTCCCATGCATCTTGGCAGCATTATGTCACCTTGCTGTCCCATGCATCTTGGCAGCATTATGTCTTGCTGTCCCATGCATCTTGGCAGCATTATGTCACCTTGCTGTCCCATGCATATTGGCAGCATTATGTCTTGCTGTCCCATGCATCTTGGCAGCATTATGTCTTGCTGTCCCATGCACCATACTATTATGTACAGCCACCAATTTGGCTCCCACAGACTGCCCAACAATCTAGTCCAAACTGATTCTCAACAGCTACAAGAAATGTCATAGACAACATACCTTAGCTCATTGTTTTGAGGTCTGATTTGTTTGCTGCAACTTAGGTCTGGTTAGGGCATATCACAGTGTCTTTGCTAGCCTTCTTTTCCGCCCAGATTTGCTCCAAGGTGATGCGGCTGCCCTTCCTTGTGGGGATGAGACCCTTCACAATAATCCTGGGCGGTTCTAGCCTTTACAAGGTCCATGACCTGCCCTCACAACAAGCTTCCATAGATTTGCAGCAAACTGGTTAAGGGTTTGCCCATCCTCTAAACAGTTGATGCGGCTGCCCTTCCTTGCAATAATTCGATCACTTGAGATGGCCTAAGACGACCCTTCAAACCTTTGCTGGAATGTTGCGTTAACCGCGGCTAAAACAGAGAATGATTAGGGTGGCTGAACAACGTTTAGGGCAACTTTGATCTGGACAACGTATAGCTTTGTGTCCACCATAAGAGTTGCCCTCCATGTAAGCTATCACATCAGGACGTAGAGCCTTCTCTTCATTGCCTACATCTGGATCTAGGGCATGCCTTCTCTATGACAGCATTGAGCTAGGACATCCTCTCCTTAGGGCTGCGTAGATTCTTAGGATCTCTTCCGCCCACCAAAAACCCAAAGACAAGTGGAGAGGAAGAGAACACAAGAAGTGTGTGTGAGAAATGACTCTCAAGTCATCTCCTTTTATACTAAAACGTTGAGCAAATGTGGGGTTTATTTGGTTGCTGGCCGACCTTGATGAATTGTGTTATAACACAAATAAATTCATAACTTCATGAATACTTATCGGAATCAGATGATCTTTAGATCAATCCTACACCTTTCGATGAGAGGGATCCAGGAAAAATATCAGCTGCCATAAATAAGATGACCCACATGGAGTTTGGCCCTAGTCGCCAATTTTAACAATCATAGATATCATAAAGTTGGAATTTGAAATTACTTTCCCAAAGAATTGGGGCATAATTCTAAACGGGGAGTTGCTGATTAGCTAGGTAATTCCATTTCATTAGGGGAAATAGCACTGAAGCAATAACGATATCCATTAGGAAAGCTAGTTGGGTGGAGATAACAATGATAATTTCAAAGCATCTGTGATGTTTTGTGATAAAATATCGACCAATTAAGACGCTTTGAATCATGAAGGATACTATGGATTATGTGAATCCATTTCATTTTACAATGTTCCAAATCTTTTTCTCCATAGAGTCGGGTTAACAATTTGATGATAAATCTGACGGGTTTCTTAAAAATAAAACTGAGATACTCTTTGGAAGATTTGGGCTTAAACGCTTTTTCTTCTTCATCTTCTTGCAACCAACCTTCAATCACTTTGTCATAATTCTCCTCACATGGTTTGATAATTGCTTGATGAGAAGAAGATAAAGGAAGAACATAAAACAATTATAAGAACATAATAACATCACAAGTAATTATCAATATAAGAAAATATTTCCGCCTTTCCAATTTTCTAACACTTTTACTTAACTTGATGTACTTGTAGTTAGTTTTTTTTTATTTGATTATATTAAAATTGGCAATTAGGACCAAACTCCACACAGGTCATCTTATTTATGACAACTGATATTTTTCTTAGATTCCTCTCTCCGAGAGGTGTAGGATTGATCTAAAGATCATCTGATTCTGACATGTACAAATGAAGTTATGAATTTATTTTGATTATGGTCAAATTGTCAAGGTCGGCCAACAAACTTATGTAGGTTCAAAAGTCCAATAGTCACGTCTATTCATCCTCAACATTGCATATAAATAGAAGGTGACTTAGCCTCATTTGGACATAATCATCTTCAAACTTCTCTGATTCCCTCCTCATTGTTTGGGTACGGATTTTCTGGGCCTCTCTCTCTCCACATGTCCGAAATTTTAGGAGAGCGAAATTTCAGGAGGTCAAAATTTCTGGAGAGCGAAATTTCAGGAGGTTGAAATTTTAGGAGACTGAATTTTTGGATAGTTTGACCAAGCGTTGACCAACATGCGTTGACCTCCTTTGATTGCGTTTTTGTGAGGGCTATCTCTGTTTGGGCAGGCCGCATTTCTGAGCATAGAAATAGAGGCTAAACCTTGACTGTTGACCAACATTGACTGCAGCTAGGGCTGACCATAGGTGGGCTGTTTGACTAGACTTTGATTGGGCTGAATTTCACTGTTTTGAGGGTTGTTTTATCTTGTTTTTTGAAGGCCAAAGTTGACTGAAGTTGACCGATTTTCTGAGGGTCAAATCTGCCATGTTGACCAACGTTGACTTTTCTAGTTAGGGCTCTTTTGCTACTGTTATAAATTATAAGATTTGTAAATTGTACTATCTCTCTCTGTTGAACTATTGAAGACAAAGAATATTTGATCAAGGGTTTCCCCACATTGGGGTTTGTCCTTGGATGGTGCCACATCTTGTGTCCTCTTGTCTTGGCTTATCTTCTACTGTTTATGTTTATGTTCTATCTGCATTTTACTATCATGTTGATGTGATTGCTAATCTGAATATTGATATTTGGCTGATAAAGAAATTGAAGTAAAATTGCTCTAAAGCATATAACATACCATTGTTGCCTAAAATTGACAGATTATTATAGTGTTTTTTAATCATCAAACAACTTCTAAAAAACGAAGAATGGTGAGAAAAGAGGACACAAAATGTAGGATGCAAGCCAGGGCCAAAACCTCTCCTCTTGAGAGGAAAACCATATAACAGACCATTGTTGCCTAAAATTGATAGATTATTATAGTGTTCTTTAATCATCAAACAACTTCTAAACAACGAAGAATGGTGAGAAAAGAGGACACAAAATGTAGGATGCAAGCCAGGGCCAAAACCTCTCCTCTTGAGAGGAAAGCCCACAATAATTCTTCTCTTCTTATAGAATGTTTAGATGACAAATTCCAAAACCTATGACCCATAATAAAGACCCCTCCAAGACAAAGTCAACTTATCCTTGATGAACTTCCTCAACCCTAGTCAAATTTGCCTCATAGCAAATGCAAATTCTCCTTTGACCAATATTTCGCATCTACAACTTCTTGACTGCAACTAGGCCTTACTACAGAAACCCTAGGCCCCAGGTGTGAGTGAGAATATGGTGAAATAGTCCTTGTTTTTGCTTCGCATGAATTGGTTCCTCCTCCCTTGAAACTTGGCTTATCAAATCGACCTTCTTGTGATACTAAATTTGACTCTTTTGTGGTGGCTACAATTCAGTTCTACTATAGTAGATTCTGCCCTAGATCCGTCGCATGTGTGAGAGATTCTGTCCCAAAACAATCCTTTTGAATTCAATTTCTTTTTCTCCTTTTAGTCCTCTTGTTTGCTTATCATCCAAGTCTTTATTTTCTCTTCAATGAACTTGTTGGATGTCTTTCAAATGACGTCGATGTATCCTTATATATAGTCTTCTTTGGGGGTCGAGTAGCTATCCATGAGGTCGACCTGTCTTGCTTGGAGGCTGACTTGTCTTGGAGGGTGACTTTGACTCTATTTTGACTCGTAAATTTCTTTGAATCGATACATGATGCCCAAATTGGTCTTATACATATTACAATGACGCAATTAACTTCTTTAACTCAATGACAAAATCTAGAAGCACTCAATGGGTGCTTGACCTACAAATAAAATAATCTTGAACATGTAACCCATGTTAAAATAATAATAATAAAAGTTCGTCTTCTCTTTTCATCAAATATATACAATCATGATTACATTAGACATTATAAAGACCGAGCCTAGTTACACATTTCCATAACAACATGCCTTCAAGCTATCCAAAGATCCACCAAAACCTGCCTCAAAAACAACTCGGATATGCGTTTGGAATATTCACAAAACTACTATCAAAAGGATGCCATCATCTTCTTCAAAATAGGCCGAAGTGTTGAGAAATGTAACTAGTATCGGTCTTCATAATGGTATTTGAGTCATGATGTAATGTATTTGTCAAAATAAAGAAAAGAAAAATTATTATAACAGAAAATTTAGCTTATAAGCATGAGTTTCATGCTTTATTTTTTATTTCTAGGTCAAAGCACCCATTGTGTGCTTCTAAGGTTTGTGTCATGAGTCATAGTCATAGTCATCATGTAAAAGACCTTTCTCGGGCTTGTTATGTCAAAGAAGAAAATTTGTTTGTGTCAAAATGTAAAATAAGTCTCCACCAAGTCGGCCTCAAACATTTGTCAAATTCAGCCTCATAATGGAAATACAATCACTATATAAAGAGGAGCAATTCGACCTTGTGGCATCCATCATGAATCTATTCGATCTATAATTGAAACAAGAAGAAAAGGAGTGCGAGTAGACTAGAAGACAAGGAGAAGTCTTAACGAAGGAAGAAATATCCCATTCTTGACGAAATTGTATGCATCAGACGTCTTGGTGTAGCGATTTTGCTAGAAGACCGAACCTGCTCCGATACCACACAAAACTGAAACTCGACAATTAACAATGATATATATATCTTATTAATAATTGAATGAACCTGCTCCGATACCACACGAAGCTGAAACTCGACAATTAACAACGATATATATATATATATATCTTATTAATAATTGAATGATGAATTATAGAGTGAGAGGCCATGGCTTAAATACAACCTTGGGTGCCTCTTGGTTTCTATTTAACTAATAATTACAACTAACTAATTTTTATATAACATTTCCTTCCTCCCAAAAAAATGCTTTGTCCTCGAAGCATATGTAAGACAGATGTTGTTGACGAAATGCTTTAGTCTCCCAAGAAGCTTCTTCTTCTGGTAAATCCTTCCACTTGATTAGGGGTTCCTTGATTTCACAAGATCAAAGCTTCTTTTCCCTGGTGGATATGATACCTTCTGGCTCTAAAATGACCCTTCCTTCATCCTCTAAGGACGAAAGTGTTATTTGTGCTGATTGATGGTCACCAATTGCCCTTTTAAGGCAGGATACATGGAAGACGTTGTGGACATGACTTTTATCCGTAAGGCTTAAACTATATGCAACTTGGCTAATCTTTTTGTTGATCTGGTATGGTCCATAGAACTTTGGTGCCAATATATTTTTTTCTTTTTGTTTTAAGGACCACTGTTTGTATGGCTGGAGCTTGAAAAATAACTATTCTCCAACTTCAAATTCTCTCTCGGTTTTGTTTCGGTCAGCTTACTACTTCATATGATTCCTTGCATTATTTAGATTTTCTTTTAGAGTTTGGACTACTTTTTGGGTTTTTTCAAACTGGTTTTTAATGGCTGGCAGCTTCGTCTCGATGATAGCAAAGTCCTTCCATTTTAGAGGTTCGTAATAGTACAAAGCTTGAAAATGAGTCATTTTCACTGACGTGTGGTAAGTGGAATTGTACCACCATTCAACGATATGTAACCACTAAGCCCACTGGTTTTATTTGTTTATGGCATAACATCATTAATAGGCTTCTAAACATTTATTGACAACCTCTGTTTGGCCATCCGTTTGAAGATGGCAAGCTAAACTCATGTTGAGGTAGGTTCCTATATGTTTGAAGAGTTCCTTCCAAAAGTTACCCTTAATTTGGCATCTCTATTGCTCACAATGACCTTGGGAAATCAATGTAATTTGTAAACATTTTTGCAAAATATCTCATCAATTTGTTTTGCTGAGTCTGATTTCCTCATTGCAATAAAGTGAGGATACTTAGTGAGTTTGTCGACTACTACAAGAATTTTATCCTTGCCATCAGACACAAGTAAACCTTCATTAAAGTCCATTGATATTTCCTCCCATTTCTGATTCAAAATGTTTAATGGGTGAAGTAGTTCGGGTATTGTTATATTTTCATTTTTATTGCGTTGGCATTTATCACATTCGGCTACATATTTTTGAATATCACTGCTCATTCCCTTCTAAAAGAACGAATTGTGTGTGTTATAGTAGGTTTTAAAGTATTCTACATGTCCCACTGATAATGAATCATGCGACTATTTGAGAACCTTGGCTTTAAATTTGGAATCCGCAATCAGATAAATTCTTCCCTTGTACCATAGAATATCATTCTTCCATTCACATTTTGAATTCTGAAGAAGATTATTAATTATTGCACTTGTTTCTTGGTTTTTTGCATATTCACTTTGAATCTCATTAAGCCATTCGGGAACAACCACTGAAACTGCGAGTAATGATGGTTCTTTGTCTTTCCTTGACAACGCATCAGCTACTACGTCAAAGGTAGCAATTTTTTCTATCCATTTTTGTTGTTCTGTAGATAGCGTTTTCTGTCGAAGGAGATGACTTGAGATGTTTGTGCTTATTGAACTTTCTACTTTGAAACATGATCGGGTAACCATCCTGCATTAGTATTGCTCCTATGCCAAAACTTGAAGCATCACATTCAATTATAAATGGTTTTGAGAAGTCTGGAGTTTCCAATACAAGGGCATTCGACATAACTCCCGTCAAGTCTTCAAAACAATTTTTTGCTTCATCATTCCATTGAAATGAGTTCTTCTTTAGAAGGTTCGATAGGGGTGCGGTTATATGGGCGTAGATTTTAATAAATCTTCAATAATACCCTGTCAACCCTAAGAATCCTCTTAGCTTGGAGATATTAACTGGTTTGGGCCATTCCCTTATAGCCTTGATCTTGTTAGGATCTACTTTAACTCCTTCCTTGGATATTATATGTTCGAGATATTCTATTTCTCCCTTCCCAAAAGTGAATTTGGACTTCTTGGCATAGAACTGATGCTCTTCCAACACAATAAGAACTTTCTCGAAATGTTGTAAGTGCTCCTTCCAAGTTTTACTGTAAATTAAAATGTCATTAAAAAACAGTAACACAAACTTCCTTAGATATGGACAAAACAGCTCGTTCATAGTAGCTTGGAATGTCACTGGTGCATTGGTTAAACTGAAAGGCATTACTTTAAACTCGTAATGACCTTCATGTGTTTGGAACACAATTTTCGCTACATCTTCCAGTCTTATTATGATTTGGTAATATCCTGACCTTAGGTCCAATTTGGAGAAGTATTTAGTGCCATGTAGTTCATCCAACATTTCATTAATAATCGATGCATAATCTGAACGATCCATCTTTCTTTCGAACTAATACAACTAGAGCAACATATGGACTTTTACTTTTTGAGATGATGCCACACTTTAAAAGATCTTGGACTAATCTCTCAATTTCAGTTTTTTGATGATGTGGATATTGATATGGTTTGATGTTGATGGGATTTGATCCTGCTTTGACTTCTATTGTATGTTCGATTTCTCTTTTAGGCGACATCTTCATTGGCAGGTCTTGGAATACTTTTTCGTGTTTTTGAATCGGGTTGTGTACTTCCGGTGATTCTTCATTGACCATATTTGATGTTAACATTTCTAATTGATGATATTGTATTGCATAAGCTGGTGCTCCTTTTTGAATCATTTTCATCATCTGGGATGATGATACAATTTGGTTTTCAGGTGGCTGGAACCCATATAATTTGTATTTCTGCCCTTCCCATTTAAATTTTATAAATTGCTTTTGATGGTTGGCAGAGTAAGTATAAAGGGTCTTTAGCCATTGGATACCTAAGACCACATCCACTCCACCTAATGGTACAATGTAGAACTGGGATTTTAAATTAAAGTCTTGAATACACAATTTGACTTTATGGCATTTCCCTACCTTTTCAATTTTTTTATTGTTAGCTACCATAACCTTCATGTTGGGCATGGGAAATTGAGAAAATGTTGAGTCTCTTCGCCATGGTTGAGTCTAAAAAATTACGAGTGCTACAGGGATTGGTCAGAAACATGTTTGGGGCTGTGATATGCCTGTCATAGCTGATAATGATACTTGCATAATGCTCTCGTCATCTAATTTAGGAGATAATTCAAGGGCATCTTCGATTTCTTCTACATTCGATTCATCGCTGCCTAAATCATTGGTTGCTTCGCATTTATATAGGTTTTTGGTCTCTTTTCCTTTAGCACACCTACGTTTAGGGTCCCATTTTGACCACAATGTTTGCATTTGCCCTCTTTCATCTTTTGCATTTCCACGTTAGTTTTTTTCTCCTTGACGAAGATGTGGTGGAACATATTTTGTGTTATTAGTGTTCGCAGATTGGGGAAATCTTTTCAAATATCTTTTCAACAGCTTTTGCTTTTTTGCCTTGCTACTTCTATCGACGTAATGTCATGAAGCTCAAGTTCTGCTGGTAGATGGGGTTTAAGTTCCGAGGTGTATGATTGAATGAGATGAGTTTCTAATAATCCATGTACTCGTGTTGCTAAAGTCTCCCATTCTCGAGTGCATTCATCCACATCTCCTTTTTGTTGCAATCTAGTGTGTTGAGAAGTTAAGATAAGATAATTATATTTATGTCAAACTAATGACCACAATGTAGGTCAAAGGGACTATTGAGTACAATGATGTCTATAGAAAGTAGGAGAACCAAACGGTCTCCTATAAAAGATATAATGCATGAAGTAAATCAACATATGGCCCTAGCGAAGAAGATCTGGGAGATAATAGGTCTGAGGATCAAACCCATCTCTCCTAACATCCGAGGTTGAATGAATAACACTAATGAAACTCAAAATCTGTTGGCCGATGAAGAGCCGATGGCATGTGCGGACTGTCCACTAAATCGTTTCCTTGGGGGGGGGGGGGGTTCGCGCGCTGTTGAATTCTAGAGGACCTTGTCTGTCTCCCAAATGGATTTGAGACGGATCTGCTTCTTCCTTGACACCTTGGAACCTTTTAAAGAACACATCCTTAAATTTCTTCCAACTGATAGCAAGTGTCGTCTTCTTCCACCACATATACCAATTATATGCTTCGCCTTCCATTTTCATGGAAGAATGCCTAATCTTTTCGTCATCGTTGTCAATAATGTAAACCTCGAAATATTCTTCTGCTTTATTGAGCCAAGCAACGCTGCATTTTTCGTTACCGTCGAATTTGGGTAGCTCAATTTTTGCGCTGCGTTGATATGTTGCTATTGACGGAGCGAAGAAGGGGTATTGATTTGAAAACGACATATTGGTGTATGGATTCCAGAGCTGCCTATTTTCAAAATTTGTGTTACTATTTTCTTGATTAGTTGTGGAAGATGTCTTTGGGGACTCAAGTTTCTAATGTGCGTCTGATGATTTTGACGAATTTGGAGAATTAAGATGTTGAGTAGCCTCATTATTCTGGAGTATTTGATCGGGTGTAATATTCAGGTTGGTACAAATACAACCCAACAACACCATAGCTTGATCCACCTTAACTGAAAGGTCTGCCTGATCCTTTTTAAATTCATTCTTGTTCTCCTTGAGCTGACTCTTTATTCCCTTTGTTGTGTTTTGTAGCTCCTCAATTTTATTGCCTTGTTCGGTCACCTTAGTCTCAAGGTCTACTAGTCTCTTATTGAACTCGACCATCGACATTGATGACACCATTGAGTGGGTCTGAGGTGGAGTATACCTATCCAACTTAACTCTTTTTCTTAACTTGATCGTAATTTTTTTTCTTCAATTATATAATTAAATTTTAGTTATATTGTTATATAACCTTATAACTTACGATTCGTGTGTGATGGACGTCGAATGAAACGTATGTCAGGGAAGGCACGTCGACGGTGGAGAAGACGATTTGGAGAATGGGTCAGACGGTTGGACAGAGGTTAGGGGGGAGTGAAGAAAAAGGGACGCGGTTTGGAGACTATGTGGAATGGTTCGAATTGGAAGAGATGCGGATGCGGAAGGGAGCGGTGTGGAATGGTGATGGACCAATGTGGAACTGTGATGCGGTGTGTAAGATGGAACAATGAACGAGACAAGGGTGGTGACAGGGTTACAACGACGGACGAAATTGTATGCAGTGGACG
Source organism: Pinus tabuliformis (assembly GCA_031772625.1). Taxonomy (NCBI): domain Eukaryota; kingdom Viridiplantae; phylum Streptophyta; class Pinopsida; order Pinales; family Pinaceae; genus Pinus; species Pinus tabuliformis. Next base: position 1,215,502,776 of record CM062807.1, on the reverse strand, counting down.
TCTTGGTGTAGCGATTTTGTCGGAAGACCGAACCTACTCCGATACCACATGAAGTGCTGAAACTAAACAATCAACAACAATGATATATATATATATATATCTATATATATATATATATATATATATATATTATTAATAATTGAATGATGAATTACAGAGTGAGAGGCCCTGACTTAAATATAGCCTTGGGTGCCTCTTAAACTAATAAACTAATAATTACAACTAACTAATTTTTATATAACACCATCTCACACGTGTGAAAAGGACGAAGATCTCTAATTTGTTGCAGTATCGAAAAGTTGCAAACTTGCAGTTGAGGGTCGAAAATCAGACTTGACTAGCAAAAGAGAAGTCTAACTTTAGTTGACTTTATTGACATGGGTCTATATAAAGAAGCATTAGATGGGAGGTTGAATTGGTGGATTGAAAGTGGCCTTTGTTTTGGTCAAAGGGTCTTGGCTTTCTCATTTGATTTCGTTTTAAATGAAGAGAAGAAGAATTTTTGGGCTTTCTCCTAGAGGAGGGGTTTTTCCTTGGCTAAGCGCCTACATCTTGTGTTCCCTTGTTGTGTTTGTGATCTTCGTTGTTTGACATTTGTCTTGATGATAAAGATATAATAATTACAAAGAAGAATTAATAAGGTATATCACAAGAAAGTGTCCAGAAAGAGAAATCAAATTAAAATAAAACTTAATTATGTTGCCCTAAGGATTTCTCAATAGCGAAGGACAATGGTATAAAGGCAACTAGAGGATCACTACTTGAAATAAAAAGAGACTACTTGCATTAATCCTCAAGGCCAAATTCCTAGAAGGAAAAACCGAGTTAGGAAAGAACGTATTTTTGAATTTATTTTTGTAACTAGGGCTGCAAACCTGGGCTAGTGGAGCGAAGAAGTTAAAGGAATCAATTAACATCTTTTTGTTGAATCCAAGAAGCTAGGCTCCAATCCTGGTCAAGACCAAGATCCTTGAGAAGAAGAGCGAAATTCTATACATATAGTTAGGGTCTGAAATCACCTAAAAAATCCGAAATCAAAGTTTTATGCATAAATTTTTTGTGGGTGACCGAATTACAATTTGCAAGCATCTTCCATGGACTAGAGCTAGTCCTTGTAACCAACAAAGAAAAGGATGAAGACTGAACTGTTTAAAGGCATTATATGCCTGTTACAAAGCTACAGTCATGCCAAAAGTTGAAGGCACTGAGAAGTCCTAATCAAAAGGTCATACTTAGATATATTAATATTTAACATGGCTTGTAGCAACTATGAAAAAGGTCAAGTTTGCATCCTTTTGAAGGAGTATTGAAAGCCATAAAAGGATTATTATTAAAGACAGAGGAAGGAAGATTCTGTGCTAAGTATATTTGGACGACTTGTAGCAGCTCCTACATCATACCAAAAGTTGAGAAGCGCAGTGGAATTGTTTCTTGAAAAATGTTCTTGTGTAGCTTTTTGAAGAATGATTAGAAGGAAATCTATGAAGCATCTAGTATATTGGGACTAGCTTGAAGAGCTATGAAAGCTACAGTTAGTCACATGGTATTCCTCTTAAAAAAGATTATGTTGCAGTACTTTTACACCTTTGGAGTATTTATTCTTGAGAGCAACAATAAGTTCATGGGATCCTAAAGAAACCTTTGTAGCAGACCTTGGAGAACTAAGGTATGTAAAATTTTGAGGTACGTATACTTGTTTTGATAAGGTCTAACTCAAATTAGATTAGGGTTTTGAGATCTTCTCTTTTGTTCTAGGATTTGTAAGCTTCATATTGTTGAAAGTTGTTGACATCTAAGTTCTAGTAATCCCTAGTTGGTATTTGGAAATCCCAGTCAATGCAAAAACCCTAACACTAATATGAGTGTCCCTTCAAGAAACCCTAGCCTCTGGTCTGTAGGGTTTTTAGGTAGCCTAGGGAGAAATGGAAAACCCTAGTGAAGTTAGAATTGAATTTAAAATTCTAACTCGAGGGTTGATGTTTTTGAAAAGGTAACCATAAAAGTAGGGTTTGGATTTGGAAACCCTAGAAATTATCCCTCTCAAAAGGTTCCATGAGATCCCTAAGCTTGTCAAAATCATGTTCTTGTACTTGTATACTTTTGGTGGTACTTGTCAAGTGAATGCTGTAGTTACATAAAGAAATGCTGATACTTCAAGGTAAGAGGGAGCCCTTCAAAGTTTGCGAAAGAAGTAACTCAGGTATGTTTAAAGACTTGTAGCAGGTCTTCATCATATAAGAAGGTTCTATCATTTTATCTTGAAATACTTTATATTACTAACTCTCTCATGTCTAGGGTATTGCTATAAAATCATGAAAGATTCTCAGTGTTAGTGTGATTGATCTCTAGATTAAATCAACCCTCATTTTACTCTCATTTGCTATCTTGGTAAAACCGTAACCTTTAGGTTTCACTGTAAAAACAACAACCTTTTGATGTTTTTGGATTTGTTGACGAAACCCTAGCATTTTAGGGTTTGATGATTTAGGGTTTATGACAAAACCCTTGTAATAGTTAATGTAAGATCCTAGGAATGAAACCCTAACCTAGTCTAGTTGTTGTATATCTAATATTAAAGTTTTGATTATTATATCTAGGGTTTATGACAAAACCCTAGTAGAGATTGATATAAGATTCTAGAAACCCTAGATGCAAAATGCTTTTGCTATGATTGAAATCAATTGTTGATATCTAAAGTTAGTCATGATAATGGAATCTAGCGTTTGAGACAAAACCCTAGCAAAGATTGTTGTGAATGTCTATGCCATGAAAAGTGAAACCCTATAAACCTAACTAGGTTTAGGTTTTGGATTTCCAAAGATCGATTTCTTATTCAAAGCTTTGATAACCCTAGATGCTCCCATTGTATTGATAAAGTTGACTTCATATATATTTGTGCTTGGTTGTACCAAGGTTACTTGGGAGGGGAGCGAGGAGCGACATTTTCAAAAGCTCCGGGGTCAGGAGTGAATCAGGAGTGAATTTTCAAATAATATATATTTTTATATATTTTGATGCATATATGTCAACAAAAGCATGTAGAATGATGAACTAGATATACAAAGCATTAAAAAATGGATTAAACCATATAACATCAATCATCTAGAAGTTATCATCTTCATCAACGACGTCCACAAGTTACAAGTTCTCATTTATATAACATGTAAGGGTGTACATAACCAAAATAGCATCGAGTGAAATCCATCTATGAACCAAAAATACATCAACAAATAGGGTCTAGATGGCCTCTGGCATCCAAAAAAATCATGCTACAACAAATAGTTGCATATCATCAAAATCATTGCATATCTTGGGATCTTTATCATTAATATCACCCTCTAAGTAATTAACATAAGATAGAAAAAATGCAGCATGTCAAGTCAAGATTTTGTTTGAGTGATGGGTACATTTTTAGTAGGGTCATGATAGAGGAGTTCAACAACCAATGTCACTAACATCAAGGTACATAGAGGGCTTAATTCTCTTGATTAAGAACGAGTCCCATGTCTTAGTACATGACAAAACCAATGCAGACATTTCAACCACCCCAATTTTGAAATGCTGAAAAATGATAAGTCTGCAGGATTTTGAGTGAGATCTAAAATTTTGAGTGAGTCATTTCATGGTAATGTTAAAAAATTTAAGTAAATGGATGAAAATGAAAGATAAAGAAGAATGTCACTTTTACTTTAAGAATTTAACATTACCATGAATTGCATATCAACACTAGGGCCGTAGGCTTGAATATTTGGCTGCCCTTCTCAAAATCTCTTGTTTCTTTGAATTTTTTTGCATTTGGAACATCTTTGTGAAAAAACCAGGGAGCATTTTTTTTTTGTGGGAGCGCACTCTCCGGTCGCTCTCTATTCACTCTCGCTCAGAGCACGCTCCGAGAGTGATTCGAAAGGGATGAGGCCACTCAACCACGACTATGGGTTGTACTTGTTGAAGATTTGTAGGTAAATAATCTTCAAGATGTTGAGGATGCTTACTTACCTCATACTTGATGATGATGTTGAGCATGATGGAAAGAGGGAGCTATAAGTGTACATTGCTAACTAATAGATGACCTTGTTGCCACGTGAATGTAGAAGGAATGATGTTATGGAAGATTAAATTTCTTTGGTGATATGATGATGCGAAAGAAAGAATTTGTGTTCTGAGTTGTTTGTCCCCTTAGTTCCTGAGAGTGGTTTAGATCCTTGTATTAGTGTTTTGGAAATGACACTTGGATCCTTGAGTTGATGGATCTTTGAAATAGTGGCATTGCGACTTGGATCTTTGATGTGTTGGGGATACCTTGGCAGTTGTGGTATCCCTAACATTGCCTATGATGTTGTACTCTTCTTGGATCATTTCAAATTGAGGTAAACCTTGTACCAATTGAACAATTATGAATACCTCCTTAGTTAAGAGGGAGTGTTGAGAAATGTAACTAGTATCGACCTTCATGATTGTATTTGAGTCATGATGTAATGTATTTGTCAAAAGAAAGAAAAGAGAAATTATTATAAAACAAAATTTATTTTATAAGCATGGGTTTCATGCTTTATTTATTATTTCTAGGTCAAAGCACCCATTGTGTGCTTCTAGGGTCTTTTTCATGAGTCATAGTCATAGTCATAATCATCATGTAAATGACCTTTTTTGGGCTCCTTATGTTCAAGACGAAAATTCGTTTTTGTGTCAAAATGTAAAATAAGTCTCGTCCACCAAGTCGACTCCATCTCCTACAAGTGTGCCTCAAACATCTGTCAAGTCGACGTCATAATGGAGATACAACCACTATATATAGAGGAGCAATCGACCTTGTGGTATCCATTATCAATCTGTTCGATTTGTAATTGAAACAAGAAGAAAAGGAGTGCGAGAAGAGTAGAATACAGGGAAAAGTCTTAGCAAAGGAAGAAAGAATCCATCCTTGACTCTTCCAACTCACATGTGTGAAAAGGTCAAAGGGTTTTGATCTGTTGCAATACTGAAAAGTTGCAGACCTATAGTTGAGGGCTGAAAATCAAAGTTGACCAACAAAAAAAAGTCTGACTTAAGTTGACTTTATTGACTTGTGTCTATATAAAGAAGCATTGCTTGGGAGGTGGACTTGGTTGATTCAAAGAGACTTTAGTCTTGGTCAAAGGATCGTGGTTGTCTCATTTGATTTGTTTCTAAAAGAAGAGAAGAATAATTTTTGGGTTTTCCCATAGAGGAGGGGTTTTGTCTTGGCTAAGTGCCTACATCTTACATTCTCTTGTTGTGTTTGTGATCTTCATTGTTTGACAATATCACAAGAAAGTGTAAAGAAAGAGAAATCGAATTAAAATAAAACCCTAATTATGCTGCCCTAAGGATTTCTCAACAGGAAGTAAGCCATATAAGAAGAGGCTCGAGATGCGTTAGGAAACTTCTAAAGAAGTCAGAGAGTAAGGTGAGTTAGAAGTGTAATGTTTACCCAATGAAGAACCTCCCAAACTAGGAAAGTTTAAGCCCAAAAACAAAATTACCTTATAAATTTAGTGAAACTTTGCTAGTGAATGCCATTAAGACAAAGCCAAAAAATGCCTCAGAAAAGCTTTGATTTAGCCTCAAAACTTGATTTATGTCCCAACGAATCCACTACAAAATGATGTAGTAAGTAAGCCCAAAATTAAACCTTAAACTGTACCATACAAAATTTGTCTTTGCCAACGAATTCACACAAATATCTAGAACAAAAACCTACAAAGATTTTCAGCCTCTTGCTAAAGATACCAAAAGTTTAAGAATAAATTTCTAATAGTTGAAGATCAAAGATGATTGATCTTGGAGGGAGCCAAGTTCTCCTTTATAGTGAATGAGGGTTTCTAGAGGGGGGTTGACATGCCCAATAAGCCATGAAGCCGACCTTAAACAAGCCCCAAAAACAATTAAAATTTGATTGAGTTGACGATTAAAATAAGCCACTAATTCTTATTTTTAAAAGGGGATGACCTTAACTTTCTTTGTGACACCACTTTTAAGAAACAATAATTCTTCCTTTGAGGCTGCTTTGTAACAACCAAGATCAATAGATAATTAATCGAATTTTCTTAAATGTTAATCGAAATATTGACCAATAAAAACACTGCCTTTTTACATCCAATTTTGGCATCATGACCACATTTTCGGGGCACCAACTTTGAGAAGGCCTATCTCCTCAACTGTGAGGAGTTATGGGGTGTGCCACCTGTCATTAGAAACGACATGATGAGCTCTATCAATTGATGATGGTCACACTTGCAAATTCATTGATCTTCCCATTCAAATTCCTCATCGAATGTGGGGTATCATGAACATATCACATGGGCTTGGCTTCTTGTCCATTGGTTCTTCCAACTAATGCAATTCATGCACTAATATTAAGAGTGTTCAAAAATTGATGTTGGCCTCAATGGCAAACACCATTCAACACTTTTGGCCTGGCCAACTTATCTCCTGCAGTCAACTTTGGACATGTGGTTGACTCCTATGGTCAATTTGGCCCTATAGTGAAACCAAATTCAAATGTCCTCTTCTGAGGTCAAACTTGGCTTGCTTCTGTGGTCAAAGTCAGCCTCTTTTGTGGTCAAAATCAACTAGATAATTTGGTCAAACTCAGTCAAATAATAGCTTTGTTGACTTGGTCAAACAGTTAAGTAACTCGCTTGGGCAGATCATTTTCTCCACATGTGCGAGTCTTCTAAGAGAGAGAAGATGTTGTGTTGTGTTGTGTTGATGATCAAAGTGGAGTAGCACATCATGTATTTATATAGGTTATAAGAGTGAATTTTGATGAAGGGACACACCCTTTCGTGTGGGGGCTGACTTGACCATTTTGGAGCCCAAAAATTAGAATTAGAATTTTTATTTTCATAATTTTCCTAGGCTGACTTAGGAGGCTTCTCAGCATGTGGGAATACCTCTTGATGCTACACAAAAATTAACACCTTGACACCTCGATTTTTGTGCACTAGCAGCGCATCAAATGCTCTCTGACAATCTTGAAAGTCATGCCCTGTTTGCTCAGATAACTGTGCTTTGACCAGTGTGGAAAAAGTCACGATTAAATTGGCAAAGTCTGATTTTTTGGACTAGCGTAGTATTACTTGGGAGCGGGAGCGAAAATGGGTGCGGGAGCGACATTTTCAAAAGCTCCCGGTTTGGGAGTGAATCTCGTAGCATTTTTTTATATAATATATATATATATATATATATTTTTTTTTTTTCGTACTTTGATACATATATGTCAACAAAAACATGTAGAATGATGAATTAGATATAAAAAACATAAAAAAACATAGATTGAACTATATAACAACAATCATCTAGAAGTTATAATCTTCATCAACCACGTCCACAAGTTAGTAGCATAGTAACATACAACATATTGAGTCTCATGATTCATCAATCTTAAAGTTCAAGCTTTCAAAATTCAATATATAACATTTATCATCATTGATCATTTGTAAGCTAAGTGTAACCATTACAACAAATAATATCTAACATGAAATGAAATGTTATAAAATGAAGCAACTCTCAACTTTCATGAATCATCATATTCATAATTCATTACTAATGAGTTATAATTACCAACTTCAAACTTAAATTGTCATATATTATTTAAAAAAATGTCATAATAAATATGAAAGAGTCAATAGTTATAAAAACTACTAGAAACTAGAAAAGACAAGTAAATCTATTATCTATTTCTTATGTTTGGGCCTCTTGCCACCACGAGAAATGTCTAATTTGTAGTCTTGTTGGAAAATCAGGATCTTTGTCATTAATATCACCCTTTAAGCATTAATATCCAAAGGTATCTTTGTCATTACCTTTGTATCTGTGTAGGGATCTTTGTCATTAATATCACCCTCTAAGCATTAACATAAGATAGAAAAAGCATATCATGTCAAGTCAACATTTTGTTTGAGTGATGCGTACATTTTTAGGAGGGTCATGATAGAGGAGTTCGACAACCAATGTCACTAACATCAAGGTACATAGAGGGATTAGTGCTCTTGATTAAATAAGAGTTCCATACCTTAATACATGACAAAATTCAGTCATGATAGAGGAGTTCGACAACCAATGTCACTAACATCAAGGTACATAGAGGGATTAGTGCTCTTGATTAAATAAGAGTTCCATACCTTAATACATGACAAAATTCAATACAAACATTGCAATCTCCCAATTCTGAAATCATTAAAAATTGATAAGTCTGCTGGATTTTGAATGAAATCTGAAATTCTACTTTCTCCATATGAAATCCAATGAGGTCGGAACCACTCTCAAACATCTTGAGTCATTTCATGGTAATGTTAAAAATTTAAGTAAAATGATGAAAATGAAGATTAAGGAGAATGTCACTTTTAACATTACCATGAATCGCATTTCAATACTAGGGCCATAGGCTTGATCATTAAGCTGCCCCACTCAAAACTTATTTGTTTCTTTGAAAAAAATTGCATTTGGAACATTACTGCATTTTTTTCTTTGCAAAAAAGGCTAAATGCTCCCAGAAAGGTAGGGAGCACAAATTTTTTTAGGGAGTGCGCTCCTGAGTCGCTTTGGCCCAGATCACAGATTGGGAGCGGGATCGAGGGGGGTTGGGGGGAGGGGGCGTTCCCCCGCAACACTGGACTAGCGGATTTAATCAACAGACTTTTTGGAGATTTTTTCCTAGTTGAAAAGGTCGGGATTAAATCGGGAGGTTTTCCAAAAAATCGTGAGTGAGGTAGTTTCTTTAACGACTTATAGTTTTTTAATTTTGTTAAAAAAATTGGGATTTTATTGAGAAAGTTGGGATAAAATCAGGAGTTTTTCCAAAAAATCGTGAGTGAGGTAGTTTTTTGTGCACTAGCAGCGCATTAAATGCTCTCTGACAGTCTTGAAAGTCATGCCCTGTTTGCTCAGATAACTGTGCTCTGACCAGTGTGGAAAAAGTCGCGATTAAATTGGCAAAGTTTGATTTTTTTGACTAGCCAATTTAATTGGCTGACTTTTTGGAGATTTTTTCCTAGTTGAAAAAGTCGAGATTAAATCAAGAGTTTTTCCAAAAAATTGTGAGTGAGGTAGTTTTTTTAACGACTTTTTATTTTTTTTGTTGAAAAATTGGGATTTTATTGAAAACGTTGGGATAAAATCAAGAGTTTTTCCAAAAAATCGTAAGTGAAATAGTTTTTTTAACGACTTTTAATTTAAAAAAAATGAATATTTTTGTTTGTTTATTTGTTTGTTAGTTAGTTAGTTTGTTAGTTAGTTAGTTTATTTATTTTTTATTAATTTTGCCGACTTTTACAAAAACCCCCCCGACTTTAATGATGTTTTCATTTTCTGGACCCTTGCCGATTTAATCCCGACTTTGACTTCTCCCACATTGGCTCTGATAGCCTACAATAAATCCTAATAGGCTTTATTTTTCATGCCCAGTCTGCTTAGGTAATGTGCTCTAACATCCTGCAATACATGCAGACGGGCTCCTCGATTTTCGCACTCAGACTGCTCAAAAACCCACTGCCCTTTGCCTCAAAATTTGCGAATGTCAACCTCAACTTTGTGCCTGTTCTCGTTGAGAAATGTGTTGTACCTTCTTTTGTACTCCTCCTGCTATACGTTTTCCTTGGCTCTATTCTTCTCTTCTCCAAAGCTCTTGAACAAACGAAAGGAAATGGTGTCTTTTCCCCCTTCCTTTTTCCTTTTTGTTCTCCCATTATGAGAAGATACCTAACCCTAAGATCTGATGGCTGATATTAGATCTTAGCCATGAAGATCAAAGGTGGGGATATAATTCCTCATTGAGTCAAAAGTCACTTTATCCCGTAAGTCTCCTTTTCATTAATTAACTTAAAAAGTACTTTATCACTGTCTTATAAAGTCACTTTATGAGTTTATATCTTATAAAATCACTCATAACTTTATTTGTCATAAAGGTAAGTGAAGGGGGGGTCACATTAGGACCTAAGTCACTGCATTCATGTTCGTGTTCGAGTTCGGCAACCTTGAAATTCGAATAAAGTTCGACACCTAAAATTTTGCTAATAAAATTCGACATATAAAATTTGAAATATTATATACAATTTAAGTTTAAGCATGCTGAAAAACACATTTAGCCATAGCTCTCAAATAAATCATGTAGATTACCCTAGAAAAAGAAAAAAATCACCGTTAAATTTCACTAAATCCATACAAACAATTACAAATTTTTCCGCCGACAATACATCACAATGTACAAAATATCATAAAGATTATATATGACATAATCCAATCCAATGGATTAAAACATACAACGCCGACAATACATCACAATTAACAGAACTATAAATTGACAAAAAAATAATTGTTGTTTTAGTTAGTGAATTATATTAACTGAACTAGACAAAAATTCACTATTCATCCCGATGATTCAACCCTCTCAATGGGTTGGTTGACAGAAACATTAATGAAGAAGATTGATTATTGTTCCCATTGGGAAAGTATGTCAATCGGATCAAAAACCTTTCTCATTTTTTCAATGATTCCAAATGCCCCAGTGGCCAGGTTATTCAACTTCCCAGTGGCTAGTTATCCAACTCCCAAAGCCCCGATTATCTCACCGGTTGGTGGTGGAGTGAGCGAGTGTGACTGTGAATGAGGTAGACTTTTGCATGTACCCAAGTTTTAGCCTCAAGTTTATTAGGGTTACCAAACTTACCATTTTAATTTTTTTTTTTAATTATAAATGATGGAAAAATGTTGAATCACAAAACCTTGAAATGAACTTCAACAAATTTTTGGTGAATTTGTTGGTGTTCATGTTTGTGTTCGTGTTCGACATAAATTTCGACGAACATAAATGAATTTGTTCGAATTGTTTTGAGGTTTGGTGAATTTCAAATTCAAAGGATTAAATTCGCCAAACCCGGTGACTTAGATTAGGACAAATTTCATGAAGAAATGAAAGCAAATGGTGTCTTTTCCCCCTTCCTTTTTCCTTTTTGTTCTCTTATTATGAGAGACCTAACCCTAAGATCTGATGGCTGATATTAGATCTTAGCCATTAAGATCGGGGGGGATTTAATTCCTCATTGACTCATAAGTCACTTTATCCCCTAAGTCTGCTATTCATTAATTAACTCAAAAAGTACTTTACGACTTTATATCTTATGAAATCACTTTAACTTTATTATCATAAAGATCATTGAAGGGGGCCACATTAGGACATTTTTTCTAGGCTAGATACCAAGCCTTAGGAACATTTGTCCTCTTGTCCTCGGTACTCTTTTTCTAACACTATAGACTGTCAATGATTGCCCTGCTGTGCGTAAAATACTGTGCCAAACAGGGGAATGCAAAATTCGCTGGTAGAATATATCAGTATATTTGCACAGGTAAAGATTTGAAGTTGATGACCCTGAATAGGAGTAGATAATGTTGAAATGTAACTAGTGTCGGTCTTCATAAATTGTACTTGAGTCATGACTTGATGTAATTATTGATGTACTTGTCAAAAGAAAAGAAAAGAAAATTTATTTGTAAAAAGAAAAATTATTTTATTGAAATGGGTTTCTTGCCCATCATGTTGTGGTCCTAGGTCAAAGCACCCATTGAGTGCTCTAGGGGTCTTGTTGTCAAGTCAAGAGTCAAGGTCATGATGGACTAGCCCTTGGAGGGCCCTTGTAGCAAAGAAGAAAAAATACTATTGTAATTTGCTGTGTCTAGAATTCTCCAAGTGATGGGTCAACCAGTCCTCTTCATGTCGGCCTCGAGAGGCCTAATTTACCTCCTAAGAAGCCTATAAAAGGAACAAACTCTACACACTTGAAAGTTGAGAGTGATACATCAATCTGATTCATACGAAAAAGAAAGGAGATCTGAAGTAGCAAGAAAAGAAGCGAGTTTCTGTGGAAGGTAGCGGAAGAGGAAAGGAAGTGAATGTTTGTTTCTATTGCTTCACATGTGCAAGTTTTGGAGGAGAACCTAGGGTTTTCTCTGTTTGGTTTTGCAGTGATATGTTTGGGTTTGGCTGGCTCATCACTTGGAAGTTTGGTCTTGGGTCAAGGTCAAGGTCTTGGAAGTCTTAACTGAAATTCTATAAGAAGAGGTTTTTGTGGGTTTTCCTCTCTAGGAGAGGTTTTGGCCTTTGGCTAGCAGCCTACATCTGGTGTTCTTGTGTTTTCATTCTGATCTTCTTATTGGCATTTGTCTTGATGGTGAACAGAACTAAACAATGATGATAATGTCCTAATATAAATCACAAAAAAATGCCAAGGATTAAAGAAAAATCAAATTAATAAATACTATAATTGTATGCCCTAGATTCTCAACAGATAAAAGAATAGATATAATAGAAGTTGAGAACTTTGGATATCATGGTATTCTGTCTATAATCTCGTTAAGCACAAATAATTTTAACTAGATAAAATAAACTCTGTAATAGTAAAGAGGTAAACGTAAGTCAAGACTGTTGAAATTTGGGCAACTATGGGATAAATTTCCCCATAGGAACCCAACTACCCCAAAAGCAGCCGACTTAGCCCCAAAGAGAATTCAATTAGATAAAAGAGATATTATTATGAATGTGTTTGGCACTCTAATTGTTATTTAATGTGGCACAAATTTGGGGAAGCAATCATTAAGGAAAATATATTTAAATATTATTATGATCAAATTATCCTGAAAATGTTCAAGTCGGCCTGCCCCAAAGGACATGACCTTTCACATATGGAAATGACTATAAATTGGCACCCACACTTCTTCATTTGGCAATGCAAGTTCGGACTTCTAGTAAGGCATACTTCTGTGACCTACTAGGGCATCTTCTGCAGCCTATCTATGCTATCTTCTGCGGCCTACTACAACATACTTCTGCGGCCTACTAGGGCATCTTCTGTGGCCTATCTATGCTATATTCTGCGTCCTATATTCTCTGTGGTTATGCTGCCTAATATAACCTACTCTCTGCGGCTGTCTTCTATGAAACTATGCGGCCTGATGCAACTAGCCTCTGTTCATATACAGCCTAGTTAATACAACAGTAATGTATGACAGTTTATGGCAGAGATGTGTGGCAATCTCCAGTAATGTTCAGTGAAATATGACAAGACCTTGTGGCTATAATGTATCTCAGTGACAATGGCAGGAATATCTATATGACTGCAATAATGACACTTGTTCTTGTGACAGTAAGTCATAGCAGTGATGCTTATGGAAGTGACACTTATGTTCATAACAACAGCAGTAATACCTATGCTTCAGTATAGCAGTGTTCTTGTATGATAGTACTCGTGACAGTGATAACAGTAATGACTTCAATACCTTTGATGACGATGATAACTGTAATGACTTCAGTATTTTTGATGATAGTGATAACAGTAATCTAGATGACCGTGCTCTTGATGGCAATAACAAGAGTGTTGCATACAGTGCCTTTATGACAGTGATGGTTGACAGTGCCTCAAATGATGGATGTGACAGTGCATATGTTAGTGATATGTATGACAGTGATGTCTGTGATCATGATGTTTGTGACAGTGTTGACAGTAATTCTTGTGACAAGGAAACGAGGGCTTGTGACTACCTCCTTGAGAGGTATGCCTGCTGCTATCTTATGAGGATCTAGTATGATCTAGGATTGGCCCTAGGTAGCTTAATGTGATTGATGATGAAAGACTTACGTCTCATTATATTTATAATTGTATTTCAACTGAACATTTGATGAATATCTAAGAAGAAGAAATTGGTTGGCTTTTCCCCCTTGTGGGGTTTGGCCCGAATATTTGACCTAAATTTGGTATCTCTATTGTGTATGTTTTCCTTCTATTGTTTGTTACCATTCTGTTGTATGTTATTGTTCTCTCTACGTAATTGTGAATGATGATATGATGTTATAGGGTGAATGTAATGAACGTCTAAAAATTCAATTATCTGCAGCAGAGAACAATCTAGCCCTAAAAATTAACAGACTTATCATTTTTATCTTCAACTTTTGAAAGATGACCCAGTTTATAAGTTGTCATGATAATTTACTATACATTATAGTAAATGTGTATGGTAGTTAATCTCAAAAGCAGTATTTCCTATTGTCTGGAGTCTCTGGATGCAAATGTTGTTGAACTTTGGCTTTCTGGGCTTGAACATTATGATTGAACTTTTGTCTAACCTCCATGATGGTATATGTTAATTTGCTTTCTTGATTGTTTACTTGGTCATCAATTGAGCTTGTCGCTATCTACAGCTTTATTTGCTTCCACTAGCTGCACTTGCTTTTTTCCTTTTTGTGGATTTATTCATGGCAACCACCTCTTTCATGAATATGTTGTTTGGTTGTTCATGGGTTTTCCAGAATGTTTTCTTTACTTTTGCTGGTGACTACTCTGATGTCATCTGTGTGGTATATGCTATAACTATGGCAGCTGCTAGGAAGGAGAGCAAAGCAGCATTTTTGTCAGAGTTACGGCGAGAAAATCAGTCAATTTCTTTTAAACCTGGTCAATTCAGTTCTGTCAGAGCTCATTCAAGCTCAAGCATGGTAAGCTCATATCTGAAATTAGTAACATGCCAATGAATACAAGCTGGAATGCATTTTTATGAAATTGCTATCCATGTAGTTTTGATCACAAATTTTAACACTGTATTTCAGGATGTTGGCTTTCATTTTCAACTCTATCACTATATTTTAGAGATCCATTTTCTGAATTCATGGATAAGGCTGGAACCATTTGTTTTGAAGGGAGTGACAAGTTCCCCATAAAATCAAGAAATAACCTCCTTTTAATATAATGTTGTAGCCCTTTTAATAAACATATCCCCAACAGGGCTTTTAAGAGTAGTGTGGTGGAATCACAGTTCTGCGAATTAGATCGCAGTAGTAAAAAGAAGTTAAGCCATATAAATAAACAACAATCAAAACACACTAGTGTTCACATGGTACATTGGCTTGATATAAGCAGTTGTATGTGTTGATGTTTGTAGCTTGGATAGGTAGCTCTGCATAAGTCTAAGTGTCGTGACATGTGGAAGTTGTCCAATGTCCTCACCTTTGTAATTCTCTTTAATAAAAGGAATAATTAAAGTGAAATGTCTTTTTTATAAACGTGAGTTTAACCTAATGAAATGTAAATGTTCTTACATTACTGAATTAGGGAGTTAATCTCATCCATCAATATCTGTAGAATTCCCTCTTGGAAATTTCTCAAACTGATAGTAATTCTGGGTTTATAATTAAAGTTTCATTGGTGTCTTTCATCAAATAGCTTGACTGTGTACTGCTGTAGATGATTTTTTATAAAATTTGTCTTCAAGACAGTTTATACAATACCCAGAGAACACCAAACAGACTTCAAAACAAACTCATTCAACTTATTTCAGACTCAGAAATTACTATACAGATAACATATGGCAATCTGAAAAGAGCATCAATGTAAATAGTCTTTTTCTTCACTTGAAATAGGAAGGTACAATAAGCAGATAATCAATAGATACTGGTAAATGCTTCAGCCAATAAATGTGGGCACGTAACTGTAGTTTGGAAGAGGATATCAGCTCCAATACCAAGGACAGACCCAACTGTCCGATTTCTGAGGCTTTGTAATGATGATAGCAGTTACAGGTGCCACACCATGAGACCCTAATGTCTGTCTTCATTTACCAGCAACCATGGCTTCTTCCTTTTACCTCAACACAGTTTAGGAGCATATATTTCAAGAGCTATCAACACGGTCAGCAATAGAGTACCCAATCCTCTGGTTCGAATCAGCTAGTAAACCTTCCAGAACAGCGTCTTCCTTACTGTACATCCACCATGGCACTATAAAGAGGGATTTCGGCACTTTACAGCCACTTTTATGCTTTCCCTTGAGTGGTCATGGCCAGAGTAGAGAAACAACTCGGCTCTTTCAATTTCTGTCTCAAACTGTTATGAATATTATTTATATAAAAATAATAAAATTAATGTAAACAATAATAATCATAATTAATGATTAATTAGCTAGTAATTAGTTAATGAAGAGGCATGTCTCGAAAGACATGGCCCATTGTGAAAGGGTACCTGCCTAGGTATATATACAAGACCCTCAGTTGTAATCACATCATCTCAACAATTCTTTTATATAATATTCAATATACAATTATGTTAAAATTGGCAACCAGGGCCAAACTCCATGTGGGTCATCTTATTTATGGCAGCTGATATTTTTCTTGGACTCTTCTCATCAAGAGGTGTAGGAGTATGATGGTGCAGCACAGTGATAGGCACAACATGGTGATGGAGTCACCTTGGAGAATCAGTTGAAGCAACATGTCTTCAACTGAGTCCAGCTACCTCATGTATCATCTTCTTAGAGATGATCTCTGCTCTTATTATGACAAGGCAAATATATATGCTCTCTCTCTTTCTGCTGAACTATTGAAGAACATATAAGAAGAATTGATCAAGGGTTTCCCCACATTGGGGTTTGTCCTTGGTTGGTGCTGTCCTCTTGTCTTGGCTTGTCTTCTGCGATATATTTTTATGTTCTATCTACAATTTACTATTATGCTGATGTGATTGCTAATCTGGAAAAGATATTGAGCTAACTGTGAAAATTGAAATAAATTGCTCTAAGCATAGAACATACCTAAAAGTAACATACTATAAAGAGGGATTTCGACACTTTACAACCACTGTTATGCTTTCCCTTGAGTGGTCATGGCCAGAGTAGAGAAACAACTCGACTCTTTCAATTTCTATCTCAAACTGTTATGAATATAATTTATATAAAAATAATAAAATTAATGTAAACAATAATAATAATAATTAATGATTAATTTGCTAGTAATTAGTTAATGAAGAGGCATGTCTTGAAAGACATGGCCCATTGTGAAAGGGTACCTGCCTAGGTATATATATAGGACCCTCAGTGGTAATCACATCATCTCAACAATTCTTTTATAGAATAATCAATATACAATTACTTGACCTACAATGGATATCTTTGTCTTCGAAGTATTCTAAAGATTATTGTGGTATATATGAACCTTGTTCGTTACATTGGTATCAGAGCATTCCTCTGAGTATACGAACGTTGTTCGTTACATTGGTATCATAGCCATGTTTTCTGATCCCAGCCATTGACCATTAAAGTCTTCGTCAACGTAATTGTTGTCATGATCAAGTGTTTCACTATAGCGTTGGAGGTTCTCCATTCTGTCGGATTCGCCGCTAGGCCTTTGGCCATTAAAAAAGAAAAAAAGAAAAAAATGAAAAAAAAGAAAAAAAATTTTAAATCAAAATATAAAAAAAAACAAAAAAAGATTTTTTTAATGAAAAAGAGTAAATATTAAATTTAAAAAAATCGTCAACTATATATATATTTAAATTACAATAATATCATAAAAAAACGCTACTAATTTCAAAAAAATAAAAGAGAATATTTAAAAAAACGTAAATAAGAAAATAAAATTAAAAAAAATGATAATAAAATTAAAAATTAAAACTTAAAAAAAAATTAAGATTCCTGCAACAGCCAATGCTGTCGAATCCAACTGACCGAATTCTCCCCCAAAAAACTCTTCGCTGTTGTCGTTGCCTAATCACCTTACCGGGAAAAAATGCTCCACTGCTACTGTTGCTCAATCACCTGACTGACCGCTCGACAAGGCCACTTTCCATTGCCATAACCGTGCGCCACATCGAAGCTGCCATTTTAGCAATCGTTGCTACCTTGCGACATTGTCGACACCACCATACTGCCTGCCTATACCACCCCATCGACTCAACCAAGCCGTACTATTACCCCTGCCCTCCCCACCACCGCGATCGCCTCAACCACTGGTGCCATATCTGCCACTGTACAAACTTCCGCATCTGCATCACCCTTGTCTGGCCGCATTGTCTCTATTCTGCTGTCATGTACCATCCATCCCAAATGCTACCTTAACAGCTACACAACATCCATCCCAAACGCTACCTTAACGACTACACACCATCTACGCCTTTCGTATCTGGGTCAAATTTGCTATGCATACAATTGACAGGGTGTAAGAGAAAAACCACGACTTTATATTTGGACGACGTGACTTTTTACTTTCGTTGTATAAGGTGGGATGCTTATATCATAAGGATATAAAGAAATTAAAAGGTGTCTTTACCATTTATAAAAGTCGCTGACTAATACATAAAAGCGCATTAAAGTAAATTTTAAAAGTGTAGGGAGGGAAAAGGTTATTTTTTATTTTGGTATAGTTCCAAAAGCACTTCTATATATATAAATAGTTTTAGTGGAGAGGAAAATATATATGAAAAGGAAAAAAAATATTATATGCAAAGAAGGTAAAGGTTTTCATAAGTATTAAAGGAATACTTTTAGTACTCTAATTATAAGAAGGGAGAAAGCAAAAAAAAGGTATTATCATAAGGCTTAAAAGGGTTAACATTAAACCCTAAGCTCATTGACGAACACAAAAGAAGTCCAACACTTGAAAGAAATGGAGTCTAATTCAGAAATGAAGGAAGATTTTCAGAAACTTCATAGAATTGTGCTTAAGTGTTATTTAAAGAAAAATGGACTCTTGCAGGAAAATATGTTATTATCTCTATCTCACCCGCTAAAAATAAAAATTACATAAAACCTAAAAACGTAAACCAATTAGTGATTCCCGAGTCAAATATAATCGAAAAATTAGACTTGGACAAAAAACAATACAAAATAACTGATTTATAATTAAACATTGGGGATTATACATTTATGTCACAATTTTTTGTTCAAACCCTGTGGAATGATGAAGGTGATATTATTTTGGGATTACCCTGGATGGAAACACTAGGATCTTTTATCCTTAATATGAAAAAGGAGTTTTTGACATTTTCCTATAAGAAGAAAAAAAATAACATTACAAGACATTACATTGAAGCCGGATTCAATGACGCCAGAAGACATATAAGATATCCCAAAAGTAATTCTTAAATAAAATCAGAAAGTAATACAAAATATGAAAATGGAAGTTGACAAAGTCATCGTTGACAAGAATGAAGAAGTTTCTCGGCATAAGGACCACAACGAGAAATTATTGACACAAATTAAGAAGCTTAAAAGTGACAAGAAGTTGCTAAAAGACAAGTTAGAACAACATACTCAAGAAGAAGTATCGAAGTCTCTAGTCGTAACAACCCAAGTTGAAGATAAGGGAACACATACCGATCCAATTAATGCCACAACTCAAGTAGAAGGCAAACCAACTGAAGTGAAGATGTACTCAGAAGTTGCAGTTCAAACATCAAAGATTTCAAATTAAGATTCTATAACTACATTAGTGCCTAAAGTAAATCAAGAAATTACCACACACATGTTAAAGTAAGGTCAAACAAGAAGAACTCCTTATCTACCTCCAAATCACAAGAATAGACACATCAATCAATCTACAAATCTATATCATTTAGAACATAAACAACAAATTTATGTTTCGAAGAATACTAAAGCTTGCACCATCGAGTTGTTGAAATTTTCTAAGTCTGACCCGTTAGAAATCTCTACTGCATTATCTGGTTTATTTCTCCTACTTGTTTATTCCATTAACAAGTTATTTATAAACATAAATACTGAAATAAACACAAACACGACCTTAATTCATATACAAATCAGCAACTGAAAATACTGAGACAAACACACAAGGGACACCGTTATTTTTGGACAATCGTACTCACTGCCCCTCGCTGCAATAGATCACTTGTTCAAATTTTTTCAACAAACCCTGCTCCAGAAAATAGAACTGACTGATCAATCTTTGTGTGTCTCCAACTGACCCTCAAGCCTCCTCTTATACTTTTCTTGTTGAGTCTTCAACGACCGAGATTAAGTCTCTAATCAATGGCTAAGATTAGATTTGGCTTGATCCATGTCATTTAGAACCTTCTCACCCATTTTTATATTAATACCCATTAATATTTTAATTTTCCTAAGTTTAGACTTAGGAACCCCATTAAAAATATTAATTATTTTAATATCTCTCTAATAGGATGGAATTTCCCCAAACCATTTCTGGGTCTTGGAGATCTCATGTGCTTTAGCCTCTCCACCGATTTTCATGGCTATAACACATGTGATGCTACCGCAAATCAACACTCCCTCTTAGTGAGGAATGTGCTCTAGTATTGCTCCACCACTAAGCATCACACTGATCCTCCGCACTAGTACTTGTGCTGATGCTTTCCCTGTTTCCCAACATCCACTACATCGCTGCTTCCTGTATTGCTGCCCATGGCTCTGCCACTGCCACTGTTACATTTGTACTGCAGCTCCCTCTCAACATGCTGCATCATGCTGCCCATAGCACTACCACTGCTAACTGCTGCACTCCAACTTAGTTACCAAGAAGTAAGTAACTGATCTATCCAAATCCTGACATCCTTGTTAGTCTGGAAGCCTCCTGATGCTAAAGGTACCCTTGCTGCTATTCTGTGCTCCCTCTGCTGCCTTTGTGCTGCTGCAAACACCTTTGTGCCTCTCGTACTGCTGCAACCTCCTCTGTGCCTCTTTGCACTGCTGCAATCACCTCTGTGTCTCTCGCACTGCTGCAATCCCCGCTGCGTTGCTACTGACCTCTGCATTCTAAAACTGCCTTGTCGCTCCAAAGCATCTTGCTTCTACCGACATCCGTCATCCTGCTTCTATCATTTAGGCCTCCTGGAGCTAGATATGATCCAAGAGTTTGGGTACCTCAAGGATACTGCCCCTCATATTCTGTAGTCCGATGTCTCCCCACCTCTTCTTTAGAGGTGCATGAGCACTCATGGCACAATCGTCATCAGTCTCGACTTATTTTTCCACCTTAGCCGGAGCTGCCTTGGAGTCAGAAACCGCTCCATTATTCTTCTTCTTGGGACACTGGGATGCATAATGACCCAACTCCCCACAATGGAAACACTTCACCTTGGAGATATCCTTCTTCTTCCTCTTCCCCTGCTGTTCCGCAGATGCCAGAGTCGCATCCTCCTCCTCCTCTTTCTTGATTCGACCTCCCTTGTTGCTACTTCCTGCCTTGGTCAACCGTCTGATCTCTTCTTAGCGAAGAGCTGCCCACATCTATTCCCATCTTGGAAGAGTAGCTCTGCCCAAAATGCCTTGGAAAAATGTCTCCCACTCCTCGAAGACTGCATTCAGGGCGGTCCTGACCATGAACTCCTGATCCAACGTGGCCCCTATGGAAGTAAGTTGGTCTCGAATCTCCTGCAATCTGAGGAGGTATAGATCTATCTACTCCCCATTCTGCATCTGACACGATCGCAACAGATTTTCTAATAACATCTTCTGCTGCACGGATGTGCCTTGATACAATGTCGTCAAAGTATCCCACATTTGCTTTGCTATGTTCTTTTCGGCAATATGTGGTACGACATGATCCTTGACCCCATCAAGGATTATGCACTTTGCCGTCACCATTGCATCCTCATACTTCTCATTATCATCTGAGTCGACTGGGATAGCCACGTTCTCAAGGCGAAGCCCTTGATGTGATGTCTATCCAGCACTGACAGGGTCCTAGCCTTCTAAATGACAAAGTTGGAAGCCCCGTCCAACCTGTCCTGATCCCTCAGTCCATTCACTGCCATCTTCGCTCTTCTTCCGGACTCCCTCTGAGTTTCGACTTCCCTCCTAGAAATCTCCCTCTAAGTCCTGATTTCCCTGCTGGAAATCTTCTCGTCAATTATCGATCTGCTCCTCTCCGATCCTTTTTGCAACTGCAACTCGGATTTGGATTTCTTGGCTAGAAATCCGTCAAGGCAGCGACTCCCTCTACCCTCTACCTTGGTTTTGTCCTGTTAGGTACTGCTCTGCTCCAACAGAAACAACACCCCACCAACTTCCCAATCACAATCTGCCCACAGCTCTCTAGGCCCCGACAACTGAAGAAACTGAGCCTTCCAGCTCTGCGCAATCCTAGCAAACGCTGAATTGCTCCTCTAGCAAATTGCGTCAAGCCTACCTGGCTGAGTAGGATGATGTGGCTCTTTGTGAGTCTTTTGTGCCTCTCTTTGGCTCGTAATGATGATGCAGGCCCTTTGTGTCACTCCTTCAATACTGCCTTCTACTTAGGAGCAACTCTGTTTCTTGGGGCAGCTGCTACTGCTGCAAATTTCCGATATCTATTGGTGCCTTCAGTCGTCCTGTGATCTGCAATCTAAGTCACCGCGTTCGTGTTCGTGTTCAAGTTCAGCGACCTTGAAATTCGAATAAAGTTCGACACCTAAAATTTTGCTAATAAAATTCAACATATAAAATTTGAAATATTATATACAATTTAAGTTTAAGCAGGTTGAAAAACACATTTAGCCACAATACTTAACAAATAAATCATGTAGATTACCCCATAAAAAGAAAAAAATCACCATTAACTTTCACTAAATCCATACGGACAACTATAAATTATATTGGATATCATTTTTGGGATTCAACTATGTTAAGTAAGTCATTCGCGTATGACCATTTCCATGAGAGGTAGTCGTAACTGACTAATTTCTCATGATTTTTGAATAGTTCACTTAGCACTCATTGCATCGGGTGATGCCCACAGGGGTGAAGAAGTGGGATTGAAACTAGTGAAATGAATCACATAGCGTCAATCATCACTTCCGGGGCTTGCACCCGGTAACCAGGACTTCTCGGGAGGTCACCCATCCTTGATTGCCTTTGGCTCAAGCGCGCTTAACTGTGGAGTTTTCCCCGCAATCAAGCCCACTTAGCTTGCTACCCCATTTGCAAAACCTTAGTAAGTATTGTGCCTCATGAACCATTCAAGTAGAGTTCCCTTCACTCTTTTGAATTAAGTATTGTGGTTTTTTCACAGCGCATTATATTAGATATCATTTTGGGATTCAACTGCGTTAAGTGAGTCATTCATTTATGACCATTTCCATGAGAGGTAGTCATAACTGACTAATTTCTCATGATTTTGAATAGTCCACTTAGCACTCATTGCATTGGGTGATGCTCACAGGGGTGAAGAAGTGGGATTGAAACTAGTGAAATGAATCACATAGTGTCAATTATCACTTCGGGGGATTACACCCAGTAACCAGGACTTCCCGGGAGGTCACCCATCCCAGATCGCCTCTGTCTCAAGCGCGCTTAACTGTGGAGTTTTCCCACAATCAAGCCCACTTAGCTTGCTACCCCATTTGCAAAACCTTAGCAAGTATTGTGCCTCATGAACCATTCAAGTAGAGTTCCCTTCACTCTTTTGAATTAAGTATTGGTGTTTTTCCGCAGCGCATTATATTAGATATCATTTTGGGATTCAACTGCGTTAGGTAAGTCATTCATCTATGACCATTTCCATGAGAGGTAGTCATAACTGACTAATTTCTCATTATTTTGAATAGTCCACTTAGCACTCATTGCATCGGGTGATGCTCATAGGGGTGAAGAAGTGGGATTGAAACTAGTGAAATGAATCACAGTGTCAATCATCACTTCCGGGGCTTGCACCCGGTAACCAGGACTTCCCGGGAGGTCTCCCATCCCAGATCGCCTCTGGCTCAAGCAATTTGAATTTGCTACTTTGACTCATTGATTTAAAATTCTTAGCACACTAAACCAAAATTATTTCATATAATAATCAATCATGTCCTGAATTGGAAAGGATTTTCTAGAATTAAATTGTATGTAAATGTATTTTTCCAATGTTTCAAGTGGCCACAATGTTGAAATTCTATAACGTGTGTAGTAGAATACAATTTTCTGATCTGATAATTATTTCCAAATGAATTTTCAAATAGTATTTTTCATGCCACTATTATCATTGAATAATTACACACAAAAAATCTCAATTGTAAATGCAGTGGAGACAGTAAAGATCATAAAAAGACAACCATGTACAATAGACACAATATTTTTGTTGAAGTGTGTAGCTTAGGAGGTATTCCACAAAACTCTAGGAGGTGGGTTTGTGTGAGTTTGGTCACAAATTGGTTTGTGGGCAAAGAACTCGAGTGAAGGGGTTTTAGACTTGTTACTGCTCAATTTAGCAGGGCTCCTTGGTTGGGTTCTTAAGGGACTACTCTACTAGATCAAGTGGCAACAATAGGACAAGGATCAACTGTCACCTTAGTCGATGTCCCCTGCTGTTTACGGAGTCCCGGTATGAGGGAAATCACTATGAATGATAAGTCAATGATTGGGTAGGTAGTCATTTCTAGAGCCCATTCATAGGAGAGACTCAAATGATAGGGTTTTCTTGCATTAGAAGCAAGGTGTGGGGCTCTTCAAAAAAGGCTCAAAGGAGGCCTAGACACAGGGATTAGAGATATTTCTTGATAAGGGGTGTCCTAGACCTAAGATTCTTAAGGGAAGAAGGTTTCTAGGTGGCCTTGTGAAATTAGGAATGATGAAGAAATGGGAGCACAAAGAAGCCCAATTGGACCCAAGCAAAGTCTAGTGTTTCAGGAGAAACTTCAAACAAAAGATCTAGATCAAGCAAGGGAAAAGAAGGGATAAAAAATAAATGAATTTCCTTTGAGTTTTTAAGCGAAGTAGATCCATTCAAAGGCTACTAATCTAGAAGGACTAAGGGCTGAACCAAGGTTACTTGGGAGTGGGAGCGAAAACGGGGAGCGGGTGCGAAAACGGGAGCGGGAGCGAAAATGGGGAGTGAGTGCGAAAACGGGAGTGGGAGCGACATTTTTCAGAAGCTCTCGGTTTGGGAGTGAATCCCAGAGCCTTTTTATATAATATATATATTTTTATATATTTGATGAATATATGTCGACAAAAACATGTAGAATGATGAATTAGATATAAAAAAAATAAAAAAACATAGATTGAACCATATAACAACAATCATCTAGAAGTTATAATCTTCATCAACCACGTCCACAAGTTAGTAACATAGTAACATACAACATATTGAGTCTCATGATTCATCAATCTTAAAGTTTCAAGTTTTCAAAATTCAATATATAACATTTATCATCATTGATCTCCAAAGTTGTACTTGTAAGCTAAGTGTAACCATTACAACAAATAATATCTAACATGAAATGAAATTTTATAAAATGAAATGAAATGAAACAACTTTCAACTTTCATGAAGTATCATATTCATAATTCATTACTAATGAGTTATAATTACCAACTTCAAACTTCAAACTTAAATTGTTTAAAAAAATATCATAATAAATATGAAAGATTCAATAGTTATAAAAACTACTAGAAACTAGAGAAGACAAGTAAATCTATTATCTATTGCTTATGCTTGGGCCCTCTTGCCAGCACGAAAAATGTCTAATTTTTTAGTCTTGTTGGAAAATCAGGATATTTGTCATTAATATCACCCTCTAAGTATTAATATCCAGAGGTATCTTTGTCATTACCTCTGGATCTGTATAGGGATCTTTGTCATTAATATCACCCTCTAAGCATTAACATAAGATAGAAAAACATAACATGTTAAGTCAAGATTTTGTTTGAGTGGTGCGTACATTTTTTGGAGGGTCATGATAGAGGAGTTCGACAACCAATGTCACTAACATCAAGTTACATAGAGGGATTGGTGCTCTTGATTTAATACGAGTTCCATATCCTAATACATGACAAAATTCAATGGAAACATTACAATCCCCGAATCCTCAAATCCTGAAAAATTGATAAGTCTGCTGGATTTTGAATGAAATCTAAAATTCTACTTTCTCCATATGAAATCCAATGAGGTCGGAACCACTCTCAAACATCCTGAGTCATTTCATGGTAATGTTAGAAATTTAAGTAAAAGGATGAAAAGTGGCCTTCACCTTGATCTTCATTTTCAATCTTTTACTTTAAGAATTTAACATTACCATGAATCGCATATCAATACTAGGGCCATATGCTTGATCATTAGGCTGCACCACTCAAAACTTATTTGTTTCTTTGAAAAAAAAATTGCATTTGGAATATTACAACAATTATTTTTTTTTTGCAAAAAAGACTAAACGCTCTCGAAAACGCTCCTGAAAAGGCAGGGAGCGTTTCTTTTAGGGAGCTCGCTCTTGAGGTGCTCCGGAGCCGCTCCTGCTTGGAGCGCGAATTGGGAGCTGGAGCATGGGGGGCGGGGGCGCTCCCCCGCAACCTTGGGCTGAACATTTTGGTAGCTAGGGCTTTGTGTATCTCACAAATCGTCTGCGGGATTATCTTCAAATTTGGAGGGCATGTAGAGGACACCTCAACGCAGCTCCTTACCAACTCGTTGAGCAAACCAATGGCTAGATTGGAAATCGTTGGATGCCCTAGGTAGGTCGTCTAGGGTTAGGGCATGAAATTTGAGAAAGGAGAAGAATTTGAGGTTATCACGAAGGACATTTTGATCAGTGGCTAGCTAAATATTGAGAATGGAGTCAATGTGAACGTGGTTTAGGATTTTAGCTTTATCAAAGAGCCTTATTGCAACTTCGCATGCCATAGAGAAGCAACCACAAAATGACAACAAGGATTTATACTTCGTTGTGCAAATTTAATGGAGTTTCAAGGTCAAAGTTTTACAACCTACCCCTAGGAACATTCGATCTTCTTACCAATATGAATAACATATACACTGAGCCAATATTACATGTGTTTCAAGAATTTCGCATCAACAATTAGGTCACAAAAGAATCCAAGCATAACGTTCCATACATTAGACAAATTACATGAAAAATTTTGCATAAGAAAAGAACTTACATGATAAGAAGATTATATCCATCCATTAGACTTGCAAAAATGAAGCTCCAAGACAAATAACAAATATCCAAACATCAAAATGCATTAATTGATCTCCAATTTGTCTATCATATTGCAGATCTGAGTTCTTTTCTCCAAGAAAGATACAAATCCAAGTGATGATGAGAAATGAAATGAATCTCTTATCAATTTATATGATCCTCCTAAGGGATTCAAATTGCCTAATTAGGCCTAATTGTTGAAAAATGTAACTAGTGTTGGTCTTCATAATTGTATTTGTCAAAAGAAAGAAAAAAGAATTTTATTATAAAAGAAATTGACTTATACAAGCATGGGTTTCATGCTTGGGTCAATGGCTTTTAGGTCAAAACCTCCATTTTAGGCTTATAGGGTTTATGCCAAGAGTCCTAGTCCTTGTCATCATGTAAAAGACCCTTCTTGGGCGTCATCTATCAAGAAAGAACTTTATTTTAATGTAAAATAGGTCATTTAGGTCTTCTCCACCAAGTTGGCCTAATCAAGGGGCAAAATCTAATATATAAAGGCAACAACTTGGCCTCATTTGGAGCACATCCACAAGAAGTTCGATCTGTGATTGTTGGAGGCAGAAAATGGTGCAAAATTCAAGGAAGAGGAAGAAAACCCTAGCTGTAGGAGAAGGAAGTATTTTTCAAGCTTAAGAAGTCTATTTTTCTCTCTTTGTCTCACACGTGCGACTTTGCTGGGTTGTTGGAAGGGCTGAAACTG
This sequence comes from Pinus tabuliformis, assembly GCA_031772625.1. Taxonomy (NCBI): domain Eukaryota; kingdom Viridiplantae; phylum Streptophyta; class Pinopsida; order Pinales; family Pinaceae; genus Pinus; species Pinus tabuliformis. Next base: position 1,215,475,391 of record CM062807.1, on the reverse strand, counting down.
TAGTATTGTAGCTGGGTCGAAATTCTGGAGTAGCTGGGCCGAAATTCTAGAGTTGTTTGGGGCCAGAATTCTAAGTTGTTGAATCATATTGGAAGGTTGACTTTGTGGAGGAGGAAGGTCTTTTGGTCAGGTCTAAGGTCTTGGTCTATCTCAATTTGATTATTGGAAGAGTTTGACTGGGTTTTCCCCTAGAGAGGGGTTTTAGCCTTGGCTGAGTGCCTACATTTGGTGTCGTTTATCTTCATGTTTTGTTTGGATGATTGCTTGATGAAACAAAGATAAATGAAGAACATAAAAAGGAGATAATAAGTCCACAAGGTTCATCATACATTTGTCGAAAGGAAACATGCTAATGGAGATACCTTAGATCCCCAAGATTCTCTGATGGAATCTTCATTGAAAGGTTCACCCATCATGAGGGGAAGCAAGTGTTTCATCAAGAATTTCAAACTTATGGAATTCATGGGATGATGGTATGATGACATAAAAGTGAAGCAGATCAAGGGATTGAAGCTCTTTCAATCAAGGAAGCTGCTGCAGGAAGTATGGATGACCCAAAGGAAAAATGAGGTATGTATGCTTACATTTGATATTGTAGAAGTCATGTCATATGGTTGCAGATATCATGGACCGATGCTCTATCTTAAGAGCATGATCAAAAGAAAGGATCTCCTCCCCCAAAGGGATGCATGGATGCATTGGTCACACATTCACTAGATGAAATCAACATAATATGTCCTCATATGATGTATGGGGTGGTTGACTACAATTGAGGAACTCTAATTGGAAGCCCCTGGGAATGAAATGTGTGAAGAAAGGAAGGAAGAGATCATGGGATATGCAAACATGGAAGAAGGAAATCAACATCCAAAGTCCAAGAAGATTTAACTAGGATATCTCTATGAAAGATATGAAGACTCTGATGGAGTTTGAAAAAGAAAGAGACCCTTGACAATATATATCTTTGGGAGATGTGTGATATGTATGTAGGCTGCTGATGCAAACTAGAAGGATGAAAGACCATCACAAAGGTAATGTTTATTTTAATGTTGATTCCTTTATTTTTAACAAATATCTAGATGGGTTTATGGAGGGATGACAAGGGAAGATCTATGGATGTCTACCACCACCGATGCCCATGTAGTAGGATGAAAGATCCTTATGGAAATTTGGCATGAAGAAGGCAACATGGCATGAATGAAGGCCAATAATGAACAAATAGATCACTTTACGATGATGACATGACCGACTCATTGATGGAAGTGATGGATGGTCTGTGCCCTATGAAGAAGTCCCAAACATGAAGACTCCTAGATAACGAAAAGAAGTTCATGACATCGTGAGGAGTTCTTTGTTATGAATAAAATATTGATATAAATAATTTAAATATAAATAATAGTAGAACATCATAAATAATGATTAATTAATGATCATTTAATAAAGAGGCATGTCTCGAGGACATGACCTTTCATGAACGGGCACTTGCCTAGGTATATAAGTCGGCCCTCATTATAACATTCATTCACAATTGTACATTCATTTTATTAATAAAATATTATTTACAAATACATACGTGTATTTTACATTTAAAAGCACAAATATTATGAGTTTTGGCTCTTCAATGTTATCAGAGCCATGCGAGCCTTTGGACGTTATCCGCCACACAATATGCCACTAAGTTTATGTCCTGAAATCATTGAGCAGTTAAGTGAAATGTGAGAATCATTAAAACAAATAAAAAATTCATTTGCAATATCAACAAAACATCTTGAAGAATATGCAACATGTCTAAAGGAAGAAAACATTGACATGAAAGAGACTTAATGCTAAAGGATGCTCTAACCAAGAGAATGGTGTTGAACATGTTGAATTAGGATCTCCTCAGGGTGGCATAAATGAGGCTGATGAAGAAGCTAAAGATGAGTCTAATAATAAGGAAACTGTTGAATCTTTACAGCTCTTTAAATGTGAGTTTTATCCAGGCACCTGTGATTGCCTACCAAACCACCAAGCGAGAAAATGTTGGGAATGGAAGGGCCTAGCAAAAATTTCATTATTGGAGTCAAGTAGGCTACTGGGCTAATCTCAGGGGAAGGTACTATTGAGGCTTTTGTTGGTAGTGTGGAGTATATCAAACATGATGAAATTAATAAAGTTCAGCAAGGAGCAATCAATGGGAATATTATTGAATTTTTTATTGGATCTCGTCCTAAAAGGGATTGTAGGGGCGATAATGAGGTAGAATCAAACATCGAAGTACCTGAAGTACTTTGTGTTCATGCTAGAAATGTAGAGTCTGCGGCATGAGAAAAACGGTGGATTGAATGTTGGTGGTGGATCAATAGAATTAGGAGGAAACAATTTTGGTGCTTCTTCCAGAAAGGGTGGTACATCATCTCTTATCATTCCACTCCCAACAAAGTAGGTTGAGCTATATCTCTTGCTGCCTCCGCTTCCAGTAGAATAGGACCAACTTCAACTCAGTACATAGGCCAACAAGATAATCCATTTTTGCATCCAGGCGTAGGAGAGACAACGCTGTTTGTGGCAGATATATACTGGTGGACAAAAAATTCAAAGCTTGAAACTGCACTGTAAAAGTACGGGAAAGGAAAGTGGTAAATTGAAAGGATGTTGTCAGGTTGAGTTCTGTGATCACACTGTTGATTATAACAACAAAACAAGAATGCATGGCCAACTCTTCAATTTCAATCCTTTGCTTTATGCAACAGTTGTCTTTAATAATACAAAAACTCTTGCGGCTTTAGTCTCAAGGAAATAGCGTGGCAGCGCCAATGCAACAGGTCAATTGCATGTATCTCAACAACAATGTTGTCTGTGCCCCTTGTTTTATAAAGATGTATGACCAAAACCAGTTTTTTGAAAAATCTCTTGTTGTTAAACGTAGGAACTATTTAGCAATGTAGGAACAAATTTACAAGTCTAAACATAAAGCTAAGTTTCTAAGAAAGTCTAGCTCTACTCCAATTGAAGCATACAAAATTTTCTGCTGCCACCTTCCAAACTGTAGTGCTGTTGCAAACTTTTTGCGTTCGACTGTGAGGCCACCACAACTGAACCCTTCGATGACCATACATTCCCTGTGTCCCTGTCGCGTTTCAATTTCATTGAGCCACCGTGTTTTCGTCCCATCGAGCCATCATTTTTTGGTGTCGTCACCGTTGAATTGAGTCGCTGTTTCAAATTCTAGCTGCCATTTCTTCGACCCTTGGTTTCCGCTCTTTCTTTTTGTCATCTGTGACCATTCCAAACAATCTTGCTGTCGTGTTCTTGCATGTCTTCCATTGTTGGTCATTGTTGTCCACCATTTTGAGCCACCTCCATACTGTTGACCTCCATTGCTTTGAAACCACCGTCCTGTCCCCACGTACCATAACATCGTTTTTAATGGTTACATGAGTTTCCAATTATTAATACAATTACAATTATATACTTATATTACATAATTTAATAATTATAAAGTTTATAATTATTAGATTATATAGTATATAATTATCTAGTTTATATATATATATATTATTAAATTAAAAGAAAATTGTAGGTGAAATTGAAAAAGAAAAGAAAGAAAGATAAACCCTAATTCCAAGATAGTATTACCATCAAATTATACATGTTGAGGTACCAGTGACCAGTTACACTTATACAAAATGACGTGAGTAAAGTAAAGGAAATTCGTAGCAATTAAGGTGAAAGAAATTGTCAACAATAAAGCTTTGAGGACAAAGCTTTTCGAAGAAAGGGGCAATGTTATGAATAAAATATAGAGATAAATAATGTAAATATAAATAATAATAGCACATCATAAATAATGATTAATTAATGATTAGTTAATGAAGAGGTAGGTCTCTAGGACATGAACTTTCATGAAAGGGCACCTGCCTAGGTATATAAGTGGGCCCTCATTATAACATTCATTCACACTTGTACATTCATCTTATTAATAAAATATTATTTACAAATATATTTGTGTATTTTACATTTAAAAGCACAAATACTATAAGTTTTGTCCCTTCATTCTTCAAGCAGCGAGTTGTCCCATCATCTCCACCTATGGAGTTGTTGTAGGTCCCTAATTAAGAGGGAGCCTGGAAACAAGTTTCTTACTTGGTAGAAACTTGGAAGCAAAAATTCCTAAGCCAATGAAGCGTATACTTCTTGATGAATAGAAATATATGTATAAATATTTTATTAAAAATTGAATAGACAGATGATGAGTGTTTACAAAATGGGGTTCCTGGCTTATATACCGCCATGGACACCCTTTGGGGAAAGGGAATGATCTTATGATCGTGCCCTTTCGTCTAATTTAACTAAAAATTAAATAATAAACCTAAAGTAACTAATTTTTACATAACATTGCCTTCCTCTCGAAAGAATGCTTTGTCCTCAAAGCATATGTAACGACGGATGTTGATGACAAAATGCTTTATTCTCCCAAGAAGCATCTTCTTCGGTAAGTTATTCCACTTGATCAGATATTCCAAGATGATCAAGGTCCCACACTTTAAAAGGTCTTGGATTAATCTCTCAATTTCCGTTTTTTGGTGATGTGAATATCGGTATGGCTTGATGTTGACGGGGTCTGGTCTTGCCTTGACTTCTATTGTATGCTCAATTTCCCTATTAGGCGACATCTTCATAGGTAGGTCTTGAAATACTTTTTCATGCTTCCGAATCAGGTCTTGTATCTCTGGTCATATTTGCAGATAAAATTTCTAATTGGTGACATTGTACTACATAAGCAAGTGCTCCTTTTCGACTCAGCTTCATCATCTGGGATGATGATACAACTTGATTTTCTGGTGCCTAGAATCCGTGTAGTTTGTACTTTTGACCTCCCCATTTGAATTTTATAAATTGTACTTGATGGTTGGCGACATAAGTACCTAAAGTTTGTAGCCATTGGATACCTAAGACTACATCTACTCCTCCTAACAGTACTGTGAAGAACGGAGACTCTAGATTAAAGTCTTGAATCTGCAAATTGACCTTATGGCATTTCCCCACCTTTTCAATCTTCTTACCGTTAGTTACCATCACTTTCATGTTTGGCAAGGGAAATGAAAAGATATTGAGTCTCTTTGCCACGGTTGCATCTAAAAAATTGTGTGTGCTTCCAGAGTCGATGAGAACCACTACATTGTTCTTCTTTATGTGTCCTTTTAACTTTAAGGTCTGAGGTTGTGATATACCTGTCATGGCTGATAATGACACTTGTGGAAATACTCCCGTCATCTAATTCTGGGGCATCTTCTATTTCTTCTATGTCAGAACCTTCACTGTTTGAATCATTAGTTGCTTCACAATTATATAGGTTCTTTAGTTCTTTTCTTTTAACACATCTATGTTTGGGGTCCCACTTCTCACCACGGAGTTTACATTTACCCTCTTTTATCCTTTGCATTTCCACATTAGATTTTTCATCTTCATGACGATGTGGTGGAACATATCTTGTATTATTTGAGTCCACATATTGGGGTATCCTTCGTCTTACTTATGTTTTTTCCGCTTTTGACCAAAATATTGTTTCAAATTTCTTTTTCGCTCTTTTTGCTTTTCGTCTTGCTACTTCTATTGATGTAATGTCATGCATCTCAAGTTCTGCTTGTAAATGGGTTTTGAGTCTCCAGACGTATGACTGAATTAGACGAGATTCTGATAACCCAGGTACTCGTGTTATTAAGGTCTCCCATTCTTGAGTGTATTCATCCACACTTCCTTTTTGTCGTAATTTGATGAGTTTTGAAAAGAACTCTTCTTCCTTTACACCTTGGAATCTTTTAAAGAACGCATCCTTAAATTTTCTCTAGCTAATGACGTGTGTTGTCTTTTTCCACCACATATACCAATTATATGCTTCTCCTTCCATTTTCATGGATGCGTGCCGGAGCTTTTCGTCATCGTCATTGATGTCATATATCTCAAAGTATTCTTTTGCTTTATTTATCCATGCAACATTGTTTTTTTTCGTTTCCATCGAATTTAGGCATCTCGACTTTTGCCCTTCGCTGTATGTTACTAATGGTTGAGCGAAAAAGGGGAGTTGATTGGTAAGGGTATCCCAGAGTTGCTTGTTTGTAAGGGTTGTGTTACTCACTTCTTGGTGGGGTGTCGCTGATTTTTTGGGGATTCAACTTTGTCATGAGAGTCTGTTGATTTTGTTGAATCTGATGAGATGTGTTCTTGATTCTCTTCATTTACTTTTAGTAGTTGTTCGGGTGTACAATTCGCCTTTTTACACAGAATTTTCAGCATTATGAAGACCTCTCTGATGCCTACTTTTGTTTGGGCATGTTGGTTTTCCATCTTTATTTCTCTTCGATTTGAAATATCTTGAAGATTTTTGATTTTTTCAGCCTGATTTTTGATATCGTCAGCCTGCCTCTCAAGCTTGATATGGAATTCATCTAATCTTCTACTGACCTCATCGTGGTTGCTATTTATCTTATGTTCCGCATCCAACAATTTTTTTTTGGAAATCCGCCATTGTCATTGTCGACATTGAGCGGGTTTGCGGGGGCGTGTATTTATTTGCCAGCTAAAATATTTTTCCTCTTTTTTTTTAATTAACTAAAATAAATTTTATGCATATAACTTTTAATTAATTAAAATAAATTTAATTAATTAAATTATATATAATATAATTATATATATTATATATAGATTACCATTATATATATATATATATATTTCATGTTATATATAATTAAAAGTTATATATATATTTGAATGAATATATATATATCTATATATATATATATATATATATATATATAATATACTTGATATATATTTGCTGCGGATAGTCACGTCCCTGTAAATGGTTACGGGACAGGTCCACCGGGAATATTATGCAACCCACCGTAGGAGAAGGAGACCACTGATCCGTTCGCCGCTCGCTGTTAAAAAAAAGACCACGGCTCACACCAGGTCATTGCAACGACCACGATGGAATTGACCGAGGTTTCAACGTAACACAACAGAGGTCGATCCGGCGACTTTAACAGATGAATTGATTGGCAAGAACCTGCGGCTCAAAAAATGTTTGGGAAAGGGTGCATTGGCCAACAGGCAGCGAAATGGGAAGTACAGAATAAGGGAGACGTGCGTACACAACAGAATCGCTGGCGTTGATGGCGTCTAAGGTGAGCAAGGATTCAGCGGTGGAATGCAGTGACAACGGATTTTATGAGGAGCGGATGCAATTGAGATAGTAAGCGTAGCAGTGGCTGGATGTGGGAAACCAGCACAGGCGGGAGGATTCGACCCTCTGATACCAATGAAGCGTATACTTCTTGATGAACATAAATATATGTATAAATATTTTATTAAAAATTGAATAGACAGATGATGAGTGTTTACAAAATGGGGTTCTTGGCTTATATACCGCCATGGACACCCTTTGGGGAAAGGGCATGATCTTATGATCGTGCCCTTTTGTCTAATTTAACTGAAAATTAAATAGTAAACCTAAACTAACTAATTTTTACATAACAGCCAAGAGGGAGCTTATGTACATTCCTTTTTTGGAATAGATATGTCCCCCCTAATTAAGAGGGAGAGATAGACACATCATTCTTGTCTAATTTGGCATCCGATGCTCTTTGAGGATGTGTTAGGGAATCCAAGATAAGAGTAGTCGTAGAGGACCGATATTCTTTGAGGACTGGGAGTCCAAGATAAGAATAGTCCTAGTAGAACACACCTTTAGAACCCGAGTGGGGTATGTTCCGAGAGAGACAATGATGAGGGTGTCTATACATCATTGGTCTCACCAACATTGTGCTCAGATCTCGTGGAGAGATAGAGCTGTTAGTCAAGGCCTTGCTATGTGACAATGTTGGTTGATATGATGCTAAACATATGGGTTACCAATCTGACTCTTCTTATGAGAAATTCTTCAAATTGAGACGACCAAGTACCATTATGAATACCTCCCTAGTTAAGAGGGAGTGTTGAAAAGTGTAACTGGGTTCGGTCTTCATAATGATATGTGTAATTGCGATTTTTATGTAATTTATGAAAAGAAGAAAAAACAAAAATACTATTGTAATGCTTGTCTCATGGGTTTCATGAGCAAGGAATTTTATTTTAGTGATGGTTCGCATTGTGAGCCTTTAGGATTTGTCATCTAGTCATAAAAGTCAATTTGAGTCTATGTCATGTATGAAGGACCCGTCTTTGGCATGTTACATTTGTATAAGAGTCAATGAAAGTGTCAAATAGCCCTCCAAGACAAGCACAAGCATCTCCCTTCAAGTCAGCTTCAAAAGGAATAATTATATCTCTCCAAAGGACACGTTGGCTCATCTTCATGTCAAGTCGACTTATTATGAGGCTTCAACAACTATAAATAGGGTAGCACGTCCTCATTTCAGAGCCAAAATTTCGGTGCAGGTCTAAAGTTTGTAAGTGACGCGAAGATCAACAAAAGGGTCAAGGAAGGTAACCTATAACTAGCGAGTGAAAGGATAAGAAGATCGAAACAATTTCTGATCTGTTTTGGGATCTATCTTGTTACATGTGCGAAGTAAAGAGGCAACTTCTGTTGTAGAAGTAATTGAGGGTGTTATTGGAGGATTCAAGGTTGGTAAGGTCACTTAAGAAGCTGAAGTCATCAAGCCGAAGTATGTGAGGGAGTCTCCTCTCTAAGCGAAGTGATTATAAGGTGTAGAAGTTGGTTATCGTACTTCTCACATGCTACAATTAGGGTTGAAGTAGTAAAGTGCAGGTATGAAGCAGAAGAAAGCCGAGGTTGAAGGGTAGCCGAGAAGAAGGAAGGAGCAGAAGTTTGATTAGTATTGACTTGGGCATGAAGGAAAAGCAGTGGAAGGAACTTGTGTCTTGGTCTTGGAGAGAGGCAAATAGGTCAAGGGTCTTGGTCTTGGTATTCGTCAATTGGAATCTCTATAAGAAGAAGAATTTGTTCAGGTTTTCCTTTCAAGAATGAGAGGTTTGGGCTCTGTTTGATAGCCAATATTTTGTGTCTTTTGTCTCTCTATGGTTTAGCATTGGTAGTTGTTTGATGAAGAATAACATGATAATAACATAATTAAAATAAGATTCTAATCAAGAAGTAAAAATCATTCACAAGCAGTTACTAATAGAAGAGAAATCACTCAACCTTGATGCCCTAGATTTCTCAACAAAAAGAGACTTTGAAGACCATAGACCTATGTTGCACGAAATTTCTAAGAACTCAATGTTTCGGGTCGTACCTGTACCCGAAACTCCGAAACTCGAACATCATGTAATCATCTATGAGAGTTAATATAGACTTGGTTTTCTTTCTAAATTGTCATCTATGGGTGTTATTCCCTTTTTACTTGCAAGATAATGTGTTATTCACTTACTTATAACTTTATATATATATATATATATATATGACGTTTTGGCTGAAGTTTCCATTTTTGGGAGGTGACGTTTCTAAACATACGCGTTTCAGAAACTCCGAAACGTTTCGGCGTTTCATGCAACTTAGCCATAGACCCAAAGACAAATTCTCCAAGGCTAGGCCAACTACCAAAAATAATTTTTTTTTCTTCAAATTGCTTTTGTTCTTCTTCAGACCTGTGGAAACCCTAGTGTCGACAAAAAACTTGCACCTGAGAGCAACATCGAGACAAACTTCAGATGTAGACGTCCTCCTCTTCTTCGTTGTTCTTTTTCTCTTATCTCCAAGACTCTTTGTTAAAATTGGAAAATAGGGCCAAATTCCACCCTGGGACAACTCTTTTGATGGAGATGATGATTGCATTAGATTCCTCTTTTCGAGAGGACCAAGATTGATATAAAGATCATCTCATTTGGACAAGTAGAAGTATGATTTTGAATTTATGTTGACTCATGTTCAATTTGTTCAGATCGGCCACATCATCATGTAGGCTCATGAAGCCTACTAGACATGACTCTTCACCCTCATCGACTTGTATAAATACAAGTGTCCTCTCTCCTCATTTGGAATCTTCATCACTCACACATTCTCTCTCCTTCTCTCATTGGTTCGTACAACATTGGGCACTCTTCTCTCTCACATGTGTGGATCAAGGAGCACGAAATTTCAGACTGAATTACAGAGCCAAAAATCACAGGAAATTTTGTAGTTTGACCAGCGTTGACCAATGTTGACTTTGACCTTCCAATGAGAATTTGACTTCGATCTTTTGGGTGATCGTCTGTTTGGGGAGGCCGCATTTCTGGGCACAAAAATTGAGGGAATTTGGATAGTTTGTCCAACGCTAACATTAAGGTTGAATGCAGTTTGACCATAGAAAATTACAACAATTTTTCTCTCTCCTTTGACTGGATTGTTTTGGGCTGACTTTGACCTTCATATCAGGGTGAGTTTGATTGGGGAAGACCGAGCTGTTTTGAAGCCCTTCTATTGCTACTTTGACCAACATTGACTTTCTAGTTAGGGTTGTTGACTGCTGCAGAAAATCACAAATTTTGTCAGGGTTGTTTTGACTTGAATTTGGCAAATCAATTTTGACTATTGTATTCTCTCTCTCTACTGAACATTTTATAATAATAAGAAGAATTGATCAAAGGGTTTTCCCCACATTGGGGTTTTTCCCTAGCATCCGCCAAATCTGGTGTCCTCTTGTCTTGGCTTGTCTGCTGCATTTTGTTTCAAGTTCTATTTGATTTTACTATCAATGTGATTATTGTGGTTGCCATTGGAAATTTGAAATTGTTATTGGGCTGGTAAGGAACATTGAAGTAAATTGTGCTAAGCATAGAACATACCATTGTTAACTAAAATTTACACTCTCGCACTTGTTTCTAACTGCATATCCATATGATGTCTGTGTGTCGAATAGAGGTCGAAGTCTCCTCTTTATAAAGGTTTCATAAGTGTTGGAAGGGTCTCTCTAGGCTGACATGAAGGAGGCTAGATATCCTGGTCTTGGAAGGTCGAAGTCTCCTCTTTATAAAGGTTTCACAAGTGTTGGAAGGGTCTCTCTAGGCCGACATGAAGGAGGCTAGCCAACCTGGTCTTGGGGACTCTTTAGAGACTTCTAGACATCAAATAATATTTCTTTTTCTTGATACAATTTCCCAATGGGTCTTTTACATCATTGTCTTTGACTCTAGACTAAATCCCTAGAGCTCTCAATGGGGTGTTGGACCTAGGACCAATGGCCATGGGCACGAAGCCCATTCTTAAAAATAAATACTTTTTCTTTTACACAAATATTTTCCTTTTCATTCGTTCGGTAATTACAACAATAATTAGTCCAAGGGAGTCTATTGTCCATGGATTCGGCCTTACTTAGGCTATAAGATAAGCCTCTCAGACCCAAAGAGTAGAGGCTTTAAGTCTTCCAAGAACCCTTGCTTTGCTTGAAGAGTACTTTGGTCTTTTCTCTGTGATTAGAGTTTTAGAATTCTGATATTTTATTTTTAGGAGCTTGATCCTAGTTAGTAGACTTCCCTTGATTACCTTGAAGCCTTTAATGATCTTCTTTTGCCCTCATGTAGATGAATCAAAGCTCTGATACCATTTTGAGAAATCTAAGGATTTCATTAGGGTAAATTAATTACATGATTTCTCTTAAACAATGAAATTTATTTGTGACATATAGTTACTTCATTATCGTCATTATTGTGTTCTTTTCATCATCAAATAAATGTTGAACATAGAAGATCACAAAACAACAAGAGAACACCAGAGATAGGCTCCAAGCCAGGGCAAAACCCCTCCATAGGGGAAAACCCAGAGAACTTCTTCTTATAGAATCATTGTCAAAAGAGACTTCCAAGACCATAGACCCAAAGACAGATTCCCCAAGGCTAGGCCAACTACCAAAAGGAAATTTTTTCTTCAAATTACTTCTGTTCTTCTTCAGACCTATGGAAACCCTAGTGTCCACAAAAAAACTCGCACCTGAGAGCAACAGCAAGACATACTTCAGATGTAGACGTCCTTTTCTTCGTTGTTCTTTTTCTCTTATCTCCAAGACTCTCGCACTTGTTTCTGGCCGCAAATCAATTCAGATATCCATATGCTATCTGTGTGTCTAATAGAGGTCGAAGTCTCCTCTTTATATAGGCTTCACAAGTGTTGGAAGGGTCTCTCTAGGCTGACATGAAGGAGGCTAGCCAACTTAGTCTTGGGGACTCTTTAGAGACTTCTAGACATCAAATAATATTTCTTTTTCTTGATACAAATGCCCAATGGGTCTTTTACATCATTGACTTTGACTCAAGACTAAATCCCTAGAGCACTCAATGGGTGTTGGACCTAGGACCAATGACCATGGGCATGAAAACGATTCTTAATTTTTTTTTTTCTTTTACACAAATATTTTATTTTTCTTTCTTTCGGCAAGTACAACAATAATTACATTAAGTCATGAGTCAAATACAATTATGAAGACCGAAACTAGTTACAACTTTCAACAACAGTTACATGTATGATTGAATCATGCTTTTTGTTTTAAATTTGTTTCAGTTATATGATTCATCGATTTATCCTTCGATGTAAGTGTTATATAATGATAAAGACAGTTAAATTATAAAATTTCAATGATATATTTATAATTTATAACATTTTTATTTTACTATTTTTTTCGAGGTCTCGTGTTAAAGACCCCGACGCCCCCCCACGTTTCATAAAAATTGGTGGGGAGTTTTTGCAAAGGTCGTTCTTGCCTATCCTCGCTCCCACGTCTTAGAAAATTGGCGGAACATTGGTCTAAAATAGGCCTCCTATGGAATATTATAAAATAATAGTGGAAATAATAAAATTAGATTAGATTACATCATCAAATTTTAGAGGGAAAAAAAAGAAAAAAAAATTTCAACTCGTATTTTCAACTTATCTCCCTACAATTTTACTCAATTTTGACTGGAATAACTCGTTGGATGCATAATTTATTTCATTATCCAAGGAGTACCCATGTTGCATACTTTAGATGGACCTTGCTAAACACGTTTTTTTAATGTATTTCTCATTTTTTGTGTAGCAAAGTCCATCGAACGTATGCAACATGGGTACTCCTTGGACGAAGAATTAAATTATGCATCCAATGAGTGCTCCTGCTCGAAGTTTGAGTAAATATGTATGAAGATAAGTTGAAAATAAGAGTTGAAAAAGTAGTTTTTTTTATTTTTTATATTTTAATCTTTTTACTTTTTTACTCCAAAAATGGTGAACCATCCCCCATGGTTGACATCATCATCTTTAATTCTATTGGTTTGTATAAAGTTGATTTTGATTGTATATTTTTGTTTTGAGGGCCATTTTTGACATCAAAATTTCTCTAATGCTTTATGTCTCGAAGATGGAGTCTAGGGTTTGTGACAAAACCTTAGCGAGAAGTTGAAGTCTAGTATAGGTTTAGGTATTTGATGTCTAAAGTTTGAATGCTTTGATGCTTCCATTGTAATGACATGTTTTTAATTGAATTCATGCTTTTGTATGTTTGTATTTGGTTGTATTTCCTATTAAAATTTTTACAGGTACATAATCTTTAAGATATTGAAGATGTTCATGATGATGAGCATGATGAAGGAAGCTATAAGAATTATGATGATCAAGTTGACCTTGATGCCATGAGAAATAAATGAAGCCTTGAAAGGATGAAGTTTCTCCGATATTATAAAAGAAGGTAGTTGATCTTCCTAAGTTGAGAGGGAGCTTGGATAGAGGAAAAGGCATTTCTCCCCGATTAAGAGGGGGGTATATTATAATGATCATAATGAATACCTTGAAGAAAGAATGAAATCAAAGATTGAATGGAAGTACTACAATTGGATTTGCAAACAAAAGACTTGAGAAGTACTAAGGTTGTATTTGGCGCTATTGAAGAAGTGAAAGAAGAAAAGTTTCGACTAAATTGTATCTGGATAATTTTATAAGATCCAATGCGTATCTTCACCTTCTAGTACAACAAATCATTAGTGTAATTGAGCAAATGAGCTTACAAATCATGGAAACAAGTGGGCACTTCATAGTGGCATGCCCTTCCATAGTGGGTGTTATAGTGTACAGTTGTCTCCAAGTTCAACAAAGAGTTTAATCAAGGACCCTATTAGGTGGTTGTAACCTCTAAGGCAGTGAGGTCCATGGTACATCCATCACGTGACAAGCGTCATGTGATATAATGATGGAACAAAGTGGGGCAACAACGGAAGGCTCCAAGCCACATGCCATAGTACAAGGGTAGCTTATGATGAGGGAAATCCACACTTTGGTGTATAGATCATGGTACATGAGTTACCCCGACCTTTGTTTTTCCACCGTTCTTCATATGCCTTTTGCCTTTTATTGATTTTTCTTTTATAACTGCTCAAGGATCTAAGGGATGAGAGTATGATGTGAATGATATAGCAGTGAATATCGCCATAAGATTTGGCAGTTCATCGTCCACTAGGGGTTGGGACAATCATGGGTTCCTTAATGATGCAGGGTGCCAATATAGGGGCCCTAGGAACTAGGGTGATGGCCATAATAATAGGGGATGGAGCTCATGTTGGCTTGCCCATGTGCTAAATTTGTATGTCCCGACCATCTTTTGCATTTTATGGTACATTTGTTGTTGCGAGTGGCCAAATTATTCTTTTACCTTTCTTTTCGCTGCATCAACCTTTGAGGCATCCTTCCAGGCCCGACCGAAAGTGTGGACAAGGGGAGGGGGAGGCTAACTCTTTGCAGACCTAATGGACAAATGTGGACCTAGATGAGAAATCTGTGAAAAGGGGTTATAATGCGTGGAGGGGAGAGATGTATGTGGTGTATGGAAGTGGGACCATGTAACCAAAATCGGGATTTCCCATGTAATGCCACTCCTAAAGATAGTAGTCAATAAAGGAGATCCCACGAGACTAGGATACCAGGTTAACCACCAAGTTAGAAAAGGGGACAAGAGTACAAACCAAGCCCATTCTTTCCGCCGAATCACCCAACTAATCCATGCCAAAAAGTGTCCATGATAAATAAGCAAAAATACCTAACTACATAATGAAAGCCATACCTTCAAGGGTTGGAAGGCCCACCTTCAAACATGAAGAATTTCACTTCAAGAGAGAAGTACAAATAAATTTGGACACTTTTCCCTAGGCCAACGATCAAAGCCTTAGGGAATAACTTGTCCTCTGGTACCCAAATTTTAACACTTCCTGTTACTAAGGAAAGTGTTCCTCACCACTCCCTTTTTGTCTCTGAAGTAGACATGCTTGCCCCGTGGTAAGGCTTTGGTGAAAATGTCCGCTACTTGCTCATTTGCGGAAATGTACTCAAGCTTGACAACTCCCTTTTGGACATAGTCTCTAATGAAGTGATACTTGATCTCAATATGCTTTGACCTGTCATGAAAAAATGGATTCTCTGTGAGTTTTATGAAACTATCATTATCACAGTGAATTACTGAAGGTCTCAATGCCTGACCAAATAGACCAAACAACATCTTGCGAAGCCATATGGCTTTACAACTAGCCAAACTAGCAGCCATATACTCTGCCTCAGCTGAGCTCAATGCAACTGACTGTTGTTTCCAGCTGATCCACAACACAATTGCCGAACACAACCCAAAACAACACTCAGAAGTACTCTTCCTATCTGAAGCACACCTGCCCAATCTAAATCCGTGTACACTGCCAGTCTCACTCCATCAGCCTGTCTATAATCCAGACCAAAATCCACAGTCCCCTGCAAGTAACGAAGAATGTGTTTTGTAGCCACCCATTGCACTCTCTTGGGCTCACACATGAATTATGTTGAAATTTGGTACCGGAGGACAGGTGGTTCCCTTAGGCTTTGATCTTTGGCCTAGGGAAAAGTGTCCAAAAGAATTTAATTTTTCTCCTAAAGTGACTTTATAATTTTATAAAGTTAAATCTAATTTAAAAGTGACTTTAAGTGATAAAGTTATTAAGTCTAATTTTAAAGTGACTTTTATAAAGTCAATGAAAAATTAGAAAAGAAAAGTGACTTTGGAAATAAATGACTAAGTGGGTCTTTATTAAAGTGGGGTGAATTAAAAAATAGAAAGTGAGATTTAAATGAGCATTTAATCTCAACCATTGATCTAAATCTATTTCAGCCATTGGATTTAGAGATCACCCAAAAGTCACTTGGATCACCCAAAAGTCACTTGGAGTTATATTAAAGGAGGAAAAGGAGGAAAAGGTCATTCATTCATTCTTTCATGAGCAGATTGGGAGAAGGAGAGCAAGAGAGCAAGAGAGATTTCTGAGCAGGGAGGAGAAGGAGACAGCAGCTTGGCACACATTCCAAGGCAGCAGTTAAGCAGATTTGTACAGCTGATTCAACACAGTGAAAGGCAAATTTTTGCACAAAAATCGAGGAGTAGTTTGCTGATTTTTCTGCACACAAAACGGAGGCCGTACAGCATTTATTGCTGTCATGTTTGCTGTAATTTCCAGATTGCTGTGAGGCACGGGAAAGGAGATAAGTTGTAAATTTGCTTGCTGATTTTTTGCTGAATAATTCTCACTGTAAAAAGGCAATTTTCAGAAATAAAGAAGAGCTCTCAAACTGGTTTTCCCCAAGAGTTGTAGGGGGTTTTTCCAGGGTCAAGTTGACCAAAAATATCAGTGTTTTAATGGCTGTTTTTGATTGCTGATTTTTAATTTTGCAATTTCCAGCATTCTGAAAATTTTCCAGAATTTGTGTTTTCAGCAATATTTATTTTTTTCAGTCTGTTAAATGTATGGTTATGGGAATGGGCATTTAACTACATGGGAGAAATAAGGAGAAACTGAAAACCGGGGTGGGAAAACAGAAATTTCTTCATGGTATCAGAGCTTGAGTGCTGAAGGGCAGTTTGGGACAGCAAAAGGAAAAATTACAGTTGCTGATTTTTCACTCAGAAAATTCCAGCAAGCTGATTTTTTCATAAACATCAGTTTTATCTTTACTACAGCAGTGTTATTTTTCAGTTTTAGGACAACATGATGTCATTGGGATTGAGGGTGGAGGATAGGTTGGATGGGCATACAAATTACAATGTTTGGAAGGAGAGAATGCAGAGTATTTTTGAGGAGGCAGAAGTCTGGGATATCATGGTGCATACCGCACAGAACCCTGTTGTTGTGCCCACTGATGTTACTCAGTTGGCTGAGTATAAAAAGAAGAACAATAAGGGTAAGAGGTTGATTCTAGACGGAATCAAAGACCATTGCATTCCTCATGTGAGAGGAAAGAGCAATGCCCATGAGATGTGGACAGCATTGTCCAATCTCTACCATAGTACCACTGAGAACCGGAAGATGGTCCCGAAGGAGAAGCTGAAGAACATTAAGATGGGGAATGATAGTGCAGCTGGATATCTCACAAAGATTACCAATGTGAGAGATGAGTTGGCTGCGATTGGAGAGGCCATTCCACCCACTGATTTGGTGCGGATTGCAGTGAATGGCCTCCCCCGTTCATGGTTGAACTTTGCTGATGGGGTTTGTGCACGTGAGACCCTTCCCACATGGGAGAGGTTTTGGGATGATTGCATTCAGACAGAGATCAGGAAAGGACAACTTGGGGCAGCCAAGCCAGTTGAGCAGGATGAGGATGTAGCACTGGTGGCAGGAGGCAAGAAAGGCAAAGGGAAGAAGCAGGCTTCCACAAGCAGTGGTGGGGGCAAAGGCAAAGGTAAACATGGGAACACACAGAAGGACTATTCCAAGGTGAAGTGTTGGAATTGTCAGAAGATGGGACACTATGCAGTTGTGTGTCCGGAGAAGAAGAAGAAGAAGGGGAAGAACCAGGATGTGGCAGCTTCAGCTGAGATTGAGGACTTTGCAGGTCGTTTTGACCGGGAGTTTGCGTTCACTACATGTGAGTCCTCTAGTGCAGGATCACTTGCCACACAGGTTCAGAGGGAGCATGCTTTTCCCTCGATTAGCGGAGCATCTACAGGTATTTGGTATGTGGACAGTGGGGCTTCACGTCACATGACAGGAGTCCGTGAGTACTTCTCAGAGCTTTCAGAGAGTGGCACTGATATTGAGGTAGTACTCGGTGATGACAGAGTTGTTAGAGCAGTCGGGGTGGGGACAGTGACATTTCAGAGGGAGTCCAAACCTCCCTTGAAGGTGTCAGAGGTTCTTTATGTGCTAGGGATGAGGAAGAACCTCATATCCGTCTCAGCTTTGGAGGACAGAGGATATGAGGTATTGTTCAGGGGAGGACAGGTGTTGATGTATCCCAGGGACACTCCAGCTGATTCAGCTAGAGTGATAGGTGTACGCCATGCAAAGGTGTACAAGTTTGCATTCCAACCCCTTTTGGCATTGAGCAGTAGTACCGACAGCAGAGCTAGCAATTCTGAGCTGTGTGAGATTTGGCACCGCAGGATGGGACATATGTATCATGGAGCCTTGAGGACATTGCGGGAGATCACTACAGGTGTGCCAGATTTCAGTACTGATCACTTTGATACTTGCAGAGGTTGTGCGATGGGCAAGTTTGCCAAATCCCCTTTTCCCAGCAATGATAGCAGAGTGTAAAGTTTTGTAGATGTTCTATGCTAAGAGCAATTTCACTTTTCTCACAGCAATCATACAAGTAGATAAGCAAAATGCAGATAGAACATATAAGCAGATCTTACAGAAGACAAATCAGAAACAAGAAAAATGTATGTGTTCGTTTCGGCGGTCAACAGGATGCTTCAACCAGCAAAGTCTCCTTTGGTCAGCCAGCCCAGCATGTGTCACAACAACCCTCCAACCAGTAGATGAGTCAGCCCAAGTCAGTTCTACAAAAGTCAACGCTGTCCTGAAAAGTCAACGCAGGGGCAGCAAGCTAAAAGTCAACGCAGTAGCAAAACGGTCAACCCTTTGACCTCGATTTTTGTGCCAGGTAGTACGGCCTTCAAAAATCGAACCTCCCACAAGTTTTCAGCTTGTTTGGACCAAGCGTTGACCAAAGTCAACGCTGGTCAAACTTCTGCGAAACCCTAGCAGCAGAAAAATCCTCTTCGTCCTTCCCACGTGTGGCTGAAATTCGTCCTCCAGGTAGCTCGTACTTTTAGGATGAGAGAGGAAGATGTGAGTTGTGTTGTGTTCAAATTCTCTCCAACTTTTCCTGTATATATATCCATCAATGAGGGTGTGTGACACATCTGTTGGGCATGTGAGCCTACATTACAAAACTGGCTGACCTTGCACATATAATTTATTAAGAATAATAAATTCAAAATATAAGTTCTGCTCATCGGATTAAGACTATTTTTATATGGATTTTACACCTCTCAGAAAGAGGAATCCAACAAAAATATTAGCCTCTTAATCTGAGCATCAGAACATGGAGTTTGGACCTAGTTGTCCAATTTTAACACAGAGCGACGGGGATACTTGATTTGATTCATTCCGATGTGAGCGGTCGGATGTCTCATGTTTCCTTGAGTGGATATGAGTACTATGTGTTATTCATTGATGATCACTCCAGGAGGACCTGGATTTATTTTTTGAAGACCAAGAGTGAGGTCTTCAAGCGGTTTCGGGAGTTCAGAGCTCTTGTGGAGACTCAGACAGGTCGAAAGATCAAGTCCTTGAGGTCGGACAATGGAGGAGAGTACACCCTTGGAGAGTTTGTTGACTATTGTGCGGAGGCAGGCATTAGGAGGGAGTTCACTGTTCCTTACAACCCCCAGCAGAACGAGGTTGCAGAGAGGAAGAACAGATCCATCATAGGGGCTGCCAAATCCATGTTACATGGTCAGGGGTTGCCATTGTTCTTGTGGGCAGAGGCCTGCAACACAGCTGTTTACTTGCAGAACAGGAGTCCGCATCATGCCTTGGGGCACATGACTCCGTGGGAGGCTTTCTCTGGGAAGAAGCCTGATCTTGGTCATCTTCATATCTTTGGATGCATTACATACTCCTATATACCCAAGGAGAAGAGGACCAAACTAGAGCCCACCGCAGAGAAGGGTATCTTTGTGGGCTACAGTGAGACCTCAAAGGCCTTTCGGATTTACATTCCTGCACAGAGGAGAGTTGTTGTCAGACGGGATGTGAAGTTCGAGGAGGACAGGAACTTTAGGAGGTCACGGGAGTTAGAGTATCTGGATCAGCCAGACCCTCAGCAGCAGTTGAGTCAGTCGCAGGGATCCAGTGGGCAGGGATCAGGAGGATCCGGAGGTAAATCTATGAGGATGTCAGGTCCATCAGTGAGCAGTGGCTCGCTGAGCCAGAGGGGTGGTGCTCCGAGCAGTTCACTAGGGAGTCCACTGATGGACAGTTCACACGGTACCTCAGCTTCTACAGGTTCAGGTGCAGGCAGGAGGACAACAGACAGACAGTGAGGAGTTCAGGCTACTGATGGTGATGAGGAGGAGGAGTTTCATTCTCCTATGGGAGAAGCATGCTCAGGGAAGAGGAAGCCCAAGTGGCTTCAGGACACCTTGAGAGATGCCACATCTGTTGCTGAGCCGAAGAGGTCGGTCAGAGAGAGTAGACCACCTGAGAGGTTTTGTAGCTATATGGCGATGGTTACCAGCATCCTTGACTCTGAGCCTTCTAGCTATGAGGAGGCAGCTAGCCAGCAGGTCTGGAGAGAGGCCATGCAGGAGGAGTATTCTTCTATCGTGAAGAATGATGTTTGGGAGGTGGTGCCGAGGCCTGAGGGCAAATCCGTGGTTACTTCCAGATGGCTTTACAAGGTAAAGCATGCTGCAGATGGCAGCATTGAGAAATTCAAAGCGAGGTTTGTGGCTAGAGGGTTCTCCAAGGTAGAGGGAGTTGATTATGAGGAGACCTTCACTCCCGTGGCTCGATCTACTTCGATCCGCTCCATTATATCGATAGCAGCAGAGATGGGTTGGAAGATCCACCAGATGGATGTGAAGACCGCATTTCTCAGTGGCTTCATACATGAGGAGGTGTACATTGAGCAGCCACAGGGCTTTGAGGTGCATGGGAAGGAGTCCCATGTGTGCAGATTGAAGAAGGCCCTTTATGGCCTGAAGCAAGCTCCCAGAGCTTGGTACTCCAGGATAGATGCATACTTGCAGGGGATGGGTTTCACAAAGAGTGAGGCAGATCCGAACCTTTACTTTATTGTGATTGGTGAGGAGCCTCTCATTCTGGTGTTGTATGTGGATGACTTGATCATTACAGGTGCAGAGAGACTCATAGAGCACTGCAAGAGAGATCTTGCGGCGGAGTTTGAGATGAAGGACATCGGCTTGATGCATTACTTTTTGGGTTTGGAGGTGTGGCAGGAGGAGGGGCATTTCTTCCTGGGGCAGGGGAAGTATATTGTGGACATCCTTAGCAGATTCCACATGGAGGATTGTAGACCCATGTCGACACCGATGATCACCAATTGGAAGAAGCTTCATGCTTCGGGTTCCGAGTTGGTGGATCCCACATTGTACAGGCAGCTGATTGGTTCCTTGATGTATTTGGTCAACACTAGACCAGATATCTGTTTTGTAGTCAACACGATGAGTCAGTTTATGTGTGAGCCTAGGAAGGTTCACTGGGTGGCTGCAAAACACATTTTGCGGTACTTGCAGGGGATAGTGGATTATGGTCTGGACTACAGGCAGGGAGATGGAGTGAGATTGGCAGGATACACTGATTCTGATTGGGCAGGTTGTGCTTCTGATAGGAAGAGCACTTCAGGGTGTTGTTTTGGGTTGGGTTCAGCAGTAGTGTCATGGTTCAGCCGGAAGCAGCAGTCAGTAGCACTGAGTTCAGCGGAAGCAGAGTATATGGCAGCTAGTCTAGTTAGTTGTGAGGCTATCTGGCTTCGCAAGATGTTGTTTGGCTTATTTGGTCAGCCGTTGAGACCTTCAGTGATTTACTGTGATAATCAGAGTTGCATTAAACTCACGGAGAATCCAGTATTTAATGACAGGTCAAAGCATATCGGGATGAGATATCATTTCATCAGAGACTATGTTCAGAAGGGAGCTGTGAAGCTTGAGTATATTTCCACTGATGAGCAGGTTGCAGATATCCTTACCAAAGCCTTACCACGGGGCAAGCATGTCTACTTCAGAGACAAGATGGGTGTGGTGAGGAACACCTTCCTCGGTAAGAGGGAGTGTTGAAATTTGGTACCGGAGGACAGGTGGTTCCCTTAGGCTTTGATCTTTGGCCTAGGGAAAAGTGTCCAAAAGAATTTAATTTTTCTCCTAAAGTGACTTTATAATTTTATAAAGTTAAATCTAATTTAAAAGTGACTTTAAGTGATAAAGTTATTAAGTCTAATTTTAAAGTGACTTTTATAAAGTCAATGAAAAATTAGAAAGGAAAAGTGACTTTGGAAATAAATGATTAAGTGGGTCTTTATTAAAGTGGGGTGAATTAAAAAATAGAAAGTGAGATTTAAATGAGCATTTAATCTCAACCATTGATCTAAATCTATTTCAGCCATTGGATTTAGAGATCACCCAAAAGTCACTTGGAGTTATATTAAAGGAGGAAAATGAGGAAAAGGTCATTCATTCATTCTTTCATGAGCATATTGGGAGAAGGAGAGCAAGAGAGCAAGATAGATTTCTGAGCAGGGAGGAGAAGGAGACAGCAGCTTGGCACACATTCCAAGGCAGCAGTTAAGCAGATTTGTATAGCTGATTCAGCACATAGTGAAAGGCAGATTTTTGCACAAAAATCGAGGAGCAGTTTGCTGATTTTTCTGCACACAAAACGGAGGCCGTACAACATTTATTGCTGTCATGTTTGCTGTAATTTCCAGATTGCTGTGAGGCACGGGAAATGAGATAAGTTGTAAATTTGCTTGCTGAATAATTCTCACTGTAAAAAGGCAATTTTCAGAAATAAAGAAGAGCTCTCAAACTGGTTTTCCCCAAGAGTTGTAGGGGGTTTTTCCAGGGTCAAGTTGACAAAAAATGTCAGTGTTTTAATGTGTTTTAATGGTTGTTTTTGATTGCTGATTTTTAATTCTGCAATTTCCAGCATTCTGAAAATTTTCCAGAATTTGTGTTTTCAGCAATATTTATTTTTTTCAGTTTGTTAAATGTATGGTTATGGGAATGGACATTGAACTACATGGGAGAAATAAGGAGAAACTGAAAACCGGGGTGGGAAAACAGAAATTTCTTCAAATTAACTCATAGTGTTAACTGCAAAAAATATATCTGGTCGAGTGTTGACCAGATACATCAAGGACCCAATCGGATGTCTGGTATAGAGTAGGATCCACCAACTCGGAATCAGAAGCGTAAAGCTTCTTCCAGTTAGTGATCATAGGTGTAGACATGGGTTTGCAGTCGTCCATGTGAAATCTGCTAAGAATATCCACAATGTACTTCCCTTGCCCTAGGAAGAAATGCCCCTCCTCCCGCCACACCTCCAATCCCAAAAGATAATGCATCAAGCTGATATCCTTCATCTCAAACTCTGAAGCAAGACTTCTCTTGTAGCTCTCAATGAATCTCTCTGCACTAGTGATTATCAAGTCATCAATATACAACACTAGAATGAGAGGCTCCTCACCCACCACAATGAAGTATAGGTTCGGATCAACCTCACTCTTTGTGAAACCAAACTGCTGCAAGTATGTATCAATCCTCAAGTACCAAGCTCTAAGAGCTTGCTTCAGGCCATAGAGTGTTTTTCAATCTTCATACATGTGACTCCTTCCCATGCACTTCAAAGCCCTGCGGCTGCTCAATATAAACCTCCTCCTGAATGAAGCCATTGAGAAATGCGGTCTTTACATCCATCTGGTGGATCTTCCAACCCATCTCTGCTGCAATTGATATAATGGAGCGAATATATGTATACTGAGCTACGAGAGCGAAGGTCTCCTCATAGTTAACTCCCTCTACCTGTGAGAACCCTCTCGCCACAAATCGAGCCTTGAACTTCTTGATGCTGCCATTTGCAGCATGCTTTATCTTGTAGAGCCATCTGGAAGTAACAACTGATTTACCTTCAGGCCTCAGTACTACATTCCATACATCGTACTTCATAATAAATGAATACTCCTCCATCATGGCCTCTCTCCAGACCTGTTGGTTGGTTGCCTCCTCATAACTAGAAGGCTCAGAGTCAACAATGCTTGTTACCAATGCCATGTAACTACAAAACCGCTCAGGTGGTTTACTCTCTGTAACCTGTCTCTTTGGCCCAACAACTGATGTGGCCTCGTGCAAGGTATCTTGAAGCCACTTGGGCTTCCTCTTCCCTGAGCATACTTATCCCACCGGTGGTTTATCCTAATCTGTGCTTGTAGATGTTGAAGTACTGTGCGAACTGTCTATTAGTGGACTACCCTGTGAACTGCTCTACGAACTGCCCTGCATGCTGCTCGAAGAACCACCCACCTGACTCTGAAAGCCACTGCTTACTGATGGACCTGACGCTGTAATCGATGTACCTTTTGATCCCCGACCATTGGATCCCTGTGACTGACTCAGCTGCTCCTGAGGGTCTGGTGACTCTAGATAATTTAACTCCCGTGACCTCTTGAAAGATCTCTCCTCCTCGAACTTCACATCCTGCTTGACAACCACTTTTCTCTTCACAGGGATATAAATCCAATAAGCTTTCGAGGTCTCGCTATAACCCGCAAAGATGCCCTTGTCTGTAGTGGGGTCTACCTTGGTCCTGTTCTCCTTGGGGACACAGGAATATGTGAGGCACCCAAAGATACAAAAGTGCCCAACATCAGGCTTCTTCCCAGAAAAAGCCTCCTTCGGAGTCACATTCCCCAAGGCATGATGTGGACTCTTGTTCTGCAAGTACACAGTAGTGTTGCAGGCCTCTGCCCACAAAAATAAAGGTAACCCCTGATCATGAAGCATGGCTTTGGCAGCCCCTACAATGGATTTGTTCTTCCTCTTCGCAACCCCATTCTGCTGGGGGTTGTAAGGAACTGTGAACTCCCTCCTAATGCCTGCCTCAACACAAAAATCAACAAACTCACCAAGGGTATACTCGCTTCCATTGTCTGACCTGAGGACCTTGATCTTCCTACCTGTCTGGGTCTCCACAAGAGCTTTGAACTCTTGAAACTGCTTGAAGACTTGACTCTTGGTCTTCAAGAAATAAATCTAGGTCTTCATGGAGTGGTCATCAATGAATAAAACATAGTACTCATAGCCACTTAAGTATACATGAGACATTCGATCACTCACATCGGTATGAATCAAATCAAGGATCCTGGTCGCTCTGCTGTCACTGCTGGGAAAAGGGGATCTGGCAAACTTCCCCATAACACATCCTCTGCTTACATCAAGGTGATCGTAACTGAAATCTAGCACACCAGTGGTGATCTCCCGCAATGTACTCAAGGCCCCATTATACATGTGCACCATCTGCAGTGCCAAATCTTACACAACTTTGAACTGCTAGATTGGCTGTCGGTCCTGTCTCGGGTGTTGCTACTCAATGCCATCAGGGGCTGGAATGAGAACTTGTACGCCTTGGCATGGTGCACACCAATCACTCTAGCTAAAGATGCTGGAGTTCCCCTAGGATATATAAGCACCTGCCCTCTCCTGAACAACACATCATACCCTCTGTCCTCAAGTGTTGAGATGGATATCAGGTTCTTTTTCATTCCGGGCACATATAGAACATCTGACACTTTCAAGGGAGGTTTGGATCCCCTATCAAATGTCAATGTCCACACATCAACCATTCTAACAATGTTGTCATCACCAAGTACTACCTCCATATCAGTATCATCCTCTGAAAGCTCTGAGAAGTACTCTTTGACTCCTGTCATGTGGTGGGAAGCGCCACTGTCAACATACCAAATGCTAGAAGATGCTCTGCTAGTAGTGGGGAGTGCACACTCCCTCTTAACCTGTATGGTAGGTGATCCTGCACTAGTGGCCTCACAAGCTGTGAACCCAAACTCCCGATCAAAGCTCTTTGAGAAGCTCTCTATCTCTGTAGAAGCTGCCATGGGTTTGTCTCTTCCTTTCTTATTCTTCTTCTTCGGACACACAACAACATAGTGTCCCAACTTTTGACAATTCCGACATACGACTTTGGAATAGTCTGTCTCCTTATTCTGCTGCTTGCCTTTACCTTTGCCTTTGCCTCCACTGCTGGAAGCTTGCTTCTTTGCTCTTCCCTTCTTGCCTCTTGCTAACAATGCCACATTGCCATCCTCCTCCACTTGTTTGGTTGCCCCAAGATGGTTCTTTCTGATCTCATTTTGAATGCAATCATCCCACTACCTCTCCCAAACTGGAAGGTTTTCCCGTGCAACAATGCATCCACAAAATTCTCCCAAGTCTTGGGAAGACCATTCAAAGCAATCCTCACCAACTCAGTGGGTGCAATGATCTCCCCTACGGCCGCCAACTCATCTCTCATTGAAGTGATCTTTGTGAGGTATGCTGTAGCATTGTCAGTGTTAGCCATTTTAATGGCCTTCAGTTTCTCCTTTAGGACCATTTTTATATTTTCATTTGAGCTCTGGTAAAGATTGGTCAAGGTTATCCACATCTCATGTGCATAAGTCTTTCCTCTCACATGAGGAATGACATGATCTTTGATTCATTCCAGAATCAATCTTTTTGCCTTAGCATTCTTTTTGTTAAACTCTGCCAATTGTACAGGGTCAGCAAGTACTGCTATATGGTTCTGTGTGGTATTTACCATAATTCCCCGACTTCTGCTTCCTCAAAGATGCTCTAGATTCTCTCCTTCCATGAACTGTAGTTGGTCTGCCCATCCAACCCGTCTTCAATTCTCAAACCCAAAGACAGGTTTCACTGTCCTACCAAACTGAAATTTTCAAATCTGTGGTAAAGGTTTTTGTTTTCTATGTAAAAACCAGCTTGCTATAATTTTCATTTTGCTATCCCAAACTGCACTTTTCATCCAACCAAGCTCTGATACAATGAAGAATTTCAACCCCTAGTTCGGTTATCAGTTTTTCTTATCACTCCATGCATTTAGTTTTAAATCCAAGCATGATAAAAAATTCTAAAATCTGGAAATGACAATATTTTCTGAAAACACAAATGTAGAGATTTCACAAGTGCTGAAATTGCATAAATAAAACACAACAAACGTATGACAACCACACACAGAAAACAACACAGTGATTTTTGGTCAATGTGACCCTGGAAACCCCCCTAAACTCTTGAGGAAAACCAGTTTGAGAGCTCTTTATTTCTGAAAATGATTTTACAGAGAAACTGAAATACATAGTAAAAATTCCAGCAACCACAAATTACAACATATCTTGATTTCTGTGCTTGAAACTCCGACTCGAAAATTGTGCCAATCAACAAACAGCCAAAACAGAAAGTTTTCCAGCAATAAAACAACATTAATTATTGTATGGCCTACCTCGAACATCGTGCATGGAACTTGTTGTACTGAACATACGAATTTCAGTAGTACGACTACCTCGAAAATTGTGCCCAAAACCTACCTCAAAATTTGTGCCCTTGCTGCCGTCCCTCTTCCTCGATTTATGTGCCTTTCTCCTGCTGTATAGTTTTGCCTTGGGATGCGTGCCAATAAAAGCTGCTACCCAGATTTGCTGAAATGTCTTCTTGTTGGTCTCCTTCACTTCCTCGCTACTCATAAGTTTTCTCCTTGCTCTCTCTTCTCTTTCTCTCAAATGCTCATGAAAGAATGAATTTATCTCTCTCTTCTCTTCTCCTTTTACTCTCTAAATGACTTTTTGGGTTACCCTAAGATCTAATCACTGAGATTCATTTGGATCTAGGGATGAGAATAAATGTGCATTTAATTCTCACTTTCTATTTTTTAATTCACCCACTTAAATAAAGACCCACTTAGCCTTTTATTTCCATAGTCACTTTTTCACTGTTTAATTCTTCATTGACTTTAATAAAGTCACCTTTAAATTAGAGTGTAACTTTACCACTTATAAAGTCACTTTTAAATTAGACTGACTTTACCACTTATAAAGTCACTTTAGGAGAAAAGTACAAATAAATTAGGACATTTTTCCCTAGGCCAAAGATCAAAGCCTTAGGGAACCACTTGTTCTCTAGTATCCAAATTTTAACAAAACATATGATCATAACAAATGCGCAAGGGAGGATAATGGCTAGCTCAAGTGGCAGAGATGATGGCACATCGAGCTATTTAGTGGCTGCAAGGGGGTGCTGGCTACCGGCTGAGGAGCATCGAGGAGATTTTTTTTCCCTATGGGTGTCATGCATAGGTGGTGGGCAATAAGACCCAAGAAGGGGTTTAAAATTTTAAAAGAAGAATTAAATTCCTATGTCTAAGAGGATCAAAACCCCTAAGATCTAGAGGGTTCCAAAGAGGCTTAAGGAGGTCTATTTAAGGAGGCCTTAGGATCAAGGCTAGATATCAAGTGAAGGGATCATTTGATCAAGAAAGAGGGAGTTCATTTTGATCAAGAGGTTGTTCAAGATCTCAAGGAAAAAGGCCAAGCTTAACGGTCGAGGAGGGTTGCAAGGAAATGGCCGTGAGTTGATG
This sequence comes from Pinus tabuliformis, assembly GCA_031772625.1. NCBI lineage: Eukaryota > Viridiplantae > Streptophyta > Pinopsida > Pinales > Pinaceae > Pinus > Pinus tabuliformis. The sequence continues at coordinate 1,215,446,984 of CM062807.1, read as the reverse complement.
CAACAAGGGCAATTCTTCTCAAGAGAGGATTGATCCATGGAGGCCGTATTCCTCAAGATGTCGAGCTGATAAGGAGCAAAAGAAAGGTATTTTTGTCTCATTTCTATGTTTGATTTCATGGAGGACGTTGACTGAGTTTGGTGAGGGTTTCAGTGGGGAAGTTTGTGCATCCAAGTAGAGGGAGAGCTCTGTGGAAATAGGCCGAAAGTTTTGGGTTAATTACAGAGATACTCTTTTACGAATAAATATATATAAATAATATAAATATAAATAATGAGGATAATTGTAATAACGATTAGTTAATTAGTAATTTATATTGAAGAGGCATGTCTAATGAGATATGACTCTCCATGAAGAGGCACCTGCCTAGTATATAAGCATGCCTCTCATTCTCATTTGTATCAACAATCTTATTCTTACATTTAATATATAATATCTGTATCCTCAATGGATATCTTCATATTCCAAGTCTTTTGGAGTAATTAATGTGAAGAAGGAACTTTGTTCGCTTCATTTGGTATCAGAGCAGTTGGATCCTTTGGCCACTTCGCCGTTGCACAGAGCTCGTTCTCCGATCCAGGTCTTTGACCATCAAATTCGTTAACATCGTTGTCGTTGAAGCGTTTCGCTACCAGAATTTGGAGTTTCTCCATATCACCATTTAGGCCTTTGGCCACTTACAAAAAGTCAAAATTTTTTTTATAAAAAAAATCATAAAAGTTACGTATTAATAAAAAATACATTACCTGTACCTGTTATAGGAAAAAATGTTGATTTGGGGTAGCATCGAATGTGCTCTAGCCACGAAAGTTGGTGGAGAGGCTAAAGCACATGAGATCTCCAAGACCCAGAAATGGTTTGGGTAGAATCTAACCAGTTTGGGAGATATTAAAATAATTAATATTTTTAATAGAGTCCCTAAGTCTAAACTTAGGGAAAATAAAATATTAATGTGAATTAATATAAAATTGAGTTAGAATGGTCCAAAAGTCATGGATCAAGCGAGATCTAATCTTAGCCATCGATTAGGGACTTAATTTCAGTCGTTGAATTGTCAACGAGAAAATTATAAGAGGAGGCCTGAGGGTCACTTGGAGAACACATCGAGTTGATCAAGAATTCGATTTTCTAGGGCAGGGCTTGCTAAAGAAATCGAAGGAGTGATCAAAGTTGTAGCTGAGGGGCAGTGAATGAAGTAGCAGAGAAGTAGAGATAGTACTTGGAGCTTCAACGCAAATGCCGGGAGAGGGTTGACGCAGAGCCAGCTAGAGGCCACGCAGAGGGTGCTAGAAGCTGCGCAAAGCCTGAGGAGGGCCAGCGTGGGAGACTGAGGCTCCAGAGGTTGACGCAGAGCCCCGAGAGGGTGACATTGGGCCAGAGAGGCTGCCATAGGCCCTAGAGGCTAACACTGGGAGATTTCGTGGGGCAGATTGGAGCTGAGAGCTGGATAGGGTGACGCAGAGCAGCATAAGTGCTGCAGTGTTGCTGTGGGATCGTTCATCCAGTGATTTAGCCGGAATATCTGTCTCCGACTGAGAGGTAATACTTTCGAGCGCATTCTCTGTTGGGTGAGCCATTTCTGGCACCCAGGTTGTATTCTGAAAACTGCTTAATAATAAAACCCTCTGATAGCTGCACCGGTTTTCCCGCATTGCGTTTTTCCGGGGACATTAGTCCAAAAACAACGGTGTCACTTGTGTTCTTGTTTCTTTCAGTTGATGATCTATATGTGTTCAGATTGTACTTGTAGTTATTTTCAATATTTACATGGTAAATAACTTGTTAATTAACAGAACAAGTAGGAAGAAATAAATCAGATAGTACAGGAAGAATTTCTGACGGATAGACATAGAAATTCCAACATGGTATCAGAGTGTGGTTGCAGATCACAGGATAACTGAGGGCATTAGCCGAGCAGAGCAGCATCAGTAGAAACAACTGTCCCGAGTGACAGAAGTTGTTCCTAGCGGAAAAGCAAGGAAGGGGTGACGCAGTGCCTGCGTCATCAGTCTCAGCGAGAAGAGGATCAACGCAGTGGCAAAGAGGAGTAGACCTAACCTACACAGTGCCCGATCATCTTTCTCAGTCAGGAAGGATTGACGGTTGTGGCCAGGAGGTGCGGATTTTGCTGGTACCAGGATTGCGCAGAGCCTAGAGGCTCTAACATTCAGTTTGCTGGGGCATAAGAGGCTGTGGGTAAGTTGCAGAGTGAAGCTGGTGGGGTATTGTGGTCAGAACAATGTCTAATAGGGAAAGACCAATTAGGAGGGAGTTGCTGCGGAGGATTTCCAGCCAAGAAATCCGGATCAATGGTGCAATTGCACTAATGATCAGAGTGGGGGCATCTTGACATTCGCAGAGGCGTTTCCAGGAGGGAAATCGAAGCTCAGAGGGAGTCACACTGAGAACTTCTAGGAGGGAAGTAGAGAGACTCGAAATAATCGAGAGAGGAGCAGTGAAATGGTAGTGAATGGGGTAAGAGATTAAGACAGACTGGACAAAGCCTCAAACTTCGTAGTTTGGAAGGCTAGGATCTTGTGCGTTCTAGATAGGAATCGTCTCAAGCACTTAGCCTTGAAAACGATAGCAATCCCAGTTGATCCAGATGAGAACGAAAAGTACGAGGAGGCAATGGTGAGGGCCAACAGCATCATCCTTGACGGGGTCAAGGACCATGTAGTACTACATATTGCCAAAAAGGACACGGCAAATGCGATGTGGGAGGCCTTGACGAAATTGTATCAGCATACTTTTGTGCAGAGGAAGATGCTACTAGAAAATCAGTTGCGGTCATACCAGATGCAAAAGGGAGAACAAATAGACACCTTCCTCGGTCGATTGAAGGAGATCTTGGATCATCTGACTTCCATAGGGGCCACGTCGGATGAGGAGATGTTGGTGAGGACTGCATTGAACGCAGTCTTAGAGGATTGGGAGGTATTTGTCCAAAACATACTGGGCAGGTCGACCCTTCCAGATTGGGAGGAACTGTGGGCGGATCTTTGTCAAGAAGAGATCAGAAGGCTAACCAAGGTGGAAAGCAGTGTCAAGGGGCCCAGAATCAAGAAGGAGGAAGAGGAGGATGCTACATTAGCATCTGCGGGAAAGCAGCAGAAACGAAAGAAGAAGGACCTCTCCAAGGTCAAATGCTTCCACTGTGGGGAACTGGGTCACTATGCAAGCTAGTGCTCGAGGAAAAAGAGCAAGGGAGAGGCTTCTGAGACCAAGGCTGCGCCAGCAAGGGCAGAGAAAGAAGTGGAGACAGATGATGACTGTGCCATGAGTGCTCATGCACCACTTGAGAGGAAGTGGGGAGACATCAAGCTGTACTTAGACGAACTATAGGCAATAAGGGGCAGGATCCTCGAGGTACCCAACCTCTTGGATTATACCTTGCTACGGGAGCCCCAAAGAGGAGTAGTAGGACTGACGAATGTCGGTAGAGACAGATGCGGCTGGAGCGACAAAGGGAGCTATAATGCAGGAGTCCCAGGACAGCATGAGGCAGCAGTGCGAGATGCATAGAGTTGTTGTAGCAGCACAGAGGTCAAAGAGGCAACACTTTTCAGCAACAGAGGGAGCTTCAGCATTGGGAGTATTTCTAGCCTGACAGAGATGTTAGAGTTGGGAGATCAGTTACTTACTTCTCAGTAACTGAGTTGCAGTACAACAGTTAGCAGTGGCAGTGTTATGGGTAGCACGATGCAGCGTGATGAGAGGGAGCTTCCATATGGATACAACAGTGGCAGTGGCAGGGCCATGGGTAGCACTACATGATGCAGCAGTGTAGAGGATGTTGGGCAGCAGGCCTAGCATCAACACAGGGATTGATGCTGGATGATCAGGGTGATGCTCAGTGAGGAGTATTACTAGAGCATAGTCCTCGCTAAGAGGGAGTGTTGATTTGGGGTAGCATCGGATGTGCTCTAGCCACGAAAATTGGTGGAGAGGCTAAAGCACATGAGATCACCAAGACCCTGAAATGGTTTGGGCAGAATCTAACAAGTTTGGGGGATATTAAAATAATTAATATTTTTAATGGAGTCCCTATGTCTAAACTTAGGGGAAATAAATATTAATGTGAATTAATATAAAACTTAGTTAGAATGGTCTAAAAGTCATGGATCAAGCCAGATCTAATATTCGTTGTTGATTAGGGACTTAATCTCAGTCGTTGAATTGTCAACGAGAAAAGTATAAGAGGAGGCTTGAGGGTCACTTGGAGAACACACTGAGTTGATCAAGAATTCGTTTTTCTGGGGCAGAGCTTGCTGAGGAAATCGAAGGAGTGATCAGAGTTCTAGCTAAGGGGTAGTGAATGCAGTAGCAGAGAGGGGGAGATAGCACCGAGAGCATCAGCGCAGAAGCCCGGAGAGGGTTGACGCAAAGCCAACTAGAGGCTACACAGAAGCAGCCAGAGGCCACGCAGAGGCAGCCAGGAACTACGAAAAGCCTGAGGAGGGTCAGCGTGGGAGATGCAGAGGCTTCAGGGGTTGACACAGAGCTCCGAGAGGTTGACGCTGGGTTGATGTTGGGCTGACGCTGGGCCAGAGAGGCTGATGCTGACCCTAGAGGCTGACGCTGGGAGATTTCGTGGGGCAGATTGGAGCTAAGAGCTTGATAAGGTGACGCACAATCACTATCAGGGTGACACAGAGCAATAGAAGTACTGCAATGTTGTTGTGGGATTGTTCATTCGATGATTTAGCCGGAATATTTGTCTCCCCGACTGAGAGGTACAACCGCTGAGGGCATTCTTTGTTGGGTGAGCCATTTTTGGCACCCAGGTGTATTTTGAAAACTGCTTAATAATAAAACCCTTTGATAGTTGCACCGGTTTTCCTGCATTGGGTTTTTCCAGGCACATTAGTCCAAAAACAATGGTGTCACTTGTGTTCTTGTTACTTTCAGTCGATGATTTGTATGTGTTGAGACTATACTTGTATTTATTTTAAATATTTACATGGTAAATAACTTGTTAATTAACAGAACAAGTAGGACGAAATAAATCAGATAGTACAGGAAGAATTTTTGATAGATAGACTTAGAAATTCCAACGAAAAAAAGGCAACCAACCGTACCTGCAGTTGAAACGTGATAGACCGCGAATAGTCGCTGAAGCCACCATTTCTAGCTGCCCGAAAGTTCGCAGTCATAGCTGACCATCGTGAACACAACGCAAAATTTTTGTCTACCCCCGCACGCCGTACAACTACTGCCAGTCGATCGACACTGTCAGATTTCTCAACATCATTCGACATCACCTAGGCCGACAACGCCACTGTGACAACGACCACCACCAGATAATGCCTTGTCTGTCGCCGCGTCCATAGCCATAGTCGATTGTCACACACAACATGCTGCCACAACGACCCATTGCATCCAACGTGGTTGCTTGTTCCTTCAGTCCCTCACTCCTTCCTCCAGTCCGTCGCTCCTTCCTTCCAGCCGTAGGTCCGACGACGCCAGAACCGTATGACTTTCTGCATAGATGTCCTCCATCCTCTGTCCCCACGACGTCCCCAATGTTCAACTTGTCACGTTCCATGTTTTTTGACATCAACCCTCGTCAACTCCATTTACAAGTTGACTCACGACCTTGTCAACAGTCTTTTGTAAGAGTTGTGTGTGGGTCATACAATTCCATAAATTAATGTATGTGATTTAATATATATATACATATTTATTATTTTATTTTATTATTATTATTATTATTTTATTTTATTTTCTGTGTGGTTCATGACCACCCTTGGTCACTGGGTGGCCGCTACGTCCACGGTCGGAAACTAGGCTGATCGGAGGGGATCAAACCTTTCGGCCATCACAGACCTGACCCCAAGAGCTTTCGGGAATTGACCCTGTGACCTCCCATCTGGTGAGGCCCTGACTTGACCGATTGAGCTAACTCTTGGGGCTATATCTATATATATATATATATATATATATAAATCTAAATATATTAATATAAATAAATAGAAATTCAAATAGTTATATATATAATTTAGAAAGAAATAAATTTAAAAGTACATAAAATAATAATTATTTAATTAAAGAAAAGGGTTCAAGGTTATTTAAAAAAAAACCCTAAAGCTCATTTCAAGACGAAAAATGGAGACTAGTAATGAAAGGATTCATAAAACCTTTAGTAAATGTGTTGATACGTTATTTAAAATCAAAGGATCACTTGCAGGAAGAGATATCATAATTTCTATCTGTCCTATCGAAAGAAGTAATTATGTTAGTCCTAAATGTGCTAACCAATTAATGATTCCTGAATCAAATATAGTTGAAACGAATTTTGTTGACATAGGTGACAAACAATGTGACATAAGCGATCTACATCTAAGTATTGGAGATTATACTTTTACCTCGCAATTCACTGTGAAAACCTTATTTTTTGGCGATAGTGACATTGTTTTGGGCTCACTCTGGATGGAAACTCTAGGTTCCTTTCTTTTGTCATGGAGTCTTCATCTTTTGGGACTTCCACATAGGGCTTAGATCAGTTTGCCAAGCCGAGTTGTCAAGGAAGAAAGATCATCCCCAATGAAGAGAAGTCATGCAAATCTATCCTAATTAGTCCACATGTGTGGAATCATCGAGATTATAGGGAGGCCGAAAATTGTAGACCTGTGATAGAGGCTGAAAAATTGAAGAGAAGTCGAATCTATAGTGTTGTAGTGAATTTGACCAGCATTGACTTCGTGAAAGAAGTGTTGATCAAAATAAGAGATTTGACTTGGTCTTTGAGGGTCTTCTTTAAGGGTCATAGGTCTTGGAATTTGTCAATTGAAGTTCTATAAGAAGAGAAGAATTCTTATGGGTTTTCCTCTCAAGTGGAGAGGTTTTGGCCCTAGTTGACCGCCTACATCTTGTGTCCTCTTATCTCATTGTTCTTTATGATTTGGTAGTTGTTTGATGATAAGAACACTAAATATAATCAAGAGAAAGAAGAAGCCAATTAAGATAAGTAAAAATACTTCACAAGCAGTTCAAAGTAAGAGAAATTACTTCTCTAGCTACCCTAGATTTCTCAACATGAACAACTAATCTCACAAGCCCTAGGTGATGGTTGTTTTATAGGCCCTAGATCAATCAAGAGCTTACTGTGTTTGGGCAGATTTATGTTGGCATCTAAAGTGTAGATTGGAGGGTTGCTAGTGGGTGCCCCTTGTGCCCTAAGTGCAGGATTTATAAGCCTGCTAGGAGTGGCAGAATTATTGTGTTCAGGGTTTGATCTTTGAAGGACAAAAGAGAGTAGCCAAGAGAGCCAAATTGGTATCCCTAGTTCACATGTATAGAGACAGACTTCTACATTGAGAGTGGGAAACCTCCATGCCCTAGACTTGTCTTCATCATAACAACAAGGAAGGCAAAATTGGGCTACCCCAGAGCTCTTCACAACCGAAGTTGTGAATAGCTAATCGAAGACCCTAAGTGTTGCAGACCTTGAAGTACAAAGGAGGCAGCTAGAGGTTAGATTGACTTGGCCGAGTTTAATGAGCTAAAGGATTAGAGTTCATTAATAGAGGCAGATTGAGGAGCCTACAGGATTTGTTCAGGATACGTGGACTAAAAGGGTTGCCGAGCGCTACATTAGCAAGAAGGTCAAGTGTTGTGTTGTTCAGGGTAGTTTGGTTTTCAAAGGACTAACACCAAGCCCTAGTTGTATTCTTGCATCAGTGCGATTGTAAAGGGAAATGATCCTTGGTATGGGAGCCCTAAGACTGTTGTATTAGGGTTTGTTAATATGACAAAGGAGGGTTGAAATTGTTAAAAAATGTCATGTGTGCTAGTTGATTCACTGATGTATGTTTTTCCGCTGTGCAACTTAATGATGTTGTGGCATTTGAGTTGGTTGTGTCAGGGATTGTAAGACCCAAACCTAGAGTCTCGTATGCCATGGAAAATTCAACACTTTTTAGCATGGGATACCCATTATGGGAGAAAACCCAACAAGTTTTCTTGAGGAGACATTGTCTTTTCAACAAGGTTTACAAATTATAATTTTGTCTACAAATTCTGGCAACATTACAAGTCAAATTTACAGTCAAACTTTGTAATGTGTTGTTGGTCAATGTTATTCAAAGCAATATAAAAAGTCAACTATGGTCAATGCAGTTTGGTGTCAAAGTATGGCTTGCGATCAACCCTCGCATGTGTGGCCTGTGATCAAAGTATTGTTTGTGGTCAACCCTCGCACGTGCGACCTGCAGTGAAAGCTCTGTATTAAAAAACAGTGGAGGCGACTCCGAAATGCCCGAGCCAGTTCGAGCCAACCCTTGGCCGGTTCAGCTCGATGAAGAAATCGGTCCGGCGACCGGTTTGCTACCAAACTGGCTGAGCCGGTCACTGACTTGGCTGGTTCAATAACAAACCGGCCGGCTCGACCAAGCCCAAGAAAACTTTGCTGGTTTAGCCAGTCATGCTGATGTATGGCCAATTTGACTTTTTGGGAGGGAAAACGGACCCCTCACTGCATTCTAATTGGGTTTTAGGTTTGTTTGAGGTCCATTTACCTCTCCCAAGCCTATAAAAGCTACCCAACCCCCTCACATTTCCTCACAACTATCTCATTGCATTTGCGTGAAAATTTGTAAGGAGTTTGTGAATAGTTGTGGAGTTTGTTTTTGGAGCAGTAGTGAGGGGTCTTGGGCAATCATTGGAGCAACAGTGAGGAGTCTTGGGCAATCATTAGAGTAAGAGTGAGGAGCTTCTTGGGTAGCCATTGGAGCAACATGGAGGAGTTGGTTTGTTGGAGCAACATTGAGGAAGCAGTTTGTGCTTAGAGATTTTTTTTCCACTTCTAAACTCTGTTTTTGCTTGTATTTTTTTGGCTGCAAATCTGGAAATTGAAAAGTGTCTTTTTTGTAAAAGAAATGAACATTGAAGCAATGTTAATTTTTTTGTTTTCATTTTCAGATTTTTTCCTTTCATTTAAAAGTCCAAAAATGGCTCCTAGCGTGAAAGTCACTGCTTGGGCATATGCTGAAATGATTGATAATGAAATGCATTGCAAATTTTGTCATAGAAAAATTAAGGAGGGTGGAGGGGGCATTCATAGGCTGAAACAACACTTGGCTGGTATTAGAGGCCAAATTACTCCATGTGAAGCGCCATCAGAACAAATTGGGGAGATTAGGAAGGAGTTGCTAGGAAACTTTGAGAAGTTTGAGCAAGAAAAAGCTAGAAATAAAGAAATAGAGGCTGAAATTGGGAGGAAGAGTATACAACAAATGATGGCTTCCAACCCCAATTTTGATTATTAGGCCTCTTCATCTATCCCTTGCTCTAATGCATCCAACCCCTTTCGCTATGTTCTTCCCTCTTTGGAGTCTATGCAAGAAAAGGGTAAAGGTAAATGAAAAAGACGGGTGATATCAAAAGTTATTTCACACTCTCCTTTCCATCATATGCACATGGTCCTCAAGCTAGTAGATGTCATATCCAGCCCACTTTAGATGACCATTGGAAGAAAGAATTGAAAGAGACTGCCTGCTTACATAGCTAGATGGTGGTATGATTATGATATCCCCTTCAATCCTCCCGTTCACCATATTAAGAGTCTATGTTTGATGCCATATTTACTGTTGGAAAGGGCTTCAGAGGCCCTACTTTGCATGAGTTAATGGGATCTCTTTTGCAAAAAGAAATTTCCTCCATTGATGAATATTTGAAAGATTTCAAAAGCTCATGGGCAAAAATAGGATGTACCATCATGTCAGATGGATGGACTGATCAAAAGAACCGTAACATCATAAACTTTCTTGTCTTTTGCCCACAGGGAACCATGTTTCTAAAATCAGTTGATGCATCTGATAGGGTGAAAGATGCACACTTGTTGTTTCAGCTTTTGGATGAGGTTGTTGAAGAGGTGGGGTTGGCTAATGTTGTTCAAATCATCACAGATAATGGCTCTAACTATGTTCTTGCTGGTAAAATGTTAGAGGAAAAACACAAAACCATATTTTGGACCCCATGTGCTGCACATTGCATAGACCTTGTGCTTGAGGATATTGGCAAAATAGATTGGGTCAAGAACACTGTAGAGCGTGCCAAAATCATAACAAAATATATCTACAATCACTCATGGATTTTGAGCCTGATGAGGAAACACATAGGGGGCAGGGATATTATTAGGCTTGCCATCACCAGATTTGCAACTAATTTTTTGACATTGAAATTGATGCTTTCTCAACATAGAAACCTGCAAAGGGTGTTTTCCAGTGATGAATGGAATGAATGCCAATGGTCTCGCAAATAGGATGGAAAAGATGTGAAAAAGAAAGTTAATGAAGAAATATTTTGGAATAGGCAGCAAAGATTGTGAAAGTTGCTGAGCCACTAGTTAAGGTGTTGCAGTTGGTGGATGGGGAAGATTGGCTATGGGCTTCATTTATGAGGCTATGGATCAAACAAAGGAGCAAACAAAGGCAATATACAAGGATAGAGTAGAGTGGCTAAGTATGGACCCATTTGGGCAATCAGTGATGAAAGATGGAACAATCAACTCCTGGGTATTTTTTGAACCCAAGATATCATTATAAAGCTCTGGAGGCAGATGCTTTGACTTGGGAGGTTAGAGATGGATTGATTGACTGCATTGACCACATGATCTCTAAGGAGAGTGATCAACTGGAGATACACCGACAAATTACTTGTTTTAGCAGAGCCACAGGTACCTTTGGCAAGAACGTAGCAAAGATTACAAGGGAAGCAGATGAGCCATGGAAACAAAAATTTCAATTTTCAAATTCTTATTTTGTTAAATTCTTTATAATTTTAAAGTTGGATATAATTTATTGAGCTAACTCATTACACTATTATGTTTTTTGCAGCACAATGGTGGGAGGCTTTTGGTAGCCATTGTCCTCAATTGCAGAAGTTTGCAATTCGTATTTTGAGTCAAACTTGCAGTGCTACTGGGTGTGAGTGCAATTGGTCTGTCTTTGAGAGGATTCACACGAAGAAGCGAAATTGTTTGGAACAAAAACGATTAAATGATCTAGTCTACATCCAATACAACCTCCGACTAAGACACAACCAATTGTTGAACAAAAGACTTGATATGGATCCCATTGTGTTGGAAGATATTGATCTAGCATCAGATTGGGTAGTGGAGAGTCATCCAACAGAGTTTGATTCTGATGAGGATATTGGTCTTGATTTGGATTTACATATGGAGGCATTAGTTGAACATAATGTTCAGTTGAATGCAGATCCACTTGTACCAGGCCTAGCCCCAAGTCCTCCAGTTGTAGGCACTTGCTCTAATAAGCCACGATGGAAGCGCACATCTCGTCTATCTCAGCATGCATCTGTTGCACCTGCTAGTGCTACTACTTCTACAGTTGTAATTGGAGATGGTGATGAGGAGGAGGAGGAGCCATGGGTTTCCATGTTTGACTGGTGATGTTTTACAATTTACTTTTGTTGTAGAGGCCATTTGGAGCCTCCTTGGTTATGTGTTTTTGTTTTGATCTCTATATCATGTATGTATTGGACAATGCACTAGGTGCCATTTTGATATAATGGATGTATTCATGAGCCTACTTTGATCATATTTTGTCTTCTCTCTATATTCTAATGCTTTGTGTTTGGAAACATGAATAAAAATCTTTAAAATAATGTTTTTTCAATTAAAACAAATATTTAATGTATTTTTTACAACATTCGAGTCATTGAAATCAAACCGGTCGAGTTGATATTGAGTCGGAGTCAAAGTCGGAGCTGACCTTCAACCGTTTCCGAATCCGAGTCTATTTTTTAAAACATTCGGTGAAAGTACAGTCTGTGATCAACCTTCGCACATGCGACCTGCAATGTGTTGAGTTTTGTAACTATGGTTGTTCTTCATAATGTATACTATGGCCCTTCATGTATTTATATTGATTATTGTAAAACATGTTCCTCATGCTAGAGTCAAAAGAAAAATATATTTTTGAGTCATGTCTAGTTGGACTTTTAAAAGAAAATTTGGGTTTTTGAAATTCTATTTTTGGCTCCAAAGTTAGTCAAGTCGGCCCAGGTAGAAGACACACCCATTCGACCCAACATAGCACTATATAAAAGACAAATCGACCTCCTCCACAAGGCAACAATTCGATCTCTCTCATCAAGCATCTTTTGGGCATCCAAGCATAGGACAAGAGGGATAAGGAGGATGAAAAATAAGGACAGATTGATCTCTTTATCTCTATCTAGGTAGCACGTGTGGAGGATTTCTCTCTCTCTCTCTGTAGTTCACTTTTTTTTTGGACAATTGCAGTGGTAGGGGCTGAAATCTTTGGGTCTGCATGGCATTGGCACCCCCCTTCCCCTTGTCCACATATTTGGGTCAGGCTTGAAAATGTTGCCCCAGAGGTTGATGTAGTGAAAAGAAAGTTAAAAGCATATCATGTCTACAAGCAAGAAACAAAAGAATAGGAAAATCATAAAATGCAAAAAATAGTCGAGACAATAATAATAACACTAAGGCAAAAGTTAAGCATGAGCACTGCCCCTTATCATCATGGCCATCACCCTAATTCCTAGGGCCATTTAGTGCCCCATCACATCATAAAACAAACCTTGTAACCTCAAGTAGTTTTGACCAATCATTTTACAACTAAGATGAGCTTTCATGCTAAATTTGAGTTCATTAGACATGTATAAATAAGAGAGATCATTTGATTGTCTCATCATCATCACTTGGAGAACTCAGACGTCATAAGAGAATTCACACTTGTTCCTTCTTGGATGCTGGAGATTCTTGGAATGCATTTTGATATTTGGAAGCTATTTTGGATTGTCTTTGGAGCTATTTCTTTGGTGAATGGATGGATATACTACATGTTATCTTGTAAGTGCATAGTGTTGAAGATTATCATTTTGAATTTATCAAATGTATAGAATTGTTGCTTCTAGATTATGTTTGATTGTACCCTAATTTTGTTAAAAATAAATTTTAAAGGCTTATCTAGTTGAGATTTGTATATTTTGCTCATTCTATAACATGTAATGAATGTTCCTATGGAGGAATTTTATAAATCTCCATCAAACTCCATTTATCATTGAGTGGGTAATGCTGGAGCTTTGATACGTAGGGCATCAAATTTAAGCCTCAACAACAAATTTGGCTTATCTATCACATCCTTGACTCCATAGACTAAACGACAAGGCACTAGTGCAAGTATTTGGTGATCATCCCAAAACTTTCTCCATATTATTTTCTCTCAAATTTGATCCTTTTAAGGCTAGCACGAAAATATAGGGCTTAGGGCAAAATTTTAGTGAGGAGGCTTTTTGGTAATTTGAGAGCCTAAACATCAAGAAATAGGTCTAGGCTACATAACCTATCAATTTAGTAGGCATCCACTGAAATTTCATCCATAAAATTTCTTGCCCTAGCTGTTGCTCTGAGAGGGAATCCCTAGTTCCTTCTCCCTCAACTTAAGGACTTTCTTGAAGGTTGTATGAGCTTAGTACTTGTTGAAGTATATCTCAAGAAGCCCTTTCTATCAAGCCTTTGTTGAGAAATATAGGGCATGAATAGTTAAAGTATTTCTCTGCTTGATAATTGCTTGTGATATACTTTTACTTTGTAGCTTATAGTCTTTTCTTCGTTATATTATTATTGTCTTCTTTTCATCAAGACAATTACCAATATGCACAATAAAATACAAGTGACAGTATGTAGGCTTGTCAGCCAGGGCCAAAACATCTCACCTCTTGAGAGGAAAACCCGATCAAAATTCTTCTTCTAGATCTTCAATTGATGAGTAGCAAGACCATGACAAAGACCCTTGACTTTAGTATCCACTCAAGAGCTGGTACATTTAAACATGTATGCAAGCATGAATCATATGTGTAGACTTGTATTTGTAGTAAATAGCAATCGTGTTATTTATAAAAATATGAATGGTGCTTACAAATCTTCGTGGCGGTGTGCCTATATAGGGATTGACTGGCCACAAAGATAGAATGACACAATTTTTGACCCATGTCTCTTCACAACTAATGAGACATTAACTAATTTAATTAATTTATTATTATTAATATTTGCTATTTTAATATTTATTATTTAATTGATGTTTATGAATATTTTTATTCATAACATTGCCACCCCCTTTAGAGATGCTTTGTCCTCAAAGCACAACCAAAAGGGTTTTCTCTAGTTGAACATTGTTGCGATGGAATGACATCCTTTTGTTGACTGGTGCATTATTCATGAGTACTTGTACCTTCCTTGGAGCTAGGAGTGTTAACACCATTTAATTTATAATGTCGTCCTTGCTAGTTAAACTCCATGAATTGTTCTTCAAGGTTTGTAGTATAGATCCCTAGTTGTATTAACCATTCTGCACCTAGAACTACATTCATTTCTTTGAGTGGTGGGGCAAATAGATCTGTTTGTAGCTTCAATTCTTGTATTTTGATTGAAACTTATTGACATTCTCCTATTTCCTTGATTTTCTTTTTAGTAGCTATAGACATGGTTAGGTCCTTGATTGGGCATATACTAAGACCAAGTTATTTAGCAAGATAAATGTTTATACAATTGTGAGTACTACCAAAATCTATAATTATATTGACATTTTGTCTTTTATGAGTCCTTTGAGCCTTAGGGTTTTAGGACATAGATTCTTCCCCATGTTTGTTGATGGAGTAGTAAGTTTAATTTTCCTTTTTGGGAATTGGCTCTTCTTCCAAAGATGTGGTGGAACGTATTTTGTAGTTGCTTGTTGTTCTTGATCTCCGAAAGAGTTACTATTTTCATCAAGGTTTTTCTAGTCACATGAAATTGCAGCTAATGACAGTGCCTTAGAATCTGAATCTTCACTGTGTGTACAATGATTCCTTCATCATGTTCTTCTACTTCAATTTTCTTCCCATCTACTATTTTATAGTAGTGTAGGGATGCGTCTTCACATTTATGGCTTGGCGTCCAATTTTCTCCACATTTGCGACAACTATTTTTTTTTGTTTTGTTTTTTTAATAAATTTTTGTTTGGTCTATGTTCTGGCTCATTACTTGAAGTTTCTGATTCTTTCTCGACTTCATAAGTATACAATTTTTTGTTAAGGCACCTGTGTCCTGATGTCCATTTATCTCCACAATACCTACATTTGTTAGTTTCTTTTTTCCCAAGTGTTGTCTTTGGTCTTCGTTTTGCCTAAATGATGACATTCTGAGCTTATACTTTCTCTCAATAATTATTGTTGAATGTCTAGCATCTTCAATGGTTTGGGGTTTATATAATTTTAATTTTTCTCGAATATAATTCTTAAGGCCACAACGATGCATTTTTAACTACTTCTCGTTTGAGAATCCTCTTTGCCTTATAGCTTATACTTCCCATTCGTGAGTGTATTCACTTACTGATACTTTCTATTTGAGGTGGACGAATCTTTCGTAGACATCATCCTCTTCTTCGTCATGAAACCTTTTTAGTGGGGCATTTTTTAAAATTTGCCAATTGTTGATTTTGGATCATCGGATGTGCTCTAGCTTCGAAATTTTGTGGAGGGGCTAGAACACATGAGATTTCCAAGACGCAGAAATCATTTGGTGAAATTCCACCTGGATTGTATTTTATTAAAATAATTAATATTTTTAATGGGGTTCTTAAGTCTAAACTTAGGAAAATAAAAATATTAATGGGTATTAATGAAAATAAGGGTGATAAGCTTCTAAGAGACGAGGATCAAGTCTAATTTAATCTTAGTTGTTGATTAGAGATAAGATCACGACCATTGATATCTCAACATGAAAAGTATCAACGAAGACTTGAGAGTCATTTGGAGACACACCAGGGAAATACTCAGTAACCCGAGGGAAATCGATTCTCAAGAAGTAAGAGTTTGATTTCAGAGGGAGAGTTGCAGGGTGAAGGAAGAGGAGGGCTCATTCTGCCATTTGGTCTTGACTCATTTCGAAATCGTCTTGCTTCCTCTCGATATCGTCAAGGCACTTGCACATTCTATCGAGTTCTTCAATTTTTTTTGAATTGTTGTCATTGTTATTGCTTCTCATTTTGTTGTTCTTCTTCCTTGTATACCCAATTTTTTTTATTAATATTAATAATATATATATATATATATATATATATATATATATATTTAAATAACTTTAATTAATTAAATAATTTAATTAATTTGTAATATAGTTATAATGTTAATACTATAGTTATAGTCGTGCTCCAATTAACATTTATTTCGACTGCATGAAACGTGAATACAACCATGCCTTTTCACAATCCTTGAGCCACAACGTTCAACAGACATCAACCCTTTCATTGACCTTCGACCAAGAGCCACGTTGCTTCACCGTACGGAGCCGGCGTCAACCCTTTGGTTGTCGTTATTTATGCAGAGGTTGGCTTGTAGTTGAATCATGCAATAGTGGGACAATGAGCAGGATGAGGGTAAGGACAATGAAGAGTTATGCAGGGTGAGTCGGGTGTTAGTTGGCATGGAAAGGTCGTACGATGACCCGACTTATTTTTTTCACTGTGTGGTTTCATTGTAGACTCAACAATGTCGAGGATGGACGCAGTAATAGTGGATGGAATATACGGAAGATTGGAGACACAACGGTGGGTCTACAATGGGTGTGGAACAAACAGGATGAGTGGGTATGCAACAGAGAGTGGAATCGGGATCGAGAGTGTGAAGGAAGTGTGGAGCGGATGGGCAAACTTAGCACAAGAGGGATGATTCGTGGCTCTGATACCATGGGTACGTTTAAACCTGTGTGCAAGCATGACTCATATGTGTAGACTTGTATTTGTAGTAAGTAGTAATTGTATTATTTATAAAAATATGAATGGTGGTTACAAATCTTCGTGGCAGTGTGCTTATATAGGCATTGACTGGCCACGAAGATAGAATGACACAACTTTTGACCCATGTCTCTTCACAACTAATGAGACATTAACTAATTTAATTAATTTATTATTATTAATATTTGCTGTTTTAATGTTTATTATTTAATTGATGTTGATGAATATTTTTATTCATAACAAGGACCTTGTCATGAACCTTGATGCTATGCCTCATCTCTCTTTCAACTTTCTTCTTGATCTTGAGCAGCTCTCCTCGGCTCCTTCTAGAGAAACTCGGTCTCTATAATCTTACTGGCTTCCTCTAGAGAATCTCGGTCTCTAGATCTCTAGGGAAATGCCATAAAGTCAAATTGCATATTCAAGACTATAATCTAGAATCTTCATTCTACATTGTGCCATTAAGAGGAGTGGATGTGGTCTTAGTGTTAAAATTGGCAACTAGGGCCAAACTCCATATGGTTCATCTTATTTATGATATTTTTCTTGGATTCCCCTTGTCGATAGGTGTAGGATTGATCTAATGATCATCCGATTCCGACAAGTATTTATGGAGATATGAATTTATTCGTATTTACTTGACACTTGACAAATTGTCAAGGTCTGCCAACAGCGAAATGTGTGGCACACATGCACAACCTTTCATATAAATACAAGAGAGGATGAGGCATTATTCATTCATCTCATGTCATCTTACATTCTTATCTCTCTCTCCTAACTTGATTGGGTAAACAAGGAGCAACATCTCTCACGTGGGAGAAGAAGGACGCAACAAGGAAGATAGACGCAGCTAGGAAGAGGACACAGGTCTGTTCCAATGTTGACTGTGGTTGACCTAGGTGCAGCAAGCAAGGGATGACTGCGTTGACCTGCGAGGGAGGTGTTTTGACTATGGCCTAGTGTGGGGAGTCTCCTTCAAGCAAAGCCGCAATTCTGATCTGCAATTCATTGACCTGATTTGACCACCGAATTGACCAACGCTGACTGGTCAGGGTTGACGTAGGGCTGCTAATGCGTTGATCTGTTTTGACCATTTGTTTTGCGCTGTTTTGGGTTGACCTTCTTTGTTGTTGAAGGCTGAGTTGACCAAGGTTGACTCAAGGTCATTTGTGGACCATTTGATCAACTTTGCAAGTGCTGGTTAGGGGTTCTATTACTGCTGTCATAAAATTACAGATATGTACATTTGTACTATTTCTCTCTTCGCTGAACTATTGAAGATTATAGAAGAATTGATCAAAGGGTTTCCCCGCATTGGGGTTTGTCCTTGGCTAGTTGCCACATCTGGTGTCTCTTGTCTAGCTTGTTTTTTTGTCGGTCTATTAATGTTCTATCAGCATTTTACTTTATGTTAATGTGATTGCTAAACAGTGGCTAATAAGAAGAATTGAAGTAAACTGCTCTAAGGATAGAACATACCATAAATTCACAGTTAGGTATACAATGGTTACAAATCCTAGGCACTTATTCTGCACACCATCGAAAACAATTTATAAGATTTAAATGGAAAGGGCAGAAGTACAAGTTATATGGATTCCAACTACCTATGAATCAAGTTGTATTGTCATCCCAAATGATGAAAATGATTCGGAAGGGAGCACCAACTTATGTACTACAGTGTCATCAATTAGAAATGTTAACTTTGAATCTGGTCGACGAAGAAGCACTAGAAGTCCAAGAGCTAATTCAAAAGCATGAGAAAGTCTTCCAAGACCTTCCAATGAAGATGCCTCCTAAAAGAGGAATTGAGTATACAATAGAAGTCAAAGCAAGATCAAATCCCATCAACATCAAACCATATCGATATCCACATCATCAAAAAACTAAAATTGAGAGATTAGTCCAAGATCTTTTAAAGTGTGGCATCATCACAAAAAGTAAAAGTCCATATGATACTCTGGTTGTACTAGTGCGAAAGAAAGATGGATCATTCAAATTATGCGTCAATTATCGAGGACTAAACAAAATAACAATTAGAAACAAGTTCCCAATTCCTTTTTTCGATGAAATGTTGAATGAACTACACAACGCTAAATACTTCTCAAAATTAGACTTAAGGTCAAGGTATTACCAAATCAGAATAAGATTGTAAGACATAGCAAAAACTGCATTCCGAACGCATGAAGGACATTACGAGTTTAAAGTAATGTCTTTTGGTTTAACCAATGCACCGACAACATTCCTAGCTACTATGAACGAGCTATTCCATCCACATCTAAGGAAGTTTTGTGTCAGTATTCTTTTATGACATTCTAATTTATAGTAAAACATGGAAGGAGTGCTTACAACATTTGGAACAAGTTCTTACTGTATTAGAAAAACATCAATTCTATGCCAAGAAGTCCAAATGCACTTTTGGGAAGGAAGAAGTAGAATATCTCGAACATATAATATCCAAGGAAGGAGTAAAAGTAGATCCTAATAAGATCAAGGCTATAAGGGAATGGCTCATACCAGTTAATATCTCCAAGCTAAGAGGATTCTTAGGATTGACCGGGTATTATTGAAGATTTATTAAAAACTATGCCCACATAATCGCACCCCTAATGAACCTTTTAAAGAAGAACTCATTTCGATGGAATGATGAAGCAGAAAAGTGTTTTGAAGACTTGAATGAAGCTATGTCTAATGCCCCTGTATTGGCAACTCCAAACTTCTCAAAACCATTTGTAATTGAGTGTGATGCTTCAGGTTTTGGCTTACGAGCAGTACTAATGTAGGTGGACACCCAATCGCGTTTGAGAGCAGGAAGCTCAATAAGCAAGAACGTCTCAAGTCTACATACAACAAGGAAATGCTTGCTATTATGCACACATTAGCCAAATGGAAACAATATCTCTTCGGAAGTAAGTTCTTAATATGAACAGATCATAATAGTCTTCAACATCTCCTCTAGTAGAAAAACTATCTACAAAACAAAAAAATGGATCGAAAAAATCATTGCCTTCGACATGGATATATTACATAAAAAAGGGAAAGATAATGTATTAGCTAATGCTTTGTCTAGGAAAGACGAAGAACCATCATTACTTGCAATTTCAGTTGTTGTTCCTCATTGGCTTAATGAGATTCGAAGTGAATATGCTAAAGATCCTGAAACAAGTGCTATAATTAATAGCCTTCCTCAGAATTCAGAATTTGAATGGAAAAATGATATTCTATGGTACAAGGGAAGAATTTACTTGGGTTCAAATTCCAAATTTAAAGCAAATGTTTCGCAAAGAGTCGCATGATTCACTATCAGCCAAACATGTAGGATTCTTAAAAACCTACTATAATGCATGGCAGTCATTCTTTTGGAAGGGAATGAATAGTGATATTCAAAAATATGTAGCAGAACGTGATCAATGTCAGCGAAATAAAAGTGAGAACATTAGGACCCCAGGGTTGTTCCACCCCTTAAATTTCCCAAACCAGAAATAGAAAGAAATATCAATGGACTTTATTGAAGTATTACCCATGTCAGACGGGAAAGATAAAATTCTTGTAGTAGTAGAAAGACTCACAAAGTATGCACACTTCATAGGAATGAAAAAATCAGATTCAACAAAGAGATCACTGAGATATTTTGCAAGAATGTCTACAAATTACATGGATTCCCTAAAGTCATTGTTGGTGATAGAGATCACAAGTTTAAAGGGAATTTTTGGAAGGAGCTTTTCAAACATATTGAAACATACCTCAACATGAGTTTTGCATATCATCCGCAAACAAACGGTCAGACAGAAACTGACAATAAGTGCTTAGAGGCTTGCCTTTGTTGTTATGCAATAGACAAGAAAAATAAGTGGGCTCAGTGGTTACATCTCGCTGAATGTTGGTACAATTCAACTTATCGCACTTCCGCAAAGATGACCCCATTTCAAGCTCTCTACGGATATGAACGTCCCAAATGGTAGGATTTGGCCATTTCCAAGACAAAAGTTCCAACGGTAAATGTGTAATGAGAAGAAACCCAAAAAGTTTTATAAACATTAAAAGAAAATCTAAGTATTGCAAGAAATCACATGAAGCAGCAGCCTCCAGGCCAACCGACACAGAACAGAGAGAGAATTTGAAGTTGGAGAATGGGTATTTGTTAAACTTCAGCTTTACAAGCAATTATCCCTAAAACAGAAAGGGAAAAACAAATTGGGGCCAAAGTTTTGTGGACCATGTCAGATTAACAAAAACATCAACCAAGTAGCATACAAGTTGAGTTCACAATGTTTTCCATGTATCTTGTCTTAAAAAGACATTGGGTAGACACCAATCAGCACAGAGAACGCTTCCAGTATTAGATGATGAAGGCAAGTTCATCTTAGAACTAGAAGGAATTGTTATCACTAGGGAAAGGAAGTTGCGATCTCTAGTAATTAAAGAATACCTTATCAAGTGGAAGAATATACCAGAAAAAGAAGCCTCATGGGAGACAAAATCTTTTTGATAAAAACACCTGTCGTTGCATATGCTTTGAGGACAAAGCATATTTTCAAGAGGAAGGAAAAATGTTATGTAGTTAATTAATATGTAATTGGGGCACGATCAAAGATCTTGCCCCTTCGTGTACAGGTGCCCAAGGGCTTATTTAAGCCAGCGCCCTGCCTGTAAAAAAACATCATTCAATAATTGATATATATATCTATTCATTTTATATGAGTTTTTACGCTCCAAATTCTTTTGCAGCTGATCATCTCTGTGATAGCAGGATCATTTCTGAGGTGGGTCTGTGGCAGCGGGACATCCCTGAGGTTTGTTTGCAGCATCAAAACATCTTTGTGGCATGATCTGTTGTAAATGAAGCCTGGCGGATTTGACTGTGGCAGCAAAGAGGCAGCAAAGTCTAACTGATTACTTTGTAACATCAAACCAATTGTATTAGGACGGTAGGGTTTGCTGATGTCATAGCAATTGTTGTGAATCTAAACTTTAGTGTGATATTGGATGGGCTGCGGGTTTTTGACCCATTATGTACTGTTGGATTGGCTTCATGTGTATCAGTTGTTGATGAAAACAACTACTAGTTTATTTTGTCTGAGCATTCATTATTATCTCTGTTTGCAAAATTGAAAAAATTACTGCAATACTAGTTTAGTATACAGTTTTGTCATGTGCCCTTTTCAACCCTAGGGTTATTTTTCCCCAAAGGGATATTACATTACTTGAATGGTTGAGTTTATCATTATGTTTACACAATATTTAATCTACCCCTTTGTTACCCAATTTTTGAGTTTATCATTATGTTTACTCAATATTTACTCTACCCCTTTGTTACCCCATTTTTAGATTCTACTTTCTTTTGTATATTTGCGACCAGATAACTATCTTGAATGTTTTCCGGCATGCTCTTTAAACTAGCAATGGCATTAGAGTTTCAATTACTTTTCCTTGTTTCAGCAGGAAGCAAAGAATGGACAAGTAGATACTGCGAATGAGAGTGGGTGGGCTGCCTTACGTGATGATTTTATGCTTACTAACTCAAAACTCAAGGACTGGGATAAAATGAAGGTATCAAAATGTAGCGAACATTTTTTCACTTTTCATGTTGATGCTTCTGTGTCCAACACTGAGGAGTTATTTTGATATGATATTGCTGTTATTTTTTTAAATAAGCAAGAAATCTTGTAACCATGATTAGAAATGGACTTAATGGATTCATATAGAAGATGTGCTTTTAATTCAATGAAGTCGTTTCATACTATGTGGTTGATTCCCTTTTATGTCATTTCCTAGGTAGTTGTGCTACATTACAATCTAACTTCATTTAATATTGTCCAACTATCATTTTATTAGCAGCTTATATGAATGTGACTTTATTACCTCAAGTAAGCCTTTTATTCTAACACCTCATTTTAGGCTTACGGTACAATTAAAAACATTTATTCAGATGCCTCTCTTTGACAAACAATGCTTGAAATAAGTAAGGCTCCATCAAACTGCCATGTAACCCTTCTAAAGTTGTAGCTCGTAAGATGAATTCCCGAGTTCTTGGATTTCACCTTCCTGAACTCCTGAATCAATTACTATACTGCAATCCATATGCATACCTCATAACACCATTATTGAGGAATAATTCTCGACATAACTACTGGGTAACAATCCATGTTGAGGATCATCTACACTTCATCCCTTGTCAGCAATCATGAAAGCACCATATGTTTTTATTGTCCTTTTTTTAACTATAGGGTTAAAAGTTTCTCTGCTACATCAAAATATATGAATACAAGGTCCAACGTCAAATACAAAATCACTGAGGTACCTAGCCAGGGTGCTCACCTACTTCTCCAGGAAGATATTCTGGACACGGGGTTTATCCATGTCAATCTTACCTCTGTTGAAAATGAACACTGGAAATAAAATAACTTATGAAACTAAAAAATTTCTCTCTCTGCTCATGATTTCTGGAACCAAACATAATTGATAACTCTATTATTTCCTTGTAAATCTTCTTGAAATAAACTCGCTTCTAAAAACCACGTGAATTTTTTCTAGGGCTTCCATATTCTGGGTCAAAATAAAAGTTGTGTAAGATTGCTCAATATATAAACTTCAATAATCAAAATACCTCTGATGAATAATCTGATCTCGCCGACGGTTTTGTTTGGTATTTTGCATCACAGTGTTATGAATAAAATATATATAAATAATGATGATAATTGTAATAATGATTAGTTAATTAGTAATTAGTACTGAAGAGGCATGTCTAAATGGGACACGACCTTCCATGAAGAGGCATCTGCCTGGGGTATTTAAGCGGACCCTCATTCTCATTTGTAACATCATTGTCTTTTTTTTTTCCCGTAAAAGAAAATTCATAATTTCATTGGTGAAATTACATGCTGTAGATGCCCGAAGGCATATGCTGTGAAACGTGGCAGTCTGTCCACTGTTTTAAGCTAATATTTACAATAAAAGGCCTCAAAGGGTATACTGTACTGGTTCAAGACCATCAATAAAAACAGTTCAAAAATTCACCCATGCGAGTTATTTGTAACATCATTGTCATTCATACATTTTAATATATATTCTTGTATCCTCAATGGAGATCTACATATTCCAAGTCTTTTGGAGTATTTAAGTTGAAGAACGAACTTTGTTCGTTCCATTTGGTATCAAAGTTGTTTGATCCTCTGGCTGCTCCATTGCTGGACAGAGCTGCGCTCTCCGATCCAAGCCCTTGGCCATCGACTCTTCGTCAACTTTATTGCTGTTGCAACTCAAGCATTTCGCTACAAGTTCTTCAGATTCTCCATTCTACCTAAGGCCTTGGGCCATTAAAAAAATAAATAAATATAACTTATTAAAAAATATATAAAATATAAGAAAAAGAATTAAATATATATATATATATATATATCTATATATATAGTGAAAAAAAGAGGAACTATATAAAAAAGAAATTATATAAAAAAACATATATAAAAAAAGTATATATATTTTTTGAAGAAAATATATTTAAAAAACAATAATTAATAAAAATAATAAACAAATAAAAAAATAAATAAAACTTACCTACGGCTAATCCAAAGCACAACCGACTGGTGGCTTTTTCTCGTTAAACAAGCCCACCAAGTTATCCATCGTCCTTAGTAGTCGTCGCCCTGCTGGAGCAGCCGCCACGACAAGAGCAATCACCACCGTTGCAATTTGTTCTAATAGATTGCACAACTGCCACATACATAGCCGACGTGCCTAGGAGCAGCCATTCATCCGACCCTCTATCCTCAATTTTGCCGACACTACTACCACTGTCGCCAATCCTATTCATAATCTGCACAAACAATACTTTGTTCAGCCACAATCCCTTTGGCCACTATTTCCGTTGGACTAGCCACCCATTGCTCATCTAACCTGTGGGTCGCTGGTAAACAACGCATCGCCAAGTTCAAACGACTTGTAGTAGCAGCCACTACCAACAACCATCACTGCGCCAACGGACAATCGCCATCCGCCCTCGGTTCCATTTACAGCCACTACTTCAACGCATTCAAACTCGGTTTGTTGTTCATTTTGCCCATTGCCACAATCGCCATTTACTATAGCCCGAGCCACAACAACATAAACAAGGCCGAGTCGCTTTCTCCAACACAAACGTATCAGAACCGGTGCTCCGCTTCAACAACAACTGTCAATCAACCTTTCTGTTGCCAACCATTGCCAACGCATGCACTATTTTTGGGCTAGTTTTCCACAACAAAAGGTTGGACATTTAAATTCGCTGCAGATACACGACGAAGGAAGGCACAAATAAGTTACAGAAGAGTGATCGATGGAATTAAGAAGTCGTGCCATTGTGGTTTTGTTCGATTCAGTCCTGAAATATTAGATGATTGATTTCTGGCATCCTTGCTACGACTTTAATTAAGGCTTACATAAATTAAAAATTCATTCCATTCCCGATTCACCTGGACAGATACATTGCCACAAATAGTCACGACCTTTTAACCCAAGATTCTGAAGGGTATAAAAGGATTCACAGATTAATTCTCGTAAATTAACTATTAATGAAAGTTAAAAAAGGTTATTTATAAAAGCAAGAGAAATAATTATTATATTCCCGAGATCATAAAGGGATATTTTTGAAAATTGTAGGCAGTATAAGGAAATCATTATATATATAAAGGTTCCATTAATATCTTCGGCTGACGAGATAGCGATAGTAACATATTTTCCCGCAATAGACCCTTTAATCCTAAATAACACTGAGGCATAGTTATATGAAGTTTTTGAGAATCTTCTGACCTTCATTTCCGAATTAGACTCCATGATGTATTTTTCAATAACTTTGAACACTTGACTCACTTTTCAATATATATTATTGATATTTGCTTATTTTACCTTTTAATGGAACCTATATATATATATATATATATATATATATATATATATATATATATACATGTTCCGTTAATATCTTCGGCTGACGAGATAGCGATAGTAACATCTTTTCCTGCAATAGACCCTTTAATTCTAGATAGTACTGAGCTATAGATATACGAAGTCTTGGAATCTTCCGACCTTCATTTCCAAATTAGACTATATATATATATATATATATATATATATATATATATCAATGTTGATAATATCGTCGAAATATCGGCGATATTCAGAAATATCGCGATATTTCCGAATTATCGCCGATATTTCCGAAAATATCGCCCGGTGACTGTAAAAAATTTCCGCCTGGCCTATAAAAATCCGATTTTGGTTTTTTTAATATCATTTTCATTTTTGATTGCTGGAGAAGGAAGGGGAGAGCTATGTGGTTGCTGCCAAGAAGGGTTTGAGCGTTCTAGGTCCTAGTATTGATATGCTATTCATGGTAATGTTAAATTCTTAAAGTAAAAGTGACATTCTCCTTAATCTTCATTTTCATCCTTTTACTTAAATTTTTAACATTACCATGAAATGACTCAGGATGTTTGAGAGTGGTTCTGGCCTCATTGGATTTCATATGGAGAAAGTAGAATTTTAGATTTCATTCAAAATGCAGCAGACTTATCAGTTTTTTAGGATTTCAGGATTGGGGGATTGTAATGTTTCCAGGTGACACCACCTGCCTAGGCTACCCCTGCCACCAGTAGAGGACGTGGTCTACCTCCCATAGCTCCTACTTTTAGTTCTTCAGCTTCTAGAGCATAGCAAACTCCACTACCAACTCCACCAACACCAGCATTTACATCTAGAGGGAAAGGGAAAGCGGTGGCATTTTCTCGCAAGAGGGGCAAACGAAATCAATAGGATTAGACTTTAGTTATTTTATTATGTGCTTGTAAGTTGTACATGAACAATGAACATTGAATATTCAAGAATCAAGACCAAGCATATCACGTTCTAATTTCTAAATAGTAAATTTTGATTCTATTTATTTTTTTAAAGTGAACTATGAACTTTGAGAAGTAATTATATTTTAATTTGATTAGATAAGCTGCAACCTGCAATTTAATATGGATAAAAAACTATATTTCGGTATATATATATAAAACGTGTCCCCTGTGTTTTGTTTCCAAGTCTTTGCGTTTCGTATTGAATACTCGTATTTACGTGTCCTCCGTGTCTCGTGTCCTTGTGTCATGTGACTTAGCTTAGACAATATTGATGTATTGTCTCCGTGGAGGGTGGAGTCTGAGGAGCCCCTCTTGGAGGAGTCATCTTCATGGTTAGAGCCAGTGGCAGATGATCCATTAGAGCAGGGGCAGCAAGAGGAGGACTCGGAGTCAGAGGAGCAACAACACTCAGAGGAGGAGCAAGAGGAGGAGGAGGACACTGCGGGAGCATCAGCATCAACACCATCTGCTATAGATATAAGAGAGCATAGCCCCATACCTAGCACTCATTATTTGACATTAGGTGCAGAGGCAGGGTCAGGGCCTCCTACTACTAGGGGCAGGCCAGGCAAACAACCCATCATGTTTTCCCGTAAAAGGGGGAGAGGGCAGTGATTTCATATAGATAGCTGCTAGTTTTATTTGTTATGCTACATATAGCTCATGATGATGAGATACTTTTATATATGTGATGTTATTTTGTATTGGTTCTCCACATTTGAGTCCTTGAATGGACAATTATCAGGGATCAACAGGAATTGGTATCGCCTTTGATGTATCATTTCTATTTGACATCATATATATCAATGTTTTCTTCATATTTATGTGCCAATGTGTTTATTTCATGTTGTTATTGCTTTATATGTTTAAAAATCTGAAAAAAATGAATATATTATGCATTTTTTTATGCTTGCCGATATTTGCCGATATTTTCGCCGATATTGCCGATAAGATATTTTCTGGACCCTTGCCGATATTTTCCCGATACCGATATTATCAACATTGATATATATATATATATATATATATATATATATATATATAAAGGTTCCAGTGAAAGGTAAAATAAGCAAATATCAATATTATATATTGAGAAGTGAGTCATGTGTTCAAAGTTATTGAAAATTACAGCGTGGAGTCTAATTCGGAAATGAAGGCCAGAAGATTCCCAGAAACTTCATATAACTATGCCGCAGTGTTATTTAGGATTAAAGGGTCTATTGCGGGAAAAGATGTTACTATCGCTATCTCGCCAACTGAAGATAAAAATTACATAAAACCTAAAATTGCAAACCAATTAGTGATTCCCGAGTCAAATATAATTGAAAAATTAGACTGTTATAACAACAAAAAATATGAAATAACCAATTTACAATTAAACATTGGAGATTATACATTCATATCACAATTCTCAGTTCAAAACCTATGGAGCGATCAAGGTGACATTATTTTAGGTTCACCCTAGATGGCAACCCTAGGTTCCTTCATCCTGAATACGAAGAAGTTTTTGACATTTTCTTACAAAAAGAAAAAAGATAACAATACAGGATGTTATAGTGAAGCTGAATTCAGTAATACTAGAAGACATGTTAGATATCTCAAAAGCAAATTTTCAAGAAGGTAAAAGCGTACTACAAAATATGCAAAAAGAAGTTGAGAAGATCACTGCTGAAAAAAATTAAGAAGTTTCTCAGCTTAAAGACCATAGTGAAAAACAACTGATGCAAATTAAGAAGCTTAAAAAGGACAAGAAGTCGTTAAAAGACAAGTTAGAACATTATAGTCAAGAGGAAGTATCGAAGTCGCCAGTCGTAATAGCTCCGGTTGAAGATAAAGGAACGAATATCGAACCAGTCAATACCACAACTCAAGAAGAGGATAAGTCAGTTAAAGGAAAAATACACTCACATGTTGCAATTCAGATGATGAAAATTCCAAATGAAGATTTTGTACCTAATTCAACAACTGTGATACCAAACGAAAATAAAAAAATTGCCCGACACCTAATAAGGGAAATTCAAACCAAAAGAATTCCCTATTGACATTTGAATCATGAGAGTAGACAACTCAATCAAGCTACATGTTTGTACCATTTAGAACAGAAACAACAATTTGATGTTCCGAAGAAAATTGAAGTAAGCTCAGTCCAGTCCAGTGATAACAATTCATCACAAGTTTCTCGTAATTGGAAGATTCCACAAAAGATTAATTTAGGATGGTCATATCCTTTCTCTGTGCATAAATTTTATATATCACCCCAAGGGTCATATCAACTTGTGTCAATGAAGATAACAATTTCGAGAGGAAAAGACATTCAAAACAGAAAAAGAGATCAAGCCTTTTTATCAGCAAGCTTTGAGGACACAACTTTTTGAGGACACAACTTGTTCGTCCATATTTTGCTGCAAGGGTTTAGGATGACTGTGAGTGATTGGTGTTCGGTCATGTGATGAGCGTGTTCAATCACTGTCTCACCCCCGAAATCTAAGTCTACGTTTCGAGACCTACGCGATAGCTTGTTTCTACACTGTTGGTCATCTGTAAGATTCTTTTGTGTGGACGCATCTTACAAATTTTTCTCGGAAAGCATTGATTTTTTGGAGTTTCGAATACGCGCCGTATTTGAACACGGGACCTCCATTAATCGACGTCGGGGCTCTGCAGCAATCCGAGTCGGAGTCGTAGGAGAAGAGGTAGCGGTGCTTGAACTTTGGAGACAGGGCACAACCAATCGAGCTAGGGGTGCTATGGCTCATCACAAAGCGTGGTCGTTTTTGTGAAGCCTATCATAGTCTCATCATGGGATAGGCGAGGATCCTGATATTTTTTTTCAACGTATTCAACCTTGCTCGAGAGTTTTTGCAAGCCCAGGATTTTCTACGCTGTCGATAATTTAAAGGGATTTTTTGTTACGAGATTTCCTATCCTGTGCGTCTAGTTTCGTTAATCTCTTTGTCGAAATTATTGTGCCACTTGCACAGCACATTTCCTTCCAGTGTGCCTAACACGACTCCTCTCTAGCGTGAGACTATATTTTTGCCGTCTCAGTCACCATCGCTGTCGACAGATCAGGAGATCGAATCCCCCCATTACTGCTTGCTTAGGGCTCGATACTGAAGCAAATCCCTCATTCTGTCCACGTATTGACACGCTCGGTATTTTTCATTGAGGACAATTTTCGATTTGTTGGAATATTGGTCACTGTACAATGTTGAGGATTTCGTGAAAGAAAGGGTCTGGTCGGTGAATCACGGATGTCATTTTTTGACCGAGAAAGGCGTATTCAGTTAGAATCTCTGTCAATTGACGAATTTTTTGTTGGTGGCTCGTTTTTCGACCAAAGTATTTTACTTTCTTCATTTGTCGAAATTTTTTTCTGATTACAAATTTGATGTGGGTTTTGTGATATCTCAACTGGGAGTAGTCAGAATTTTGTGGGTGCATCGTTTTCTGTGCCTTGATTTTTTTCAAGTCAGCAGATTTGAATTTTGTTTCCAGCACCTGTCAGTTTTTTGTCTGGATCAGCCGACATCTGCATTAAAATCCGTGCCAAACTCCTTTGTTTTTTTTCGTGTCTTTGGAAACGTGCAGATGTCTCGCTAACCAATCTGATGTTGGAAGGCAGTCAGCGCTTTAATGGCACCAATTATAACATCTGGAAACAGAGAATGTTGACCATTTTTGAATATAGGCGTCTTGACCAGCTTGTTTTGGGCAAAGAGCTCAAACTTGGTACAGCTGGTGCTGATCAAGATAAGTTTGATGATCGAAATCGAGAGGCTGTTATGCTTCTCAAACTCTCTGTGACTAATGATCAGTTACCGCAGATTCCTTCCGGCAAGACAGCTGCCGAAATCTGGCAACATTTGAAGGAATTGCACGAGACATCCGACAAGAGCAAAGCTTTTTTTCTCAAGAATCAGTTGTTCTCCATCATGATGGAAGAACATATGTCTTTACAGGAACATCTTAACAAGATTAAAGACATTCGAGATCAGCTCGAAGCCATTGGTCGAACCATGGAAGAAGAAGATATGGTAGTCATCACTCTGAAAAGTCTACCAAAACCTTATGAGCACTTCATAGAAACACTCAACATTACCTCCACTAATGTTGATCTGAAGTTTCCAGAGTTATGCACCAAACTCATGCAGCAGGATCGTTGGAAACAACAATTTGGTAGTAGTGCTTCATCAGCCTCCTCAGAAAATGCTTCTGCTGCCAAATATCAGTCCTCTCAGTCCTTTCGGCAGAAATGTTCTTCTCAGCCTTCTAATCCTGCTAA
Source organism: Pinus tabuliformis (assembly GCA_031772625.1). NCBI lineage: Eukaryota > Viridiplantae > Streptophyta > Pinopsida > Pinales > Pinaceae > Pinus > Pinus tabuliformis. The sequence continues at coordinate 1,215,416,067 of CM062807.1, read as the reverse complement.
GAAGAAAAATGTGCAGTGTAATTAGTGTCACAAGTTTGGCCACATGAAGAAAGATTGGCGACAGAGGATTGCTTCTGAACAGAAGAAGCAGGGAGGGTCTTATTAGTGAGCGAATGTTGCAGAACATTTTGAGCAGAAGGAATCTGCTTTTTACGCCTTTATGGCTAAGAGGTCCTCAAATCATGCCCCGTCTTCTGCCTAGTACATTGACTCTCGTGCATCACGTCATTTTTCTCACAGGCGTGACTGGTTTATTGACTTCTCATCTTTCAGTGATTCCTTGGTATTCGGCGGAGGTGAAGAGTACACAATGGTTGGCAGAGGTACAGTTTAGATCTAGTCTGGTGGGCGCACACTCATCTTCCTGAATGTGTACTATGTTCTTGGTATGGAAATTAATCTGTTGTCTGTCAGCCAGATTATGAGGAACTCTCCTCAACTTGATGTAGTGTTCAGTGCGCACAAGTGCTCCATTATTGACAGGGAGACTTGTCTTACGGTTGTTGTTGGCCTAGAGGATCATGGTCTATACAGTCTTCTTGACACTGGTGATTCTCCAGAAGTGGCTCTAGCAGCCCGTGTTTCTCCTATCAACACTCTGTGGCATCAACGATATGGGCATTTAAACATTCAGTGTCTCTCTCAGCTCTCTCGGGAGGGACTTGGGTCAGGGTCACCTGATATTCAGACTCAGTAGTTGGGAGTGTGCTGCGCCTGTCAAGCTGGCAAGCAACATCGGTCTTCATTCAAGGATGGAGAATCTTGGTGCACATCTCAGGTACTCCAGTTAATTCATGCTGATATTTGTGGTCCTATGAATACATCTTCAGTTACTGGTTGCAAATATTTTTTGCTTATTGTAGATGATTTCAGTAGAAAGATGTGGGTGTACTTTCTAAAAACATAAATATGATGTATTTAGTATCTTTCAGAAGTTTAAGTCCTTAGTTGAAAAAGAGTTTGGCTGTAATATCATAACTCTTAGGACAAATAACGGGGGGGAATTTTGTTCTTCTGCTTTCTCCAACTTTTGTGATACCTATGGCATCAAACGCCAGTTAAATACACCCTACACTCCTCAGTAGAACAGTGTTGTCGAACGTCGCAACCATACAGTTGTTGAAATGGCTCGTTTCATGTCACAACACAAGAGTGTTCCAAACAAATTTTGGGCTGAAGCAGTGTTTACTGCTGTCTATCTTCTTAACCGATCACCTACTCAGGCTGTTAAGGGGAAGACTCCAGAAGAGGTTTGGTCTAGCCGTAAGCCTCAGATCAGTCACCTCAAAGTGTTTGGCTCGATTGCATATGTTTGGATTCCAGCTGCTAAGCGCTCTAAGTTGGATTCCAAAAGCCAGAAACTCATGATGACAGGGTACAGTGACCACCACAAGGCCTATAGGCTGATAGATATAGACACTGGTCGTCTTAGCTTCAGTCGGGACGTAGTGTTTGATGAAGACAGAGGATTCTTTCAGTCTCCTACTTTTGAGCAGTGTTTTGAGGATCAGCCTCACAGTATTCTTCTTTCGTTAGGTCCACCTGATGGGAGGGATGATGCAGCATCAGTATTTGATGATGCACTACCTGAGCTTCCTCCGGAAAATAATCCTCCTCTTGCTGCTCCTGTTGTTCCTGAGCCTCCTCCATCCACTCCTGATATTAGTTCTTCTACTCTCCAGCCTAAATGGCGGGCTAAAACTATTGGTGATCTCCAGGATAATGAGCTCCTTGAAGGTAGAACTTCCCGAAATAAGAGCAAACACCAGCCTACAATAAATTTTGCTCTTATGGCTAACTTACACAGTGTTTTTGAGCCTCAAACCTATTCAGAGGCTAAGGGTATACCTGAGTGGGAACAGGGTATGGAAGCAGAATTCCAGAGTCTTCAAAAGAATCACACTTTGACCCTTTCTAATCTTCCTACAGGGAAGAAGCCCATTAGCTGCAAATGAGTGTATAAAGTAAAATACAAAGCTGACGGACCCTCGACAAGTATAAGGCTCGCCTTGTTGCTTGAGGATTCTCACAGAAGGAAGGCATAGACTATGAGGAGACCTTTGCTCCTTGCCTTAGCAACTCAGTTCAGTTGGAAAGTCCATCAGATGGATGTAAAGAGTGCTTTTCTGAATGGTGACTTACAGGAAGAAGTCTACATGACGCAGCCTCCATGATTCAAGGTTGCCGGTCATGAACAGAAAGTTTGTAGATTAGTCAAAGCACTCTATGGTCTGAAACAAGCCCCTCGGGCTTGGTACATGAAAATTGATAAGTACCTAACAGATCATGGTTTTCAGTGGAGTCCATCTGATGCAAACCTGTATATCAAACATACTGGTGATGATATTTTGTTTGTGGTTGTCTATGTGGATGATCTTATGATTACTGGCAGTTCAACACATTTAATCTGTGGGATCAAATAGGATTTGTGCAACACTTTTGATATGACAGATTTGGGACTTCTTCATTACTGTTTAGGGGTGGAAGTCTGGTAGACTGAGAAGAACATCTTTCTCTCTCAGTCCAAGTATGCTAGAAATCTTGTGGACAAGTTCAGAATGCAGGATTGCAAACCTGCCACGACTCCTATGGAACCAAGGCTCAAACTTTCAGCTCAATCATCCTCACCACTTGTGGATGAAACTTTATTCAGGCAGTTAGTGGGCAGCCTCATCTACCTTACTGCCACTCAACCTGATATCAGTTTTGCAGTGAGCTACTTTTCATGCTTCATGTCAGCTCCTAAGGCTGATCATTGGATAGCAGCAAAGCGTGTGCTGCGTTATGTAAGAGGCACTTCTGATTATGGACTTCTGTACACTCGGAGTTCAAATCCTACACTCAGTGGTTACACAAATTCAGACTGGGCTGGTTCGGTTGATGACCATAAATCTACAGCTGGGTATGTGTTTAGTCTGGGATCCTGCGCTATCACATGGGCTAGTAAGAAGCACCAGGCAAAGGCTCGCTCCTCGACAAAAGCAGAGTATCAGGGAGCAGTTAAGGCATCTTGTGAGGCAATTTGGCTTTAACATATGCTTGCGAATATGCATGTTTCCCAAGCAGGGCCTACTCCCTTATTCTGTGATAATCAGGGAGTGCTCAAACTCGCCAAGAATCCAGTGTTCCATTAATGAACAAAGCATGTGGAAACTCATTGTCACTACATTCGACAGCTTGTTGAAGATGGATCCATTTAGTTGCTATATGTTCCCACAACGGAGCAACCAACATACATCTTCACCAAGCCTCTTGGTCCTGATAAGTTTGTAAAATTCAAAGGGTCTATAGGTGTTGTAAATAGATTGAGCATTAAGGGAGGGTATTAGAATAATGCTATTTTAGTGTTTGCTGCTCATCTATGATTGTAATTAGCAGTTTCTTGTTAAAAACTTCTTGTTTCTATATTCTTAGTAGAAACTCGCTGTTTCTACTTTCTTGGTAGAAACTTGTTGTTTCTGTAAATACTATTGTATTATTTATTGAGCTTTACTGCTCATTGTAAATCAATTCAATTCATTCATTCATTCATTAGTTCTCTGTATTACAGATGTTGGATAAGGTTGTCATTGATGTCAATATGATATCTAGCATTATTGAAGCTAGTCCCATGTGTCATTAATGATGGTAGATAACTACATGATGCCCTAACATTATCCAAGACATATAATGGAAACCCTAGGTCTAAGGTTGATTGTCAAATATGATGAAGCTCTAGCATGAGCACAAGAATTCCTAGAAAAAAACCCTAATGATGCCCTAACTTGTAAAGAAACCCTAAGGTGCCAAATTCATGAAACCCTAGCCTTTGTTGAAAACAAACCCAACCCTAATTTGATGAAAGGGTGTTGATGAAAAATCCTACAAGAATATGTCTTGACATTGAAGGAATATACCAAAGACTTAAAAAAAAGGGCAAAAATCACTAGACATATATATACATATATTTATATCAAATATAAATATATATGTTATATTTATATGATATAAAATATATAACATAAATCGACAATAAATTAAAAATGTGTTGTCCCCACTCTCAAATTTACCATATATATTGGACATTAACATATATTGAGCATATATATAATTAACCCAACGGTCCCCACACACCCATGTCAATGCTCATCCATGTCCCTACCTATCCACGTCAATACATCCATGACGATCCCACTCCTCAGTGGTCACCATGTCATTTGTGGTCCCAAATACCCACACGATCATTCGTCCATCAAACGTGCAACAACGAGTGCGGGTTTCACAGAAACGTCGAACATCTTGATCACGTTCAAGTGCTCACCGATCATGATTTGTTTGCAAGTCTGCCCTCAAGTCGGTTTTATCTAACTCGATGTGTCCCTTCATATTCAATCAAAATGACTATAAATATAAGCTCCAGATGATTCATTCCTCATCGAATTTTAACGCAAAAGATACATATGGTTCACAACTCGTGAACTGAGGAAATAAGATCAAATGGTTTCATAAGTTGATGGCAATTCAGACTTCTGGAAGTAACAGTCCTGTGGAGCTCGGATTTGCAAGCCTGTAAGATTTCGGACTTGTGATAACTAACCTGTGGAGGATCAGAAACGTGTGGTGGCTCAGACTAACAAACCTGTGGAGCTCAGACTATATCACAAACATGTGGACAGTCACTTGTGGAGGCTCAGATCATTAACCTGTGGGAGACCGGACCTGTGGATAGTTACCACAGCAGACCTTGACAAGCATTTGATCAGACTTGTGAGCAGACTTCAAGTGTTTTTGGATAGGTGACGCTTGTGGAAGTTTGGGCATCTGTTGAGAAGCATACTCCACCATATATTTTGAGCAGGCCTAGGAACTTGTTGAAGTTTCTTTGAAGCAGCTGTCGAAGACATCCTAAGAGCACTGTGTAGCAGCCCCATTAAAGCAAAACTGAAATATCTTTACAGAGAATTTTGGAGCAAAGTTGTGAGCAGACTTGAAGGTTATTTCATGAATCCCTTCGAACCTAAGTCACCTGACACGGGGATTCGGGACACGTAGGATTCGGGATTCGTGGTGTTGGATTCGGGACACGCTGACCCCCGGAACAGGACACGTTATATATTATTTTATTAAAAAATATATATATATATATATATATATAAATTTATAATATATTTAAAATATATATATATATATATATATATATATATATTAAAAATTAGATATTAGCATATTTCTTATACAAATTTTAATTAATAATACAAATTTATTGATTTCAATTATATGTGAAAAGTTAAAACTTATAATAAGGCTCGTTGGTTTGGGAACACTTTTCCCAACAAGTGTTACATTGTATCATAAATATCAATTATCTATCCTGTACGTTAGTACACTTTGTAGTATGTACTTTATTCTTATCCCTTGTTGGGTAACTTTGTGCAACTGATCTGTCATCCATTGGGTGACTTTGTGCAACTGATCTGTCGTCCACTTAAATGTATTTTATTGGAGACTTTGTGAACTTTGATCACTAAAACAATTTTGTAACCGCATATAGATAATACAAGTAGCTCAGCCATATAAATTAGATGGCTGATAAACGCTGATAGATATCATGATTATAAATGTGAACTAGAATCCAAGAAACACATATAATCATTATTAAAATTCTGATTAATATTAATCAATAAAATTAATATTGATAATTTATTAGTTAATCAATATTAAGAGTCACATCTTGGTGGGTGTAGTGTTATATCATATATGTAAAAACTTATAACAAGGCTTGTTGGTTTGGGAACGCTTTTCCCAACAAGTGTTACATGGTGGCTGCGTAGAGACCTTGGTTTGGAACGGAAATGCGGTGGCTGCCTAACGGTCTCATTGGAAACGGAAATATGGCATCTGCCTACAGGGCTCATTGGAAACAAAAATGCGGTGGCTGCCTACTAAAATGGTTCGAAAACCTTTGTTCCTGGTTTGAGATGGAAAATCGGTTCGAAACTGTGTGAACTGTGAACTGTGATGAGCCGTGGCCCGTCAACCAAGCCGTTTAAAACCTAGCAAAACGAATCAGAAATACAGGACTCGCACAAAAAATCGAGACACGATTTGGGAAATCCGCGGCACGTTAGCGACACGACGTGTCAGAAAATGACACGACGTGCCCGGCATTTTGGACACGAATCCGACCAGAATCGTGTCGGATTCGCACGATTCGGGATTCGCCAGGGGGTATGAACGAATCCGGTATCATAGCTTCGAACTGATCTTGTGCATTCCTTGGAGAGTCATCTATAAGCCTATTGGAGACATTCTTTGGAGAACTAGTGCAGACCTCCTTGAAGACATTGTGAAACACTTGAAGAATTGTTTGGTGGGCAGACCTATTAATTTTTTTTTTTGGAGCAGGCGTACTGCAGGCTATTGAAGACATCTTGTTGAGAAGCTTTAGCTGATCTTGGAGACATTATTGGAGACCATGCTGCAGTGCTGAAGCCATCATGAGGTGGCCTTGGAGAAATTGTTTGGGCAACGTGAAGAGTTGCGGTGACACTTTCATGAGAAGACAAAGTTGTCATTGATGAGCTAAGTGCCTCGGAGATCGTTTGAGGGCAGTGCTGAAGGTGAAGATATTGTCAAGACTTGTTGCAGAAGATATTGGAAGCCGTGGAGAATCATTAAACTTAGCTTGACGAATTGAAGTTGTGGGTTGGAGCCTTAGAGGATGGGAGTCCTCAAGAAGACCAGGTTAGTGCCTGTACCAGAGATAGAGTTGGAGCCCTAGAGGTTGGTGCCTCATAGAAACAAGGTTGGTGACTTGGGAAGATAGGGTTGAAGCCCTAGAGGTTGGAGCCTTGTGAAGTCCAAGTCGTGCTTGGCAAAGTACAGGTTGGAGCCCTACACTATATTGTACTTGATTTATTGTAAAGAAGACGATTGAAGTCCTCGTTATTCTTGATTAATAAAAGTATTTATTCTTATTATTCATTTTGTGTTCTAATTATAAGTGACTTTAACTGGTAAAAATAACAATTGAAAAGAAATACTGATCCACCCCCCCTCTCAGTATTTCCAACAACAGATTGTTCTTACGGATGAAGTAGATCAGATATAAAAACAGATTGTGTTCTCATTCTGTCTGCTACAGGTAAGTGAACCTACCAAACACTCTACTCTCTCTGTCGATTTTCTTCTGCTGCGTCTCTGTTCTTCTCGACAGTTGGGGTAAGTGATGGGCAGTTAAGTTCACATTTAGTTCTTTGCATTCGATTCAATCTCCAAAACCTGTTGCACTACCAATTGATTGGCAGTTCTTCGAAACCCTTTCTACTTGATACAGTGGGCTGGATCTCTCTGTCAGTGTCATCTTCAAGGGCAACCCCCTTTAATAAAAATGATTTTTTATTTTTATTTATTTTTAATAAGGTGGCTGTACAATCAACTTGGTGTCTTGCTTCTTTATCAGTGGTAAATTTCCAAATGACGGCACCATCCAGTGGCTAGCCTAGGGTATGCGTCACGTATCAAACCTGTATTTGGCTCTTCATCTTTGCATATATTTTGACTCTAAAACTACTCATTTCTAAAATGTTTTTTCAACTCTAAAACAACCTTTATACATAAATTCAATTTCATAACAATAACTTGAACTTACAGAGTTTCTTTCGGTTGTCATGCTCAAAACTTCAATCATTGTGTATTTGAATTTTGAATAATTTGGATTTTTACTAGTTTGATAGTAAACGAAAAAGACTTGCAAACATTATTAGAAATAGACTCGATTGATTCATGTAAAAAATATGCTTTTATTATAATAAAGTTTGATACAATGGAGTTGATACCTTTTTATATCACTATGTAGTACTACCACTATAATTACCTTATTTAATATTGTCTATGATTTTATTAGTTACTTATCTGAATGTGACTTTATTATAGCAAGTAGGCTTAATATTCTAACAATTGCATGCTTCTCACTGTCCAATCTCCATTTTGTTAAAAGAGCCCAGACCGAATGACATTACCATGTCAGTTTCATGCAGAAATTGAAAATATGCATAATATTAAATTTCCAAACGCCTATCTTGGCCAACCTGAGTAGAAACGTTAAGCGGGTCCAAAATCGACTCTGGTTTAGTCCTAATGCAAGTTGTTTTTAATAATCCTCTCTTTCGTTTTTTTTTTCAGGATACAGCTTCAGTAGATGAAATGCCAGTTGGCCACATTGATACCGATGTCTCTTCATCTGATGAGGACTGAACCAATTAAAATAATATATTAACATCAAATGGAATACTATGCAGGTATCGATATAAATGGAACTGGAACGAATATTGTACTCTGCTGTGTTTTCATCTCAAAATTCTATATCCATTACCTGTTCTTTATATTTTTAGAATACTGGTTAGAGGGATTTCCGTTGAATGATTATTTTTATTGTGTAATTAAAAGCATAATATGAAATAACTTTGACACATGTTATGGTAGCAGGAGATTACAGCCTGGGATACTGAAACTTTAGGCAGCAGAGGTTGAAGTTTTTGGCTCCCTTCTAAGCAATGGAGTTCTCATTAGGTCATTAATGCAGAGTCAACGTTTTGAGCTGCTGGAAATGCAGAGTCAATTATTTGAGCTGCTGGAAATGCAGTTTGAAATTATAATGCTCATGATTTATCTGTACATTTTGGACTGCAATTCTTTGTACTTGTTCCAAGGGGACATCGGTGAAGCCTAGTCCATCTTTTCGGGCAGATTCACCTTTGTAACATGGCTAAGATATGTATCTTTTCAGTCTGGGCTGATTTCTTTTATAAGAAAACCATATCAAGCATATCATTTTTGAGGTGCTCCAAATTTAGAGAATTTACCATTCTTCAGAAGATGTTTCTTTGAGTTCAAATCATTCAATAAATTGCTTTCCATAAGTAATTTCGTATTGTAACATTTGAGTGATGTAAACATCTTACCTTATTTTAATTGAAGTATCCGCTATTATATCAAGTTGATTGAAGCTGACATGCTTATATCTCTCTTTCGTACAACCATTTATGTAGTGGTGTCAATTAATTCACCAGGGGTCACTGCCTGAAGTTTGCAGGTGTTTGTGTTTAAGTGATGTATAGATATATAGTATATGCATATCAGGTTCCTTCTTCTAAATAGTGTAGCTGTTATTTGAAGAGTTGATTAATATGTGTTTGACTTTGTTTTTAACAGGTGCATTGCCTTATCACATTTAATCTTGCAAAAAATAAGTGTGTTTTATTTTTGCTTTGGTTGCATTTACAGTTAAAATCATTCTGTGACTCTTTTTGTCATTGCTGTCAGTGGAGTTTGAATTTTATCATGATTAGATTATCTGTAAAGATCTACTAGTATTTCACAAGCCTAATCATATGTATATTGAAAATTATCCGAGCCTGGAACTTACATAGCATGGCCTTGGCTGTAGCAAACATGTTGACAATGAAAAAACGCCGATTCAGTTGGAAGGGAAGTTGAGATGAGGATTCAAATTAAGGACATTTACCAAGCAAGCAAAAGAATTCCAATGCCCAAGGGAAGAATACCAAAGCCAACACCTACTTGAGGTTAAGCAATGATCAAGCACACTATCTCCACTTTGCAAATCCATCATGGACCATCTCCCATGCACCAATCCATCTCGGATCACGGAAGGGATAAATATAGAACATTTTCCCCAAATTTCACCAGGCACGCCAAACATGGTTTTAATCACTTGAGCTAACCTCAAAAGCTAATAGTGCCTCTTTATGAGGAAAGTGTTTACATCAACACTTGTTGACTCCCTTTGCACCAACAATAAACCCTGCTACATGCAAATCTACAGGTTGTAGTATTATAATCAACCAATGGGTTGTAAAGTACCTATTATAATATCTTGATCCTCCAAAAGATAAGGTCCATGTGTGAATAGGAAGGAACATAAGCAACTTGCCAAACTCCATCATTCTCCAAGTCAACATAATGGGCCAACACTAGTGACTAAAGCACACACTATTCTGTAAGATAACAGATTTTATATATATTATATTATATTAGAAATTGAATGATGACTACAATGGCCAGGGGGCGGCCTGGCTTAAATACCGCCTTGGTGCCTTTATTACATGAGGGGGCATGCTCTTTTGATCATGCCTCTTCCTAAATTAAACATTATTACATATTGATTTTATACATGACAAAGGGTATTGATGGAATGCTTCGGTCTCCCAAGAGGCTTCTTCGTTTGGTTGGTTCTTTCACTTAATCAAGTATTTTTTTATTACTCGTAATCACAACCTCTTTTCCCTGGTGGTGTTGCTTTCTTCTGGTTCTAAAATGATCTTCCCTTCGTTATCTAATGTCGAAAGTGTTGTCTATGCCACTTGGTGTTTGCCAAGTGGCCTTTTAAGGCAAGATACATAGAAGACGTTATGAACATGACTTTTATTAGGCAGACTTAAGTTGTGTTCTCGCTTAAGATGTACACCTAAGTGTGGGAAAGTTTTCAACCCCACAAGGTATAGTCTTTAAGGTGAAACATTTAGAGAAGGGGCTGTCACTTATTGTCAACTCTCTCCATTTAATCTCTCTTAGGCAAGGTATGGGGGGTAGTCCCTAAAGATGATTAGTAAAAGAAAACTTGTTGAACACAATTGTTTGAAGAGAACTAGGGCAAGACAATTACCACTCAATCTAACTTGAATTAATGATTGATTAACAAATATGACTATTGATGAGCAACGTAAATATCAAGAGATAGATTCAATGAAATCAATATGACACTCAATAAGATAGCATATAAGAGACCAGTGCCTAATAAACAATACTCAAATAAGATTTAATACTTGCACATCACAGTGACTGCACACCGCCAACCCTTGAAACTGCGAAATGCGGGAGTAAACCTTCGTCGTTCGATCAAACTATTGATCTGACGGTCCATAGTCCATCGCATCCCTGCAAACCTTGGCACATCACAATGTTGCAAAACTGAGTTTATCACTGGCCATACACTTTTACCAAAAGACAAAATGCGATTGAATCTCTGCCTTCGATCTGGTTCTTGATCCGACGGTTGACACAACATCGCTTCAGGAACTTGCGCGCCCATTAACTGCTTTTCGGAACCGATAAAGAAAAAGAACCTATGATCTATAAAAAGTCAGGTTTGCTCTTCCGCTTAACTACCCCCCATGTTAAAACCTGATATCCATTCAATGACGGGGTACTTAGATCCAACGATTTGCGGCTATTTGAACTAGCACGCAGGTTACTAGTGGTTGAATCCCCGTAATGGAATATGACATTAGCGCGTGGAAAAAGGGATCGACGGTTAGGATGTACTGCGGTACTTTAGCTCGGCTCAAGAACTTTCGTCCGCTCCTACTCCCGCTAAACTTTTCCACCAAATATGTCCGTTGATCTACCATGATCAAACGATTCCTGTGCATCATTCTCTTCACTTCGGGTTTATGTCGTTCCTTCCTCTCCCGCTGAAAATTCGGGTCTGGTCTAAGTCTTAACCTCCAATCACTTTTAAAACCCGATATCCATACGATCAAGCCCCTGTTGATTTGACGGTCATCAGAGATATCAGATTAGAAACTAGTGCGACCTTTACCTGCTTTATGGAGCCGATAAAGATTATAAACCGCTAATCTATAAATCTTCAGGTCCGCTTGTAGACTTAACCTTCAATCATTTTTCAACCTGATAGCCATTCGATAACGAAGGCCATCAAAATCTATGGTCAGCGACCTTTCTACTAGCCTGCTATTTACCATGTACTCCTCCCCTATAGCTTGCTCTGTCTTAAGCATTCTTTGTGGGATCAACGGTTAGGATTGACTCCTACTTCTGCTCTCTCTTGCTTCCACTGGTCTTCCTTCTGCTCATTGTTCATGGTCTGGAAGTGCTCCATGTCTTTGGCTCTCTGTCTTTGACAATCATCACACAATTTCTCTGAGGGTGTTGAATCCCAAGTGTACCTACTGTAACTTTCCTTGCGAAGCACTCCTTCATTAGCCAGACGATCAACTAGCATATTGGCTTTTCTTCGCACATGAATGAAGCTGACAGTTCTTAGGGTTCACAAGTGGGAAGAAATACGTTGAAAGACCTGCAATAGCCTCCAATGTTTCGAAACTTTTCCTGGTGTTGTTCCATTACATATCTTCTTGGCCGCATTGATGACCAATTCAGAGTCTACTTCAATGATGGCGTTGTATAAATTTGACTCGATCAGGATTTCCAGGCACTACTCTAAGGCCATGAGCTCCGCCATGTTATTAGTGGCAGTCCCCAAATGACTATGAAAGATGTCCTTTATGTGCCCCTGCTCATCTCTTATAACCCCACCAAATCCAGCCATCCCAGGGTTGCCCTTAGAGGCTCCGTCTATATTGATTTTCAAAAAACCATGAGGAGGAGGCTGCCAGATGTCTTTACCAACAGTTGTTTGGCTCACACCCTTGTTTATGCCCTGGGGAACTAGCAAATGGAGACCCAACTGTAGCAGTATGTGAGCATCCTGGGGCAAAGGAGGGTTCTTAGGAAGTTTCCACAAAAGGGCTCCAACTATGTCTTTGAGCTATCATAATATTTGTGCAATGATGTACTGGGTCAAGCCAATTTTGTTCTTGAAAATCCTGCCATTGCGTTCCTTCCATACATCCCAGATAATAAAGCCTGGAACCAGAGTCCAAGCTTTATTGATGATTTCATTGCCTGAGAAGTCTTTCCTCCAATTCTTCAAAGTGTTGGTGATACTGAGTTTGTCCTTGTCAGTTTGCCTAAAGACTAAGGCCACCCAATCCCACAAGGTAGAGGTTGAGTAAGTGTTCCATCGTCTCCATTTGTAAGCCATATAGATGCCATTTGGATGGGCCAACAAAACCCCTTTTCAGAAGATTCTCCTAAGTTAGAATTTTCTTTTGTTGAACCAACCACATAAACAACTTTATTTTCATCCAATGCAGGTTCTACCAAAGGTTCTTCCATACCTGATCAGGGTTTTGATAATCAAACCCTAGGGCCATTTGTTTAGCTTCTTTGAGGTTAAAGTTGCCTTCAGTGTTTCTTCCCCATCTCAGTTGGTCAGACAAGGATGACACCAAAATCTTCCTCTGTTCCAAGTCCAGAGCAAGAGAAACTGCCTGGGCCTTCAAAGGGCTCTCTTCACTATAACCCAGATCCTTCCATATTCTCCATTTACCATTGTTCCTTACCTGATCCTAGAAGTCACTTACCATAAGTAAACCTTTGTTTTCAGTGTCATTCTTGAGAGTGGTTAATTCTTCCTTGAACAAATTAGGTTCCTGCTGCCAGTTATCCTCGGAGAAACTATGCTGCTGGACAATGGCTCTATTCGCCCAAGCAAGGTTCCAAATGTGGGAGCCCTTGATGAGCCCTGACATTAAGATATGATCCCTCTCTTGCAATTATTTGCATATTCATGTTTCCAAAGCTTGGCCCAAGGGGTTGCCGATTCCTTAAGCCACCTCCACCAAATTTTTTCTCCCGAAACTTTGATGAGGGTTTTAGGGTCATGAAGCCCCAAACCACCATGGTCGTTAGGTTTGCAAAGCTTGTCCCAAGCTACCAAAGCCCACTTATTTTTCTCTTCCCCTCTGCCCCAAAGAAAATCTCGTTGAATACCCTTGATCTGTTGCATAACTCCCTTAGGAGCAGAAAGAGTTGAAAACATGAAAATGGGAATAGCCTGCAGGACATCCTCCGTAAGTACAAGACGCCCCGCCAAATTTAAAGACCTGCATGTCCGTTTCCTGACCTTGTCCTACAATTTAGTCGTTACCGGTTCCCACACTCCATTGCTCAGAGGTTTGTTCGTAAGAGGCATTCCAAGGTACTTGGAAGGTAACTGATCCCTTTGAAACCCGAGAATTTTGGTGAGGTTCCTTTGAATAGCAATGTCAGTGTTGAAAAATAAAACTTTTGATTTGTCAAGGCTTACGTCTGTACTAGTGGCCATAGCGAAGTCGTTCAGGATTTCTTTGAAAGTTCTGGCCTCCCTAACCGTGGGAATACCCTGCAACATTGTGTCATCCACAAATTGTTGATGAGTAAAAGCAGCACCATCTAAGGTAAGTTTCAGACCCTGGATTCTTCCTTCAACATTTGCCATCTTGATCGCTCTGCCTAGCCCTTCCATCATGAGAACAAAGAGGAAGGGGGAGAGCGGATCCCCTTGTCTGAGACCCCTAGAAGGCATAAAGGTTCTGGAGGGAGAGTCGTTAAGCAAGATGGAAAAACTAGCCGTGGATACAAGGGCCATAACACATCTTATCCACTTGTGGTCAAAGCCATAAGCTCTTAGCACTGCCCTGATATAAGACCAACTTAGCTTATCATAAGCTTTCACTAGGTCAAGCTGTATGATCATACCAGCTTGCTTATTGCTCTTAAGAGAGTGTACCACCTCGTGAGCTTGAATGATGTTATTGAGAATCTGACTTCCTTCGACATAACCAGTTTGCTCCTCAGAGACAAGAACTGGAAGCAAGGGCGTGAGTCTATTAGCGATCACTTTGGAAATAATTTTGTACACCACATTACATAAAGCTATGGGTCTAAATCGGTCCAGTGTCATAGCTTTTTCCTGCTTTGGAATCAAAGCTATGAAAGAGGCATTAAGAGCCTTCAAAACCGTTTTGGATCTTCTTGAGTCTTCCACAACATTAAGGATATTTTGTTTCACTATTTTCCAACAAGCTTTGAACAAGTCCACATTGAACCCATCCGGGCCCGAAGCTTTCCCATTTTGCGTCTCATTGATAACTTCACTAACCTCCTCTTCAGACATTGGCCTGTTAAGATTGTGGTTGTCTTCCCTGGTTACAAGCTTCGGAATCTGCTTTGTGAAATTTTTAATGAACGAGATCTGTCAACGAGAGGCTCCTCTGCTATGCTAAGGAAGTGTTGAACTAGGACAGATTCCATTTCTTTGTGAGAGACGAGCTCTTTCCCTTGAGAATATTTGAGTTTTGTAATTCTGTTATGTGACTTGTGATCCAGGGTTGATTTATGAAAAAACTTCGTGTTTCTTTCTCCTTCTCTAATCCACTGCACCCTCGATTTCTGTCTCCAGAAAATCTCCTCTTGCATGCACCGATCTTCCCATTCGTTCTGAAGAGAGTCAGCTTGATTTTTCCATTCCTCAGTAAAACCATCTATGATGATGATCTGATTAATCCCCTGGAGTTTCTGCTCAACTTCTCTTTTGGCTTTAAAAATATTACCAAACTCCTTTTTGTTCCAATCTTTAAGCCTGGATTTGATGTGTTTAAGTCTCTGTTGTAGCATGAACATTTTAGTGCCTTGAATGGGCATATCTTCCATCCACCATTTGTCAATATTTTTGGTGAAGTCAGGGTGAGAGAGTCAGACATTTTCCAACCTAAAAGGTCTGTTCGTCGGTGTTCCGATAAAAGTAGCTTCAAGCTGGATAGGCCAGTGGCCCGAGCCTCCAAAGGGAAGGATTAAAGTTGACATGTAAAGGCATATGAGAAGGAGGTCCTCTAAAATTATGAATCTATCTAGTTTAGAGGCAACTTGAGCAGCCCATCCCCTCTTATTGTTCTAGGTAAAAGTGCCATTTATTGTTTCAGTTTCCACTAGCCCATGTTATTTATGAAGTTTTGGAAGGCAATGGAGTCTCTGCCTAGTTTTCTGGTACCCGCCTTTTTTCTCTGTAAGAGATCTGACCATATTGAATTCCCCTGCCAAAACCAAGGCACATCGGGATATCTCTCTGTTAGCTCCTCAAGTGAGGTGAGAAGCTTGAGTTTGTCTTCTTGTTTTTGAGGACCATAGCCGTTTGTGATCATGTATATCTCGTTATCACCCAAAGGTTGGATAACCAATGATAGATAGTTCCTGGACACTTCAACATCCAGGATTCCAAGTTTCTAAGGATCCCAAAGCGTAAGAATGCCCCCCCCCCCCCCCCCCCCCCCCCACCCCCCCGACGAATTGTCCACTTTAACCTCTAGATACTCATACTTGATTAACCACTTGCTGTGTATCTCTCTGATCTTGTCCATCGAACACTTTGTTTCCTGAATAAAAACCATATTTGGTTTTTCTTCTTTTATTCTATTGCTAAGATTTCTTTGTTTCCTTTTACTTCCTAGACCCCTAATGTTCCAGGTTGTAAGCTTCATTAAGAAAGGTTTGTAAAGGAGTAACTGGTAAGATCTCTCATCTTACCTGAGTTAATCATGAGTTTCCCACATTCGGTCAGTAGCTCATTTTGTCTTTTTCTTCCTCTTTTCCTACCCGGGTTCTTGGAAGAATGCATCGGTGTATCCTCCATCGTTTTCACCCCTCTATTCTCCTGGCTATCATGGTTTCTTTTGACTCCAGAGCCCTTCGATTGTGATCTCTAGAGGAAGAGTTGTTGAACCCTGTCAAACTCCTCTTTTGGCAGGGAGTCTACCCCTTTGGCTATTCCTTGCTCCAGAAACTTTTCTAGATCTAAATTCTCCCTTTCTAGAATCTCCTGCAGTTCATGGTCCTCCGTTCTAGCCTCACTTGGGGTCATCTCATGGTCCCTACTAAGCTCCATAATGCTTGGTAGATCATCCTTTTGTTGGTTGTTCTCTGGTATATCCTCCATGCTAGCATCCCTTTCCTTCTTAGTGGGATTATTCTCCGATTCCTGGTTTGTCCCGTTGTTTCCAACTTCTTCTTCTAAGATCTTGAAACTGTTGTGGCTCGGTTGTCCGTCCTCATTAATCTTCTTTTGGTATCGCTTTCCTCCTTCCCTTTGCCCCCAACCTTAGTAAAACCCTTGGGATCTTTGTCTGTGGTGTTTTTTGTGTTGCTCTCCATTTTGTTTAATGGGCAATCTCTATATAGGTGCCTGTGTTCATGGCACTTGCGACACCTAAATGGGACATGTTCATAGTCCACCGCTTGCACCCATTCTTCTTCATACACTTCTAAAATGATTGCGTCCGGAAATGCTCCAGATAAGTCCATTTCCACACATATCCGGGCAAAGGATGTGTATTTGCCTTTTAGAGTTGCATCTGAGATTTTTATAAAATGCCCTAGCTTGTTACCTATAGCCTTTAGAGACTCCGACAGTCAATAATCTAAAGTAAGGGAGTAAAGTCTTATCCATACTGGTACCGATGTGAAATTTTCTTGTTCTGGGACAAAGTTCATCATCCATGGTCACATGTAAAGGCCTGCAGTAGTGTAAAAATAGGGTCCTCCCTTGAACACTTTGTCTTTGTCCTCTAAACTTGTGAACACCACCATAAAGAAGCCCTTGGACCCAAGGTGAAGGTTTATTCCCCCCTTTGGTTTCTAGTGGTTCCTTATCCATGCTTGCAAAGCCTTCTCCGTCGGCCAAATCCCCATAAATTTGCATATAACCGCGTATTTCGCCATGTGATCTCTGTGCACCTGTAGCGCTGGGTCACTTAAAACAACCCAAGGAATAATGGTCGACTTGGGTTTATAGACCCCTGTTGTACTCATAGGAGCAACTTTCTGACTGCTACCCCCTGTCCTCCTCTCCCTACTAGCTTCCTCATGATTCCCTTCCTGTCCATGAGGTCTGATATTTTCCAATTTTTTTGTGTTAATAGCCTTTGTTGCCACCTCCATTGGTTTCTTGAAGTGATGCGATCCATCTCCCTTGCTTCTATCCGGAGCTATTTGGCTGTAGGAGGGAGCAGAACTCCATCCTCCACATCCCGCCATGGTGACCAACGACAGAACCCTAACACAAAACCCTAGTTCAGATTGCAGAGCCTCTGTTCAAAGAAATCCAACCACTGGAGACATTACATTTTAGATTTACATTAAAAATAATTATTAAAATCTTGAATATTCATAAAATTTAGTAATTAAAATTACACACTTGACTTAACCTAATTCTACGAGACTTTATAGATGATCTAGTATGGCGTATTACATTGACTCTATGTATTAGGACTCACTTGAGATTTCACCATCATGCCCCACTCTAGCTTTGGGGTATAGTTGGGAGAAAAACTTAAACTAATTATTTGATGTTTTGGAAACACAAATAATTATTTAAGGGAAAAAAAACTCCCTAGAGTGAAACTCTTTAGCAAAAATCATAAACTTACATAGATGTGTTACATGACTCATTTTCATCATACTAGAACATTTTTACAATGACCCCAAAGGGCTAAAGAATTTGGATTACATAATTTTGATAATCTGTTGAAGGATGATGATGATCTTTTGGATTTCAAGATGCTCTAACCATGAAAAAATTTGCTTTGCATATAGGGTCTTTGACTATCTTCTAGTTAACACTTGAGTGGTCAAGATATTGTTCCACACATGGACACGCACATTCATGAAAACATGTGATAATCCAGAATCTTCAT
The DNA here is from genome assembly GCA_031772625.1 of Pinus tabuliformis. Classification (NCBI taxonomy): domain Eukaryota; kingdom Viridiplantae; phylum Streptophyta; class Pinopsida; order Pinales; family Pinaceae; genus Pinus; species Pinus tabuliformis. The sequence continues at coordinate 1,215,397,693 of CM062807.1, read as the reverse complement.
CATTGCCATACGAGTTACATTAGCAATATCCATTCAAGTGTAAATCCAAAAATAATCGTATGAAATCAAGTATTGAAATAAAAGCTCTATTCTAATATACTGAAAAGGAAACCACTCTAGTAACATGAAATGGAAATCTAATCTATGGAATAGAAATGTTGAAATGAAATCCATTCTAAGATAATACGGTTAGAAATACAATACAAAGAATGCCCTATGGCATCTGATATCTTTGAGGAAGTCTGTGATGAGAACCTGGCGACTCATTGGCAGATCCATGGGTTGCTTCTCTGATGTGCGATGTCGAATTTTGAATATCTTGGGACACTTACTCATCTCAATGTTGTGTTGTATATAGACACTAGATTTATCAATCCTCTTCTATCTTCTTCTCTGACTTCTAACTTACTGGGGCTTATCCCTATTTGACACTGATGATTTATCCTTTTCTACTTTTTTTCTCTTTGTCTTGGTTAGTTGTGGTGGTAATGATGATTCACTTGTCTATATTTCTACCTTGTCTTGAAAATGCTCTGCCTTGCAAGTATTAAGACTACAATTGATCTTTGGATTCTTCCCAACAGTCATAACTTGATTTTCCTCAGTTTTCATTCTAACCACACCACTTTCAATTAACCCCTTTTCAGTGGAATAAGTGACCTCCTCATTGTTGATTTTGGGTAGCATCATATGTTCTCTAGCTCCAAAATTTTGTGGAGGGGCTAGAATACATGAGATCTCCAAGACCCATAAATAGTTTGGTGAAATTCCACCTGGTCTGTGTTTTATTACAATAATTAATATTTTTAATGAGGTTCCTAAGTCTAAACTTAGGAAAATAAAGATATTAATGGGTGTTAATAAAAATATGGGTGAGAAGTTTCTGAGAGACAAGGACCAATTTTTTTTTAATCTTAGCCGTTGATTAGAGACTTAATCTCGGTCATTGATTCATCAACAAGAAAAATATAAGAGGAGGCTTGAGGGTGAGTTGGAGATACACCAAGTTGATTAGTCAGTTTGATTTTTTTGGGGCGAGGTTTGCTGAGAAAATCGAACAAGTGATCTGAGTTGCAGTGAGAGGGGTAGAAGTGGAGATTTGGATCAGAGAGGAAGTTTTGAGCCAAAGAGTGAGTGGTCGAGAGGTGGCCTGAGCATCAGGAAGGTAGCACAAAGGCCTATGCAGCCCGGGAGGGGCTCACCCAGAGATGATGCAGGCCAGGAGGGGCTCTTGCATTGGCAGTGTAGAGCATTCGTCAGAAGTCCGAGATTTTGTTGGAGAAGCGAGGTTCGGAGCTGAGAGGGCTAAGCATCAATCTTCATCCAGCAAATCGATCCAGCAGAAGAGGAGACACAGTTCTCTAGAGGCAAGACGCTGGCCCACGTAGTGATTGCATAGGGACTTCGCAGTGCCTGCTTGGAGGAGTTAGATCGCTCATTGGATCAGCTATGACTTGAGAAATGAGGTAAACCCTTGTATGTATTTCTTGCTGCCGATATTTCTCTGAAAGGTTAGCTTGTGTGAGAGACAATCTGTTTTACTTAGATTCTGCTTGCTTAATAATACAAACCCCCTATTTGCTACACTGGTTTTCCCAAGTAGGGTTTTTTCCGGAACATGTCCAAAAATAACGATGTCCCTTGTGTGTTTGTCTCATATTGTTTCAGTTTATGATCTATATGTCAGTGTAGTCTGCAGTAGTGTTTTTCATCATTGTTTATAAATTAAATAACTTGTTGAATGAAATAACAAGTAGGAGATGCTAAACCAGTGACTGCAGTAGAATTTATGTTTGTAAAGATTTAGAAATTTTCACACTCATGAAATTCATAATAATAGGGAACTTGCTTCGGCATATTGGGAGGCCTATGATCTATTGAAAGTTCTTTGTTTTTTACCATTCTTCGTTTGGCCTAGGATGGAACTTTTGTATCAATAATCTTTCCAATTCCTCCAACCTATTATGTAGAGCGATCTGATTAGCCTCTATGGCACTTATTGACTTTGATTACTTGTGCTTGCTTTGTTTCCATGGTCTTGATTACTTGTGCTTGCTTTGTTTCCATGGCCTTTAACCTATTTTGAAGAGTGATCTGTTTAGCTTCCATGGCACTCATTTCCTTAGCATGATCTGTTGTTAATTTCACTTGAGTGAGTTCCATGGTTTTTATTAGTTGTGCTTAATTGAGTTGCATATCCTTAATCATTTGTGCGTGATTCATTTCCATATTCCTAAACATTTGGGTCAACGCCTTGATGGGACCTCTATCATCTTCCTTCTCATCATCAAAATTAATAATGCTATAAGAAAATTGGAGTGTTTTCACGTCATAACTTTTCTTCCACAATCCCCATTCAATCCTCTACAGACAAGTGATGCTCCTTGGCAACATGATTAATTTGATCACTTGTCCCTGCCATTCCACTATACATGATTCTTTCATAAAAGGCCAAATAGCTTCATCATGAAGAGTGTCACAAGGTCTACACTAAGGTGGAGCTTGCTCAACAAGAGTGGTGAACTCAAGCGGATTTGGTAGTCTTTGCTCATTAGGAGGGCCCCTCTTCTGCCATGCATTATTACTTCTATTGTTCTACAACTTATCTCCTTGAGACCTCTCCATATTAATTAAATGATCTTGAAGAGCGGTGACTTGATTCACATGATCAATTTGCATATTCCTAATGAGTTGTGTTAATTCTTTAATAGGATCACTTTCAGTTTCTTTAATTTCTTTTTCTTTTGACTCATTGTTATGATCACTTCTAGAAAAACCTAGAATTTCAAACTTCTCGGATGTTTTCTTGCATTTTCCAATTCTTTGCCTAAAATTTGAGCTATCTTCGCATCAACAAGTTTCTCACACCTTAGCTCATAGGAAGTGCCAACTGCAAATGTAACAGACTTGTCTGGAGGTTTATAATCCCAAGGTAAACTTTTAACAATATCATTAAACCTCTTATTGAATCCATCCATTATCTCATTTTCATTCTTCTTAATATTGCTAATGGTGTTAAGCAAATCCCTTTCATCCTCCTTATCTCCATATTATTGAAGACATTGATGATCAATTGCAACGAGTCAAATGTGTTAGCAGGAAACTCTATGAACCAGTCCAAAGCATCCTCTTATATAGAAAGGATGAAGAGCATCATCTTCACATCCTTATCACTGCACCATTACAACACCTACTCACATAGATTAAAATTCTTAATGTGATTGTTGGCATTAATGGTATTATCACCTTCAAAAGAAGACAACTTCTCAATGTTTTTTTTTTGAAATATCATGCAAATAACTCTTAATGTTAACAAAATTATAGGGAGAAAGCATGTTATTGATGATGACTTTGATCTAAAACACTAGTGTGATAAAGACACGAATTACTCAAATGTAAGTCAGATCAAGTAGCTAATAAGATCATGACAGTAATTAGATGAAGTCTAGATCTAACAATGACCAAATGGACCAAGAGATTAGAAATAGAACACAATGAATATGTAAATGAACTAATCTAATAAGAATAAGAAAGCAAGTTAAAAGTTATATCTAAAAACTAAACTAACAATAAAAGAATGTTATGCAATCAGCTCACAAAATACAAGAAAATATAGATCAACAACTTCAAAATTAGTCTCTTCGAGGGGGCAACCTCCTTGACATTACACAAATGAAAAATTATTGGATGATACAAATGACAAGACCTCATTTCTATATATAAAAGTCTAAGAGGTGACAATATAGTCAAAGTTGACACAACAATAATAATGTAAGGGCACAACAATAACAATAGTGGGCTTCTATGGAGCACAATAATAATAATATGGGAACAACATGGGCACAACAATAACAATAAAGGGATACAATGACAATAATAATAAGGGAATACACTAGTATTATAGGGACCTAACAAAAAAAACTAAACTAAAATGTTAGTCACCACCACAAAAAACCCTCCCTTTTGAATAATAAAATGAGATACCATAAGAAAAATATGATTTTATTAAAGTTATAAACCCTTTAGAGAAGAGAAAGTGTTTTAGACTTTAAAGAAAGTTTACAAATGAAATTTAAATACCCTTCCTAAAATTAACCAATGAAAGGAATTTTATTTATAATGATTTTACAATATATTTAAAAAACAATATTTCAGGAGTGAAAAAATTTAATAATGATTTTACAAACTTTATAATAATGAAAATTTTCCCAAAAGTGAAATTTGCTCAAAATATTTGACATCAAACTTAAAGAGGAGAATACACAGGGATTAAGGAAAAAAGCTTCGGAAAATTTTAAATGCAAATTCCCGAGGTTAAATCGATCATCCTTCACAAAAATATTATTTTGCTTTCACTGCAAGAAACGTCCAAGCTTTTCACACCAGAAGAGATATGCTTTTTTTTTGTTTTTTTTGAAGGTGGTAAAACCTATTAAATTCAGGGGTCAAACTAATAGTGAGGGTAGTAATCTCTGGCTGCTATCCCCGAATGTTGGTTTGACTTATCACCGTTATCAAGGAAAACCACGCCACCTGTAATAACCGGCTGGTGGTTCGTAAGGGAGCAGGCTTTCACTCCTGCCAGATGTCTCTGGGTCTTGGGCCGTTAACCTGTTCCCTTATGTCCAAAAAAAACGAGCTCTTAGCCAAACAAAAACAATTTACAAACCACTTAAAATAATAAATAAAAATGAATCGATCAGCTCAAAACAAATTCAATCCGCTAGGAAACAATCCGCTAGGAAATGGGAGGACGACTCCAAAATTTAATTTGATTAGCCAGAAACCCCATCAAAAAATTCCATTTTTCTTGTCCAAAGAAAACGTTACACTAGATGAATCAGATCAGCCCTTTAGGGCTTGCGGCTTCTCAAAAAAAAATACTTTAGATATTTGCTTGCAGCTTGAAGGAATCGACTTCTAAAATGGTAGAGGACTATCAAAAGAAATCGATCATAAATCTTAAAGCCCTAAGCAAAAAATCAATTTTAAATTTCTCCAGAAAACACTAATAGCATTTTCCCTTCAAAAAATTCCTGATTCAGCTGCAAATCGTCTAAGGAAATTCACATAAAATAAGGAGGCTCTTTTAAATCACGTGGCTAGTGCAGAAGAACTTCAGAAAGAAGATGACCTCACTAAAAAAATGGATCTCTGAAAATCGGCCTGACCCTAGTCGTCCAAGATAGAGAGGGCCTGTAAATTCACATAAATTAAATTTCTCTTTCATCCACAAGCTTTTTCTGTAAAACACAAAAAAATAACAAAATTTGGCCAATGTAAAACCTTTCTTCTCGCTTCAGATCTGCAAGAAAATAAAAAGAAAATCAAGAATATATCTATACAAGGATTAGAAAATTATTTACAAATGCTAAATCATAGGAGTATGAGTACAACTCTACTCATTGATTAGCAAAAGATAGCTCTTTAATAGCATATCTATTCTATTGAAGTATAAGATAGAGAGAATAGATAAAATAAATAGTTTTCACAAATTATGAGCAAAAAAATCTCTACAAAATTTATTAGATAAGTCCTTGGTGGTAACCAAAGCAGGGTCTTCAATGTCTATTGCTTGAGTAGTTGGTTAGTTTAATCGAGAACGTCCCAAAATGCTCAAGATCTAAATCATAAGATGGTTTTTATACACATTCGAAAAATGATTGTTAGATTTAAATGGGATTGGATACTACACTAAGAGGGAAGTCTAGGGGTTCAACCAAAAACCTAATAAAACTAAAAAATATAAAGTATTTATCCAAGTCCAAATACCAGTGCAAGATAAACTATACACTAATAAAGTGACAAAGGCAAATAGAAATAACAATTAATTACCAATAGAACCTCTACAAACTTAAGATGGGATTTGTTAGATCACAAAGAATTAGATAACACATGAATAAAAAGATCTAGAGATGTCTGCTAGATCGATGAATTTGAAGTGTTTCTCTAAATTCAAGAACTAATGCAAGATACATGTGCAAATTGTAAATCCACAAATGGCAAGTGAAAGAAAAAAATTATATTTTTACCAATATAGCATTAAAACGCATTCAATTTTTTTTTACCATAAAAATATGAAGAGGAACACCACCATCAATTGACCCCAAAGAATTTGTTATACTATTCAAATAAAATATGGAGCTTCCTTAGCCAAGAGCTTGATTACATTGTTCATAGATGTTACAATGAGGATCTTAGAGCTCAATTTATAGAAACAATGAGAGATTTAGACCCCTCTCCAAGTGAAAACAACTAGGTCCAACGAATTGCACAAATTTGACTTGATCCCAGAATAAAACAGTTAGTTGCATGCTTGATCCATGTCCAATTAATCTTGTCCATTGATTTCCTGTGTTGATCTTGAGAAAAGAATTTGATCCCTTTAATTGATGAGCTAGATGGACAACAAAAATAATTTTCTAATTTTCTTTCTCGAAAAATTCTCATTCAACTTAACCAACTTGGCCCAAAAATTTAATTTTCCTTGAAAATAATTGCTTTTGTGGACCAACGAATTTTTGTGGGATTTTTTCTTGCTTAAATCATGGAGATTCCTAAAAGTTTTCCTTGATTCCTTCCTCGGGAAATTCCACAACCTTTTTTAATTATTTACATGGAGAGAATTTGTGTTTTCTCTCATTTCATTTTTCTGACCAATTTTCAGTTAATTATTTGTCATATTTTGCAAGAAAATGAAAATAATAAAAAATTGAAGGGATAGACATAATTTGCAACCCTCAAAGTGTGTATAGATAGAAAGTTGAAATGTTGAGGTCTAATTATGATTACTCATACCCCCTTCAACTTTTACAGACATTACATTATATATATATATATATATATATATTGGCGAGTGGGAAATTTTAATGATTAAAATTAGACATTAAACTTAACTAATTTTTGCATGGCTTTACAGATGATCTAATATGACATATTACATCGACTCTATAAACTAGGACTCACTTGAGAATTCACCATCAAGCCCCACTCTAGCTTTGGGGTATATTTGAGACAAACATTTAACCAATTATTTGATGTTTGGGAAACACTACTAATTAGCTAAGGAAAAAAATATCCCTAAAGTGAAACTCTTTAGCAAAAATCATAAAATTATCTAGATGTGTTACATGACTCAGTTTCATCATGCTAGAACAATTTTACAATGACCCCGAAGGGCTACGGAATTTGGATTACATAATTTTGATAATCTGCTAAAGGATGATGATGATGATGGTAATATTGGCATTGATGTCATTCATTACATTGGTGGTAATTCATGATGAATGTTGAATTAGTGATAATTCATGCTTGAATTCAAAATGTTGAAAGTGATGTGAAGTGCAAAGGCTATGATAATCAATGTGAAGGCTGAATATGGTCAAGTGGAACATAAAGTATTGAGACAAAAGCTGGAAAATATATGCTTTCATTGTAGAGAAAAGTGTAGATAATACAATTCTGATTTATCTCCTTGTAATCATTACTGGTTGAGTTGCTTTATTTCAACTCTATTTTATATTGCAAAATTTCTTCGAGGACTGAAAATGAAGAGACAAGCTTAGGAGCAATTTTTGGAAGTTCAAGAGACAATGTTTCATTTCATATTCCTACAAAGAATACAAACAACCAATATGGCTTGCTTATAAAAAATACAATGTTGAATGGAAACTGAAGTTTTTGGAGAGAAGTAGCCTGCATAAGAAGATTGATGAGTAGCAACAGAAGAGACACACAGTTGAAAAAGAGAAGCAGTGCAACAATAAACATGATAGTAAAATCGTATATAAGATAACCAACATTTGTGACTTCATGTTGTGATTGAGAGATTTTTGTCCCTTTCTCTGTTGTAGAATGATAAAGAACATGTTGTAGCATGTTGAGGTAGGAGCCTCTTGTGGGTTGTAGTCTGCAGAAAATTGGTGGGAGTAGGAGCTTCCTTTGAGGTAGGAGCCTCTTGTAGGTTGGAGCATATAAAAATATGATGTAATAAGGAGTAGTAGCTTGCCTTCACATCACTTTCAACCTAAAATTTGTGGTTTTCTCCCTTCAGGGTTTCCACTTATATCTGGTGTCTTCATTTGTTGGCTCTTGAATGTTGTGTGAATTTTCTTGAATTATTGATAAATATATATGCAAATCTATCTCTCTGAAACCTACAAAAAAAAATCAATAATAACAAGACACATACATAAACCATTAGTTGTATAAGAAGAAAAATAAGTTGAGCAAAAATAAAGATTTAAATTATTGGTTCATCCCCCCACCTCTCAGTAATTTCCAATCATCAATATCAATTGGTATAAGAGCCAAGTTCCTTCAGTAGTAGTCTAACAACTGGAAGGAGGTCCTAAGTCAGTAAAGTGGCTAGTCAAGAAGGATGTTCAACAAATAAAGCCCCTTTATTTACTGTTACAAACTATGCCTTTTGGAAAGTGAGAATGAAGACATATTTAATTTCTCTAGGAGTAGAAGTTTGGGCTACTGTGATGATAGAGTATGAAGAACCAAAAGAAGCTACTAGTGACAAAGATGCCAAACTGAATTTTATAGCTAATGAAAAAGTTATGAACGCACTTCTGAGTGGTCTATGTGAGTTTGAATCTATCAAAGTGATGCATTGTGAGACAACCAAAGATATCTCGGTTAAATTAGAAAATATTCATGAAGGAGATAAAAAGTTAAAGATTACCAAATTACAAGTGTATAAAATGCAGTTTGAGACCTTAAAAATGAATGAAGAGAAGATATAGCTAAATTCGTTTTAAGAGTTGATGAAGTCATAAATATCATGATGGGTCTAGGAGAATCAATAAAAGAAAGTGTAATAGTTCAAGAAATATTAAGGTCGTTACCTTCTAAGTTCAACCCTAAAGTTTTAGCTATAGAAGAGACAACAAACTTTGAGACTTTGAACAGGTATCAACTACTTGGCTCTTTGATAACATAGGAGATGAGAATTCCAAAAGGGAATGCAATCACTAAAGAGGCAACTTTCAAGGCAGAAAAGTCCATAGAAGAAAATAAATGTTCATGCTTGAAGAAGAAGAAGCAAAATTTGCGAGGAGGTTGAAGAAAGGCATAGGTAAGTACAAAGGAAAACTTCCATTTAAGTGTTTTAATTGTGGAAGAGTGGGGAATTATGCTTCAGAATGTTGTTATAAGAAAGAAGAAAATTAGCCTAAAGGGAAAGAAAAGATCAAGTCTAATAAAATGCGGAAAGAGAGAAAATTTAAAAGAAAAAGTTTCTATGGTCAAGAAGATAGCAGTGTATATGAAAGTTCCAATGAATCCTCTAGTGAAGATGAAACCAATGAATTCATGATGATGGCCATGGAAGAAATTGAAAATGATTTTCAGGAATATGAAGAAGAAGAGGAAGGTGAGGTAGACCTTGAGGGGGAGTTGATCAGTTCCCTAGATGAAATAGAAAGGATTAAACTAAAGAATAGAAAGCATAAAGAGATCATATTGAAATATGTAAAAGAAGAATCAAATTTAGAAGACATTATCAAGTTGAAAGTTGAACTTGAAGAAGCAAAGAAGGTGGAATAAATTTTGATGCAATAAATAAAAGAGAAAGGCAAGGAGTGTGAAAGATTGGAAGAAGAGGAGGTAAGTCTGAAGAAGAAGCTAAAAAAGGCTCAAGCTAAAATAAACATGAATATTCAATAGATAAAAGGGTCTGAAAAATTGGATGTGATATTAAATGCTTAGAGGTCTCCACTCATAAAGACTGGGTTAGGCTATGAAGGAGAATCCAATAAATCCAAGACAGAGGATAAAATGACAATCACCTTTGTAAAAGCTGCTAGGGGAGAGGATGACAATTCAAATCAATATGAGAACAAAAAATTGAGCAATAATTCAACATCAAATAAACAACTGCAAAGAAACATTGCCAGAAAAGTACAAAAGGCAAAAGGAATGGACAATCAAACAACAATCTATCAGAAACCACACTTCTTCAAGAGACAGGATTATCAAATGTCAAGATGGTTATATTCTCAAACAACATCCACTACCAGGTACATATATTTTTTTATGGATATTGTTACTGCTGTAAAATTTTTGGACATAAAGCCATAAATTGTAGAGCTTATGTCAGAAGAATTGATTTGGGAAATTCTAAGAGAAGAAAGAATGGATTCATAAACATTAAAACAAACATGAATCTAGAAAAAAATGCATTTTCTTCTCTCCTTGATATCACTGAATGTTTCTATTGTCACAACTTTGGGCACAAGTCATATGAATTCCAACTTAAAAACAATAAATTAACATTTCATAATATTTATAGAACAAATGGATGCATGCAATGGAGAAAGGAGGTATAAGAAAAGAAACCTGATAAGTGTGACCTAGTTATGTATGCTCAAGGTCAAAACAATAAATGGTATGTGGACAGTGGATGCTCTAGATATATGATAGGATATAAGAAAGTTTGTTTCCCTGGATGAAAATAAAACTAGAAATGTCACATTCAACAATGATGAAGCAGGAAGAATTAGAGGAAAGGGTACGGTCAGTCTGAACAATGGAGGAGGAAAGGATCAAGATGTATTGTTTGTATATGGCCTAAAAAATAATTTGATGAGTGTAAGTCAGATGTGTGACAAAAGTTGTGATGTTCTCTTTAGAGCTCAAGATTGTGAAATCGGGTCAACATCTACAAGGAAGATTTTGGCTAAAGGATTTCGAACTAAGAATAATGTATATATCGTGAAGGAAAAGAGTGAAGAATGCTACATCAAAAAACAAGATGAATCCTCGCTATGGCATAGGAGATCAGGGCATCTTCATTTTGATCACATCATTAGAATCAATAAGAAGAGAGCAGTTAGAGATTTACCAACATTAAATAAGCATCAAAACACTATATAAAAATCATGTAAAATGGGTAAACAAACACAAAAATCATTAAAATTCAAAGATAAACTATCAAGTAGTAAGCCTTTACAGCTAGTTCATATGGATTTGTGTGGGCCTTCCAGAACAAAACCACAAGGAGGAGAAAAATATTTCATGCATATAATTGATGACTATTTGAGATTGACATGGGTGGGATTCCTCATAAATAAGTTAGAAAGATTTTGAGAAGTTCAAAATATTCAAGGCACTGGTAGAAAACCAAACAGGGTGCAAGATCAAATGCAAAAGGTTAGACAGAGGAGGTGAATTTACATCAGATGAGTTTGCAGACCTATATAATGAATTTGGAATAAAACAATAATATACTATTGTAGACATGCCGCAATAGAATGGAGTTGCAGAGAGACAAAGCATATATGTTCAACAAATGGCCAGAGCCATGATGCAAGAAAGAATCATTCCTCGGACCTATTAGGCTGAAGCGGTGCATACTGTTGTAGTAATTATCATAAATTGATCAGAGAATTTGTTAGGATTCATAGGCCTGATCTGAGCATGTGATAGCGTGTGAGGCCCCGCGTAGGGGCGTGACCCCGAGAGCGGTCTCATCCGTATTCATTGAATTTGAATCGGAAGGTGGGGAATATGTGTTTTCTCTGCCTGTTATTCGAGATTGTTTCACTCGATGCCTTCTCTGGGTCCATTGACTTTAGAAGGTTATCTGGATTGTGTGATTAAGGCAAACCCTATTCATTGTGAGAGTGCTTGAGGTGGTCGTGGCGTGTGTCTAAGCATTGTTTGTTTGTGTGGCGTTTAAAATTGAATTACATATTCTCAATAAAGCACATCTTAGACCAAATTGTGATAAAACACCTTATGATATGTGGCATGGAAAACCAACATTAATCAAGAATTTTAAAGTATTTGGGAGTAAATGTTATATAAAAAAATAATGATGAAAAGCTAGGAAAGTTCGATTCTCGATCAAATGAATGAATATTTTTAGGATATTCATCAAAAAGTAAGGGATATAAGTGCTATAATAAGAGGTTGCATAAGATTGTGGAATACATAAACGTAAAGTTTGATGAAGAGCTATCTGATAAGAAAAAAAATGCATGTCTTATTAATCCTCCAGATCATCACCATCATGACAATAAAGAGAATGAAATACAAGATGAATACCTAGAAGATATAGAGACTCATTAAAAAGAACCCTTGAGAGACACACAAAAGAATAACCCTGAAAATCAAGTTATTGGAGATAAAAGTGAAGGAGTACAAACAAGGAGGCAAATAGCATAAAAATATGGGCAAGTTCATATTGTTATGCTATCACAGATAGAACCAGAGAACTTTGGTGAGGCATGTAAAGACAAAAGTTGGATAGATGCTATGAATGAAGAGTTAGACCAAGTTGAGAAGAACAAGACTTGGGAACTAACACTAAGACCTGTCGTAAAGAATGTTATTGGCTCAAAATGGGTATTCAAAAATAAGATGAATGAACAGGGTCAAACTGTGAGAAATAAATTCAGACTAGTATGCAAGGGGTACTCACAAGTAGAAGGCCTTGATTATGAAGAAACCTTTGAATCAATTGCGAGATTGGAGGAAATCAGGATGTTTTTGGCTTTTGCTTGTTACAAGGATTTCAAAGTATACCAAATGGACGTGAAGTCTGCTTTTCTAAACGGAGAACTTGAGGAAGAGAAATATATGGAACAACCTGAAGGGTTTTTGTTATCAGATAAACATAACTATGTCTGCAGGTTAAAGAAGGAAATGTATGTGTTAATTTTTCATAGGGCTACATTGTTCTTTGCTTTAATAATTGCATTTATTCATTAACACATTAAGTTCACCCCATAAAATTGTAAAATTATTTAGATTTACATCATTATTCATCAGCATATGTAACCATGTAGAAAGAATAATATCATCGTCATCAATGCAGCGAAACATAAAGGAAAAATAGAATAAAATCATGCACACATAGAGACATCGGGATTGGTCGGAGACTAGGGAAAAACTCACTATGGGGAAAACCCTTTCAAATTCTTCTTCTTATAGATTGTCATCAAATGATTCAGCAAAAGAGAGTACAATGATTCATATATTCATCTATGTAAAAAAATAACTATAACATACATGACATGACCCTGAACATTCTTATACTTGAAAAATAATGATCCTGAGGACTGTAATGACATGTTATTGACTATAGTCAACTGTTGAATGTTGTTGTCACTAAGAAAAAACTTTGGAGTACTGATAATTCATCTTTTGGTCCGGGACGCTCCCTAAGACACTCTATGCAAGTGTTTGAGGCTAACCTACACGCTCCCAGGTGGATTACATGCGAGCATCAAGGGCCAAACTGGATTGCGGAAACCTTAGCCTCTCGAACGCTCCCTTAGAAACTGTGTGCAAGTACCCGAGACTTCCTAGGAACTCCCTTGACCATACTATGCGAGCATCTAGGGACTAAAATCCTTAGTTACGAGCTTGTCCAAGACTCAGAAACCATAGAAACGTGTGAGCTTCTTCGCTGTAGTTTCAAACCCTTTGTGCGAGCTTTCCTCCGTAAGACCTGTGCGAACCAAATAATAGAAGAGAGAAGAAAATGCTTGATGATTGTGTCCAAATGAGCTTGAGGTATTTTTTATATATAGGCTTCCATGAGGGTCCACTTGATGTTGAGGTTGAGTTGTGCAATTGTACATGTGTTTAGGGCCTACCTAATCCAATATACATGAGTGGATAAATAAATTCAAAAAACAACTTCTGTTTGTCCAAATAAGATGATATTAAGGTCGATTTTGGTCCTCTTGAAAAGAGGAATTCAATGAAATCATTATCTCCATCATGTGAGCTATCCAAAGTGGAATTTGACTACATTTGCATAATTTTAACACTCCCTCTCAACTAGGGAGAATTCCAGCTGCCAATATTTGTCCATCGATCAATATGCCATCATGGTATCTCAAGTGTCATCATGTATCGTTACTGATCATCTATTTCATGTAATAGTCATGCCATTATCATCATCAAAAATCACCAATGTACATCTCCATCCATCCCTTTCGTATCTCTTGATCGTCCCTGCTCATATGTTTAATATTATCAAATCTAGAAGAAGAAAAATTAGAGGGGAGCTTAACCTACCACCCTTTATTCATTGGGCTACTACCTGGTATCTCTACCAGCGAGCTACTACCTGGAATATTTATCAGTGGGTTACTACCCGGAATATCAGTCAGGGGCTATTACTTGAAATGTATGTCGACCGGCTACTGCTAGAAATATCAGTCAGTGGGCTACAACCCAAAAATATGTCATCAGGATACTACCTGGAAATATGTCGATGGGATACTACCCAGAAATATGTCATCAGGCCTAGAAATATGTCGACAGATTAATACCTGTAAATATTTCATCATGTATTATCATTGGAGAGAATATCATCAGGGAGCACATCTCATCCTAGAACCATATCGGGGAGCTACTACTCAACCCAAAATATCATGGGGGAGCTACAACTCAACCCATATCGAGAAATAGGTAATATAGGGGAGCTACTACTCAACCCATCCTATCACCTACTGATCTTCCCAAAAATGACCCTTAATAGTCATGTGGTAGAACACCTACATCATAATCCTAGCTTGAGCGAGATACCAGACTTACCAGAGGTAAGGATCTCACAGCCCCAAGCCTCCTCACCCATTGGAAAGACAGAGAGGTATAATCCCAACAAGCCCAGATTGTGGATATGATGCCAACTAGGGTATACTCTGCAAATACCAAGATAGGGTGAAGTACTAATCCAACCCTATGGGTAATGGATAGGGTTGATACCCTATTTTCCAGAGTTCCCTCAACCCCAAGAGCCCTCTATCTCAATTCCACACCTTAGGAGCTCAAACAAGGGAGGAAGAGTATGGATGAATGTCTTTGATCAATGATTCTCTCTATAGAAACATATGTCTAGTAATCATCATGTCTCAATAACCGCTATTTCCTGTTCATACATGACATCAAATCAAATATCATGTTAGAACGTAAATAATCATATAAATCACAAAAGGATACCATAATCATCCTCCCTCTCAAGGAGCTGCCAGTCACAAGCCTAAGCTTGTCTCGAATATCTATATTGGTTCATGGGAAGCATTTCAACTATATTTATATGGGATTATCTACCAATCGGATCCCATTCTTTATCATCGCAATGTATCCAAAATGAAGAAAAAACTTTCTCAAACATCTCTTCAAACGCTTCTTCATTCTGCGTCATAGCTAGTCATGTTAGCAACATTGTTCTCAACCTCAGTCATGCTACATATCTCTCATATCAGGTAGATATCATAGTAAGGTAAGATTCATATATGTTCATATCATAGTCATATATCATAGGAAGAATATCGTAGACCAAAAATAGATTTTCCCATGCAGGTATCTCGAAGGGTGCTCCAGGACAACTCTTTGGACTCAGGTTCTATGCGCATCATGTATATGGACGGATGTTCAAAAATAGAACATCAATGCTTCAATCAACTGTTGGTTTCCAATTCAATCAGAGAGTCCAAGGATTTTCATTTCCTCTTTCAAATACTTCTTCAATAGATTTGCAATATAGATTATCTTTTCCCAATTTTAGAAATTGATTCATCATGCCATGATTTCTTGTTTTGAGCTTAAAATCTATCTACCTCTTACTTAGATCATCAAAGGCTCATTACCTATCAGGAATAGACCATTAATGCATAAAAACCAAAACCAAAATCAAAGTCATACCTTGGAACACATCATCTTGACTTCACCAGATAACAGTTAATGCAAACATATCTGGATCGAGAAGCTTGCTTCATGAAATTCTCTCTGCAAACATAACACTTTACCAAACCAACTTGCTCAACTTTCATAAATCAATATTGTACCATCAACCAAGTCATCTCATCAAAGTCATAAATATCACAATATCAGTTCTTTAGACTAGGTGACAGGTAGAGCTCATATCAAGTCTTGACTTCATTTATTATTATACCAACAAGTTGTCATATATCATGCAATATCAATCAAATCATTATCATAATCATAATACAAGTTACTTATGTCACAATATAAGTCATCAGAAATGACTATGCTCATATATCATTCTCATCAAGGAAAATCATCAATCGTCAGATCAAATCTAAATTTGTTATCATAGAGAGATCTATAGTCCAAAAGCATATTTCAATATCAAGTCAGAGTTCTAAATCACTGTTAAGCATCATGTCAAACTTCAAACACTGCTTATCTATATCAGTCAACCAAATATCTTGTGTCACAAATTTCAATGGTTAAATCATAATGGCATATCTACATGCTTATCCCAGACACCTGCAAACACAAGTTCATATTATAGCAAATATATAAACTTTTCTTGCTCACAGATCTTTCTATCTTCATTTCTATAGGATTGACATGATTTATCCGATTTCATGCACAATACTTCATTTTTTTGTGACCAACAATTCATCCCAACAACTTCATAGATAAGTTTACAATGGAAAAATATGTCAGAGACACCTTGTTTCATACTTCATACAACTTCATAAAACTACGGATGTTGGTCAACTGTAGTCAAACCTATGGACGCTCCCTTCAGGTTAGCATGGGAGCGTCTTTAGCTTCCTGGACACTACCTTAGTCATAGCATGTGTGCGTCCAAGGATGAAATATCTCAGTTTTGTGCCTGCATCTAGAACATAACCCCTAATTTTTGTACAAGCTTTAGATCTGAGACTTTATACATATACATATATATATATATATATATATATATATATATATGTATAATTAAAATGGTATTATGAGTAAGAATCTTGTGGAGCGATTCTCCCTCTGAATGGGAATCTACGCCATTCCTTTTATTCATCAACCTTTCTTATACTAATGTCATGCAACACATATTCATCATATTCATCAACATCATGTCATCAATATTTCATCAAAGGTTAGATATAAGTGATTAGGTTAGCAAACATATGTGACATCATATATCAAAGATCATGAACACAATACCACTTTATATCAATTCAATCCATCAAATTTTACAATATGCTACAATTACTCATCAGACCAAGACATGACCAAGGTTACACTTCATGCTTATAATTGTCAATAAGATCAAGCTAGGTCATTGAATAAAACTTTATCAAAACAAAAAGAGTCTCAACCCTTCCATAAGCATAATGGTATCATGTATAAGAATCAAGGAGCGAAATGTTTATGTGAAATCGAGCATGTCTTATGCATGTCAAGTATCAAGAGTATCTAGAGTCAAGGTGCTAGATTTCTTTATGGGATCAA
Source organism: Pinus tabuliformis (assembly GCA_031772625.1). Classification (NCBI taxonomy): domain Eukaryota; kingdom Viridiplantae; phylum Streptophyta; class Pinopsida; order Pinales; family Pinaceae; genus Pinus; species Pinus tabuliformis. The sequence continues at coordinate 1,215,380,461 of CM062807.1, read as the reverse complement.
AATATCCAACATCAAGTATATCAAAGATCAACATAGAATTTAGGAAGATCAAAAGTGTTCAATACTAGGTGCAACATTTCATCATAAATAAAATCATCTTCATATGCATGTATGGACCATTTGAGAAGGAGGTATTCTCGATAGGGCATAACAACTTAAACATAATAGTGAAACAATATATCATGCATACCTTGAAATATTCAAGTGCTTGTGAACCTTCTCAAGATATAGGCAGTTTGTAATACTTTTTCATTTTTTCATGTAGTTCCTCTTTACCCTTTTCTAGCTCTAGCCACCTTTCCTACATTTCAAATGATTCTCAAGAAGTATCCACTTATCACAGCTCTCAAGGAGGTTAGAAACATCCATATATTCAAATATACATGCAAGAAGTATAGACAATAATCATAATAATCAGATCCATAAGTCTAAAAAAAAGTAAGGACATAAGGAATCATCATAAGAAATACTTATCTTCAATGAGAGGTGATCCTCTTCCTCTTGAACCAACCTTAAAGAGCCAGCAATGTCCATTTTCCACATACACTTGTTGCTTTCAATTATCCAACCAAGCCTACTAGGAATTATCCCATCTAAGTCTTCATTAAATCTTTCACAAGTTCTTGAGCCTCTTCATATTAACTATACTATATCTCATGAATTTTCCATAAACCAAGGTTTTCTCTCCAACCCTAATCAAACCCTAATAATCAAGTTGTCTAGGGTTTTTATTCAAACCCTAGAATTCTCTTAGGTATCCACCACCCTCTTCTTGCTTCCATCAATGGTATCATCATCAGGGTGTTCTTCATGGTTTTTCTTCAGCCTATCTCTGATAGCATGTTAATTTTTCATAGGGCTACATTGTTCTTTTCTTTGATAATTGCATTTCTTCATTAACACATTAAGTTCGCCCCATAACATTGTAACATTATTCAGATTTACATAATTATTCGTCAACATATGAAACTATGTAGAAAGATAAATATCATCATCATCAATCCAGCAGAACATAAAGGAATAATAGAAGAAAAATGTACACACATACAAACACCAGGATTGGTCGGAGACCAGGGCAAAACCCACTATGGGGAACCCTTGCAAATTCTTCTTCTTATAGATTGTCATCAATTGATTCAGCAAAAGAGAGTACAATGATTCATATCTTCATCTATGCAACAAAATAAATATAACATCCATGACATGACCCTGAACATGTTTATACTTGAAAACCATGATCCTAAGGATTGTAAGGCCCTGTCACTAATTGTAGTCAACTGCTAAATGTTGTTGTCACTGAGCAAAAACTTCAGAGTACTAATAATTCATGTTTTGGTCCCAAATTCTCCCTGAGACACTCTATGCGAGCATCTGAGACTGAACTAGATGCTCCCAAGTGAACTGTATGTGAGCGTCTAGGGCCAAACAGGAGTTGCGAAAACCCTAGCCTCCTGAATGCTCCCTTAGACACTGTGTGTGATTATCTGAGACTTCCCGGACACTCCCTTGACCATACTATGTGAGCGTATAGGGACACAAATCCTTAGTTACGAGCGTGCATTTGAGACTCAGAAACCTTAGACACGTGCAAACTTCGTCCCTGTAGTTTCAGACCCTTTGTGCAAGATTTCCTCCATCAGACCTGTGCAAACCAAAAAAATAGAAGAGAGAAGAAAGTTCTTGATGATTGTGTCTAAATGAGCTTGAGGTATCTTCTATATATAGGCTTCCATGAGGGTCCACTTGATTTTGAGGCCAACCTGTCCAACTGTACATGTGCTTAGGGCCGACCTAATCCAATATACATGAGTGGAACGATAAATAAATTTAAAAACCAACTTCTTCTTGTCTAAATAAGATTATTTTTAGGTTGGTTTTGGTTCTCTTGAAAATATGAATTCAATGCAATCATTATCTCTGTCATGTGAGTTGTCCTAAGTAGAATTTGATCATAGTTTGTTACATATCCATTTGGACACATCAAATCCCAACATTTAGATCAGTGTTCTAGGGCTCATCAAACCCTAAAATTAGTTGTTTCATGCCCTAAACAAGTCAACCCTTTGAATGCCTCCTTCCCAGACAGTTTCTTGACTTGAAGACATCCAAAAATTGCCTCTAGAGGGACTAGCGCATGCAAGCCCTTATGAAGGTGTGTTGCAGAGCAATTGAGTCCACTGCCAGGGTGCTTTGCAGAGCACTTAGGCTTCCTTTCACCTGCGCTGGGTGAGAATGAGCGAAATTCACATAGGGTTTGGGGAATATTCTTATCTTGTGGAGTCATCTAGAAGTTTCCCTGTCTTATCAACTCCTATGAGCTCGAAAATGGATGAGGAATGAGTTAAGGATCATCCTATCCTCTCATCCCTTCCTCCATGGAACTAATTCTAAGTATGGAAGGCCATTCAATGTCACCATTAATGACAAAACCTCCTTCATCTTCCTATAAATTGACCACTCATCTAAGTGATCAAGGGCTGGCTGGATTATGTTGAATTGTAAGGAGATAATGCTGCTATGAGACTTGAATTTGGAGCAAATGATGTGATGCCACAAGCTTGTCTTGCTTTTGATGTGATTTGGATGGGATCCAAGTTGGAGGAATGACTTTGAATCAGACGCTGATGGTTGTAATTCCTTATTCTATCTTATAAAGTGTTTGAACCTTTTTCCATATAATGTGTTCTTTCATAATGCTTATATGTATGAATTGCTTCTAATTCCTTTCATTCATATTCAATGGATCATATGCTTTGATCAGTTTTCATCTTCTGTTGTGTTGACAGGGTACTTTTCAAGCGGATTAAGTACGGGAAGGAGCGACGGAATCGATACAAGGGAGACGAGAGGAAAGCAGAACTACATGTAGGCCTTCTATCCTCTCTTCTTATCTATTGCTTATAGGGAAAGTCTAAAACACTTTAAACTGTGGTTCTAGGCACAACTGCTTGTCTATTGAATTAGTATTTATCTGTAGATGCTAAATTCTCCAAAACAAATTGGCGACTCCGTTGGGGAAGAATCCTCTTTCCTAGTAGCTTATCCACCTCCTAAGACATCCTTGTAGACTCTATTTGTGTTCATAGATTGTAATTCAACTGTTTACATTGAAAAATTGGTCAAAACTGTGTCAAATTGCCTCTTGAAATGGCTTACTATCACCAGCGCAGGCTTGTGAGGGACACAGTGTGCTGCAGAGCATCCCTGGCTTAGGGATAGTGCTCTGAAGCGCACTGTCTCCCACTCTGGGCTGCGTTGATCCTCCTAGGATCAGTTTCCCACCTTTGGAAAGAATTTTTACCAAATTTTCTCTGTTTGATTGTTTATTGATTGATCAATGAATGTTATGTCTCAGAAAAAGAGTGTTTATCTCCTGGTCTAGCCCAACTTTGATTGGATTGATTAATGTTTCTTCATGTTTTCTTTGTCATTATCGATCAATAGTCAAAGTTAGGATATAATTGATTAATCTTCATTCGAAAGAAAGTGTCGTAAAGTCTTCTCTTCCTTCGAATCTGAACTATCATAAAAGTCTTCGTTCATATGAAAGATTGATTGATTATATGTGCATATTTCCTTTTTGTTCATATTCACATTAAGGGAATCGAAAAGAAATACATGCATGTTGCATTGAAAAAGTTTGTGTGTGTTGATAGGAATAGTGTAGGGAAATTGCATTTAGATTGTGCTCTTTGCTCTTTGATCAAAAGAAATCTGATTGCTCTATCCCTAAGTAGCTAGGATTTTCATCGTTAAATTGAATGGAAAGAATGCTTATCATGATAGTTGCATTCCTAGGAATTTCATAATACATCACGTGGTGAACTTGAAAGGAAAATTCCTAAGCAATATCAACTTAAAATAAACATCAATTTACCTAATGGAGCATTGTCATTAACGAGAACATTTAGTGGTTCTAGGCTAGAGACGTGTTCCGGCGTCGTAAAACAAAGCAATTGTCGCTAACTTGTATGCAATACATCCCGAGTGTGATACCTCATTCCACGTATGTGAGTATATCGTAGCTCATCCACGTACCTTTGGGTATATAGGGCAGTGTTACAGTACGTAAAGTATATGGGAATGATCTCACTGTGCAGTTTTGCATTAGACGGTGCTTATATAGACTAGGCCTCCATGTACCTTCGGGAATATATGGGAGGACAACACTAGGTTGCTATCCATCCTTAGGTAACCGAGTCAGCCACCTTGTACACTGTGATACACCAAACACAACATTCGGGGAGATTTCTTGCCTGTACTTCTTAGTTCGTTGGGAGGTATTCTGCAGTCCACAGTTTCTTGGTAAACCTTTTGCCTAGATTATCCCTCTTTTGTTTTGTTATGTTACTTTGATAAAAATAAAATTAATTGACTGCTAATAACATCCTCCACGCTTGCTCCTTAGTTGATCTTAGGTTGAAACATATGGTGACAAATCCAAAGTCCACAGAACAAGGAATTCCTTTTGATGGGAATCCTAGTCCTTTTCCTCCATTTGGAAATATTGGTGCTCCATTGCTAGGCCCCTATAGTACTAGTGTAACCATTTATTGTTATTAGTACAACCCCCTTATTATATTGTTGTACCCATGTAGTCCCCATATTGTTACTATTGTGCCCCATAGAAGCCCACTATTGTTATTATTATGCCCTTACAATATTATTGTTATGTCGGCTCTCATTATATTATGACCCCTTAGACTCCTATATATAGAAAGGAGGTATTTCATTTGAATCATCCAATAATTGTTCATTTATTTAATGTAAAGGAGGTTTCCCCCTCGAAGAGGCCAAATTCTAAGGCGTTAATCTATCTTTCTATCTTGTTGTGAGTTGGTTTCATAACATCCATATATGGCTATGTTGTGCCTTCCAGGATTTACCATTGGCTTGCCAGTATGGTTGTTTCAACCTTCTTGGTTCAAAATGTCGTGATTTATCCACACTTAAGTACTCCTCCAATTGGACAGAATCAACCTCCAGTTGATCATAAAGTTGACCCTTTTCCTTCTTCCTTGATTGTTTCTTCCTCCCCTTCTTCCTCTTTGCCTGGTGAAAGTATTGGTACTAGTAACTAGGTGGCTAAGAAGAAGAAGAAAGGGAAGAAGAAGAAGAAGCAAATTCAGCAGAGGGGCAACCAAGAAACCATTGCTTTGAATGCAACATCTGATGAGAAACCATCCATCAAGCCTCACAAAGTTTGATATCCATGCAAACTTTGTGCGGGAGACCATCTTCTTCGAAATTGTCCTGATATTCCTCAGATCTTAGAAGAATGGTCTTCCCGTTCACATCATCCTGTGTCATCAACTTCTCGAGATCATGCTGGTGACACACCATCAACTAGTGGTAGTAAAGTTCTTGGAACCAAGGATAAAGTTAAGTTTCCATGTAGGTTATGTGAAGGGAATCACTCCATTCACCTTTGTCCCTATCTGGATGAAGCCAAAAAAGTGTTGGATAATCGTGTTACTTCACCACAGTGACTTCCATGGTTATAGGAAACTCTCCCTAAATCCTTCACTAGTTGATGAATTGACTGACCAAAATCAACCGCCGGTCAAACCCACTCTCTCTGAAAGTGAATCCTATGAGTCTATTCCCGACCCATATCAACAGGTCGAGGTAATAGTTGACCCAGTTTCACCTTCAGTTAATCGTACCTTTCCCGAAGAGAGTGAAAATGATACCACTCAAGCTCTTTTTGTTTCTTCATATTCTAATGAGCTTGGGGGCAATCCTCCTGTTCCATCAAGACAGGAGGAAAATCCTCCTGCTCTCGTGACACAAGGGGTTAATTATCTTGTTTTTATGGTACCCCCTCCAAGTAGTCTAGTCACTTCCTTTGATTGGAATCGACTGGCAGGATTCTGTCTTCCTCCTTATGTGTCTTTCCAGATCACAGTACAAGTTTGTAATATGATTGTATCTGGCACTATTATAGATGAAGGTGCATCTGTGAGTATCCTTTCCTCAACTGCTTGGAAAGGGCTTGGTTCGCCGCCGCTTGTTCCTGTTACCCAGAATCTGTTGGGTTTTTACAGAGGAACCAGTCAACCATTAGGGATCCTCCCTCAGTTACCTATTACTTTGGGAAGAAAAATTGTTTATCTGAATGTGATGGTAGTCCTAGGACCTTTAGATTACAATTTACTTTTGGGCACGACTATGTTTATGACATGGGAGCTATTGTTTCAACACTCTTTCGAGTGATTTGTTTCCCACATGAAGGCAGAATTATCACCATTTACCAGCTTTCATTTCCCGACCCAAATATGGCTCCCAGTCAACCATCTTCGCTAAATGGTTCTTTTGCACCAATGGTATCATACCCGCCACAAGTCAATTATGTGGCAACCCGTTCCATACCTACATCAACTGACGATCAATTCAGTGATGTTGTACATCATGTACTGGGGGCATTGGAACCAAATCTCTCCTTCATGACCTCTTATGAGTTTTGATCCAAGGATATGAGGATAGTTCCTTATCTTGTGTCAACCTCGTTAAAAAATGAAACCAAGGATATGAGCATAGTTCCTTGTCTTGTTTCAAGCTCGTTAAAAAATGAAACAAGGAATCTGAGCAGAGTTCCTTGTCTTGTGTCAAGCTCATTAAAAAATGAAACAAGGTCCCCTGGAGAAAAATTCCAAGTCGAGTCTTTGAGTAGATCTCGTAAAATCCCAGTCGAGTCTTTCACTTGATCTCGTAAATGAACCTTCATTTCATCCACCTAATAGCCACGAGTAGTCTACTTAGGTGAATATAATGAAGCTTGGGGGCCATGCACCTAATGGTAAAGGTAAGTTTCCATGTAGGTTATGTGAAGGGAATCACCCCATTCACCTTTGTCCCTATCTGGACGAAGCCAAAAAGGTGTTGGAAAACTGTCCTGCTTCACCGCAGCGACTTCCATCTGGTTACATGAGAATCTCCCTTTCCTCATGCTGGGGGCATGTAAACTAAATCCAAGCATAGTTTTTTTCATTTCAAGCTTGTGTAAACATGAAACTAAATTCAAGCATAGTTCCCTATGGTTCAATCTTCTGTAAAAATGAACCCATTTCCATTTTTAACCCTCATGGTTGCCATTCTATCAGCCTTTTTCATCAGATGAGCCTTGGTTGTTTTCATCCCATCGCCACCATCCCTTTTGCTGATCATGCACTTTCACTTGTTTGTTTTACCCTTATTGAGGAACAGTTGCAATGAGTGGTCTTATTAGCCAACCCCTTCACATAAATCAACATGTTTTGAGAAGTTCCAACATCACCGGAACCAGTTGCTATCCTAGACACCACTCATTCGTCAAAATGGAGTCCTCTTTAAGCTCTCTTCAGACTCTGTAAATATGAAAATATTGTCGATCTCTTGTCCTTTCCAACTCGTTAACGGATTGGAAAAGATATCTCTCTTGTGTTATTTTACGCTTTTTCGGACTTGAGAGATTAATTTACGAAAAAGAACTTGTGGAGTTTTCTTTTTGTACCTTTTCAAACTCTCTAAACATGAAAAGGACCGAGTTATATTTGTCATTAAACTCGTTAAAACATCAAATAGCAACAAACTTGTCCATTTAGACAAGACCGAGTTTCACCTTCGCTAGACTCGTTAAAACATCAAATAGCATTGGACTCGCTCGAAGGGTGAAATTATACAACAAGCATATGTTATCCTCCTCAAGCTTGATAAAAATAAAGAGGTACTGGTCAGCAATGATTGGGGAAAATGGAAAAAGGTGAAAACCACTTTATGGTAGCAAGTCTCTCTTGAACATGACACTTCCACTCCATCACCATGACTATCTGGGTTGGGTTATTAGCTTGATGGTTATCACACCGTTGGTCTATCATACCATCATTTCTTTGTTTTGGGTCAATGCTACCAATTCACTTTAGTGTCGTCGACATGTTCAAGAGAAGTCATCTAGTCAAAATCCATCTCTTGCAATACCATAAACCTTCATTTTCATGACCGCCATTCCTAAAATTTGTGTCATCAGTCAAATTCCATCTCTAAAATCACTACACTCGTTTCGTGTCGTTGCTTTTGAATACATCAAGGCCCTCCTACGACGAGTCGCTTCTTGTCGACATAAACTCATTATCCAAGAAGTTGACTTAGAAACACCCATTCAGTACCTTGAGGCTTGCATGCATCAATGGTAGGTTTCTCGCTTTCAGCGATAGGCATACATCAATGGCCTTTGACCAAAAGACTTTGTACGGTGTTTGACATCAAATCATTCATTCACACCATGTAGAATGTACTGCAGTACCTTGAGGATCACTGTCATTATTGGTGATTTCTCTTGTATCTGTTAACAGCTTACATCATCGGCTGGTAATCAGATGGTGTCTTCCCATGTTCGACTTCAGATCACATATTCACATGATTAGACTCGTACTTGAGCGAATTATTGAACGAGATTGAAGACCTCAGTTCTAGTTTCATCCATCTGGGCTGCGATATCAGGAGTACTAAATCATATGTATAATGGCTTTACATTGATAGTCATTGTTTATGTACATGTAATGAAAGTTTATAAGTTGAGCATGGGTATGCCTTCCCTCAACAATTCATGTAAAATCAAATATCATGATATATGTATTGTAATTGATGCAGGTCACCTTCCACCTCGATACCTCCTCATATATCGTAAAGCATTTCATTCGACATTGGCATTTTTCCAACTTCATCCTTTAGGGGGAAACTGTTACAGATCCATTTGGGCACATCAAATCCCAACATTCAGATCAATGTTCTAGGGCTCAGAAAACCCTAAAATTAGTTGTTTCATGCCCTAAACAAGTCAACCCTTTGAATGCCTCCTTCCTAGACAGTTTCATGACTTGGAGACATCCAAAAATTGCCTCTAGAGGGACTAGTGCAGGTAAGCCCTTATGAAGGTGCACTGCAGAGCAGTTGGGTCCACTGTCAGGGTGCTCTGCAGAGCACTTAGGCTTCCTTTCACCTGCGCTGGGCGACAATGAGCGAAATTCACATAGGGTTTGGGGAATATTCTTATCTTGTGAAGTCATCTAGAAGTTTCCCTATCTTATCAACTCCTATGAGCTTGAAAATGGATGTGGAATGAGTTAAGGATCATCATATCCTCTCATCCCTTCCTCCATGGAACTAATTCTAAACATGGAATGCCATTCAATGTCACCATTAATGAAAAAACCTCCTTCATCTTCCTATAAATTGACCACTCATCTAAGTGATCAAGGGCTAGCTAGATTATGTTGAATTGTAAGGAGATAATGCTGCTATGAGACTTGACTTTGGAGCAAATGATGTGATGCCACAAGCTTGTCTTGCTTTTGATGTGATGTGGATGGGATCCAAGCTGGAGGAATGACTTTGAATCAGACACTGATGGTTGTAGTTCCTTCTTCTATCTAATAAAGTGTTTGAACCTTTTTCCATATAATGTGTTCTTTCATAATGCTTATATGTATGAATTGCTTCTGATTCCTTTCATTTATATTCAATGGATCATATGCTTTGATTAGTTTTCGTCTTTTGTTGTGTTGACAGGGTACTTTTCAAGCGGATTAAGTATGGGAAGGAGCGACGAAATCGATACAAGGGAGACGAGAGGAAAGCAGAACTACAGGTAGGCCTTCTATCCTCTCTTCTTATCTATTGCTTATAGGGAAAGTCTAAAACACTTTAAACTGTTGTTCTAGGCACAACTACTTGTCTAGTGAATTAGTATTTATCCGTAGATGCTAAATTCTCCAAAACACAGTTGCATAATTCAAGAGTATGGTCTTAAACAAGCACCACGAGCAAGGCACTCTAGTCTGGACAAGTACCTTCAGAAACATGGTTTTAAGAGAGGAGGATATGATAGTAATTGTACATAAAGGATGATGGAGATGAATTATCAATTGTGGTTGTATATGTGGATGATATCATGTTTGGAAACAATAAAGATCATCTAGTAAAAGGGTTTGCTGAAGAGATGAAGCATGAGTTCGAGATGTCAATGATTGGAGAACTTACCTTCTACTTAGTGCCTCAAATCCTACAAAAGGTTGGAGGCATATTCAATTCTCAAGAGAAAAACTAAGAGATATGCTGATGATCCAGGAGGATCTCGAGACACTAAAGGGATGGATAAGGCTCGAAATTCAAAATGGAAGAAAGGAGAATTTGGTGGCATCAGTGGAGAGGGCTCGTCTCACTGATCACAGTAGCGTGAACAGTTTGTCAATCTGAGCTCGGATGCAAAAAATAGAGCTCTTCAAAGTTTGGTATGGCAGGGGAAAAATGGGGCCCGCAGTGCGCCACATGGCATCCCATTCAGCATGTGGGACCCACATGGCAGCTTGACACTTGGCATCCCATCATTGGCCTCCTAAACCTACACAAGCAACAAAAATCATAAATCCCAAAAAAACTATATATTAACTAAAGTTGGAAAAAAGGTTAATATATATACAAAAATCAAAACTATATAACAAAATCATTTTTGTTATATTAAAATAGTACAACAAAACTCCATAACCAACGTGACATTCACGTGGAGGGTTGTTAAAAAGGATTAATACATATATTATTAAACAAAACCAAAACACATATGGTTATATATATATATATATATATATATATATATATATGCCATATGGATTATAAAACGCATATAAGTTTCGGAGCACCAGCATATCCAACGGTTATAAAACGCATATGGTGGAGTATGGTATGGGGGTAACCATATTAAGTTAAACCAACGCATATAACGGTCAACGATGGTTCCGGTGGGGCTTGGGTAGGCGGCCACGTATGTGGTCCCGCCACCCACAATGAAAATAGCGCCAAACAAACAAGTTAATGTGGGTATGTGGTGGTTGGATAGGGATGGGTGTGGGTCTCGTGAAGTACGGGCCCACCCTCCGACAATGATATAAAAATATATATGGGTTATATACGGTTGGGATTTTAAATAACATATGTTATTTATGTATGCATTAAAAAATAACCCCAACAACCAACTATGGTAAGTCCACCCATATTATTATTTAAACATAAGATTTTTGTTAGCATGGAAGGGAGAGCAGAGGTACAGCAGCCCAGGCACGGAAACCAAGACAGAAGAAGTGGAAACCTAAGCAGTCAGAAAACACTGGTGGAACCATGCTTGGCTGAATTTTTGCAGGAGGGTGATTTTTGTCCAGACTCAGAATTGGGCAAATTTTATATCATTTTTACACCTCTCAACGACAGAAATTCGATGGTGGTGTCAGTTTCTGCAATAGAGCTATCCAATTTTCAGGCTTTTTTCAGCATGGAGGTATAATGCTCCATCTTTGTAACTGATGAATGTAACTTCTTTTGATGCCATTTTTAATGAATGAAGGCCTCCCCATTGATTGAGCAGGGCCCGGAGACATAGTCCAGGAGGGATGAACTCCGTTATCAAGTTCTTGTCTTCTTGTCTTCTTATGCTCTTCTTCTTCTTTATCTCACATGTGCACATTTAAAGTTTCTCTTTGGTTAGGCTACAAATTGTTAATGTAATTCTTTAATGCATCTATAAACAAAAGATAACCTGGATCAAGTGGTATCAGAGCAGGTGTTTCTAGATGTGAATTGCATGTTTGTATGCTAACGAGAAACAGGCTCCGAAGAGGCAAAGGAAAATTACAGTCTTTCGATCCTGAGGCAGGGTGTGCACGTTGAAGGAGAAACATGGCAGATGAAGAGGCTCGGTATGAGGAGGAGCTAAATTTTCGCAAGACTTTCTATATGATGGCAGATTGTGTTGAGAAGTTGTTCTCAAAGCTTGAAAAACTGGAAAATGCAAAGGGGAAAACTCCAGAAGGACAAGGTTCAGTACATGGAGGTGATGGAGGAGATCCACCTCCTTCTCCTTCTACAAGTGAAAGTTCTTCTTCTTCTCACCATAATGATAATCGAAATTCAAAAAATACATCTAAGAAGCCCTTTTTTAAATTAGATGTTAAATTTGATCTCCCCATGTACAATGGTGAAAGCAATGCAGAAAAACTTAATAATTGGATTAGGCAGATTGAGATCTACTGCAGGATTTAGCAGATCATGGAGGATGAAGCAAAGATTCAGTTGGCCTCTTTGCGATTAACCAGCACCACTCTCATTTGGTGGGAGAGAAAAGTACAAAGCAGTAAGGATGTGGGTAATCTTTATTCCTCTTGGCCTAATTTCATTTCTGCATTAAAAGCACAATTTTATCCGTTGGGTTACATGCAAAAAGCTTTAATGAACTGGCAGTGTTTAACGCAAGGAAAAGGTCAGGATGTTCAGATTTTTACAGAAGAATTAGGAAGCAAGCACTAAATTTGGGTATCGCACTTGATACACCTAAAATTGTAACTAAATACATTGGATCGTTACATAATTATATTAGGCATTCATTGTTATTTTTTGAACCAACCACCATTGATGCGGCCGACGTAAAGGCCATTCACATTGAAAACATGGCAAATATGACAGAGATGACCAATCAAAGAGAACGGAAGTAGTCAAGAGAAGGGGAGCAAAGCTCTCTTATACACATTGTGGGAAAGAGGGGCATGATGAAGAGAATTGTTGGAAGCTGCACCCTGAACTGAGACCTGAGAGGAATGATAGAAATGGGAAACAGAAGGCCGTCACCACCGTATAGCAAAGCCAAGATTCCGAGTCAGAGGAAGATGAGAAAGTCACAGCTACGAGATTTGCACGAGGTAGGCCCATTGACTTGGGGTCTGACTCCGGTGATGAGATGAAGTTTGCAGCCCTGGGGGTCACGACAAGAGGGCCCATAGATTTGGGGTCTGATTCTGGCTATGAATCAAGGATTTCAACCGATATAATAAAAAGGACACTTCCCTCAGTAGGACTCCAAGAACTTGAAGAGATCAACCACCACATCCAAGCAGAGAATGTTGAACTAAGGAGGCTTCTACAAGAGGCGAGGGATGAAAACCAAAGGTTACTACGCAAGTTGCAAGCCAAGGATGGGGCCTTGGAATAGCCGCAACATAGCTATCTAGAGGTAAAAAGCGATTCTCCAATTTCATATGATTCTCATGATGATGAATTTGCTGCTTTTGAAAACCATACTACAGGGATTGGATCCAAATTAATGAAGAAAATGGGATATCAAGGAAGGGGCCTCAGCATCAAAGGCCAAGGCATCATAAACCCCATCAAAGTCAAGGAGTTGCCACACCATGCAGGAATCGGATACACCAGAAAGGAAGTGGGGGAAAATTCCAATATAGCTAGTAACCAGCCAACAACAGACGATGAAATTCCTTCCTCACAATCCAGCGATAGTGAGGGCTCCATGAACACCTTTCAAAGAAACACCAAGGGGAAGCGCCCCAAGGCAGCCTTGAAAGTTTGGAGGAGAAAGAATCGTTGTAATCATTGCAACAAAGAGGGACACCAACAAACCACGTGTCCGATGCTCCATGTTCCGGAAACATCGCTAGAGGAGCCGAAAGATGAACATGTTCAACAGATGAATCCGCACCATTCACGATGGTCTGCTTTGTTAAGATGGTTTTTTTTAGGGTAATAGCTTGTTATGGCCACCATTGTAAATCATACGTTGCAATGTAAAAATGATGGCGTGTTTCCCATCACTTCAAGACACAATAATGATATTTTGGCCTTTCCTTATTAGTATTTGAGGCATTAATTACTTTTTATGTAATCCTTGGCCAATGAGTGTGTGCTATGAACTCTTGGCAAGGAGGGGTTGTTGAGTCATGTGTGGTGTGCATGATTGCAAGAATGTACCAGTTTCGCGTGTAGGGGATTGACAGTGTGGATTGACAATGTGCTAATGCTTTTGGAGGACCAAAAGCTCCTCAGTGGGGAGGATTGATCCAGGAGGATCTCGAGACACTAAGGGGATGGATAAGGCTCAAAATTCAAAATGGCAGAAAGGAGAATTTGGTGGCATCAGTGGAGAGGGCTCGTCTTCCTGATCGTAGTGGCATGAACAGTTCGTCAATCTAAGCTCAGATGCAAAAAATAGAGCTCTTCAAAGTTTGGTATGGCAGGGGAAAAATGGGGCCCACAGTGTGCCACACGGCATCCCAGTCAACACATGGGACCCACATGGCAGCTTGACACTTGGCATCCCATCATTGGTTCCCTCAACCTGCACAAGCAACAAAAATCATAAATCCCAAAAAACTATATATTAACTAAGGTTGGAAAAAAGGTTAATATATATACAAAAATCAAAACTATATAACAAAATCATTTTTGTTATATTAAAATGGTGCAACAAAACTCCATAACCAACGTGACATTCACGTGGAGGGTTGTTAAAAAGGGTTAATACATATATTATTAAACAAAACCAAAACACATATGGTTATAACAAAATATATATATATATATATATATATATATATATATATATATAGATATATATATGCCATATGGATTACACCGTATATAACACAAGTTTCAGATCGTCGGCATATCCAACGGTCATAAAACGCATATGGTGGAGTATGGTATGGGGGTAACCATATTAAGTTAAACCACCGCATATAGCGGTCGACGATGGTTCCGATGGGGCTTGGGTAGGCGGCCACGTATGTGGTCCTGCCACCCAAAGCCACCCACAACGAAAACAACTCCAAACAAACAAGTTAATGCGGGTATGTGGTGGTTGGATAAGGATGGGTGCAAGTCCCATGAAGTACGGGCCCACCCTCCAACAATGATATAAAAATATATATGGTTGGGATTTTAAATAACATATGTTATTTATGTATGCATTAAAAAATAACCCCAACAAACAACTATGGTATGTCCGCCCATATTATTATTTAAACATAATATTTTTGTCAACATGGAAGGGAGAGCAGAGGTATAGCAGCCCAGGCACAGAAACCAAGACAAAAGAAGTGGAACCCTGCGCAGTTAGAAAACATTGGTGGAACCATGCTTGGTTGAATTTTCGCAGGAGGGTGATTTTTGTCCAAACTCAGAATTGGGCAAATTTTATATCGTTTTTACACCTCTCTGCGACAGGAATTCGATGGTGGTGTCAGTTTCTGCAACAGAGCTCTCCAATTTTCAGGAATTTTTCAGCATGGAGGTATAATGCTCCATCTTTGTAACTGATGAATGTAACTTCTTTTGACGCCATTTTTAATGAATGAAGGCCTCCCCATTGATTGAGCAGGGCCCAATGACGTAGACCAGGAGGGACAAACTCCGTTATCAAGTTCTTGTCTTCTTATGATCTTCTTATTCTTTCTCTCGCATGTGCACATTTAAATTTTCTCTTTGGTTAAGCTACAAACTGTTAATGTAATTATTTAATGCATCTATAAAGAAAAGATAACCTGGATCAGCTGACAAGGTTCCAAATGGAAGACTATAAACTTGTCTCAATCCCCATGACTATTGGATGTAAGTTATGCGCAGATGATGAATTGCTTGATGTGGATCAAAATCTTTACAGATCTATGATAGGAAGTCTGCTTTACCTAACAACTTCTAGACCAGATATAATATTGGCAGTCGGCTTAGTAGCAAGATATAAATCAACATTTGCAGCATAGTGCAGTGATTTGTTTGGATAGTTTTGTACAATGATAAGTGGCTACCAAGATTTGATAGGTTATACCCATATCTTTTTTACATAATTCTTCTATTGATTCAAAGCACAAGGGGATCTAGTATGAAAATTGTGAAACGTGGCCCGCCGGCTCTTCAGGGTGGCAAGGTGGTGTAAGGCAGGTGATTGGAGTCACCTTCAGGTTGTGGCCTAAGAACACTTCAGAGTGGTGCTAGGGTAGGTTGTGGTCTTCACAGGGTGTTGTGGCGTCCTTTCAGTTGGGGATGATCAATTACACAGTGACGAAGGATTCTTCTGGAAGTAGCTGGTAAACATAGTGTTGGGGCACTCGTCAGGTTGTGGCCTGACTTACAAGGCATTGGGGCATCCTTCTAGTTGCAAAAGGTTATTAGGGTGTAGTAGCATCCTACAGGTTGTAGTCGGTATATTAGGAGGTTGGACCTTGATCCAGGTGGATGTTGGTGGCCACCCACCTATCCCATTTGGACCCCCACAACTATCTCTTTCAGCTTTTTCAATTTCCTAAATTGTAGCACAGTTTACTATTTTTAGCAGTTTTTCGGGTCCTAAACTTACGAAGCCGTTTTGAGGCCCTAAACGACGTTTTTTGGGAAATCTAGGCCCAAAGTGGTAGTACTCGGATAGATCTTTCTAACGAGCTATCATACGCGTCAAACGGAGATCGTATGCCAAAGTTACGACCCCGGGAAATTGATGTACCAATTTACCCAAATGGGGCCCACAATTTGGCGTTTCATCTTCTAGGGTTAGGTTTTGGGATGTGAAGGGTTTTCCATTATTTCTCAACAATAAATAGGCCTTCGAGCCTCATTGTAACACAGTTCAGAGGTATGTAGCCGCCACATCTCTTCTCAGAGATAAGCTACCATTGCCCTAGCTGGTTTATTCCCATTTCTTTTTGTAAGCATATTTCAGTATTTTATAGTAATGAAATGAAGTATTATTTCCGCTGCATATCTGTCTTTATGGTTATCTCTATGTTTTATTGTGTTCCTGTTTAAATTCTGGATCAGTGGTATTGGAGCGGTATGCTTTTTCTCTGTTTTTCTTTGCATGTCCCCAACGAGGTCGGGATATAAGGAGTTAGGGCTTGAACTGGTCGAACCTTTGCAAGACCAGCCTCGCAAATCCCGACGGCCTCCCATGGCGGATGAGAAGAAAGACGAGGGGGCAGGAGATCCTATCAAAATCTTGCTCGAAGAAGCGCTCAAGCGAAAAAGGAACGCGATGATGGATAGCTTTGTGCAAATCCTTCAACGACTACCCAGAGGCGACGCATCAGCTTCCAACAGCTACTCTGGAAATGCCACACCGTTTAAGGTACAAGTTAATTTTGAAATCCCCATCTTCGAGGGTCAAATAGACGCAGATGTCGTAGATAAATGGTTAAATCTGCTAGATGGGTATTTTTCTGTTCATGAATTTTCAAGTCAGGAAAAGATTGTTTTCGCTCTTCTCAAAGCAGCCCCCCACGTCAAGCACTGGTGGGAAACCTATTGCGAGCAGAAGGATGAAAGTACAGGCTCACTATTTTCAGCTGCACCCACTTGGAATGACTTCTGGGATGCCATCAAGGAGCAGTACTACCTTGTTGGAAGCTATGAGGACAAATACATCAAATGGACCACATTGCGGCAGGGACGAGACCAAGATGTGCCGGAGTTCACAAACATTTTTCATACCCTTCGCACACAGTTGGGTTTCAAAGATTCTGAGTTGCATCTGGTACTCAAATACTGTGGCTGCCTACACAGATACATCCAGAAAGAGATGGGGTTCTTTAACATATCCTCACTCGGCATAGCATACCGATACGCTGTCAAAATCGAGCAAAAGTTCAAACAGAAGAAGCGAGACTTTGGATCTGCAAATCTGAAGCCCCAAGGACAAAGCCAAGGCGGGGTGACCCAAGACAACCTGTCGAAGCCGCAAGAAAAGAACACCACGAAGCCGAAGAAGGACACAAGAAAGTGGTGTGAGTTCCATAAGAGTCCCACTCATAGCACAAGTGAGTGTCGGACCAAGCAGTCGCTGGTGGCCGAGTTGAAGGCTTCCGAATCAGATGCATGTTCTGACCCTGAGCCAGAATCTGACAAGGGGAATGGCAAATGGAAGCAGATCATTGATGCGGATCCCAACACCACTGTTGCCACTGCCAAGATCCAGAAGAATGAACCTGCAGATCCAGAAGAGGGGGAGCGTCCGTTCCACTCACAGATGTGGGTGAAGGGTTCGCCGATGCAATTCATTGTCGACAGTGGCAGCCAAAAGAACCTCATTTCAGCAGAGGTCGTGAAGCGGTTGGGCCTACCGACTACACCGCACCCACAACCGTACAGTATCGGGTGGCTTCACGAAGGACGAGATCTAAAAGTTCGCCAGCAGTGCCGCCTTCCCTACAGCATCAAACCCTTCACAGGCGAGGTATTGTGTGATGTTACACCTCTGGATGTTTGTGATGTATTATTAGGCCAACCATACTTGTGGAGGCGACATGTTGTGTATGAGTCCAGGCCTCGTGATGTCATTATTTCTTTAAATAATTCATTATACAGGATACCGGAGGTAGCCCCACCTACCGCCACATATTTGATCACCGCTAAGAAAGGCAGCAAGCTCATCTCCCAAACCAGGAAATTCATCTGTCTGGTTCACTCCCAAAGTAAGGGGAAGATTTTCATCACATCCATGACCCCCGTGAAGGGTTCCTCCATGCAACAGCAGCAGAAAAGGGATACAGTCATGACAAGACACAGGAACAACTTCTCCTCACCCACAGGGGTACCACACAAGTTTCAGGTGGGCGACAAAGTTTGGTTGCATCTGCAGAGAGAACGCCTTACCAGAACCCATCAGAAACTCAGACCACTCCGACATGGTCCTTACACCAGTACCAAGGCTACGGGTAACAATGCTTTGAAGCATAGCATTCCTCCATTCCTTCGCTTGCACCAAGTGATCAATGTGGACCGTCGTCGACCATGCTTCCCACCATTTCTGAACACATCAGAGATTGCAGAACAACTCACCAAGGACCAAGTTCAGCAGATGGAGGAACTCAACGCAATGGGGACCATTGCTTCCTAAGGGGGGAGGAATGATCCAGGTGGATGTTGGTGGCCACCCACCTATCCCATTTGGACCCCCACAACTGTCTCTTTCAGCTTTTTCAGTTTCCTAAATTGTAGCACAGTTTACTATTTTTAGCAGTTTTTCGGGTCCTGAACTTCCGGAGCCGTTTTGAGGCCCTAAACGACGTTTTTTGGGAAATCTGGGGCAACATGGTTCCATCAATTGATGTTGCCTTCCAAAGTGGTAGTACTCGAATAGATCTTTCTAACGAGCTATCATACGCGTCAAACGGAGATCGTATGCCAAAGTTACGACCCCGGGAAATTGATGTACCAATTTACCCAAATGGGGCCCACAATTTGGCGTTTCATCTTCTAGGGTTAGATTTTGGGATGTGAAGGGTTTTCCATTGTTTCTCAACAATAAATAGGCCTTCGAGCCTCATGGTAACACAGTTCAGAACAATTCAGAGGCATGTAGTCGCCACATCTCTTCTCAGAGATAAGCTACCATTGCCCTAGCTGGTTTATTCCCATTTCTTTTTGTAAGCATATTTCAGTATTTTACAGTAATGAAATGAAGTATTATTTCCACTGCATATCTGTCTTTATGGTTATCTCTGTGTTTTATTGCGTTCCTATTTAAAGTCCGGATCAAGCCTCCTTCAGTTGCAACTGAAAACTTAATGTAATTATTTTCTTTTAAAAGAGAGAAGACAAATACTAAGAAGCTTTCAATGGATTTTGTCTCGGAGGGGGTTTTCCACCTAAAAATATTTGTGTCCATTGTTTTATCTTTCTGCGTTTCTATATGGTGTTGTCTACTGTTGATTATTGTTTATGATTAACTGAAGAAGAACAATAATAATGATTGAAGATTAACTATTGCTCTGAAAAAAGATTAAAAAGTGATAATTGTTAAGAAATATTGATTCACCCCCCCTCTCAGTATTTCCAATAGGCTTAGGGTCAGTTATTAGAGAATTTTGTTGACTCCTCTAGGCCATAGGCTACCAGATACCTCCTAAATCGTGGAAGAGCCTATATAACTTGACCCTTCCAGGGTGGAAAGGAGGAGAGAGTTAGTAGAGTGCATTTTTTTTGCAGGAGAATTGTTATTAGGAGACCCTTCCCTATTTAGGTTATGGATTCATGAACTTCAAAAGAACACCTTGTTTCTAAGGTATATTGTACTTGTTGCATCTTTCATTTATATGGATTATTGAGTTGTTTCCTTCTATTGCATATTTTTGTATATGGGATTATAATGTGTATAATTCATATGTGATGATTAGATCTTATTGTGCTCACTGATTTTCCTTCCATTAGAGGAAAAGGATCATCTTTGTTTGTTTGTGATTATGTGTAGGTGATAGGTTCGAAGTGTTGGACTAGGATTTCTAAATGAGAAATGGGATCTATAGCTATTCAATCAAGTCTACAGTAGCATGTGATGGTAATCTGGTTCATGTTTCACTATTTGTTTCTATATACTGTAATAAAGGATTGTGTGCATGAAGATCTTAGGGAAATTTGGTTTAGTTGTATAGAAAATAATCCTTTTGCTCTAAATTCAAATTCATGGAGTTGAACTCTTAGCCACAAGAGAGAATTTTGATTTACATTATGACATGACTATTATGCTCACATATAGTTATATAAAGGGATAATTTCTACAATAAAAGGACACATGGAAATGAGAAATTATTATAATTTCCACTTTAGGTGAAGTTGGAGCATATATTCCCAATCTCTCTTGCTTCATATATGTTTGCTTTATGTGTTGTGGCTTTGAGTCCACCATTTACAGAAGGTAGGAGAAGAAGGATCCATTGTGAAAGGATTTGAAAATTATTCTTTATTCTTCTACATGATGATGTTTAAGGAAAGTTTGTCTCTTAGCAACCCAAGTCCTTAGTATGTTGCATTCATATTCATAATTGGTAGCATGCTTGATTCCTTAAGTAAATGATAATTATTTTTCCCGTCAAGATCAAATATGACACCCACCCTTCCCAATGTGCTCCTCACACCCTCAAGCCCCTCCATAAAGGTCACACTTTCCACTTGTAGCTATTTCATGTGTTTTTACTAATATTACTAATGAACATTATATGTGTATGAAGGTATCTTAGTGAAATTCTTGGTATGTGCACGAGAAAGTGACATGACATTTCAAATGAATAAACACAACATCTTTCAAATGTAGCAAAGGTATGAAATATATATATATATATATATATATATATATATATATATATATATCCTCAAGGGTTAGCTCAACTGGTCGAGTCCCCGTGTTAAGTGTCTCGCTGATTGGGAGATTACAGGGTCAATTCTCCTCGATGCCCTTGGGTTTAGGTCCTGCTAGTCTGGCTAGTAGGATTTGATTCCCTTCGAGGTTGATCTTCCTCGATTTTCCCACAAGAGAGATATATATAAGATCAATACTATTACTAAAATTAATTGTTTTCCAATATCTTTCTTAATTTCAAACATTTGCATATTGCATTCAACCTCAGCCAATGGCAGTATGAAAGTTTTCAAAATTTAATTAGCAATAGTTCATAAAATCATAACATTTCATTATTATGCCCTTGACCATTACTGAAAATGGACAAGGCATGATTTTCCCATGAGTATATTTTAAGTTGTGCTTAATTCATATAAATCAAGTGCATACCCAATCTTAAAATAGTTGTTGTATTTTACTACAAGGGTTTTAAAGGGTATTATGAACATTACAAAAAGGATGACGAAACATAAATATCAGGAGAACAGAGGAGCGGTTGCGAGACATGGAACAATCACCTGGCATAAGCACACACAGTGTCGCACCAGTGGAACAGTCACATCACAGAAGAAGAGATAGGGTCGTTGTGGAGCAGTTGCGAGAAACAGATGCACCTGTGGAACAGTTGCAAGACACAGCCGCAGCTGAGCAGCATAAGCAGAGATAGAAACGGTGGGCAGAAATTGCGTGGCATAAGCATTTCAGAGGAGCATATAAGTGATGAGAATAATATAAGTTCAAGTTGCCTAATTTTCCATATCGATTTTGAATTGGGGGAGGAGGATGCCTCTCAAATGCAGTGCGACCACATCTATCACACTATTTTCATTTCCATATGGTTGGAATCGCAAAATTCGTGTCCAATCTCCCACCGCCAAACCCACAGGCCCAGGCTGAGGCCGTGATCTAGAAACATAGCGGTATACCAAGGAACATAGTTAATTTTTATATTGCTTACATATAATATTATTACCTCCAAGGTCAAGCTTACTTTAACTACCACTTGTGTCCAAGGACGAAAAGCAAGCTGCTGCCAAAAATAGATCAAGAAATTTTATTATTTGTTTAAAATTTAACAAATTTTTATATTAAATTATGAAAGAATAAAAAAGAAATAAATTTTTATTAAAACTAAACCAATTGTATTATCCAAATTTATATTTATTTTATACTTATCTAATATAAAGCCAATTAAAAGAAAATATCTTGCCTTACTCTAAGATTACAAAATTAAATAACAATTTGACTTAAGAAAAATAAATTGGACATCAAAGTAATCAATGAAAAAATGATAATTTACAGAATTATACCACGATTATGGTAATGAAATAGGCTTGAAAGAGATGAAAAGAAACAACATCAAAGAGGGTGTGAAAAAATATTATGTATATAAATAAGTTAATTCATATTTAAGTTAATAATAATAAAATACAAGTGTAAAAGGGTTATGAACGAGACTTCTTAATAAATCAACTTAAATTCAACCTTAAAAAGGTTTTAAATAAAATCTCAGGTGAGAAGATCAACATAATTTAAACAATTTTTGGAGGTTGGGTTATGAATGAGACTTCTTAATAAATCAACTTAAATTCAAGTGTAAAAAGGTTTTAAATAAAATCTTAGGTGAGAAGATCAACATTGATATTATATTTTAATGAAGCTCGAGAATATGGAAAATCCAGGGTCTCTAGTTTAAAGAGTTTGTCATAGGGTTAATTGTAATGAGAGATCTTACACAAAGTAATTGACGACATAATTTGTGATCATTTTACATCTTAGTAGTGAAAGTGATGTCTCATGTCTTTAATAAAATATTTTTTAAATAAACGAAATATTTTATAAATAAAAATTATTATGAGTTATAATAGAAAAATTAAAATGAGTATATTATTTATGTTTAGTTAGTTATCTATATAATGTAATATAATTTTATGTAAAGAAATTATAAGTAAAAACAAATGTGTGAATAAGATGTTAAAACCTTATACTTTTCAAAAATATTTCAACACAAGATTTAGATAAATTATTTGAAGATGACACTAACTTATTTACTTCAATATCGACTTTTATATATACATATATTAATTAAAATAAAATATTTTAATAACATATATTAATAACAAAATAACAATTTTAATGTGTGCTGACAAAAAGTCACATGTTATGTAAAATATTTTAATGTACATTCTCTAAATAGAAAAGCGTTGTTGGCTATAATAATAATAATAAAAAAATGAATATGCTATGTATGTTTAGTTATATTTCCACGTGACATATTTTAATTTCATGTAATGTAATTAGAAGTAAAGAAAATGTGTGAGTAAGATGTTAAAACCTTATACTTTATAAAAATATTTATGTTAACTATTTGAAGATCTATATTAACTAATTTCTATCAATATCAACATCATATATATATATAAAGAATGTTAAAAGAAAATATTTTAATGATATATTTAATAAAATATTCACTGTTCCCGGATGCGGGTGTTTAAAAGCACTCGTACAGTGCAGTAAATTTTGGTTGGCAAGTGGCACAGACACCTAGTCACCCACGCTTCCACCCAGAAGATCACCGCCGACATTAATGGCATTTTAATGCAGTGTGCGGGCCGAGGAAACCTTAATCTAGTTCTTAAGATGGCATATTCGGACTGCCTTCCCCCTGCTCCACCTTCTCTAAAATGCAATTGTCTCCCTGTTGTTGCAGAGTCGATCTCGCGCACGTCAATAGGAAGACGATGCCAAATTCTTTGTTGCATTGAGATGGTAGATGATGCCCATTTCTCACAAAGTCTCCTTTGTTGCCTCCGAACTGATGTTTCGGCCTTGAATCTTGGTTCTGAACCACGGATAACCAGTCCTCCTGCTCCCACTGGTCATTCAATCCCTGGTACTGCTCCTACTTGTCCTCGTCTGCCCAATTTCGACCAAGTGAACATGCCTCATCTGCATCACAAGATGCGTTGCAGGAGGGGCAACAGCAGAGGAAGAGCAATTCGGCCCCCCTCCCTGTCCCTCTCTGACTCGACCCCTTTAGACTCTTCCTCCCCCTCGACAACAGCTCATTTCACAGGACATTATCCAGCTACCCGCTGCAGTCGGGGGTGAGATCAGTCGGCAGGTTCTCGGCGTGTTGAAGATGCTCCACCGCCTCCTGCTACCTCTGTCCCATCTCTGCAACCCAGTCACTCTACCCAATTCCAGTTCTGCTGCACGTTGGAGCGACCTTGCGTAATTGCAACCATTTCAATAGCTTTTAGAGAGGAGACTCAAAGCTCTGAATTCCCAGCTTGCAGCTTTCAGGAGAGGACTAACACCAGCAAAAGAAAAGCCCCTAGCAACAGCTCAGGGACACATAGAAGCCATGAAGAAGCTCCGGACCGCTCAGGCGCAGCTCAGGGATGCAATAAGTCAGGCCGCTTCAAGACTATGGAAGCAACGCCGAGAGATCAATAGGACAAAGAAGATGACATGGAGGCATACAGGTGTCTGATAGTGGAAGAACCTCCTCCTACTACTGACACCTAGCTGGCCAAAGTTGTTTTTCAGGTTTTGGGTTCTCGGCTCCCATCCTTAGGGGTATATTCTGTTGTTTCTTTTATGAAATTGTTGTTAATTTTGATGTTTGTTCGACAAACTATACTACTCTGGCATCACAGGTTGTTACCCCTACGTGGGTAGCAAACACTTCTAGTTTTGGACTGGTTTCCCCGGTGCAGGCAGTCTCTTTCAGTTATTGGTTGTTAAACATGGCATAATCTAAGGCTTGCTCTGCAGAGGCCAGTGCCTCCTTGTACCATTTTTGTTACATTAATAGAATTAGTCTTATTTAGAAAAAAAAATAAAAAATAAAAAAATTATTCATTGTAGATTATCGCTAAAGCCACTTTCAATCAGTATATGTGGATGGAGTTTTTAGATATTAATATTAAGAAGATTTATATTGAAATATGTTATTTTGCATTTATTAATTCTACAATTTGTAACTAAAAAAATCTAAATAAAATGGTTCGTATAATGGTTTAGAATATCATATCCAAATGATGAGAAATAAAGGTAGTATCCAATCTTCCTAAGATATTTTAATGATAGGAAATGAACTAATCAAGTTATTAAATTAGGTAGTAAGGAAACCCACATGAGGTATATACTCTTAGTTTTTAGTTCTTTTTCCAAGCAAAAGCTCTCATTTTCTCTCCAAAAATACACCTTTTTTGTATTTCAATTTCTTTTTTCTTTGCATGATCGAAAAAGTTGCAAATATGATCCTTAAACCAACTTCTTATTTTGGAGGAAAATTTCCCTAGAATGTATGAGTTGGTGGCTTAGATCTTGGAGTTTCTTTCATCAACTTCTTTTATCTCCCATTTTAATTATACACTAGGCTCAATATTGTTGACACCTAATCTTCGTGATTGGGGAATTTGTGTAAATAAATAAATTAGGAATGTGAACAGTCATCGGGAGATGAACTGAACAATCACTCCCAATTGTATATAACAATAGCCTACCTATGGAATAAAATACCAATCAGTTTTTTCTGCCCTTGGAGAGTTACTGCCTGGCCTGACATGGTATCAGAGCACAGGTCCCAGGTTCTAAAAATAGTCGTAACTCCCTCTGTCCTGAGCACTGCCACTGCCTCTGTCCTAAAATAGTTTGCCTCACCAGACATATCACTGCTTTGCCTCAATCCATGGCAGACATGGTATGCGTTGGTGCCTGTAACGTAATCCTATCGAAAAGACTACGCGAGAGGAAGGTCTGTTTCCTGCATTTCTGCGGCGTGAACTCGGCCTGAAGCTTGCGAGCCATTCCGTAAGCGTGAAATTGCTTGCATTTTCCACCGAAGAGGTCTCTGCTTGAAGACATTACTCCTCCCTACACTCAAATTATTTCATTGAAAGCAACAACCAGACGTTCCGGAGACGGATTTGCCAAAAAAAAAAAAAAGGAAGGCATGTTATCCAACGTTTCTCTGTTTTTTTCTGGCATTTAGATGGCAGCTCTAGTGCATAACTTCTCCAAAGGTATCCAGAAGAATTCCCTTCTCTGATACCCATTTCCCATACGGCCGTAGGGGGCATTATAATTTGGAATAAACCCTACAGTTCAAGAGCTCTTTGCCCTTTTAGCAGGTTGTGAACTGGCCTGTATAATTTACTGTATATTTGCAAACTTTGGACTGTATATTGTGCATAAAATGCTCCATTTTGGACTGAAGATTGTGCATAAACTTCTGGCCCACGAATGAAGCCTGAAATCTTCTTTTACCTCTGAACGACCGAAGCTGGGACTCCACTGCGTGGGAATGTGAAAAGATTGATGCGTTGTTTTTGCTGATGCGTTGAAACATGGCTATCGTGCGGTGTTCTTTTTATTTGAGATAGAGTGCTGAATTAATGCATGTTGTTGTGGCTATATTAAAGCAGTGATTTATATGTGCGCTAAAGCTGTGTGCTATATTGATATATATATATATATATATATATATATATATATATATATATATATATATATATATATATATATATATATATATATATATATATATATATATTGGTTAATATAACCACAGCACACACACACACACACACACACACACACACACATATATATATATATATTATGGTTTTCATTTGAATGAGTTATGAACTGAGTTTGTAGATATGGAATATAGTGGATACATTATCCTCGGAGGGATTTGAAGAAACAGTACATAAAAGTGTTTGAATTTTTTTTTGCCCTTTTGAGTACAATTTCACTGTATATCAGCAGCAGAAGTATTTTTTTACAGAATGCATTCAATCATCTCTATGGTAGGAATAGTTCTCACTGGCAAGGAGAACTATCCTGAATGGTCCCGGATGATAAAACACACCCTCATCTTCAATGAGTTGTGGAAAGGAGTGTGTGTCGGAGAAGAAGACAAAGGTCCAGTGCAGCCTACATTAGACAAAGAGCTCGTCATTTGGGAAAACAAGAATAGCAAAGCCTATGCATTAATCGCAGCATCTGTAAATGAAGAAGTAAGTCGCCATATTTCATCATATTCAACTGCCTTTGAAGCTTTACAAAAGCTGAAAGAACTTTATGACTCACATTCTGCACTTGAAGTTGTTCAGCTCATGATTAAATTCTTCACTCTTGAACTGAAAAATAATGATCCTCTTACTCTTGCATTTGAAGTAAAATCCATAATGCATGATATCAAATCCACTAAGTTTGAGCTGGATATCCCTCTTATTGCTTTTCTCAAGGCACTCTATCCTACTTACTCCAATTATCTTGAGTCTTTACAAGCAAATGGAAATCTTAAAGATATAACCTTTGAATCTCTTGTGAAAAAGTTTGCTGAAAGAGAGAAAGCCTTTGGAAAGAAGACAGTCCCTGAATCTTCTGAAGAGACTGTGTGCCTTGCTCATAAAGAAAAGCATCCTGCTCAAGACTCTACAAGAGGAAGAGGTGGACGAAGAGGAAGAGGAAGATATTTCAGAGGCAGGGGGGGCAGACATTCTCAAGGAGAAAAGGCAGATCTGCATTGCATTCGCTGCAAACGAAATGGATCACATGATGCTTCTACATGCAAGCTACCATGGGACAAAATTGAGCAGAAAAGAAACCAGCAGAAAGGTAAAAATGATGATACAGATAAAGGTAAAGGACCTGAATCCGCTCACTATATTGAGGCACAATGCAACATTGGAGTAAATGAAGATTTGTTTAATGCTTCACTTGCTTCTTCGAAAAATGATTGGTTGCTTGATTCAGGAGCAACCTGTCATATGACTCATAGGAAAGATTTTTTTGAAGATTTCACTGACAATGTTGATGGAGCAGTATACTTTGTAGATCAATCAAAAATCAAGCCATCAGGGCTTGGCACAATCAGGCTTAAACTGCCTGGTCTTCCAGACTTTCTTCTGGATCATGTTCTATATCTCCCACAGCTCAAGAGAAACTTGTTGTCCTTGGTCCACATCCGCCAGCAAGGTCACTCCATTCATATGTTTGATGGCAAGCTTGAGGTAAGAAAAGCATCTGACCACTCACTTGTCATGAGGGGAATAGAAGAAGAAAGGCTTCTCAAACTGCAAGGAACCTCTGCTCATGCACAACATTTCTCATATATTTCTCATCATGAAGAAGGTACACTTCCATCAAGTTTATTATGGCATGCTAGATTTGGACATTTAAACTATGACAGTCTCTGCTTATTGAAGAAAAATGGTGTTGCTGGTTTGCCTACAATTCCTAGGAAACATAAGCAATGTGATGCTTGCATTCTAGGAAAGCATAGCAAACAGTCTTTTCATGATTCACATTCAAGAGCACATAGGAAGCTTGAACTCATTCATTCAGATTTATGTGGTCCAATGCCTGCTCCTTCTGAAAATGGAAATAAATATATCATGACATTTATTGATGATTACACCAGAATGTGTTGGGTTTATTTATTGAAGAACAAATCTGATGCTTTTCAAACATTCAAGAATTTTCATAAATGGATTGAAAATGATGCACAATCTCATATTGGGTCTATTCACACTGATAATGGAAAAGAATATATATCAAATGAATTTGAACACTATCTTCGCCAACATGGGATTAAACATCAAACAATTGTACCTTATAATCCCCAACAGAATGGTGTAGCAGAAAGAATGAATAGAACAATTTTGAATATGGTACGATCCATGCTTTTCTTCAAAAATGTAAAGATAATTTTTTGGGCTGATGATGTTCTATGTGCTGCATATATAAAGAATAGATGTCCATCTAATGCTATAAGAAACAAGACTCCTTATGAATTGTGGTATGGACATGTTCCTTCGGTAAAACATCTCAGGATCTTTGGTTCCACCTGTTATGCTTTGATACCAAAGGTACATAGAAACAAACTTGGTGCTAGAAGTCGTAAGTGTATCTTCCTGGGGTATTCAAACACCTCTAAAGCATACCGCCTCTATGATGAAGTAAATAAAAAGTTTGTTGTATCTAGAGATGTCATTTTTCTTGAATCATCCAAATTTGACAATGTTGTTGAGCGGCAACTTGATCGCTTGGATAGATTCGCAAAAACGAAATCATTTCAAGAATTTGATAATCAGATTCCACATCTTGGAGGGGGGATTCCTATACTAGAACAACATGTGGAATCTTCTTCTGAAGAACAATCTCCCCTGCATGAAACTCCAACAACGGATGATGCTTTAAGTGATGTAATTGATAGAATTGGGAGACTCAATCTTGATTCAGTCCCAACTCAATCAACAGAGCAGCCTGGACCATCTCAGAAAGGTCCCCCAAAGTGGTTGACAAAGACACTTGAAAGTGTTCATCCTGATGAAATTGGAAAAACAGGAACCAGAAATTCAAACCGACAAAATGGAGGTGACGTAGATGACTCTAATTCACCTGTTGATATGGATGTTACTTATGATTGTGAATTGAACTTGTCTACAGATTTTGAACCAACTTCCTTCAAAGAAGCTGCTTCTCATGATGAATGGAAAGAAGCGATGAAAAAGGAGTATGATGCCCTCATAAAGAATGGCACTTGGAAGCTGGTTGATCCTCCATTTGGAACCAAACCAATTGGCTACAAGTGGGTCTACAAGAACAAGTACAAAGCTGATGGTTCACTTGACAAGCACAAAGCTAGGATTGTGGAAAAAGGCTTTGCACAGAAGGAAGGGGTGGATTATGAGGAAAATTTTGCCCCCACAGCAAAATGGGCCACCATCCGGACACTCTTTGCACTAGCTTCTCAGAACGGTTGGAAAGTCCATCAAATGGATGTAAAAACTACATTCCTGAATGGAGATCTAAAATAAAATGTTTTTATGTCCCAGCCTGAAGGATTTGCTGTGAAAGGACATGAACATAAAGTATGCAAACTTGTGAAGTCCTTGTATGGCCTCAAACAAGCACCGCGAGCCTGGTATGAAAAACTAACTGAGCATCTACTGAAACTCAACTTCAATCATTTTGATCTTGATGATGCAACTTTATTTGTCAAGAAATTTGGCAAAACAGTTGTGTATCTTGTGGTATATGTAGATGATCTTTTAATGATAGGGAATAATGAAAGCTACATTGCATCCATAAAGAAGTAATTAGGGAAAAGTTTTGAAATGACTGATTTGGGCTATGTTCATTACTATCTTGGCATTGAAGTAACCCAACATCCAAAATCCATATTTCTTTCTCAAAAGAAATACATTGGAGATTTGTTAAACAGATTTGGCATGACAGAGTGCAATCCTCTTTCTACTCCAATGGAACAAAACTTAAAGCTCACATCTATTGAAGGAAAGGAATTTGAGGATGCAACAAAGTATAGACAGCTTGTAGGAAGTCTCATCTACCTCACTACTACCAGACCAGACATTTCATTTACTGTTGGAATCCTCTCCAGGTTCATGCAAAAGCCTTGTGAAGGACATTGGTCTACTGCAAAAAGTGTTCTAAGGTACTTGAAGGGAACTCAAGACCTTGGAATCAAGTATACACAGGTGGACGACTTCAGCTTGATTGGATACTCTGATTCAGACTTCGATGGAGATAAAGAAACTGGGGTATCTACTTCAGGATATGCTATGAGTCTTGGATCAGGAGCTGTCTCCTGGAGATCATGCAAACAATCAGTTCCAGCAGATTCCACAATAGAAGCAGAATATGTGGCAGCAGCTGAAGCAACGAAAGAAATTGTGTGGCTCAGGAAAATTCTTGAAGATTTGCAGGTAAAACAAGTACAATCAACTCCACTCATGATTGATAACACCTCTGCAATAAAGTTGGCCAAGAACCCAAAGTTCCATGATCGAACAAAGTATATCAATACTAAATATCATCTGATTCGACATCATGTTGAGGCCAAAACAATCCATCTCTGTCATTGTTCCACAAATGAGCAAATTGCAGACATCTTCATCAAAGCACTTGGAAGGGAAAAGCTTGAACGATTCAGAATGATGCTTGGACTCACCAACATCCCTTCAGATTAAGGGGGGGAATGTTGACACCTAATCTTCGTGATTGGGGAATTTGTGTAAATAAATAAATTAGGAATGTGAACAGTCATCGGGAGATGAACTGAACAATCACTCCCAATTGTATATAACAATAGCCTACCTATGGAATAAAATACCAATCAGTTTTTCCTGCCCTTGGAGAGTTACTGCCTGGCCTGACAAATATGATGAAGGTTGATCATAACACGAGTACAAAAAATGACATTGGATTTCAGGCACCTCATCTTTCGCCTCCTGTGGTATCATACTCTCTTTAATTAATTCTTAACCAATACTAGTTCTTTTCTTAACTAATAAAAGTCAATATTTACAAGTATTAAAAATATTCAAATCACCATGGGAGGCCTACATCTTGGTGTGAAGTAAAACATGGTAATAAAATATTTTTGCATAAAAACATTTAAACATGATTAAATAAAATTGGTTCAAGAAAATCAAAATTAGGACATTCTAGTGGTAGCACTATAGATAATGTTATATCTAATATCCCCATTTACAACAAAATAGTAAATTTTAACATCCTTTATGACCATGAGCTTGACCTATATCATAAACCCTTAACCCCCACTCTAAATTATGCCATACAAAAAATCCCTATAAAAGAGAATTTTGATGATAAAAAGAGCTTAATATTCAATGTAAAGGAAGTTTATCTTTATTTCTTAATTAAATGTCTTATAAATTATGGAGAATATATAATTTTACAATATCTCTCTCTAATTCTTTT
This sequence comes from Pinus tabuliformis, assembly GCA_031772625.1. Taxonomy (NCBI): domain Eukaryota; kingdom Viridiplantae; phylum Streptophyta; class Pinopsida; order Pinales; family Pinaceae; genus Pinus; species Pinus tabuliformis. Next base: position 1,215,348,720 of record CM062807.1, on the reverse strand, counting down.
AACAAGTTCTCAAACAAGGTGTGGGATAAAAAGGATAATAAAATGACCAACCCTTGCCAACAAGTGTAATAATACTAAAAAATCCATTACAGATGCTTCTAATGAGTCCTTAAAATATGACAAGATAAATAACTAATAAGTACAAATCACTAACTAAGAGAAGAAAAAGGGTATATATAAATAGAAAGCAAGGTGAGATTTTACACCTTTATACGCTATATCCTAAAAAGTTTTGGAGGAAAATTCTAACTCTTAAAACATATAAAACAATAAGATTTATTTGAGAGACTAGAATTCCCACCTTAAAAATATTTATGAACCCCTAATGTTTCGAACAACATTCAAACCCTTTATAAATAGGAAGAAATGTTTCTTTAGAAGACATAAAATTCATGGTTAAGTGGCTAAAACATGGAACGTTAAGGATATCAAATGATACAAAGAAGAAATCCAAGGGCATATCCTCATACTTTAAATTCACAATATCTTCAATTTAATAGTGAAGTGGGGTTTATCTAAACTTTGGACCCAAAACCTCATTCTTTCTATTTTTCAAAGTGGTGATCAAAACAATCCTTCTAATTATAGGACCATTATAATTATCCCTCTTTCAGCCAATTTTTAGAGAATATTCTATAAAATAAGATCAAGGTATGAACAAAAATCCATGTAAAAAGAGTTAAAATCTAAGCTAAATCTAGAAGTTATCATTCAACTATGGACCATCATGTTTTGCTTATGATCATTGTGAAGCTACGTCAGTATAATAAAACCAACTTCGTGTGTTGCTTTGTTTTATTTAGAAAAACATTTCATATATTGCTCAAATTAAATTATGGAATAAACTAAAATAGATAAAAGTTCCTATTCAATTAAGAGTTGTTGTAATAAGGCTATGAAAATTTCATTTCTAAGTTTAAGAACATTGTAGGCTACTAGAAAGAAATTAATCGTAATATAGTAGTTAGGAAAGGTTATCCCATACCCCCAACCTTTTTTGGCATACACATTGACAAGTTAGAGGATCAATTGGAATAAGTATGAACGTTAGAAAGTTTCTACCTAGAATATCATCACCCTTATCCATGTTGATGATATTGGTATTATGATGAGGATTCCCTTTGATCTCAACAAACAACTGAATATTCTCAAGGATTTTTTTCCTCTAGTATGTCTATGATTGTTGAAACTTAAAAAAAAAGGGATATCATAATCCAATCCAAAAATATCACTTATGTTAATTTCATGCATCACAACAAATATTTGGAGAAAGTAACTTCATATAAATGGCATGGAATTATTCTTCACCACACGCTTAACTATAAATATAGTATTGATTAATGGATAAATACGGGGTAGAAAGCTTATTATGGGCTTGAAAATGGTTTTAATTTGTTGGACCTTTGGCTTTGAGATAAGAGTAAATGCTTCTTTGAGATTCTTAACTCATGTTATTTTATATGAGCGTAAAGTTTGGGGCTATAGTATCTCTAGAGAATTGTGGAGAAAGATAGAGGAAATCCCAAACTATTTTATAACTAATAATCATAAACTTAATGAAATACTGATTTTCCATCATGAAAGTGAGTCTATCATCTGCTGGGAATTTTTCATGACTAGGTACTTAATATACAAGAACAAGATAAATAACATGGAATAAAAGAGGCTTTGACCTAAGTTTTCGTCAAAATCACATATGTTGTCATAAAGAATTAATGGATCCATAATTTAGAATATCAAACTTGTGTTTCTATTTTAACTAACATATATCCAACATCGCTATAATAAGAACAAACTCTCATGACCTCCATAGTGAGGCAAGGTGTTAGAAAATTCCTAAAATGTTGTGGGTTAAAAGAATTTGTTATCATTGTGAACTAAGAGGGTTGAATATGAAAAAAAAATTCTCCTGCATACATCCCCACTAGATCTTATTTTCAAAATATTATAATTATCTATCTTTCAACCAATTTTTAGAGAATATTCTATAAAATAAGATCAAGGTATGAATAGAAATCCATAGAAAAAGAGTTAAAAGCTAAGCTAAATTTAGAATTTATCATTCAACTATGGACCATCTTGTTTTGCTTATGATCATTGTGAAGCTACGTGAGTATAATAAAACCAACTTCTTGTGTTTCTTTGTTTTCTTTAGAAAAACATTTCATTTATTGCCCAAATTAAATTATGGAATAGACTAAAATAGATAAAAGTTCTTATTCAATTAATAACTATTGTAATAAGGCCATGAAATTTTTATTTCTAAGTTTAGGAACATTGTAGGCTAGTGGAAAGAAATTAATCGTAATATAGTAGTTAGGAAAGGTTATCCCATATCCCCAACCTTTTTTGGCATACACATTGACAAGTTAGAGGATCATTTGGAATAAGTATGAATGCTAGTGTTGGACACCTAATCCTCAATGGGTTAGTGTGGAAGCTGAATAGACAAAAGGAGTCCAAGAGACCTTGGGATGTGGAACCCAACGGTCAAACTATGTACTATAAATGTATATCTCTTGTTAATAAAAATGTACTCTCATGTTTTATCCTTCAGATTCTCTTGCTGCCATGTGTGTGTTTAACATGGTATCAGAGCAGGTGTATTCATTCCCTGCATAATTACTTTGAGCCATTTGTTTTATGGCCTTTATGTGTAGATCATTTCTACCATCACTTATGAATATTTTCTTAGTAAAATTCTAGCTGCCACCTCTGTCTATCAAGTCTGCTACTTACATGCACCAAGCCATTTCATCTAATTATGTCTCTGCCATTCTGAATCTGCTCAGTCATAATAATCTACTCTTTGAGTGATAATATGGGTAACGCTTGGTATTCCCATCGAATACCTGCTCCTACAGTGCTGTCAGCGTTCCATTAGCGTTCCTTTGCCAACTACTCTACTCAATGTCTCTCTGACTTCTGTTGCTCAGACAACACCAAAATTCTCCTTGCCACCCTAACGTATCTGTCTGTTCTACCTGTTCTTGAACACTACCATTGAAGTCTGTTTGAATAATTTCTTGAACAGTGCTCTTCAAGGTACTATACGCATCATTCGACAAATAAGTTATGGTCGTTCCGGAATCGATGATAATTCCCCCACTGCCATCTGCATTGAGATCGAAAGAGCTTTGGGGCAGATCAAGCCGGGAGCTATGGACGTTGATTCCCTCGAAGTGAAGATAATAAAAAGTGGGTTGTGTATCACTGCGAACGAGCGGAGTGGATTTGATTCCCCACCCGTGTAAATCTGCAAAGTCTCCGACGAGCAGAGGGCTGGTTTTGGAATCCTCCGCCTTCATTATCGTGCCCGCAGCCGAATGCCAGGCGGGGCAGGGGAACGCTCCCCGTCTTCTTGGAGCGCGTCGTGACAGTTTCTAGAGTAAAGGTGTCGAACGCGAGAACGCCAGTGGTGAAAGAAGAATCACCATACTAGTAGGCATATTGACAGTCCGGACTGCAGTAAGATTCTAGAAGCGCTGCCTTTGTGTTTGCCTGATTCTCTCTGTGTCAAATCAATACCCATTTTTGCATTGAGCGCACTTCAAAGATGTAGCAACACCCTTTCAGGTTTACTCTTATTCCAGAAGAATCGAGAGGACGTAGTTATGAGTTTATCTTGGCCTGGATTGTATGGACGTTGGTATTAATGCTCCCTCGGCCCTCACAATCCACTGTCACAGTCCCATTGCACTACACAAAGCTTGGAATTCTTTCTGCAGACGTTTGACACACGTTGTTTCTGCCATTCAACAAGTGCAACGGGCCACACTCAGATTCTCTGGAAGCAACAATACCAACATGCCAACTCAAATGCCAACCTCCTCTCACTTCTCATGTTTCATGAAAGATCCATCGCAGGTTCAATTTGTTAGCGCTTGAATTTGGCCTTAGGCTGAAAAAGACAAAATCCAAGGCAACATCAAACCACTTAGCCTTGTAGCTAGCCCTACGGGGCAGGAGAGGGATCTCTCTGGGTATATCTCGGCAAAAGGTCTTCAAAGGGCGGAGATGACCAATAAAGAACACTGATTTTAGGCTAGTAAACTGATTGAGAATGCTTGATTTCAGATTTTTAGGGTTTTGGTGGAAAACAAGGGGAGAGCAATTTTGGGTGCGGGGATGGGACACAACTTTTGCAGAGGTCTTTTTGGGGCAAGGTAGGAGATTGTCTTGATGCCTTTGATTTAAGTGAATGGATAGGAATGACCGGTGAGGAGCTAAAGAGAGCAAGAAACTTTCGAGAGTTCTCTTTAGACAGAGGAAAACATAGATATTAAGCAAACTTAAAGGCAGAGCATTTAAATTATGAATTCTACCTTAACACTTCATTTACTTAATGTGCAGAAAAGAGAAGTGGGAAAATGATACACATAACACACTTACAAGTACATGAGAGAAGCACACCATCAACACAAATAACCACAGGAATCCCAAATAGTGCTGCAAAACCCTGGTCTTTCATTTGCCAAAATTGCATAGATACAAAGTGTAATACAATAGAAGCTTATCCCTCAAGAGTCCAACCATGAAAATGACTAAGAAAGTACATAATATAGGCAAGCTAACACCTTTCCTTACCTCTAGGGTTCGAGCTCATCATCCTAGGAGCTGTTTCAACCAATTCTAAACTGAGCACTACAATCTAGGCAATCAAAACAACTTGCCTCTATAAGCTAGGAAACCAATTCATTCATTAAATTTTTGACTTTTTATGAATGAATCTTCTAGAAGAGATAAATAAGTGCCATGACATCATAAAATTACATCAATTACATCAAGGAGGATGAAAAATCACTCCAAAAAGTCAAAACTAGTCAAATCTCCGTTTTGCTGAGCTGTAGGTGAAAATCTGGCAAACTTCCCTGATGCGTAGCGCCCCAATCCTCAACGCGTAGCGCGCCTTTGAGCCAACTTTTGAGGCACTTCCCGGAATCCAAATGAGGCAAAAGTAGGCTTTTTGGAAAGTTCTGGATGTCTACTTTCCAGCCCAAGTGGAATTTCTCAATTTGGTGGTCATTTGCCCCTCCAAAATTGCAATCTCCCAAGATTGCTCCCTGTGTGTCCAAAAAGTGGCAGAAAGTCATTTTTTGCATGTTTTTTGACCTTCTAAGGTATCAAAACCTGATGAAATGTCTTGGTAATTGCTGAGCAAGTGTAATTTGTCATGACAAATACAAAAATGCTGAGTTTTTAAGGAATGGACTTGCCCATTTTCAGGGTAGCGCGCGGCGCGCTACGCATTGAGAGCAAAAACCTGTGTGTGGCACAAAAAAGTCAAAATTGACCAAAATTGCTCAAAATTTCCTTAAATTTGAGCTGGAAGTGCATCATTGAGCACCATGCTCCTCCAAGGAAGCCTCAGCCAAAATATGAAGGGGATCGGGCCTTTTCCTCCGTTTTAGTGCCTTGGCCAACCGTCCTTTGAGCACCTTCATTCTTGCTTTACACACATGCATTCGAGCCCAATAGTGATTCTTCATGTGTCGGAGAATGTCTTTTTCCGCGTTTGCCTTGACCAGCAATTTTTCCAAATGAGTATTGACCCGGATGAGCATAGCCTCTCGCTCAATGGGTGTCAAATCATCGGGTCTCTTGCGAGCCAAGTTGCGGTCTTCATGGATCCTCCGCAACTCATCAAGAGAGTGTTCATCCTCTAATTGCTTGTTGCGCTGCTCTAAATAAGTAATTGTCCAATTTGCCATCTCCAACTTTTGCTACAACAAGTCATTTTCAGCCCTTAATTGCTGGATGATCTCCTTTGACTCTAGGCTAGGAGAAATGATATCAAGGTCAACAACATCTATGCCTGGAACACCTAATGGCCCCTCATCAATCTTGGGTTGGTTGCCTCTCTCTGGTACCTGTGCTGCTGTCGAAAGCGAGGCCCCTTCCACCTGATGTGGAGATAACACTCGTTGTGCTGATGAAGAATGCGAGACCCTTTCCACCTGATGTGGAGATAATACTCGCCGTGCAGATGCAAATAAGACCCTGTGGCCTCTTTGATATGTAACATAAGGAGGAGTGCTGACATGCTCGGGCTCTGGAATATCAAACTGATGTGAAGGCCCTCCCTCATCACGGACAACCTCAGGAGGTGGTTGTGGCACTGTGAACAAGTCACGAGAAATGAAATCCTCCCATGGAATACCCTGTTGTGCCAACTGATGCATGACCACAATCTTGATCAGTGCATAATGATAAATGCTCTTGTGTTGCTGTGCTGGGCTCTTTCTTTGCACCAAGGGCACCATCCTCTCTATATTTCGGCACATGAAAAATGGAATGTTCATCATTCGTACCCGTGTGAAATGCATCAACAAATGGATATGGTACGAATACAAACGTGAAAATCTGCCCTCACAAGTGAAATAGCGAATGATGATCCTCATCAAAGGTGCATACTCGTCTCTTAAGAATCTGAAGGGAAAAACACCAGTTAGGTACCTCATATATGCAGGTTTGATATATGGATCATAATGAAATCTGTCCAACTGCTGGCGCTTGTTCCATTCTTCTCCAATATTGGGTATCCCTGTTGCTTGAGCAACAATCTCAAGTGACAATGTGAAGTCCACTCCTGCAAGATTCACATGCCCATTGTGCAAATGTAGGACAAACAAGTGGTCCAATTCCTTGTGGTGTTGAATTTGGGAGATTCTCTCACAATATTCATAGCATGATAGATATCGGAAACATGACACTGCAAGCGGACAAGCTTGTAGATAAGCCAAAGAGGTGGGTTCCTCCCTGACATGCTGACCACCCTTACCACCCCTGTGATGCCTCCTTGGCACCTCTACCTCTGGTGTTGATTCACGGTCATCTCATAATCTGTTTCGGTTTCTGACATGGTTTTGGAGGCAAGTGACTGAAAAATAATGTTGATTGTGCACCCAATGAACTACTGTTTTGACTTGTTTAAATGTTGTTACCAAGGGGAAAAACACACATGGGAAATGTTAGGGAAAACGGAAAATTGAGGGGATTAGGGAAAACAAATGTGAAAGGAAATTTTAGGAAAGGAACATGGAACATATACAATCATAATTTGTAGGATTTTAATGGGAAGTGGGGTTTAGGAAATTTACATAGGATTTTAGGAATTAGTAGGGTTTAGGGATTTTAATGATTTTTAGTAGGGAAATTATATGATTTGCATGGAAAATGTCAAGGAAAATGGTGAGGAAAATATGGGGAAAGAGGAATGGGAAAATGGGTAACCTTGGGCAGCAAATTTCAATGAAACCCTAGCACATTTGCATTTTTAATATTTGATACAGCAAGGTAGGGTTTTACTCCATATTAGCATGGCATTTTTGCATTTTCATTGCTCATTCATCTTAGCCAAACCAAAACCACCATGGATTAGAGGCCTACCTGAAAATATTTGGAGAGAGAAGCAGCTTTGATGGCTTGCTGGCGATTTCCTGAGCGAGAAACCCAACGCGTAGCGCACCTCCAAGGCGTAGCGCCTGAGCTAATTAACACTGGAAAATGCGAACTGATGCGTAGCGCGCCCCCAACATGTAGCGCGCCTCCTCTGATGTGTAGCACGCTGCTGCAACTACTCAATTCGCCCAATGAACTTTGAAATCGACTTGACAAGTATTCTCTTGAAGTGTTGAGAGGCAAATGAGTTACTAATGAGGAGTGGTATGCTTTTATAGGCTTCCTTTTAATTTTTACTTGCCCAAAACCCACTTTGTAATGTTTTGAATGTTGACACTTTTTGCTTTAATTGGCTCTGACCTTTAATTTCATTTCTTTGAAAAATTGGTTGAAATGATGATTTCTTCTGAAAATTTTTGCAGGGATAGCTTCTGGGATGCTTTGGCAAAGGAGACCAAGGATGCACTTCGACATTTTAAGAATTTGAAATTTTGAGAATTTTTACAAAAATGAGATAATGACCTTGTTTTCAAAAACAGAGTTTTTGAGAACAAGGCAAAAAATTAAGCTGTATAATGATAAGAAAAATGTCAAGGAAAATGGTGAGGAAAATATGGGGAAAGAGGAATGGGAAAATGAGAAACCTTGGGCAGCAAATTTCAATGAAACCCTAGCACATTTGCATTTTTAATATTTGATACAGCAAGGTAGGGTTTTACTCCATATTAGCATGGCATTTTTGCATTTTCATTGCTCTTCATCTTAGCCAAACCAAAACCACCATGGATTAGAGGCCTACCTGAAAAGATTTGGATAGAGAAGCAGCTTTGATGGCTTGCTGGCAATTTCCTGAGAAAGAAACCCAACGCGTAGCGCGCCCAGCCTGATGCGTAGCGCGCCTCCAACTCATAGCGCCTGAGCTAATTAACACTGGAAAATGCGCACTGATGCGTAGCACGCCTCCTCTGATGCGTAGCGCGCTGCTGCAACAACTCAATTCGCCCAATGAACTTTGAAATCGACTTGACAAGTATTCTCTTGAAGTGTTGAGAGGCAAATGAGTTACTAATGAGGAGTGGTATGCTTTTATAGGCTTCCTTTTAATTTTTACTTGCCCAAAACCCACTTTGTAATGTTTTGAATGTTGACACTTTTTGCTTTAATTGGACCTGACCTTTAATTTCATTTCTTTGAAAAATTTATTAAATGATGATTTCTTCTGAAAATTTTTGCAGGGATAGCTTCTGGGATGCTTTGGCAAAGGAGACCAAGGCTGCACTTCAACATTTGAAGAATTTGAAATTTTGAGAATTTTTACAAAAATGAGATAATGACCTTGTTTTCAAAAACAGAGTTTTTGAGAACAAGGCAAAAAATTAAGCTGTACAATGATAAGAAATGTTTAATGAAGGACATCCCTCTAGCCTGCTGGTCCTTGATGACCTCTCAAGACAAAATTAGACTCCCTAGACCTAAGACCTTAAAACTTAAAGCAAAATGAATGACCCTTTGAGGACTTTATTTATTTGAACAAACCTGAACCAGCAGTGCCAAACAAGAGGGGAATAACCACATAAACTCCTTCCATCGAGATTATGGCATGCCTAACGGAATGCAACATGATCACACTGATGAGACACCTAACTATGAAATGCAAAGAGCTTTTGATCTCTGGTGGAGGGCTACTAGACCGACTCTAACATTGGCTCCAATGGGGATGGTAGCTCCTTGGAGGTGCCAAGAACCGCAGACCTCTGGGAGAGCAGACCAGTGCTTTCAACCATTGGGCGATGGAGTCATTATTTACATATTTGACCTAAGCTTGGACAACTTTATTGACTGGACATCTGACTACAAATTGGACACAACTTTGACCCAAACTAACTCAACTTTAGACAGAAAATGGACTGATAAAAACACATGACAAACCTCACACCAACTAATCTTCATCTTCAGAATTATAGCCTTCACCACGGGCCCCAGACTGAGGATGAAAGATCAGCACACACATGCGATAAAACAGAAGTAAAATGGTATATACAATGATGGTGAGAAGAACAAAAATGCTCAGACATGGTACCTCTTCAGCAGTCGACCATTGATCGACCCTCTGGGATAATCATCTCCGTTCATTTCCTTGAGAAGAAAAGCATTTTTGCCACGATATGCTGCGATCTTATAGGGACCCTTCCATAAATTATCAAATTTGCCTTGCTTCCCTTTGTCTTCATTCTGAGCATCCCACTTCAAAACCACATCATCTATTTGAAAGTCATCTGATTTTGCTTTCCTATCATAAATCTTTTTTATGCGCTTTTGCAACTTGAGAGTATTGTGAAGAACCTCCTCCCGTGTCTGCTGTAAATGAATCATTTGATTAATCCGCCTCTGCATGGGATCTTCTTCACTATCAATTTCTTGAAGCAATTTGACCATCGGAATAGCAAGCGAAGTAGGAAACACTACATCTACCCCGTAGACCAGCTCAAAAGGAGACATGCCAATTGACTTTTTATGACTTACCCTATCAGCCCATAGTGCATTCACTAAATTTTTATGCCAGCTCTTCTTATTGATTTCCAGCAACTTTTTAATGATATTTACCAAGGACTTATTTGAAGATTCTGCTAGCCCATTTCCTTGCGGATGGTAGGCAGTAGAATGCCCCAAGCTGATATTATACTTGTAGCAAAAATCAACCATTCTCTTTGATTTAAATGCTGCTGCATTATCTGTAATTAACTTACTTGGACAGCCAAAACGTGACAATATATTATTTTCAAGAAACGACATAATTACCGCATCTGTGGCCTGCCGAGTGGGAATGGCTTCAATCCATTTTGTGAAGTAATCTGTGGCTGTCAATATCCATCTATGCTGTCCTGACGATGCTGGATGAATATCACCGATAAAATCCAAGCCCCACTGCTGAAATGGTGCGCTGACTTCAATTGGTTTGAGAGGCAATGGCTGCAATTTCTGTTTTCCTTGAAATATTTGGCACTCATGACAACTCTTAACAGCTTTATATACATCTGAAAACAATGAAGGCCAATAAAAACCTGCTCTTAGGATCTTATTTGCTGTAGTCTTCCAAAACAAATGACCCCCACAATCACCTTTATGAAAATCTTCCACCACTGTTTTGGCTTCCTCCTCAACCAAACAATTCAACAATATTCCACCGGGGTCTTTCCAATATAGTGCAGATTTAAGAATGCAAAACTTGGCTGCTTTCAACTTCAATGCCCTACTTTTATTTCGAGGCATCCTGAGAGGTGAAGACAAATTTTGAAGTACATATACAATATCAGCATACCAAGGAGAAGAAATAAAGATGTCAGATACCTGTTGTGCTGAATTCTCCTCATCTTCATCGGACATGGCAGCTATCAAATTGATGTCTAGGACATGTAGATTTGTTTCAGCCATCAACTTGGCAAGACCTTGCCCTTTGATCAGCTTAGTGGGTTTAATTTCCACATCATACTCTAATAATGCAGCAATCCACTTACCCCGCCTTCCTTCCGGTTCTGTCTGTACCAACACATCCTTTACTGCCGCGTTAGGAACATAAGCTATAATGTGGGAATGCAATACATACATACGGAAATCCTTCAAGGCCTTCACAAGTGAAAGTTCTTGTTTTTCAATGATATTATACTTTAATGCTCCATTTCTAATAATACGGCTGAAAAAAGCAATAGGCTTCTCAACTCCGTCTCTCTTTTGCATTAGTACAGCTGCCAATGTGTGCTCAGAAGCAAATGAAAACAAAATAAAATCTTGTGTGTAATCCGGACTTATTAGAGTATGGGCTGAAGATAAAACCAACTTTACCAAATTGAAATATTTTACCGCCTCTTCTGTCCACTTTAGCTGGCTGTCCTTTTTCAGCATGTTTGTGATTTCTCTAAGATGCTCGGCAAGATTCGGAATGAAGCGACGCAGAAAATTCAGCTTACCATTAAAGGATTGTATTTCTTTTTTGTTCCGGGGCTGCTCAAGTTGCTGAATAGCTTCAACACGTGCAGGATCTATACGAATGCCATCTTTGGAAATGATGTGACCCAAGAGCTTGCCTTCACTCATGGAGAAAAGACTTTTCTTTGGATTCAGCGAAATACCATATTTTCTGCACTTTTGAAAAACAATTTGCAAGTGATATAAATGTTCTTCATCGGATTTTGAAAATACAGTCAAATCATCAAGGTAAACAACTAAAAAGACATCTTTCTCATTGGCAAAATCCATGTCCACCGCACGCTGAAAAGTGGCACCTGCATTTTTCAAGCCAAATGGCATTTTTGCATAATGAAATGTACTCCATGGAGTAGTGAATGCAGTTTTATCATGATCATCCTCATGCACCAAAATCTGATTGTACCTGGAATAGCCATCGAGTAGCGACATCCTTGATGCTCCAACTACTTGCTGCAATATGTGATCCATTTTGGGCAACGGATAATTGTCCTTTAAAGATACCTTATTCAAATTTCTGAAGTCAATGCATAAACGGATCTCACCAGTCTTCTTTCTTACGGGCACCAAATTTGATATCCAATCAGAAAATCGGATAGGTATTATGATTTCGGACTTGTACAACCTATTCACTTTTTTTTCTATCAATGGCAGCAATTTAGGATTGATTCTCCTCAACTTTTGGCGGAAAGGCTTTTGATTTGGCTTTATAGGAATAGTATGTTGAATGATATTAGTATCATATGTTTTCAGATCTGAATAGTCCCATGCAAAGACATTAGAAAAAAAAGACAACAATCTGACATACTCCTTCTTTACCTTTGGTGACAATGACTTAGATAACTTTACCATCTTAGGATTCTCAGCTGCTCCAATGTTTACCTCCTCAACACCTTCTTCGGTAGGTCTCAATGTCGGCTTGCGGGCCACATCATCTTGATCAAACAGCTCTACGAAAGGAATCAATCCTTTAGGAATAAAATTATCCTTAAGTTGCAGCACATCCATTTGATTCACTTCATCAGGTTCTGTATCTATGGAGATGTCTTTAAACCCACCTTCAACTTGCAGAAAATCTTTAATTTCTTCATCATCCTGGAAGACTTGCCAACATCTTTGATTATCCGGAACTGTAGGACGGTGCTTCACATACATCTCAAACTTGTTGCTGGAATTCATGGGAATTTTTAAGTTACTTGTTGCCTTAGCCAATGCATCAGCAACACCATTTTGTATGCGGGGCACACATGTCAAAGTATGTTCAGAAAACAGTGTCAAAATATCTAGGACAGCATTCCGATATGCTCTCATACGAGGATGCTTGGCTTGAAATTCACCTTTAACTTGCTTTATCACCAACTCGAAGTCGCCATAGACTGCAATCTTCTTTGCTTTCAGCTTTCGAAGAATTTTAAGGCCAGCAATGAGAGCCTCATACTCCGCCTCATTATTTGAACAATCGAATGCTAGTTTATAAGAACATACTCTCACCTTGCTTGGAACTTTGTCTTGGGTAGAAAAGGGACTTCGAATCCACACACCAATACCAGCACCATCGCTGCCCACAGCACCATCGAAATCCATGGTCCAAAGACCATCTTCATCTTCCTCCAAGTGCTGAAAATGTGTTGCCTCTGTTTTTTCCGCTTGCTGCCCATTAGCTTCAGCTTTTCGCTCCATGGCAGCTGGCGTTTCTTCTCTTTCCTTTTGCAAAACTTCTCGAAAATTTTCGGTAATCTCTGGTATATCTTCTGCTTGAACTAACTGACTATCTACCTCATTAAAATTATCAACAAACAAAACAAACGATTCCAAATCTGTATGTACATAATTTACAGGATGATTTATTGGCTTTTCTTTGCTAGTTATCATGTATTTCATCTTTTGCTCCCGATATAACTTTCTCATTTGACCGAAGACTGGAATTGTAGCATAGGAAAAATCTAGCTGAAGTGTACCTTTCAACTTAGCTCCCCAAGATCTTGAAAGCAACATACCAAACCGCGGAGGAATATCCGCCACAACCACATCCATCAAAACATTTTTAGCTGGAATTTGATCTAGGCTTACCACCAAGTCCTTGATCAATCCGATGCACTTTACCCGGCTGGAATCAAATGAATACAAATCATGATATTTTCTTGTGATGTCCAATCCCAGCCTTTCCATGATTGCTTTCGGCATCAAATTGTGCGAAGCACCCGAGTCAAACATAGCATTATGTAAAATATACTCATGCAACCTCAAACTAATATAGAAGGGAGGAACATCATTTTCAGGAGACTCACCATTCAAAGCAGGCCCAAAAATTAATTCCGGTTGATCATCTTCTACATTTACCGTGTCAAGCATTGGATCAAAATTCAGCATTTTGGAGATTTGGCCTCGGTAACTGCTGTTCTTCATGATTTCCGTCAAAGGAATGGACACTTTCAGCTTTGAAATTTCATTCTCCAAACTAAATGCTGAAACTTTTTCACCTTCTTTGGCCGGAACTTCTCTTCTTTCGACTTTATCCTTCATTATGCTTGGTGGCTGATTTACCTTATCCGCTGAAGATGATTGACTTACTGAGGGATCAATTATGTCTTTTCCTTTTGGCTGTGGGGAAGCTGAATCATTTTTTGCTGAAGTGTCTTTCTTTCTCTGAATGGGATTTATGGGAACAACTCGGTTTCTTAATTGTCTCTGCTGAGCAGACAAAGCATTGAGATATCCTCTTTGGTATTCCTCCGATTCTTCCTCAAGTGCTGCCTCATTTGATAAGATATAATTCTCATCCTGATGTATGATGGAATTTCTTACAAATTCTTCTTCTTCTGTAATATAGGTAGGCAGATCATCAGGAGTGAAAAAGTGATTTTCCTCTCCTATAGTATCACCTTCATCCTCGGATTCTTGGCTAACAAAATTTTGCTGAAGCGGAGGTTTTACTTGTTGTTGAAATGCTGTTTCTTGTGCCCTAGTTTCACGCTGCTTGATTCTGTATTGTGGACCTCGGAAATTAGGATTACGGATTTGCGGTTCCGGCTTGCTGAGATGAGTATTTTCAAGCAACGTAGCTACCTTGCGAAGGAGTCGATCTGATGTAGAAGCTTCTTCTTTGATTGTCACTCGCTTTTCGGCTTTCATCCTCGCTCTCTTATCATTCAAATTCGCTTCAACACTAACAGCGATTTTCTGAATAAGCCATCTAGGGATCAAATCCATCCGGGAATTTGAGAAGTGCTGATTTTCTAGATGGCCTTAAATCATCTGGAATAGCATTGTAAACTGCGTTAAATCTGATAATGTAATCTTGGACCGACTCACCATGATTACGTTTGAGATTGTTGTACTCAGCATTGATCTGAAGTGGATCCTTTTTTATTTCCCATCGATCTAGAAACTGATTTTGAAGTTATTCCAATGTGGGTATGCTTCTACCTGTCAAACCTCTGAACCATTTTCCTACTTCTCCATCAAATGTTTGTACAAACAAACGCATAGTTACATCCTCTTCGTCTATCTCATATAGATCAAAGAAAGTTGTCATTTTGTCTATATGCTGTTGAGCAGAAACACCCTGAGGAGTGCCATCAAACATGGAAATTTTACTCTGATAATCAGCTGCCATATCATGCAGATTTTGAGGAAGAGCAAGTGGAGCAAACCGAGCATCCATTGCTTTAGGTAGATTGGGTCTAGGAGTAGCAGGTGGAGTAGGTGTAGATGTAGTATGAGGGGTATAGGGAGGTGTAGGCAGAGGAGAAGCGGTATGTGACGAGGAAGGAGAATTAACTGTTGATTTAGGATGTGTGACTATAGGGGATATAGAAATAAAAGGAGGATTGATCTATTCGTGCGGAACTGAAGCCGTGATAGTAGATCCAATATTGCTAGATATAGTTTCTAGGAAATCAGCAAGATTAGTGACTTGGATATCTGTCTGAAGATTTCTTAGGATGAAATTTTCAACCAATTTATTATGTCTCTCGATTTCAAGAGTAGCAGCAAAATCAGGGTTGGGAACTAGAGAACCAAGTGCACTTTCAGATTTGGTTTTGAACAAGGAAAACTCAAAACTCTCGTCAAAATCAATGTCTTCAAGATACTCAAAAACAGCTGGACATGAATGAGATTTGAATATGTGATTAGAATCTGAAGCCAGTTTGGATATCGAGGAACAAATAACCAATCAGCCTGTGAAAACTCTTAACTAATCATCCAAAAGTTCAGAGTTTACAAATGAACTGGGGTAAAATGCAATCGAAGTGGCCGTATTCACAAGCTCACGGAGATTGACTGAAGCAGCGTTTATCTACTTCCGCTTATGCAAAGCAAAAGCGTTTCGAAGGCTACCTGGCATAACTTCAGGCTCCGTCTAAGACTTATGAAATAAACACATCAATCCACAGACAAGTTTGTTCTCCCCAGTATGGTCGCCAATATGTTATCGCTTGAATTTGGCCTCAGGCTGAAAAAGACAAAATCCAAGGCAACGTCAAACCACTTAGCCTCGTAGCTAGCCCTATGGGGCAGGAGAGGGCTCTCTCCGGGTCTATCTCTGCAAAAGGTCTTCAAAGGGCAGAGATGACCAATAAAGAACACTGATTTTAGGCTAGTAAATTGATTGAGAAGGCTTGATTTCAGATTTTTAGGGTTTTGGTGGAAAACAGGGGGAGAGCAATTTTGGGTGCGGGGATGGGACACAGCTTTTGCAGAGGTCTTTTTGGGGCAAGGTAGGAGATTGTCTTGATGCCTTTGATTTAAGTTAATGGATAGGAATGACCGGTGAGGAGCTAAAGAGAGCAAGAAACTTTCGAGAGTTCTCTTTAGACAGAGGAAAACATAGATATTAAGAAAACTTAAAGGCAAAGCATTTAAATTATGAATTCTACCTTAACACTTCATTTACTTAATGTGCAGAAAAGAGAAGTGGGAAAATGATACACATAACACACTTACAAGTACATGAGAGAAGCACACCATCAACACAAATAACCACAGGAATCCCAAATAGTGCTGCGAAACCCTGGTCTTTCCTTTGCCAAAATTGCATAGATACAAAGTGTAATACAATAGAAGCTTATCCCTCAAGAGTCCAACCATGAAAATGACTAAGAAAGTACATAATATAGGCAATCTAACACCTTTCCTTGCCTCTAGGGTTTGAGCTCATCATCCTAGGAGCTGTTTCAACCAATTCTAAACTGAGCACTACAATCTAGGCAATCAAAACAACTTGCCTCTATAAGCTAGGAAACCAATTCATTCATTAAATTTTTGACTTTTTATGAATGAATCTTCTAGAAGAGATAAATAAGTGCCATGACATCATAAAATTACATCAATTACATCAAGGAGGATGAAAAATCACTCCAAAAAGTCAAAACTAGTCAAATCTGCGTTTTGCTGAGCTGTAGGTGAAAATCTGGCAAACTTCCCTGATGCGTAGCGCCCCAATCCTCAACGCATAGCGCACATTTGAGCCAACTTTTGAGGCACTTCCCAGCATCCAAATGAGGCAAAAGTAGGCTTTTTGGAAAGTTCTGGATGTCTACTTTCCAGCCCAAGTGGAATTTCTCAATTTGGTGGTCATTTTCCCCTCCAAAATTGCAATCTCCCAAGACTGCTCCTTCTGTGTCCAAAAAGTGGCAGAAAGTCATTTTTTGCATGTTTTTTGACCTTCTGAGGGATCAAAACCTGATGAAATGTCTTGGTAATTGCTGAGAAAGTGTAATTTGTCATGAAAAATCCAAAAATGCTGAGTTTTTGAGGAATGGACTTGCCCATCTTCAGGGTAGCGCGCGGCGCGCTACGCGTTGAGAGCAAAAACCTGTGTGTGGCACAAAAAAGTCAAAATTGACCAAAATTGCTCAAAATTTTTCTGAAATTTGAGCTGGAAGTGCATAATTGAGCACCATGCTCCTCCAAGGAAGCCTCAGCCAAAATATGAAGGGGATCGGGCCTTTTCCTCCGTTTTAGTGCCTTGGCCAACCGTCCTTTGAGCACCTTCGTTCTTGCTTTACACACATGCATTCAAGCCCAATAGTGATTCTTCATGTGTCGGAGCATGTCTTTTTCCGTGTTTGCCTTGGCCAACAATTTTTCCAAATGAGTATTGACCCGGATGAGCATAGCCTCTCGCTCAATGGGTGTCAAATCACCGGGTCTCTTGCGAGCCAAGTTGCGGTCTTCATGGATCCTCCGCAACTCATCAAGAGAGTGTTCATCCTCTAATTGCTTGTTGCGCTGCTCTAAATAAGTAATTGTCCAATTTTCCATCTCCAACTTTTGCTGCAACAAGTCATTTTCAGCCCTTAATTGCTGGATGATCTCCTTTGACTCTAGGCTAGGAGAAATGATATCAAGGTCAACAACATCTATGCCTGGAACACCTGATGGCCCCTCATCAATCTTTGGCTATTTTCCTCTCTCTGGTACCTGTGCTGCTGTCGAAAGCGAGGCCCCTTCCACCTGATGTGGAGATAACACTCGTTGTGCTGATGAAGAAGGCGAGACCCCTTCCACCTGATGTGGAGATAATACTCGCAGTGCATATGCAAATAAGACCATGTGGCCTCTCTGATATGTAACATAAGGAGGAGTGCTGACATGCTCGGGCTCTGGAATATCAAACTGATGTGAAGGCCCTCCCTCATCACGGACAACCTCAGGAGGTGGTTGTGGCACTGTGAACAAGTCACGAGAAATGAAATCCTCCCATGGAATACCCTGTTGTGCCAACTGATGCATGACCACAATCTTGATCAGTGCCTAATGATAAATGCTCTTGTGTTGCTGTGTTGGGCTCTTTCTTTGCACCAAGGGCACCATCCTCTCTATATTTCGGCACATGAAAAATGGAATGTTCATCATTCGTACCCGTGTGAAATGCATCAACAAACGGATATGGTACGAATACAAACGTGAAAGTCTGCCCTCACAAGTGAAATAGCGAATGATGATCCTCATCAAAGGTGCATACTCGTCTCTTAAGAATCTGAAGGGAAAAACACCAGTTAGGTACCTCATATATGCAGGTTTGATATATGGATCATAATGAAATCTGTCCAACTGCTGGCGCTTGTTCCATTCTTCTCCAATATTGGGTATCCCTGTTGCTTGAGCAACAATCTCAAGTGACAATGTGAAGTCCACTCCTGCAAGATTCACATGCCCATTGTGCAAATGTAGGACAAACAAGTGGTCCAATTCCTTGTGGTGTTGAATTTGGGAGATTCTCTCACAATATTCATAGCATGATAGATATCGGAAACATGACACTGCAAGTGGACAAGCTTGTAGATAAGCCAAAGAGGTGGGTTCCTCCCTGACATGCTGACCACCCTTACCACCCCTGTGATGCCTCCTTGGCACCTCTACCTCTGGTGTTGATTCACGGTCATCACTTTGCTCATAATCTGTTTCAGTTTCTGACATGGTTTTCGAGGCAAGTGACTGAAAAATAATGTTGACTGTGCACCCAATGAACTACTGTTTTGACTTGTTTAAATGGTGTTACCAAGGGGACAAACACACATGGGAAATGTTAGGGAAAAGGGAAAATTGAGGGGATTAGGGAAAACAAATGTGAAAGGAAATTTTAGGAAAGGAACATGGAACATATACAATCATAATTTGTAGGATTGTAATGGGAAGTGGGGTTTAGGAAATTTACATAGGATTTTAGGAATTAGTAGGGTTTAGGGATTTTAATGATTTTTAGTAGGGAAATTATATGATTTGCATGGAAAATGTCAAGGAAAATGGTGAGGAAAATATGGGGAAAGAGGAATGGGAAAATGTGTAACCTTGGGCAGCAAATTTCAATGAAACCCTAGCACATTTGCATTTTTAATATTTGATACAGCAAGGTAGGGTTTTACTCCATATTAGCATGGAATTTTTGCATTTTCATTGCTCATTCATCTTAGCCAAACCAAAACCACCATGGATTAGAGGCCTACCTGAAAAGATTTGGAGAGAGAAGCAGCTTTGATGGCTTGCTGGCGATTTCCTGAGCAAGAAACCCAACGCGTAGCACACCTCCAACGCATAGCGCCTGAGCTAATTAACACTGGAAAATGCGCACTGATGCGTAGCGCGCCTCCTCTGATGTGTAGCGCGCTGCTGCAACTACTCAATTCGCCCAATGAACTTTGAAATCGACTTGACAAGTATTCTCTTGAAGTGTTGAGAGGCAAATGAGTTACTAATGAGGAGTGGTATGCTTTTATAGGCTTCCTTTTAATTTTTACTTGCCCAAAACCCACTTTGTAATGTTTTGAATGTTGACACTTTTTGCTTTAATTGGCTCTGACCTTTAATTTCATTTCTTTGAAAAATTGGTTGAAATGATGATTACTTCTGAAAATTTTTGCAGGGATAGCTTCTGGGATGCTTTGGCAAAGGAGACCAAGGATGCACTTCGACATTTGAAGAATTTGAAATTTTGAGAATTTTTACAAAAATGAGATAATGACCTTGTTTTCAAAAACATAGTTTTTGAGAACAAGGCAAAAAATTAAGTTGTACAATGATAAGAAATGTTTAATGAAGGACATCCCTCTAGCCTGCTAGTCCTTGATGACCTCTCAAGACAAAATTAGACTCCCTATACCTAAGACCTTAAAACTTAAAGCAAAATGAATGACCCTTTGAGGACTTTATTTATTTGAACAAACCTGAACCAGCAGTGCCAAACAAGAGGGGAATAACGACATAAACTCCTTCCACCGAGATTATGGCATGCCTAACGGAATGCAACATGATCACACTGATGAGACACCTAACTATGAAATGCAAAGAGCTTTTGATCTCTGGTGGAGGGCTACTAGACTGAATCTAACACGATCCTTCGCCAGAATGAACAATTTCGCGAAATCTATTTTGGTTGTATAATGCTCGAATCGGAGAAAAATCGATGGTCGAAAGCAATTCAACTCCCAATTCCTGCACATTCACTATGCCATTCCATTGGCTTGTAATATTATGAAGCAGAGAGCATGATGTAGAAGACCGTTTGGTATTCTATGGTATATTGAATGATGAATGTTTGCTTTGGGCCTTGAACTGTTTTTTAAGACTGTTTTACATGTGTTCATTGAATAATGGTATGCTGGAAACTCATTTAGAACTATTGCACTCATATTCTTGTGATGAAGGACCAACGAAGAATAGTGTAAAGCCTGGTATGACAATTTGAATTCAGCACAGCTTGGACCAGTGAAGATTTGATTGAAGAAGTTTGAAAGTTAAAATTATTATCTGAAGGCAGGCCTCGTCATCCACTTTCGGCCATATTTAGATGGACTGAGGGTTGCTTTTCCCTTGCAGAAAATCTAATGTTGCATTTAAGACTATGCCGCTTCAAGAATATCTTATCACTGAAGTTAAAATACCTCTGCGGCTTGCGGCCTTGAAAGTCTCTAATGTCTAGCAGACTTGAATGTCTTCATTTATGAAATGTGCGGAGTTTGTTGAGACCTAGATTGTTACAGTGGAGGTTTCGGAAGATCTATATATATACTTGTTACAGTGCCTAACAAAATGAAGCCGACCTTGGTTGAGGCCAACTTTACTATCATTTAAGCAGCAGTCAAAAATTGACTCATTACAGTGACAGTATAGAGAAGAATATTGTATGGAAGTTGGTCAAATCAAATGCTCTTAAAACTAACAAGGTATGTTTTGTAGTAGTTTTTGTTTTCGAAGATTTAATTCCCTTCTCCTTCAATAAGACAAGAGGATTGAGGACAGATTGGTGAAGGTTTTGTTTGGTGGCTATAATAATCTTGTGTATTGATGCCATGAAAAGGCAAGGGTTTCTCAAGAACAGAAATGCCACATATATATTGATGATGTCTAGTTACAGTAATTAAGGAATAATCAGGTTGTATTGGTACAGTAAGCAAGGTTTCAAGGTTTCATAGTTGCATTTCCTTGTCACTGTGTTCTTGTAGCAGTACACTATAACTCTGTAGCTGGAACAATCACTTCACCTTTGATACAGTGTTTTAGCATTCAAGTGCAGTGATATCAAATACTCATATATTGTACTGATCATTATCAAATACACAATTTTAGTGATATCATCATAGCATCAAATTTAAGGTCTTCAACAGTAACGTAGCTTCATCATCTTATTTTTTATATGGATTGTAATTGGTGCTTGTTGGTTGCACACTGATCATTTGCTGCACATTTATAAAGGATATTGCTAGTGGGTATTACTTTTCTGCATTGAGTAGTAGTTGTGATCAATTTTTAAGGTGTAAATCTGACATTGAAAAAAAAAATGGCTAGAATCAATGAAGTATTATAGTTCCTCAAAACTCTAATATTGTCTACTACTCATGATACATCAAAAGTCGGCAAAGTTTCTCTCACAGACATTCAGGTCTATCTACAAAATGCACAAGAAAAGATAGAATTTTTAGAGCTCGAATCTCAACTACAACAAGAAGAATTAAAATATAGGAGTCATCATTCTGAACCTGTTTCTGTTCAGAACAATGAAACCGTCTCCCATAAATAGCAAGACAATATTGTTGAAGTTCATTCAGATCTAGTGCCCAAAAAAGTAGTAGTTGTACATGCAGATGCAGAAACTCAGTTTGCACTTCCAAGCCCATCATCAGACCTTGGGAAAAGCTTGTCCACAACAATCACAGAACTGGTCTTGGATATGAGAAGGACTTGTCCTTTCATATTCCAGACTACTCAAAGCCCATTCAGTTTCAGAGTGTTGGATTCCTTCATGACAGTTCACATCCAGTTGTTCTAGATTCTGCCCCTCTTCCACAACAACAATAACAACAAAAACAAATTGTGAAATGCCAACACTGTGACCGAGTTGGCCATCTGAAAGATCATTGTTTTGATCTTCATCCATGTAAGCATTGTCATAAAACCACCCATTCTTCACACAGATGCTTCAGAAACAAACGTCCTGCAAGAACAAAGATTCATCTTGGATGGATCGCTTCTTGGCAATGGGCATCAACAGCCAAGAAGATATTCCAATCACATGTCAGAACGTGTTCCAGACTATTGAACAGTCTTGCAGTTGAGTTTTCTCCATCATCTCACCTTGTATCTGACAAGGGGGGAAATCATGGTCATCTACAAGCTTCAAAGTCACATCAAGCGAGCTTGAGCCACAACCTGCCACACCAGTTTCAGAGTTGTAGCCAGAAACAAATATGCCCCTGAGCATGCCTTCAGTTGGTAATCTGGGACACTTCCTCTAGCAGAAGACTTCAGCTTCTTGCCAGTTTCTAAAGAATTCCTGGAAAAAAATTGAGAACACTTCCTCTAACAGAAGACTTCATCTTCTTGCCAGTTTTGGAAGAGTTCCAAGAATTGCATTAACCATTCCAAAGTTTTTGGTCATCCTTAAACCATCACAAGTTGAGACCTCCCTTTTAGGTTGAAGTTCTCCCTTTTATGCAGGGTGAGACCTCCCTTTCATGGTTGAAGGTTTCCCTCTTCAAAACAATAGGAGCACTTCCTCTAGCAGAAGACTTCAACTTCTTGCCAGTTTTGGAAGAGTTCCGAGAACTACACTAAGCATTCCAGTGTTGGTAGTCATCCTTAAACCATCGCCCTTTATACCAACATTTCAGAGAGAACATTCAGCCTAGTGCTGCCATGCATTTTTGCACATTTTGTATTACAGCTCTCTTCTTGGACTCATACATAACCCTTCGGATTAAGGGGGGGATGTTGGACACCTAATCCTCAATGGGTTAGTGTGGAAGTCAAATAGACAAAAGGATTCTAAGAGACCTTGGGATGTGGAACCCAACGGTCAAACTATGAACTATAAATGTATATCTCTTGTTGATAAAAATGTACTCTCATGTTTTATCCTTCAGATTCTCTTGTTTCCATGTGTGTGTTTAACAGTTAGAAAGTTTCTACCTATAATATCATCACCCGTATCCATGTTGATGATATTGCTATTATGATGACGATTCCCTATGATCTCAACAAACAACTAAATACTCTCAAGGATTTTTTTCCCTCTAGTATGTCTATGATTGTTGAAACTTAAAAAAGGGATATCATAATCCAATCCAAAAATATCACTTATGTTAATTTTGATGCATCACAACAAATATTTCGAGAAAGTAACTTCATATAAATGTCAAGGAATTATTCTTCACCACACGCTTAACTATAACTATAGGATTGATTAATGGATAAATGCAAGGTAGAAATCTTATTATGGACTTGAAAATGGTTTTAATTTGTTGGACCTTTGGCTTTGAGATAAGAGTAAATGCTTCTTTAAGATTTTCATCCCTCATGTTATTTTATATGAGTGTAAAGTTTGGGGCTATATTATCTCTAGAGAATTGTGGAGAAAGATAGAGGAAAACCCAAACTATTTTATAACTAATAATCATAAACTTAATGAAATACACATTTTTCGTCATGAAAGTGATTTTATCCTCTGTTGGGACTTTAACATGACTAGGTACTTAATGTACAAGTACAAGATAAATAACATGGAATAAAAGAGGCTTTGACCTAAGTTTGCATCAAAATCCAATCAAAATCACTTATGGTGTGATAAAGAATTAAAGGATCCCTAATTTAGAAGATCAAACTTGTTTTTCTATTTTAACTAGCATATATATGGAAATCAACATTGCTAAAATAAGAACAAATTCTCATGACCTCCATAGTGAGGCAAGGTGTTAGAAAATTCCTAAAATGTTGTGGGTTAAAATAATTTTTCATCATTGTGAACTAAGAGGGTTTAATATGAAAAACACTTTCTCATACAATGTCCTACATACATCCCCACTAGATCTTATTTTCAAAATATTTGTTATAATGATAAAGTTTCCTAACCATTTAACTCATCAAAACTATAGTAAATTAGGAAGATTTCTCTTAAAGTATTTCATTCATAAATATAAAATTCTAAATTAAGTCGAGTCATTTCTTACTTTTTTACAAAATTCAATAATCTCATATTGATTTCAATAGATATTTAGCGTCATGAGGCAAGGTGTTAGAAAACTCCTAAAATGTTGTGGGTTAAAATAATTTGTCATCTTTGTGAACTAAAAGGGTTGAATATGAAAAACACTTTATCATACAATGTCCTACATACATCCCCGCTAGATCGTATTTTCAAAATATTTGTTATAATGCTAAAATTTCCTAACCATTTAACTCATCAAAACTATAGTAAATTAGGAAGATTTCTCTTAAAGTATTTCATTCATAAATATAAAATTCTAAATTAAGTCGAGTCATTTCTTACTTTTTAACAAAATTCAATAATCCCATATTGATTTCAATAAATATTTAGAGTCATCATCATAATGATTATATAATTAATGAAAGATAAAATAAAATCTTATGATTCTTTCCATATCTCCTTTTTTTAGGTTCATATTTTTTTAATGATCTTATCTTTTTCTTCATATGATTGGATTTTAAAATACAATATTAAGATTTTAGAATTTCAAATATAATGGTTTTAATATTGTTATGATTTTATAGCAATATTTCCTGGGCTAGTTTATTTCCATTCTACATGTAAACAGTTTTCAGTATTTTGTTATCAATGAATTCAAGTTAAGTTTTCGTTGTAGCTCTGTGTTTCTATTTAAATTTGTATTTTATTTCGTTCCTACATAAATTTGGATTAGTGGTATCAAAGTGGTCTACTCTTCCTTTGTTTTTATGTGCATTCCCCCTATGAGGTCGAGGTATAAGGATTTAGGGCTTGAATAGGTTGAACCTTTGCAAGACTGGCCTCATCGACCACAACAACCTCCCATGCAGGAAAAAAATAAAGACGAGGGAGCAGGAGATCCTTTCAAAATATTTCTCAAAGAAGCCCTCAAGCGACAAAGGAATGCGATGATGGACAACTTTGCCCAGATCCTTCGGCGGATGCCCACAGGCGATGCATCTCCATCTAGCAGCCACCCTAGAGGCGCCACTCCCTTTAAGGTGTAAGTGAACTTTGACATTCCCATATTTGAAGGCCAGATAGATGCATATGTCGTATATAAATGGTTCAATCTGTTGGAAGGATATTTTTTGGTTCATAATTTTTACAATAGGGAAAATATCACTTTTTCACTCCTTAAAGCCGCCCCCCACGTTAAGGAATACTAGGAAACCTATTGTGAGCAGAGAGATGAGAGAGAACCCTCAATGTTTTCAGCTGCACCCTCCTGGAATTATTTCTGAGATGCCATCAAGGAACAATATTACCTTGTCTGATCCAGGTGAATGTTGATGGCCACCCGCCTATCCCACTTGGACCCCACAACCATCTCTTTCAGTTTTTCAATTTCCTTAATTGTAGCACAATTTACTATTTTTAGCAAACTTCTGGAGCCGTTTTGAGGCACTAAACGACATTTTTTTGGCAATCTACCACTAACGAATTTTAATAAGTCGTTTTTTCCGTTGTAGTCCTCAGAGAGATCTTTCTAATGGGGTATCATGCGCGTCAAATGGAGATAATATGACCAATTCACGACCCCGGGAAGTTGGTTGCCCAACTAACCCCAACGGGGCCCATAAACTCTTGGTGTTACATCTCCTCAGGTTAAGGTTTTGGTTGTTTAGGGTTTGCTCTTAGTTTTCAATAATAAAAAGGCCCTTAAGCCTCATTGTAACACAGTTCAGAGGCATGTAGCCACCACATCTCTTCTTAGAGATAAGCTACCATCGTTCAGCTAGTCTCATTTCCATATTGTTTGTAAGCATATTTCATTATTTTATATTAATTAAAGGAAGTGTTATTTCTGCTGCATCTTTGTATTTATGCTTATATCTGTAATTTGTTGCATTCTTGTTTAAATTCATATCACTGTCAAGAGCTATGAAGATAAGTACATAAAGTGGACCACATTGTGGTAGGGAAGGGACCAAGACATGTCAAAGTTCACAAATAGTTTTCATACCCTTCGCACGAAGTTGGGTATCAAGGATTATGAGCGGAATCCAGTTCACGAGTATCGCAACTGTCTACACAAATACATCCAAGACGAGATGGAGTTCCTGGACATCTCGTTGTTTGGCACTGCTTATCAATATGCTATCAAGATTGAGCAGAAATTTAAATAGAAGAAGTGAGACTTTGGATTTGTAAATCTGAAGCAAGGGAAAGGTGCCCTCAAACCGCAAAACAAAGGACAAAGCCAAGGCGAGGTGACGCGGGACAACCCGTTGAAGCCGTAAGAAAATAACAACACCATGAAGACAAAGAAGGACACATGAAAGTGGTGTGAGTTCCATAAGAACCCTACTCACAACAAAAATGAGTGTTAAACCAAGCAGTCACTAGTGGCCAAGTTGAAGGCTTCATAGTTAGATGCATGTTTCGACTCTGAGTCAAAACCCGATAAGGGGAATGACAAAGGGAAGTAGATTATTGATGCGGAGCCCGGCACCATCGTTGCCACCACCAAGGTCTAGAAGATTGAGCCTGAATATCGAGAAGAAGGGGAGTGTCTCTTCCACTCATAGATGTGGGTGAAGGAGTACCTGATGCAGTACATTTTTTACAGTGGGAGCCAAAACAACCTCATCTCAACAGGATTCGTTAAGTGATTGGGCCTACCGACCACACCACACCCGCAAACATACACCATCGGTGGCTCCACCAAGGGCGATATCTTCACGTTAGCTAACAATGACGTCTTCCCTACAACATCAAACCCTTCATGTATGACGTGTTATGCGGTTTTTCTCCTCTTGATGTTTTTGATGTATTATTAATCCAACCATACTTATGGAAGCGTCATGATGTGTATGAGTTGAGGCCTTCCACTGTTATTATCAATTTGGGCAGTAAGTTATACAAAATACTGAAGGTAGCCTCGCATACCGCCATCTCTTTGATCTATGCTAAGCAATGTAGTAAGATCATCCACCAAACCAGGAAATTTGTTTTATTTTTTATTCGATTTCAAAGTAAAGGGAAGATCATGGACACATCCATTATCCATGTGAAGGGTTCCTTTTCACAGGAGAAGCAAGTGGAAAAGGTCATGGAAGGATACATAGACATCTTCTCCTTGCCTACAAGGGTACCTTCACACTATTAGGTCAAACATTCGATCGATCTGACTCCCAGGGAACTTTTACCCAATGGGTTGATATATCATCGCTCTATTTTGGAAAATGAAAAAATCAAGCGGCAGATCCAGGAGTTGCTGCAAAAAGGGCACAGCTGACCAGGTTCCTCACCTTGTGGGAGCCTGATTGTACTTGTATAGAAGAAGCATGGGACTTGGAGACTCTGCATTGATTATCAGACACTAAATAGAGTCACTATCAGGAACAGGCATCCAATCCCATGGATTGATCATCTTCTTGACCAGCTCAAAGGGGCTAATTATTTCAACAATATCGATTTAGTGTTCGGTTATCACCAAGTTCCAATAAAACCCAAAGATGTAAGTAAGACTGCCTTCAAATCCAAGGAGCGTCATTTTGAGTGTTTGATCATGCCTTTCAGGTTGAAAAATTCCCCTCCAACTTTTATGACACTGATGGATGACATCTTGCAGCCCTTTACCAACTCATTCATGATTTTATATCTTTACAACATCCTCATCTTCAACAAGATTTTGGAAGAGCACTTGCAACATAGTCGGAAGGTCCTTCAAACCCTGTGGCAGCACAAACTATGTGCCAACTTCGAGAAATGCACCTTTGGCATGAGATAGGTCCAATATCTAGGTTACATCATTGAAAATCAAGGTGTGCATGTGGATCCAACTAAGATCCAAGTCATTTGCGATTGGCAACACCCGACCACTCTGAAATAGCTTCATAGATTTTTTAGCCTTGCTATTTTTATCAAAGGTTTGTGTTGGGATTCTCTCATATAACTTGACCTTTTAGTCAAGTCACCAAGGGTGGAGTGAAAGCAAAGTTTTTATGTTTTGAGTCCCAAAAAATGGTGTTTGTTGAGATGAAGTACAACCTTTGCTCTGCATCAATACTCACTTTGCCAAACATGCAAAAACCATTTGAAATTGAGACAAAGACCTATGATTATGCTATTGGTGCAATTCTCACCTGGCAAGGGCATATGGTAGCCTATTATACTGAGATGCTTTCCGACACAATTCAAAAATATCCCACCAATTATAAGCAGATGTATTCCATCATGCAGGCATGCTAGCAATGGAAACATTACATTCTGGGGAAGGAGACGGTCATCCACATAGATCACTAACCCCTGTTATTTATACAGACCCAGGGGAAGTTGCAGAATGATCACCATCAGAAGTGGTCCACATATCTGCAATAATTCCATTTGAATATCAAATATAAGAAGGGTTTCAAGGACTTGTCGAATGTGTTACAATTTATTTTCCCAACTCTTGTTGAAGATGAGGATGTCATCCAGATATACAACCACGAACGAGTTGGTAAAGGGTTGCAATATGTCATCCATCAGCCTCATAAAAGTCGTAGGGGCATTTTTCAATCCGAAAGGCATGACCAACTACTCAAAAAGGCCCTCCTTAGATTTGAAGGTAGTCTTCCATACATCTAAGGGTTCTATTGGAACCTGATGATAACCATACTTGCTAAAATACTTGGCCCCTTTGAGCTGTTGAAGAAGGACATCAATCCATGGGATTGGATACCTATTCCTGAAAGTGATTTATTTAGTGCCCGATAATCAATGCAAAGTCTCCAGGTCCCGTCCTTCTTTTGTACAAGTAAAATTGGGCTCCCATAAGGTGAGGAACTTGGTCAGATGTACCCTTTTTGTAGAAACTCTTGGATTTACCGCTTGATTTATCCATTTTCCATAGTAGAGTGGTGGTATATCATCCCATTGGGTAGAGGTGCCCCGGGAGTCAGATCGATCGAATGTTTGACCTGACAGTGTGAAGGTACACCTGTGGGCGAGGAGAATGTGTCCCTGCATTCTTCCACGACCTTATCCACCTGCCTCTACTATGCACTCAAACCCTTCATAGGGGCTATGGATGCAGCCAAAGTCTTCCCCTTACTTTGATAATGAATAAAAAAGAAAAAACATCCCAGTCTGGGAGATGATCTTACTGCATTTATTAGAAGATATCAAAAAGATGGTGGTAGGCGGTGCTACCTCCGATATTTTGTATAACTTACTACCCAAAGTAATAATAACAGTGTGAGTCCTTGACTCATACATAGAATGATGCTTACACAAGTATGATTGGCATAATAATACATCACAAACTTCAGGAGGATCAATGTCACAAAATACCTCATCAATGAAGGGTTTGATGTTGTAGGGAAGACAACGCTGCTGGTTAACGCGAATATTTCATCCTTGATGGAGCCACCTGATGGTGTGTAGTTGCAGGTGTTGTGTGGTCAATAGGACTAACTTATTAATGACCTCTGTTGAGATGAGGTTCTTTTGGCTCCTGTCGTAAACAATGAACTATAGCGAAGACCCCTTCACCCACATCTGTGAGTGGAAGAGACGCTCCCCTTCTTCTGGATCTTCGAGATCAATATTTTGGATCTTGGTGGGGCTCCATATCAATAATATGCTTCCCTTGGTCATTCCCCTTGTCAATTTCTAACTCAGAGTTGGAACATGCATCTGACTCTTAAGCCTTCAACTCGGCCACCATTGACTGATTGGCTTAACACTCACTTATATTGTGAATGAGGCTCTTATGGAACTCACACCACTTTCTTATGTCCTTCTTTGTCTTCATGGTGTTGTTCTTTGCTTACGGCTTTGGCAAGTTTTCTTGTGTCACCCCACTTTGGATTTCTCCTTTGTTCTGTAGTTTGGGGGTTCCTGTCCCTTACTTTGGATTCACATATCCAAACTCTCACTTCTTCTGTTTAAATTGTTGCTTGGTCTCGACTATGTATCGATAGGAAACGGAAAGTGAGGAGATGTCTAGGAACTCCATCTCATCCTAGATGTATTTTTGTAGACATTCGTGGTACTTGAGTACCAGATGCCGCTCAGAATCCTTGATACCCAACTTCAGGTAAAGGGTATGAAAGATATTTGTGAACTTCAACACATCTTAGTCCCTTCCCTACCGCAGTGTGGTCCACATTATGTACTTATCTTTATAGCTCCCGGCAAGGTAATACTATTCCTTCATGGCATCTCAGAAAGAATTCCAAGTGGGTGTGGCTAAAAACAGTGAGGGTTCTCTCTCATCCCTTTGTTCACATTAGTACCACCAGTCCTTGACGTGGTGGGTGGCTTTGAGGAGGCAAAAGAAATATTTTCCCTATTGGAAAAATCATGAACTGAAAAATATCCCTCCAATAGATTTAACCATTTATCTACATCATTTGCATATATCCGTCCTTCAAATATGGGAATGTCAAAGTTTACTTGTACCTTAAAGGGAGTGGTGCCTCCAGGGTGGTTGTTGGATGAAGATGCATTGCTTATGGGCATCCAACCAAGGATCTGGGAAAAATTTTCCATCATCGCATTCCTTTGTCACTGGAGGTCTTCTTTGAGTAATATTTTGAAAGGATCCCCTACTCCCTCGTCTTTATTTTCTTCCATCATGGGAGGTCATCAGGGTCGGCAAGGTCATTCTTGCAAAGGTTCAATGAGTTCAGCCCTAAATCCTTATACCACAACCTCATTGGGGACATGCATAGAAAAATAGAGAAAGAGTAGACCACTTTGATACCACTGATCTAGATTTATGCTAGAATGAAATGAAATACATATTTAAAGGATGGGGGCTGTTAGTGTCGGTCATGATGCCCTCCATCGGTGATCAAAAAACTTTTTGCATATGCATAAGTAGGTGTCTCATCAATGTCAGTTTTGCATTCCATTAGGCATGCCATAAAACTGATGGAGGAGCTGGTCCTTGTTCCCTTCTTGGCTTTGCTAGATCAGGTCATATCAGTTAATGAGCTTGTGTCACACTTGCTTTGTTTTGTCTTGAAGTCCAAAGTCTTAGGTCTAGGGTTTCAGTCAAATGTCATTGCAAGATCATGAGTCAGAGGTCCATGAGTCCCCAGCAAGCCAGAAGGAGGTATGTAAATATGTTTCATTGATATTTTTCATCATGTACAGCTTATTTATACCTTGGATTTAAAAACCCTGTTTTTAAAGCCAAGGTCATGTCAATTTTGTAAAGCAATAAGGAAATTTCAAAAATTCTTCAAAATGCCGGCAATAACCCTGGTCTCCTCGCCAGAGTCCATCAGATGGTCTACCTGCAAAAAGAACGGAGCTAAAGCACCCAAAAAGTCAAATTCAGAACAAAAGAAAACTCAAAACAGTGTTAAAAGAAAGTGTCAAGGCAAAACATTAGAAAGTGGGTTTGGTAAGTAAATTTTTTCAAATTGAGCTTATAAAGAGTCAAATTCCCTCTCAATACCCTCATTTTGCATCCAAAGAGCTTGCAAGAAGAAGTGATATGGCGAAGAGGCGAAAGGAGGCAAAGTGCCGATAAATTGAACCAGTTTCAGGTGCGCGACTCGTCAGAGGTTGTGTGCGACCTGTTGGGCGGTGCGCGACCCGTCAGGCACCTCCCAGCAGTGTTAATTTGTAACGGGCGCGACCCGTTGGGCTGTGCGCGACCCGTTGGGTGCCCTGCACGACCCGTCAAGATGTTGACACCAAAACCGCCCTAAATTTTGTCCAATCACCCTCTAAGTTGCAAAATCGACCGAGGTAGGGTCTATACACTTGATGAATTGATGAATGGCGAATGATGAGCTTTCATTTATATGTTTTTATCACTAAGAATGCAAAGAAAATAGATTTTGGTGATTGCTTGTCAATGTAGGCATAATGCTAGGGTTTGGTGTTTTTTTTCAAGGTTTTAATTCCCATTTATGTTCCCTCCATGTTTCCCCATTGATTTCACAATTGTCATCATATGTCTCTATCTTATCTTATTTGCAAAGAATATGAAATTTTCCTCCTTCCAAGTATCAAACCCTATCCCTCCCTAAACACATTCCCAAAACCCTGTTACCCTCCATTGTGATATAAAAACACACACAGCAAAAAGAACAAAATGCTATGAAAGAAAAACAAAATGATTATGCAAAAAAGAAAGCAATATGATGATAAAATGCCAAAACAAGAAATAAAGAAAATGTGGTTGTGTATATAAACAAAAGCAACGGAAATATTGCTATGTATATTTGATCAAAAGTAATGTTGTTGTGGTCCTAAAAAGCAAAAACCATGTTTTCCCTTCTATCCCCTAATATCCTTGTCAATGAAACCCCTTTTCCCTTTTGACAAAATGTCAATGAAGCCCTTTTCCCCTAGCATCAAATGTACATGAACCCCTTTGAAAAAAAAGAGTGTGCCTTATGATGTACATTGAAAGGCAGAAATCAAATGAGCAAGTTATCTATGTTGTCCCATCCCCTTGTTGAGCATACATGTCATTTCCCTTGGTTATTATTATCCATGTTTCCCTAATAAAAACATTTCTTTGCAAATGATTTCCCGCTGATTAAGATGAGATTATATGTTTGACAGTTTGTGAATTGTCCCTTGAAAATTCCCTGTTTTCATATGTTTCCCTTTCCTTATTAAAAAATCCCCTCCCCTAACATTTCCTTCATGATTTTTTCCCCTTGAAAACAGCATACAACTCAGCATTTTTGCAGGCAAGGGCAGCAGTTTACTTTGTCTATTTTCTCCACTTTGCTCAAAAAGCACCATGTCAACCACCGAGACCTATGAGCAAGGTGATGACTAGTCTTCTTCTACAGAGGTTGAGGTACAGCGGAGGCCTCGTAGGGGGGGCAAAGGTGGTCATCATAAGAGAGAGGAGCCCACCTCATTGGCCGAATTGCAGGCCTGTCCTTTGGCAATGAATTGCTTTCGGTATATGTCATGTTTTCAGTTTTGCGAGAGGCTTGCTCAGATCCAGCACCACAGGGAGTTGGCCCGCTTATTTTTTTTGCACCTTCATGATGGGCAGGTCACTCTGGCAGGAGTGAACTTTGTGTTGTCTCCGGAAGTGATTTCAGAGGCTACCGGGATACCAAATGTGGGTGAGGTGTGGCCCAAGCGCAAAGTGTTGGATTTTGTTCATTTTGAGACATATGTCATGCCAGCCTTCATGAGACACTTGTCGGGGGTCTTTCCTTTCAGATTTCTCCGGAGGGAGTATGCTCCGATCTTGAAACTCATCATGCATTACTTTACATGTGAGGGCAGGTTTTCACAGGTGTACTCTTATCACATCCACCTATTGATGCACTTTACCCGAGTGAGGATGATGAACATCCCGGTTTTCTTCTTCCAGAATATTCAGAGGATGGTGCCTATGTTATAGAGGAAGACCCCAGCCCAGCAGTTTAGGAGTTTATGTCACTATGGTCTCATCCAGCTCATTTTTTCCCATCAGTTGAGTCAGCAGGGCATTCCATGGGAAGAGTTCATCTCCCATGAGTTCTTCACAGCGCCACCACAGCCACAGCCGGAGCCAGAGGTCATTTATGAGGAGGGAGGTCCGTCTCACCAGCCCGAGATCACTGTTCCGAGACATGTTGCTTCCTCACCTCAAGTCACCTACCAGAGAGGCCACAGGGCCTTGTTTGCAGCAGCTCGACGAGTACTTTCTCCACAGCAGGTGGAAGGGGTCTCTTCATCATCTTCAGGGCAGCGAGTGTTATCTCCACACCAGGTGGAAGGGGCCTCGCATTCTTCATCAGCAGAGGCAGTACGGGAGGGCAAGCAGCCCATGGTTGAGGATGAGAGAGCTGGTGATACACATGATGATTTCATTGACCTTGATATCCGTTCTCCTTCTTCAGATTTTTATGAGATTATCAGATAGAGAGAGGAGGAGAACCTCGTGTTGCAGAAAAAGCTCCAAATGGCTCAATGGACCATCACTTATCTAGAGCAGCGCAACAAACAATTAGAAGAGGAAAAAGAACTTGATGAGCTATGGAGGATCCGCAGTGATCGAACTTTGAACCGTAGGAGGCCCGGTGACCCATTGCCTGCTCACCGGGAGTCTTTGCTCATTCAGGAGAATGCTCGCTTGGAGAGGCTGTTGGAGAAGGCCAACCAGGACAAGAGGCTGCTAAGGAACATGAAGAATCATTATTGGGCAAGGATGCATGTTTGCAAGGCGAAGATGAAAATGTTCAAAAGAAGGTTGTCCGAGGCCCGCAAGAGGAAGAAGAAGACCAACCCACTTCGTATCTTGGCCGAGGCTTCTCTCACTCACCATGATACTCATTAGCCTCTTCCTAGCAGCTAGCACAAGAAATTTTGAAAGTTTTGAGGCATTTTTGGCATTTTTGGGAAATTGACAGGTTTTGGCCTTTTAATGGGTCTCACCCCGCGCGCGACCCTACATGGGGGCAACTCAGAACGGGGAAAACTCAGCGTTTTTTGAATTTTCATGCAAAGTTACACCTACCTGTGGATGGACTTCAGTTTTTATGGAGATTTGGGCCTCCAAAAGGTCAAAACACATGCAAATTTTGACTTTCTGCCCCTATTTTGAGTTGCAGAAAGCTGTCTTGGGAGAATTGAGTTTTGAGGGATCAAATCAACTCCCAATTCAACAATTCCAGTGGGGTTGGAAAGTAGACTCGCAGACCTTTCCAACGAGCTATCTTGCACCTGATTTGGACACCGGGAAGGCCCCCAAACAGGCCTCTCAATGTGTGCAACCCGTCAGGCACATGTGCGCGACCCGTCAGGGAATTTTGCCTGTTTTGACCACTTCGGCCAGAAAAACACTGTTTTCACTTGGTTTAATGTTTTGAGCATGTAAATGATGGATTTTTGTGTAATTTTCATGGCTCTATGATGCTTTTACTCTCCTTCATCACTTCTAGAAGATTCTTGAATGTAAATGGTAAAAATTTAATGCATGGATAGGTTTCCTAAGTTTAAGAGGCAAGTTGTTTTGACTACCTATTATCTAGTGATCAGTTTAGAATTAGTTGAAACAGCTCCTAGGAAGCTAAGCTCGACCCCTAGAGGTGGGGAAAGGAGTTAGATCATCTATATTATGCCTTCTCTTGCTCATTTTCATGGTTGGACTCTTGAGGGAGAAGCCCCTATTGTATATTTTACTTGTATCTCTGCAATTTGAGGAAAAGGAAGACCAAGGTTTTGCAGAAATCATTAGGATTCTTGTGGACTCTTGTGTTGATGGTGTGTTCTCTTATTGTCATTGTAAGTGTATTTATGTGTTCCATCTCTTTCTTTACTGCAGCTTATTAAACAAATGAAGTGATAAAGTTTGAATTCATGCTTGCCATGCTCAGCTTTCAAATTTGTTTAATGTTTATATTTTCCACTGTCTAGAGAGGATTCAAAGTCATTGTTTTCCCTCTTTAGCTTCTCTTTTTTCTTCCTTGATCATCCGTCTCAGCTAAAGGCATCAGCACAAACTCCTACCTTGCCCCAAAGACCCACCTGCAAAACCTGAGCTCAATCCCCGCACCCTGAATTGCACTCCCTCCAATTGCCACCAAAAACCCCAAAAACTTTAAATCAACCCTCCTTATCAGTTTACTAGCCTAATATCATTGTTTCTAATTGGTCAGCTCATCCTATTGAAAAATCCACCGAGTTTGACCGGAGAGAGCCTTCTCCTGCCTCGTAGGGCTAGCTACGAGGCTGAATGGTTTGATGTAGCCTTGAGATTTGTCTATCTCAGCCTAGGTGAAATTTCAAGAGCTAACAGGGGCGATGGTTTTGTGCATGGGTTTCGCACATGGTTTTGGGCATGATGGTTTTCTGCCTATGGTATTTTGTAGATCCAATCAAGGGAACTACGATTATGTTCTAATTCAAGTTTAATGGATTGGGGTTTATGAATGCTTCGATAGATATATATATATATATATATATATATATATATATATATATATATATATATATATATATATATATATATATATATTGTAACATTGAAAGGAATATAATGAAAAATCAATATGGTACTCTCGGTTTTGGGATCCAGGGGAAAATTTCTAAGTATATTTGATTTATGTTCTCGCCATTATTTCTTTTTGTTTAAAGAATTCATTTGCAGGTAATTTTTGTACAGGGTTAAAACCTACACCTTCAACATACAACACATTTTATGCTTTTCCCTTGCCATTTTCAAGACTCATTATGCCTACTCCAACAATCTAACCAGATCCATTATCTCCAAAGGTCATATTTCTATCATTTTATTTGCCTAACGATGTGAACTTTTTCTTGTCACATGTCATGTCCCTAGACATACACTATATACAAACCATTGACTAACTAGACCACATGTCTTAGAAGTAGATTCTTCAGTCTTCTTTCTCCCAATTCTTTCTCTTGGCTTCGATGGACAAGTTTGTGCTTCATGGCCTAGATTTTTGCATCTATAACATTCCAGCCTATACTTTGAAAGAGGAGCAAAGGAATTATATGTTTTTACTTGATCTTTCCTCTTGGTGACAACAATCTTTTTTTGGTGATTATCCCTATATGCCTCGTGAAGTTTTTCTATATGACCAATTTTTTTGCAATAGAAACAATTTCCAAGGAAAATGGTTTGATACCTGTTGGTGTAGTCATGCCTTGATGAGACATTCCTTTCATAGAGGGACTACTTATTTCTTGGATAACTTTGTTTTTGTATAATTATTGAGATGAGGTATGTCAAAATGAGGATCGTGTAAAAATCTCCAATGATTGTTCATTAAAAATGAAACAAATTTATTACATGGAGAATTCGTTCAACTATGTGTGGGTTATTAATTTTCCTGGCCAACTATCTATTATTGCACCTAATTACACCTAATTACTATTTACCATTATCCCAAAGGATTAATTATCTAATGTTCCCCCCTTAATCTGAAGGGGTTTTTGCGATCTCAAGCATCGTTCTAAACATTTCGAATTTTACTCTTCCAAAAGCTTTGGTGAAAATCTCTACAATTTTCTTAATCATTGACTAATGTCTTAGATGAATACTTTTAGCCTCTAATGGTATCGAATCAAATGATACTTAATGTTGATGTGCTTGGTTTGATCATGAAATCTAGGATTCTTGGCCACATTGATCGCAGATGTATTATACATAATTAGAGGAGTTGAGTTCACTTGTTTCTCTTGCAAGTCTTCAAGTATTTAACCTGAGCCACACAATTTCCTTTTTTTATTATGTTGTTGCCACATATTCTGACTTATTATGGAATCTGTCAAAATTGGTTGTTTGCATGATCTCCAAGAGTCAGTTGTTGATCCTAGAGTCATAAGACATCTTGAAGTTGATACTCCATTTTCCTTGTCCCCATTGAAGTCTGAATCAGAATGTGCAATAATATTGAAGTCATCCACCTTGATGTACTTGAGTCCATAGCCTTGAGTTCCATGTAAGTATCTTAAGACTCTTTTTTTAGCAGAACAATGTCCCTCACATGGATTTTGCATAAATCTGGAAAGGATGGTTATGACATATGAGATATCTGGCATGGTCGTGGTGAGGTAGATGAGACTTACTACAATTGCATCCACAAATTCATTCCATTATTTCGAAGTAAGTTTAAAGTTATGTTCCAATGGAGTGGAGAGAGAGTTGCATTATGCCATGCCAAATCTGTTCAATATTTCACCAATGTACTTCCTTTGGGAAATGAAGATGTATTTTGGATTTTGATTAACTTCAATGCCTAAGTAATAATGAAGATGTCCCAAATATGTCATTTCAAAACCTTTCTTCAAATATTTCTTTATGGATGTAATATAAGTTTCATTATTTCATGTTATTAATATATCATCTACATAGACCACAAGATACACAATTGTTTTGCCAACATTTTTTACAAATAAAGTTTCATCATCAAAATTGTAATGTTTGAAATTTAGCTTTAGAAGATGCTCAGTTAGATTTTCATACCATGCTCATTGTGTTTGTTTTCGACCAACAAGGATTTTGTGAGAATTCATACATTTTTTATTATCCCTTCACAAAAATACCTTCATGCTAAGACATAAAAACATTTTCTCTCAAGTCCCCATTCATGAAAGTTGTTTTCACATCTATCTGACGGAGTTTCCATCCTTTTTGTGTTTCCAAAGAGAATATGGTCCATTTGGTTACCCATTTTTCTATGGGAGCAAAGTTTTCCTCATAGTCAACACCTTCCTTTTGTGAAAATACTTTTGCCACAAGCCTTGCTTTGTGCTTGTCAAGTGAGTCGTTTGCTTTATACTTATTTTTGAAGACCCACAAGCAACCAATTGGTTTGGTTCCATATGGAGGGTCCACTAACTTCCAAGTCCCATTTTTAATGAGTGAATCATATTCCTTTTGCATGGATTATTTCCATTCCTCATGAGAAGTTGCTTCTTTGAAGGAAGTAAGTTCAAAACCAGCAGACGGATTTAGTTCACAATTATACAAACTATTTTTGTCATCTACATCACCTAAATTTGCACCTCCATTGTCATCTCTTATAGAACTCATGGTTTTATTCTTTCCAATCTCATCGGGATGGACACTTTCAAGTATCTTTATCAACCTCTTTGGCTATTTTGGAGAAGGTCTAGATGGCTCCTCTGAGGGTGTAGCATCATCAATGTTGAACTTCTCAATTCTAGTTATAACATCATCCAAAATTGATAAGGTTTCTAGAACTTCTTCATGAGGAGGAGTTGGTTTTGGTTCTATAGAGGGAGATTCCAAAGATTGACCCAGAATTTCCCCTCCCCCTCCGCCCCCTCGCCCCCCCTCCCCCCACCTCTCGCCCCCCCCCCCCCCCCCCCCCCCCCCCCCCCCTTCAACATTTGGAATCTCATTGTCAAATTCATGATATGTTTTCATTGGAGAAATCCTTTCTAGATGATACCACACCATCCATGTTTTCATCAAATTTCTCAAATGCTTCTTTTTAAAATGTCATGTGGCAAGTGGCGGTCTTGTGTCAAGCATCCATGTTTCTCTACAAGAATCAAATGCAATTTTAAACACATCCTCGTGCAAAACAATATTACAATGAGCAACAAAATAATGAGCAAATTATGGTGCATTACCTTTTGCTAGTTCTGGATCTTTGTCTTTTTCTTATTGTTCTTTGATCTTCTCACATGGAATTCTGCATGTTTTGGCTTCATATCTTTTTCTGCCATAACGGACACAATGTATATCGAGTCTCTTTGTCTGGTTCCATCTATCCCCCCTCTCTGTATGAAGTTCTTTCTCCCACGTCCTATTTTGTTGTTATCTCCTTTAGCAGAATCAGTCTTTCCCTTTTGGGAAACACACACATTTTCTTCATTGGACTATGATGCATGCTTCTTCTTCCCAAAGGCTTTTCCTCTTTCTTCAACCTTCTCAACCAAGGTGTCAACTTTTATGCTTTTCATTTGGCCACTCTCCTGCGTGATTCAAGATAGTGAGAGTAGGTAGTATAGAGGGCCTTTATAAAGGTTGTGAGAGGTGGATCCATTTTTACTCTAGTGGCATCTATGTCATGAATGATAGCTTTTATTTCTGAGGCTAATTCCATGGGGTCAACATCTTTTAATTCAAGATTAAAAAGCTTAGTAAGCAATTGTATGAGTTCTAATTCTGAATGAGAATTGTACCAATATTTTAACTTCTTAAGTGCCCCATACAAATTTGTGACTGAGACAATGTGTCTGCTTACCTCCTTGCTTACTATAACATTTATGAGTGCAAAATATTTATTGTCCTTGCTTTTCTAGATAGTAAGTCCTTTGGCAGACATAGGCTTCACTAGTGCTTCCTCCTTCGGCTTCATTTCAAATTCAAATATGTTGTCATCATTTTTTTATGTGACTTCTCCTTTGCTCAATCCAATAGATCATTAAAAATGAGTAGTTTTCTTTTCCAATCAAAACTATGCCAATTATAAAATTAATAAATGCATTTTGCATTCAATAGTATTTGAAAAACCAAAATAATTCACAATGTAAACAATTCAATGATTATGGACCAATTCATTCAAACAACAAAACATATTAAATTTTATCCAAAACTACCATTGGATATAAATCAGTCCTATCAAAAAGAAAGAGAATTAACATAACAGTATTGATATCATGAAATTCTCTCTTCCATTATTTATAATTATAGCATGTTAAAAGCTCATTTCCTTTTTTTTAAATATATGCTCCCACAAGCATCCAAACTGGCCGCAATTTCTTTGAATACAAAAGTCTAGTGCGAATTAAATCAATTCAGGTAAATAACAAACCTGTCTATATGAATTTTTTTGCACTATTAATCTTTGGGTGCAATGGAAAAAGCATGTTAGGTAATAACCATTTAGATAGTCGTGTCCCATTAGAAGAATTAATGAGAGAGAGGGTGGACACTATTACTAGAGCAATTAATGAATCCTTCCACTTTGTTGTAGGAGTCCCTGCTGGTCCAAGGTAGTAATGCAGGTGCTTTCACATTGTAGAGACACTGAAATGTTATGAGCTGTGTAACAACGAACCATATGGTAATTTGTGTCTTTATCTTGCAAATAATATATATCCTTATTGTCAGAGCAGACAATGTGAATTGGATGGAGCATTGTCTTAAGTTCATCCTCTATGGTATAATTGCAACAGTGGGAACCATGCAGTATGTTATGCCCCTATACCAATAGGTGTCATATATCATGATTGACTTGATGAGCTATGTAATATGTTCATACCTTCGCTTGTTGCAAAGGTTTTCCATATTTGTAAAAAAAAATCAAAAAATTAAAAAATGTAAAGAGGGTATACCCTAAAAGAAAAATCAAAGGGTGAAAAGAATAAAAATATGGTCAAAAAACGAAAGAAAATGAACCCCAACAAAAAGAAAGACCAGGAAAGTGTGCAAGTCTAAATGCCACTACTTTTTTACTTTTGTATAATAAACAATTGTGTTTAGTTTGTCACCTATGCCACAATTCATGAATAGTCAAATAGCTTAAACTTGACTAGTTCATATTTCAATTTCATGTTTTATAAATAGAGAATAAAGATCTAACCAAACAGTTTAATTTTGGCAGATAAGTAGATAGGTAGAGTGAAAAAAGGAGCTCAACAGTTTAATCTGAGCCCTCAGATGTAATAAGTGTAGACTTAGATAGGCATCACCATGTAAAAGAAAAGAAATTTTGATAAGGGTTTGCCAGTCTAAGTGCACCCTAATAAATAAGTAAAAATGCTAGGTTAAGTAGGTAGGGTAAGTAGATGATGGTTGCAGAACTAATATGTGATGAATGATATGTCTAAAATGTGCAAATCTTTTTACTTTTATCATAAGGCAAATGGCATGTATCACATGGAAGGCACATCAAGCAAGCAAAGTTAAAATAATTAACTCTCCTACTCATTTCCCCTAAATTTTCACTAATTTCCCTTAAGTGCCAAGGTATCTATCATATTAGACGGGCTCAGAGCATTTCTCTGACTTCTGGAGGGATCGAACCCTCAGCCCAATAATTTATAAATTCCTAAGTACTTAAGCCCATTTATCAATCATCATATCC
This sequence comes from Pinus tabuliformis, assembly GCA_031772625.1. Taxonomy (NCBI): domain Eukaryota; kingdom Viridiplantae; phylum Streptophyta; class Pinopsida; order Pinales; family Pinaceae; genus Pinus; species Pinus tabuliformis. The sequence goes on along the minus strand of CM062807.1, from coordinate 1,215,306,876 downwards.
CTTTATAAGTCATTCATTCCCTTCATAAAGTTTTCCCTAAGTAAAATCCTATTTTACTTAGGGAAATTAAAATATTTCCACAAAACCCTCATTTTTCACTTAGCATAAGTTTCAAATACACACATGAAAATGTTTTAGACTTATCGCTTTTTTCATTCAATACCATATTAACTACTAATTTATGTTATTAAGTAATTCCCTTATAAAAAATCACCCACTCTTGTATTATTTTAATATGTAAAAACCCCAAAAACTTATATACCCCACCCATTGGTTAAATATAACCATAATACACCATTAATAGGGATTAATTAGTTAATGTGTAACTAATTAAGAACCTCAACCCCCGCCATAATAAAAAAAGGATTAATTAACCCCTACGGTTAATTAATAACTTTCCTGACCAATCCCATTGCTCCCGATATGATTAAAAAAATATTTAATTACATCAGGCACGTCCTCATTAAACTCCTGTCACCATCACCTCCCCGATAGCCGTCCAATCAAGGCCTCCAGATCCGATGACTGTCATGCATATCGCACAACCCTCCACGACCGAATGTTAGTGGATGATCGCGAAGCGGTTTTGTGAATAGTGCCCCCGCCACACATCACTTATCGTATGGAATTGCGCGGATGAGCCCAAATATCGCCCCCCTCCATGAGCAGTGCGATAAAAACTACTTACCGCCTCCCACTAAACAACAAAACATCAAATCTTCCCACTGACACCACCCGTCCAAATCCCGAAACCCGCCAAATCCTTGACTTTGTATATAAAACAAAACAAATCATTTTGTCATTCTATTCTGCAAACACATGCATACAGTGAACTGAATGATGAAGGTCAACTAGCTTATGCTCCCAACTACCAACCACCTTCAAAATTTGTAGTTGAAATCACTTAGAGCCCTCCATTCACACCAGTGTACCTGCCTTTCATTGCCCGTCCCTAAAAACAGGTATTTACCCAAATTCCCGTCAAAAAAACCTCTGAGTACTTGTTTTCGCTGCAAATTAATAGAAAAGAATCCCAATTCACCATAATTCAGTTACCACATTTAAAATTCAAGTTCCCCGGACCCTCTGTTTCATCAACCTCACTTGAAAACCCTCGAGTTTCCTATATGAATCCACAAGAACGAGAATGGAAACCCCGGTAGCCCTAAATATTGCACCCATTACCAACCCTCACCATGATTTAGACTGTCTACCCATGGCCGATAAGGCTTTCCAAATAAAAGACCTAACCATCGATAAAGACCATCTGAAAGTGTTTTGCCAATGCCGAGATAATCATTTGAATGGCCATGATGCCATAGGACTGTGGGAATCCAACCTCCCAATGTACTTTCTCCCTTCTTTGCACATTTTTCCTGATATAATCCATTAGTGCCATGCAAATTATGACCCCAACCTCAGAGCAGTGATGTCTCCCAATCAAACAGTCCTCTTCACAATAACTGCTGACTCAATCAATGAAATGCTGCAATTTCATCCTAGTCAAGCCCTCACCCCGATTTCCCTTGGGGATTTGCTTGAGAAATCAACTAAGTTGTCCCAATCTGAACTCAATCGCCTCTGCCAGATGTTCATAGTAAAAGAACATCAACCTAAATATTCCCCTCCTTATATGTCATATTTATTCACAGATACAGGCAAAATCATAGTTGATATGATAGCTGCAGTCATGGGATTCAACACTAGTGAGTATGTAGACGAGCTGGACTTAGTTTTGCAGTCCATCTTTACCCCTGGTCAGCCCCCTGCTATCAGGTATAATTATGCTTCATATATTGCTGAGAAAATCCATGACCAGTTCATGAGACTGGAAAATGAAAAGGTTTTCAAGTACTCCACCTTCATATATCACCTCATCCTCTACTATCAGTCTGACAAGTTCCCTTTTTCTATCAAGAAACTTGATACAAAAAGTAATCCAAGGTCAGTCATTTTTTGGACTTCTATCTTCCATGAATCTTTTGCTTATAATCAGTTCATTGACCAGTTTGTCCACCCAGCAACTACCTTGCTAACAGAAAATCCTCCTCCAAGAATTAATGATGAAATCAAAAGGATCCTTCAGTTATCAAAACAGTACAGAGTAGGTGACTAGTATTTATACCAGAATCACACAGAAATCAGGGTATATGGTTGTGAGCTTCCCCCATTCAAGCTACCAAGATATGTTCCAATGAGACTATTTGCTTTGGAATATTACAGACAAATGATCAACTCAGATCAAGTTCATTTTACCAAGGCCAAGAAGAAAGCACAACTGAGAATTAAGAATCACCTAGGCCCATTCATCTGCAACAATAGGGAAGCAAGAAAAGAAATAGAAAAAATCTTAGAAGACCACATGAGATTAAGCAAAAGCTTTGGTTGGACTCCATATGACCCTCACAGTTTCATCTATGATAGAAAAATGAAAAATAGATTATCACCCTATTTTCATCACAGAATCCCAGAAATTGAACAATACGCCAACATGGATGAATGGAGGGAAGGGACTCTTGTAGAAATGGATAGTGATCGGGTCAATGTAGAAAATGTAATGAAAGATCTAGAAAAGACACTTGATCTAGATTCTTTTGAACAGGTGCCAGTTGAGACTTCTCACAAGCCAGCATCAGAGACTAGTGCCTCAACAGTTGATACCTCTCAAAGGCAATCATAGGAGACTAGTGCACCAGTTACAGAACCATCATAGGGAAAATATCAAGAAACCAACACTCCTGCATCAGGGCAGTCAAGCATGTCAAATCAGCCTGAAACTTCTCAAGAGCAGGCTCCAACACAGACCCACCCAACTCAGACTATCATGGGAGATCCACCAGTTTTACAGACTCCTCTAAATGAGGAAAAGAGCTTAAAGGGAGACAGGGAAGTAGCAACCCCTGCCAGTGGCCCTTCAGAGCAACCTAGTGCTAAGAGGCACGAGCTAAATCCCCATTCAGAGGAGGAAATATTTGAAGAAACTACAGAGAGTCAGAGAAAAGAAGGTGCAGATAGTCAGCATACTTTCCCAGCAGGTGAGACACCTTCTAGCTCACAAAGGCAGGAGCTGGAAAGACAGAAAAGTGCTGAAGTATCATCCTTCAGGTCTTCAATTCACAAGTCCCTAGACATCAAAGAGAAATTCAAAGAGATAAAGGCCAGAAATGAACCATTAAGGGCCCAAGTCTACAATCAGTATATGAAGATGGCTCCTACCAATCAGACCAGGTTAATGTCAGTCTATGACATCAAGGAAGTTAAAATGCAAATGATTTTTTTTAAGCCCAAAATACAACAACCTCAGACAATGTCAGACTACCTCAACACTGATTTTGAGGTCATGGCCAAAGACATTCACCCCCTAAACCAAATTGAATTACATAAGCAGGCAGGGGAGATGGTGTATTCCACCTTGACAAGTAAAGCCATGATGGCCCAAAGATTAGAGAATTCTTTGAACAATACCACTGCTCAGCTACAGCTTGAAAGAGCATCTTCACAAGCTAAGGACAATAGGATCAAATCACTGGAGGAGTTGGTTATTGGATTGGGTCATAACCCAAAAGATGCAAAGGTTTTAGAGGCTTTAATAAAAAATAAAGACGAAGATATAGTTGCCTTGAGAAAGCAGTTAAAGCTGCCTCCACTAAGACATCCACAAATTGTCGAATTTATTCAAAAGAAGTCTGAAGAAGAGCTTATGGACTTAGTCCTTAAGTTAAATGAACAGTTGAAGGAGACTGAGCAGTAAATAGAAAAATCACTAAAGAGCAGGCAGAGTGAGTCGACCTCTCAGCCTCAAAATGTGATACCAATGGTCTCCACGGCAGTCCAATCCACACTTGCAACAGCTCTTGCACCAAATATCCCTCCGGCCACAATAGAGACAAGTACAGGTACAAGCACAAGTACAACACAGGCAGGAACTTCAAGTCTAAGTACTAAGGGGTTGATCAAGTCCATGTAGGAGATGAAACTCCAAGTCACGGAATTACAGAAGGTAAAAGAAAAATTTGTCACTTTAGAGCATAAATATGATGTTTCAAAGATTAATTTTGTTGAGGAAGTGAGGAAAAATAAAGGCTTGGCCCAGCAGGTAAAAACATTAGAAAAGGATCTCACTTTTGAAAAGCCTTTAACAGACATTAGGAAAATTCTATGGACAAACATCACCCAGTCAATAAATAATGTCTAGTCATCCATACAAATTATTTTTGAACAAATTGACTTGGTGAAAGTGGCTCTTCAAGAGATTCAGAAGACTAAGGAAGAGCTAGGAGAAAATCCTGAGGAAGCTATCAGGCTAATAAACTTTTTGAACAGCAAAAATAAGTACCAGCTAGAAGAGCTGAATATTGAGGATAGAACTGCAACTATCCTAGAAATCAAGAAGGTATTGACCAAAAGGTCTTTGATGCAGAACCTAGAAAGAAGATGTGAAAACATGCAGGAGGATATTGATGAATTTTAGGAGAAGTTTGGCATTTTACAGAGTAAAGGACTTCCCAATCCTCTAGTCATCAATGATAAATTGATGAGGCATGAAGATTATATTGAAAAATTGGGTCAGTATGCAAATAACCAGGCCAGTTCATCAACTAGTGCATCTGCACCCAAGGCACTCCTTACAGGCAGAGTTCTCTATGACAGTCTAGAGAACTTGTTTTATGTTGAGCATGAATTAAAACATTTGTTTCCAGTACAGCCCAATTTTGTTAAATACACTGAGGCTGATGAAATCTTCAGGAAGCTTCAAAGGACTAGAATACCAATGGGAAGATTGGTGGAAAGATAGAACAAAAATTTTATAATTTATCTTGGTAAAAAAGTAAATTTTCAGTATTTATCATAGTCAATTTTGGTAAAAGAAGGTGAACAGGGATAAAGCAGGTAAAGAGTATCAGAACAGGTCAAAGAGTATCAGTGAGAAGATAAAAAGCAAACAGCCAGCATAGAATTACGAGTAAGATAGCAAGCTGCTCAATCATAGGGCATGCCTCCAGCTCATTCACAAAAATAGGGACAACAAGCCATCGGTTCACTTTTAGTTCTATCTTCGAGACCATCTATCTCTACTTTTATGTAACATATAGTTAGTATTCCTAGATTATATCTCTCTTAGTTATGAGATATTTTATTGTAAATTTTTGTATAATTACTTCCTCATTCGAAGTACTGAGTGTGGATCCTTTGACATTTCCATAGACTTATTATTTTGGAATAAAGTGTTGTTGGAAAAACTCTTGTATGGCTGGCTGGATGAAAAAATGAAGCAAAGGACTTTTTACAGAATTCATGTGTCAAACACTGGACAAATAATTATTCTATATCTTATGTGTTATTGTTTTCTGGTTTAATATTTCACATGTGTTTCATCTCTGAATAACAAACGAAAAAGTATATTTCAGAAAGTGCTTCAGTGCAATCTGTCTTTAAAATCATTTTTATTCTAAATGTTTTCTTCTAAGCTATCATAGGCAAGGAGTTCTTAACTACTCCTTGCTCATTAGTTTATCATTGTGGTCATTTAACAAGAAATTCTTAATTGATTTTTATTAATGATCACCCATTTTCCCTCAAATTGGAATTTGCTGAAGGATTCTTTATTGCCCTTCTTCCTTTTCAAAACCATTTCACCTCTTTAAAGCTATCATTTGTGCCTCGTTTAGCTATCTTGCCTTGTAAAGCCCTCTTTTGTTGAAAAACCTGATCCAGTTAAGCCATCTGCAGTTGACTCCATAGCCCAATGGACTGAGATACTTTGTTCTATCCATCTGCTCCAGAATTCCACCACCAAACACAATCAAAACCCCCAAGCTTTCATAACTAGCCTAATATCCTATAAAACAAAGCTAAATCTTAAAGAGAGAGCCCTCTCTGAGTACAGATTGGCTAGATTTTGTACTTAAAAGTTGGTTTGTGGTTACCTCAGACCCCTTTCCTTCTTCTAACAACTTCAAGGAAAATCTGAGTGATAACATAGTGGAGACTCCACTGGGGAGACCAAATCCTCAGTCATAACAAATATTTAAGAAAGTTTAAAACCATAAATCTAAAGCATCTTAAAGAAGTCATAGAAGTTGTTTTGATATCAGTTAAAAAAAATCAAAAACAAAACCCAAAAACCTGGCTTCAAAAAGGACTCGTTACACTAGAGCTAATCCTGATCCCAATCCACCACAAGTGTTTGAGAACCCCAATCTGATCCCCAGAATTCTTAGGAGACAAGAAAGTCAAGGAAGTTCTGTAGTCATCGGCCCACCTTCAGATCATCATCCTGTCCTGTTAGGTGGATTTACCTTGAAGATCAACCCTTTGACGAATATTTTGAGACCTCTTTGTTTAGGACTTCATCTGATTCTGAATTAATTGACCTGATCCCAGACCCATTGTTCATCGAAGAATTACAGCTTCAAGCTGTCAATTGGTCAATTGATAGACATTTGTAGAACTCACTACAATCTGATCTTACCACTGAAGGATCACCTAATCCCTCTGTAATTACTTCTGCCTCTACAAGTTCATCACCGTTTCCTCATACATCTCAACCTCAAACTACTCCACATCAGACCACCCCTTCTAGCCCTCCATCCACAACCCAAACACCCACTGTTATTGCAATCCCAGTTGTTGTTTCACCATTACCTACAGCAATGGAAAACAGGTATACCTCCTAGTACTACCAAGAAACTTAGGTGCCATGCTCCAAGATTACCAAAGTAAGATCACTCAGTTTGATGGTACTGGTGCCTATACAACCCAACAACACACCAAGAAGATGACTGATTATTTTGAAATTTATGAAATAGATGTTGATGATGTGAAAATGAGAATATTCATTCAGATTTTAACAGGGGAAGTCATAACCTAGTTCAGAGGTTTAGCAGCAAATAGTATAGACAGCCTAGAAACTCTCTATAGACAATTCTTGAACTGATGGGATAAAAAGAAAGATCCTCTTCAAATTCTATCTAAGTATGAAAACTTAAAAAGAGGAACACAAAAAACCGTGCAGGAGTACTGCATTAGATTCAACAATGTCTATAAAGCCATCCCTCAAAACCTAGGACCCCCACCTGATTTAGCCTTAATCAAATTCCCAGATGGATTTGATTCTGACATGGCTTTCCAGCTGAGAGAACGAGTCCCTCGTACTTTGGAAGTTATGCAAAGCATAGCCGTCAGTGTTGAAGCCAACCTAATGTCTAAAAGATCCAAGGTTAGGAGCGAAAGGAGAATACCATTAAAGGAAGAAGCCTCACCCTTTGAACAGAAGCTATATGTCGTAATTAAAGGGATGGATAGACTATGAGAGAGAGTGGAAACAACTGAAAGGAAAGCTCCTTGGGATGGTCAGCCAACCAGCACAAGGAGAAATCCTAATTTTAGAAAAAAACAAAACCAGAACACTGGGAAGACTGGTCCAGACCAAAACATTAGACCTCCTTTCCAGGAGAATTATGCAGAAGCATCCAACTCGAAAGATCTAGTAGAATATACTCAAATAAATCTGATGGGACTCAGTAATGAAAAGCAAGTTTTCTTGACCCAAGAAGATCAAGAGGCCCACATTCTTAAACAGTTTCAAACTCAGTCAGGTGAATCATTTGACTTCAAGGAAGGATATGACACAACCTTATTTGAGGTGCATAAGCAATACAACCTAAGAAGTAGGAAATTGATGTTCCTGAAGCAAACAAGCAAAAGGTTCCAAAATAGCCAATAAAAGGTAAGATAGTCTCCACACCTGTACATATTCTTTCTAGATCAAACACTAATCCTTCTAACCCCATAATTGAAGATGTCTCTGATAATCAACAGCCCTCCACTTCTCTTCCTTCCAAGGGAAATGTGGAAGAACCTCCAGAAGTTGATTTAGAAGAACCAAAAAACAATGATTCCACTCCTGAAAAGGAGAAAAACACAAAAAATACAAAAAAACAGAGAGAATAATGTTGTTCGAAATCCAAAAGTCCAAGTAGAAAAACCCTTCACTCTGGAAACTGAAGTAGGTAAGTTGAAAATTGTTGTTCCGTTATATGAATTAGCTAAACATAATGCTTACTGAACTCAAATCAATAGATCACTGAAAATCACTGGAACTGAAGACTCAGTTAATGTTTTTGATGACCAACCTGAATTAATCTTTGGCCCATAAGTGAATGGAAAACCATTAAAAGGAGGAATTCCTCCTTTCTATGTGAGCCTAAACATACATGATAAGATTCTTCACAATGCCATGTTTGACTCTGGGGCATCTCATAATCTTATGCCCAAGTTTGTAATGGAAAAGCTAGACCTAGACATCACTAGACCATACAAAGATCTCTTTTCTTTTGATTTTAGTCAGGTGAGATGTTTAGGATTGATAAAAGACTTGTGTGTCTCATTGGTTCAATACCCTGCAAAAAAAATCTTAATGGTTATAGTGGTAGCAGATATACCACCAAATATGGCATGTTACTGTCCAGATCCTGGGTGCTAAACTTCAGGGGTCTCTTCAATTGGATATTTCATATGCTACTATCTTGGTTTTCGGCCAACCAAAGAAACTATACAGAGAAATATTGATGAAATATGTAGTAAGTAGTCAGGAAAAGCCACAAAATTTCCCCATATACTCAGTACACTCTGATATGGACTCATTCATTCTTTATAATGCAGAAACCAATCCTTCCAATACCTTAGAAGTTTTGGTAGTAGAACCAAAAGAAATTAAAAAATAAAAATCAAGTGTTCAGATTCAGGAAATATCAGATACCAAAGAAAAACCAGATCCCACTGTTAAACAAATTCCTACCACCCCTGACACCAATTATGAGCATGAAATTATTTGGCATTTAGAATTTGATGGCTCAGTCAATAAACTAGGGGTAGGAGCAAGAGTTTGGGTGTACAATTTAGAAAACGATCATGCTGAAGGCCATGCCTACAGATTAAATTTTAAGTGCACCAATAATATGGCTAAGTATGAGGCTCTCTTGCTAGGTCTTAAACTTGTCAAAAGATTAGGAGCAATCAAGGTGTATGTCATACGAGATTCAGAATTAATCATTAAATAGATCAAAGGAAAATACTTAACCAGGGATCCTAGATTAGGGTATTATAGAGGAACAATCATAAAAATTCTCAACACTTTTCTGGAAACTCAGCTTGCTACAATCCCCAGAAAACACAACTTGCAAGCCCATAGCCTGGCAATGTTTTCTAGCACCTGCAAATTACCTTTCGAACCTAATCATCAGTTCACTGCTGAAATTAGGCATAGACCAGCCATACCTGATAATCTGAAGAATTGGCAGGTTTTTGATAGTGATGAGCAGATCAATAAATTTTTAACTTTAGATGAAGAGTTTTCTAACAGTTTCCTAGATGTAGATATAGTTATTAATTCTAATCAAACAGATGAGGTAGAAACAAACATTTTAGAGGAAAGTTCAATTAATATGCTTCATCCCACAAAATTCACACAAAAAGAAGTTCAAGCCCTGAAACAAATGGACCTAGATGAATGGTGAGGAAAATAGAGGTTATTAACCTAAAAGACAATCATTTACCAAAAGGATTGACTCCTCTAGAAGATCTCTTTGATTCCAATGACATTCCAAAGAAACCTAAAATGGAACCATTAAATGCAGATATTGAAGAGTACAACTTAGGAACTGAGGATAATCCAAAAATGATAAAATTGTCGAAATCTTTACCTCCTGACCAGAAGTTAAAATATGTTGAACTTATGAAAGAATTCCAAGATGTCTTTGCCTAGAGTTATGAAGATTTGAAGTCATATGACACCTCCATTGTTCAACACACTATACCTCTGAAAGAAAATCAAAAGCCCTTTAAACAAAAACTTAGAATAATTAACCCTGTGTTATTATCTTTGATTGAAAAAGAAATTAAACGCATGTATGAAGCAGGTATTATTGCCCCTATTAGATTTTGCAGAGTGAGTGTCTAACTTGGTACCTACTAGGAAGAAAACTGGGGAAATAAGGTTATGTGTTGACCTGAGAAATGTGAATAAGGTCTCTCTTAAAGATAACTACCCTTTACCCAAGAAGGATCATATTTTGCAAAGGGTAGTGGGTTCTTCTAGAATTTCACTTCTAGATGGGTTTTCAAGATATAACCAGATCTTGGTTCATCCTGATGACCAAGAGAAAACTGTTTTTACAACACCATGGGGCACATTTATGTACATCAAAATGCCATTTGGACTAAAAAACGTTGGAGCGACCTTCCAAAGGGCAATGGACATTGCATTTGCCAAAGAAATTCATGATTTTCTTGTTATATATCTAGATGATCTAACTGTTTTTTCTAAATCAGATTAGCAACACTTGGACCATCTTAGGAAAGTCTTTTTAAATTGTAAAAAATATGGTATTTCTTTGAATCCAAAGAAGTCTGTGTTTGGTCTGGAGGAGGGTAAACTTTTAGGTCATATCATATCCAAGAATGGCATTCGAATTGACCCTTCCAGAATCGAAGCTATTCTACGGATACCTCATCCAAGAAGTATCAAAGAACTTCAAGCTTTCCTAGGGAAGATAAATTTCTTGAGAAGATTCATATCTAACTTAGCAGAACTCATTATATTACTAAATAACATGCTAAAAAATGATTCAAGTATCAAATGGACAGTAGAGGCCAAGCAATCATTTGAAGAAATTAAAATGGCCTTAACCAGAACACCGGTCCTCACTAGTCCACAATTTGATAGAGACTTTATCATTTTTTCTTTTGCATCAAAACACACTACAACAGCTGTTGTATTACAAAAGGATGATCAGGGATGTGAAAAACCTATAGCCTTTTTTAGTAAAGCACTGAGAGATGCATCATTAAAATAGAAAATTATGGAAAAGCAAGCTTTTGCACTTGTAAAAGCCATTAAAGACTTTAGAGTCTATATATTGTACTCTCGTGTGATAGCTTATGTACCTAATGCAGTTGTCAAAGACATCCTAACTCAGGGTGGAATTGATGGCAAAAGAGGTAAATGGATTGCTACCATCTTAGAATATGATATAGAGATAAAACCTACAAAACTGATAAAAGGATAGGGATTGGCCAAACTCATGGCAGAAACTAATTGTCAAGCCCTGGACATAAATGAACTGGATAACAAGCAGGAGATGGCGACTCCACAAATCAGTCGGGCCTTTTCAAACTCACCTTGGTATGCTGATGTAATTTATGTTTTACAAAACCTACAAGCTCCTCCAGAGTTATCCAGAACCAAGAATAGGTTTTTAAAAATGAAAGCTTTAAAGTTTTGTATCTTAGATAATACTCTTTTTTGGAAAAATCATGAAGGAATTTTATTGAATTGTTTATTAAAAGATGAAGTTGACAAGGCTCTCCAAGAATTTCATGCAGGAGACTATGGGGGACACCTCTATTGGAAGCCAAATGCAGATAAAATCCTAGGGGTTGGATTCTATTGGCCAACCTTGTTTGCAGATGTGAAGAAATTTGTGATTTCTTGCCATAAATGTCAAATTTTTGAAGGCAGGAGAAATTTATTACCTTTACCTCTGAAAACAATCTGAAAACAATTTCCATCGAGAAACCTTTTCAACAATGGGGTCTCGACTTCATTGGAGAAATCCATCCACCTTCTTCTGGCCAACACAAATGGATACTCACTGCCACTGACTATTTTACTAAATGGATAGAGGCTATCCCCTCCAGATAGGCCAATGACACAGTGATCATAGGTTTCCTAGAAACCAATATATTATCAAGGTTTGGCTACCCCACTAAAATCATTACTGATAATGCGGCAGCTTTCAAATCAAAGAAAATGATCAGTTTCTGTAACAAGTATCACATTACACTAGGCCATTCCACAGCCTACTACCTGCAAGGGAATGGACTGGTTGAATCTTCTAACAAGAGTCTCATTAACATCATCAAAAAACTGTTATAAGAAAACAAGAAAACTTGGAACATGAAACTGATAAATGCATTATGGGCTGACAGGCTTACAACTAAAAAATCTATTGGAACAAGTCCTTATGAGTTAGTATATGGCATGGAAGCTGTTTTTCTTCATCATTAGGAGTTCCTGTCATGAAAATACTCCAAGAAGCTCAAGTAGAACCTAATGATATTCAAAGAAGGATAAACCAGACCATCAATTTACAGCAGACCAGAGAAGAGGTGTACCAAAGATCCCAAGTGTTGCAGGAGAAGCTCAAGAAGATATATGACAGAAGAACCAAGGCAGAAGATTTCTACCTTGGAGACAAAGTGTTCAGATGGAATTCCAGAAGAGAGGATAAGGGGAAACATGGGAAGTTTGACTTCCTATGGAAAGGACCATACATCATCTATGCTTTCAAGGGAAATAATACATATTTTCTTAAAGAGTTAGATGGTACAGAAGCAAAAGAAGGACCAGTGAATGGTCGGATGTTAAAACATTACTTTGATCCTACTTACTAATGTTACCATGTTATTCATGTACATATTATATCCTTTGTAATGTCACAGTTTTGATTGGACAGTAACCTTTTAGAGTTGAAGCCCGAAGGGAAGGCCCTAAGCTTTAGAAGTATCAATGTCATACATACAATAAAGCAGCAAGGAAGAGAAGATTGTAGAGCGCAGTCAAAGTCATTAAGAGGCCACTGATCTATTGTTATTGACTTTCCACCAGGAAAAGTCATCCCCAAGTGGAGCCAATGTTATGCCCCTATACCAATAGGTGTCATATATCATGATTGACTTGATGAGCTATGTAATATGTTCATACCTTCACTTGTTGCAAAGGTTTTCCATATTTGTAAAAAAATCAAAAAATTAAAAAATGTAAATAGGGTACCCTAAAAGAAAAATCAAAGGGTGAAAACAATAAAAAGATAGTAAAAAAATGAAAGAAAATGAACCCCAACAAAAAGAAAGACCAAGAAAGTGTGCAAGTCTAAATGCCACTATTTTTTTACTTTTGTATAATAAACAATTGTGTGCAGTTTGTCACCTATGCCACAATTCATGAATAGTCAAATAGCTTAAACTTGACTAGTTCATATTTCAATTTCATGTTTTAGAAATAGAGAATAAAGATCTGATCAAACAGTTTAATTTTGGCAGATAAGTAGATAGGTAGAGTGAAAAAGGAGCTCAACAGTTTAATCTGAGCCCTTGGATGTAATAAGTGTATACTTAGATAGGCATCACCATGTAAAAGAAAAGAAAGTTTGATAAGGGTTTTCCAGTCTAAGTGCACCCTAATAAAGAAGTAAAAATGCTAGGTTAAGTAGGTAGGGTAAGTAGATGATGGTTGCAGAAATAATATGTGATGAATGATATGTCTAAAATGTGCAAATCTTTTTACTTTTATCATAAGGAAAATGGCATGTATCACATGGAAGGCACATCAAGCAAGAAAAGTTAAAATAATTAACTCCCCTACTCATTTCCCCTAAATTTTCACTAATTTCCCCTAAGTGCCAAGGTATCTATCATATTAGAGGGGCTCAGAGCATTTCTCTGACTTCTAGAGGGACCGGACCCTCGGCCCAATAATTTATAAATGCCTAAGTACTTAAGCCCATTTATCAATCATCATATCCCTTTATAAGTCATTCATTCTCTTCATAAAGTTTTCCCTAAGTAAGATTATTTTACTTAGGGAAATTAAAATATTTCCACAAAACCCTCATTTTTCACTTAGCCTAAGTTTCAAATACACACATGAAAATGTTTTAGACTTAGCGCTTTTTTAATTCAATATCATATTAACTACTAATTTATGTTATTAAGTAATTCCCTTATAAAAATTCACCCGCTCCCATATTATTTTAATATGTAAAAACCCCAAAAACTTATATACCCTGCCCCTTGGTTAAATATAACCATAATACACCATTAATAGGGATTAATTTTTTAATATGTAACTAATAAAGAACCCCGACCCCTACCATAATAAAAAAAGGATTAATTAACCCTTACGATTAATTAATAACTTTCCTGACCAATCCCATCGCTCCCGATATGATTAAAAAAATCTTTAATTACATCAGGCCCGCCCTCATTAAACTCCCGTCACCATCACCTCCCCGATAGTCATCCGATCAATCCCTCCAAATCCGACGACTATCATGCATATCGCACGACCCTCCACGACCAAACGTTAGCGCGCGATCGCGAAGCGGTTTTGTGAACAGTGCCCCCACCATGCGTCGCTCATCGTATGGAATCGCGTGGATGAGCCCAAATATCACCCCCCCCCCATGAGCAGTGCGATAAAAACCGCTTACAGCCTCCCACTAAACGAAAAAACATCAAATCTTCCTGCTGACACCACCCGTCCAAATCCTGAAACTTGCCAAATCCCTGACTTTGTATATAAAACAAAACAAATCATTTTGTCATTCTATTCTGCGAACACATGCATGCAGCGAACTTAACAACGAAGGTCAACCAGCTTGTGCTCCCAACCGCCAACCACCTTCAAAATTTGCAGTCGACATCGCTCAGAGCCCTCCATTCACACCAGTGTACCTGCCTTTCGCTGCCCATCCCTAAAAACAGGTATTTACCCAAATTCCTGTCAAAAAACCCTCTGAGTACTTGTTTTTGCTGCAAATTAATAGAAAAGAATCCCAATTCACCGTAATTCAGTTACCACATTTAAAATTCAGGTTCCCCAGACCCTTTGTTTCATCAACCTCACTTGAAAAACACCGAGTTTCCTATCTGAATCCACAAGAACCAAAATGGAAACCCCGATAGCCCTAAATATTGCACCCATTACCACCCCTCACCGTGATTTAAAATATCGGCCCCTGGCTGATAAAGATTTCTAAATAAAAGACCTAACCACTGATAAAGATCATCTGAAAGTGTTTTTCCAGTGCCGAGATAATCATTTGAATGGCCATGATGCCATAGGACTATGGGAATCCAACCTCCCAATGTACTTTCTCCCTTTTGTGCACATTTTCGTTGATATAATCCATTAGTGCCATGCAAATTATGACCCCAACCTCAGAGCAGTGATGTCTCCCAATCAAACATTCCTCTTCACAATAACTGCTGACTCAATCAATGAAATGCTACAATTTCATCCTAATCAAGCCCTCACCCCCATTTCCCTTAGGGATTTGCTTGAGAAATCAACTAAGTTATCCCAATCTGAACTCAATCGCCTCTGCTAGACTTTCATAGTAAAAGAACATCAACCTAAAGATCCCCCTCCTTATATGTCAGCTTTCTTCACAGATACAGGCAAAATCATAGTTGATATGATAGCTGCAGTCATGGGATTCAACACTAGTGAGTATGTAGATGAGTTGATCTTAGTTTTGATGTCCATCTTTACCCCTGGTCAGCCCCCTGCTATCAGGTATAATTATGCTTCATATATTGCTGAGAAAATCCATGACCAGTTCATGAGACTGGAAAATGAAAAGGTTTTCAAGTACTCCACCTTCATATATCACCTCATCCTCTAGTATCAGTCTGACAAGTTCCCTTTTTCTATCAAGAAACTTGATACAAAAAGTAATCCAAGGTCAGTCATTTTTTGGACTTCTATCTTCCATGAATCTTTTGCTTATAATCAGTTCATTGACCAGTTTGTCCACCCAGCAACTACCTTGCTAACAGGAAATCCTCCTCCAAGAATTAATGATGAAATCAAAAGGATCCTTCAGTTATCAAAATAGTACAGAGTAGGTGACTGGTATTTATACCAGAATCACACAGAAATCAGGGTATATGGTTGTGAGCTTCCCCCATTCAAGCTACCAAGATATGTTCCAATGAGACTATTTGCTTTAGAATATTATAGACAAATGATCAACTCAGATCAAGTTCATTTTACCAAGGTCAAGAAGAAAGCACAACTGAGAATTAAGGATCACCTAGGCCCATTCATCTGCAACAATAGGGAAGCAGGCAAAGCAACATAAAAAATCTTAGAAGACCACATGAGATTAAGCAAAAGCTTTGGTTGGACTCCATATGACCCTCACAGTTTCATCTGTGATAGAAGAATGAAAAATAGACTATCACCCTATTTTCATCACAGAATCCCAGAAATTGAGAAATATGCCAACATGGATGAATGGAGGGAAGGGACTCTTGTAGAAATAGATAGTGATCGGTTCAATGTAGAAAATGTAATGAAAGATCTAGAAAAGACACTTGATCGGGATTCTTTTGAACAGGTGCCATTTGAGACTTCTCACAAGCGGGCATCAGAGACTAGTGCCTCAACAGTTGATACCTCACAAAGGCATTCACAGACCACTAGTGCACCACTTGTAGAACCATCAGAAGGAAAAGACCAAGAAACCAACACTCCTACATCATGGTAGTCAAGCATGTCAAAGCAGCCTGAAACTTCTCAAGAGCAGGCTCCAACATAGACCCACCCAACCCAAACTAGCATGGGAGGTCCACCAGTTTTATAGACTCCTCTGAATGAGGAAAAGAGCTTAAAGAGAGACAGGGAAGTAGCTACCCCTGCCAGTGGCCCTTCAGATCAGCCTGGTGCTAAGAGGCACAAGCTAAATCCCCATTCAGAGGAGGAATTTTTTGAAGAAACTACAAAGAGTCAGAGAAAAGAAGGTGCATATAGTTAGCATACTTTCCCAGCAGGTGAGACACCTTCTAGCTCACAAAGACAGGAGCTGGAAAGACAGCAAAGTGCTGAAGTATCATCCTTCAGGCCTTCAGTTCACAAGTCCCTAGACATCAAAGAGAAATTCAAAGAGATAAAGGCCAGAAATGAACCATTAAGGGCCCAAGTCTACAATCAGTATATGAAGATGGCTCCTACCAATCAGACCAGGTTGATGTCAGCCTATGACATCAAGGAAGGTAAAATGCAGATGAGTTTTTTTAAGCCCAAAATACAACAACCTCAAACAATGGCAGACTACCTCAAAACTGATTTTGAGGTCATGGCCAAGGACATTCACCCCCTAGATCAGATTGAATTACATAAGCAGACAGGGGAGATGGTGTATTCCACCTTAACAAGTAAAGCCATGATGGCCCAAAGATTAGAGAATTCTTTGAACAATACCACTGCTCAGCTACAGCTTGAAAGAGCCTCTTCACAGGCTAAGGACAATAGGATCAAATCATTGGAGGAGTTGGTTATTGGATTGGGTCATAACCCAAAAGATGTGAAAGCTGCAGAGGCTTTAATAAAAAAGAAAGACGAAGATATAGCTGCCTTGAGAAAGCAGTTAAAGTTGCCTCCACTAAGACATCCACAAACTACCGAAGTTATTCAAAAGAAGTCTGAAGAAGAGCTTATGGACTTAGTCCTTAAGCTAAATGAACAGTTGAAGGAGACTGAGCAGGAATTAGAAAAATCACTAAAGATCAGGTAGAGTGAGTCGACCTTTCAGCCTCAAAATGTGATACCAGTGGTCTCCACGGTAGTCCAATCCACACTTGCAACAACTCTTGCACCAAATATCCCTCCGACCACAGCAAAGACAATTACAGGTACAAGCACAGGTACAGCACAGGCAGGAACTTCAGGTCTAAGTACTGAGGAGTTAATCAAGTCCATGGAGAAGATGAAACTCCAAGGCACGGAATTACAAAAGGTAAAAGAAAAAAAATTCACTTTAGAGCGAAAATATGATGTTTCAAAGATTAATTTTGCTGAGGAAGTGAGGAAAAATAAAGGCTTGACCCAGTAGGTAAAAACATCAGAAAAGGATCTCACTTTTGAAAATCCTTTAAGAGACATTAGGAAACTTCTATAGAAAAACATCACCCAGTCAATAGATAATGTCTAGTCATCCATACAAATTATTTTTAAACAGATTGACTTGGTGAAAGTGGCTCTTCAAGAGATTCAGAAGACTAAGGAAGAGCTAGGAGGAAAGCCCGAGGAAGCTATAAGGCTAACAAACTTTTTGAACAGCAAAAATAAGTACCAGCTAGAAGAGCTGAATATTGAGGATAGAACCGCAACTATCCTAGAAATCAAGAAGGTATTGACCAAAAGGTCTCTCATGCAGAACTTAGAAAGAAGATGTCAAAACGTGCAGGAGGATATTGATGAATTTATGGAGAAGTTTGGCATTTTACAGAGCAAAGGACTTCCCAGTCCGTCATCAATGATAAATTGATGAGGCATGAAGATTATATTGAAAAATTGGTTCAATATGCAAATAACCAGGCCAATTCATCAACTAGTGCATCTGCACCCAAGGCACTCCATATAGGCAGAGTTCTCTATGACAGTCTAGAGAACTTGTTTTATGTTGAGCATGAATTAAAACACGTGTTTCCAGTACAGCCCCATTTTTTTAAATACACTAAGGCTGATGAAATCTTTAGGATGCTTCAAAGGACCAGAATACCAAGGGAAGATTAGTGGACAGATATGACAGAAATTTAATAATTTACCTTGGTAAAAAAGTAAATTTTTCAGTATTCATCATAGTCAATTTTGGTAAAAGAAGGTGAACAGGGATAAAGCAAGTAAAGAGTATCATAACATGTCAAAGAGTATTAGTAAGAAGATAAAAAGCAAACAACCAACACAGAATTACGAGCAAGACAGCAAGTTGCTCAATCATAGGGCATGCCTCCAGCTCATTCACAAAAACAGGGACAGCAAATCATCATTTCAGTTTTAGTTCTATCTTCGAGACCATCTGTCTCTACTTTTATGTAACATATAGTTAGTCTTCCTAGATTATATCTCTCTTAGTTATGAGATATTTTATTGTAAATTTTTGTATAAGTACTTCCTCATTCGGAGTACTGAGTGTGGATTCTTTGACATTTCCATAGACTTATTATTTTGGAATAAAGTGTTGTTGGACAAACTCTTGTATGGCTGGCTGGATGAAGAAATAAAGCAAAGGACTTTTTACAGGATTCATGTGTCAAACACTGGACAAATAAGTATTTCATATCTTATGTGTTATTGTTTTCTGGTTTAATATTTCACATGCATTTCATCTCTGAATAACAAACGAAAAAGTATATTTCAAAAAGTGATCAAGTGCAATCTGTCTTTAAAATCATTTTTATTCTAAATGTTTTCTTCTAAGCTATCATATGCAGGGAATTCTTAACTTCTCCTTGATTCTTAGTTTATCATTGTGGTCATTTGATAAGAAATTCTTAATTTATTTTTATTAATGATCACCCATTTTCCCTCAAATTGAAATTTGCTGAAGGATTCTTAATTGCCCTTCTTCCTTTTCAAAACCATTTCACCTCTTTAAAGCTATCATCTATGCCTCGTTTAGCTATCTTTCCCTGTAAATCCCTCTTTTTTTGAAAAACCTGATCCAGTTAAGCCATCTGCAGTTGACTCCATAGCCCAATGGACTAAGATACTCTGTTCTATCCATCTGCTCCAGAATTCCACCACCAAACATAATCAAAACCCCCAAGCTTTCATAACTAGCCTAATATCCTATAAAACAGAGCTAAATCTTAAAGAGAAAGCCCTCTCTGAGTACATATTGGCTAGATTATGTACTTAAAAGTTGGTTTGTGGTTACCTCGGACACCTTTCCTTCTTCTAACAACTTCAAGGAAAATCTGAGTGATAACACAGTATACAGCTATACTGACCCAAAGGAGACAACAAAGGTCAGGAACATACCAACACATGTCAAACAACTTAGGTTGATTATTGTTAGAGGTCACAGAGCTCCGTTTGTCAACCATCCAAAAGAGACAAAGAGAATTCATAGAGACGCAATGCAGCCACAAAGATGCAATAGTCGCAATCACAGAAATGTTGATAGAAAATTTGATTGCAATAGAATCAAAATTTAAAAAATGATAAATGAGCCAGCAATCTTTATTGTCCAATATTATTTGTGCATAGTAGCCATCACGACATTGTTGGTGAAGAAGCAGGGTCGTTACCAAATTTACAATTAACATTCGACAATCATCACCATTAATATTTGCACTGGTCATATCAATCATATCAATCTCTTGTAGTTCTCAGCCTCGAAACTGCTCAACAAGGGATCGATTGATGTTACCTGTGTTGCATGGGAATGTGTTAAATTTGGAAAAATAAATAAATCTTACAAACATGCGAAGGTGGTCTGTAATGGTGGGCAGAAGGGCACAAGCAAGAGGAGGGAAAAGGAGCACTCAACTTTGATACCGTGTCAAACTAAGGATCGTGCAAAATTCTCCAATGGCGGTTCATAAAAAATAAACATATTTATTACACGGAGAATTTGTTCAGCTTATTGTGGGATGTTAGTTTTCCCAACCAAGTATCCATTATTACACCTAATTAGTATTTACCATAATCTCGAAGGATTAAGGTGTCTAACAAGGTCTTTTAATGACATCAACAAAGCTTCTACTAATAATAACCACTAGTGTTTCCCTGCGAATTAGAGGTTTCTCCTATATAGCCAAGTCCATATTTATCATGTGGTGGTCTTTGGGAGCCGAGAATAACATCTAAGGTTTAGAAACTCTTCAAATTCATGTTGGTTTTGTCCAACTCTCTTTTTAAAAATGCTACTTCCACTTCCCATTTTCTACAAATGTCTTCCTTTTCCTTTATTTTATTGTTCATGACTTCCTCTATTCTTTTGTCTTCTTCCTTCTCGGTTTTGAGGGAGATGACTTCTTGAGATAGCTTTCCATTCTTTTTCTTGAGTCTACCATTTTATTCTAAGGAATTGATCAAGAGATCATCCACACTTTCTTCTTCTTCTTCTTCTTTTAAGGAATTCCTTCCTTTTCGATTCTTTGTTTCAATTGAGAAAGCCATGAACAATATTTCTCTACTTCTGTCATATTCTTCATCACAAGAGCCATAGATGTATTGTTTGGAGAAGAAAATCTTAGTTTTTAAGCCCTTCTTCTTGAATGTTTTTTTCTTGGGTCCGTCTTCATCATCATTTTCATCCTTAAAAGGACACTTTGTTGCATAATGTCTTATTTTACCACATCTAAAACAAATGAGAGGTAACATAACTTTAAGTTTGAATCCTTTCTTCATTTTTCTAACAAATTGTGCCATTTCAGTATCAAAATCATCATTGTTGCAATCACAGTTCTTCCCCTTTCTTGATGTGTTTGATGCCTTGAATGCAACTTCCTTGTGAGTTAGATTTCCTAACCTCGTCTCATATGTTGTGAGGATTCCATGAACTTCATCCATTAATAAGTTATCCAAATATTTTAGTTCTTCTATGGCACAAACTCGAACTTTAGCATCAAAACGGTTTGGAAGAGATCTTAAATTTTTTTAGACAATCATCTTTCCCTTGACTTCTTCACATATCCATCTAAGAGAGTTAACCACTTCATCTACTCGGAGAAAGTAAGCGACAATATATTCTTCATCATTTATAGCAACAATAGCGAAGGAAATGGGATCTTATGTCCATCTATAATTAATTGTCATACTTCCACTCCAAGAGACATCAAATAGTACTTCATCCTGATTTTCCAAACGGAAAAATTTGTTCCATCAAAGAGGGGAACCTTAAATGCTTCCTTACTGGCCATTGTGAATAAAAATTCCTTCTTCCAGTGGTTAGCTTGATCTTGAAGAAGTTGGCTCTGGTAACAATAGTTGTAAATACTGAGAAGGGGGGTGAAGCAATATTTCTTTCAATCGTTATATTATGTCGATTAATATTTTTCACAATAGGAAGCACAAGATATACCAGAACACAAGAAATGAATTAAAAATAGCTTATATTAGTATAGTTCAAATAATGAGGACATCAATCCTTAAATTTTGGATCCAACCATTATAAGTACATAAATTATTACTAGGCCCCAACCTTCAATGAGGACACCAATCCTCTCAACCTAATCCAGGCACGAACATAATCTATATAAGGACTCCAATCCTCTTAGGCTTCCACCTTTCCAAATACTTCAAATAAAATTCAAAATCAATATAGTTCCACATTACTACTTGAAGATATCTCGAAGTTGCTTCAAGCATTCTCCAAAAATATCTCCAAATTTTGATCCAAAGACACTTCAAAAGCTAATCCAAAAAGTCTTCAAATATGATCCAAGTCTACTTCAGTTCTGCTTCAAGTGTGCTCAACAAATGTCTTCAATTTTGCTCAAAGGAATCTTCAAAACCTACTCTTAAAGTCGCTTCAAAGTCTAGTCTAGACCTGATCCAAGAACCTTTAAGACTACTCCAAAGACTTCAATAATGTTCACAAAAGATTGCTCCACAAGTCTCTCAAAAATTTATCACAAATATGCTCAAGATATGATCAAAAGCTCTTCAATTTTGCTCCAACATAAATCATATCAAACCTTCAAACCAATCATCTATAAGCCTGAAATTTGTCCCAACAGAGGGTCAATTTCGCCCCTCAATACAGGTCCAAATTTGTCACAGGAGGGTCTAAGTTCCACATGCTTGAACTATCCACAAAGGGGGAAAATTTTATCTCACCTCAGGGGCCGAATTTCCACATGGTTGAAACATCAAAGGGGGAGGAGGGGGCGAAGTCTATCCACTGGCTCGGATTTTTCCTCGAGGAGGTTGAGATTTGCATAGGTAAATGAGGGCAAAGTCACAATTCTGTAACAAAAGAGGTTGAAAAGATAGTTTCCAAAATGTCTCAAAACCTAATCAGAAAATCCACCAATAACCTTTACCCAAGATCAGAGATAAAATACCAAGAAAATATGCTTTCAAATTGCCTCTAGGTTCATGAGATATGAACCTTCTTCACTCCTTCCTTAGCCTGAATTCATCCTTTGTTTTTCTCTACCAAGTTGGCTAGATGAATAGAGGAGAAGAGCCTTTTATTTATACTGAACAAGTAAACCAAGACAAGGCCGACTTTGAAAAGGACAAACAAATAGATTTTGTCCTAAAAATATAATTTCTCCTTAATGGAGAGGAGTTAGGGGGTATGAAATAGCTCGCTGGGAAGGGATTAAAGAGATATTTAAGCATTTTCTACTCTCCTATTTAGTTGGTCATCCTTTGACATGAACAAAAATTATTTTCTCAACATTTAACACCCTTGAAGGTTGACTAAAATTCAATTTTTGTTATGAAAAAATCCTTCATTGCAAGTTGACTTTTACTAGGACATCCCTTATACAATTTGATCAAATTTTCTTGAGAGTTAAATACCATTAATTCACCAAGCATCAAGTTTCCTTTTCAATCACTTTGGGTACTTTGACCATGACTTTGGGGTTTCAACTTCAAGAAGTCATATCTCCTTAACCAATAAGACCCACATGGCATGCAACCTACCGATGGAAATGGCATGGCAAGGACTAAACAATGGAGATGGTTATGCAAGCAAATTAAATGTTCTTCATCCTCAAATTCTACAACTAGTGTAGAGAAGTATGGTCAGGCATTTGGTATTCCATGACATCATATCCATTGATTCTTCCAATTAATATGATCTACTGACATATAGTAAAATCGTTCAAGGATCAACTTTGGCAGCAATGACAACACCATTCAGCACCTAGGGTAGACCACACAAGGCATAGGGTTTATTTAATAGGTTGAGATTTAGGACGGCCCCATGTCAAGGTGAGGAGAAAGGGTTTCCAAGAGTGCATATCAACAAGGTCAAGGGACATGAAACCTTCAAATAATCCTTCAAGTTGAAGCTAGAAACAAACTAGGGTTAGCTTAGGGCTAGTAACTAGGGCAAGGAAATTTATGGATAAAATTCAATTGAATTCCTACCAAAATAAGGTATTTTGTGGCAACCACTATCCTTTTAGAATTTAGACTCTCCAACTCTTGAAATTTCTCCTCCATAGAAATTTTCATAAAGCCCTAACTTTGTTGGTTGGCCTCAAAGGGGTTGAATTAGGGAAAAGAGAAAAAAGAGAAAAATTTATAGATTTAAAGTTAATGTGATCATAAAAAATGAGGACCAGTGTCTTTATCCTTGGGAGGATGGAGTCTATGAGTTGATTAAATAGCTAAAAGTTGCTAAGTAGGAAGGATAGTTAGTGCCCTAACACCAAAAACCCTAGTGATTACCTATGCAATGGATCAAAGGCGTTTTCATGGGAGAGCTAATCAAATTTCACCAATAGGATTATCATTCACATGTTAGTCATGAGTAATGCATGCAATAATGATATCAAAACTATATCCAATATATCTTCAACAAATTAGGGCACAATAAATAATTCAAGATTCAATATATTCCATACATTAGACATAGAGAAAATATTTCTCCAACAAAAGTTCACTTACAAGATAACATGCATGAAATTCCATCCATTGATCCAAAACAATAGTTACAAAGACAAGCAAGTAGCTTTGAATATCAAAATGCATTCATAGATCGAAATCTCTCCACAACAAAGGAAGGTCAAAATTCTCTTTAAGAGAGGTTGAAATCTCCAAGTGGTTATGATTTACAAATGAATGATCTGTCCTCTATTTATATGAGGAGTAATAAATTTCATTTTAGCCTAAGGCCCCATAAAACAATAAAATAATGTCACAAAATAATTTAGGTCACAAGCGGACCTACTAGCCAAGACAAAACATAAAATATTTCTCACACGTGTGAGTCTTCGGGTAGAATATGTTGACATCATGCATGCTTAGACCCCTTTACGGAAATTTTTAAGGCTTCTTAGTGCCATGCAAAGTGTAGAATCCTTCTAAAATCACCTTCTAAGGCTTAGCCCTTAAGTATCTATCAATACTCCTCTATCGATGCTAATTTTCATCTTGGGGCACCGAAGGTTGTTTCATGGATCCCCAAATGGCCATAGTGTTTGTCTCTGCGCCAACATTGAGGGCTTAAAAGGCGGTGTTAGCTCTCCCATGCCTCAAGGGGTGATAACATCCTCATCTAGGCCCTGGGTCAGCCATCATCCCTCACAAAGTGCTAAGGTTGTATGGGGGCATGTTAGGTCCAAGTTTATCATCCTGGAAATCATCAAATGTAGGGAAAAGTTCCAAAACATCGTTAGTGTTGGAGGTGCCAAAGGGTGTATATGATGTTCTTCTACTTATTGGAGTTCCATGGCTCTCAATGCCTCACATGTGGGTGTCAATGTGCTTCTCTAGAATCTTGAGACGAATTAAGGTGGTCAAGTCCCAGTTGTGGAACCACCTAATTATAACATCATAAGATCTAGCTAAATCAACAAACCATTAGGTCTAAGTGGACCAGGAATGAAAGTAATGAGCTTTTTTACACTTCAAACAAATATTCCCTTCCAAATTTGGGGCTATGAATAGAAAATGGTGTTATCTCCCTGGGTAAGAGTGGCTAAAGGACAATCCTATTAGGTGTTTCCAACCCCAAAGGGGTTTTGAGTGGTGTTTTCATTGATGCCAACATTTGTCTTTGAATTTTCTTGATATTTGTCTATAGATTGCATTGATTTGAAGCTCCATTGGTCAAGAAGTCATCAAATGATGATGCAGTCACAATGCCTCACCCTTGATGAAGAATTTGGATTGAAAAATCGATGTTTTCCTCTCAATACCATCTTCATTTGATTCTCCTCATTGTGTTGATTCCAAAGGTAGGTGGAACACCTCAAAACTGGCGGTTAAGGAGACATGCTTGGTCAAAGTTGGAAACCCATTATGTGGTCAAGAAGCCCCAAAATTCAATGTTAAAAGATAGGTGGATGTTTGGATAAACCTTCAAGTATATTTTTTTAATTTGTGTGGGTCTTATTAGTCCTCTAAATAAGGATCATTTTAGTCCAAATTGACTACCAAATAATGGATAAGTCAATCACTTAAAGGGTTTTTTTGTATGAAATTAAATCCTTATTTTTTTTTAAGCTCAGCTCCATAACCCATTGATCATATGGACCCCCCTTTAAACATTAATTTTATTGGTTTTTTGTTAGATCAACTTTATGCATCTAAGGGCTAGTCAACCCCTATAGAATCCCCCTCCATCATCAGATATACAGAATTCAAATCTCTCAATAATTGTATCAAAATTTTAAGCACACATCTATATTTAGTTTTGATTTCAATAGGCCAAGAGTAATCATTTTGATCTATGTATGACACTGAGTTTCCTAACGACATATTGAGATTGATTTGAGGCTTTCGGGGATTCCTTTGAGGAATTTTTCTTAGGCTCCATGTGGGGGTTTTTTGGCATGTTCTAAGGCCTAGTTTGGAACACCCCTAAGGACTAATTTAGGTCGTGAGGTAGGAGAAATTAAAACATCTTCTCACATATGCACCAATAGTTAGAATAACAGACCTAGAAAAATATTTTATGGTTTTCGCTTATGTTTTTAAATAGGGGCTTGGTGGAGTCCTAATGCAAAAAGGACCAATGGTTTTTTATGAAACAAGGAAGTTGAATGAGCATGAGAAAAATTATGTCACTCATGATTTGGAGCTTGCAACAATAGTGCATGCATTGAAAATGTGGATGCGCTAATTGCTTGGAAGGAAGTTTGTTTTAATAACATATCATGGGAGGTTGAGATATTTATTTGACCAACCCAAGTTGAATGCAAGATAGGAAAGATAGCTATCCTTGATTAATGAACTTGATTTTGAAATAAAATATATCAAATGCAAGGAAAACAAAGTAGTAGATGCTCTTAGCAGAAGAGTGCAAATGGCTCATGTGGAAACCTTCGGTACTAGTGAACTGTATATCAAAGAAAGGATCAAAGAAGTGTTTCTTCAATATGAGAATTATCATCATGTTAGGAATGCCTACAGTAGAATCCAAAAGGAGCATCGAGTAAAAATTACTCTCTTATGGAGGATGGTATGTTGAAATTCAAATTTACCTGGTATATACCTTGTGTGAGCAACTTGGAAAAGCTCATCTCTAACGAGTTTCATAAAATACCTTTTTCAGGTCATCATAGTTATAAAAGAATGATTACACCTATGAAAAATATGTACAGCTAGCCAAGCATTAAAAATTATGTTGCCAATTATATTGCCAGATGCTTGGATTTTCAGCAAGTGAAAATTGAGTGTAAACATCCACAGTGTTGTTACAACCAATCCCCATTCCTAAGTGGAAGTGGGAAGTCATTTCTCTAGACTTCATCATAGGATAAGAAGAGTTTGTATTTACAATGGAATCAGAGATCGAGGAATCTATAGCTTTTGAATTTTCTAATTGCTTAAGAGCTTCGTTTCTATCATTTCGGGCTATAAATGCACCTCTTGTTTTGATAACTAGTACTTCATCATTATCAAGCTAGTCTAGAGTCACTATGGTAGGATTAGGCTTTACCTGAAGATTATTTCTCTCGTGCTAATTCAAATTTGTCAAGTTTTCTCATTGTGGTATTCTTCATACAAATTACACGACGAGCAAGAGAACAAGGAGTTTGGTTGATATGTTCGTTGAGCAGCGTGAGCATGTGTTAAGGGAGAGGGCTTTGGTTGAGGTTTTATGTTAAATATTCCTTAATATGAAATCAATCTATTGCTCATATCTTGCATAAGTTGAATGATCGATGTCATATCTACTATTTGGTTTAACCCTTTAAAGGAACACTAGTCCTATGGAATTTTTCTTCATATTCTAAACAATTTTGAAGTGTGGACTCAAGACTGGTATCATTTTTCTCTTCCAACTGTTGACGATAAGGTGGGGGCAAGGAACTAGAATAGTGCATCATCACTGCTTGATTTTGAGGGCGGTTAATTTCAAGAACCTGATTATATAATTTTGTAAAACGAAGATTAAAAGATTTAATACTTTTTCCTTTTGAAAAGGAGACATTATTATAATCAGTTAAGAGGTAAATAGGTTTCTAGGTTTCTCATAGGTAGATTTCAACTGATAGAAAATATCTTTACAAGTAGAGAAGGATTTAGGAGGCAATTCAAAGAACTCAGCAACAACTTTATCCTGGAGGGAGTTCACAAATAATTGCATGCAAGTAACATTGGTGTTTCCCCCAATGTTGTGGCAAGCATTAAAGAATGCGATCAAGTGCTCATTCATAGTGATGGTCTCGTTGGATGAGAAATTAGGTAAATTTTCATTAAATTTAGGGAGAGGAGCATTGGTTGGAGCTAGGTTTAGAGGATATTGCACATGCCAATGAGTATTATTAAGATCCTCTTCAAATTGAAACAAATCATATTTTTGAATTACTTTAGCATGATTGGTGGTCAACTAATGAGGCATGGAGGATGAATAAATTGATCCAATTAAGATTGTGGGAGTAGAAATTGAGCCTGAACCTGAGCTTGATGAGGAAGACCCAAAGGTTGTGGACCCCTAGGTTTTGGAGGAAGGTTGAGATTGAGTTCTAGACATTATGCATTTTGTAGGAGAGGTAGTCCTAGAAGAGCTAATTAAAATTTGTAAAAATTGGTGTCGAGCTTTAACTTCTAAGATGACTTTGCATCTTTGGATTTCGTCAATAGGAATGTATTCAAGACTATCGCCTCTAATACATTTAGAGGATCAAGTTTCACTACTCATACGAAGGCTATTAACAAGGGGCATGCACACGTTGGTGTTCATATTCAAACTGTTGATTGATTAAGACCTCTTGTTGATCAACTATTTCAATCTCACGTGCAATTACAGGCCAATCATGATTCAATTGATCAATAGTAGGAGCAATCCATAATATGCAATCGAGAAGAGAATTAGTGATGTGTCTTTGATCATTCAATTGGGGGAAAATATTAGGTTGTGTATTAGAGTAGATGGTCATCAAATAATGTAGATTTCAAAAAAACCAAAGAGTATCAAATGAGTTCTATCAACTAGTTATTAATGATCAGGATGCTCACATTGATGTATTCACCTTCGTGCAACTTCCCTTTGTTCTTCTAATTCAATATATCGAGAAATGATAGCCCACTTTCTTGTACACTCTTGATTACAAGAAATGTTTTGAAGAATAAAATCAAGCAAAGAATAAGTGATATTAGTCTGGTCAAGAATCCATAACCCAAGGTTAGGTTGTTCAACAAACTGAACAGTCATAAATTTGAGAAAGGATTAAAACTACTAAGGAATCAGTGAATTCCCCAGTATGGTTTCTAGAAGTTTGTTTATCAAAGAGGAGTTTCGTGCTTCTCTTAACCAACCCCTCAAACCTCACGAGGGATAGTGAGAGAATGGAACAAGTCTAGCATAGGTTGTATGCCTTATAATGTGATGAATTGAAAGAGGATTAACCATTTTTTGTGACTTTAAATCATTATTTACAAGATGTTTGAGTCGAAAACAAAAATAAAACACAATAATTTATACGATAATGTTTGAATTTTCATAAAACTATAGCAAAATAAATAAACACATTAAACTCGTGATCATAAGTTTAAAATCAAACATGTATGGAAACAAATTGATCAATGTTTTAAGGCTTTTAGGCCTCAATAGTTGTATATTCTCGGCTCATTAAACATAGGAAATAAATTGCCAATAATATGTGAAAAATGTAAGAAGTATATACAAAATTATAGAGAAAATAGGTTGATTTTATTAAATAATAATTTTATGAGTATAACAAAATCAAAAGGCAGATTTCTATGAAGAATCATTGTCCAAATCAGATTCTAAATGACTGCAATGTAAAAAAAATCATATACAGAATTCGAGGAAAGAAAATAAAATGACGAAACATTCTTCAAAACACCATCAATTTCTCTAATATAATGGTAGGCAACTTATCTCTCTACAAAATTAATGGTTGTTAGCACTGGCTAAATAATACTAGACCTTCAAACAATAAATAAATGACAGAAAATCAAGTTACCTAAAATTAGGAATCCAAAGGATGAGTGGATTTTTTCGTTAGACAACATCTTCCCTTCGAAAATATATGCTACCACCTTTAGATCCAACTTCTAGTAACTCACAGAATATCGAAATCACAAGGAATGGATGGCAACTGAAATTTAGTGCATACCTCTCATAACAGTCTTCTCTCTCTTGCCTACATAGCCCTCTCCCTCTTTTATATTCCATCAAAGTGGTTGGGCCATTTAACCACTTGAGTAATTAATCATGACATGTTCTTTAACACAATTTTTATTAGAGGTAGAGGGTGTGGTTCTAAAGGTGAAAATAAATCAATTAAATTTATAAATCATATTAAAGTTTTCTAGTAGGTGGGACCCTCCTTATTGTTGAAATTTGTTTGAAGGCTAGAATTTCTTAACATGATAATTTACTTGTGAGTATTGACTATTGTTGTTTTAAGCATTTACTTCATTTACCTATGTCATCAAGCAACTATATATTCAAAGATATAAATAAAGTGAACAAGAGACAAGAGACACCAGAGATTAAGCTAGATGCTAGGGAAAAAACCACAAGGGCAAAACTCAACAATCCTTTCCTTATAGACTCTTCATCAACAAAAGAAATCTAAGTCAAGCTAACTAGTGATCCAAATTCCAAGTCATCCCTCCAAACTTTTCCATGAATTGTACACAAGATAGTCAAGTAATCTATTTATACATGCCTACCATGTTACAGAGATATAGGTGCCATAAAAAGCTTTCTTCATTACCGGGAAGGATGCCATAAGAACTTCCATCAACACAAGGAATATGCCACAAGAACTCACATCTTCATAGAGAAATATGTCATAGGAAATTCACATCACAAATAGCGTTTAAATCTTCATGTGCTATAGACAATAATAGTCTTTGATAACTCACATTCCTCATGAAAACATCACAGATATATTTTTGCTTCAAAATTTTCATACTTCATATAGATATATTCATTGAGCGAGGGTATTTAAATGACTTCTTATCTTCCTATACTTCGGCCTTCAAACTTCCTTTTTTTCTTTGTAGATTTGCAAAGAGGGAATACATGTTGGATTCAATATCAAGTTCCTTTGAGGGAGAACGAGTGTATTTATTTATATAGTCATCATTGAGGCCGAAAGGGTGCTAAAAATAGGTTGATCTGACATGTTCCTTAGAGAGCCACCTTGGAAGTTTGGAAGGAAAAATGACACTCACAAAAATTCAAATTGTCTTCTTTTACAAGGGTCACAAAGAACATGCCCTTTTACATTTTCTTTTGACCAAAAACAAAGCATGAAGAACATGCTAGGAAATAAAGTTATTTTTTCTTCTTTTGTTTATACACAAAATATATATTGATACAAGTACAATGAAAATTATGAAGATTGGACCTCGTTTTAACACTTAATCCATAAAACATAAGTAATTCGTTATGACTTTCAAACTTATAATACCTTTTGTCACAACTTCTATGCATCTATCATGCAGTCATCATTTGTACCTTTCAAACAAATAAGTAAACAAATGTTGTCTAAAACAATATGCATAGTCAACACATGGTTTGTATGCCTCCATAAAACCATCATTATCTAATTATATGCATGTTGAAATAAATTTCATCAACAACAAAAATAGACATATCCTCCTTGTACCTCCCAAAGGACCTTTTGTTTCTCCATAATGATCATAATCCATATATATAAATATATCCTCCATAATGCATGTGCATTCTCAAGATAACATAATACATGAACCATGAAAGTCCTCAAAATAAGCCATCATGTAAATAAGTGTTGTAATAATATTCACATAAATACACAAAACTACTACATATCCATTTAAACCGGTGCAAATAAACCAAACAATAGTAGAAAACAACATCCATTTGTATATTGAAATCATAATAAAAATATCCATTAACTGTGATTTCAACTTGCGAGAGGGAACACTTTCAGCCTGTTGCTCTTCTTGGTGAGGGTGAGATGTCCTTGAGTGAGATGAAACATGAGAGGAATCAGATTTGGTGACTTGGGATTTTTTTCGTTTATTGCTTGTGGTAGGTTGAGGGGTAATAACATGCTTAGAGGACTGAGCAACTGGATGAGAAAGTACGATAGGCTATTTGGAATTTGAACAACATATGGAGATTGTTGATCAACGAGTCTAGAAGGATAGGGAATTGTCTGTGGAGAAGGTACAACACATGAAGAAATTGACTATAGGTAATGAGACACATTTGACTCAAGAGGAGGAGGAGGAGGAAATGAAACAATAGGATAGCCTTGAACAAAACACAAAGGTTGTCCTGGAATCGTGTTTTTCCAACCATCATTATTGGGAACAATAAGAGGGAAAGACATGTGGGGTGGCACAGGGATGCCAATTCTTGGTCTGTCATGAACATGAGGTTGTTGAGGCTAAGTGATGGGTTGGGAAATAGGTTGGCCTGTGAGGTTCACTATGCTAGTTTGAAGCAACTGCCTAAGTTCCTTTGTATCCCCGTCAAAATGAAATGATACCCTAGGCCTTATTTATCTTCTTAAACCCAAGTTTATATCCCTATTTCCTCTTCCTCTACATCTGTTTCTATTATAAAAACTCATACTGTAATTTCCCTAAGATAGCCTCCTCATTTTTATTGACAGAAAAAAGTGTGAGAATCATTGAATTGACATGTGTAACACCCTCCTCCCACATCTACCCAAGCAACCGGCCAGCCGAGGTAAATATGCGATGAGAGGCCACTATGATATGATTCGACCTCCTATGGAACCGATAGAAACACACGATACAAACATCAAACATCATCAACAAAACCCTCAGAGGACAAGTTAGCCACTCAAACAATATGTCCCTGGGTCCCACTGTTGTTTAAGTCTCTTGGGCCATATTTGCTCTCATGTTATGGGCAAGGGAGCGGTCAGCAACCTAAAGTCACTCTCACGGGCCTGCCTGCCAGCGACTATAGGCCAGAATTGTAATTTTTGTGCTAGCGACCTGAGGATTTAAGCCACTTTTAAGGCTCAGAGCTCAGCCCACTACCCAGAATTGATCCATCTCTTCAAATTAGTAAAGTTACATGGAAATGACAGTACTAAAGAAAATACTTGTTCAAGACCTTGACTGGACCCCTACTAGCCATGACAGGAATTTCATAAAACATATTGCCAATGTGTAATCTACAGGTGTAATTCACAGTTTTGAGCATAGGGGTCTCATACTTAGCTAAGAGTCACTAAGAAACATTGGTGCCTCAACGAATCAACTGCCATTCCATCCATTAGGTCATAGGTACATTGATCAGTCAATTATGAGTAAAAACATGATGAGAGCCACACATGGTTGTTGTCATAAAACATATACATAACCAGCATAATAGCAACAGAAATAATCATGAAAGTATAGTCATATAGATCACATATAATCCATCAAGATACTCATAGAAATACAAGGAGAAATAACCTTTCATTAATGATGAAATATCCAAACTTGGGATGGGACTTCCACGTTCCACCCAACCATAGAATGGCTAAGCCAAATCTCTCTTCAGCCATTCACCCTCATGCCATATTCCAAGCATGAATGTGGGATCTCATTGAACACATCAACCAAAACTCATCCAATGCTTCTAGAGGCCATCCACCTCAACCCATCAAAGAGTGATTCCACCTCATGGTCGGACATCACCAAAACCATAATCATATCAGTCTCTATCCCATCCATCCACGACTTCAGATCGTTTGTCCAACCTGACTACAGGACTAGTAACTCAACCCATAGCTTTTACCGGGCTCCAAAGCGTTTGTCCAACTAAGGCTACGGGACTAGTAACTCAACCCACCAAGGGCTCTATAGAATTTTTCTAACCCAGGCTATGGGACTAGTAACTACACCCAAGTTACTTCAGGGCTCCAAAGTGTTTTTCCAACCCAGGGTATGGGACTAGTAACTCAACCAAAGATAAGGAAACATGAGAACCAATAAAAATCACAACAAGGAAATAAACCCACAATCACCGTAGCTATCCAGGAAATGGCAAGGCTAGGCAATGCACTGTCCATCTCAGCCATCCTCCATGCCAATGACATATCACAACCAACAAACCACATGCATATGCCATGCATGCCAAAACTAGTGAAGAAATCATACATGCAACTCGTTACCTGCATGAAAATATGATGTAGTTGTTGATGCCAATGCCTTCTTTCCCTTTTTCGCTCTTCCTTTGCCTTCTTTCTCCAAGAATCCAAGTATGCCACACCCCCCAAGAGTGCTCCAAGAAAACTTTAAGTGTCCAAGACTATGAGAGAGAGAGAGAATAATGAGAGTGCTCCAAAACTGAATGGAAAACAGTTACCTACTGATCCTCAGAATCCTTTTTATGAATGAGGCCTCTATTTTCTTCATTTTCCATTATTTTCCTTCATTTTCCTCTTCACATGCAGCCTATGACCTTTCACCTCCTTTTTCTCCTAATTTCCATTATTTTCATAAATAATTGTGCCAAAAATTCCATTTTGCCTTTCCAAATCCTTAGCAATTTCCTTTTCCAATTTCCTTAGCCATAAACAACCAAATGAACACCCCCTAGGATGCCTTTCCCAACATTCAACTTGGAATAAGCGTCCCATCATCAGCGTTTATTGTTTTTTAACTTTTATTACATGGAATTTTTACCAGGGTTGTTACAGAACCCTCCCCCTTGGGAGACACCGCCCTCGGTGTTCAATCACACATATACCTCAGCATCTTGTTGAATGAAGCCATACTGCTCATGGAGATTTATAACATAGCTCAATGCAGTATTTACAATGAAATATTTGCTCTAGAGAAAAAAATTATAACAACATGACAACATATTGCATAGTGGAGCTTTATAACACAGCTCATTGTGGTATTTAAAATGATCATCCTGTTGAGTGTGTTAGCTACCTATACCAATAGGTTTCATATTTGATGATTGGCAAAGAAAGTTCCAAATATGCTCTGCTTTGGTGATACAAAGATCCCATATTTCCAAAAGGAGACAAGGTGTGTATATAGCTTCATGTTGATTAAGTTTTGATGGGTGGTCCAAAAGCCTAATCTGGATCATGCCATGTTTCAATTTTTATGTTGTAAAATAGAGAAAGAAGTCTGTCCAAACTGTTTAATCTTGGCAGACCAATAGCTTAGGTAGAGAAATAAGGTTCCCAACTGCTTAATCTGGGACCTTGGAAGCAATAAGGGTAGTTCCAGATAGAAAATCAAAAGAAAAAGCCAAGAGAAAAGAAAAGGCACATAAGGGTCTACAAGTCTAAGTGCACCCTCCATGAAGAAACAAAAAATGCTAGGAAAGTAGATGGGTAGGCAGATGGGGTTGCAGAAATGGCATTTCTCTCAAATGAATCTTGCTGGTCTAATACACAGCAAAACAAAGAAGCATGACTAACTCCCCTTTTCCCCCTTTTCACCTATATCACTAACATCCCTTCATCAGTTGTCTTCGTAGAAGAATTTGAGGTTTTATGGTGGTTCTTATTCCTTTAAAAGCCACATTTCTTGTCTAAAAATCTTTTCATTTTGATCTACTCCCTAAGCTAAGTTTTCTTCACATAAACTTAGTGATTTCACTCCTCATTCACCTTTTCCATCCATATTAACCCCTAACTTCTATTATCTAAATCCCCTATGTTATCCTTTCCCTACTATTATAACACTATGGTGTATAAACCCCAAGCATGGTATAAATATCCCTCCCCTTGGCATTATAGCCCTATGTTCACTATATGGATTAAATTGACATCTGGTCAGTTTAAGAGCCCTAAGCCTTACCCCTCTTTCCCCTTCAGAAGTCATTTAACCCACTAAACCCTTCATTTGCCAAAAAACCTTGTGATAAACCCCTTTTTACCCCTAACCCGCTTCATTTGCAAAAAACATACAAAAAACCCATTTTTTCCATTTACCGAAAGTCTTAGCGCTATCCGCATTTTTATAAAAAACATTGAAAAAACCATGTAAATTGCCAAATTCCTAAGGTTCCCGCCGGGCGCAAATCTCAAAAGAAATATTATTTTAATCCCGCCCCCCATCCGTATCATCCGGCCACCTCAACGATCCGTCGACCGTCGGATCAGGCCCTTTTCATCCGACAGCCCTCGTGCATTTCGGACCGGCCCCGACGTCCAAAAGATACCGTCCGAAATTTGTCAAAGGGTGACGTCAAGCCTCTGCCACGCGTCACCCCCACATCGTATTGGAGGCCCCTCTGACAATTCCACTTCCGTATGGAAGGCGGTGCGATATGAAACCGCTAACCACTTCCGGTTTCGGTGAACCCGCCTGCCATAGTCATCGCCGCGTCGGCGCCCCCTTCCGCCTTTGCTCCACCTGTCTGCCACCTCGCCATCCCCGTGGACCACTCTTAAGCCGCCATGTCACCCGATGACGTCATCCGACCTTGACCCCACCTGATGACATCATGCTGACGTCATCCAAAAAAAGCGCCAATGTTCCAAAAAATCCATATTTTGGCCAAAATTTCGCGTTTTTTGCACTTTTTGCAAAAACGGCTGTCGTTTTCTCTGCATGTTCTTCACGTCCAAACTCACGCCAACCTGCTGAATTCGACCTGGAGACCGCTGGCGCGCCATTTCCACCTGCATTCGAGACCATTGTTAACAGTTGCCAGGTATTTATCCCTGTAAATCCCTCCTGCGCCTCGTTTTTTCTGTAAATCGCCAAAACTAGCTTAAAACAATGAAAAAACACATAATTCACTGGCGAATCCCCTGTGCCTAGTCCCCATTTGCACTGTAAGGTCGAAATTCACCATTTGAGCTTTATATTACCAGAGTTTTCATAAAACTTACATTCTATTCGCGCAATCGTGGACTGGTAGCCTAAACTACACCAATTTGCTGTGAAAAAGAGTTTGAAGCCAGGCATTTGTCTTATCCATACTTTGAGCAGTATTTCAATTGCTGTAATTAACCATTTATTCTCTATTCATCAGTAATTCACCTTTCTTTCTAAAGAAAAACACTTTGGTGTCGCTCTACACAGTAACACCAGTTTTTAAACAACAGAAATCCTAAAGGTGACCAGGGATCCTCCAGTAGCACCTGTAGCCTTGAATGTTGCCCCTTTAAATGCCCCTCGGAGATAATTGGAATGGCAACCTCTAGCAGGCCTGGATTATCAAATATCAGAGGAAATGCTTATGAAGACCAAGTTCCACATCCACCTGCTAAATGAATTGAAGGCTAAACATGAGAATGGAACTGATGTATTGGGCATATCGGACTCTTTTCTCCCTATCTTCAAGCTCCCTCAGGTCAACCAGTTTCCTGATTTAATCCACCTATATGCCGAATGCTATGACCCTACTCAGAGGGTTGTGCTTGACCCCTCAGGCTCAGTTGTTTTCTATATCACCCCTGAAGCTATCAAAGAGATGCTGAACTTCAAGACTGAGAAGAAGCTAGTTTCTTTATCACTAATAGATTTGATAAATCAAGGAGCTAGATTGACAGATGCTCAGGTCACCAAACTCAATCAGTTGTACATTGGCTCTGACTCTGTGAAGTATCCTCCTATTAACCAAGTATACCTCAACCAATTGGGCAGAGATCTTGCAGACATGATTAGTCCCATTTTGGGCTATAATTCAATTGAATTTGTTGATGAAACTGTGCTAGTGATCATGCTCATGTTCGCTCCTGGCAAGTCTCCAATCTGCTATGACTATGCCACCTACATCTCTGATAAGATACATGAGCAGTTGATGAACCTGGCAAGAGAAAAGGTGTTCAGATACACCTCTTACATCTATCACTTAATCCTATATTATCAACATGAAAAGTTTTCTTTTGCTGTGAAAAGAGTGGATGCCCAAGGCAATCCAAGGTCAGTGGTCTATTGGTCCTCTGTCTTCCACTGCAAATCTGACTCTCCATATACTTACTGTGAGTTCATAGATCTCTTCATCCACCCAGCCATGTCTCTGATGATGAGCTCACCTCCTCCAAGACTAACTGATGAGATGCAAAGGGTACTTCAGTTGTCTAAATCTTACAACATTGGGGACTGGTACTTCTACCAGAACCACACAGTTATAAGGATATATGGGTGTGAGTTACCCCCATACAGATTTCTTAAATATGTGCACATGAGATTGTTTGCCCTGGAATACTTTAGGCAATTTGGGAATGCTGATGTGCTGCACTTTTCAGGCAGAGGCAAGAAAGCACAACTCAAGGTCAGGAACCAATTAGGCCACTTTATCTACAACAAAAGGGAGGAAGGTTGGCAAGAGGCGGATAGCATGTTAGAGTCCCTTGGCTTGCAAACCAGTTTCCTTTGGAAACCTTATGACCCCAATCACTTCATAAGCCTAAGAAGGGTCATATATAGGCTGGCTAGTTATGACCACGTAAGGATTCCTCATATAGAAAAGTATGCAAATCAAACAAAGTGGAGGAGAGGAACCTTAGAGGATCCTATCACACAAGAAGAGTTAAATCAAAGAGCACTAAGAAATCTGAAAAAGGTGGCTGACCTAGAGCTTTGTTCACAGGTGTTCACTCTTCCAAGCACTCAAGTGGGAACAACTGCATCTTCCTCCACAGCAAATCAGCAAGCAGCCAAAGCTACTGAGCAAACCTCTACCAAAGGCAAGGAAAAGGAAATGGAACCAGAATAGCCACCTCATGAGGAGGTACAGCAACAACAACAACAGGTACAACAGCCACAAGAGGGGAAAAAAGAGAAAGAGCAGCCACTGCAGCAGGAAAAGGCAGCTGAGGCCCCAATTTTAACTGAGCAACAGCCACCACAAATTGTGCCTCCTAGGCCGGAAACAACAGCTGAAGCCTTAATCCTCCAAACCCCACAAAAGGAGGATATGAGTAGAAAGAGGGACAGAGAGACTCCCCTCACAACAACAATAACTCAAGGGGAGAAAATACACATAATGAATCCCCTTTCAGAAGAGGAAATGCCTATGGGGAAATCTTTGGGCATGGGCCCACCAAGTATGGAGGCCTCAGCAAGTTCCTTCCAGCAGGAACAAGAGAGGATAGTGGGAGGAGAAGTCAGCTCCTCAAGCCAGTAGAGAGAAGGTGAACTGAGCATCAAACAGCAGTTCATTGACATAAAGAGGAGGAATGAGCCAATAAAAATACAGCTATATAATCATTTGTTGAAAATGGCTCCCACTAACCAGCAAAGACTGATGTCTTCATATGATGTTAATGAAGGCAAAATGATCATGAGTCACTTCATGCCCACTGCATTGCAACCACAACCCCCTTCAGACTACTTGAGGACCAATCTTGAGGTCCTTGCCAAGGACATCCACCCAATGGACAAAATCGAATTGCATAAGCAAACGGGTGAGATGGTGTATGCCTCCTTGGCAGACAAGACATTGGATAACTACAGGCTAGAAAATAGCCTAAATAATACAGTTGCCCAACTTGAGTTGGAGAGAGCATCCTCTCAAGCAAAGGACAACAGGATCAGGGCCTTAGAAGATATAATCATAGAGATTGGGCATGACCCCAAGGACATCAAGGGCATACAAGCATTATTGAAATTGAGGGATGTAGACATGGCAGCATTGAAGAAAAAGATCAAAATCCCAGCAACTATTCACCCTCAAACGGAAGAAGTTGCCCAGCTGAGACATGATCAAGATGCGGCAGCTTTGCTGGTGTCTTTATACAAACAGCTGATCCAGACTCAATTAGCTTTGTGGAGCCACTGTTAGCTACCTATACCAATAGGTTTCATATTTCATGATTGGCAAAGAAAGTTCCAAATATGCTCTGCTTTGGTGATACAAAGATCCCATATTTCCAAAAGGAGACAAGGTGTGTATATAGCTTCATGTTGATTAAGTTTTGATGGGTGGTCCAAAAGCCTAATCTGGATCATGCCATGTTTCAATTTTTCTGTTGTAGAATAGAGAAAGAATTTTGTCCAAACTGTTTAATCTTGGCAGACCAGTAGCTTAGGTAGAGAAATAAGGTTCCCAACTGCTTAATCTGGGACCTTGGAAGCAATAAGGGTAGTTCCAAATAGAAAATCAAAAGAAAAAGCCAAGAGAAAAGAAAAGGCACATAAGGGTCTGCAAGTCTAAGTGCACCCTCCATGAAGAAACAAAAAATGCTAGGCAAGTAGATGGGTAGGCAGATGGGGTTGCAGAAATGGCATTTCTCTCAAATGAATCTTGTTGGTCTAATACACAGCAAAACAAAGAAGCGTGACTAACTCCCCTTTTCCCCCTTTTCACCTTTATCACTAACATCCCTTCATCAGTTGTCTTCGTGGAAGAATTTGAGGTTTTATGGTGGTTCTTATTCCTTTAAAAGCCACATTTCTTGTCTAAAAATCTTTTCATTTTGATCTACTCCCTAAGCTAAGTTTTCTTCACATAAACTTAGTGATTTCACTCCTCATTCACCTTTTCCATCCATATTAACCCCTAACTTCTATTATCTAAATCCCCTATGTTACCCTTTCCCTACTATTATAACACTATGGTGTATAAACCCCAAGCATGGTATAAATATCCCTCCCCTTGGCATTATAGCCCTATGTTCACTATCACGGATTAAATTGACATCTGGTCAGTTTAAGAGCCCTAAGCCTTACCCCTCTTTCCCCTTCAGAAGTCATTT
Source organism: Pinus tabuliformis (assembly GCA_031772625.1). Classification (NCBI taxonomy): domain Eukaryota; kingdom Viridiplantae; phylum Streptophyta; class Pinopsida; order Pinales; family Pinaceae; genus Pinus; species Pinus tabuliformis. Next base: position 1,215,266,502 of record CM062807.1, on the reverse strand, counting down.
AACCCACTAAACCCTTCATTTGCCAAAAAACCTTGTGATAAACCCCTTTTTACCCCTAACCCGCTTCATTTGCAAAAAACATACAAAAAACCCATTTTTTCCATTTACCCAAAGTCTTAGCGCTATCCGCATTTTTATAAAAAACATTGAAAAAGCCATGTAAATTGCCAAATTCCTAAGGTTCCCGCTGGGCACAAATCTCAAAAGAAATATTATTTTAATCCCGCCCCCCCATTTGTATCGTCCAGCCACCTCAACGATCCGTCGACCATCGGATCAGGCCCTTTTCATCCGACGGCCCTCGTGCATTTCGGACCGGCCCCGACGTCCGAAAGATACCGTCCGAAATTTGTCAGAGGGTGACGTCAGGCCTCTGCCACGCGTCACCCCCACATCGTATCGGAGGCCCCTCTGACAATTCCGCTTCCGTATGGAAGGCGGTGCGATATGAAACCGCTAACCACTTCCGGTTTCGGTGAACCCGCCTACCAGCGTCATCGCCGCGTCGGTGCCCCCTTCCGCCTTTGCTCCACCTGTCTGCCACCTCGCCATCCCCGTGGACCACTCTTAAGCCGCCACGTCACCCGATGACGTCATGCTGACGTCATCCGACCTTGACCCCACCTGATGACATCATGCTGACGTCATCCAAAAAAAGTGCCAATGTTCCAAAAAATCCATATTTTGGCCAAAATTTCGCGTTTTTTTCACTTTTTGCAAAAACGGCTGTCGTTTTCTCTACATTTTCTTCACGTCGAAACTCACGCCAACCTGCTGAATTCGACCTGGAGACCGTTGGCGCGCCATTTCCACCTGCATTCGAGACCATTGTTAACAGTTGCCAGGTATTTATCCCTGTAAATCCCTCCTGCGCCTCGTTTTGTCTGTAAATCGCCAAAACTAGCTTAAAACAGTGAAAAAACACATAATTCACCGGCGAATCCCCTGTGCCTAGTCCCCATTTGCACTGTAAGGTCGAAATTCACCAGTTGAGCTTTATATTACCAGAGTTTTCATAAAACTTACATTCTATTCGCGCAATCGTGGACTGGTAGCCTAAACTACACCAATTTGCTGTGAAAAAGAGTTTGAAGCCAGGCATTTGTCTTATCCATACTTTGAGCAGTATTTCAATTGCTGTAATTAACCATTTATTCTCTGTTCATCAGTAATTCACCTTTCTTTCTAAAGAAAAACTCTTTGGTGTCGCTCTGCACAGTAACACCAGTTTTTAAACAACAGAAATCCTAAAGGTGACCATGGATCCTCCAGTAGCACCTGTAGCCTTGAATGTTGCCCCTTTAAATGCCCCTCAGAGAGAATTGGACTGGCAACCTCTAGCAGACCTGGATTATCAAATATCAGAGGAAATGCTGATGAAGACCAAGTTCCACATCCACCTGCTAAATGAATTGAAGGCTAAACATGAGAATGGAACTGATGTATTGGGCATATGGGACTCTTTTCTCCCTATCTTCAAGCTCCCTCAGGTCAACCAGTTTCCTGATTTAATCCACCTATGTGCCGAATGCTATGACCCTACTCAGAGGGCTGTGCTTGACCCCTCAGGCTCAGTTGTTTTCTATCTCACCCCTGAAGCTATCAAAGAGATGTTGAACTTCAAGACTGAGAAGAAGTTAGTTTCTTTATCACTAATAGATTTGATAAATCAAGGAGCTAGATGGACAGATGCTCAGGTCACCAAACTCAATCAGCTGTACATTGGCTCTGACTCTGTGAAGTATCCTCCTATTAACCAAGTATACCTCAACCAATTGGGCAGAGATCTTGCAGACATGATTAGTCCCATTTTGGGCTATAATTCAATTGAATTTGTTGATGAAACTGTGCTAGTGATCATGCTCATGTTCGCTCCTAGCAAGTCTCCAATCTGCTATGACTATGCCACCTACATCTCTGATAAGATACATGAGCAGTTGATGAACTTGGCAAGAGAAAAGGTGTTCAGATACACCTCTTACATCTATCACTTAATCCTATATTATCAACATGAAAAGTTTTCTTTTGCTGTGAAAAGAGTGGATGCCCAAGGCAATCCAAGGTCAGTGGTCTATTGGTCCTCTGCCTTCCACTGCAAATCTGACTCTCCATATACTTACTGTGAGTTCATAGATCTCTTCATCCACCCAGCCATGTCTCTAATGATGAGCTCACCTCCTCCAATACTAACTGATGAGATGCAAAGGGTACTTTAGTTGTCTAAATCTTACAGCATTGGGGACTGGTACTTCTACCAGAACCACACAGTTATAAGGATATATGGGTGTGAGTTACCCCCATACAGATTGCCCAAATATGTGCCCATGAGATTGTTTGCCCTAGAATACTTCAGGCAATTTGGGAATGCTGATGTGCTGCACTTTTCAGGCAGAGGCAAGAAAGCACAACTCAAGGTCAGGAACCAATTAGGCCACTTTATCTACAACAAAAGGGAGGAAGGTTGGCAAGAGGCGGATAGCATGTTAGAGTCCCTTGGCTTGCAAACCAGTTTCCTTTGGAAACCTTATGACCCCAATCACTTCATAAGCCTAAGAAGGGTCAAATATAGGCTGGCCAGTTATGACCACGTAAGGATTCCTCATATAGAAAAGTATGCAAATCAAACAAAGTGGAGGAGAGGAACCTTAGAGGAGCCTATCACACAAGAAGAGTTAAATCAAAGAGCACTAAGAAATCTGAAAAAGGTGGCTGACCTAGAGCTTTGTTCACAGGTGTTCACTCTTCCAAGCACTCAAGTGGGAACAGCTGCATCTTCCTCCACAGCAAATCAGCAAGCAGCCAAAGCTACTGAGCAAACCTCTACCAAAGGCAAGGAAAAGGAAATGGAACCAGAACAGCCACCTCATGAGGAGGTACAGCAACAACAACAACAGGTACAACAGCCACAAGAGGGGCAGCAAGAGAAAGAGCAGCCACTGCAGCAGGAAAAGGCAGCTGAGGCCCCAATTTTAACTGAGCAACATCCACCACAAATTGTGCCTCCTAGGCCGAAAACAACAGCTGAAGCCTCAATCCTCCAAACCCCACAAAAGGAGGATATAAGTAGAAATAGGGACAGAGAGACTCCCCTCACAACAACAACAACTCAAGGGGAGAAAAGACACAGAATGAATCCCCTTTCAGAAGAGGAAATGCCTATGGGGAAATCTTTGGGCATGGGCCCACTAAGTATGGACGCCTCAGCAAGTTCCTTCCAGCAGGAACAAGAGAGGATAGTGGGAGGAGAAGTCAGCTCCTCAAGCCAGCAGAGAGAAGGTGAACTGAGCATCAAACAGCAGTTCATTGACATAAAGAGGAGGAATGAGCCAATAAAAATACAGCTATATAATCATTTGTTGAAAATGGCTCCCACTAACCAGCAAAGACTGATGTCTGCATATGATGTTAATGAAGGCAAAATGATCATGAGTCACTTCATGCCAACTGCATTGCAACCACAGTCCCCTTCAGACTACTTGAGGACCAATCTTGAGGTCCTTGCCAAGGACATCCACCTAATGGACAAAATGGAATTGCATAAGCAAACGGGTGAGATGGTGTATGCGTCCTTGGCAGACAAGACATTGGATAACTACAGGCTAGAAAATAGCCTAAATAATACAGCTGCCCGACTTGAGTTGGAGAGAGCATCCTCTCAAGCAAAGGACAACAGGATCAGGGCATTAGAAGATATAATCACAGAGATTGGGCATGACCCCAAGGACATCAAGGGCATACAAGCATTATTGAAATTGAGGGATATAGACATGGCAGCATTGAAGAAAAAGATCAAAATCCCAGCAACTATTCACCCTCAAACGGAAGAAGTTGCCCAGCTGAGACATGATCAAGATGTGGCAGCTTTGCTGGTGTCTTTATACAAACAGCTGATCCAGACTCAAGAAAAGTTGGGAGAAACAGAGGCTGCACAGGTAGCATTGCAAGCAGCATTACAGCAAAAGGAAGGAGGTCAAACATCTCAGCCTCCTCCAGAAATAATTAACCTTGAGGAAGCTCCTCCAACTACTGCTCCCCTCACTCAACAAACAGATCAGGCAGCACCTTCTACCTCAGCACCAGCACCAACAACAGAGCAGGCCCCAAGCCTGGACATGCAAAAGCTGAGAAATGAGATTCAGGCCCTGGAAGCCCAAACGAAAAAATTAAATGAGACCAGGGAGAATTTAGCCAAGGTAAATGAAAGATATGATAAATCCAAGCAGACTGTGGCAGAAAAGGGCAGGGAAATAAAAGCCCTCAAAGACAGGATAAAGGAGCTGGAGAAGGAGCTCACACTGGATAAAGTAGTGGCTGAGCTCAAGACAGTGCTATGGGCCAATATTGGCCAATCCATCACTGATCAATGGCAGTATATTGAAACAATTCATGAACAGTTGGAGCTCATTGCAAAAGCACAGAGGGAAATTCAGAGATCAAGGGCCTCTCTAGGCAATATGCCTGAAGTTGCCAACAGGATGATCAATGTGCTTAATAATAGAACAAGTGCTCAGTTAGCAACTATGGGAATCTCCAACAGGACTGAGACTATTTTGTTAATAAAGAGGGTCCTAACACTAAGAAGCCTGGTGCAGACACTAGAAAGAAGGACCCAGGACATGCAGACAGAGGTCAATAGATTCATGGACAAATATGTGGCATTGCAAAACAAAGGTCTCCCTGGCTTACTGAACAGCGCAGGAAGGCTACTTACACTTGAGCAGTATGCCAAGAGGGTCAACACATTCGCCACAAATCAGATCACTGAAAGGCCCAACACCTCAGAGGAAACAGGGCCAGCTACAGGACAAAGTCTCTACAACAGGGTAGAAAACTTATTTTTTATCATGGATGAGATCAAACATCTTTTTGAAGTGCCTCCAAACTTCTATAAATACACAGAGGCAGATGAGACTTTGGATGCAATTCTTAGACATCAATTGCCCACACAGGAATGGTGGACTAAGGCAATACAGATGATCTTAAAGACAAGAAGCCATTCACTAAGTTTTTCATCAAAAAATACAAGTTAGCATGCACAGGAAAATTTTGATAAGATCAGCATGCATAAGAGAAGAATGAGCTGAGCCAACTCAGCAAAACCATTTCGGCCACCAGAGCAACAGTGACAGCTACAGATGACAGGGCCAAAAAACTACAGCACGACAGCCATAAAGGCATATTTTTCAGAGTTAAAGTAGAACGTCCAGACCGACTCAGTGGCCTCCAAAGGTCAAAATATCTTCTGACATACATAAAGAGCACTTATTTTGTATTCAATGATGTAATAACTTTCTTATCTACTATCTTGAAAAGTGGGTGAACGTATTCATTTCTAGGATGACTCAAGGCTCCAGATATTTTGTATGACCAATTGTATATATTCCCCCCTCGCATAATCTTGCAGGGTTGTTGTTGATCTCTCTTCAAGAGTTTCTTACGCTGTAAATTTCCAGACTATTAATACAAAGGCTGATGGAATTTCCAAAGCTCTGCGTTATCTGAGTCATTGTGGTGTTTTGCTGAATGTTACAGGATTCCTACGTGTTTCATGAATCAATAAGTTTTCTTCAAACTCTTAGTTATGTGTTTTGTCATCTTCTCATAGCTCATTCATGTTCTGTGTTTTACAGTTAATGGCAAAGAAAAAGAATAGTTCTAGGATTTAGTCACAGATTACCCTAGACTCAATCTATGCTATTATAAATGTTTTCTTCAGTTATAGTTATAAAGGTGTAATTCTTAATTGCTGCACTTTCAAACTATATACTTTCACAGTGATTGTTGTTTCAGGAATTCAAGTTTGCTCCTGTGCAACATATCTCTTTCTCACACCCAGCTTTTTGGAAAATTCTTAATTGCATTTCACTGGTTGAACACACCTCATAATCACAATTTCAGATTTGTTCCATGAGATATTTAAATGGCCCTGTAATTTCAGTAACTCAACTCAATATTCAGTCAACCTGTAGCCACAGACTCCATTTCCCAATGGAATAATACTACTTGAAAACTTACACCTTAGATGCAGAAGACATCCCTCAACCAAAACATAAAACAAAACCCTGAACATTATAGCTAGCCTAAAATACTATCAAAACAGAGACAATCATAAAGAGAGAGCCCTCTCTAATTACAGTTTGGCTAGAAACTGTAATCCCAAGATTGGTTAGTGGTTACCCCGGCCGTATTCCCTTGGGAGTCAAAGGGAACAACCTGGGTGTTAACAGAGTGCCAACTCTTAAAACATCATAACATCATGATAACATAACCACATGATAGCATAATAACATGACACCCATACCGCGTAGTGGAGCTTTATAACATAGCTCATTACGGTATTTACATCCTTACACGGGTGTACATATAGCAACATCATCAAAATATAGATACCAAAACATATGCCAAATCATATATCAAAATATACACTAAACACCATGTCTATGCATATATCAAAACATCATATAGCATATATTTGTTGAAAATGGCAACAAGAAATGCTAAATATAGAAGTGATGAAAATAGCACTATTATAAATAAAAGTTCGGGTACCAGTGTTGGACATAGCAACAAGGAATGAAAAATGGAAGTGCTAAAAATAGCATTACTATAAATAGTATTTCAGGATAGATTCCAATTTTAGTTAGTCCCTGAACTAAAATTGAGAAGTAAAATTCGAATTTCATCTTAGCAGTTGTTGGTAAAATAATTAATTCATTCATCTTGAGTTAATTAGTTGTAGAAAATCAAACATGAAGTCTATGTGGGGACATGCAACAATTTCTCCATTAATTGAGGAATTTATCCATCAGTTAAACATATAAGGATGAATTGTAATTTGAGTTGTAATTAGTTGGTTTAGTTACCTTAGTCAAGTCCAGTTAGATTAATTCAAACAGTTTGTTGAATTAATTGTGAGTTCAGTTAGTTAATGCATGCATGCATGTAACTGTTGCACTTCGGATAACTGAATATTCTCTCATAAATAACTCATGCATGTCAGTTCAGACAAAGACCCTGTTGAGATCGGAGGAGGGACAGCGTACTATCAGTTGGATGAATTTTCCTATATATGAAACTCATCCATGCAGAAGGAATTATCTCCTTCAGGTTTGTGCAGTTATTTCTGAGCCAAGTGAGCAGTGTGAGGTGGGAATTCACATAAGTGGAAGCACTGGACCCCAGGAAAAACTGCACAAGAAAATAGTAGGCTTGAAGGGCAGAGGAGAAGGTTTGGAGAAGCCTTTAACTGTGTATGAGCAGTATTGTTTGATTGTAGAGAGAGCAGGATAGCTTGTGAGCTGATTCTTTTTGTAACTTGAACATATTTTCCACTTGTATGATAATACAGAGATTGGGGTTTTAGGCTGAGGCTTTCCCCGGGTTATTCTTCTGTGTTATGTGTGATTGATTTCTCATTCTCAGTTATATGTGTTCTCATTGATCTTTCTCATATTCGATTAAGCTTCCACAAAGTTTGTTGTAGAAGTAGACCTTGTATTTTTATGTAGTTTATTGCATAATCTATTGATCTACAGTGGTAATTTCTACATGGTATGAGAACAAAGGTGATCAAAAGAGAAGAACAGTATAAAAGAAGGGAGAAGTTCAAAGTTTATGGTTCCTGAATATAGAAATCGAGTTCTTATCACATCTCAATTTCACCAATGGCATTCAGTGGTTTAAGACTCGAGTATGCCCTTGATGGTAGCTCGAATTATATAGCCTGGAAGGATCACATGGAAGTAGTATTATAGGATAACTGTCTAAAGGACTTCATTGATCAAGAATTCCCCAAGCCAACTGATGCTACTCAACTAGCAGAATGGAAGAAATGTGTGGCTAGAGCAAGGAGAATCCTCCTGGAGAGAGTTTGAGACCACATTGTCTCGAGCCTCCATGGGAAGGAGACACCTTTTTCAATTTAGAAAACATTGAAAGATCCATATCAGAACAACAACAATCAGAGGAAATTGGCACTGAAAGACAAGCTTTGTAAGATCAAGTGTGAAAAGGGCGACACGATCTCTACATATTTGAATAATCTCACCACTTGCAGGGATGAGCTTGGAAGTGTATGGATCACGACTGCTAATGATGACATGGTGAGTCTTGCACTCATCGGCCTTCCTAAGAGCTGGCATAGCTACCAAGACTTGGTTAATGGAAGAGAAAAACTCCCAGATTGGGAACGACTTTGGTCGGATCTGATGCAGGAGGAAATAAGAAGAAGCACCAGAGATGGATCCTCATCGAAGCAAGATGATGAGGAAAATCTAGCCTTAGCGAGTAAGGGGAGGAAAGGGAAAGGGAAGGATTCTCATTCCAAATCCAGTTCTTCCCATGGTGGGAAGAAGTTTGACAAATCAAAAGTGCGATGCTTTCATTGTCATGAAGTGGGCCATTTTGCTACAAATTGTCCACTGAGGAAATCCAAGAAGGGATCCATGGAAGGATCTGAAGGTGAGGCATTAGCCTCACAGTTCGAGTTGGATTTTCACACTTTTCGCATGCATGGTTTCATCCATGGTGGGAAGTGGTTGTTTCTTGACAGTGGAGCTTCTTTCCACATGACCGACGACAAGATTTTGCTCAGTACCTTGGAGGATAAAGATCTCCAGATACTCATAACGATGGGTAATGATGAAAAGTATAGTGTCTCAAGTGTAGGCATGGTTGTTTTTCAGAGGGAGCATGGAGCTCGCATTACCTTGACCGATGTCAAGTATGTACCAGGACTGAGGAAAAATTTGGTGTCGATCGCAATGCTGGAAGACAAAGGCTATGATGTAGTCTTCAGTAAGGGAAAGATTTTCCTTCGACACATCACCATGAGACAAGTGAAGTAGATCAGTTCACAAGTCAAGAACATGTATGCTCTTGAGGTTCAAGATGCATGCAAAGCCTTGAGGAGCAAGGCAACTGATGGAGACTTGGTGGTTGAGAGGGAGAGTAAATTACCTCTCAACATGCAGTGCCAGAAGAAGTCTCAGACAATTGTGGAGGAGCCACAACTGGTGAAGCAGCTTCAGGAGGTTGTGGAGCAGCAACAACTAGAGAAACCGAGAGGAGACCGAGTGGAGGAATCCACTCATGCAGAGACCTCTAGTAGGGGGAAATTTCGAGCCAAGTGGGCATATGGATCACATGCATCCATACCTCCAGGTGGGAGGTGGGGCGATGTGGAGTGACAGTCCCAAGAAGGCTGGAATAGGGGTAGGAGGTACCCAACCTCTTTGATTAGACCTTGCTACGGGAGCCCCAACGAGGAGTAGTAGGACTGGCTGAGTGGGTAGAGGCAGATGTCGATGGAGCGGCAGAGAGAGCTACAGTGCAGGAATCCCAAGAGAGTGCAGAGCTAGCAGGTTGCAACAATGTGAGAGGCACAGGAGTGTTGCACCAGTGCAGGATGGCATAGAGAGGTGTGCAATGGTGCGAGATGCATGGATTGTTGCAGCAGCTCAGAGGTCAGAGAGGGAGCACTTGTCATTGGAGCTTCAGCATCAGAGGATGTTTCTAACCCAATAGAGAGGTCAGTTGGGAGTTTTTTTGTTTCTAGAGTTGTTGGAGCAACAACACTTGGGAGAAGTGTTGCATGCAGAACATTCCAAAGGTTCAGGATCGAGTTCGAGTTGAATTCCTTTCTTGTTGAGAGGGAGTTTTGAAAATGGCAACAAGAAATGCCAAAAATAGAAGTGCTAAAAATAGCACTGCTATAAATAGTAGTTCAGGTACCAGTGTTGGACATAGCAACAAGGAATGAAAAATGGAAGTGCTAAAAATAGAATTGCTATAAATAATATTTCGGGATAGATTCCAATTTTAATTAGTCCCTAAACTAAAATTGAGAAGTAAAATTCGAATTTGATCTTAGCAGTTGTTTGTAAATAATTAATTAATACATCTTGAGTTAATTAGTTGTAGAAAATCAAACATGAAGTCTATGTGGGGACATGCAACAGTTTCTCCATTAATTGAGGAATTTATCCATTAGTTAAAGAGAAAAGGATGAGTTGTAATTATTTGGCTCAATTAACTGAGTCAAGCCCAGTTAGATTAATTCAAACAGTTTGTTGAATTAATTGTGAGTTCAGTTAGTTAATGCACGCATGCATGTAACTATTTCATTTCAGATAACTAAATATTCTCTCATAAATAACTCATGCATGTCAGTTCAGAAAGAGACCCAGTTGAAATTAGAGGAGGGACAGTGTACTATCAGCTGGATGAATTTTCCTATATAGGAAACTCATCCATGCAGAAGGAATTATCTCCTTCAGGTTTGTGCAATTATTTCTGAGCCAAGTGAGCAGTGTGAGGTGGGAATTCACGCAAGTGGAAGCACTGGACCCCAGGAAAAACTACGCAAGGAAATAGGAGGCTTGGAGGGCAGAGGAAAAGGTTTGGAGAAGCCTTTGACTATATATGAATAGTATTATTTGATTGCAAAAAGAGCGGGATAGCTTGTGAGCTTATTCTTTTTGTAACTTGAACTTATTTTCCACTTGTATGATAATACATAGATTGGGGTTTTAGGCTGAGGCTTTCCCCGGGTTATTCTTCTGTGTTATGTGTGATTGATTTCTCGTTCTCATTTATATGTGTTCTCATTGATCTTGCTCATATTCGATTAAGCTTTCGCAAAGTTTGGTGTAGAAGTAGATCTTGTATTTTGCTTTAGTCTATTGCATAATCTATTTATCTACAGTGGGAATTTCTACAACATCAAACCATCATAAAGCATATATTAACCACCATAAAGCAAATACCAAACCATCATAAAGCATATACCAAACCACCATAAAGAAAATACCAAACCACCATACCAAGTTGCTTTGCCTCAATCAGAAAACAAGGTAGGATACACGACCTACATCTGATCTTCCATCTCCCATGTAGCTTAGTCGGGCCCAAAGTGCTTCCATTGCACTTTAAATTTCTCGATTCCAGAGCATGAGCCCTTTTTTTTCAATATACACTGAGCCTCTGGCTGGAATTCTCCATCTGGTTCCGCCTGCAATACAGGCTAGTCAATTACATGATCAGCATCCTTAACATACTTCTTAAGCAATGAGACATGGAAAACATCATGGACTTTTACTGTCAGAGGCAGTGCAAGTCGATAGGTTATTGGCCCAATCCTCTCAATGATACTTAAAGGTCTAAAAAACCATGGTGCCAGCTTGGCACATGATCCAATCCGCAAGGAATTCTTCTTATGTTTGAAGCGCAAGTACACATGTTCCCCAACTTGAAACTCCTTGAACAACATGTTCCTATTAGCATAGCTCTTCTGCCTATCCTATGTTGCCTTAAGATTTTTCTTGATCACCTGCATTTCTTGTTCCATGTCATACAACATATCTAGTCCAATCAATACTCTGCTAACCAAATCACTCCAACTGATGGGAGTGTTATAACTCCGCCCATACAATCCCTCAAAAGGAATCATCCCCAGTGACTCTTGATAACTGTTGTTGTATGCGAACTCTACCAGTGGAAGATACTCTTCCCACTTTCGTTGTTTATGCATCACATACATCCTCAACAAATCCTTTAATATTATGTTGACCCTCTCTATCTGTCCATCTGTTTGTGGATGATAAGTCGTGATGAAGGCCAATTATGTGCCCAAACCTGCAAATAACTCCTTCCAAACCTTGGAAGTGAAATTTGCATCCATGTCTGATACAATCTTCTTTAGAACATCGTTTAATCTAACCACATCTATGATGAATACCTGTGCCACATCACTAGTTAAGAACGTAGACTTCACCAAAATGAATTGTGCAACCTTTGTTAACCTGTCCACAATGACCTTGATGGAATCATGTTGCTTCACTGTCTTCAGCAACCCTGTGATGAAATCCATGGAAATGACCTCCCATTTCCATTCTGGAATAACGATCGGTTGTATCAGTCCACCTGGATGCTTACACTTTGCTTTCACTTGCTAACAATCAAAACATCTATCCACAAACATTGTTACATCCCTCTTCAAGTTCGACTAATAGTAAGATCTCTTCACTATTGTCAGTGCCTTCTGGTAACCCAGCTGACTTGAATATGGTTTCACATGAAACTCCCTCAAGATCACCTTCTTGAGATCACTGGCATCTAGCACATATATCCTATCTCAGAACCTGACCAATCCATATGCTGCAAGACAATAGCCCAAGTCCTGTGCGCCTGCACCTGCACCTGTACCTGTACCACTACATGTACTTGTACCACTACTTGTACATGTACATGTACCATGCCCTATACATGTACCTGTATTATCACACTACTACAACTTGTGCACAATCTCCATATATCTGACATCTTGTTGTCCTTCCCGCAAGGTCTTGTCCTGTAAATCTATCCCATAAGAATTCATAGATGTTAAGTGATTCACATGTACCCACCTGCTAAGAGCATCTGCCACTCTGTTCTCCTTGCCTTTGATGTATCAGATCTCAAAGTCAAATTCATTGATCGTGGCCAACCACCGATCTTGCCTACAATTCAGATTCGGTTGGTCAAATAGATATCGCAACCCACTGTGATCACTCATCAATGTGAACCTCTTTCCCAAAAGATAGTGTCTCCACATATTCAATGCATGTATAATTGTCACCAACTCAAGATCATGCGTGGGATAGTTCTACTCATGCTCATTTAGTTTCCGCGACTCATGGCATACTACATGTCCATCCTGCATAAGGACTCCACCAAGTCCTCCCTTGCACACATCTGTGCACACAACAAACTCTCTGTCTGGGTCTACAATATTCAACGCTAGTGTGTGTGCTAACAATTTCTTAAGCTGCTCAAAACTAGCCTCACATTCCTCTGTCCATTCAAACTTCTTACCTTTTCTTTATAAAGATGTGATAGGATAACAAATTTGCGAGAAGTTCTTGATGAACCTCCTGTAGTAACCTGAAGGATCTCACCTCATCCACATTCTTATGAGCTACGGACTCCATGATGGCTCTTATCTTTTTTGGATCTACTGCAATGCCTTCCTTGGAGATGACATGCCCCAAGTAATGTATCTTCATCTGAAATAAACTACATTTTCTAATCTTAACATGCAACTGATGCTCTCTCAACAATTTCAACACTGTTGTTAGATGCTCGGCATGCTCTTTTTCGTTTTTAGAATATACCAGTATATCATCAATGAACACAATAAAAAACTTATCCAAATATGGATGTTATACATTATTAATCAAGCACATGAATGTAGTTGGAGCATTAGTTAAGCCAAATGGAACTACAACAAACTCATAATTCCCATACCTGGTTCTGAATGCAGTCTTGTAAATGTCCTCTTGATGCGTACCTAGTGGTATTCAGATTTTAGATCAATCTTTGAGAGCATTGTTGCCCCCTTCAGTGGATCGAACAAGCCATCAATCCTCGACAAAGGGTACCTGTTCTTGATAGTCACTTTGTTCAACTGCCTGTAGTCAATTCATAATCTGAGAGTACCATCTTTCTTCTTCACAGACAAGATCAGTGTGCCCCATGGTGATACACTTGGCCTAATGTATCCTTTGTCCAACATTCCTTCAGCCGTAAATTTAACTGAACCAACTCAGGTGTGCTCATATTGTAAGGTACTTTCGATGCTAGAGTTTCCCCTAACACTAACTCAATAGAAAATTATACCTCCTTGTGAGGTGGAAACTTTGTAATGTCCTCAAGAAATACATCCCTGAACTGTTGTAAAACCGGTTACTTGTTCAACGCATCTGCATTCTCAACCTCCTTGCCCTTATCACTAAAAATGTGCACTGATAATAGCTTGGACCTGTTAGCGCTTGAGATTTCACCCTAGGCTGAGGAAGGTAAACCTTCAAGGCAACATCAAACCATTTCACCTCGTAGCTAGCCCTACGGGGTATGAGAAGGCTCTCTCCGGTCAATCTCAGTAAAATATTCAATGGACAGAGATGACCAATACAGTGACACTGATATTAGGCTAGTAAACTGATTAAAAGGTTGATTTGGGGGTTTTTGGGGTTTTTTTGGTGGCAAATTGAGGATCTGCAATTTTAGGGTGCGGGGATTTGACACAGTTTCTGCAGGTGGGTCTTTGGGGCAAGGTAGGAGTTTGTGTTGATGCCTTTAGCTGAGATGGATGATCAAGGAAGAATGATAAGAAGGCTAAAGATGGCAAACAATGACTTTGAATCCTCTCTAGACAGTGGAAAACATAAACATTAAACAAATTTGAAAGCTGAGCATGGCAAACATGAATTCAAACTTTATCACTTCATTTGTTTAATAAGCTGCAGTAAAGAAAGAGATGGAACACATAAACACACTTACAATTACAATAAGAGAACACACCATCAACATAAGAGTCCACAAGAATCCCAATGATGCCTGCAAAACCCTGGTCTTCCTTTTCCTCAAATTGCAGAGATACAAGTAAAATATACAATAGGAGCTTCTCCCTCAAAAGTCCAACCATGAAAATGAGCAAGAGAAGGCATAATATATATGATCTAACTCCTTTCCCCACCTCTAGGGGTAGAGCTCAGCTTCCTAGGAGCTGTTTCAACTAATTCTAAACTGAGCACTAGATAATAGGCAGTGAAAACAACTTGCCTCTAAAACTTAGGAAACCTATCCATGCATTAAATATTTACCATTTACATCAAAGAATCTTCTAGAAGTGTTCAAGGAGAGTAAAAGTGTCTTAGAGTTACAATAATTACATCAAAGATAATCATCTTCCACCCCAAAAAGTCAAACTGAGTCAAATCTGCGTTTTCTGGGTTGTACAGTGCAATCTGGCAAAAAACTGCCTGACTGGTCGCGCCCCCCTGCCTGACTGGTCGCGCACATTCACAGCTCTGTTTGAGGTACTTGAAGGTGGCCAAATTGAGCAAAAGTGGGCTTGTTGGAAAGGTCTGTGAGTCTACTTTCCAACCCAACTGGCATATTTGAATTTGGAGTTGATTTGACCCCTCAAAAGTCATTTCTCCCAAGACAGCTTTCTGCAACTCAAAATAGGGGCAGAAAGTCAAAAATTGCATGTATTTTGAGCTTTTGGAAGCCCAAATCTCCATAAAATCTGAAACCCATCCATAGGCAAGTGTAATTTTGCATGAAAATTCCAAAAATGCAAAGTTTTCCCCGTTCTGAGTTGCCCCCATGTATGGTCGCGCGCGGGGTGAGACCAGTCAAATGGCCAAAATCTGTCAAATTCCCAAAAATGCCAAAAATGCTTCAAAACTCTCAAAATTTCTTGGGTTTGCTGATAGGAGGATGCTAATGAGTATAATGGTGAGTGAGAGAGGCCTCAGCCAAGATACGGAGTGGATTGGTCTTCTTTTTCCGTTTTTGTGCCTTGGCCAAACTCCTTGGATCCGGCGATTGTAATTTTGACATTTCTATAAAACCATGACACCTGTGCAAAAAGTGAAGGAGGTTTTTATTATTTGTCATGTTATGGACAAAAACCTCTTTCAGTTTTCCAAAATTCATCTTTTATTTCTCTGAAACATCATTTGAGTGCAACTTGTCCCGATGTGTGAAACAAGGGATTTTGTCGAAATGGAGCGAAATGAAGGGGATAGGGGGCTTCTAAATTCTTGGGGAAATTTTTGGGAGTGGGGAGGGATGTTAGGAAATAGGGGAAAGTAGAATCTCAGAGATTGAGTGAGGGGAAGGGGTCCAAAAGGGCAAAACACAGGCCAAACCTAGAAAATTGCCAGGTTGTAGCTAGAAACTAGGGTTTGTGCAAAAATGAGGAATTTGGAGGATCTAAGGGATGGGAAGTGTTTGATAAGGTACTTTAAGGATAGGGGAAGGTGTATGAACATCAGGAAACAATTTTTGCCTATGATTTGACCATCCAAGAGAAATTGGCTTCAAAACCCTAGGAGAGGGAAATGACCTTGCCTAGGCACAACTGAAGCATGAACAAGATGTAAAATGACTCATTAGACACTGACATGATAATGACAACCCTATGAATGATGATAGACTCAGTTGAATGATGACATGGACCGCCATTTGGACAACTTTAGAAGGAGTAAAAGCAAACCCTAGACCTAATGCCTAGTGACCAAATTTTGCTTGAAGACTCACTGAAATGACAAAATTTTACCTTGACACTCTGAGACCACTTTGTAAGAGCATATTTGATCACTGTAGGAAGGCTGGAAAGACTGACACTAACAAGACCCTTTCTTATGGCTACACTTTTCTTGCATAGTTGTCATCATCCTAACTGATGTGGCCTTCTTCTTACCCTGTAATACCCCTGGTTCTCCATTATCATTAACACACTCAATAGCTTTGTCATAGTTTTCAACCTTGGTTCTATGTAGATACAACCAATCCATGCCCAATAACATACTTTATGAACCCAACGGTAATACATTTAAATGTATTGTTGTAGGCATACCATTCAGATCAAATTCACAAGCTCTTACTCAATGATGAACTCGTTTCTTCATACTTGTAGCCAACTACACTAACCAAGATTCTACATGCAATTCCTTACTCAAACGACACTTATTCACCAAGTCAAAACTAACATAGTTATAATTAGATCCAGGGTCAATCAAAATATAAATAACTTGATCACAAAGTTTACTGTCCATCTTGATTATAGATGCTTGATTCTCTTCTTGTTTGTTATCCAAGGCTGAATAGATACGTGGAATACTTTGACCAACGTCTCCAGCAGTCTGTGCCTCTTGCGCACTATATATCTTAGGCCTACCACTCTTGTACTGTAGACAATCCCTCCTGTGATGATCTCCTCCACAAATCCAACATTGCATGGGCTCCTTATTTTGCTCCTCGTATATGTGTCCTTGTCCTCTATCTGATGCATTGAACCTCTTAATTGGTGCAACATTCTCCTTGTTACCCAAATCATGTGGTCATACTCACTTCTTGTCCCATTTGCCTTTGTTCTCTTCATCTCAATTTGGCACTTCAATTGTTCATAGCAATGATTCAGTTTTCAGATAGCCTCCTCCAATGATCTAAGCTCATCAAACTCAATCCTATATTTGAATGTAACCCGTAACCCAGTAACAAATATATGAATCTAAGCCTTCTCCTCCTCGAGGTAAGGCACATACCTCAACAGTTCCAAGAACTTACTGGTGTACCCATCATCTATTATGGATGCCATCTTTAGTTCATAGAATTCTTTTGCCATGTCATCAAAGTACCTATCCGAGAGATACTTTTTCTTGAATAGCCGCTCAAATTCACTCCAAGTCAGATCTTCCTCATTTATGTCTTTGAAATTCTTCACATCTTCCCACCAGATGTCTGATTTACCTTTAAGACTAAAAGTAGCCACTCTAGCTTTCATGTTCTCTGAGTAGTCATGCAACCTGAATAAATTCTTCATATTGAGTAACCAAGCCTTTGCATCATGTGATCTCTTTACCTCTCCATCAAAAGTAGGTGGCTTTGCTTTCTTAAACTCATTTTACAAGTATCCCCTATCACTCCTCTTGTAAGGATGGTACTGGTGACGATCATAGTGCTTATCTTAATTAGAACTAGAAGCATACCTGTGTCTATCCCTTCTCCTCTACGGAGTGTCCAACAATTTTCCACCTCGAATTGTGTCATTTGTATCTGATCGATGACCGCCATTCAATCTACTTCCATGTGCCCACATTAATTTTGTCCTCCTACTCATGACTGATCTGAAGTGGACAAGATCGCTGCAAATCTGACAAGCTCTGAAGTATGACTGCATTTACCTCTACTAACTTTTCCTGTGACTGTATGATTATGTCATTATCTGCCTTACAACTCCTTATCTCTTCTTTTAAACTTCTCAATGTTACTATTGAATCAAAAGAGTTCCCAACACCATACTGCTCTTTGGATTTGTAGCGAGAGTCTCTGTAGTCAACCATCTTGCTAGCCATTGGATATTTCTTCCTGCAAGGTATGTCATGTCAGCTAAGCCAAATCACAATAAACCAACGTACCTTAATATAGCTCGGGGAGGATACCTTGTGTGCAAGATCAACAAATCATCATGATACATGTATAACATAATCATAAAAATATATAAAAATAGCACATAAGCATATAATCATGCAACTGCCATTCTAGCTAGGGTCCAATCATCAATGCATGACCTTAATACAACACACACTACAACCTCATGCATGACAACATCCACTACATCACGATACACTTTGACCACATGCAAACATGAAAATGCATAAGCATTACATAACCATACATACCATGACCTTATGCATGACGACATAAGCCATACCATTGTACGTGGACCATGCATAACCACAATGTAGACAATACACCAGCCTACATGCAGATAGCACGAGTACGGGTCACGCCCACACATAACGCATATAGTCAAGCATAAATGAGCAATGCTCGTAACAACATGTAGCATCATGTAACCCAGCACACAAGAATGATACATACGACCAAATCATACAAGAATGTAACCAAGAAAACCAAATGGTACATGTAAGCAATATATAACAACATATAACTAATCATACACTCACATCGATTCATCCGACAAGAACACACTAAGTTCCACATGAAGACATCATTTCAAAATGATCAACTTCATGCAAATGAAACAAGCATATGGAATGCAAGTGTGAGAGACACACATGCAACTGGAATGCATGCATGACCAACACATAGCCCATCTATCCTGAGGGGTGAATCATGCTCTGATACCACTCTCTAACACCCTCCTCCCACATCTACCCAAGCAATACGCCATTCGGGGTAAATATGCGACGAGAGGCCACTATGATATGATTCGACCTCCTAAGTCACATTAAGGAAGTGGAACCGATAGAAACACACCATACAGACATCCAACATCATCAGCAGAACCCTCAAAGGATAAGTAATCCACTCAAATAGCCTGTCCCTGGGTCCCACTTTTTTTTAGGTCTCTTGGGCCATGTTTTCTCTCATGTTATGGGAAAGGGAGCAACCAGCAAGCTAAATTTGTTGTCACGGGCTTGCCTGCCAACGACTGTGGACCAAAATTGTCAGTGTTCTACCAACGACCCTAGGATTTAAGCCACTTTTCAGGCTCAGAGCCCAGGTCACTACCCAAAATTGACCCATCTCTTCAAATTAGTAAAGTAACCTGGAAATTACAGTACTAAAGCAAATACTTGTTCAAGACCTTAATTGGACCCCTACTAGCCATGACAGGGATTTCGTCAAACATATTCCAAATGTGTAATCTACATGTGTAATTTGTAGTTCTTAACATAGGGGTCTCATACTTAGTTGAGAGTCACTAAGAACCATTGATGCCTCAATGCATCAAATTCCATTCCATCCATTAGGTCATAGATACATTGATCATTCAATTATAAGTAAAAACATAATGAGAGCCACACATGGTTGTTGTCATTTATAATAGCAGTAGAAATACTCGTGAAAGTATAATCATATATACCACATATAATCCATCAAGATTCCCATAGAAATACAAGGAGAAATAACCTTTCATTGATGATGCAAAATCCAAACCCGGGATGGGACTTCCACGTTCCACCCGACCATAGAATGGCTGACACAAATATCTCTTCAGCCATTCACCTCTGTGTCATATTCCAAACATGAATGTGGGATCTCATAGAACACATCAATCAAAACTCATATAAGGCTTCCAGAGGCCATCCACCTCAACCCATCAAATAGTGATTCCACCTCACAGTTGGACAACACCAAAACCATCATCTTATCGGTCACTATCCTAGCCATCCAGGGCTCTAGAGCATTTGTCCAACCCATCTACAGGACTAGTAACTCAACCCACATATTTTACCGGGCTCCAGAGAGTTTGTCCAACCAAGGCTACGGGACTAGTAACTCAACCCACCAAGGGCTCCAAAGCGTTTTTCCAACCCAGGCTACGGAACTAGTAACTCAACCCAAGTTGTTCCAGGGCTCCAGAGCGTTCGTCCAACCAAGGCTACGAGACTAGTAACTCAACCCAAGCTTAAGAAAAATGAGAACCAATCCAAAACAAAACAAGGAAATAAACCCACAATCACCATGGTTATCCAAGAAATGGAAAGTTTAGGCAATCCACTGTCAATCTCGGCCATCCTCCATGCCAATGATAGATCAAAACCAACAAACCACATGCATGCCAAAACTAGTGAAGAAATCATACATGCAACTCGATACCTCTAAGAAAATATGATGTAGTTGTTGATGTTGATGCCTTCTTTCACTTTCCTTCTTTGTTGTCTAGGCAATCCTCTCTGCGGACAGACACGATCCCTCTAGCCCAATGAGTGGGTATAGCAAACGAAGTGACAAGCTACTAAACACCTTCCTAAGTTACAATTGAAAAAAGAGGTGAAGTAGATGGCCTACCTCACTCTGATGTTAATGACCTCTTTCGTTGAAGACTTGAATTGCTTGTGTCACAGGCTTGGTCCTGCTGCTCACAACAGTTAATCACCTGCACAAGAGATCAAGGTACAACAAGGATACAAGTACAACTAGGACATTCAAAAGTAACTTACTTAACAAATCAAGGAGTATTAAGCAAAATGATACATGAACATACACATTTAGGGAAAATGAACCAGCGGTTGTATATTAATAGAAATGAAGGGGAAGCATATAACCAATCTTTGATGTTGATAGGCTCTCCTTGAATGAATGTCCAAGTCCCAGCTAGGCTCTCCAAGCACTCCTTCTCCAAGGAAAATGAGTAGCATATAGGCACAACCTTAGCATAAGGGTGCAATTAGACATAGACCAACCCAACCTACAACCTAACCAACCATTTGGGATTGGGAGAGGATGAATATATAGGTTGGGAAAGGGAGTTAGGACCTCTCCAAAGATGGGATTAGGTCCTCATCTCAAGGAGGTTGCTCATAGGAATAAGACCAAGAGGCCAAGTTGGGAGAATTCGACCGAACAACCTCCAACTCACCTCTCTGGAAGCTTCTAGATCACAAAACTTCTCATTCTCTTTGGGAAAAATTCCTTTCTGGGATCATCACGGGCATACAAGCTAACAGAACGATGTCGGTCAAGTACAGTGCAACAAGCGATCATCGTTTTTTTTAGCCTCATAAGAGCGTTGATCCTCAAATTAGGATTTAAGATCTATTTCCTTCAAGGGAAGCTCAAGGCATTTTCCAATCAATGTATTAGGGAGGATTTGAACTGCATATATGAATGAGTACACTACATAATGGTCATGTTTTTGGAACTTCGGGGTATGTCACAAGGAAGTGTAGGAGGTGTGACAAAATATTGTGTAACAGATGCCCCTAAAGCATGATGGCAGAATGAGGAGTGATGGTTGAGATGCTTTACGACCTTTTGCAAGGACAAGGACAAACATTGTCAGGAGACCTACAAATCAAGGACGCATATACATATACATATCTAATATCAAAACATGAATCCGCGGTATGGATGCAGCCATCCAAATAGAAAGGACTATGTGAAAAGATCCATGGCATGGGCGCAACCATCCAATACAGAAGGATCATATGTAATCTAAGATCCAAGGCATGGACTGATCTGGAATTTATCCAGGGTAAAGAATTAAAGGTATTACTGACTCATGTGCATGGATGTGCCTATGTTACTTATGCAACGGATCGATAAGATTGCTAGAATACATAGACACTGAGGCAATCAGAGAAAACATAACAGTCAAACATGTAAATAAAACAAGTTTAATAACGAGTTCACCTAATGCTCTTGGGCTACATCTCCTGGTCCAGTATTTCAGTGGTGGCCTCTCTATTATGTTTTCAAGCACAATTTTTAAACAATGAGCTCGATTCGAGCTCACTAAATAGAATGAAGTCAATAGGAATGGAGTGCACAGACTCTCCTTACTGAAACTCAACCTCTGAGGGTCACAGTAGTATGACAGGCTTATGTCGAGGAGTTTGCTTGAACCTCTTGTTAGTGTCAGTCTTTTCAGCCTTCCTCTAGTGATCAAATGTGCTCTTACAAAGTGATTTTGAAGTGTCAAGGTCAAATTTTGTCATTTCAGTGAGTCTTCAAGCAAAATTTGGTCACTAGGCATTAGGCCTAGGGTTTGCCCAAATGTCAGTCTATGTCATCATTCAGCTGAGCCTATCATCATTCAGAGGGTTGTCATTATCATGTCAGTGTCTAATGAGTCATTTTACATCTTGTTCATGCTTCAGTTGTGCCTAGGCAAGGTCATTTCCCTCTCCTAGGGTTTTGAAGGCAATTTCTCTTGGATGGTCAAATCATTGGCAAAACTTGTTTCTTGATGTTCATACACCTTCCCCTATCCTTAAATTACCTTAACAAACACTTCCCATCCCTTAGATCCGCCAAATTCCTCATTTTTGCACAAACCCTAGTTTCTAGCTACAACTTGGCAATTTTCTAGGTTTGGCCTGTGTTTTGTCCTTTTCGACCCCTTCCCCTCACTCAATCTCTGAGATTCCACTTTCCCCTGCTTCCTAACATCCCTCCCCACTCCCAAAAATTTCCCCAAGAATTTAGAAGCCCTCTATCCCCTTCATTTCGCTCCATTTCGACAAAATCCCTTGTTTCACACATCGGGACAAGTTGCACTCAAAAGCTTTTTCTGAGCAATCAAAGATGAATTTTGAAAAACTGAGAGAGGTTTTTGTCCAAAACATGCCAAGGAAGAAAAACCTCTTTCACTTTTTACACAGGTGTCATGGTTTGAGAGAAATGTCAAAAATACCGGCGAGAACGAAGGTGCTCCAAGGACGGCGGGCCAAAGCACAAAAACGAAGGAAAACGCCCGATCCACTCCAAACTTTGGCCAAAGCCTCTTTGATTGAGCATGGTACTTGATTGGGGACTCCCAGCCCAAATTTCAAGAAATTTGGAGAAAATTTTGTCATTTGTGAATTTTTTGTGCAAATTACAGGTTTTTGCCCATGAAATGGTCGCGCCCCGCGCGCAACCATTTTGGAGGACTGCTCAGAATTTTGAAAACTTGGCATTTTTGGAAAGGGCATGCAAAAAGAAAAATTACCAATGCTTGGGAGAAGCCTGGTTTTGAGTTTTGAGCCTCCAAAAGCTCAAAATACATCAAAAAAATGACTTTCTGCCCACTTTTTGAGTTGCAGAAAGTGACCTTGGGAGAAATGGTTTTTGAGGGGTCAAATCAACACTAAATTCAGAAATTCCACTTGGGATGGAAAGTAGACAGGCCAAGCTTTCCAATGAGCCATCTTGCACCTGATTTGGACCAGTGGAACCCACTCAAAAACAGCTGTGAAGGGGCGCGACCAGAACTTCCAGATTTGCCAGAATTCACATTTTCGGTCAAAAAACACTGTTTTGACTATGGTTGACTATTATTACTTGTAGATGATGGATAAATGTAATATTTTCATGGCACTTTGGTAGATTTTATCTTTCTTTACCCTTCTAGAAGCTTCCATGATGTAAAAAGTGAAAAATTAATGCATGGATGAGTTAGCTAAGTAATAGAGGCAAGTTGTTTGGCTGCCTATTTTCTAGTTCTTAGTTTAGAATTTGTTCAAACTGCTCCTAGAAAGTTGAGCTCGACCCCTAGAGGTGGGGAAAGGAGTTAGATGGTCTAGATGGTCTATATTATGCTCTCTCCTTCTCATTTTGGTGGTTGGACTCTTGTGGGAGAAGCATTATTGTATATTGTACATCTATTACTGCAATTTAAGGAAAAGGAAGGCCAAGGTTTTGCAGACATCATTGTGGATTCTTGTGGATTGTTGTGTTGATGGTGTGTTCTCTACATGTTATTGTAAGTGTGTTTATGTGTTCCATCTCTTTCTTTGCTGCTAATTGAACAGATGAAGTGATAAAGTTTGAATTCATGCATGCCATGCTCAGCTTTTAATTTTGTTCAATATCTATGTTTTCCACTGTCTAAAGAGGATTCAAAGTTGTTGTTTGCCCTCTTTAGCTCCTCCTCTATCATTCCTGATCATCCATCTCAGATTAAGGCATCAGCACTCACTCCTACCTTGCCCCAAAGATCCCCCTGCAAAAACTGAGCCCAATCCCCGCACCCTGAATTGCACTCCCTCCAAATTGCCACCAAAAACCCCAAAAATCTTTAAATCAACCTCCCTCATCAATTTACTAGCCTAAAACCTTTGTTCCTAATTGGTCAGCTTATCATATTGAAAGATCTACCGAATCTGACCCGAGAGAGCCTTCTCATACCTCGTAGGGCCAGCTACGAGGTGAAATGGTTTGATGTAGCCTTGAGAGTTTGTCTATCTCAGCCTAGGTGAATTCCAAGCGCTAACATATTGGCGACCATACTGGGGAGAACAAACTTGTTTGTGTGTTGATGTGTTTGTTTCATAAGTCTTAGACGGAGCCTGAAGTTATGCCAGGTAGCCTTTGAACACGCTCTTGTTTTACATCAGCGTTAGTAGATAAACGCTGCTTCAGTCAATCTCCGTGAGCTTGTGAATACGACCACTTCATTTGCATTTTACCCCAGTACATGTATCAAGTTCAGATCTGATTGTTGATAGTGGACAACGATCAGACACTTGAAAGGCTGAATCATTCACTTGGCGACTCCTTTCACTGAAGAATCCAGCAACCTATGCTTCATGGTGACTTCACTGCAGAGAGATCAGTAGCTTTGAGCTTTTCAAGATGGATCGAATTGCAAGAAGATATGCTCCCTTGAGCCGAGATCACATCCCCGGTTTTCCAAATAAAATTCCGAAGGTAGATTGGTCAAAGAATTTGCCTATATTTAATGATGATGGTAAGAAGGATGCTGCTTTACATCTAGATAGATTTCACATGCATATTCGCAACTTGAAGATCGATTTTCCTGAGGATTGCTTGATGAAGATATTCTTGGCCACTCTGGAAGGTAAAGCCCAATCATGGTATGAAAGTTTGCCGCCTGCTTGTATTTACTGTTTAAAGGATTTTCATGCTATGTTCATTGAAAGATATATGGACTCTTATCCATCATTACATCTAGTTCAAGACTGTTGCAAGCATGCTTATACTTTTATTGAAAGCCTTGAGAAGTTTTATGAAGATGATAATTTCATGGATGAAGAGATTATGGAAGCCCTGTATGAGAATCCGTTTCAGCAGCACATAGAAATCTTAGAAGATACTTGTCAAGATCAGCAGGTTGAAGATGGCCATATGGCTGTAATTGATGAAAGAGAAGAGCTTGTTTCAGATCTGCCCACAGAAGACAGCAGCATGCAACCCATCAAAGAGAGCTCTACTGTTGAGATCATAGACAGAGTTTTGGATTCAGATGTTCATGAACAGCAAGGTGAGATCTTTGTGCAAGTAAGTGATGAACCTCCATTCTATAACTCAGTAATAAATGATAGTTTGAATGCCTTGTCATATGAAGATAATTATTGTTTAAGCAGAAGAAAACAAAAGGCATTGTCTCCTTTGTCTGAAGAGGAGATAGATCAGCTCTTGAAAGGTCCTGTTACAGCCCAAGCTACAATAGATTTGCAATGCACACATAGTCTAGAAAGTGTTGGGGAAGCTTCTTCCTCTGTTGAAAAAGATGACTGTCTTGTAGATCAGCAAATAGATAATGTTTTCCTTCACAAAGATGATAATCCGGCTGTCATATCATTTGAAGATCACCTACCATATCATCTGACTACCGAAGATCATAGCATACAGGATTACCTTTCAGGTTCTTCATATGTTTCATGTGTTGAAATGCTTTTTCAAGAGGAGATCTGCTCATCTACTTGTTCAGAATTTTTTGAAGCCCATGAGCATACTTTCACCGTAGCACATGATGAAGGTAGATCAGAATTTGAAACAAAGGACACTTTGATCTTTCAGCAGGAGGTGGCAATGGCAAATCTTCATGTTTTTCACGATCCTCTAGCAAGTTTGTTGCAGCCAGCAGTGATAGTGTTTATTGCAGTGTTCAGTGATGAAGGAGATCATGGTCAATTATGTTTTTGGATGCTCAGTGATAGGTTTGTATTGTTGACCATGAGATCTGATAAGAAGAATCAATCAAGAAGGCATTTGCTTGATTGGTTGCATTGGCATTTTGATATAGTTTGATGTATATAGTCTTGTAAGAAACACAGGTGGTTGTCATCATGATTTCAAATCTTGATGGACTGCTGCCCTTCAACAAGCTTTGTAAGTTCTTGTTTTAGTTAAGTCAGTCATGAGTCATTTGTGTTTGGTCTATTGAGTGAGTTTTTTCAAGTTATTTCAGTTTTCCATCGAGTCGGTTTGAATCAAGTTCCAGTTAAGTTTCAGTCAGCTTTCAGTCAAGTTTTCATTCAATAAATGAGTCAAAATCTTGTGTCAAAGGTGTAAATAATGACTCCATCGCCCAATGGATAAGGCACTGGTCTGCTCTCCCAGAGGTCTAAGGTTCTTGGCACCTCCAAGGAGCTACCATCCCCATTGGAGCCAATGTTAGTGTCAGTCTTTTCAGCCTTCCTCCAGTGATCAAATGTGCTCTTACAAAGTGATTTTGAAGTGTCAAGGTCAAATTTTGTCATTTCAGTGAGTCTTCAAGCAAAATTTGGTCACTAGGCATTAGGCCTAGGGTTTGCCCAAATGTCAGTATATGTCATCATTCAGCTGAGCCTATCATCATTCAGAGGGTTTTCATTATCATGTCAGTGTCTAATGAGTCATTTTACATCTTGTTCATGCTTCAGTTGTGCCTAGGCAAGGTCATTTCCCTCTCCTAGGGTTTTGAAGGCAATTTCTCTTGGATGGTCAAATCATTGGCAAAACTTGTTTCTTGATGTTCATACACCTTCCCCTATCCTTAAATTACCTTAACAAACACTTCCCATCCCTTAGATCCGCCAAATTCCTCATTTTTGCACAAACCCTAGTTTCTAGCTACAACCTGGCAATTTTCTAGGTTTGGCCTGTGTTTTGTCCTTTTCGACCCCTTCCCCTCACTCAATCTCTGAGATTCCACTTTCCCCTGCTTCCTAACATCCCTCCCCACTCCCAAAAATTTCCCCAAGAATTTAGAAGCCCTCTATCCCCTTCATTTCGCTCCATTTCGACAAAATCCCTTGTTTCACACATCGGGACAAGTTGCACTCAAAAGCTGTTTCTGAGCAATCAAAGATGAATTTTGCAAACTGAGAGAGGTTTTTGTCCACAACATGACAAGGAAGAAAAACCTCTTTCATTTTTTACACAGGTGTCATGGTTTGAGAGAAATGTCAAATATACCGGCGAGAACGAAGGTGCTCCAAGGACGGTGGGCCAAAGCACAAAAACGAAGGAAAACGCCCGATCCACTCCAAACTTTGGCCAAAGCCTCTTTGATTGAGCATGGTACTTGATTGGGGACTCCCAGCCCAAATTTCAAGAAATTTGGAGAAAATTTTGTCATTTGTGAATTTTTTGTGCAAATTACAGGTTTTTGCCCATGAAATGGTCGCGCCCCGCGCGCGACCATTTTGGAGGACTGCTCGGAATTTTGAAAACTTGGCATTTTTGGAAAGGGCATGCAAAAAGAAAAATTACCAATGCTTGGGAGAAGCCTGGTTTTGAGTTTTGAGCCTCCAAAAGCTCAAAATACATCAAAAAAATGACTTTCTGCCCACTTTTTGAGTTGCAGAAAGTGACCTTGGGAGAAATGGTTTTTGAGGGGTCAAATCAACACTAAATTCAGAAATTCCACTTGGGATGGAAAGTAGACAGGCCAAGCTTTCCAATGAGCCATCTTGCACCTGATTTGGACCAGTGGAACCCACTCAAAAACAGCTGTGAAGGGGCACGACCAGAACTTCCAGGGGCGCGACCAGAACTTCCAGATTTGCCAGAATTCACATTTTCGGTCAAAAAACATTGTTTTGACTATGGTTGACTATTGTTACTTGTAGATGATGGATAAATGTAATATTTTCATGGCACTTTGGTAGATTTTATCTTTCTTTACCCTTCTAGAAGCTTCCATGATGTAAAAAGTGAAAAATTAATGCATGGATGAGTTAGCTAAGTAATAGAGGCAAGTTGTTTGGCTGCCTATTTTCTAGTTCTTAGTTTAGAATTTGTTCAAACTGCTCCTAGAAAGTTGAGCTCGACCCCTAGAGGTGGGGAAAGGAGTTAGATGGTCTAGATGGTCTATATTATGCTCTCTCCTTCTCATTTTGGTGGTTGGACTCTTGTGGGAGAAGCATTATTGTATATTGTACATCTATTACTGCAATTTAAGGAAAAGGAAGGCCAGGGTTTTGCAGACATCATTGTGGATTCTTGTGGATTGTTGTGTTGATGGTGTGTTCTCTACATGTTATTGTAAGTGTGTTTATGTGTTCCATCTCTTTCTTTGCTGCTAATTGAACAGATGAAGTGATAAAGTTTGAATTCATGCATGCCATGCTCAGCTTTTAATTTTGTTCAATATCTATGTTTTCCACTGTCTAAAGAGGATTCAAAGTTGTTGTTTGCCCTCTTTAGCTCCTCCTCTATCATTCCTGATCATCCATCTCAGATTAAGGCATCAACACTCACTCCTACCTTGCCCCAAAGATCCCCCTGCAAAAACTGAGCCCAATCCCCGCACCCTGAATTGCACTCCCTCCAAATTGCCACCAAAAACCCCAAAAATCTTTAAATCAACCTCCCTCATCAATTTACTAGCCTAAAACCTTTGTTCCTAATTGGTCAGCTTATCATATTGAAAGATCTACCGAATCTGACCCGAGAGAGCCTTCTCATACCTCGTAGGGCCAGCTACGAGGTGAAATGGTTTGATGTAGCCTTGAGAGTTTGTCTATCTCAGCCTAGGTGAATTCCAAGCGCTAACACCTCTCAAGCCTTCAATGGAGTACACAGACTCTCTGACTCTCTCTGGCTCTGTCTAGCTTGATGCTGCCTTCGGGTCAGCTCGGCTTCTACTCTCTATTCTCTGTTATTAGCTTCCTGTGTCTAGCTAACTCTTGTCTGCCTCTCTGTGTTTTTCTGCTTCTGTCAGGTCACGGATTTAAAGCCAGTCTATTCTTTTGACTGTTCGTTTCCACTTCCCGGCCTTCTAGTTTCCTTACCTCTGTCTGTTTGAATTCCTCTGCTCTACGTCATCATCACTGGGTAATGCCTCTCAGGAAGGTGGCCACCTGTTTCCCAACGAACTAGGTGTCAGATTCCTTGAATCATTTTTGAATAGTCGTTAATTCCGTTTGCTTCAAGATCGCCTGCGAATCATGAATCGTTTGCCAACTCATCATCCATGCCGGACTTCAAATCCCCTGTCATCTTGCTTTTTGACCTGTCAAATCTGGTCATTCATCAGGACGTATCTCCGTCGTTGACTTGGGCCCCCCAGATCCTCGGTCGTCCTTCATATCAAGCGAACAAGTCGCACGATGTTTACATGTCCAATGCGGGTCATTTTCTCTCTCATCTACTGGACGCGTGTCGCTCGATGTGTGGCATCAGGTGGGACTCAGTCAAAACTGCTTACTGCCTCGAGGCCTTCTGATATCCTACCGGTTTGTGGAATCCCACGCTACGGAGCCGAATGCATTTATTTTCCGAATTTTATAGTGATTTCAGGTTCGGGCGCTTCGGGACTTTCCTTCACTGAGGGGGACGCCCTGCGATACGTGATTAACGCTAATCGCATATCAGAAACCACCCCCGTCTCTTTTTTTAGCCTCTGGTTTTGCCAGTTTGAGCTAGCGCGCGTTACCATGGGCCAATGGTATGCATGCTCAACCGAGGGTCCTTTTTGCTCCGCTCTGGCTACAACTGCAACTGTTACGAGGATTCCTTCTAATAGCATTGATTTTTCTAGGACTTGAATCTTTGAGCATAATTTGAAACAGTCATGAAAAATTAGAGAGTGTTCTAGGACCCAATTCGGATCATGACCTTCCCGCTGGAAAATCTTTTGGACCACCAAAAGTTGGTTTTTCTTTTAAGCATCAATCAAGTGAGGGTATTACTTCCTCGTTTGCTCAATTTCTATCCATTTCGAACTACTTGGCTTTGAACCTTTGAGTCCAACCTTGAGGTATTCAACATCCCCTTTGCACGTAGTTCTTACCTTCCTGTCCAAAACTATATCTTTCTACAATTCATTAAAATATTCAGGCAACAGATCATCAATAGAAGGCAATTGACTCTTCTCTTCGAGATCTTTGATTAATGAAGGTTCAAATAGTCTCAAGCTATCTACATTAACGACTGAGTAGATGTGCATGTAAGCTGGTAGATCAAGCCGAAAAGCATTCTCACCAATTTTCTCAAGTATCTTGAAAGGTCCATACCTTATTGGCTTTAGCTTCTTACCTTCACCTTGCATTCTGTCTTTGTTGATATACAGCCAGACTTGATCACCAACTTGGAAACTATGCTCCATCCAATGCTTGTCATGCCTTGCCTTGCACTTGGCTTGGCTCTTTTCCAGTTGTTCCTGTACTGCCTGGTGAATCTCTTGGATTTGTTCAATGAACTTGGTTTCCTTGTCCACATCACTGTGTCCATCAACTGCTATGTCTTTACCAAAGACAAAATCCAAGGGAGACCTTGGTGTGAAACCAAAATAGGTCTCGAAAGGAGATCTCTATGTAGAAGAATGTTTAGCTCGGTTGTAAGCATGCTGCACATAACATAAATGTTCATCCCAAAGTTTGGGATGCTTGGTGCAATAGCCTCTAAGCAACTGGATCACTGTCCTGTTGACCACTTCTATTTGGCCATCTGTTTGCGGATGAAAAGTTGTGCTCTTCTTCAGCCTGGTGTCCATCAATTCCCACAAACTTGACCAAAATTTCCCAACAAATCGGGTATCTCGATCAGATATTATGGAAGTGGGTAATCCAAAATGGACCCATACATGCTGGAAGAACAACTTTGCAGTTTGTTCAACTGTAATCTGTTTGTTACAAGGTATTAAAATACACATTTTGCTGAACCTATCCACAACAACATATAAATAGTCATGACCTTTCCTAGATTTAGGCAGTCCTCCAACAAAGTCCATGGAAACACTTTCCCAAGGATGAGAAGGAACTGGTAGTGGAGTGTACAAGCCTAGTTTTCTATTCTTGGGCTTGCTTTTAGCATACATGGTACACCCTCTTACATATCTAGAAATCGTCTCATTCATTTTTGGCCAATAACAAAATCTTTGCAGCTGTGAAACTGTTTTACTTACACTAAAGTGACCTGATATTAGAGAAGTGTGTTCTTCTCGAATTATCTTTACTCTTTCAGTTTGTGGAATGCATATCTTCCCAAAATGATACAAGAGTTGGTCCTTACTCATTTGCCTTGACTTAAAGTTGCATATACATCTTTAAAATCTATATCTTGAGCATATTGATCAAGGTAGCTCTCGTGCAATACTGAATTATGCTTAAGCATAGTAGATGCGTTTATAATTGGTCTGGACAACATATCTGCAACTTTATTGTGTATTCCCTTTTTATATCTGATGACTAAATGAAACTGTTGTAGAAAACACATCCATCTATAGTGTCTTGATTGTTGCAACTTAGTTTGGGAGTGTAGATATTGTAGTGGTTGATGATCAGTATGTATAACTGTCTCTTTTCCCATTAAGTAATGTTTCCACTTTTTCACACTCTGTACTAATGCATACAATTCTTTATCATATGTAGGATAGTTAACTACCGTAGAATTAAATGTCTCAGAATGATAACATATGGGTTTATGGTGTTGCATCAACACTGCTCCCATGGCATAGTCAATGGCATCTGTTTCAATCTCAAATGGTCTTTGAAGATCAGGCAATGCTAGTATTGGTGTTGTACTAATCTTTTATTTCAAGGTGTCGAAGGCTTTCTGATGTTTGCCTCCCCACTGAAACACCTTGTTCAATCCTGTTAAAGCATGTAAGGGAGCTGCAACTAAGGAAAAGTTAGAAATAAACTTTCTCCAATATTGTGCTGCTCCTAAGAAGCTTCTAACTTCTGTAGAAGATTTGGGTTTAGGCCAGTTTACAATGACTGCAACCTTTGATAGATCTATCTTCAATTCACCACCCCCTACTATATGTCCCAAATAATTCAAAGATGTTTTTCCAAATTCACATTTTGAGAGTTTAACATAAGATTTTCTCTTTTCAAAACATCTAGAGTCTGCTTAACATGCTTTAAATGTTCTTCCCATGTTTTGCTAAATATAAGAATGTCATCTAGATATACAAGAACAAAATCATCAAGAAAAGGTCTGAGTACATCATTCATTATTCTCATGAAAGTAGCAGGAGCATTAGTTAAGCCAAAAGGCATAACCAGCCACTCATGTAGTCCCTGATTTGTTTTGAAAGCAGTCTTCCATGCATCTTGCTCTGCAACTCTGACCTGATGATAGCCACTATGCAAGTCTAACTTGGAAAAATAAACAGCTTCTTTCAACTGATCTAATAGATCATCTATGCGAGGAAGGGGATAACGATTTTTTATCGTTATCTTATTCAGTGCTCGGTAATCAATTCACATTCTCCACGAGCCATCTTTCTTTCTCACCAGAACAATTGGAGACCCGCATGGTGATGTGCTAGGTCTGATGAACCCCTTCTCGAGCAGCTCCTATACCTGCTTCTTGATTTTTGCATTCTCTAAAGTGGACAACCTGCACATTCCGATGTTAGGCAATGGAGAATCTTGATGCAAATTAATATCATGCACTATTTCCTTTTTGGGAGGCAGACCTTTAGGTTCAATATATCATATTCTGAAGCAACTTTGTCTAAATCATCTTGTTGTTTAGCATCACAACCCTCAAATACATTGGTTTTATCAGGTTTCTTTTCCTTTACAACCATCAGTAAAAATTGTTTGCATGATTTACAATTCGTTTCATCTGCCCTGAGTTTATGAGAGTATAATTAATCTTGAGCTTATGAGCTCTTACAATATATTCAATTCCATCTTTAACGAGTAGATACTTGTTCTCAGCTCTATAGAAAATAGCTTTTCTATCATACAAGTAAGGACTTCCTAAAACAATTCCACATATATCCAAAGGAACTATATCTAACCCAACCTCATCTACAAATTCTGACCCAAAAGAAAACTTAAGATTACATTGTCTAGTCACTTGTAGCTTTGCTTTATCACATAACCAACCTAATGGATATGGTTTCTTGTGAGGTGTGGTTATTAGTAATCCCAACTTCTTTACAATTGCTTTAGAAATTAAATTTACTCGTAAGCCACTATCAAACAAAGTATCAACCTTTTGATGATTGGAAATAACTCGAATATGAAAAAGCTCATGTCTTTTTCTCTCATTTTCTTCATTATCAGTAGATTGTGTAGAATTACTAGTAGATGCTTCAGAATTTTTACCTTTTATACCTGTGGCTGCGATTGTTGCTTCATCTCCTGAGTCTGACCCCAAATCCTTTTGAATAGTTGTAGCAGTCTTCTTCTTCTTGCCCTCGAACTTCTTAGGTTTTAGCTCTGTATGCAGAATCCAGTAGTGCTCATCATCATGCCCATCCTTCTTACAATGAGTGCATGAAGACTTGCTTTTCTGTACAGTGTTTGTCTTCCTCTCTCTCCATTTCTGTTTTCTTTTCTCCTCATTTTTGCTTGCAGTGGGTTTGGATGATCCCTCAACTTCTGGGTTCCCATTCTTACCTCTAGCTTCTAGCTGTGTAGCATGAACGGATACCTCATCTATGCTGGTGGGATTAAACATGAGGATAGTGTGCCTCATGTAGCTGTGTAGACCACCTATATGCTTCAACAGAGTCCCAGGTGAGTCTAAAGAAATTCCTAGAATCAAAGCTCTTTTCCTAAATTCTTGTGTGTAACCTTGTACACTTTTCCCCTTTAGTTGTCGAAGAGTTTTCCAGCTCATCATGGCTTGCTGCATGTAGGCTAGTGGATAGAATTGCTTTTTAATTGCAAAAACAAATTCACTCCAGACAGAAAGAATCTTACCATGTTTCTTCATGTCAGCTTGTGTCCTGCCTTCCCACCATACCAAGGCAGTGCCTCCAAGGCGTAGGCTGGCCAGCTGAATCTTACTCTTGTCTGAGTCAATGATCTACACTCTGCAATAAACATCAATCTGTCTAATCCAATTATCCAGATTCTCTGCATTCAACTCTCCATCATATATTGGTAAATCAAATTTAACATCTAATTTAATCAAAGATGTCTTCTTTTTATTTTCAGGGCTATTAGGAGGCGTGAGAAATTTTTCTTCTTTCCCTTTTCCTTTAGAGTGGTCATGGAGGAGAGATTCTTCTACTCCTTTGTCTTGTTTAGAGTTTGATGAATCTTCATCTCTATTTTTCTTAAATTCCCTATACATTTCCTCCACCATGGATCTCATGGTCATAAAACTATCCATGAACTGGGGGTCTGATTCTAAGGGATTTTCTTCTGACATTTTCCTCTTAGAATAAACTCTTACATTTTCTGGGTTAGTTTCAGCCAACTCTCCTTCTCCTAATTTAAGCTTTGATCTAGTTAGCTTTCAACAACAAGATCCGGCACAAGCTTGTCTAACCTTAGTAACCTAGAGCTCTGATACCACTTGATCTGGAATTTATCTAGGGCAAAGAATTAAAGGTATTACAGACTCATGTGCATGGATGTGCCTATGTTACTTATGCAACGGATCGATAAGATTGCTAGAATACATAGACACTGAGGCAATCAGAGAAAACATAACAGTCAAACATGTAAACAAAAAAAGTTTAATAAGGAGTTCACCCAATGCTCCTGGGCTACGTCTCCTGGTCCAGCCTTTCAGTGGTGGCCTCTCTATTATGTTTTCAAGCAGATTTTTTACAACAATGAGCTTGATTCAAGACTCACTAAATAGAATGAAGTCAGTAGGAATGGAGTGCACAGACTCTCCTTACTGAAACTCGACCTCTGAGGGTCACAGTAGTATGACAGGCTTATGCCGAGGAGTTTGCTTGAACCTCTCAAGCCTTCAATGGAGTACACAGACTCTCTGACTCTCTTTGGCTCTGTCTAGCTCGATGTTGCCTTCAGGTCAGCTTAGCTTCTACTCTCTGTTCTCTGCTATTAGCTTCCTGCGTCTAGCTAACTCTTGTCTGCCTCTCTGTGTTTTTCTGCTTCTGTCAGGTCATGGCTTTAAAGCCAGTCTGTTCTTTTGACTGTTCGTTTCCGCTTCCCGACCTTCTGGTTTCCTTACCTCTGTCCATTCGAATTCCTATGCTCTGTTTCATCATTACTGGGTAACGCCTCGCAAGAAGGTGGCCACCTGTTTCCCAATGAACTAGGTCTCAGATTCCTTGAATCATTTTTATATGGTCGTTAATTCTATTTGCTTCAAGATTGCCCGCAAATCATGAATCGTTTGCCAACTCATCATCCACGTCGGATTTCAAATCCCATGTCATCTTTCTTTTTGACCTGTCAAATCTGGTCATTCATTGGGACGTAACTCCACCGTTGATTTGGGCCCCCTAGATCCTACGGTCGTCCTTCATATCGGGCGGACAAGTCGCACGATGTTTACCTGTCTGATGCGGGCGGTTTTCTCTCTCATCCGTCGGACGCATGTCACTCGATGTGTGGCATCGGGTGGACTCAGTCAAAACTACTTACCGCCTCGAGGCCTTCTAATATCCTGCTGGTTTATGGAATCCTGTGCTATGAAACTGAATGTGTTACTTTTCCGAATTTTATATCGATTTCGGGTCTGAGCGCTTCGGGGCTTTCCTTCACTGAGGGGGACGCTTTGCAATACACGATTAGTGCTTTAGCGCTAATCGCGTATCAGAAACCACCCCCGTTTCTTGACTTAGCCTATGGTTTTTCCAGTTTGCACCATCATGCGTTACCATGCGCCAACGGTCTGCGCGCCCGACCGAGGGTCCTCGTTGCTCCGCTCTGGCCACAACTACAACTGTTAAGAGGATTCCTTCTGATAGCTTTGATTTTTCTAGGACTTGAATCTTTTAGCATAATTTGAAACAATCATGAAAACTTAGAGATTGTTCTAGGATCCAATTCAGATCATGGACACAGTCATCCGATATATAAGGATCATCGGCATAAATATAAAGTCCCACAATATGGTCATAACCATCTGTATAGCATAAACATGTGTACAATCATGAATAACACATAACCCCACGCTCCCTGAGTCATATCAGATGGGACTTAGGGTCTTGTGCTCCATCCCAACCCGATCAAAGTACGAATTTTAACATGCGAATGAACATGTCGAAGTCGAACATGCTAGAAAACCACCTGATTAATGGCCAATGATGTGGACCGTTAACAGGCACGAGAGGAACCACCCATAATGACAATGGCTCTCAAGGTACGATAGTACAATTTGGGAATGTGATAACGAAGCTGATGTCGAACACTCGTGGAATCATCCAATCGAAGGCCAATGATGGAAACCTATAGGCGGATGTGAAAAAATTTCCATTAAGGCATGCAAGATCTAAGGTACTGAAAGGGATTTTCCAAATCATCTTCCTGGATATGAGCTGAAGTCGACAGTAAGTGACCCGTCGAAGGAAGGTCATAATGAGTCCCCCATCATCGATATGAAACAAGGAATGTAATAGACTGTAGATGGGACTTCCCTTGAACATTGGCGACACGACTTCGGAGTGTGGCAACATTAGACTCAACATAGGAATAAAGGTCAAAATGAAAAAGTGGAATAGTCAGATGAGAGGCTAAATGGATCACCCAAACTTGAAAGGACAAGTGACTGAGTGAGGATATCCCAAACCCGACATGAGAGACAGATGAGTGTCATGTTCAAGAGCAACATGCTGCCTATACAAAGGATGTTCCTTCTTCATTTTCCCCCCCCCGTTATTTCTAGCGAGTACCCCAATTTTTTTTTATCACAAGCTTGAAGGGGATAGCATATGCTTGTCATGTAAGTTCATTCTTCGAATGAATCCACCCTAGTAATTTTTACGAGTCATAGGAAGGAGAAACTCGGTCTCGTCATGGTGACAAGTCTTTCGTCGTAAAATTTTAATGATTTTGACGTAAGAATAACTCAGTATCTTTTTCATATTTAGAGAGTTTGAAAAAGAGACGAAAAATAAAACTCCATCAGGTCCCTTTTCGTAAGTTGCCTCTCGAATTTGAAAAGGTAGAAAACAATATTCGAGAGAACCTCTTGACCATGTCAACCAAGGTGTACCTTTTTCATACAATAGTCTATCTCAGTCTGGAAAAGGGTTAAACTTATGCTAAGTAGACGTCATTTTATTGACTTTTACGATTTCTAAATGACAAGTGCTTGGCAATCTTTTTATATTCCAAGAGTCAGAAAAGAGTTGAAAGATGACTCCTCCTGGAGGAATGAGTGTTATAAAATAATAGCAACTGGTTCGGGTGATGATGGAACTACTCAAAACCTGTAAAGGTCAAGAGTCTAGCTAATAAGAACACTCATCGCAGATGTTCCTAGGGCAAGGGTAAAGCAACCAAATGAAAGCATATGATCATCCAAAGAGATGGTGACAATGGAATGAACAAACCAAGGCTCATCTGGCAAAAATCAGCTTATAAAAATGGAAATCACAAGATGTAAAGTGGGAATGGTCTCATTTTTACACAAGCTTGAAACACGGGAAACTATGATTGAGGATATTTGAAGATGTTTTCATTTTTCACAAGCTTGAAACATGATAAAAAAAATATGCTTGGATTTGGTTTCATTTTTACACAAGATTGAAACGGAAACAAACTATGCTTGGATTTGGTTTCATTTTTACACAATATTGAAACAAAGATAAACTATGCTTGGATTTGGTTTCATTTTTACACAAGCTTGAAACAAAGATAAACTATGCTTGGATTTGGTTTCATTTTTACATGAGCTTGAAATGGAAACAAACTATGCTTGAGATAAGTTTGCATGCCCCCAACATAATGACTCAATTTGAGGTACATTCCCCCCAAGCTTCATTTCATTCACCTAAGTAGAATACTTGGCTAGTAATAGGTGGATGGAATGAAGGTTCACATACGAGATCAAGTGAAAGACTCGACTGGGATTTTATGAGATCTAATCAAAGACTCTAATTGGAAGGGGATTTGTTTCATTTTTTAATAAGCTTGACACGGGAAAAGAACCATGCTCATGATACCTTGTTTCATTTGTTACCAAGCTTGACACAAGTACAAGAACTTTTCTCACGGGGACTGAATTCATTTTTTAACAAGGTTGACATAGTAAAAGAAATATCCTCATACCCCTTGTTTCATTTTTTAATGAGCTTGACACAAGACAAGGAACTTTGCTCCAGCATCCTTGTTTCATTTTTTTTTAACAAGCTTGACACAAGACAAGGAACTTTGCTCCAGCATCCTTGTTTCATTTTTAACGAGCTTGACACAAGACAAGGAACTCTGATCCATATCCCTTGTGATCATAACCCAAAAGATGCCATGGCTTCCAAGAGGTTCTCATCAAATGAGAGAACAACACTTTGGAAGGGATACATGTCCAAGGATCCAAATGAAAAATCAGGCTCCAATGCCCTTAGTACATGGTGTACTATAGCATCAGTAGATACGAACATGGAACAAGTGGCCACGTAATTAACTTGTGGTGGGGGTGATACCGTTTTTACATAAGAACCATTTAGGGATGATGGTTGATGAGGAGTTGATTCAGGAAAAATGAATGTAAGTTGATTAATGATCACAATGCTTCCTTCACGCAGGAAACACATCACTCAAAAGAGGGAAGAGACAAGAGCTCCCATGATGTAAACATAGTCACGACCAAGGAGTAAATTAAAATCCAATGGGAACCAATTTGAAAACCAGTTTGAACACTAGGAACCATCGAGGTCGAAAATAACCAAACTAGCATACCAATGATCAATCCAGGAAGGGACAACATTTCCATATAAGGAGCACCAGTATTTCTAAACGAAGGAAAAGGACTAGGATTCCCATCAGAGGGGTTTCCTTGACTAGTAGACTCAGGAAATGTTTCCATTGGTATCAACCTAAGATCTACTAAGGAGTATTTCCATAGGAAGGATATTGTTCTGCGGTCAATTAACTTTAGAATTTGAAACAAAAACTTTGCCTTTTCATGTTTTAAGAGTCAAGAAAAGGACGAAAAGGTGACTCTAGTCACTTTTGTTGGTTTAGTGAGCTTGAAAGGACAACTTAAGGATTCAGAAAAGATCGAATGGACTGCTCAGGATACTCTAGGAAAAAGAGATTACCAAGTAACCATAAACTGCAATATACTTAGCAAATCAATTTACTAAGGACTTGATGTACGTGCAGGAAATATCCCCAAATGATGTGTTCAGTGTATCACGTTTACAGGGTGGTAGACTTGGATTCCTATGGATAAAGGTTTGCAACCTATGAGGGTCTCCCTTTATATCGTCGACAGTATGGGAAGCACAAGTCTGTGCTAGTGTTGTCTAATGCAAGAGTATTGCAAACGACAGCTGTTGAGTTTTATAGACACAGAAACACGTCTCTAGCCTAGACCACTAAGTATGAGCGTTAATGTTTCAAATACTTCTTATATTAATTGATAGATTTTAAAAGTTTATCTTCAATTAAGTTTCAGTTTTGAGGCTCAAAATGATGTCACCTTAACACCTAAGATGCAACTATATGAGAAAAAGAAAACTTTTCGTTTCTATGAAAGTTAGACAAATCAAGGGAAGAAATTTTAATCAATAATGCATTATGAAAAATTCCTTCCACTAACTTTCACAATGAAAAATGTGAAAACAAAATATAATCTTTCATTTCACTAAATGCAATGCCAAGATGTGATCCTATAAGAAACGAAAATCACTTTCCTTTCACTTTTGTCTTCTAAATGTAATGCCAAAAGTAAAAAAAGAAATCAGTTTTCACTATCCTAAATGCAATTTGTCTGAAAGAAAAATGGTTTTACTTTACAAAGATGCACTTATATGAATTATGTTTTTCTTTTCGTTTTGAATGATTTGATGCACCTAATACAATTTTTGGCTTCCAATCACTGAAAAATGTGATCTATTTTCAGTGATGAATCTCAAAAAATAACTTTTCAATGCAACTAATCTAATGTATTTTTGCAAAAAGTAGATTTCAAAATACAAGCTAAAACAAATGAAAATTTATCTTTTCAGTGATTTCCACATAAAAAAACACTCAATCAATCAGCAAAACATGCATCTCAATGACACCAACAAACAACAAGCGATGACCAATTGACTAGAAACCCTAGAACTCAACCATATCTCACTTCAAAGCCAATGAGACAAATTTTGCAAATTAATCAAGACAATCAATAAAAAAACACCATATACACTCTGGGAAATCACTGATAGAGGACATAGAGACTGAAAACAAGAAGAAAATACATATTTTCTCTTATACTTTGGGATCATCGCACCTGTCATAGGCAAAAAAGGGATAATCATGACTGTAACTAAAACATCCGCGATGTCATCGCAACTGTCAGGAAGAAAACCGCGATGGGCGAGAAAAATGAAGAAAAAAATAAAAAATGTTCAAGATCATACAAAAATCAATGTCCTGAAGTAATCACCAGCAAGTGAAAATAGTTATAGAAAAGTAAACAAGCTAGAAAACTGACGGTTGGTCAGACTCATCACAAATTCAAGGTGAAGGATTGAATGGAAAGGGTTATAGCCATCCCCAACGGAGTCGAATGAAGGGGAAGCATACAACAAAGCCTTAATGTTGATAGGCTCTCCTTGAATGAATGTCCAAATCTAAGCTAGGCTCTCCAAGCACTCCTTCTCCAAGGAAAATGAGTATCATATAGGCACAATATTAGCATAAGGGTGCAAATAGACATAAACCAACACAGCCTCTAACCTAACCAACCATTTGGGAATGGGAGAGGATGAATATATAGGCTGGGAAAGGGATTTAGGACCTCTCTAAAGATAGGATTAGGCCCTCATCTCAAGGAGGTAGCTCATAGGGATAAGAACAAGAGGCCAAGTTGGGAGAATTCGACCTCATCTATGTCGAACAACCTCCAGCTCGTCACTCTGGAAGCTTCTAGATCACGAAGCTTCTCATCCTCTTTGGGAAAAATGCCTTTTTGGGATCATCGCGGGTCAAGTATAGTGCAATAAGCAATAATTGTTGTTTTTAGCCTCAAAAGAGCGATGATCCTCAAATTACGGTTTAAGAGCTATTTCCTTCAAGGGAAGCTCAAGGCATTTCCAATCAATGTCTTAGGGAGGATCTCAACTGCATATCTGAATGAATACACTACATAATGGTCATGTTTTGGGCACTTCGAGGTATGTCACAGGGAAGTGCAGGAGGTGTGACAAAATACTGTGTAACATGCTCTTCCTTTGCCTTCTTGCTCCAAGAATCCAAGTATGTCACACGTCCAAGAGTGCTCCAAGAAAACTCTAATTGTCCAAGAGTATGAGAGAGAGAGAGAGAGAATAATGAGAGAGCTCCAAAACTGAATTGACAAAAGATTACCAACTCATCCTCATAAGCCTTTTTATGAATGAGGCCTCTATTTTCTTCATTTTCCTCCTCACATGCAACCTGTGATCTTTCACCTCCTTTTTCTCCTAATTCCCATTATTTTCATAAATAATTGTGCCACAAGTGCCATTTTGCCTTTCCAATGCCTTAGCCATTGCCTTTGCCAATTTCCTTTGCCATAAACAACCAAATTAACACCCCCTTGAATGTCTTGCCCAACATTCAACTTGGAATAAGTGTCACATCACATGTGGTTATTGTTTTTTAACTTTTATTACATGGAATTTTCACCAGGGCTGTTACAACATGTTCAAATACATTCGAATGAACAAAAATTATGAAGATAATAATTTTCACCCCTAGTCATACAAAATGAGTAGAATTCTTGCGCACTAGCAATCTCAATGGTTGTTTGCCCAATACCCTATGGTTTTGAGGGTTCCCATCAACAAGTGAGATGTATACAAAAAATAATCAATTGTTTGCATGGTTTAATAAGTGACATATCAAGATATAACTAGTGTGTGATCATTATGATGACTGTTGAACCAATCGCTAAAGTAACAAACAATAGTTACATACCAAAACCCTTCCTAATAGTAACTATATTTTGTATAGCAAAGCGAGAGCGTATCAATAATATATGGCACAACACGTATGCCAAAATGTGCGGAGACAATATATTTCATTCAATAATAGAGAGCATAAATAGACAAGGCTTTTAAAACTTACTGAAATGCTAAAATGAGATTAAATTTTGGTCTAAATAAGAAAAGGCCAAGTGCTTTTTTGCCTAAGGCCTCGCCCTAGAAAGCTCACATTAAGTACGCAAGAAAACTTAAAAATAAATAACACAGGGTAAATTAAAACCTTGCAAAATTCCATAAGTACCCTCT
This sequence comes from Pinus tabuliformis, assembly GCA_031772625.1. Classification (NCBI taxonomy): domain Eukaryota; kingdom Viridiplantae; phylum Streptophyta; class Pinopsida; order Pinales; family Pinaceae; genus Pinus; species Pinus tabuliformis. The sequence goes on along the minus strand of CM062807.1, from coordinate 1,215,224,168 downwards.
TTTACTTGCATGCAAGTAAGCTTTGGCTCTTTACAAGCATGTGAGGCTGAGAGATTACATGAAAACCAAGAAAATAAAACTCATGGATTAATGGGTGTTCTCAAATAAAAATGAGAAGAAATGAATGCAGATAAACTCTGTGATTGTCCGAGCATCTAGTAAATAAACACAAATGAGAAGACTCACAGAGAAGATTCAATGCAAACTAATTTTGTACACATGTGGGTTTCACCTTAAAAATAATATTTTTCCTTGACCAAATTGAATTATTCTAAGTGCTAGGATGGGCTTATCTAGATGAGGAAGACTTCCCAACAAGGAAAATTTTAAGGATGGAAAATTTTCTTGAAGTTTAAAACATTGGCGAATCTCACTAATCCCTAATATGCAAATTATAAATGTTTATTGATATATTTGTAAAATTAATCAAATTTATAATTATTTTATATATAGTCTCTCTATAATGTTGGCGATTTTTAAGGTAAAATAATTTTATATTCTAAAATTTGGGCGAATCGTCTTTTATAAAATTGGAAATTGGCGAATCTTTTTTGTGGAAAAATCATGGAAAATTAGCCCACTGGGCGAACATTAGCCCCTAAAATTTTCCATGCTTCCCAATGGAGGTAATTTGTCCCTAAGCTACCAAATTAACAAGATAAAACAATTTTCTTTGATGATGTTGATCTTCTGCAAACATTCTTCCTTGGAGGAGGTACAACTCTTTGTTGAACATCACTTCTTGGAGTAACATCATTTTCAACCTTCTTTCATCCTTCACTTCAACCTTGCTTTGTGGATACTTGGAGCTTGTGCCTTTGTTGGATGGAGCTTAACCTACCTATTTTTCCTTCATCTTCAAGCGAGCAATTTCTTGATCCTTCTCATTAACGACATGATTTTTTCTTTCAACATCTTGAAATTGCTCCTTTTTCCATTCCTTGATCCTTTTTATTTCATCTAGAGATGCATCAAGTTCCTTTTTCTTTGACTAATTTTGGTCTCATACTTCTGAACAGATTCCTCTATTTGGTTTGTGTTGTAGCGGCTACAACCACCCTCCAAAATTTTGCCTACGCTTCATTTAGGAGCCTCTCTACTAAAATCCCAGTAGCTTATCTCGCACTGACCTAGGTAATTGTGCTTTCATTGAGTTTTATCTTTTGCTTTATAGCTTGTGCTTGCTTAATTTCTTTTTTATCTAACCACAAGCTTACCTCTTGACTTCGTTGCACTCCAGTTCTAGCATTGCCTTAGGGAGCTACACAATCCTAGAGGGTAACCATCCTTTCTCTAAGGAAATGCTTAGTTCAATCCAATAGTGAGCTTTGGCTCCAGAATTGTGCAGACCCAATTGGCGGCCTGCCTTTAGTTGGGAAACTGCGAAGAGCATGAAAGGCAGCCTGAGCCACTCAAACTAGGAATTGCGTAGAAGCATTCCCTCAGCAATTGCCCAATGCATGTGCCAGCGGGTTGCATAGTTCTCCCCGGAATTACGCAATCTCCCCATGCATGCATGGAAACATTTGGAAATTGTTACACTTGAGTTATATTTGGAAATTGTCGCCATGTGTCGCTTTTTCCTAGATTTTTGGCCTTTGCGTCATAAACCCTAAATTGAACAAATCTATTTAATGGATGCTTCCAGAGATAATTTGCACATTCGATATTGAAGCTCTAGAGCATTCCTGAGGAGATCTAAGAACCTTTGGCACAGTCATCACAACTTTTCTGGGTAAGTCTTTCTTTTCTACTCTTTTGTTGCTTTTTCTGTCGCTTTTATTTCCTTACCTTGTGAGAGTGTTGTTTTATCTGTTTTATTGAATGAACGGTGGTGTTTTGTTTTTTTTTAGCTTGTAGAAGTGTTGTTTTAATTTTTTCATTACCTTTCGTAAGCGTCACATGAATAACCTAGTTTTTTCACTAATGGTCGTCATTGCGGTGACTCTCTCCACAAACTTCATTGTTCTTTGGTTTGACCAATTCATGCATTTGTTTTAATTGCATGCATCATCATTCACTTAGATCTACTCCAAACATCGCTGACACTTTCAGATCTGCTCATTTTCATGTTTCCCTTGAGCAGATCTCGGCTTCCTTGGCTCAGATCAAGCTCTTCCCGGCATGCACTACGCATTTATGGAAGTCAAGGCTCTTTCTGGTTTCCAGGAATTGTGATGAGGTTGCCAAGGACTGGCTCCAACTTACCACTACGTAGTTCCAGGAGCTAGACTTGAGGCCTTGGCCACTGGGATTGTACAATGCACAGTCCTATCCAGCACAAGCCAGATTAAACTACGCATTGCGTAGTTCCAGTCAGCATCACCTCCCCACTGACACCTGGGACTGCACAATGTGCAGATCCAGCTAACAGTCATTCTCCTCTGAAACCCAAAATTGTGCAATCCTTCCCATCAGCTGCCTAGTTTGTTTCTTGGTCTGCTCTTGAAGTGCTTTTGGTTTCAAGCTAACATTTGCATGCCATGGGTGTCTTCTTTGTCTCTAGGTGCAGCAGTTGTTTGCAGCTCTTCAGCGGTACAGGTAACATGGATTCCAAGAAAACTGCATCAAAGGATATTGTCGAGAACAACACTGGGGATGTAACTAAAAAAGTGTCAATGAACTTGCCAGTCTATGTAGACACACAGATGTTCATATAGAAGGACATGAAGATAAAATGGCAGGAAATCAAGGATATATTTGCAGGTAGCTTCAAGGAAGATCTGGAAGATTGACAGGTCTATGTCAACATCCATAAGTCAAGCTTATATAAGGTTGCATGCAGGTACCCCACCTTCCCATGTGCAGACATCATTCACTGGATTGTCTCACATACCAATCCCGAGACAATGACATTGAGTAGTGCCAGTGGAACATAACTTGCTACCTTCAGGATGGAAAACTATCATCAGATGTATCACTTACCACAGTCGGTGAACCGCATGGATGCACTTTTCTATGCCCCCAACAACAATGTGAACACCATATACATCATTAAGCGTTGGGTGAAAGAGTCGTCGAAGTTCAGATCGACACTCAATCATGTTTACAAGACTAAGTCACTCAGAAAGGCCTACCAACTCTTGATAATCCTTGCATGCCGACTGTACCATCAAGAGAGCACAGAGACCTTTCCGCAGAATTGGGTGGTTGTGTTGGACTAGTTGGCGAATGACGGAAGGCCATTCAACTGGTCAGATTTGTTGGATCTTTAGTTGAAAGTGCATGTGACTAATGCCCGAAATCCACCCAAGGATGAGCAAGTGAGATTCTATAATTTTGTGTACCTACTTGATGCAATATGTTCCCAGCATCAGTTTCCTGGCATGGGTTGGACATGGACACCATCAGAGACTGTCGTGAATATTTATTGCAAGTTGCTTTCCGAGTGAAGCTACTGAGGAGTCATGGCAAGGCTATATGACCATTTCATCATCCTGGTCTACAAGTTGATCTTTGAGCAGGATCCACCATGCATGTCCCAAGGAGCGATGGAGACAATACTTAACATTGCATATTGGTATGCCTCACCCGGTGGCACCTTCATCAAGATGTTTGGCGGAGAGAAGCCTCTGTATGTGCTACCAATTTTTTCCATGGATAAGTCGGTAATGCAAGAGGTTGCATATCACATCTCCACAGGGTTATCAACCGGGCTACATAGGAGGAATAAGGCACCATAACCTACTCTTCCTTTGCGGATTGAATTGTACGAGATCAGGAGCTCGAAGGATGCAGATGTTGAGGCCAAGGACTTAAAAAAGTTTGAGTTCGACACCAAAGACTACAATCCATACGATCCTCATTGTATATGCAAGAACCATTTTGCGAAGGTGTATTATCCATGGATCCACATGACATTTCATTGGGCAGAGGAAGATACTTGGAGGTACTGTTACAACTCCTCCAAGATCAAAGAACCTATCATCATGGCTATAGAATGGAAAGTTGCTATGTAGGCAGCAACACCATAGGAAGAAAAAACAACAACAGCAATAAGCATCAAACCGGAGCAAGACAAAGGCAAGAGGAAGATTGTCGAGAACCCAGAGGCTGAAAAAATCTACAAGTTCGAAGAAGATCCTCTCATTGAGAAAGCAACTTTGGCAGTGGAGGCAAAGAGGCATCAACACATAAAGAGAGCATAGCAGAGGAAGAGAGAGAAGCAAAGGTTGGAAGAAGTAGAAAGGAAGTTGCAGGAAATAGAGAAGAAGATGAAAGAAGAGCAAGAGCTAAGGAGTGAGAGGGAAGAGAATCAAAAATAAGAACAAGAAGAAGGGCAAGGCACGATCATAGAGAAAATTGCACCAATATAGGTTGAAGAGTCAAAACATCCAGCAGATGAAGAATAGGGTGAGCAGTTGCAATATCGGTAACTTGCTCAACAGATTGAGCAAATGGTTGAAGAGATGGAGACGGAGTTAGCATAGGACCCGTAGGACCAAGATACCGACCTCATGTAGAGAGCATCCGAGGCCGCCCCGCAGTCTCCACCACCTCCAGTATCTGAACCAGTCCTGAGTGAGCAAGGAGAGGTTGTCCTCCTTAATGATGATCTGGTGATGGATGTGTACAATATATCCTTTAATGAATTGCAGCAAAATATTGTACAGGTGTAAAGAAATCATTTCCAGGATGATCACACATCGCCTACATTTATGAAGGAAAGGGTGATAGTGTCAGATGTTAGAAAGCATCCAAATGCCATGGTCAATGCCACTAAATCTTATGTAGAAGCCATGAGCTCAAATTTCAAGTTCTTGTTAGCACAGAATGATCATATGGCAAAGGACTTGCAAGCGGCCAGGAAGAGGTAAAAACAATCTAGAGGATCCGTTATGGTAGAAATGACGAAAGTGGTACTTGTTGAATTATCAGCTCTTTATACCACCATGCAAAAAATTTATGACATATTTGTCACCATGCACAAGGAAGCTATCCATCTACATGCTTTTCAGCAGCGTGCATGAATATTGCCCAAACTCTCAAGGACATACACGTTGCTATTGCACATGTACAGGAATGGACAATAAGATACAAGGGAGCCTTGCTTTAATTGCACAAGATAATGAAGCCACGGGTGGAGCTAGACAAAGCATGGATCCATATGTTAATATTGAACTACAAGCATCTCCCTTTACTCATCAGTAGCATTAAAGCTTCCTATGCACGGTTGTTCAAGAATCTAGATGTCATGCTAAGGACACATAGGATTCCTTCAATCGGTTCCCTCACCCAAGCGATTGAGAAGAGCCAAGTCCGGATGGATGTCGATAGGTACATGGAGCAGTGAATGCAAGAGACTATCAGCGATGACTTGTAGCTGAGCACAAAAAACATGCAGAAGTACATTGGTGGTCTAGCCACACTCAGGAAAATGTTGTGGATGCTTCAAGATGAATTGGAAAAAGGTTCCAGGACCATATACCCAGAAGCCATGGAGGTAAGAGTCTATTTCCAGAAAGACAACACCAAACAATATGGGGACACCATAACACAATACCAAGCTTGGTATCAGTTCGTCACCGAAGATCATCAAGAGGATATTATTGAGTTGGTATTTCCCCAAGCTTTTAAGTCATAGTGTTTTCTTGTTAGGCTTACTCAAGCTTATTTTTTCCAACATGGGTATATGTGGAAACTGTATATTATTTTTAAATATATTATAAGTGAAATTCCAAGTGTCATTAGTGGAATGTGAACAGTCACTATGTAATGTAAAGAGTTATTTATAAAGGAGTTGAAGATTCATGAGGGTAGTCAAAGAGTCTAAGGGGAATGTCAAAGGTCACCCCATCCTTTGTTATAAATAGAACCTCATAACTCATAGAACATGCTTTAGGGAGCCAAGATTTTGGCTAGGCTTAGGCTTAGAGAAGGCTTGGGAATATTGTGATAAGCCTTAGCTTCTCCACAACATAGAGCAAGTACACTTCTTTGGAGGAGCAGGCAGTGTTGACTATAATGTTCCACTATTGGGGATAGTGGCTACCAATGGTGTATGTATGGATGAAACTTTCACTTAATAATAATATAACTGAGCCAACACGTTTTCATGCATACATTGTTATTGTAGTTTAGCTATTCTGGTTACTTTAGCAATGTATGTTGTTTAACTTATGCATTTTCTTATGAACTATTTTGTTTGCAATTGTATGAATCTTGTTGAAGGCATGTTGTTGGATTAGCCCATCACTTTGTTTTGTGCACTATTCTGCTTCCATATTGTGATTTCACTCAGCTCTTGTGTTCCTTTCAGATTGCGTACTATTACAGGCTTCTAAGGAAAACACTTCCTTTTCCCCTCTGTGTGTTAGAACCACCACACATCTCACTTGATTTGTTGCAAGGTCACACACTTGCTTCCGACCAAATTCATTATACTTACCTCTGCGCACTACCGCAGTCAAGTCACTACATTACCACCCACTGTTGGGACTCCTAATCCAAACAGTCTGAGGTATAGTTGGGACTTCTTACCGAGGAGATCCCCTTGAATGTTGGAGGGTCTAGCACTATCAAGATTTCTAGCGCTAGAAAGAGGGCCAGATGACAAGCTGAGTCCTCAAAGTTTGTTTTGAATCTCTGCATATCATTCATGACTTACATCACAATCTCAACTCTGACATGTTTTTCTCATGCTCATGATTTTGAAGTGTCAGAGGATGTCATCGATGAATTTTCATGAATAAAATATAATGGTGAAGGTGGAGTAACCTTGTTAAGACAAGGAGTTTCCTTTTTAGGATTTTGTAATAGGAATGAAGTCCACTCAGACGACATCGCATGTGGGATGTTCCCTTACACATTCGTATGGCGCATTCAGCAATGGTGTCTCACATTGCCCGCAACCTTTATTCACTCTTTTAATCACATGATCAGAGAGTTAGGTCGTTCTTTCTTTCATTATGATCGTAAAGAACTTAATCACAAAATTATGGAATTATGCAAGTACCTAATGAATCTGTTGCGCTATTTTGGCAACGCTTCCATAATCTCACTTTTCAATTCCTAGAAGATGAAGTTGATTGGAAATTTGTGTCTGAAATATTTTAGTATCTTCTTAACATATCTGAAAATCCACATGAATTAGAATCTTTAGAACCCCTCCCAGCATACCTCAGTGTTTGAGCTTCCAAATCTAAGACTGACACGGTCACTGCCCCAAGTGACCCTACATCCTCTTCTCATCAAACAACTCTATCTCCACAGGACAAGGTGGGAAAAATTGTGAACTAACTTGATGAACTATCACCTCCTCCCACCCCACCTGCTCTGGATTTCTGCGCAGATTTGGAATGCAAGCCTATTGGTTGTCACGTGCTCTCGTCTTCTCAAACCCTGTCCTCTGGTTCCTTTGATCCTATGGATTTTGATGTGTTGTGTTCATCCGTTCCAAATTCCACATGTGGTGTTCACGAGGATAAAGTTGTCGATGGAGTTTGGGTTGAGCAGCCAAACTATGCTATCGATTTTGATGAGTATGTGTGGGAATCTGAAGAAGAACTTATGGCAAAGGATGACCTCCTTCTGTCCGCACCTCATCCACTCTATCCTGACATCTTCTGTTATTTTGACGCTTCTGATTTTTCCCATGAAAATTCATCCTCAGATGTCTCTACTTTCGATCACTCACATAACATATAGAATGTCAGTCCATCATTTGATTGCAAAGAGGAAAAATATTTCTTTCTGAATCCACTTGACCTCTCATCTTTCATTTTTGGAAATTCAGAGGTGAAATTTTTTGTTTCTCATCAAACCCTCTATGTGATTCGTCAAATCATGAGGATTTCTATGTACATCTCGAATTTTCTGATAGTGGTTGTCATGGTATTTTTACTCATTCAATTGATCATGATTCTGATTAACTTACTACTGATCTTTCTAAGCCACCAACCTTTGATAATCTACCTGTTGATGAAGTGGAAACCCCTCAAGTTGTCGAGGCACTTCATCCCAAGTTGATGGTTATGTCAGGTTCTCGTAGTCTTGAGGTTATTTCTGCTTCCAATCATAAAATTGTTGAATCGCCCCAGGCTCCTCGTCACTTTCTTGTTCACATTAAAAATCAATATGATCTACAATTTTCACATCCTCCACCAGAATCACATGATCCTATCACTCATGCATTTGAGAAGTCATACGTAGCAAGCCATGTTGCGAAACGAAAGTTTTCTTCCTTCTGCACGTTTGCTCGTTTTTCAAGGTTGAAAGTGTTTACATGCTTGTCTTCTGCGCGCAGTGTGATACAACACCATGATATATCTACAAAGTTCCTTTCATGTGCTTTTAATCTTTTATTTTATGTAGACACATTCAAACTTCGAATGTGTTGGTTTTCATTGCTTTATCTTTCTTGTCTGCTAGTTTTCTTGAATATCTTTCTTGTTAACCATGCCATCATTCCCATGGGTCAGCCAATACACTAGTGGCTGCATTTGAAATGTCACTTCACATGAGTAGGCCCATGCACTGTTTAGCTTAGGAGTAGGAGTAGTGTTTTCTTTCCTATTTGCTTTCACTTCCCTATTTTTCTTTTGCTTACTTGGTTTTTCTTCATGTTACTTTTCCTTTGCTTGTTTGTTTTTTATGCACCCGTAGGATTAGCTTCCCATGAAACCGTGTTTAGCTTCTTGATACAAGCAGGGTGAAATATAAGAGGACTTGTACAACTATCAACATTTGGTTATCTTTCTATTCCCTCTCCTTATGAAGATCTTTCATTTATTTTAGTCGACGATACCCTAATGGAAAATACGTTCCTTTCAAAGTGAGTCTTGGTGAAATCACAATGCTTGCACTTTTAACTAGTACCGCCTACTCTAATCGGTTTTATATATTCGGTTAACCCTTGTCAACTCATTCAAGTAGAGTAAGGTGAGGGAGAAAACCTTAACAAGTATGTCAGAGGTATATATAAACATACTTCTCCGAAGGGAAAACCTCTTCTGATCTCAGTAAATAAGGATCCCTCTTCTGCCTCATGAAATAAATAAGTACCTATGCACAGTTCTTTGAAAAAAAAATGAAAAAAATAAGATAAAGGTGAAAGAAGAGAAAGCCTTCCTGTGCAGGGAGGTGAAGCAAGTAACTTCGTTGGGCTACTGTCTAGGCTCACTGGCAGTGGAGCAATTCTTGTGTTCCTGAAGTGACTCTATCGGGGTACTATCCAGGCCTGCTAGAAGTGGAGCAACACCAGAGATGAAACTAAAACTATGATAGTTTATATTACTTGTGCATCAATATACCCCTCATCCCCAATCGAAACAACTCAGTTGACTTGGCTTGGTATGTGTGTTGTTGATAAAAGAGAAGGGTAGGGGTTATATATGTAACTCAAGCTAGTGAGGAAGCCATGACAATCGAAAAATCGAACAATACTTCTGGAAGAGTGAGACTTGCTTTACACGAGACAAGGTCCATACAGAGAGATGGAGTTCTACCAGTGTGTCGCCAATATTGTAGCAGCTACAACCACCCTCCAAAATTTTTCCTACGCTTCATTTTGGAGCCTCCTTACTAAAATCCCAGCAACTTATATCGCACTAACCCAAGTACTTGTGCTTTCATTGAGTTTTATATTTCAATTTATAGCTTGTGTTTTCTTACTTACTTTGTTTTCTAATCACAAGATAACCTCTTGACTTGGTTGCAATCCAGTTCTATCATTTCCTTAGTGAGATGTGCAATCTTAGAGGGTAACCAACCTTTATCTTAGGAAATCTGCAGTTCAAGCCAACAGTGAGCTTTGACTCAAGAATTGTGCAGACACATCTTGCAGTCTGCCTTCGGTTGGGAAACTGTAGAGCATGAGAGGCATCTTGAGCCACTCAACCTAGGAATTGCGTAGAAGCATTCCCTTAGCAATTGCCTGATGCATGTGCCAGTAGGTTGCATAGTTCTCCCTGGAACTACACAATCTCCCCATGCATGCATGGCAACCTTTCTCGAAAAAGAAAAAAGTGAAAAGTGAAAAAGCATCACTAAAAAATAGGGATCTAATTTTAGCAGTCGAAGTTACACTTGAGCTATTTTCAGAAACCATGTGTCTCTATTTCCTATATTTTTGGCCTTCGCATCATAAGCACTAAAACGACCAAATTTATTTAATGGATGTTGCTTGACCTCATTTTCACATTCGATCTTGGAGCTTTGGTATTCCCTAGGAGATTTAGGAACCCTCAGCACAGTCTTCGTAGCTTTTCCAGGTAAGTCTTGCTTGTCTAGTCTTTTGCTACTTTTTCTGTTTCTTTTGTTTCCTTGGCTTATGAGAGTGTTGTTTTACCCGTTTTATTGAACTACCGCTGGTGTTTTGATTTGGTTTAGCTTGTAGAAGTGTTGTTTTAAGTCTTTCATTGCCTTTCCTAATTGTCGCATGCATCACCCATTTTTTGCACTAACAGTCGTTGTTGCTGCAACTCTCTCCACAACCTTCATTGTTCTTTGGTTTCATTGATTCTTGCATTTTTTTTTTATTGCATGCATCATCATTCACTCATATATGAACCAAGCATCACTTACACTTTCAAATCTGCTCGTTTTCATGTTGCCCCTTGGGCAAATCTCAGCTTCCTTGGCCTGGATTAAGCTCTTCCCACTTCGCATTTCTAGATCTCAAGGCTCTACCTTGACTCCAGGAATTGCAATGAGGCTATCAATAACTAGCTCCAACTGCGCTCTGTGCAGTTCCAGGAGCCAGTCCCAAGGCCTTATCCACTGGGATTGCGCAATGCACAGTCCCAGCTAACACAAGCTAGACTGAACTCCTCATTACGCAGTTCCAGTTAGCATCACCTCCCCACTGACAGTTGGGACTATGCAATGCGCATATCCAGTTGAAATTCACTCTCCTCTGAAACCCAAAATTGTGCAATCCTTCCCATCAGTTTTCCAGTTTGTTGCTTGGTCTGTTCTTGAAGTTCTTTTGGTTTCAAGCTAACATTTTCGTGCCATGAGTCTCCTCTCCGTCTCCAGGTGCAACAATTATTGAGAAGCTCTTCAGCGATACTGGTAACATGGCTTCCAAGAAAGATGCATCAAAGGATACTGTCGAGAGAAACACTGGGGATGTAGTTGAACAGGTGTCAATGAACTTGCCAGTCTATGTAGACAAACAATTGTTCATAGACAAAGACATGAAGATAACATGGTAGGAAATCAAGGATATATTTGCAGACAACTTCAAGGAAGATCTGGAATATCAGAAGTTCTATGTCAACATCCACAAGTCAGGCTTATATAGGGTTGCATGCAAGTACCCCACCTTCCCATGTGCAGACATCATTCACTGGATTGTCTCACATAATGATCCCAAGGCAATGACATTGAGCAGTGCCAGTGGAACACAACTTGTTACCTTCCAGACAAAAAACTATCATCAGATGTATCACTTACCACAATTGGTGAATTGCATGGATGCAATTTTCTATGCCCCCAACAATAATGTGAACACTAGAGACATCATAAAGCATTAGGTGAAAGAGTCATTGAAGTTCAGATTGACACCCAATCATGTTTACAAGACTAAGTCACTCAAAAAGGCCTACCAAATCTTGATCATCTTTGCATGTCGATTGTATGGTCAAGAGAGCACAGAGACCTTTTCGCAAAATTGGGTGGTTGTGTTGGACCAGTTGGTGAATGATGGAAGGCCATTCAACTGGTTGGATTTATTGGCTCTTCAGCTAAAAGTGCATGTGACTAATGCCCAGAATCCACCTAACGATGAGCAAGCAATATTATATATGTCTGTGTACCTACTTGATGCAATATGTGCCCAACATCAATTTCCTAGCATGGGTTGGACATGGACATCATCAGAGACTGTCGTGAATATTGATTGCAAGTTGTTTTCTGTGTGCAACTACTGAAGAGTTATGGTGAGGCTATTTGACCATTTCATCATTTTGGTCTACAAGTTGATCTTTGAGCAGGATCCACCTTGCATGTCCCAAGAAGCGATGGAAGCATCAGATGTATCACTTACCACAGTCGGTGAACTGCATGGATGCACTTTCCTATGCCCCAACAACAATGTGAACACTAGAGACATCATAAAGCATTGGGTGAGAGAGTCTTTGAAGTTCATATTGACACCCAATCATGTTTACAAGGCTAAGTCACTCAGAAAGGCCTACCGACTCTTAATCATATTTGCATGTCAATTGTATAGTCAAGAGAGCATGGATACATTTCCGCATAATTGGGTGGTTGTGTTGGACCAGTTGGTGAATGACGGAAGTCCATTCAACTGGTCGGATTTGTTGGCTCTTCAGCTGAAAGTGCATGTGACTGATGCCACGAATATGCCTAAGGATGAGCAAGCAAGATTCTATATGTTTGCGTACCTACTTGATGCAATTTGTGCCCAGCATCGGTTTCCTAGCATGGGTTAGACATGGACACCATCAGAGACTGTCGTGAGTATTTATTGCAAGTTTTTTTCTGAGTGCAGCTATTGAGGAGTCATGGTGAGGCTATCTAACCATTTCATCATTTCAGTCTACAAGTTGATCTTTGAGCAGGATCCACCTTGCATGTCCCAAGAAGTGATGGAGGCAATACTTAACATTGAAGATTGGTATGCCTCACCCAGTGGCACCTTCATCGAGATGTTTGGTGTAGAGAAGCCTTTGCATGTGCTGTCAAGTTTTTCCACAAATAAGTTGGTCATGCAAGAGGTTGCATATCACATCTCCACAGGGTTATCAACATGGTTGAATAGGAGGAAGAAGTCACCATGGCCTACTCTTCCTTTGTGTATGGGATTGTACAATATCAAGAGCTTGAAGGATGTGGATGTTGAGGCCAAGGACTTAGAAAAGTTTGAGTTCAGCACCAAAGACTACAATCCATATGATCCCCAATGTATATGCAAGAATCATTGTGCGAAGATGTATTATCCATGGATCCACGGGACATTTCATTGGGCATAGGAAGATCCTTGGAGGTACTATTACAACTCCTCCAAGCTCAATGAATCGGTTAGCATGGTTATAGAATGGAAAGATTCTCTGCAGGAAATAGCACCACAAGAAGTAACAACAGCAACAATAATAAGAAACAACCCAGCATAGGAAAAAGGCAAGAGGAAGATTGTCAATAACCCAGAGGCTAAGAAAAGCTACAAGTTCAAAGAAGATCCTCTCGTTGAGAAATCAGCTTTGGCAATGGAGGTGAAGAGGCAACAGCGCATAAAGAGAGCAGAGTGGAGGAAGAGAGAGAAACAAATGTTGGAGGAAGCAACATATAATACACATATTTGACAAGGACCCTCTCTTAATTATATAAAATAATTTCACAATACTACAAGGTTCATGACAATATATGGCAACATTATACTAGGAACTTCAATCTCTACAACTACAACAGAAACCTTAATCAAATGAACACTAGCAACAACACTCTACCTCTAAACACATACTCTACAAACATATGAAGCATTAACCCCTGCAAATATAGAAATACTAATAATAATACTAATAATACATAACAAATTCCAGACAACTCTTTCCACTACAACAACACTAGCACTCTATCCAGCGACATTAACGTAGCAACTCAACAATTTTGTCCATCTCTAATACTAGTAATCCAATACTCTGACCTTAGTATCACAAACAATAATTATGAGAAATATACTGCTCAGACAATACATAAATAACCATGACTATGCTCAACAACAAAAATACATATATTTATACAACAACTCTTAACTCGATCCACAGAATCTACTCTAAGATCAATCATGCATAACTCACACAATAATCTTGCACAGGATCAACCTCCTTTTTATTATATCAAACCATGCCACAAAATTACTAGATTGTGTTGGAAAAGCAGAGGAGGATATGCACAAAATAACACAAATAATTCACACACACAATAACAAGAGTTGTGTCTCTTCTATTGATCACACAAAACTTGATTGATTACAATGAACCCGATGAGGGGTATTTAAACCTTTTCCAAGTAGCGACTCGCCTAAAATAACTTGACATGCAACCACACACTAAATTCGACTTTACTCAAAATACGATTTAACTCGACTTGATTCAAATTGACTGAACTTGACTCATTTAACTGACTCTCTAATTTTAGATAACTCTCCATGCGGGAGAAATTAGCTATTTTAGCACTCCCCCTTAATTACGACTACTAAACTAGGACATGACTCATGACAACTCAAACATGCATGTTTGTCTATGTCTCAGCTAGGCTTACAACACCCAATTTTCCTCTGTGAAACTCAAACACATATTTTGATAATTACTTAGTAAATATATCAGCCAATTGATCACTAGATTTACAAGGCTTCAAGTGAACTTATCCATTGCTCACAAGTTCTCTAATAAGTGATATCTTGTATCAATATGCTTGCTCTTTTGATGAAACACACTATTCTTGGATAGTGCAATTGTTGAGATGTTGTCACAATATATTGTTGTTGATCCTTGTTGTTTCTGCTTGATTCCATCCAATACTCTTCTTAACCACATTGTTTGACATGTTGTTGATGTTGTTGTTACATATTCTGGTTCTGTTGACGAAAGTGTCACAATAGGTTGCTTTTTAGATGCCCACGAAATCACACCTTAACCAAGATGTAACACATAACCAAAAGTTATCTTCCTATCATCCAAACTACATGTAGAATCACTATATGTATATCTAATCAGATGCTTCTTTTCTATGCTTTCATAAATTTTGCCCTAATCTCTAGTTCCTAATATGTATCTCAGAATTCATTTTTCTTCTCTCCAATGTGTGGCTTTTGGAGTCTCTATAAATCCAAAAATTAAACTCACTCCTTGCATAATATCCAGTATTGTAGTTGTGAGATACATGAGGTTTCCAACCAATCTTTTGAATAGAGTTGGATTGACATCTGATCCTTCATCATTATTGCTTAACTTTGTGCCTGTTGCAACTGGTGTAGGGATACATTTACAATTTTCCATCCTGAATTTTTTCAGCAAATCTCTAGCATATTTATTTTGACAAATAAAAAATCCTTTTTCATATTTCTCAACTTCTATGCCAATCTGTCATCTCAAATTCTTTCTTCAAGACTGCTATAAATTCATCCAATTCAAAATCCCCTGTATAAATCATGTCATCAACATATAAGCAAACAATCAAAATTTGACCATGCTCATTTACCTTTGTGTACAAGGTAGGTTCAATGTTTCTTATGCAAAATCCATTCTTGATCATGTAGCTGTCAATTATACTATACCAAGATCTAGGCATTTGCTTGAGTCCATAGAGCGATTTCTTCAACCTGTAAACTTTATTTTCTTTACCTTCAACTTCATAACATGGAGGTTTTGACTTAGTTACCGGAAAATCCACAGTAAAAACCATTTTTTGTCAACGTTTCAAATCCCAACTGGGATACATCATCAGGACTTCTTGAATGATGATAGTAGAAGAGCTTAATTGAGGGATTTAAATAGTTATGAGGAGAGTAGATTTAAGGATGAGATGAATGTCGACTTGTTTTAATAAAATTTAATTTAAATTATTATTATAATATTTAATCTTAATATCAGTAAACCTTACTAATAATAATCTTAATAATTAATATTAATACTTAAGGTAGTAATCATTATTATAAGTATTTAGTAATTATTATACTACTAATTCATATAAGCATTTAATATTTAATATATGTTAGTAGAATATTATTAATTTTAATTTAGTATGTGAAATATTTATTTATATATATATATTAGTATTTTATGAATAGTAATATTAGTATATTGTATTAATATTAAAATTATTTAAAATAAATTAATATTAATATTAATTAATATATTAAAATTAATTAATATTAAAAATCAATATTAATAATTAATAATCACTTGATAATTAATAATACATAATTAATATTAATAATTGATAATTAATATACCTAATAATTAATATTAATAATTAAAATAGTACTCATTATTATGAAAAATTTTACTAGGATATGTTTAATTTTTATCAATAGTTTTTACTAATTAATAGATTTATTAATAGGTTGTTGTACATAGATTTCTTCTTTTAGAATTCCATTCAAGAAGGTTGATTTCACATCCATCTGATATACTTTCCACGTGTTCTAAGTTGTTATGGCTAGAACTGCTCTTATAGTATCCAATTTGGCTATTGGAGCAAATGTTTCTCCAAAGTCTATTCTTGGCTGCTATGAGAACCCTTTTGCTACAAGTATTGCTTTAAATCTGTCAATTTCACCATTCTTACTTTGTCTTGTACACCCACTTCACACCAATGATATTTTTATCCTTTGGCAAATCAACCAAATCCCATGTATCATTCTTTTCAATAGCTTCAATTTCTTCATCCATGGCTTTCACCCAATTTTCATCTCTGATTGCTTCTTTAAATGAAGAAGGTTGGAATGACACCAATGCAAAATTTGAACTAACATCCAAATCATCATAAACATATTTCAAACTTCTCATTTTTCTCTTAACATTGCTTGATTCATCATCTAATTGACTGCTAAGAGAATTCCAATCTATTGATCTACTTGAAGATCTATGTTGTTCATAAAATTGTGGAGTCCTTGTTGGTGTGACTTTGTTTGGTGTTTGCTCTTGTGATCCCTACTACTCGTTTTCTACTACATGCTCTTCCATGAATGGTACTTGTGCATCAATTACTTTGTCTACAATCCCATTCTATGACTCTTTTTCTTTGAACACGACATCTTTGCAATTATGGTCTTCTTGGTGATAGGGTTATCCAATTTGTAAGCTTTTGATTGCTCACTATAACCAGTAAATATGCATTTTTCACTTTTATCATCCAACTTACCTCTTAGCTCTTTAGGCACATGTGCATAAGCTACACATCCAAACACTCTGAGATGAGATACACTGCAAGACATACCTGACCATGCTTCTTCTGGTACTTTGTTCATCACACTCTTTGTAGGAAATTTGTTTATCACATAAACAACACCATTCTATTGCAGTATGTATCTAGTTGTAAATTGTCTTTTGATTCCATGTTGCTTCCAGTAATCCTAGAATGCCTTCGAATCATATTCTCCACTGCGATCTGACCTCACTACCTTGATTTGACGATCACTTTGGTTCTCTATTAAGGTTTTGAATTCTTTGAACTTTGAAAAAGATTCAGACTTTTTCTTCAGGAAGTGAACCCATGTCTTTCTGCTATAGCCATCAATGAAAGTGACGAAATAGCAAGTTCCAACTATCAATTGTTTCCTCATAGGTCCACACATGTCTATATGCACCATCTCAAGTGATTACTTTTCTATGTATGCAACCCCCTTTGGAAAAATCTCACAGTGTTGTTTTCCCAAGGTGCAACACTCACAAGTACTAGCAAGTTATTTGATGGGAGGTAATCCTCTAACCATCTATTTTTGTTGCAACCATCTTAAACC
This sequence comes from Pinus tabuliformis, assembly GCA_031772625.1. Taxonomy (NCBI): domain Eukaryota; kingdom Viridiplantae; phylum Streptophyta; class Pinopsida; order Pinales; family Pinaceae; genus Pinus; species Pinus tabuliformis. The sequence goes on along the minus strand of CM062807.1, from coordinate 1,215,206,740 downwards.
AGAAAAGTGCAAGTGTCCAAACCGAAAGCGCCATAACCAGTAATCATTAGAACATACAATTGTAAAATAACTGACATGATCACTGTAATTTATAATTAGAGGAAAGAGTATGTTTCGTGTCATTTGCACCTTTGCAATCCACTGCTTTTTGGGGGCTTGTCATATATAGCACACTCTTGTCCTTGAAAGATAACTTTGTATCTCTTCCGTGTCAATTGAACAACACTTATCAAATTATGTTTGAGACCAGGGACATAATATACCTTCGAGATTATCTTCGGCTCCCCCTGCTTGTTCAGAATGTCGACCACTCCTTTGCCATCTACATCCATAGTCTTGTCAATCCCCAACTTTACCTATGTCTTCACTGAATGATCCAAATTTGTAACTAAATTCTTGTTGCTTGTCATGTAGTTACTACAACCACTGTCTAATAGCCACACATTATCAGAAGGTTCATGCATGGTATGGAAAGTTAGAAACATGGAGTTAGTACTCTCTGTAATGACATTAGCTCTCTAGTTTCCTTGATCAGATATCCTCTTCCTGCAATCACGGTCATAGTGACCAAATTTATTGCAATAATAACATCTCACCTTTAATTTTTCAACTCTTTGATTATTGTTGAAGCTTCTATTATGGCTTCCACTTTCATGTTCATGCTCTTCTTAGCCATCTCTCTAACCACCATGTATTCTACCTCGTTTGTTGCCTCTCGATTTACTTCTACCTCGACCTTTGTCTCTTGAAATAGAAACCTGACTTTTGAAAGTTGTTTCTAAAGTGGAATCATTATTTTTGTCTATCATTGCCTCATGTGATAGAAGTGATCCCATCAACTCATCAAATGTCAATCATGCCAAATCCTTGGCTTCTTCTATGGTTGCTACCACAACATCAAATTTGGTAAACAAAAATCTGAGGACCTTCTCAACCATTGTTTGATCTTTAATATCTTCACCATAACTTTTTAACTGGTTTACGACAATCATGACCCAATTCATGAAAGAATCAATGTCCTTTGTCTCTTTCATCTGCAAACTTTCAAAATCTCTCCTAGTATTATGTAACTTAACAATATTGACTTTGGTCATACCTTTATAGCTTGTTGCCAAGGTCTCCCATGTTGTCTTTGCTGAAGATGTGATCATAATCTTCTAGAACACTACTCGATCCACTCCCTGTTAGATAAATTGCAACGCTTGTGCATTCTTATTTTTGTCTTTCTTCCATAGTTCCCTTTCTGCATTAGTGAGGGCTAGTTATTCTGCTTCATCCTTAGGAACTGAAAACCCAAACTAAACATGATCCCAAACATCACGAGCCTTCAACGTGGTCTCCATCTTAATGGCCCAAACATCATAATCCTTCCCTATAAACGGTGAGAACTAGGACTTAAAATTTGAGAAAGCCATCTTTCTTCAAAAAAACCTTCTTCTCAACTAATAAAATCCTCTTTTACTAAAGAAATTTATAAACCCTCTTAAATCTTCTTAAAAAAAACCTTTATCAAAAGAATTTTTTTTTTTAACTTTAATAAAGACTTCACAAAATCTTTATAAATCACCAAACAAAAACTATCATGATGTTTTATTTAATAAAAAAATTCAAAAAACCTATTATCTGTACAACGTCGCAGGTGCAGGTGTATAACGCATTGGGTAATTCATTGACTATCCAATTAGTAACTCTTTGACTAAAAATTAAAAATTCCTGTCTAAAATTAACATTATAAAATGAAAATATTTATTTTTTTAATATTTTATTTTCATTTTTCGTACATTCTATTGGTTATGCTCTTATTTTGCAATGATTTCACTGTGATACAATGCTGACACTGACATCAGTGATGAGACTAAGGGGGTTGCACAAATATATAAATCTCAATTTGAACCAGGTTTGCACAACGTGAGATCTCATGAGATCCTTTTCTTACATCCCTCTTGCTACCTTCCCACTTGGAGAGGAACTCCAAATCTATCCAGATGTGCGACATGAGGCCAAACCTCAAGCCAGAGATTAAACCTGCCAAAAGAACCAACACCACAATTATAGCAATGTAAATCCAGAACTATAAGCCCCAACATTCTTGGTCGACGACCATTTTACTAGACCCTGGAAAATAAGATTTAAAAAATAATAAGAACTCCCTTTAAAGAAAGCTCTCGTTGGTGCCCTCAGCCCGTTGGTGCCCTCAGCAGAACACGAAAGAGGCATTTGTCATGTCATGTTCGAAGTACAACAATCTATACTTACGGGATGGCCAAATGTTTTTCTTCCTTTATTCAATGTGATTTTCAATGGAGTATTCTGCATGGAAGCTGGTGGCCTCTCTTGTGCTCACCGCCTTCTATTAAAATTGAAATGAAAATAAACATAAACTTATTATATTTATATATTTAAATGAAATATTAAGTGTACAGAGAAAAACTAATCCAATGCAGAATAATAAAATAGTATTTTATTTTGTTGTGTTTTAAAATGTAAAACTATTTCGAATGAGTTGATTTTTTAATAATTAAAAAATAATGATTTAAAATTAAAACATATTTAATAAAAGTGAAAATTTAAATATTTTTATTATTTATTATTATACTTGTGCATGGCATGGCATTGGGTAAGTTATTAGATTTAATTGGGTAAGTCATTGACTAGCAAATTAGTAGTTATTTGACTAAATATTAAAAATTTCTACATTGTGGTTATTTCACTGTCAGACAATACTGTCATATAATTTCACTGTGATGATTTCACTGTCACACAATACTGTCATTTAATTTCACTGTGACACAATAATTTGAACGAGGTTGCTCAGCGTGAGATCTTGTGAAATCTCTTTCGTACATCCCTCGCTGCCAATTTTAATATATCCAAACAATGCATAGTCTAGCGAGTAACAAGCATATTGATCATTCAACAAGAGAGGAATCAACTCCCCCATCCATGCGACCATCCATTTAATAAGCATATTGATCACTAAACGAAGCTGCTGATAATCACATGGAATGAAATATATTTATGTTTATTCTAACATGTTGCCAAAATCGATTGTACAATCAGATGCAATTAATTTCGTTGGCAGTTAACGTTAAATATTGCTTTCAAAACCAGAATCTGTCTAGATGACGAAAAGTTTGCATATCACTTGATGTCCGAAATTTTATTATGCAGGCGAATTGAAACGAAGCAGGGCGTGCAGTGTCATCTATATACTTTTTTACTTACTTGAAGAACCGACAAATAAAATTATATATTGAACTCTGTACTCTGAGACGATTTAATCTGTGATTGTAAGTGCGGTTAGTCGTCATATATTAAAGAAAAATGTGTACTAAATCACAACGCTGATGACCACCATTTTTTATTGGTTAAAGGATCTCAAATATGTACACTATCTTTGTCAAATTATAGAAGTTTCAGAAGTTGGTACCATGTTTGCATTAAATTGGTCAGTCTATTAATAAATTGATAAAAGAGTTACAAACAATTATAATATATTTATATTATTAAAAATTAATAACAACACCAACAACAGACACATCCACGTGGCATAATTCACAAACCATTGTCATCCGCTTAGTCATTCTTATCTTTTGTAATTTATTTTGGTGGAAGAAGCATTTAATGAGTTGTTAATATTTTATGTTGAGAACAAAATCTCCCATATATTTATAATAGAGATAAATATAATAAAAATGGTTATAAGTTCACATGGAATGTCCAATTCACTTTCAAATTTAATTCAATTGAAATGATCAATTAAGATTATTATGAAATTTCTTATGTCAAATAAAATGTCAAGAAATCCAAATTTCGCTTTCACTGGATCGGCTCTGCAACTCCTCTAGGGTTCACATCAGGCGCTCACGGTGCTTAGGTTCGCCCTCTCTTACGCGAAGCTGGCTGGCCGTGGCACATTGATTCTGTTGGAGGCTGCATTGTCCTCGCATGGGGGCTCCGTTTGTGGCCTAGCATCGGTTGGTTTCCTTTTCGAGGGCGACCTTCTTTGTCATGGATCATGGCAGCGGTTCTGAAGACTTTCCTTCACCACCTCCTGAGCTAGAAGCGTTCAGGTCTCTCGTTGCAGCTACTGGGAAACGACAGCCCTCTAGACCTCAGCTCAGGTTCATCAAAAAACTGGGAAGCATTCCAACGGTGTCTTTGCCGGTGGAAGACACTTGTAGATCAGCGTTGAATCTCGCCGAAAGAGGCCTTATTGGTAATCTTACAGGGTTATGGCCCTCCCCGAAAGTTGTCGAAGATTGGGTAAAGTGTAACTGGATTCCCTTGGTTAAAGAAGGAATAAAAAGTTATTTCGTGGACAAAGGTTTTTTGTGTTCGTGTTCGAAAATGCGGAAGATAGAAGCCTGATCTTCAGAAATGGGCCATATTTTATGGGCCCTCAAGGACTCTATTTGAATAAATGGTCCCCCGACTTTGATCCAGCTCAAGATGTGCCCACAGCGGTGCCAGTTTGGGTGCGCCTACCTCACCTTCCCCTTCATTGTTGGAGTCAGAACTCGCTGCAATCCATCAGGAATGCTCTTGGAAAATATATAGACCAGGCGCCAAGGAAGGATCAATACTCTTGTGCTTGAATCTGCGTAGAGTTTTACCTTGAAATCGGGCTTCCTGAAGCCATTAAGCTCTCGGTGGCGGACTGGACTCACATCCAAGAGCTCGACTATGAGCATCTTTCCTTCAAATGTCGATACTGCCACGAAGTTGGACACTTTGCAAGATACTATAAGAAGAAAAACAAGGAAACTACAAAGAGAGAAAAACGAGAGCAATGGAAGCAAGTAAGGAAAACAACAAACAACAGGCAGAACAAAAAAAAAAAAGGCAGGAGACAGGGAATAAATCAGGGCAAGAAACTGAAAGCCATCAAAACGTCGGGAACAAGGAAGCAATCAGCACAGTGGAGGACAAAAACCCCTATGGTTCCCTCACACCTCCCTTAGAGCCTCCGGAGACTGAACAAAAAGATCCTCCCCAGCTAAACAACATCAACTTTCAAGCTCTAGGTAACACATCAAATCCGAATCCAAGTAATAACTATTCCCCTTCATACTCTGATATAATTAAACAGAAGAAGAAGAAGATAGAAAATGCGGGCTCCTCGGATGATGAGACCTTTGAAAGGCCATCCAAGCGAGCCGGAAGGAGATCAAACAAGGAAACTAGGGAAGAAGAATCAGAAAGGCAAAAAACCCTCGGAAGTCAAGCTACTATTGAAATGACACTTGGAAGGAATACCAGACCAAGGGCTCCCAAGGGAGGAGGTCCCACCCCAACAAGCTGTAAATGATGAATCTGGTCTCTTGGAACTGCAGGGGTTTGGGAAATCCCACTAAGGCAGAGGCCATCAAAGATCTAATGAAAATGGAACCCATAGACATACTCATGCTCCAAGAGACAAAAATAGAAGGGGAGATCCTTCTTAACACCAGTAATACCAAATGGAAATTTGATTCGGGAAAGGTAGTCAGTGCTAGAGGCTCGGCTGGAGGAATAGGCACATTCTGGTCTAGGAATTTCTTCACTCTAGGCAGATTTTATGAGTCCCAACATTGGATATATACAGAACTACGGCACATAGCAAGTAATACTAAACTAGACTTGTTTAACATGTATGTCCCGGTGCATTATGAAGAAAAAAAAGAGTGTTGGAAGACACTCTCAGACTACTTAGAGCATCTTAACCCTACGAATATTGTCATAGGAGGAGATCTGAATATAATCCTAGATCCTAAAGAAAAGCGAGGCGGATCCTCTACAAGAGATCCCTTCCTCTCCACTGTGGAAAATCTCATTCAGTTATGGGACTTAGTAGACTTTAAGCCGGTGAAAGGAGCATACACTTGGACAAATAATAGAACAGGGGAACATCATATCTCAGCAAGGCTAGACAGATTCCTCGCCAGCAGCTCTATCATGATGGACAACAGAATTGTTTTCTCCAAGATCCTTCCTAAACTAACTTCGGATCACAAGCCAATCCTTTTACGCATAAAGGAGGAAGAAGATCTCGGTCCCCTTCCATTTAGATTCAGCCCTCTCTGGGTCGAAAGGGAGGGGTTCCTTGAAACTGTACAAACAGCATGGAAAACAGATGTCTTAGGCTCTCCAAGCTTTGTATGGGAAAAAAAAATGAAGAACACCAAGAAGGCACTAAAAGAATGGATAAAGAAAGCCACTAACACCCCCACCAGCTAGAGGAAAGAAGCAACAAATCAGTTGGAAGAACTTCAACTTGGGTTGGAAGAGAAAGAGATCTAGACAAGGAAAAATACGCCCAAAGGAAAGCATACAGCTCCTTCAGAAACGAGGAAGAATATTGGCAATTAAAGTCCCGCAGTTTGTGGCTCAAAGCAAGGGACAAAAATACTACATATTTCCATAGACAATACAGGGCTTGCCTTTCGCGAAATCACATTGTAGAAATCACTACATTTAGTGGACAGGTATGCAGAGATTTGAACAAATTAAGGAAGCCACCGTAAAGCATTTCCAAAACCTTCTTAGTGCTGGAAAAGATGGGAGCGAGGAGGATATAGAAGAATTCCTCACAAAAATTCCTCATCTAGTTAGTCCAAATGACAATGATACCCTTCTAAGCCCAGTCTCGAAAGAAGAAATATCAAACATAATCTGGTCTATGGAGCCAGATAAAGCTCTCGGGCCCGATGGATTTTCAATTCACTTTTATAGAATATGCTGGGAGTTAATCAAATCTGATCTTCTGAGAATGGTTCAAGGTTTCATGAGGAAGGCAAAGGTCGGAGGCGGCATAAATTCCACTTTCCTCACCTTAATTCCAAAGGAAGCAAACCCAGGTTCATTCGATAGATACAGACCTATCTCATTATGTAACTCATCCTATAAGATTGTGGCCAAGTTGTTGGCAAATAGAATCAAACCACTACTACAAAAATTAATTTCTCCTGCTCAAGGTGGTTTTGTGAAAGGGCGACACATTCTGGATAACGTCATCCAAGTACAGGAAGCTCTGCACTCCAGTCAGTTGCGAAAAGAACAAGGTATGCTCATCAAACTGGACATGTGTAATGCCTTTGATAGAGTTAACCGCTCTTTTTTGTACAGGGTTCTATTATCTTTTGGTTTCAGCCAGGACTTCATCAACTTAATCAAAGCTTGCCTGGAGAAGATATGGATAGCACCAATGATAAATGGCAGACCTGCAAATTTCTTCTTAGCCACCAGGGGCTTGAGGCAGGGTTGTCCCCTTTCACCCTTTCTCTACATCCTGATGGCAGATTCTTTAAGTAGAAAGTTGACTTTGGAAAAACAAAAGGGTAGTATACCAGGGATCAAAATCGAGAAAGGTATAGAACCAGTGAATCATGCACTTTTCACTGATGACTCTCCTCAAGAATAGAAAATACCTTCAGAACCATTCTACAGAAATTCTGCAGCATCTCGGGGGCACTGGTAAGTGAGAAGAAAAGCGCGGTCTACGGTTGGAATACAGACCAACATTCAATTGGGAAAATTGCAGAAGATCTGGGATATACAGGGCACGCAGAATGGGAAAAAATCAAATACTTGGGTCTCCCTATAACGCTGGGCTCCAATAGAAATCACCTGTGGGAGGAAGTAATCTCAAAATTCAAAAAGAAGATAGCAGCGTGGGGAGGCTTCTGGCTATCTACAGGTGGTAAACTCACGCTTATTAAATTTGTCCTCTCGGCTTTGCCCACATTTCAAGCTTCTCTTATGATGGCTCCTAAATTCATTTCAGAACAAATTTCCAGACTCATGCGCAACTTTCTGTGGAATGGTGGGCGCGGGAACACCAATAGATTCCACCTAATCTGTTGGGAAACTGTGAAACAACCGATGGCGGAAGGAGGTCTTCAAATACGCGATCTCGTGCATGCAAACTTGGCTCTGGGTTGCAAGCTATTATGGCAGCTTTGCGCTAAGCCTAACCATCCAGTAAGCCAGATCTTCAAGCAGAAATACCTCAAAAATCAAACCATCATGACCTTCAAGCTGGAGAAACATCCAAAAGGAATGTAGGCCTAGAAATTGTGCATCAGAGGTATAGAGTTTTTCAGAAGCCATCTGTACCGCATTCGTGGGAATGGGAAAAAAACCAAGCTATGGAAAGACTATATAATGGGACACCGCCCTCTTATCGAAAACATGGAGATCGTTGAGATTAGAGACTGGCTCCGAGCAAAAGGCATCAGGAAAATCGAGGATATCTCATAATGGGATAGTAACGACAATTGGTAGAGATGGAATTTCCCTAGAATTCCAGAACAATTAAACGTTCAATTCGCTGCTCTCAACGACGCAATCTCTGACTTTTCTCCAGTTCACATTGACGATGAAGAAATTTGGGGCTGGGGCAAGAATGGAGTGTACAAAGCAAGCCAAGGATACTATCAAATGCAAAGCAAACAAGATTCGCCATACCAGGAAACCGTGTGGAAGCAGATTTGGGACAGCTTCAGCATCCCTAAAATCAACTTCTTTTTTTGGACATTATTTCACAACAAAATTCTTACGGGAGAAAATTTGTGCAAAAGGAGTATAGCAGGGCCACATAGATGCGCCCTCTGCAAAAGAGATCTGGAAACTGCAAATCATATGTTCATAGTGTGTGATTTTGCGAAGGAGGTATGGTCCATCTTCTTGTCCGGGCTGAATGTGAGTCCCCCAACTCAAAACACGATAGCCTCCATGATTACATCCTGGAATGCCAGCTATCCCCATCGAACTGTCAGCAAATCAATTTGGCACAAAGTGTGGATAGCTGCTCCAAAATATGTTTGCTGGAAAATCTGGTTAGCCCGGAACGAGATTATTTTCAATAACACTGAGCTGCCCACAGCAAAAGTGGTGGAACAGGCAAAGAAGCTCCTCTTAGAAACTCTTAATCACTCTACAGTAAAGGAAGACAACTCCCTAAGAAGCGAAGAAAGAGCGTGGTTGGAAGATTATATAGGAAAGGCCAGACATTCAGCAAACAAGCGCCCAATCCACAAGGAAAGATGGCAGATCCGTGAATCCTTGGACAACTTCCACGAGTGGTGGAAATTCTAGGACAAGTGTACTATTTTCTTTGATGGAGCCTCAAAAGGAAACCCAGGGAGGTCAGGAGCAGGAGGCGTGATCTTCTTTCAGAATGGGAAAAAAGAAGAATTCAGTTGGGGCCTTGGACTGAAAACCAACAATCAAGCAGAAATTCTCAGTCTCTGGAAAGGCTGCCAAATTGCCAGAAAAGAAAACCCAAACGAAATTCTAATCATAGGTGATTCAAAATTTCTAATAAGAACAATGGTAAAAAAGAAAAGACTCAAGGATCCGGCACTGAATAAACAGCTAGCAAGAGTAAACAGAATTCTGAAAGACTTCCATTCAGTTCAAATATGCCACATTCTTAGAGGACTAAACAAAGACGCGGACAGATTGGAAAATATTGGATGCTCTCTACAAGAAGGAATGATCAGCATAAATGCAGAATCTCCGATCAAGGCAATCATTCCTTAAGTGGAAAGAGTGCTTTAGTCATTATTGGAAATTGTAATGGTCGTTTAGGCTATGCCTGACCAGCTTTCTATCAATAAAACTTAACCGTTTCAGTTTAAAAAAAAAAGAAAAGAAAAGATTATTATGAAATTTGTAAGGAATAATATTTTGAGTTAAAAATTTGTGTTAATTTATATTTATATTAATAAGAGAATATTAAGTTATGAAAATTAGGATTTGTGTCAATTTATGTTTTATATAATAATATTGTATTATATCTTAAATCAAGAAAACAAAATCAAAAACAAAAACTATTCTAACCAACAAATGTTATATATATATATTCTCAGTAAAGGCGGTCTTTGACCATTACCACCAATTGCCTCAAAAATCAAACAAAAATAATTTAATACTTGAACACAAATTCAAATCCATCGTACAATAAGTTCAAAGTCAAGCCTACACCACTACAATCAACCGTTAAGACAAGTTTTACAACCCTTTATGAACTTTTACAGCACATCCACCTCATTATATATATTTGTAAGTGACCTGATATAAAACAAAAAATTATTAGTCAATTATTCTATGCCACATATAATATGAAAATGTTAAACAATTGATAGCCTAGTTATTACTTTGTAAAGAAACCATAGCATAAACAACTTGCATATTTTTTATTAGTAATATATTCCCCGAGACATATTGACTTGCATATTTTTGTTGTCGACAGATTTCAACCAAGATTTAATTATCTTTGGCCTCATGCCTTCACAACATGCTTATTTTTCTTATCGTTTGAACATATAAGGGTTTATTATTAATATGTGCAACTCTTTCCATTTTATTTAGCCACAGGGATTTAATCTTGTTTTGACAAAAAATTAAACAACAGTTTACAAGGTTAACATTATAAACCAATTTATATATATAAACTAAGTCACAAAACTATATGTCTTTATTATTTTCCACTCTAATTTAACTATATTTAAACTAAGCAAGAATAGCTACTCTGTAGCCCTTGTTCAAATGTAAAAACTAGTTCATACCTTTCAATAATTAAACTAAGTAGCAGGGAACGCTAGCTATACGGCCTTGTTTCACCCACGTGAGCCTTATATAAAGATCTTTTAATAAAACAAAGCTCTCATGGACCGAAATCCCTTTTGAAAATTGGTTGTTACAATTTCCAAAAAACCATCCATGTGACTTGACTTCAGTCAACGCGATCTCTCCTTTTTGGCTTTCGTACTTGCTTACGAAAATTTTAACTTTTTGCTTCCTTACAGGATTTGTACACCCCGACACATATAAACCATGCAATTTTCCCGATTGTGCACCTCTTACACATATAAACTATGTAGTTTCCCTTAAATATAATGGAAGTGAAGTTTCACAAAAATTGTTGGTTTTTTAACTAATTAAGTGTGGATTTTGCATCACATGTGCACTTGTCACTCCTTAACAGTGCGAAGATTTTGCAACGCAATTAAAAAAAAATCATCGTTTTTCTCTTTGCCCTCTTCTCACTAGCTCTGTAGGCACCACAGATCTTGTGATCCTTCCTCAGCTCTGATACCAATTTGTTAGAAAGGCAAAGGAGGATAGGCACAAAATAACACAAATAATTCACACACACAATAACATGAGTTGTGAGTTTTCTATTGATCACACAAAACTTGATTGATTACAATGAACCTAGTGAGGGGTATTTAAATCTTTTTCGACTAGCAACTCGCCTAAAACAACTTGACATGCAACCACACACTAAATTCGGCTTTAGTCAAAATATGACTTAGCTCAACTTGACTAAACTTGACTCTGTTAACTGACTCTCTAATTTTAGATAACTCTCCATATAGAAGTAATTAGCTATTTTAATAGATTGTGCCATATTCTAATATTATACATTATTCCATTGCTTCTAAAAAGATAGTAGCATCACATAATTCTAACTCCCAAAACATCACAGAGGGTTTAACACTCCATGGCTTCTTCAAACGCAAGTAGTCACATAAATTGACAATTATTGTATTGCTTCAGCGTATTCCATAGGTATGGATAATCGATTGGCCATATAATATGAAATTTCATACTCTCTCCATCGAATCAAATCACATTGCACCCATTACTGTCATGGCTAAGCTCCCAGCGTCAAGCTCAAGCCATCGTTATTATTTTTCACTCATTCGCAAGTAGCCACACACTATGATCATGGTTACATTGTACTAAATGTATAAACATCGGCCTCAGATCATGGTTCACATGCTCTACTAATTGTATAGGTAAATCAACTCCGTATTCAAGTTGTTTATTATTATCTCAATCAAATCACTGTACAACTCTAAGGCGGGCATGCATCTTGGCAAGCCTAGAGAACAATCTTTGATCTCTACCTTCCACATGATAACAATCTCTACAAAGACTTTGGAATATATTTAAAGGATAATATTTTGAATGGATGTTAGAGAAGCCTCAGAACTTCAAGTCTTAGATACGCTCCTATTTCTTTAAAAAAACCCACATAGATTGCCTTAGGTCATATTTCAAGACATGCCAAAGTCCTCGGCCCTAGTCAAAAACTTGCTTGAAAAAGCCTCAAAGAAAATTCAAAGATTCCTCGGAAAAACTTCAGAAAATTCCTTACAAGAAATATAGTTGACCAACGAAGAATCAATAAAAAATAAATAAACTTCAAATGCCCAAAACAACCTCAAACTTTAGCCTAATCCTTCATATTTTCGTGACTACTCTAAGGGTCGTAGTGATCACAAAGATTTCACAAAGATGTTTGTTAATTTTTGATTTCTTTTGAAGGCTGACAAGTTGCTTTATAAAGAGGTCGTGGAGGCTTCTAGGAGGGGGAAACGACCTACCCAAAAAGGAGGGAAACCGACCTTAATAAAATTTGAATTTTTAATTTTAAGTATGGAGGCAAAATAATTCCCCTTAGCGGTCGAATTGAATTTCATGTATTAATCATTTTTCCCTTGAAAATTTTGAATTAAGTCTTTCAATAATAATATTGCTTGGCCTCATGAATTGATCAAATATTAGCCAATTTATGGATCAATGTAACGTAAAATTTTCAAACTCTTTTGGGGTATTGTGACCATGGTTGGGGGATTTTACCTTCTAGAAGGCATATCTCTCAAATGACGAGGAGCCATGTGGTGTGCAACCTATCGTTGGAAATGGTATGATGATGAGAATCAAATGGCGATGGTCTTGAGTCTAAATGCATTGATCTTTCCAATCAAATTTCCCAACAAAAGTGGGGTTTCATGACCACACTTCAAGGGGTTTCTCATCCTTCCAAGGGTTCTTGACCAATGGAACTTCCAATTAATGCTTCCTTATATGAATAAAAAATCTTTCAAAACTTGGTGTTGGCATCAATGACAACACCATTCAGCAATAGGTTCCTTTAGTTATATCGTAGCAACTGGAACGAAGATCTTAGAAGAGCAGAGATAGGAAAGTCAAGGAAGCACACATCCAAATAATCAAAAGAAGTCTCTGGTATTGTAGTAGTCTCAAAATTTGATAGAGCTAATTAAGAGAATCAAGTGAGTCCAACTTCTAAGTTTGATGAAATCAAATATGAAATATGGGAATCTAGAATGGAAGGGTATTTGAAAGCTCATGGATATGATGTATGGCATTCTATTGTTTCTAGAAATACATATATTGATGAATCAAGAAGGTAAATTCAAAACCCATGACTGTCATTTTAATTTCTTTGCCAGATTTTATGAAAGCCAAATTGGACCAATTCTCATCAACACAAGCCTTTGGAAGAAGCTACAAAATCACTACTCAAAAGCATGCAGGTCAAGATGAAGATGATGATGATGATGATGATGATTGTGATTCAGATAAAATAGATGAAGAATAAGAAGCAGTAGTCGACATGGAATGAGAAATTATAAGTGCCTTAAGTGATCTTAGAAAAACAGAGAAGGAAAATTGCATACTCAAATAAGAAGTTGCTCTATTAAGACTTCAAGTGCAAGAACCAGAAAAGAAAGAGAAAATATTGACAACTCAATTAGAGGAATTTGTTCAACAGTATGATGAAAAAGTTAGTCAAAAGCAAAAAGGAACTTGATGTAGCCTTAAATGAAATAAACAGGCTCAAGGGATGGAAGAAGGAGCAATTCCAAGATGTTGAAGGAAGGATCATGTCATTAATGACAGGGATCAAGAAATTACTTGATTGACTATGAAGGCAAAGAAGTAAGTGAAGCTCTATGCGATGAAGGCAAAAGTTCCAAGCTACCGCAAAGCAAGCTTGAAGAGAAGCCTAAGAGAAAAATATTTCAAAGGCCAAGTGAAAGACAAAAGAAGAGTGAAAATGTTGCTCCAAGAAGTTGTGTTGAGGTTACCAAGGAAAAGGAAAAACAATGGATTGAGCCTCCTCCAAGGAAGAATGTCTTTGAAAGATCAATGACATCAAGGCAAGTCATTTCATCCAAGTAGCCTGGTATATTTTGTGGGTATTGGTTTTCATGTATTAACTTTGGGCATAAGGCTAGGGAATATTGCCAAGCTTATGAAAGGGTTTATTATCAAGTATGTTATCAAAACCATAGAAGCAAGGTTGCGGGAATGCAAGATAGATAGCCAAATGGCTTCAGAAAGTATATGTTAGTTGCTTTGTCATTCAGGTATCATGTATAATGCTTCAAATTCCATAACTATAGACATGTATCACATGATTGTAGATATATGATGGAATCTTCCATGAAGGAGAACTATAATATTAGGTACAAGAAGGTTTGGAGGAAAAAACAAAAGGAAGAAGATCAGGAGAATAAAAAAATATTCGCAGTCATGCTCTCAGGATTTGTAAAGCTGTAAGACTATGATGGATAGATAGGTACAGCTAAAGATGCCGCAATTCAGGATGATCCACCTACATAGCTAGTTCATACATTGTTTTGAATAATCCAACATGGAGACTCCTTGTCATGTGAATATTGAAGAGGTGAATTTTATGTAGTAGAGGTTGCAAATTGGATATCTACAGAGGGACTGTCATTGCTGCAATTTCTAGTTCCACAATTTTAGCAATGTGTTTATGGTTAGTTGAGATCTCTATGTTGTTGGATTCCTATGGTTAGCCTCTGCTTTCTAGTTCATGTCTATATGCAAAAATATGATAGAGTCGTTGAAATTGCACTATTGTATGTTTTGGCGCTTTACGAGTTAAGTGAGAGTATTACTCTATCATGCTACTATTATATCTAAGTTGTCATTCTTGGTACAAACATTTGTTGGTTTGAGGACAATTGAGAGGACAAAGTTGCTATGATTCGAAAGTGTTGATGGCCTAGGATTTGTGATTGAGAGTGTTGATGTATTTCTAGTATGATGAGCATATGACATTGTACACCACTAAATTGTCAAGATAATACTCTTAGGATTTGATTTGATATACAAATACATTGAAATCAAGAAAGTTAATGGGAAATGTTTCGAGCCTTGTAAAATCAAGATGGAAGATCTTTTGGTAGACAAAGACTAGAAAAATCATTGTGAATCTATGTACTACGCTTACAAGGACGACAATGGAAGATCGAACAAAGTTGGATCAAAAGGTCAAGAGCTAAACATGGTTGTGTCTCTTAGAATTAGTATTACTGAATTTTTCAAGAAAATAGACAACGAATGAATTATTGAATGATTGGGGGCTTTATATTGGTCTCAGTCTCTAGTGAACAAATTTTTCCTATGGAAGAAGTTGTAAAACTTAAGCATGAATTATGAAGACTCAATTGCGGAGCATATGAACTCCTTCAATATTGTTGTAAGCGACATAATGTTTATTGATATCAAATTTTTTATGAGATAAGTATATAGATTTATTGTGCTCTTTAATGGACTCATACCATAGTCTAATTGTAGCCATGGGTAGTAGTGAAAATACTTTAAGTTTTGATGATGTGGTATAATCCCTATTGTTGGAGAAGATGAGGTACAAAAATATGGAAAGTTAGAGTACATATGCCTTATCTATAGGAGGGTGCTCACATGATATAAATAAAGATAGGTCCTTGAGGAGAAGATCTAAATATCTAGGAAAATTCTTAAATAGATGTTGGAAATGTGGTAAAGAAAGGCATTTCAAGAATAATTATAGATTAAAATAATTGAGAGTGGGAAGGGATTTGAAGATGGTCCCTCCAAAGAAGAGAAGACCTCCCCATAGGAAGAGGAGATGTGTATTTGGCTTCTTTAAGCACACATGCAAATCATGACATATGACTGATTGACTTAGGTGCCTCCTTTCATATGACTCCCCATACATACTGGTTTTGTGAATATAAAAGGTATGATGGATGCGACATTTTCCTTGGAGACAACTTGATATCCATAATCACATGATAATCAAGGATGGAAGGGTTAGAACACCCCATTGTATTTTACACATTTCAGGGATGAATAAATGTTGATAGTGTTGGCATTGATGTCAAAAGAAGAAGTGACTTGACAACACAAGAAGAAGAAATGCTTCAAAAGCAAACTCAAATCAACAATGTTTAAACTCATATCAACAATATGCTTGACAACAAGTTTAAACTCGAGCCAATAATGTTTCATGAGCAATGTTTGTGATGTTGTTTGGTTGATAAGAAAAGTGAATACATGGGAATTGAAGAACTTTTTATTTCCATTGAATATAAATGTTATTATCTTCTTTTAGTATCCTATATGTTCAATTTACATTTGCAAGCCATATAGTGCAATCCTTATTGTTGGCTTGTATTATTCTAGTTTTTCAAATATGTCGAGTTTACATTTCCAAACCATATAGTGCAATAATTATTGTTGGATTGTATTATTCTGGATTTTCAAATATTACAAGGTCCATTTGTCTTGACTTGATCTTCAAATTATGAAATGAATAGGTAGAACACAAAGAGCCTTGGAATACAAAGAGGCAACCTTTCGCTTTAGACTCCTACATTGGAATACAAACAGTTGGAAAATTATGCATATAAAAAGATGTGTTTTGAATGATAGTGTTGTTAGTGAATTTAATTTTTTGCAAAAATACTTAATGCCTAGAAAAGAGAGAAAGAGGAAGTGGAGCATATGTGAAGCATAATTGAGGAAGAAGGGGAGGAGATAAGAAACTATAAAGAGAGCATAGACAAACTACAAAATAAAGCTAAAGAAAATAATAATTCATTACTAAATACTAGGCAACCCAACATATCAAAACTTTTATGTATCTGGGGATTGTTGTCTCCTTTCAAGTAGTAGCCTGAAAAAGAGCAGTTTGGATCTTGTAGAAGAGGGAGTAGGAGCTTCCTAACAAGTTGTATTTTGCAGAAGAAAATCAAGGTAGAAGGTAGAAGATTGTAGAAAAATTGATGTAAAAGAGGGAAAGGGTGCATGCCTTTACATCACAACAACCAAAGTTCATGGTTTTTCCCTTTATGGGTTTCCAATTATATTTGGCGTCTCAATGTGTTGCATAAGTTGCTTGTATGTTTTCCTCTAAATTCATGGTTAATTGTTGAACATGCATATAAATCTACTAATACATTAAAGAAATTATTAAAAGGCTAGTAAAATAATATAAATTGGTCATTTAAAAGACAATTACTGATTCACCCCCCCCCACCCCAGTAATTGCATAGTTTTTAACACTAAAAACTTGATATTTGTAAGCATGATGAAAATGAAGTTGTAACTACTATGTTTTAAAGGAAACTTGTAGGATGGTGTGAGGAGCAATGTTTCTATTTGGAGTTATAATATAAACATGTACAAGATATTAAAAATCGCTATTAGTGATGGATGTAATAATTTCATTCTCTCAGGGTGGACATGAAGAAGTAAAAACCTTGGTTGTCCTTGGAGAAAAGATGATTCCATGGCATCAAAGACTGGGGCATACTAGAGAGAAGGGCCTTCAAGCACTACACAGTAAAGGTATGGTTGAAGATATTGGTTGTCACACTAAAGATCTTGATTTCCATAGTCATTGTATTTATGGTAAACATAATCATGTAAGAGTCTAAGTAGGCGCTATAGGGGCTCAGAAAACTTTTGAGTTAGTGCATGTTGATTTGTTTGGACTTGCTCCTATTCCATCACTTTTAAAATCTTTGTACCATGTCTTGTTCGTAAATAACTTCTCAATGAATACATGGATTTATTTCCTCTTGAAGAAATCTAATGTCTTTGGAAAATTTAAATAATTTAATCCCCTTTGTGGAAAACTAGGCAGAGAATAAAAATCAAGGTGTTGATGACATACAATTTTGATGGGATGAGTTTGAGGAATTCTGTAAATAGCGTGGTATAGCGAGGAAAAATCCTCCCCATACACATTATTAGCACTCCTCAGTGTCCCAAGGTTGAGAAAGGAAGCCAAGGAGGTAACCTCAGAACGACTTTAGACTTGACAGTTAGCCCTGCCAAATCAAAGAGGGCTCTCTCTAAATCAACCTCACTGCCAATGGAAGTGACTAGAGAATAATAGGGTTTTAGGCTAATTATTAGCTCAGTAGGGTTTTGATTTAGGTTTTTTTGGATAGAGAAGCACCAGTTTAGGGAACTAGGCCAATTTTCTAAAGATTATTTGTAGTCATAAGATGAGGCAAGGTAGGTGAAATATGTGAAACAAATTGATTTGTCACTGTAGTGTGGTGAGGAGGAAAGAAGAAGCAAAATGAGCATATAGGTATGATGAAAATCTCAAGCAAAATAGAGCATATTGATCATGAAATATTCTTTAAAAATTAAGAGATAATCACCAGAAGAATATAGATGGATGCTAGAAATACTTAATCATCAAATGCATAAAGAAAACTAGAGAAATATAGTGCCATAAACCACATCACAAGAATCCCATAAAAATAACTGCAATTGGATTATATTTCTACAAAACTGTCAAGTACACTAGTCCAAAAAGATGAGCTTCAGGTATCCAACCCTCTCTATGAATTCATTATAACTACATATAGATGTAAAACCAATTTCCCTCCTCTAAGGGGTCAAGTCCTAATTCCTAGGAACTGATTTCCTAATCCTACCTAACCACTGCCACAAACTAGGGAGGTTAGAAACCAATTCCCTTTTTCTACTAACTGACTTAGTTTGACTTAGAAAACATTGAATACAAGGAAATTAACTCTAACCATAACTAGAATATTTAATTACATCATGTAAAATCATTAAAAGACTAATTACATCAACCAAAGATGACTCTTGACCATGAAAACTTAGAAACAAGCTTCTTCCATAGAAGCGTAGCGTGTGACAGCAGAAGCACAACGAACTTTGGGAAGATGTTTTGAGGACTTTGGTGGATCTCTAGGCATAACTAAAGGTTGGTACAGCTAGCTTAGGATGTCTGTTATACCTCTAAAGCTTCAAATCACCAAAAACTCATCTCCAAGACACCTCAAAACTCATTCTACCACAACTACTCCAGAAACGCAGCGTGTGCCTCAAAACAGTGGTAGAAGGGTGAAAAATTGATGGTTTTTTACCTTTTCTGCAAATTCATGAGCTGACAAGAGACACAAAGTGGATTTATGAAATGTATTAGTCAAGTGACACCTGCACATGCTTACCATTCTTCATTTGGAGCCTCTAAGAAAAATCATAACGTGCTCATGTTGTGTTTATGTACACTAATATTGCTTGTATGACCAAAAAGCTAAAAAATTGTCAAAATTTTGCCCAAACTTCTCTCCTTTTTCATTTTTTTTGTCATGGATCAAACAACTAAGGATGCCTCAGCTAGTAGATCTAGATTTTCCCTCTTCTTGAGCTTGCTTAGGGTCTTCTTGAGTTATTCTTCATACTTTTGACCTTAACCCTAGAAATCATGTTTCTTGGATAATAGTGCATTACCATATGCATATGCATGGTGGTGTCCCTGTTTTCCTTTTTCATTAGCTTCTCCAAGTGCACATTTACCTTCTCAAGCCAATATTCCTTGTTCTCTTCAATTTTAGCAGCTATGGTGTTATTTATGTTTTTTAGGGTTTGAGGAGGAGAAGGATTTTCTGCTTGTTGTCCCTGTTTTACCATGGCTCTATTTGTAGGCCTCCTAGGCTGTACCTGTGTGTTTTTATCCTCTATATACTCCACATCAATGATGGCCTTACCTTATCTTTCTCTACCATAAAATCTGCCTTGCTGGATGATGAATGATCCCCCTATGGTTTGATTTACAACATTAGGTTTAGTTTGAGCTGACTATTCTCTTGTTGTAAGAAGGATAGCATGAAATTTGCCTTGGCAACATCATCTTTGAGCTCCCTGATCTATGCCTCTTTATCTTTGATTATGTCTTTAGCTGCTTTGTCTTCATTATGTTATGCTAGGTCATCCATGTCTAAAACCAGAGATACTTGTTCTTCAATGTGCAATGGTGTATCATCTTTGCCTCTTGATGATTCTTCTCTCATAGTGCCAAGCTGAGTTCCTTCTTCACAGATGGTTTTTCTAGGCAGGATCTTTGCTTGAACCCTAGTTCTAGGTCTGGGAATATCTACTATTTCAAGAGCAAACACCAGTCTCTTACCTTTGTTATAAGTCTTTTAAATTTCCATTCTAGGTGTCTTTGTCATTGATGGCCTGTTTGATGAGCCTACATCTTGTGGCTTAGATGATGCTAAGGGAATGCTCTGAATCTTTGGTTGACTAGAGGCAGGCACAAGAGCAGCTGTCTCCAAGAAGGTCTCCCATGGCATGTTGATCTATGTGAGCTGGTGGAGAACTATGACTTTGATCAAAGCATGAGGAAATAATATTTCCTGATGGTCTCTCCCTTTAGTTTTCACTTTCTCCATCATTTTAACCAGACTTCTAAACAAGTAATTGGGTAGGTTTAGTTGTTTGATGGATGTGAAATGCATCAACAGCCTGATGTGATACTGATATAACCTGTTGAACCTGCCTTCACAAGTGAAATATTTCATAATCATCTTCATCAAAGGAGTATATTTATCCAAAAATTTCCTGCTATGAAAGATATGAGATGGGGTTTCCTTATATTGTGGTTTCAGGAACACTTTGTAGTTTTCAATGTCCAAATCCATCCCCTTAAACCAAATCTCTCCTTGATTGGGGATACTAGTGGCTGAAGCTATAACCTCTACTGAGACTAGGAAGTCCATCCCTGCTATGGTGGTCTTTTTCTTCTTGAAATTGGTGGCAAATAGACTAGTTAGCCCACAATGGTATCCCACCTCTTGTACTTTCTCACAAATTAGCCTACTTGTTCAAATGACCTCTTAATGAACTCTAAAGCATTGATCTCTTGCATATGAGTTGGCTCATATCTTGAGACCTGTCCCCCCTTGTTGTATTTCTTCTTTTCACTGGCCATGCTGTTGGTTTTGCTTGACTGAAAACCTTAGTTTGATAGGGGAAAGAGTAGGGGTTTAAGGTTGCAAAACAGGGAAAACAGAGCAGCTAGTTTAGGGAGGGAAATGGAGGGGATAGGAGTTACGGAAAATTTAGGGGGTGGGGTAGATGTTAGGGACACAAGGGTAGTGAAATTTATTAGAATGGGAGAGGGAAGGAAGGGAAAAAGTGGAAAACACAGGGAAAACCAAGAAACGTAGCAGAAACGCAGCATGGGCTTGGGTTTTTTGGGAAAAGTGTTGAGATAGGGAAAACAAGTATGGGAAAAGGTTGGGGAGGGTCTATAAAGTATATACAATGGTGTTTAGGTAGAAAACATAGGGGTTTTATCCTTGGAAGAAAGCAAAAACCATGAAATCTTAAAAACGGGGCATAAAACCCTAAGAGAGGGATTTCATCACTTGTTGAAGGAAATCACTGCATGAGAGCGCTGATGAATGCTTCACTTACTTGTTTAGGAGTGTTGAAAACTTCTTGAATTAGAAATAACATGTTGCTTGCTTGATTTGACCTTCAAACTCAAAAACGCAATGAATGTCTAAAAGCGCAGCGTGCAAGCAACAAAAACACAACGAGCTAGAAAGCAAGGTGTTTTGATGATGAAAATTGATGCTCTGATGGCTGAGATGAGGCATAATGGTGGATAAGATATCTTAGAGGATGAAATGAAGTTTTTGAATGCTTTGACGGTCTTTTAATAGCTTCAAACTCGATCTTTTGCTTTGGTGGTGGTGTGACATCACATGTACTTTTGAGAAATTACATGATGAAGTGAATGTACTGCAGCATAATTTCTTCACAAGGAAATGGTACCTTGATTTTTTTGTAAACTTTATTCCCTAATTTTCTAACTCCCGTGATGATGTTAAAAATGAATGACATGACTCCCTTGTTTGATATTGATGACTGATATGATGATCATCAATTGTATATCCTAGACCATAACCTATATGATGAACCACTAACTTTTTTGATGACCTAGGGCAGGGAATGATGACATTACCATGATGGCTTTTGGTGACCTTGAATGCACTGGAGGGTGTAGCAATGACAACTAGACCATGACTTGTGACCATCTAACAAACATGAGACGTGTCAAAATTTATTTTGAAAAATATAATAATTTGACCTAGGACTCTATGAATAATATGTAAAGAGTACATTTGATCAATGTGACTATTTTACACTAACACACACCTCAATACAATGAAGTTTAAAAAAGGATTAACGTGACACTGATGGAAAAAAAAAAAGGAGCATGCTTACTAGTGTCATGTTAAAATAAGAATTATGGGAAGAGGTTAACAAGACTTTACATGAGGCATGGGCTAGTAGGAAACCCTCTATTAAACATCTCAAAGTTTTTGGTTGTGATGCTTATGTACACATTTCAAAGGAATAGGATTTGGAATCCAAAAACTAGGAAGGTTGTTTAGAATTGAGATGTTTTCGAATAGGCAGTCCCACCAAGGAAAAGGGAACTAGAGGTAGTAGAGCTCAAGTTGTAGGATGAATAACCTGACCCAACAAAGGATCACGATTCATAACAAGAAGAACCACATGCTCCAATATTGAGGAGATTAGTTTGGTAAAGAAGGGAACCAAATAGGTATACTCCACTTGACTTTCATTATAGTTTTGCTTCATTTATTTTTTATGATGATCCCAGGACATTTATGGAGGTATTTAATTCAAAGCATGGTAAAATTTGGATAAATTCCATGGTCAAGGAAACAATAACCTTGAACAAGAATGAGGCTTGGGACTTGGTTGAGTTTCCAAATGGGAGAAATACCATTAGAAGCAAATGAGTGTTTGAGAAGAATATGAATGCATAAGATAAATTAGTGAAATACAAAGCTCAATCAATAGAAAAAAGTTATTCCCAAATAGAGGGAATTGACTTTGGTGATTTTTTTTTTATCTTGTTTCTAAGCTAACTTGTATTATATTTCATTCATCTATTGTTGCTACTTTTGACCTTGACGTAGAACAAATATATGTGAAAATGATTTTCCTACATAAGGATTTGGAAGAGGAAATCCACATGAAACAAGTAGAGGGTTTTAAAGTGAAAGGTAAAAAAGAGCTAGATTGCAAGACGAAAAAGTCCATGAATAGGTTAAAACAATATTGAAGGATGTTGCACAAAAAAAATGATATATATTGGGATTTGTTTTACAAGGAGTAAGCCTTATTGTTGTGTGTATTTCAAATTAGTAGGTGATCATTAAATTATGTGGTCTTATATGAGGATGATATGTTGTTATTTGGAAACAACATGGAAATCACCAAGGAAGTGAACATTCAAGGTCCTCAAAGTTTGATATGGAGGATATTTCTTATGCAAATTTTATTTTGTGCATGGAAAAGAAATTTATACAAATAGGAAACTCTAGTTAAATAAGAGGAAATATGTTAGGACAATATTACAAAGGTTTAACTTACATGAATGCATACCAGTAAGGGTCCCTATTCATGTAGGTCAAAATTCATCTATAAATCAGTATCCCATGACACGTGAAGAAGAAGATGACCTTCCCCATGTTCCTTATGGTAGTGTGGTTGGTAGTTTGATATATGTAATGGTTTATACTAGACTGAACATGGCACATGCAATTCGAGTTTTGAGTAGGTATATGTCAAAACCAGGGAAGGATCATTGTGCATATAGAAGGTTTTACAATATTTGTGTGGCCTCACTACTAGTTAAGGATTATTCTCCCAAGGAAGCTTGGGATTGGAAAGAGTGTTAGACATTCATGGCTTTATTGATGCAGACTAGGTTGGATATATGGATTGTAGAAAATATACAAGTGGGTGCGAGTTTAACCTATTTGGAGGAGAAATAAGATGGATGAGCAAGAGGTAGTTTGTAGTATCACTCTTAGTTACAAACGTTCAATACATGACATCTACTCATGCAAGTAAGAAAGTTATATGATTACATAGATTATTTTCAGGTATTGGGTTTGCATTGGAAGTTGTAAGGTTATATTGTGACAATCAAAGTGAAATATTTCTAGAAAAATAACCTTCCTATCATTCTAAGACAAAGAATATTGATGTTCAATATCACTTTGTGAGACACATGGTTTGTAGTATCCTTGGTTAAAAGTTCATGTAATAAAGTTAAAAAGGCAAAATAATACCAAGGTCATGGGACATGTATTCCAAGCTGAATGTTGGGAAAAACATCATAGTGGGTGTTCATTTGGTTTATTGTGGCTAAGGAAATTGGGAAAGGCAATGACAAAGGCTTTGAAAAGAAAAGAGACATCAACTGGCATTTTTATTTACGAAAATAATGGAAAATATGAGAAAAGGAAGGTGAAAGGTCACGGGTTGCATGTGAGGGAAAAATTGAAGGAAAAAAATGGAAATTGCAGAAATAGAGGCGTCATTGATAAAAAGGATTTTGATGACAATTCACAACTTTTGGTTGGACAACCTTTTTTTAGTTTAGTTTTGGAGCTCTCTCTCTCTGTTCTCTCCCTCGCACACTTAGAGCACTCTAGCATTGGAGAAAGGAAGGCAAAAGAAGGACAAGAAAGCAAAGGGAAGCAAAAATAAAGCAAGGAGGAGTTGGATCAAGCAACTACAATGGAATTACTTGCAAGTATCGAGTTGCATGTATGATTTCCTTGCTAGTTTTGGCATGCATGACATATGCACATGTGTTTTTGGTTCTCTTATTGTCAATGGCATGGGTTTTGTCAGGTATGACAGTGGTTTTCAACCTTTCCTTGCGAGTTCTAGATAGTCATGGTGTGATGAGGTTCTTTCATTTGGTTGAGCTGGATTTCTAGATGGTTTTGGAAACGGGTGAGGTGGTCTCAAGAAAATTAACAAGGGCTTAGGAATCCCTTAACCAGTAATGGAAAGATACACAGTAAATCCTAAGGGTGGAGACAGAAAAATTCCTCAGGGTATTGGTGAAAAAATCTGGAGCCATCCATGCTTGTTTAGGCCTAGTAATCCCTTGACCAGCTTTAGCGGGATTGCGGTAAAGCCTGTAGTGAATATTTATTTGTTTGGGCATAGGAATCCCTTAACCGGTAGTGGTCGGATACACGGTAAAACCTAGTTGTATAGATGAGGGTTTCGGTTGTAGGAATCCCTTGACCGGTAATGGCAGGATACACGGTAAAAATTGAGGAATCTCAGGTTGTTTTTTTGTGAGTCCCGCATTCATGCTTGGAATATGGCACAAGGGTGATTGGCCGAAAGAAAGATTTGGTTCTCCACAATCTATGGTCAAGTGGTACATGGAAGTCCCTGACTTGGTTGGCTTTTGCATATGTTAATAAGAGCTCTTTTCCTCTTGTATTTCATGAGTATTTACTCTTGTTATGATGCGACTTTGATGGTTTCTCTATTACTATTATTATTTTGGTTGCAATCTAGTTATAAGCATGGTTTTATGATAAACTTTAGTTATAACTCTCTTCATGTTTTGATTAGTGAATGAATGCTTAATGAATGTACAACCTAGTAGATGATAATGCAACTATTGTGAGAGGGCATCATACCTTCTTGACAATTCTCAGATAAGTATGATATCACTATGTTCAATTGTGTATTTATGACCTGTATATCACATGTTCATGATCACTAACAAGAAGACAAGGCCTCTAATGAAAAACTTGAACAAGGACCTAACCTGATCAATAAATGCACAGTTGAGAGCCTTTAGTTGATGATTATTTTGTTGGTATGTGGTTGTCATGACTGCATGTCGGTGTTTATATGTCTGTGATGCATGCATTGTTATGGTCGTGGTTGTGGTTGTTGCGCATGTGGTCATGGTATGCAGTTGGTATTGTCATGCATGGTAACTGGATAATGATTGAGATGATGTCTATATACTGTTATAATTATGGTTATACATGTATCATGCTAACCTGGTTGATCTTGCAGATGATATATTCTCCCTGAACTATATTGAGGTATGTTGGTTATATTTATATTTTAGTTTGGCTAACATCATATACTTGTAGGTAGAAGAAGATCAAAGATGACTAGAAATATAGTGTATTATAGTTCACAAGATTCTCCCTGTGGATCAGATGAGCAACATGGTGATGAGTAATCCCCACACATTGCATACACTTTGAGGAAGTTTGAAGGCATAAATAAGAAGTTGCAAAGCAGATACTGGCAAAATCATTTAGTCACAAGAGAGACTT
The DNA here is from genome assembly GCA_031772625.1 of Pinus tabuliformis. Taxonomy (NCBI): domain Eukaryota; kingdom Viridiplantae; phylum Streptophyta; class Pinopsida; order Pinales; family Pinaceae; genus Pinus; species Pinus tabuliformis. The sequence goes on along the minus strand of CM062807.1, from coordinate 1,215,180,647 downwards.
GTTAGGGCACAGGAGAAACAAGCAGAGGTTAATGCAATTATCCTTTAGAGTTTTTCAGACTTACAGAGACAACGGCTGCTTAGGATCAGTCATGGATAAGAGGATAGGACTAATGGAGCCTATGGTATTAGATATCATGATGGACACAGGTCGAACATGGATGATACTGTTAGGGATGGCAAATTCTTGGATACACCTAATAGGAGAGGTCGCGGACATGGGCTGTATTCTAGTTCTGGTTTGGACATGTACCATGGTCATCATCGTTATCATCCTTACAGGAGGAGTGATAGGGGATATTTGTCAGATGAGTTCAAGAAATTCGAGCCACCTATGTTTGATGGAGAAATGAAGAACTCACAGAAGCTTGGTTACTTGGGATGAATAATTTTTTCAGATTGCATGAATATTCAGAGAACAGAAAGCCAGGATAACTACCTTCAGTATTAAAGGAAAAGCAGACGTTTGGTGGGAATATGTTGAAAAGTGTGCAACAAGAAATGCTTGTTGAGAGTGCAACAAGATGATGGAGCTTAGTGAAAAGAGTCGCCTTCACTAAGTGGGCCCGCAGGCTATTTTTGGCGCAAGTCTATTTTTAGACTATGTCTATTTTTAGACATATGGATCATGTCTATGGATTGCAGGTTGTTATTTATGGATGATTAGTCAAGTTGGGAAAAATAGATGGACTTCTAATTTTGATAAAAGTGTGAGTGATCACAGTGTGAGTGATCAAAGTCTATTTTTAGACTGGCTGTCAAAAATAGAAAAGTCAAATATTATTGTCTCATAATAATATTTGGACTATAAACTTGATCTTATTCTCTTGGAGCACTTCAGGATGAGCTACGGATGTGGTACATGCAGATCCCAGAGGGAAATACGTGGTTACCTATGGGATGACTAATATTTGCATGCAGGACTTCAGTTAGAACTCAAGTGAGTTGAGTTTAGAGGACTGGAGGTGCAGTTGATGGAGTTGTGTTCAGTTTAGCTTTGTTAAACTGGTTGTATTTAGTCTAACTGATCAATAGACTAGAGATGAGTTGGGTGAATTAGTTATTAATTAATTCACAAGTTATTAACTCATAATACAACTATAGAATACATCATTTAACTCAGTTGCATGTCAGTGCATGTTCAGTTCAGCAGGGACAGGTGTTAGAGGATCAGATTGCTATCAGTTGTGACTATAGGTGTGCACCACATCTTGCACAATCAAGGGATTGAGTATGCCAATGAGTTTGCTCACGTATTTGTCCAGTATTGTAGTCTTTGCTCACGTCCAACAAAGTGTGAGTGATTATTTTGAGGTTAAATACGAGTTTGGGAAGCCATTCTCATCAGTTCTTGAGCAGGTATTGAGCTGGAGAGGCAGGCAAGCAGTGAAATAGATTTGGCGATCAGATCTGAGCTGTATTGTGTGTAACAGGTGGAGCTGGTACTGGATTGCTTGTGATAAGCATTGTACTTTGTAATGTTACATGATTCAATCAATATAATATACAGATAGTGTGGGGTTTTTAGCGAGATGCTTTCCCCAGGATACATATTGTGTTAATGAGTTTGATTGATGCTTCTATGTGTGCCTGTGAATGTTTCTGCTTCTGTATATTGATGATCAACGTAGAGGAGCTTATGTATTGTGTATGTATTCTGCTATAGTACATGATCAGGATAATCTCTGTTGAATATGTGATAATTATTCAAAATTTCTACATGGTATCAGAGCTAGATAATTGTAGAAAAAGTTTCTACATGGTATCAGAGCTGCTTGATTTGTAGAAGAGATTTTTACAGGATATCAAGCGAGGATTGATCATCAGATATACTATTCAGGAAGTGTTTACATTCTATTTCTTCAGGCAGAGTCTGTAATCGGGCCAGGTAGCCTCTGGATTCATCCTTCTTTTGGAAGGTGAGATATCCAGTGAATGCCCATACAGTCAATCTCTGTACAAGAAATACTTTGTTCTCACGAATTCTAGATCAGAAGCAGTTGAGTTTTGAGCTGGTGGAATTCGAATTTAATTCCAAAGCAAGAGATAAAACTCAGAAACATTCAGTGTGAGAATGGAGACAGTATGCCCCAGTATCTCACGAAGTTCACCCAATGTCGGGATGAGCTGGGAAGTGTGGGGGTGACTGTCGGATGAGGATGGTGAGTCTAGCACTCCTTGACCTTCCTAAGAGTTGGCATAGCTACCAGGACTCGGTGAATGGAAGGGAGAAACTGCCAGGATGGGAGAGACTTTGGTCAGATCTTGTGCAGGAGGAGATTAGACGGAGCACCAGAGACGGTTCTTCATCCATGCAGGATGAGGAGAACTGTGCCTTAGCGAGTAAGGCGAAGAAGGGGAAGGGGAAGGTTTCTCTTTCCGAATCTTGTTCTTCCAATGATGGGAAGAAGGTTGACAAGTCGAAGGTGAGATGCTTTCGTTGTCATGAGGAGGGTTCATGGGTCAGGAACCTGTATGCTCTTGAGGTTCAATATGCATGCAAAGCCTTGAGCAGCGAGGCAACTGATGGAGACTTGGTGGTTAAGAGGGAGCGTATATTACCTCTCAACATGCAGAGCCAGAAGAAGTCTCAGACGATTGTGGAGGAGCCACGATTATTGCAGCAGCTTCAGGAGATTGTGGAGGAGCCACAACAGGGGAAGCTGAGAGGAGATCGAGTAGAGACATCTACTCATCCAGAGACCTCCAGTAGGGGGAAACTTCAAGCCAGGTGGGCTGAGGGATCGCATGCAGCCATACCTCCAGGTAGGAGGTGGGGTGATGTGGATTGATTGTCCCAAGGAGGAGGGGCAGGATCCTTGAGGGCCCAACCTCTTGGATGAGACCTTGCTACGGGAGCCCCAGATGTGTAGTAGCAGGAACTGACTGATTGGGTAGAGACAGATGCGGATGGAGCGGCAGAGAGAGCGACAGTGCAGGGAATCCCAGGACAACGCATAGCTAGCAGGCTGCAGCAATGCGAGAGGCACAAGTGTTTTGCACAGTGCTAGGTGGCACAGAGAGGTGTGCAATGGTGCGAGATGCATGGAGATGTTGCAGTAGCGCAGATGTCAAAGAGGGAGCACTTGTTAGCAACAGGTAGAGCTTCAGCATCAGAGGGTGTTTCTATCCCAACAGGGAGGTCAGTTGGGAGGTGCAGTGCGGATGTAATGCTGGGAGATAGAACCAGCAGCAGCACGGATGCAGTCAGAGATCAAAGTGACAGAGGCTAGAGCAGTCAGATACTTAAGAGCACAGAGTTTCAGTCGACAGAGGCAATAGCAGTCAGAGACTTTGATGACAGAGCAAGTGGACCGGCCAGATGTGTTGCATGGAGAACATTCCAGAGTTACGGGATTGGGTTTGAGAGGAAGCGTTTCTTGTTGAGAGGGAGTGTTTAAAAGTGTGCAACAAGAAATGCTTGTTGAGAGTGCAACAAGATGATGGAGCTTAGTGAAAAGAGTCGCCTTCACTAAGTGGGCCCGCAGGCTATTTTTGGCGCAAGTCTATTTTTAGACATATGGATCATGTCTATGGATTGCAGGTTGCTGTTTATGGATGATTGGTCAAGTTGGGAAAAATAGATGGAATTCTATTTTTTATCAAAGTGTGAGTGATCACAGTGTGAGTGATCAAAGTCTATTTTTAGACTGGCTGTCAAAAATAGAAAAGTCAAATATTATTGTCTCATAATAATATTTGGACTATAAACTTGATCTTATTCTCTTGGAGCACTTCAGGATGAGCTACGGATGTGGTACATGCAGATCCCAGAGGGAAATACGTGGTTACCTATGGGATGACTAATATTTGCATGCAGGACTTCAGTTAGAACTCAAGTGAGTTGAGTTTAGTGGACTGGAGGTGCAGTTGATGGAGTTGTGTTCAGTTTAGCTTTGTTAAATTGGTTGTATTTAGTCTAACTGATCAATAGACTAGAGATGAGTTGGGTGAATTAGTTATTAATTAATTCACAAGTTATTAACTCATAATACAACTATAGAATACATCAGTTAACTCAGTTGCATGTCAGTGCATGTTCAATTCAGCAGGGACAGGTGTTAGAGGATCAGATTGCTATCAGTTGTGACTATAGTTGTGCACCAGATCTTGCACAATCAAGGGATTGAGTATGCCAATGAGTTTGCTCACGTATTTGCCCAGTATTGTAGCCTTTGCTCACGTCCAACAAAGTGTGAGTGATGATTTTGAGGTTAAATACGAGTTTGGGAAGCCATTCTCATCAGTTCTTGAGCAGGTATTGAGCTGGAGAGGCAGGCAAGCAGTGGAATAGATTTGGAGATCAGATCTGAGCTGTATTGTGTGTAACAGGTGGAGCTGGTACTGGATTGCTTGTGATAAGCATTGTACTTTGTAATGTTACATGATTCAATCAATATAATATACAGATAGTGTGGGGTTTTTAGCGAGATGCTTTCCCCGGGATACATACTGTGTTAATGAGTTTGATTGATGCTTCTATGTGTGCCTGTGAATGTTTTTGCTTCTGTATATTGATGATCAACGTAGAGGAGCTTATGTATTGTGTATGTATTTCGCTATAGTACATGATCAGGATAATCTCTGTTGAATATGTGTTAAATTATTCAAAATTTCTACAGAATATATGAAGAATATCAGAGTAATTCAGGAAGAGGAGTTGACTTGGAGGGAGTTTGAAAGACTTTTTAAGAGGAAGTATCTATTTGAGAGATATTATGATGATAGGGTGAAGGAGTTCTATGAGTTGAAGATGGGATCTATGATCGATGAGGAGTATACTAGCAAATTCTTGGAGTTTTTGAGGTATATGCCTTATCTTAAGGAGGAGAAATAAAAGATTCAAAGATTCATCAGTGGGTTGTCGGTAACATTCAAATAGAAGATTGAGTTTGATGAGCCTAGATCGTTGGCAGAAGCCATCAAAAAGTTGAAACATTGTTATGAGCAATCGAAGCATAAGACAGAGCCTCATTAAGGTTGGAAAGGGAAACAAAAAGCTAAGGGAAAGTGGCCACCGAAGCCAACAATACCTTAGGATGTAGGCAAGAAAGATAATCTTGTTCCTTACAAGAAGTTTAAGGCAGTTGGAAAGGGACATGGGTCACAACCCAGGGCGACAGAATAAAGATGAGGGTAAGGTATAGTTGTAGTGTTGGATATGTGGCAATGAGAATCTCAAGAGGGATTTCACGTCATATCAGGTTGGTAGGCCTCAAATATATAGTGCACAAGGACCACAGATAGTTGGGGATGTTGGACAAAGCATTCCTTAGATCTATGCAACATTGGATAATAGGCAGACGAACCACCAGACATCTATTATTGAGATGGACAATAAGCTTTATGATCAAATTATTTCTATCTTGATTGAACTGTGATCTAATTATAGTTATGTTAATCCTGACCTAATGGATAAGTGTGTTTTGGATAAAGAAGTGCATGCAGAGTCTTGGTTATTGTAATTGGTTATAGGTACTAAGAAAAGAGTTAATCATTGGGTAAGAGCTTGTGCATTTGAGTTGAATGGTATGCCTACATTAGCGCATCTAAATGTACTTCCATTGGGATCATATAGTATGATTTTTGGTATGGATTGGTTATACCTTCACAGGACCAAAGTAGATTGTTATGACAAGCCTATTAAGTGCATGGATGACAATGTAGAACAAAGAATCTTGTAGGGTAAGAAGAAGGCGGCATCAGTGAGGATGGTTACAACTATGCAGGCCAAGCGTAGTCGCATAAAATGATGTGTATTGTTTGTAGTACATATTTCTAGTGATAAAGGTAAGGATGTTGAGGATGCAAAAGTCTTGAAGAAGTATCCAGTTTTGCAGTAGTTTCAAGATGTATTCCCAGCAAATATTTCAGAGTTACTACCTCATGGGGAAGTGAAATTTTCTATTGAGTTGGTACTAGTGGCAGCGCAAGCATCAAAGGCACCTTACAGGATGAGCACTCCTGAGTTAGTGGAATTAAAGTTGCAGTTGAAGGAGATGCTTGACAAGGGATACATTAGACCAAATGTGTCGCCTTGGGGTGCACCAATATTGTTTGTGAAGAAGAAGGATGGTACTTTTTTATTGTGCATTGATTACAAAGAACTCACTAAGGTAACCCAAGAACAAGTATTTGTTGTCGAGGATTGATGATTTTCTTGATCAGTTGAAGGGAGCGACAGTGTTCCCGAAGATTGATTTGAGATCTGGAAATCATCAGGTATGCATCAAAGAAGAGGATATTTACAAGAATACTTTTAAAGAAGAGGATATTATGAGTTTGTTGTAGTTCATTTCAGTTTAACTAATGCTCCAACTACTTTTATGTTCTTGATGAATAGTTTATTTCGTCCTTATCTAGACAAGTTTGTTGTTGTATTCATTGATGATATATTGATATATTTTAAGAATGAGGAAGAGCATGTCAGACACTTAGTAATAATGTTGATAGTTCTAAGAGAGCATCAGTTGTATGCCAATCTTAGTAAATGCAGTTTCTTTCAGGAAGAGGTACAGTACTTGGGGCATGTGGTTTCCAAGGAAGGCATACCAGTGGATCTAGAAAAGATAAGAGCTATCATGGAACGGGTAGCTCGTAGGAATGTGGATGAGGTCAAATAATTCATGGGATTAGCAAGATACTACAGGAGGATCATCAAGAACTTCTCATGGATTTCCTATCCTATTACATCATTGTAGAGAAAAGGAAAGAAATTTGAATGGACATAGTAATGTGCAACCAATTTTTAGTTGAAGCAGTTGTTGACAAATTCTATAGTTTTCAATATTTCAGACTCGAATAAAGAGTTTGTGGTGTGTACATATACCTGCAAGAGAGGACTTGGTGGAGCCTTGATGCAGGAAGGATAAGTGGTATGCTATGAATCAAGGAAGTTGAATGAGCATGAGCATAACTATGTGACACGTGTTCTTGAGTTGGCATCGATTATTCATGCATTGAAGATGTGGATGCACTATCTTCTTGGCAGGAGGTTTGTGTTGATGAGTGATCACAGTGGGTTGAGGTACTTGTTTGACCAAGCAAATCAGAATGTCAAGAAGACTAGGTGGTTGTCCGCAATTAGTGAGTTTGATTTTGAGATCAGGTACATTAAAGGAAAAGAGAACATGGTTGCATATGCACTCAGAAAAAGAGTAAAGGTAAACCATATAGCAACTATGAGTTCTTATGGGACAAATTTATAGGATAAGATCTTACAAGCAGGACAATAAGATGACAGGTATAGGGAGCTTAGGCATAGGTTACAACAGCAAGGTATAGGTGATCAAGATGTGGACTATCGTCTCCCCGCAATGGTTTGGTTAGATTTAGGGACAAGATCTATATGTTGGACAATAATGAACTCAAGAAGCTTATATTAAGAGAATTTCATGTTAAGCCATATTCAGGTCATATGGGATATCAGAAGACATTGATAGTTGTGAAGAAGTTCTAATATTGGATGAATCTGAAGAAGGAAGTGGTAGAGTGTGTGGTTGAATGTTTGGATTGTCAACAGGTAAAAGCAGAATATAAACATCCAGGTGGATTACTAAAGTCAACTATGATTCCAGAGTGGAAATGGGAGGTCATTTGCATGAAATTTATTACAGGTTTTTTGATGACCTCTACACAACATGATTCTATTTTGGTTGTGGTTGACAAGTTGAAAAAGGTAGCACAATTCATTCCAGTGAAGTCTAATTATTCAACTAGCAATTTAGCACGGGCTTTCATCACGGAGATAGTGAGGTTGCATGGTGTTCCGAAGAAGATTTTGTTGGAAAAATATTCTAAGTTCACTTCTAGGTTCCGGAAAGAGTTATTTGTGGGTATGGGTACATATTTGGCCTTCAGCACAACTTATCATCCGCAGACAAATGGTTAGACAGAGAGGGTCAACAGGGTTTTGGAGGACATGTTGAGAATGTATGTTATGCATCAACAACAAAAGTGGGAAGAGTATCTTCCGCTGGTTGAGTTTGCTTACAACAATGGGTATCAAGGTACATTAAGGATGAGTTTGTTTGAGGCACTCTATGGGCGTAGTTGTAATACTCCCATTAGTTGGAGTGATCTAGTGAACATGGTGTTGATAAGACCAAACATTTTGGTAGAAATGGAACAAGGAACACATGTTATAAAGAATAATATAAAGGTAGGATAGGACAGGCTGAAAAGTTATGGAGATCAACACAAGGCATTTAATAAGTTTCAGGTTGAGGAGCATGTGTACTTGTGCATCAAGCCCAAGAAGAGTTCCTTAAGGATTGAGTCATGTGCGAAGCTAGTACCTCAATATTGCAAGCCGTTTGAGATCCTTGAGAGGATTAGATCAGTGGCCTACAACCTTGCACTGCTTCCGATAGTGAAAATCCATGATGTTTTCCATGTTTCATTTCTTACAAGATATTTAAAGGATGTTGATCATGTTATTGATTGATATGTATTCCAGGTGGATCCAAAAGGAGAATTTCTTTCAGAACCCCAATGCATATTGCAAAAAAATATTCTCATGCTCTGGAATCGAGCAATCAAGCAAGTTAAAGTGCAGTGGAAGCTCTTTGGGCCCAATGAAGCTACATGGGAGATGGCTAATCAAAAGCGGGCTATGTATCCTTCATTGTTTGTTGGTGAAGGAAAATGAGTTTTGGTATATGTACATATTTACATATAGTTTTTATTGTAAATGCCGCAACGAGTTGTGTTATAAAGCTCCAATAAGCAATATGGTTGTCATGTTGTTATCTTTGTCATGATGGTTTTGCTTTTAGCAGGTTGATTGTAAATAGTACATTAAGCCAAGTTATAAAGCTCCATGTGTTGGAATATAATCCTAACATCTACATTTATTTTTTAGCCTAAGTATCTTTGACTTAGCCACGTGCACTAAAAATCACGTTCACACTTAGTTTTTGCTAAACTAGCTCAGTGGACCAACTTTCCCTTGTGTTTTGCCTTTAAAGGCTTAATATTATGGAAATATTGGTCCAACCACTTTCATAAACCATTTAGACATCTAAGTTCATGTTCACACCTAACCACACCTCATCCACTTGAGTTATTTGAGGATTGGCGCCCCACATGAAGATTCCCCCCTTAAATCAAGGGATTTGGTCCCCCAGACCATTTCAGCATGTTTTAAAGTTTCCTTCCTTGGGAAATGTGCCTCTCCTCATGCTTTCCTCATGGCTGATTGTTGGAATAGGTTGTCTTGAGTCATTGTTGCTATTTTAGGCCTCCCTTTAGGTTTTCTTAGCCTTTTCTAGTTTTTACTAGTTTTCTAGATTTGGCAATTTCTATATAACCACCTCCCTTTGGGATTAGAGGTTTAGTTGATCATGTATTACTAGTGTTCATTAATTTAATACATTGATTTTATAGAGCAAATTCTTTCTCTCCTCTCTTTAATATTAGCAAATTGCTTGTGTTTAATTTAACTAGAATTCTAGATCTATCGGAGTTTCTGCAGGAATTCTACATGGTATCAAAGCTAATTCGAATTTAGTGGATTGTACACGATTTTATTTGCAGGTATAGATCATCAGGAGGCACAGAAAGAAGCAATGGATCATCTCTCTCGGCCCACAAAACTCGTTCTAAATCCTTTCAATTTCTTTGAATGGAAGACAAATATCACTCTGCTCCTCCGAAGCAAATGGCTTTACAGGGTAACAATGGAAACAGAGACTAAACCAACTTCTACAGCAGAGAAGATCAAGTATTTCAATAAATTAGATGAAGAAATTGGGTTGATATTCCTATCAATTTCTAGAGAACTCCTCTTTCATATTAGCAAAGCCACTACTCCCGATGCAATCTGGACCACATTGGAAGGACTATTCAACAAGCAGGATGAAATGAGAGTGCATCAACTAGAGAATGAACTCATATCCCTCAGTCCAACTCATTTCAGAAACCTGCAAGAATGCTTCATCGAGTTTAAATCCCTCCTCGTTGAACTTGATGCATGTGGAGTCATGAAAGAGGAATATCAACTCATACTTTCGATTCTCTCGAAATTAGGCCTTGAATATTCCGTATTTGTATCATCTTTTCAAGCATCTAAATTGACTCAGGAAAAATGAAAAATGCCTCCATTGAATGACTTCATTGCAACATTGACTCAAGAGAAAGCTAAGTTACTCCAAATGAATGCCATCAAGAGTTTAAATAACCAAGCACTTGCGGCTACTAATGCTCCAAAGAGCAGTGGAAGAGACAAGCAAAAAGGGAAGGGTAAATTTAATGAATCAAAGAAGGAGAGACCCGTACAATCTTCAAAGAGCTCTTCTTTGCCTAAGGGTAAGAATAAGAAGGAAATAACACTTTTCAGCTACTATTCCAAAGGTTTTCATCCCGAAGAAAATTGCATGAGGAAAACAATCAATGAGATGGCTAAGCAATTGCAGCAGCACAATCTCACCGTGCCCGATAATGTAAAGAAGAAGGATGATAACAGAACGGGAGATGGGAGAGGGAGAGCATGATATGGTCATGCTTTAATGGCTATCACGTCCAATCCATTAGCTTGGATCCTTGATTCAGGTGCATCGAACCATATGGCTACATCAAAAGATGAATTTTCCTCCATCGAAAAAAGCACTAGATTCCCAATTTACTTGGGAGATGCCACACCCACAAAGGTGTGCGGAGAAGGAATTGTAGACCTTGAAGGGGATTGCTTGACAAATGTGCTACATGTTCCCTCGTTGTCCACAAATATTCTCTCGATATATCAGATCTCTCATTCTGGCTCTGGAAGGAAGGTGGATTTCACTCCGAACTTCGTAGTGATTACCGACATTTCCACGGGCTCACAACTTGCATATGGAATTGCAGATCACGGTTCTCGTTTTTATTTCTTCTCCCACTTTGTTCCTAAATCTATTAGCACTGTATTTCTGTCAGAATCTAATGAGATCAACAGGTTATGGCATGAAATATTTTGCCATCTAAACTATAAGTACTTGCATCTACTCAGCAAGGAAAACATGGTAGAAGGATTGCCCGCTATTAAATTCACAAGCGGTGTATGTCAAGGGTGCATTCTTAACAAGCATTCGGAGAAAATTTTTTACAAAGGGAAGGCACAGAGAGCTTCTTCACCTCTTGGGCTGATTCACAATGACATCACGGGACCATTCCTGCAACCTTCAATCAATAAGGCTTGATATGTACTCACCTTCATAGATGATTTCTCTTGCTTTACTTGGGTATTTTTTCTAAAATTAAAATCAGAAGTATTTGAATGCCTTATAGAATTTAAAGCACTTGTTGAGAATGAGTCTGGGTGTAAGATTAAGATACTTTGTATTGATAATGGGGGGGAGCATGTCAATAAATATGTGCAACAACTTTGTATTGATGCAAGTATACAGCTACAACACACAGTGCCATATACACCACAACATATTGGTGTCGCGGAGAGGAAAAATCGGTCGTTAAAATAGATTGCCAATTGTATGCTACAATCCAAATCATTAGCTCCTAAGCTATGGGCTGAAGCTATTAATTGTGCAGCATACATTCAAAACTGCATTCCTCACAAAGCACTCAAAGGCACCACTCCATTTGAATGTTGGACCAGTAAGAAACCGAAAGTGTCGCACTTTTGCATTTTTGGTTCACGAGCATGGGCTCACATTCCGACGGATAAGAGGAAGGATTTAGAGCCTCAAAGTATTGAATGTATCTTTGTTTGATATCCTAACAGTGTCAAAGGATATAGATTGTTGGACTCTCACACTGAAAATTTCCTTGTAGCTCGAAGTGTGAAGTTCACTGCATGATTTTTCAGCAGACCCTGCAGAGGAACCACTTGTTGCCACTGATGAGGAGGAGTTTGAAAATTCTTCGAGCACTTCAGAGCAGCCATCAGAGAAGCCGATTGGGTCTGATTTAGAGGATGAGGAGCGGGTAATGGCTACTCCAACTCAGCTGCCAACTTGGGTAGAGAAAACCCTGCAAGATGTGAGTGAACTAGTTGTGATCCTGTGGATGCTAGAAGGACTAGATCACAGTTTTTTGGGGCTCCTCAAGCCCTGGATGAGACAGAACCATTGCTTCCCATACATTGCTATATGAAACTTGGTTTAGATCCATAGTCACACTCTGAGGCTGCTGGAAACCCGCTTTGGGAGGCTGCCATGGATGAAGAGTACTCTGCGCTCATGGAAAACAACACATGGGACTTGGTTCGACTTCCGAAAGGAAGAAAGCTTGTTCGATGCCGATGGATCTATCAAACAAAGATTGTTGTAGATGATGAGATTAGCAAGTAAAAAGCTTGACTTGTTGCAAAAAGGATACTCACAGGTACATGGCATAGACTACACAGAGACATTTGCACCTGTTGCAAAAATGGACTCCATTCGACTAGTTTTAGCCATTGTTGCTTCTCACAGATGGGAAGTCCATCACATGGATGTGAAAAGTGAATTTATTCATGGAGATCTCAAGGAGGATATATATATGGAGCAACCAGAGGGATACATTCATAACTCTTCCATCGTTTTTAGATTAAGGAAATCTTTGTATGACCTAAAATAGGCTCCCAAAGCCTGGTATGCAAAGATGGATTCTTTCCTACTTTCCATTGGATTCATTCGATGCAAATCTGATCTGAATGTTTATTTGCTGCAACATGATGATTCCCTTTTGTTGATAGTACTTTATGTAGATGATTTACTGATGACAGGGAACCTTACCTTAGCTATTGATTCAACAAAATCAGCATTGCACGATCGATTTTCCATGACAGATTTGGGACTATTGCACTACTTTCTTGGTCTTGAAGTTTCTCAGTCTACTTCAGGGATCAAGATGGCACAGTCTAAGTATGCATCAGATCTACTTGTCCACTTTTAGATGACAGAATGCAAGCCAGAAGCATATCCCTTTCTTTCGGGGATCATATTTGAGGATATGGGTACTACACCTTTGGTGGACAGTACACTGTATTGACAGTTGGTTGAGAGTTTGCTGTATCTTACTCACACCCGACCTGATATATCAATTGCAATAGGATTTTGTTCCAGATATATGTAGGATCCCCATGAGCTTCACTGGAAAGCTACAAAGAGAGTCCTTATATATGTGAAAGGTACTTCCAGTTTTGGTATCTTTTATGCTACAGATTGCCCACTTTCACTGATTGGGTACACAGAGTCTGATTGGGCTAGCAATCGTACAGACCGCAAGTCCACCTTTGATTATGTTTTCAACTTTGGTTTAGGGCCTTTTTTCTATTCTAGCAAGAAACAATCCACAATTTCTTTATCGACAATCAAGGCATAGTATAGAGGTGCAATGAATGCATCTACACAGGTTGTTTGGTTGTAGGGGCTTATCTCCGAGTTTGGTCTTCAGTATCCACTTCCGACTGTCATATTTTGTGACAATCAGGGGTCCATTCAAATATCGATTGATCATGTTCAGAGGTAGAGGAACAAGCACATCGAGATCCACATGCATTACATCCGCGAGCTGATCCGTGACTGAGTCATATCACTATAGTACTGCCCCATTGAGCAGCAGGTTGCAGACATCCTCACCAAGTCTTTCACTGAAAAGAAATTTTTAGAACTAAGAGCTACGCTTGGAGTGGTGGATACAGTTGAGTAGGCCCTTCTGGCCACTTAGCCCTTTTTTCCTCTTTTTTTTTTTTTTGGGGGGGGGGGGGGGTGTGGTTCTGTTAATGCCCCGAAAATCGTTGTATCAACATTGGGGGATAACCACCTGTTCCGGACCTTAATACAGCTCCTTTTCCATTTGGAATGGTGGCTCCGACTGGGGATAATGGGACCAGTTTCCCAATAATGAATAAAAGGGGTGGGTCAATGATTGATTATCTAATCTAACGATAGGCGAATAATTTAATCTATCAGCAAAATAAAAGAACTACTACTAATCCCGGGAACTATTATTCTTTGAAATGTAGTGCTTGATGATGTTTGTCTATTGACAGACATATAGATGACTCTATCTAATAAACATAGACATTTATTCATTCAATGATTACTTTGTTTAAATAGTTAAACAAAGTGATTAACACAATATTGCTACACTTATCATTTATATTATCGATACATATATGATCAAAAGAGGAGCATATTGTAAACATCCAATAGTGGAAGGAATAAAGAATGTTGTTAAAAACACATACATATATCCGATAATAGCAAAAGCGATCAAATGACAATTCATATAAAAAGAATGAATTCAGACATAGATAATAGTACCATATGAGCTGCTAATCACTCCCAATATCAATCGCTATTTGAAATTCTCCTTCCGACTCAGAAATACTTTCAAACAAAGACAGTAGTGCACATTCGCATAAAAGTTTCCTTGTCAAAATCAGAATAATTGGTCCAGTTTTATAAAATCATATGCCTGAAGTACAGTAGTGCAACTTCAGGTTTTAAGTCATATACAAAACTTACGACCCTTTCCAAATACATGAAAGGGTCTATAAATACTTAATTAAGCTAACTACCTATGAAACTGAAATCCTACTTAATTGGTATCAATTGATTTTGAATATCTCCTTCACAGCAATCTGGCAGTCGGCGGCATGAATCATCATTTAGGCTGTTTGCCTTTAAACCTGAGCTGGCATATCGCAAGCATTGGCTCCACTTCGGGTGGTCTGTTGAGGCGAGAATTGAGTTGGGCAGCATAGGTGGCATCCTGTATATCGGGAATGATATACCCGATTGCATCTGTAAGGCATTTGAGGGCGGCTCTCTGGCTGTATGGTTTGACTAAGAAGAACCAATAGGTGTCCCATGTCAAACTGTTAATTCCTGCGATTAATCTCCCATTTTTCTCTAGTTCCGGATAACATGACTGCTCCAATGTTTTAGCCGCTGTCAATTTACCTGGAGTACATTGAGAAATCATGTTAGACAAGTAGAGAGTATTATTAACCAATTCAACCAAATTACTTGTGGTTGATTTGCATCTTGAAATTGCTCTCTCTGCTTTCATTAACTGGGACTGCCATTCTGTAAATAATATCTCCTTATGTGATTCTAAAATCTTTGGTAAATTAGCCACCTATCCCTGATCGGTATCTTGCCACTCAAGAAAATTAGTTAATGTTTCATCGGCTTGATCCAAGTCTGTTCTAGCTTTTTCCGATTTTTCACTTATTGATGTCGTCAAATCGCATAACGGTTCCGCCTGGGCGATTTGTTGACATAAAAGCTTTATCTGTGTTATCAATGCCTTGTTTATCTGTAATGCCTCTGCTCTGAATTCAGCTAGCTGTGGAAGATTCTTTGTTTTCTCTAGCTGGGCTGATAGTTGAGCAATTTGCTCATCTTTTGACTTCAACATTTGTTCATTCGCTGCTTTCAGTTGTGCCAATGCCTCAGACAGCTCTTTCTGCTTTTGGACTGCACTGTGATCAATCCTCTGTTTCTCTTCCTGCAATTGTTTAGTCAATTGATTATTTATTTGTTGTTGTGTAAACAATTGTCGTTCTGCTTGCTCCGCCTTCTGTTGTGCCTCTGATAGTTGTGCTTGTAGTGAAAAGATCTCCTGGTCTTTTTCTTTTAATAAATTACTCACCTCTGATGCCTTGTCTATTGTTGCTGCCGAATAGGCTCCAGCATATTGGGATAGTTTTGTGAGGTCATCAGAGGGGTCAAATTCCTCTTTCCAAACCACGTTGCCCGTCACTGTTTGTTCTGGGAATAGGGAAGGTTGATCAGTCCTTCTCCTCTTCCTCTGTCGTTTTACCACAGCCTTGTGTCTTGGGCTATAGAAGACATCTAAGGGAGGAATTTCTTCTATTTGCAAAATAATCTGATCGGAGGGATCCTTTGGGATTATCTCTACTTCTTTCGAACTGGGTAGGCCGCTGGTTCCACTTGGAACCTGTTTTGAAGTTGTCTCCTGTGTATCAGCCGCTTTTGATGTCTCGGCTTCCTTAGAGCACTCAATATTGCTGATGATTGAGTCGAATTGCTGCCATTCCTGGAGCAATTGTCAATTTGAGTATCTACATTCACCTCTATGCTGCTCTGTTCCTGCTCTTTCGTCTGGGTTTCCTCTTGTTTTTCCATATGCACTTCCTCCTGTTCTTTTGATGCAACAAGAGGTTCCTTAGTGAGTCGCTGCTCAGGCTCGCTTGATTCTGTCGTTGGGGTTGTTGCTAACAGATCTAGAGGCGGAGTTTGCAACCTTTGTTCTCTAAGTCTATTGAATTCAACTAACCCGTCATCTTTGTATTCCATTCTGGCCAACGATTTAACTTGGGACATTAACTCGGCTGAGGAGAATAGGTCATCGAACTTATCTTCTTTATGATCAAACTTTGTCAATTTGGCCTGTTCAAGTGCATTATAGGAGATTTTGTTTGGATCAAATCGCCTATTAGGGAGAGTTGCTGGAGTTAATGCCTTCATCTTTTCAGCTTCTTTCTCTGCATGTTTAAAATCATGCAAAGTGTAGACACCACATCTCAGAGGAAAAGAGGGCCAAACCTGCTTCTTATTTTTCTTTAGAGTTTGTGTAACTCCCTCGGACATAATCTGATAGGCTATCTCCCTAGCCAACAGTTTATCGGGTATGTACAAAGGAAGGACATGAGGATTGGCTTGTCTGCCGAAAATTCTTATATAAGTAAAATTTTCCTCTCCGAACCATCTTCTTATGGATGTCAAATCGACCCCTGCATGGTAGGAAATCTTGGGAGCAGGTTTATCAAAAATAGAGTAATGAATGGGTAACATAAAGCCATTGCAGACTTGGTATAAATGGTGTTTATAGTAAGTTTTCCAAAAATTTTGATAGTATATGTGAATGGGCATGGGGTCTTGTGAAGTCCACCTCCATCCAAGCACGGGAAATTCAAAATTAAAACACAGGGTGTCCAGGATATAAGCATTGTAGTAGAATGGGGGAATAAGCCTTTCAGTGACGCGGGTTTTGCTTCTAAAATCAAGAACTGTTGTTGCTAGCTTATCTGACAGTATAGTTGCCCAATCCATTATTTCACTATTACATGCCGCTTCCATCAAGGGAACCATTTCTATAGTGAAATTAGCGGAATCGTGCAACCCCCACAATCTACACATCATTATCCCAGCATAACAATAAGGAGAACATAGAGAATCAACAGAGTACTTACCCGAAGATTCATGCTTGTGTTTTGTCGGATTTTGCCTCCAATCCCGAATGGGTTCGGATTCAATTTCGTTCTCATCTCGGAATTTCTCCAGAAATGCCTTGTTGTACTTCTTCTCTGGTACAGGCAAATGATACATTTGCCTCAAATCATTAGATTGAAATGAACCGAAGATTCTCCCATCTCTGGTGCAAAAGGTTCTGTCTGTGATTGGGATTTCCTCAATTGCCCACCTCACTACATCCGTATATGGGAGAATTTGTTCCCGAGCTGCTATCCGATGAAGGAAAGAGTCGGCTAAGTCCTTTAGAGTAGCATCAGATTTTCGAGTGGTATCTACTGTGGCTTGTACTGCTGTCACCTCGGGTTCTTCAGCCTCAATCAAATTATAGGTACTTTGCCAAGTAGTTTTGCCGAGTCCTAGACATGTAGTGTCGGATATCAATCCTTTTCTTTTAGTTCCTGGATCAGCGATGAGTTGTCCTGAGGCTGGCGAAGCGGAAGCGATTGCAGTTTTCTTAGACTTCTTCCCCATTCTGCTTGAATCTATTGCTTCGGAAGAGTTCTGCACAGGAATGAAAATGAACGTAATACAGAGAATTGGTAGCGCAAACCAAATATGAGCGAAATATATTGATCAATGCACGGTGAAGGATTAACTTAAAGTGGTCGCGGATACAATCTATGAAAATATTTTTAGACTTACTATTTCATTAAATGGCCGTTAAAACCTGCCAATCCTTTAAATGCCCATCATATCATTTATTGGTCGAATGATTTGTTTAAGCGTGCCTTCGATGTTTTGGTGGTTGAGCGCAGGTGAATCGTTGTTGGGAAGATAAGGCCTTTAATACGAATTAATCGTAATATCCCTGCTTTAACAATTCTTTGAAATTCACGCTTTTGGCTTTATCGCAATCGGCCGTCGGGGAAAACTTAAATCGTTATATTGGTTCCTTTTGGAATCCTCGATCGCTGATAGCGATATCGCATTGCATCAAGAATATTAACTGAGCACTTTGAAAAGCATGCATGGTACATCCCCGATCGTCGATAGCGATATCGCATCGCATCGGAGCGAAAGGGACTTTATCGCATCGCATCAGAGCGAAATGGCGTTTGTTATGATAACTCGTTATTGCCGATATCCGATAGCCTTTTGCGTGTTGTCGCGTCGGGGAAAACCAATGGGTCTTTAAGTTATGCCTCCTTTGTCATTGCGACATGCGATCTTGCGATCGCTTTATCGCAATGATAAAAGATTAATCATTTATATATTATAAGACCAAATAATTGGTTTATCAAAAAGGTTTTGTAATGTTTTCATTTTGTTTTCGGACCTTTTTGAATAATACTAAGTTGATACCAATTAAAATAAAAAGGGACCCATTTCATATTATAGTTTTGAGAATAAAAATGATATGAAATGGGGGGTTGTTGTAGAGCACAACAATTGGCGATTCGCTGGAAGAAGCAGTTATCTCTGAAAAGTACAGAAATACTTAAACTTTTTCAAAATAGAAATCTCATCAAAGGGGAAAATTCTAATATAACTGGGTATATATGCATTCCAAATAAAATGAAATTATTTTTTGCTAATTTCCTCTCTTGTTTAAAATTAGATACATTCTAAGTTTTAAATTGGCCTCTATTGGTTGATAATGATAAAACAGAAAACCTTTCCAAATCAGCTTTTAGAATTGACTCCTTTGTCATAGGTAGAGCCTCTACTGCCAGCAAACGTTCATAGTTTCGACAGGGATACCTTTTAACCATATTATTGTCCATTGTCCCATTCATTTTTGAGTATGATTAACAGAATCAATTCAAAACATGCTTTTCACATTTTGCATTTCTTTTCTATTTTTAGTTATTTTGTAAGATAAAAAGCCATTGTCCTGGTTTGGTGACCAGCTGAGTGACAATGACATTCACTGGTAGTAATTTAACCGAACAAGTTGGCTCGTGATGAGACCCCTTGTGTTATAATTCTAAGCCATTACCCTATTTTGGTATGCAGTGTTGGTAATGTCGGTTAAACTATTTCCCTATGATCATGGTAAGCAGGCTTGTAATAAGACCTCTTATCTTTTATATCAAATATTTTAGAATTACACTCTGAGTAATCATAAGCTTTGGTGAGTGGGATGGACAATTTTCTCCTTAAGAGTAAATGGATGACAAGGTAAGAGTTAAAGATGCTGAAGTTGGATTAGTTCCTATTTTGATATTGATAACCTTTTTTTGTGACCAATTTGAAAACATAAAATGATTTACAATATTTCTAAACTTTGAGAAGCGTTCACAAAACTTGAAGTGTGGTTTCAGAATGCAATTATACCTAGTTTCCTAGAAATTATCCCTTTTGTTTAAGACTTCTATTATTTTAAAAGCAAATATCAACACTACTTCTTTTGAACAACTTTTAAGTACAGCAAAGGTCAATGGAAGATACCTCACAACTTTATTTTCTAATGGTCCTACAAACTACAAAATTCTATTAAACTAAAAAGGAGAAGGGGTTACCTCCTCAATTGAAGAATTTTTTTAAGATAAGGCCATTAACAGGGAGAGAATCTCTCAAACCTGATAAATCTTGTAATATGAAGGTCGAATGGCCTATCTTCTCACAGATCTGAAATGGCCCAAGCCACATCTTCTGGAACTTGGTGTGTTTTCCCTTATCTTCATGGGCTTTGTCCCATTTTAGAACTAAATCACCGACTTGAAATTGTTTTGAACCGAATGAGGCTGAATCAAAGGATGACTTGATAATTTGTTGATGTTCTGCATGAATAACCTTGGCTTTTTCTCTTTCCTCTTCTAATTTTAGAATTTCGTCATGTCTAAGTTGAATAGAAGAGGAAAGGCTTTCCTCAATAAACTGAACTAGGGCTAGAGAAGGAAGGAAAAGATTTGTTGGTAGCACTGCTTCTTTCCCATACACGAGATTGAACGGGGAAGAACCTATGGAAGCCTTCTACGTTATCCTATCAGCCCATAGTGCAAATATTAAGGATTTGTGCCATTTTTTATGATTCTGTTCGATAGTTCGCTTAATAATTTTAATCATATTTTTATTTGTAGATTCTGCTAAACCATTACCCTGGGGATAGTAATTAGCAGAATATTTTAATTTAAATCCTCTTTTAATAGCGAAATCAAACATAGCATTGCCTGAGAAGTAAGATGCATTATCAAAAACAAGATCATTTGGGACACCAAACCTGGTAATGATGAATTGATCTATGAATTTTATAATTGCCTCAGAATTTCTTGTCTTTAAAGGAATTGCTTCAACCCACTTAGTAAAATAATCAGTAGCGGTAAGGATATACTTATGCTGTTTGGAAGAATGTGGAGTAATTTCTCCAATGATTTCCAATCCCCATTACTCAAATGGTTGTTCAATGTTGACTGGTTGCAAAGGGAAAGCTGGTTTTCTTTGTCTTCCACTAGAAGTTTGACAATTTCGGCATTTCCTTACATATTCATGAGCATCTCTAAACAAAGTGGGCTAATAATATCTAGCATAAATGATTTTGTGGGTTGTTGTGTCAGCTCCAAAATGTCCTCCTGCTGGTCCATCATGTAATTCCTGCAAAACCTTTTGTGCTTTAGGTTTTTCTAGGCATCTTAAAAAGATTGAATCATAATTTTGCCTAAAAAGCACATCATCAATAATTGTGAAATTTTTTGCTTTTAATCTAATGGCCCTTTTGTTTTTATAAGACAGGTTAGGAGGTGCATATCCATTTTTTAAATAAAAGATTAAGTCAGCATATTGTGATTCAGAATCAGTAATACTTATCTGGTTGATCTCTTCGGTTTCATCTGTATCACCTGATTCTTGAATGTTGGATGCTCCTGCCAATAACCTGCAAAAACCTTGGCCTCTAACAATCTTTGCTGGTTTAATTTCTAAGTCACACTCTTGAAGTGCTGTAACCCAATTTGCCCTTTTTTCACCTAATTCCCTTTGGATTAATAGTTGCCTTACTGCAGAGAAAGGAACTATAACTTTTGTATGGGCTTTTAAAAGGAAGGGTCTGTAATGTTTGACAACTTTATATACAGCAAAGGCTTGTTTTTCTATTTCGGAGTAATTCAATTCAGCACCCTAAAGATTTGAACTATAGAATGAAATGGGTGCTTCTAAGTTGTGATTGTTAATCTGTGTGAGTACTGTTGCATAAGAAAAATCGGATGCGACAGTATACAATGTGAAATGATTAGAAAAATTAGGAGTATTTAAAGCGGGGGCATTGATTATTGGTTGTTTGATTAAATCAAACGCTTCCTTTTCTGTTGATCCCCATCTAAAGACTGAATTTTTCTTAATCATAGTTTGAAGTGGCAAAATGATTTGAGAAAATTCTGGAACGAATCTTTTGACAAAATTGATTTGGCCTAAAAATGACTACATGGATTTTTTATTATGAGGGAAAGGGATTTCAGAGATTTCTTTAATCCTGTCCGGATCAATATAAATGCCATCTTTAGAAACAATAAAGCCTAAGAGATTTCCTTGGTCAAGAGTGAAGAAGGAATTTTTAGGGTTAAGTGAAATATCGTACCTTTTGCAGTGTTGAAATATTTGATTTAAATCATGCAAATGATTGGATTTCTTTTTAGAAAATACTGTAATATCATCTAAGTAGACAACTACTGTTTTGCTAATCAACCCTTTAAAAGCAATATCCATCGCTCTTTGGAACGTGGCTCCTGCATTAATAAGTCCGAATGACATTTTTTGATAAGCATAAGTTCCCTATTTTGTTCTGAATGTGGTTTTGAGTCGGTCATCAGGATGGACCAAAACTTGGTTATATCCTGAAAAACCGTCTAAAAAGGACATCAACTCAGAGCCTGCCACTGATTGGAGTATCTGCTCCATAGTAGGTAATGGGAAATTATCTTTTAGGCTCGCCTTATTCAAATTTCTGAAATCTATAGAAACCCTGATGTCGCCATTTTTCTTTCTGACATGCACCATATTGGAGACCCAGTTTGAGTGCCGCACGGGAAAAATAATCTTAGCTTTCAAGATTTTATTGAGTTCAGATTTTATTTGACTCTCTAAGTTCGGATGTATTTTTCTCAACTTCTGTTGAATTGGTTTCTGTTCGGGAAGCATTTGAATGGTATGTTGGATGATGGATGTATCATATGTCTTTAAATCGTCATATTTCCAAGCAAAAACATGTTTATTTTTCCGTAACAGTCTAATGAATGCTTCCTTTTCTTCCACGGAAAGTCCCAGTCCTAAATTAATGTTTTGAGGATTTTTCTCAGTGCCAAGGTTTATCGATTCAAATCTTAAGGTGGAACTTTGGAGCTTTGTATTGGTCACAGGTTTAAACCTGTCTTTAATATCATAAAGATCCTCAAGCTTCACCACAGGATTTGGGATTGAATTTTCCTCGTGTTTACCTCTCATTTGAAGGTCATGTTCGTTTTCCTCAATGATTTGATCATCATAGGACTTTTCGGAAGTTAAAAATTGTAAAATGTCTTCATCGTGGTTGAATACTCTCCAATTAGTGACATTGTCAGGAATCGATGGCCTAAAAAGTAATTCTACTGAAAATCTATATGGGCTATAATCTTCGGAAGGTAGGAGCTTGGAAGCAACATTGGCTAGCAAGTCGACTGCTGAATTTTGAGACCTGGGAATGGAAGAAATATTGAATGCCGAAAAGTGGGAGGTGAGTTCCTGTACCAGCGACTGATAATGTTTGAGATGGCTAGAAAGACAATGAATTGTATTCCTTACCTGTTTAATAATAATTTCAGAATCTCCAAACACTTTCAAATATTGAACCTTGAGGCCAATCGCTTTATATAGTCCTTGGACTAAGGCTTCATACTCAGTTGTATTATTCGTGCATTCAAACTCTAGCCTACAGGACAACATTGTTTTTTCTCCCTGAGGGCTAACCAAAATACATCCTGCTCCTGAGCCCTCGCTAGACTTAGACCCATCGAAATATAGTGACCAAAATAAAGAAGTATTAACAATTTTATTTACAGTTTCCTCAGTATCATTAAAACATCTTGACCTATCTGTTTTTGAATAATTTTCGATCTGAGATGTAGAATTTTTTATTGAGAAAGGAGATGGTTGGGCAGTGAAGTTGCCAAAGAATGACTCAGATGAATAATTCCCCAAAATGTTGTTATTAAATGCTATTGGTTGGTTTTCTTGTTTAAATTCTGTAACTGTATGGGTCATGTGTTTCTACCGATTGATTTTTATTTGATTTGGCTTTCCCTTGTAGGGAAGCCACATATGGGACCAATCGGTAGAAATATACCCATGGAGTTTTTCAGACCAATCCCTACTCAAGATCAAACCATAAAATTCAGGTATATCAGTGATTAAGATATCAATTCTTTGAACTACTCTAGGATCAGCTGATAGCCTGATAGTTGCTGAGTTGATTTCCCCTAAAACCTGGACTTTAGTTTTGTCCCACTGCACAATATGAATAGCGGACTTTTGGGGTTCAATGTTCAGTTTGGAACAAACTAAAGCTAGCATTATATTAGAGGATGCCCCTGAGTCAATCAAACAGTTGTGTAGGTTTCTATTGTAGATCTCGTAGGTTAGAAGGAAAGGTGGAGTATGAGAATTTGATCTATCTCCAATCAGAACTGCATCAGTAGCTTCGACCATACCAGAAGGTGGTTGACCTGCATCATTTGCAGCTTTAGCACTGGGAAGGGGTGAAGTAGGAACAACATTTAATTCTTTGAGAAGCAATTTTTGCTGATGTTTCAATTTACTAAGTTCAAACATGGTAATGTTTGCCTTAGTCTTTTTCATGTCATCAACAATATTGTAATCCATTGAATCGGACACTACCAATGTCTTAGATGTTGACGGAATATTTGAGGTTGAAGGTTGGTTTTGTGGAACTGTTACAGGTGGCTTCTTTGGGGGTACCTTTTCCTTTGTTGTAGTAGCACCTGCACTCCTTTTCTTTGAAGTTGTCTGAACAGGTTCGAAGGTACTTCTACTCCTAGTAGTGACAGGAAACGCTTCTTCTTCATTTTCTGTATCGGAGTTAGGCAATATAAAATCCCACATTCCATGACATTCAACAACTTCCTCTTCTTCATCAGTTGGTGAGACTATTTCTTCTTCTCCTTCTTCAAGATCTGAATCTGCATTAGATATAACATTTGGTGGTTTTGATTCAGTTTTCTTGTAATTCTTAAAGGGCCTTTTAGTTGAGGTTTCAGCTACTTGTTTTTTGATTTCAACCATTTCATTTGACATAGTCTTGAGGACCTTTTGTAGACCCTCCATGCCATATGGATTTTTAGGGGTTTTCTTCTTTGAATCATCTTTAAAAGAAACTTTTTTGGTTTTTCTATCTTCAAGAGCAGCTTTCTTCTCTAGAGCATTAATACGTTTCTCCACAGCAAGTGCTTCTTTCATGTTTTCAGCTAAAGTTGGTTTTCCAACCCTGTCTACAAAAATAGCTATATTGGCAGGTAGGGCAGTTATATACCACTCGCTTCGGATTTGCTCACTTGGTTTGGAGGCCGTTGGGATTTTATTCAAGAGTTTATTGAAACATGCATTAAATTCTTTAATTGGTTCCCTATGCTCTATCCTAAGATTGGAGAGATCATTTATTAATGTAGCTAAAGACCTATCATCACCATACTTAGTAAGAAACTGTTCTTGGCAAGTCGTCCAACTGGTAATTGAACCAGAAGGCAAGGAAAAATACCAGGATCCTGCTAATCCTTGCAAAGTATAAGGGAAAAGCCTAACGACAACATCTTGCTCCGTTACTCCCTTCAAATTAACTGCCAACATGAAGTTATTAATATGTTCCTCAGCTTGTGTTCCATCATCTGGATTAAACTTGGGTAGCTATTTCTCAGGTGCATCAGGTAATGCATGCAATGGAGCAGGCATGTTGACTGCACCAGGCCTGGTCCATGGATCTGCCATTGTACCGCAGTAGTGGATGATACTACTGTTGAAATTCCATATGTCTGGGAAGGAGTTGATATTGAGGATTGCGCAAGTTGGGATGTTGGAGTTGCTAATCCCTGATGAACAACAATGTGTGATGAGGGAGTGGATGGTTGAATTCGCACTGGGGAAGGTGAGATGGAGGATGTAGATGAAAATTCTTCACTGTCAGATCCTTCAGTGTTTTTCTTCACCTTTTTCCTTTTGGGTAAAGGGAACTTAGTAGGTTCAATACCGAGCTTTCCACTCTGAAGTCTGGTGAGAGGGTGAGGTAAATTGAATTGCGAAGTCGCACTGCTTTGGGATACCTCAGATTTCTGTGGTGATATCGAGAAGCTCTGAAGTTTATGGATAAGAGACTGAACTTCAGGAGATTCAAGACTTAATTGTTCTGGAGTATGGTGGGTTTGAGCAGTGGTAGTTGATTCCTCTTCTTCTTGTTTGGATACTGGAAGACCAGCATGCAATTGGGAAGTACGAGGTGATGTGGAGGGAGAATTACTCTTAGAATGGTTTGTAGATTTGGGTTTGCTTGCCATTCACAGTTGAGGGCCCTCCTTCTAGCGCCAAAAATGTTGATGCCCTGAAAATCGTTGTATCAACATTGGGGGATAACCACCCGGTCCGGACCTTAATACAGCTCCTTTTTCGTTTGGAATGGTGGCTCCGACTGGGGATAATGGGACCAGTTTCCCAGTAATGAATAAAAGGGGTGGATGAATGATTGATTATCTAATCTAACGATAGGCGAATAATTTAATCTATCAGCAAAATAAAAGAACTACTACTAATCCCGGGAACTATTATTCTTTGAAATGTAGCGCTTGATGATCTTTGTCTATTGACAGGCATATAGATGACTCTATCTAATAAACATAGACATTTATTTATTCAATGATTACTTTGTTTAAATAGTTAAACAAAGTGATTAACACAATATTGCTACGCTTATCATTTATATTATCGATACATATATGATCAAAAGAGGAGCATACTGTAAACATCCAATAGTGGAAGGAATAAAGAATGTTGTTAAAAACACATACATATATCCGATAATAGCAAAAGCGATCAAATGACAATTCATATAAAAAGAATGAATTCAGACATAGATAATAGTACCATATGAGCTGCTAATCACTCCCAATATCAATCGCTATTTGAAATTCTCCTTTCGACTCAGAAATACTTTCAAACAAAGACAATAGTGCACATTCGCATAAAAGCTTCCTTGTCAAAATCAGAATAATTGGTCCAGTTTTATAAAAGAATATGCCTGAAGTACAGTAGTGCAACTTTAGGTTTTAAGTCATATACAAAAATTACGACCCTTTCCAAATACATGAAAGGGTCTATAAATACTTAATTAAGCTAACTACCTATGAAACTGAAATCCTACTTAATTGGTATCAATTGATTTTGAATATCTCCTTCACAGAAATCTGGCAGTTGGAGGCATGAATCATCATTTAGGCCGTTTGCCTTTAAACCTGAGCTGGCATATCGCAAGCATTGGCTCCACTTCGGGTGGTCTGTTGAGGCGAGAATTGAGTTGGGCAGCATAGGTGGCATCCTGTATATCGGGAATGATATACCCGATTGCATCTGTAAGGCATTTGAGGGCGGCTTTCTGGCTGTATGGTTTGACTAAGAAGAACCAATAAGTGTCCCATGTCAAACTATTAATTCCTGCGATTAATCTCCCATTTTTCTCTAGTTCCGGATAACATGACTGCTCCAATGTTTTAGCCGCTGTCAATTTACCTGGAGTACATTGAGAAATCATGTTAGACAAGTAGAGAGTATTATTAACCAATTCAACCAAATTACTTGTGGTTGATTTGCATCTTGAAATTGCTCTCTCTGCTTTCATTAACTGGGACTGCCATTCTGTAAATAATATCTCCTTATGTGATTCTAAAATCTTTGGTAAATTAGCCGCCTGTCCCTGATCGGTATCTTGCCACTCAAGAAAATTAGTTAATGTTTCATCAGCTTGATCCAAGTCTGTTCTAGCTTTTTCTGATTTTTCACTTATTGATGTCGTCAAATCGCATAACGGTTCCGCCTGGGCGATTTGTTGACATAAAAGCTTTATCTGTGTTATCAATGCCTTGTTTATCTGTAATGCCTCTGCTCTGAATTCAGCTAGCTGTGGAAGATTCTTTGTTTTCTCTAGCTGCATTGATAGTTGAGCAATTTTCTCATCTTTTGACTTCAGCATTTGTTCATTCGCTGCTTTCAGTTGTGTCAATGCCTCAAACAACTCTTTCTGCTTTTAGACTGCACTGTGATCAATCCTCTGTTTCTCTTCCTGCAATTGTTTATTCAATTGATTATTTATTTGCTGTTGTGTAAACAATTGTCATTCTGCTTGCTCCGCCTTCTGTTGTGCCTCTGATAGTTGTGCTTGTAGTGAAAATATCTCCTGGTCTTTTGCTTTTAATAAATTACTCACCTCTGATGCCTTGTCTATTGTTGCTGCCGAATAGGCTCCAGCATATTGGGATAGTTTTGTGAGGTCATCAGAGGGGTCAAATTCCTCTTTCCAAACCACGTTGCCCGTCACTGTTTGTTCTGGGAATAGGGAAGGTTGATCAGTCCTTCTCCTCTTCCTCTGTCGTTTTACCACAGCCTTGTGTCTTGGGCTATAGAAGACATCTAAGGGAGGAATTTCTTCTATTTGCAAAATAATCTGATCGGAGGGATCCTTTGGGATTATCTCTACTTCTTTCGAACTGGGTAGGCCACTGGTTCCACTTGGAACCTGTTTTGAAGTTGTCTCCTGTGTATCAGCCGCTTTTGATGTCTCGGCTTCCTTAGAGCACTCAAGATTGCTGATGATTGAGTCGAATTGCTGCCATTCCTGGAGCAATTTCGGGTCAATTTGAGTATCTACATTCACCTCTATGTTGCTCTGTTCCTGCTCTTTCGTCTGGGTTTCCTCTTGTTTTTCCATATGCACTTCCTCCTGTTCTTTTGATGTAACAGGAGGTTCCTTAGTGAGTCGCTGCTCAGGCTCGCTTGATTCTGTCGTTGGGGTTGTTGCTAACAGATCTAGAGGCAGAGTTTGCAACCTCTGTTCTCTAAGTCTGTTGAATTCAACTAACCCGTCATCTTTGTATTCCATTCTGGCCAGCGATTTAACTTGGGACATTGACTCAGCTGAGGAGAACAGGTCATCGAACTTATCTTCTTTATGATCAAACTTTGTCAATTTGGCCTGTTCAAGTGCATTATAGGCGATTTTGTTTGGATCAAATCGCCTATTAGGGAGAGTTGCTAGAGTTAATGCCTTCATCTTTTCAGCTTCTTTCTCTGCATGTTTAAAATCATGCAAAGTGTAGACACCACATATCAGAGGAAAAGAGGGCCAAACCTGCTTCTTATTTTTATTTAGAGTTTGTGTAACTCCCTCGGACATAATCTAATAGGCTATCTCCCTAGCCAACAGTTTATCGGGTATGTACAAAGGAAGGACATGAGGTTTGGCTTGGCTGCCGAAAATTCTTATATAAGTAAATTTTTCCTCTCCAAACAATCTTCCTATGGATGTCAAATCGACCCCTGCTTGGTAGGAAATCTTGGGAGCAGGTTTATCAAAAATAGAGTAATGAATGGGTAACATAAAGCCATTGCAGACTTGGTATAAATGGTGTTTATAGTAAGTTTTCCACAACTTCTGATGGTATATGTGAATGGGCATGGGGTCTTGTGAAGTCCACCTCCATCCAAGCACGGGAAATTCAGAATTAAAACACAAGGTGTCCAGGATATAAGCACTGTAGTAGAATGGGGGAATAAGCCTTTCAGTGACGCGGGTTTTGCTTCTAAAATCAAGAACTGTTGTTGCTAGCTTATCTGACAGTATAGTTGCCCAATCCATTATTTCACTATTACATGCCGCTTCCATCAAGGGAACCATTTCTATAGTGAAATTAGCGGAATCGTGCAACCCCCACAATCTACACATCATTATCCCAGCATAACAATAAGGAGAACATAGAGAATCAACATAGTACTTACCCGAAGATTCATGCTTGTGTTTTGCCGGATTTTGGCTCCAATCCCAAATGGGTTCGGATTCAATTTCGTTCTCATCTTAGAATTTCTCCAGAAATGCCTTGTTGTACTTCTTCTCTGGTACAGGCAAATGATACATTTGCCTCAAATCATTAGATTGAAATGAACCGAAGATCCTCCCATCTCTGGTGCAAAAGTTCCTGTATGTGATTGGTATTTCCTCAATTGCCCACCTCACTACATCCGTATATCGGAGAATTTGTTCCCGAGCTGCTATCCGATGAAGGAAAGAGTCGGCTAAGTCCTTTAGAGTAGCATCAGATTTTCGAGTGGTATCTACTGTGGCTTGTACTGTTGTCACCTCGGGTTCTTCAGCCTCAATCAAATTATAGGTACTTTGCCAAGTAGTTTTTCCGAGTCCTAGACATGTAGTGTCGCATATCAATCCTTTTCTTTTAGTTCCTGGATCAGCGATGAGTTGTCCTGAGGCTGGCGAAGCGGAAGCGATTGCAGTTTTCTTAGACTTCTTCCCCATTCTGCTTGAATCTATTGCTTCGGAAGAGTTCTGCACAGGAATGAAAATGAACGTAATACAAAGAATTGGTAGCGCAAACCAAATATGAGCGAAATATATTGATCAATGCACGGTGAAGGATTAACTTAAAGTGGCCGCGGATACAATCTGTGAAAAGATTTTTAGACTTACTATTTCATTAAATGGCCGTTAAAACCTGCCAATCCTTTAAATGCCCATCATATCGTTTATTGGCCGAATGATTTGTTTAAGCGTGCCTTGGATGTTTTGGCGGTTGAGCGCAGGTGAATCGTTGTTGGGAAGATAAGGCCTTTAATACGAATTAATCGTAATATCCCTGCTTTAACAATTCTTTGAAATTCGCGCTTTTGGCTTTATCGCAATCGGCCGTCGGGGAAAACTTAAATCGTTATATTGGTTCCTTTTGGAATCCCTGATCGCCGATAGCGATATCGCATCGCATCGGGAGTATTAACTGAGCACTTTGAAAAGCATGCATGGTACATCCCCGATCGCCGATAGCGATATCACATCGCATCGGAGCGAAAGGGACTTTATCGCATCGCATCGGAGCGAAATGGCATTTGTTATGATAACTCGTTATTGCCGATATCCGATAGCCTTTTGCGTGTTGTCGCGTCGGGGAAAACCAATGGGTCTTTAAGTTATGCCTCCTTTGTCATTGCGACATGCGATCTTGCGATCGCTTTATCGCAATGATAAAAGATTAATCATTTATATATTATAAGACCAAATAATTGGTTTATCAAAAAGGTTTTGTAATGTTTTCATTTTGTTTTCAGACCTTTTTGAATAATACTAAGTTGATACAAATTAAAATAAAAAGGGACCCATTTCATATTATAGTTTTGAGAATAAAAATGATATGAAATGGGGGGTTGTTGTAGAGCACAACAGGTTCCCACGAGGTTTTCCCTCTTTCTTCATTTTATGAGGATCTTTTATTTATTGTACCTGAGTACCTAACATGGCATCTTGGTCAGGACTCGGTTTAGATAAGCGAGTTAGGATGAAGGGGGGGGGGGGGGGGGGTGTTGGAATATAATCGTAACATCTACAATTATTTTTTAGCCTAAGTATCCTTGACTTAGCCACATGAACTAAAAATCATGTTCACACTTGGTTTTTGGTAAACTAGCTCGGTGGACCAACTTTCCCTTGTTTTTTGCCTTTAAAGGCCTAATATTGTGGAAATATTGGTCCAACCAATTTCCTAAACCATTTATACATCTAAGTGCATGTTCACACCTAACCACACCTCATCCACTTGATTTATTTGAGGATTGGCGCCCCACATGAAGATTCCCCCTTAAATCAAGGGATTTGGTCCCCCGGATCATTTTAGCATGTTTTAAAGTTGCCTTCTTTGGTAAATGCACCCCTACTCATGCTTTCCTCGTGGTTGATAGTTGGCATAGGTTTTCTTGAGTTATTGTTGCTATTTTAGGCCTCCCTTTAGCTTTTCTTAGCCTTTTCTAGTTTTTTACTAGTTGTATAGATTCAGCAATTTCTATATAACCACCTCCCTTTGGGATTAGAGGTTTAGTTGCTCATGTAGTACTATTGTTAATTAATTTAATACATTAAATTTATGGAGCAAATTCTTTCTCTCTTCTCTTCAATATCAACAAATTACTTGTGTTTAGTTTAACTAGAATTCTAGATCTATAGGACTTTCTGTAGGAATTCTACACCATGGGCAGTATGTTTTACTTTTCAGCGGTCTTGTTGGTTATAGGTGTCATTAAACACGGAGGACGGTGTTCCCCTAAGGGGGAGGGGTCTGTAACAACCCTGAGTTAAAATTTCATGTAATAAAGTTAATAGAGGAAAAATAAGACCAAGGTCATGGGACACATATTCCAAGACGAATATTTGGAAAAACATCCTAATTGGTGTTCATTTGGTTTATTATGGCTAAGGAAATTGGAGAAGGAAATGTCAAAGGCTTTGAAAAGGCAAAGAGACATAAATTGGCATTTTTATTTATGAAAATAAGGGAAAATAGAAGAAAAGGAAGGTGAAAGGTCACGGGTTGCACGTAAGAAGGAAATTGAAGAAAATAGAGGCCTCATTGATAAAAAGGTTTATGAAGATCAGTTCACAGCTTTTGGCTGAACAACATTTTTTCAATTAAGTTTTGGAGCTCTCTCTCTATTCTCTCTCATACACACTTAGAGCTCTCTTGGAGCACTATAGCATTGGAGAAAGGAAGGGAAAGGAAGGACAAGAAAGCAAAGCGAAGGAAAGATCAAGCAAGGGAATTGAATCAAGTAACTACAGCGAAATTACTTGCAGGTATCGAGTTGCATGTATGATTTCCTTGCTATTTTTTGAATGCATGGTATATGCATGTGTGTATTTGGTTCTCTTGTTACCATTGGCATGGGTTTTGCCAAGTGTGACAATAGTTTTTAGACTTACCTTCCTAGTTCTAGATAGCCATGGTGTGATGGGGTTCTTTTATTTCGTTGAGCTGGATTGTCAGATGGTTTTGGAATTGGGCGAGGTGGTCTCATGAAAATCCCCAAGGGCCTAGGAATCCCTTGGTCGATAATGGCAGGATACACAATAAATCCTAAGGGTGGAGATGAGAAAATTCCTCATGGTCTTGGTGAAGAAATCCAGAGGCATCCATGCTTGTTTAGGCCTAGTAATCCCTTGACTGGTTTTGGCAGAATTGCGGTAAATCCTATAATGTATGTTTCTTTGTTTAGGCCTAGGAATCCGTTGACTATTAATGGCGGGATACATGGTCAAAATTGGTTATATAGATGATGGTTTTGGGCCTAGGAATCCCTTGAACTGTAATGGCTAGATACACGGTAAAGCCTAAGGAAGCCCTAGTTATTTTGTTGTGAGTCCCACATTCATGCTTGGAATATGGCACAGGGGTGATTGGCTGAAAGAAATATTTGGTTCAGCCCAATCTATGGTCGAGTGGTATGTGGAAGTCCTTGACTTGGTTGGCTTTTGCATATGTTAATAAAAGCTCTTTTCATCTTCTATTTCATGAGTAATTATACTTGTTATGATGTGGTTTTGATGGTTGTTTTGTTATTGTTATTATTCTGCTTATATGCTAGTTATAAGCATGGTTTTATGATAGACTTTAGTTATGGCTCTCATAGTGTTTTTATTAGTAAATGAATGCTTAATGAATGTATGACCTAATAGATGATAATGCAACTATCGTGAGAGGGAATCAGACCTTCTTGATGATTCTTAGATAAGTATGAGATCCCTATGTTTAGCTATGTATTTACGACATGTACATCTGTTGTAGCAGCTACAACCACCCTCCAAAATTTTGCCTTAGCTTCATTTTGGAGCCTCCCTACCAACCATCCTTAGCAACATGTCTTGCACAGTCAAGTACATAGGCTTTAGCTGAGTTGCAATGGCTTTCCAGCCTGCATATGTCAACTTGCTTATCTCCCATCATAGGCTGCCATTCCAGACTTAGGTAATTTTCTGGCTGAGATTGTCACTCAGAAAATAAATTTTGCCTTAGCTTCGTTTTGGAGCCTCCCTACCAACCATCCTTAGAAACATGTCTTGCTCAGTCAAGTACGTAGGCTTTAGCTGAGTTGCAATGACTTTCCAACCTGTGTATGTCAACTTGCTTATCTCCCATCACAGGCTATCATTCCAGACTTAGGTAATTTTCTGGCTAAGATGCTCACTCAGAAAATTGCACAATTCTCGAGGTGAACCAACCTTCCCTCCATAAATTGTGCAATCCTATTGGGATCCAGAACTGCATAATCCAGCCAGGCGTCCCTCCCCCAGAGAATTTCGTAATCCTGCCCAACATCGGCCTTCAACCCAGAAATTGTGCAATTCTGGGAGGCAATGACCTGCTAACCCCAGAAATTATGTAATACCTGAGAGACAGCCAGCCCTACTCAGCCTAGAATCTACACAAATCCCTTTCCTAGGATTGCAGACTGCTACATGTGCCTTCAAGTTAACTAGTCCCCTCCAGGACTAAGCAATCCTAATTTGTATGCATGGGTTGTTTTTCCCGAAATAACAAAAAGAAATATGAAAAAAGCATCCCTAAATTTTAGGGATCTATTTTTAGGAGCTAGAGATTACAAGCAAATATCATTTTAGAAACTTCCCTCCAAGTATTGTTTTTTCCTAGATTTGTGGCATGCGCGTCATAACCTCAATATTATCAAAACTCATCTGCCAAACACTATAGAGCTCATTCCTCACATTGATCTTGCAGCTCTGACATCCCACACCGCATCTAGGATTCTTCAGCACATTCAACTCAACTTTTTCAGGGTAAGTCTGCTTTTCATGTCTTGTGTTGCGTTTCTGTCGCTTTGGGTAAGTGATGTATACTTGATTTCAATGAACACTTGCTGTTGTTTTGATGCATGTTAGCCTGTAGAAGCATTGTTTCAGTTTTTCATTGCATCTCATTGTTGTCGCATGCATGACACTGCTTCTGCACTCACGGTCATCGTTGCAACGACTCGCTTAACACACATGCTTGTTTTCCCATTTTTTGAATCCTGCAGTCACTGTTTGCACACATGATCATTCACTCTTGTTTACACTCAGTCTCGCCATGCATTCCAACCTTCTCATTTTTTTAGTCACTCGTTGGCTAGTTTAGGCTGCCTTGGCTCAGACCTTGCCTTACCCGACCATTAATGCGCATTTTTAAGAATGAAGGCTCTGCCTTCCTCCTAGAAAATG
The DNA here is from genome assembly GCA_031772625.1 of Pinus tabuliformis. Taxonomy (NCBI): domain Eukaryota; kingdom Viridiplantae; phylum Streptophyta; class Pinopsida; order Pinales; family Pinaceae; genus Pinus; species Pinus tabuliformis. Next base: position 1,215,146,214 of record CM062807.1, on the reverse strand, counting down.
TGCAAATATGTCCAACACTGGCCTCCAGGCTTGCATTGCGCAATTTAGGGAGGCAATGCCTTGTTGGCCCCATAAATTAAGCAATGCAGTTTGCTGGTTTGCATTTCAATGCAGACTGAAATTGCGCATTACGCAGTTTCAGTCCTTAGCAAGCCAGGAAGGACTGTGCATTGCATAGTTCCAACAATCAATCATCCTCCTGACATCCCGGACTGTGCCTTATGAATTTTTGGCAGTTAGTCTCCCAGCCTTCCATTGGAAATTGTGCAATCTTCACAATTAGTCATACAGGTATGTTGCAAGTCAGTCCTCAAATTTGTTTTCGTTTTCAAATGACAGATTGCTTTCCATGAGTGTTGCTATGTCTCTAGGTATCACAGGTGTTCATCTGCCTCTCATTAGCATAGGTACAATGGCCTCCCAAGGAGCTAGGTCAAAGGACACCACTGAGAGCGCAACTGGAGATGCAGTTGAGCGAGTGTCTATTAGCTTGCCTATCAATGAAATGTTGTCCTCCGAGATGATTATAGGTTAGTTAATCATGCCAGAGCATCTAAAATGTTTTTTTTTTTTTTTAAGTTTTTGGATGACCAATGTTATGAACATTTTGAAAACATGTGCTTAAACCTTAACAGTTGCTAAATAGGATGAAAGGGTTGTCTATTTGTCTAAAATAGTTAATTGATTTAAATTGAGTGAATAACAGAGTCTTAAGGAATTACAATTTACTAAATATTCAAACATAATATTTAATTGATCATAAGAAAGAAAGCAGGTAAACAATGTTTGCCTGTTCAACAAAATATATTTAATCTAATGCAGATGGGTGTGACAATTTATTGATATAGAGGAGTTTATAATAACATATAGTTTTATAAACTATTCTCTAGTTATTGTTTATAACTTCACCAGGGATTTAAGACTGACTGAAACTCAGTTTCATCTTACCTAGATTTCTGCATAAATGATTAGATACATGAAGAAAAACATAATGAAATTAACACATAAGAAAAACTTACAAGAAGACAAACTATAGGAGGCAAATTCATAATCCTTTCATTAATTTGAAGCAAATCTCCAGCTCGATTATAATTCTGCTTCGAAAGCTCATCCAAGGGTTCATCCCTCAATAACTCGAAGGAAGTGTTATTTATACAAAAATAAAAGAGATCTTCTAGAGTCTTTTTAAACCAAAATATAAAAATAGTACAAAACTATAGGAATCTTAAAATCGCTAAATGTTGGCACTATCTTTAAGGAATTTTTTGATGATCTGGTCCCCAAAAAGTGTTGCCCAGCTACCTGTTAGTTGGTGATGAAAGTTACTCAATAGTTTCACATAAGTGATCCCACCTGTCTTGACTTGGTATAGAAAGATTAACCAATTTACTATAAACTTCATCAACCTCGATATAGTTTTCAAAAGTGGGCTTATTAACAAAAATGTGTTTAATTTCATGCTTGATTGTTAAATCAAAATCTAAAGCCTCTAACATTTGTTTCCCTGTAATATGACCCTTTATACCTTCAAAACTAGCTTTATCAGTTGCAATTGAATAAATCTTTTGACAATATTACTCCAAACTAATCAACCTGTCATCTAGTGCCACTAATATTGGTAGTCCTCTCTAGTTCAGTAAGTTAAACTTGAAATGAAACCTTCGGACAATAGTTTTCAAGGCTTGACACTTGGTCTCCAACTAATTCATGAGATTCTTTTTCTGCCAAACCTTCTTAATCTCCAAAATAGTTTCAGCCCTGTCCACAATATGTATCTGCTCCAACTCGGCTCTCGGTGCTGAGAAGTTGTGTAATTGGATGAATAAAACAGTTAATGAAGTTTGAAAACTTGAACTCATTTGAGTTCCTCCTGATCAATGAATTCCACTGTGTGACTGCTTGAATCACTTGTTGATCATCCTCAAGGTTTGTCATTCTGGTGATAAGTTCACGGTGGCGTAAAGCAAAAACAGGAAATAGTGAAACTTAAAAATCCAATGAATCAGAATATCAGACAAGTTAGGGAAAACACATAACAAGGATAAAGGGATTATGTATTACAGGGAATGGATTACCGCTACGGGAAGTTCGTTGCTGAATAGAAAGATTTTCATTAATGGAAAAAGGAAGAACAACAATGGTAGAAAAACAGATAAGAAGATAGGCAGCAACAAATATGGACACACTGCATGTAATGATTGGGAATGGAAGGTGCGGGAAAGGATAAGTGGATTTTGGAGGGGGGGGTGATGGTAAGCGGTAATGAGCAGGAGGGAGTGTAAAGTGTGGAGGAGGTGCCACGTTGCGAGGGGCTCGCGCGGGATGAAACCACTTTTCTGACACCCCCCCGGCCGTTATCATGCAACGATGGGAGGGGGTGCAAAATTGCTTCCCCATTGTTGATTTGGGTGGGGAAGCGGATCACTATCCGATTGTGTTCGACTCTTAGTGCTTGGCGACAAAATCCTTTTGTCTTTTTTTGACTTTGACTTAAACTTTACAATGTTTATTTGTACAAAAATTAATCACCCATAAAAGGTAATTAAGCCCTAATCTTAATCTAATTTTTGGCGCATTTGAACTAGCAACCATTATTTTGCCTAATTTATTTGTAACCGTGATCTAATACATCTTTGGCCAAATTTTGAGCATATTAGGCCAAATTTACTCTATTCTAACCTATCTATTAATGTTCTATGGAGATTAAACAGTTTGGTGAACTTATTCACTAATCTAAAGCATAAATTTAAATGATTTGATCATGATTAAACAATATGATTCAAATCAACAAAGGGTTGTGGCATTTAAACAAACTTCACACAAAACCTTAATTTATTACAATGCAATTTATTTCTATGAAGCGGCATTTAAACGGGCTCACTTATTACAAATTTTGATTTTCTTTTGATGGGGTTTTATTTCATCCCTTTTTTTTAATTTTTAATTTTTTCATATTTTCATTTTATCCTTTATTTTCTCATACACTCTTTTATAAATAAAAATTAAATTATCAAAAATAAAGCATGTTACAACATCGACTCCAATTGGGGACTGCTTCCTCTTGCAGGTTGCAGAGAATTTGCAGATTCGTGTGCCTTCTCCTCGGGCTAATGGGGTCTCTATTGAAACAAATACACACTTCATGTAAAATAAAACTCTCCAGTAATATACAATGATGAATCAATGGGAACCTCTCAATACTGAATGTATTGCTTCAAATATTTCCCATTGACAGGGAATGAGGAATATTGTCCCTCCAAATTCTCCAGGAGGAAAGTTTTATTACCCTTAACCTCAACAATGCTAAAAGGTCCAAACCAGAGGTTTTCAATCTTTCCATGTTTTTCTTTGTCTTTTGTTGTAGCATCCCATCTTAATACCAAATCTCCTTCCCTAAAACCTCTTTCCCTAGCTTTCCTATTAAACAAGCTTTTAATTTTGTTATGATATTTCTGAAGTTTGTAATGAACTTCATCTCTATCTTCATTAAGTTCTATAATCTGATTTATCCTTCTAGAGAAATCATGAGACTCTTCATTTGATTCTTGTAGAAACTCCATGATAGGAAAATCTAAACGTGTGGAAAATATAGCTTCTTTATCATAAACAAGCTGAAAATGAGATTTACCTGTTGATATTTTTGGTGAAATCTTGTTGACCCAAAGTGCATAAATGAGATGATTGTCGCAAATCCTTTTGTAATCCTCTAATGTTTTCTTTATGACTTGAACCAAACTTTTGTTTGAGGACTCTGTCAGTCCATTTCCCTGTGGATAGTATGGAGTAGAATGATGCAACAAAATTTGATATTTTTGACAGAACTCAATCATCTTGACATTGTTGAATGCTACTGCATTGTCTATCACTATTTGCCTGAGGGATCCAAATCTAGACAATATGTATTCTTCAATAAATTTGATAACTACAATATCAGTTGCATTTCTAACTAGAAAGGCCTCTACCCATTTGGTAAAGTAATATGTAGCAGTCAATATCCATCTGTGTTGACTACTTAATGGAGGATGAATTTCACAATGAAATCCAATGCCCATTGAAGGAAAGGTACTTGAAATAATACTAGAACTAAAGGAAGTGCTGCTAATCTTTGATTTCCAGCAAACATATGACACTGAGTACAACTTCTAACCTTTTCTCCCATTTGTGCAAACATAATAGGCCAATAAAATCCCGCTCTTAAAATATTATGTGATGTATCCCTCCAAGCATAGTGCCCTCCACAAATTCTTGCATGAAATTGATCAATGATCCCTTTTGTCTCATTTTCAGTTAAGAAAAGTAAAAGGATGTTAAGAGGATCCTTCTAATACAATTTTACATTAATAATACAATATTTTATGGCCTTCAGCTTCAATGTTTTACATTGATTCTTTGTGAATTCAGATGGACACTCAAAATTTCTTAAAAAATTCACAATATCATTGTACCAATTAGATAATAAAAAAAATTCATCAATATGAATCAGAATTGACAGGTCTGATGAAGAAGGTTCTTGTGGATTCTTCTCAATTGGGATATATGAAGGTTCTTGTGGATTATCCTATGTTGGGGTTGCAAAAGGTTCTTATGGATTCTTCTCAGTTGGGATTTCAAAAACATAATTTATTCCCAAGATCTTACAATTTGACTCAACAAGGAGCTTGGCGAGGCCTTGACCCTTTACCAACTTGGTAGTCTTGATAATGAGATCATACTCTAAAATCTTAGTTATCCATCTCCCTCTCCTTCCATCAGTATCAGGCTAAGTTAAAACAATTTTAACAACATTATTAGGTACATATATAATAATAGAAGAGTGAAGGAGATATAATCTAAAAGATTTCAGAGCTTGAACTAAATAATAGGTCTGTTTTTCAATGATGTCACACTTTAGCTCAACATCTCTAATGACTTTACTAAAAAAGGCAATAGGTTGGTCATCTCCATCTTTATTCTTTTGCAAAAGAACAACAGCTAAGATAGTTTCGGAGGCAAAAGAAAAGATACTAAAGGGTTCAGAGTAATCTGGGCTGGCTAAAATGGGAGCTTCTGCAATAGCCTTTTTAATTTGATCAAATGCATACCTTGCAGGAATGGTCCATTTAACTTCATGATTCTTTCTCAGAATATCAGTGATATCCTTAACTATTTCAACATAATTAGGAATGAATCTTCTTAAAAAATTAATATTCCCAAGGAAAGCTTGAATTTCCTTCTTATTCCTCAGTAATGAAAGTGCTTGTATAGTTGAAACTCTTTTAGGATCAATGATTACTCCTTCCTTAGAAATAATGTGGCCGAGCAGTTTTCCTTCTTGGAGTGCAAACAAAGACTTTTTGGGATTAAGGGAAATCTCGTACTTTCTACACCTGTCAAAAACCTTTCTCAAATGCTTTAAATGCTTTTGGTCAGAATTGGAAAAAACAGTCAAATCATCGAGATAAATTACAACAAATTTGTTTGTCTTACCCACAAATTCTAAGTCCATAGCTCGTTGAAACGTAGCTCCAGCGTTAGTTAACCCAAAAGGCATCCGAGCATACATGAATGTACCCCAAGGAGTTGTGAATGCAGTCTTTTCTCTATCATCTATACTAACCATAATCTAATTATATCCAGAAAAACCATCTAACATAGGAATTCTACTAACTCCTAAAACTTTCTGAAGTAGTTGATCCATCTTGGGTAATGGATAATTATCTTTCGAGATGATTGACTCAAATTCCTAAAATCCACACATAGTCTAATCTCACTATTGTTTTTTCTCACTGGAACTAAATTAGCTACCCAATCAGAATATCTCAGTGAAACTATAATTTTAGCATCAAGTAGCTTTTTGAGTTCTTTTTCAATAACAAGAAGGAGGACAAGATTAATTCTCCTTAATTTTTGCTTAAAAGGTTTAGCCTCTGGTTTTAATGGAATTTTATGTTCAATGGGAGATGTATCATATGTCTTTAGTTCATTATAAGACTAGGAAAAAACATCATTGTTGGATTTAAGGAGGGATAAATATTTGTCTTTGGCTTCCAATAACATGGATGCAAAAATTTTAACATTTTTTATTTCTTCAGAACTTCCAAAGTTACAAATTTCAATATTTTCCTCAGGTGAATTTGATAATGGATTTTTGGGAACATCATTATGATCAAAGAGCTTCTCAAGAGGGACTAACCCTTTTGGAATAAAATTGTTAGATAATTGAATAATGCTATGATCAACAATTTTTTATTCAAATTGTGGTGTTTGATTTTCGTTGTAAACTTCATGATTATCAAGATGTTCTTACTTGATTTGTGGGGTTGAAAACTCATCAATAACTTGCAAAAAGGATCTTAACTACTTCTCATCATTAAATATTTGCCAATGTTTAATATTTTCATGAATAGATGGTCTATACTTAACTTGAATTTGATATTGGACAAGCATTTGATCAGGAACTTTAAAAGAACTAGCAAAAACAGCCAAGGAATCTGCATGAATCTGCAAAAACAACCAATGATCTTTAGGAATAGCAGTGATATTGAATGCTGAAAAGAAATTTTCAATTGAATCCCAAATTTCATTCTTATAAGATCTAAGTCTAGGGTGCTTAGTTTGACATTTATTCCTTACTTTTCTAATTATAGGTTTAGAATCACTAAATACACTTAAATTTTGCACCTTAAGACTTCTTGCCAATTCCAATCCTAGCAGAAAAGCTTCATACTTTGTTACATTATTTGTTACATCGAATTCAAGCTTATATGATTAGGTAATATTTCTTTATCTGGCGAAATTAATACAATTCCAACTCTTGCTCCTTCCTTTGAGCAATAACCATCAAAGTACAAAGTCTTGATCCACTGCATAAATAAGATGATTCCTAGCTTGATCAGATTTACAAACAATATTCATGAATCTTACCTCTTTATATAATCTAAGATGCTCACCCCCATATACAGGAATAGTGGCATAAGACATGTCCATTTGAAGGCTTCCTCTTAGTTTGGTACAAAAAGATCTTGATAACAACATACCAAATTTGGGAGGGATATCAGTGACTACAATGTCTAAAACCACACTCTTAATAGGGATTTGAGCTAAAGTAACCACCAGATCTTTTATAAGTCCAAGACAAGGTACTTTCTTGGAGTCAAAAGTGTAAAGATCATGATAAGTTCTAGTGACTTCTAATTGCAGTTGGTCCATGATTACCTTTGGAATCAAATTATGGGAAGCCCCAGAATCTAACATGTAGTTATATAACAAGAAATCATGAATTTTTAGAGTCACATAAAAAGGTGGTACATTTTGATCAATCATGTCTAAGATAGGACCAAAAACTACTGAAGGTTTTTCATCTTGAAAGCTTATAACATCTCCTTCAACATCAATGTTGGGTGACTAGACCCATTTAGAAAGTTGGTTTTTATACCCTGGATTCTTTGAAAGTTGAAATAAGGCAATGGGTATTAAAACTCTTTCCAGTTCTCTTTCAACATTGGAAGTGGTTAAAATATTTATATCATTTAGAGTTGTTTCAGCTGTTTGATTCAATGGTTGAATGGTTGTTGTTTGAGTCTCGGTGGGTTTGATTTGAGGTTCATTTACAATGGGACTTTTTGGAGGTCTACCATGCCCTGACCTAGGCCTTAGATCATATCTTCTATTCAACTCTACAATAAAAAAATTTCAGAAAAGGTCTGATATTTTGAAATTTGAGAGTCTTCTTAATCTTGAGAAGACTGATTTAAAGGGTGAGAAACAATAACATTTTGTAAATATGAATGATCCAGATGATTTATATCTTCATAAATAAAAGGGCCAATGTCTTTTGGTTGCTGGTCATCAATCATCAACGGGGGTTGGATTTGTTGATCAGTATTTGGTCTCTGCAAAATTTGAGTTTGGGGAGCTCTTCTAAATTGAGTTTGAGGTCTAACAATAGTTTGTTGTATTGTTCTAGGCTAAGTTTCAATTTTTGATATTCTATTTGAAATGTTTCTAAGTAATGATGTTATCTCATCTATCTTTTGATCATCATTTTTAGCTTTTGAGGAAGATTCTTCTTCCTTGATTTCCATTTTCCTTTCATCCTTTTCATCCTTGGATTTAAGTTTAGTTGATGCTAACCCGTTAGCCTCAACTTCTATAATGTTTGTTTGCATGTCTTGTAGGGTAGGGGGTGTCCTTTCCCTAAACATGACTACAAAGTCATCATCAAATGCTTTAGAAAAGTGAACTTTTTATGTTGCTACTGGTGGTTTACAGTCAAGTGGCATGTTATGATAAAGTTTTTTTAATCTTTTTTATGAAATATGCCACTCGTTCACCATGGTTTGTTTTTAGTTCTTCAAATTCTGTAAAATAGTAAACTGGACCCTTCTTAACACCCCACTGATTCTTGAATATGGTGGTTAATTCATTCCAAGAATGAATTGAATCAGCTCTCAGTTGTCTAAGCCAAATACTAATGTTTTGCTCTAGAGATTGAACAAATAATCTCATATATATATCTTCATGTTCAATGTTCATATTATCGGAAAAATCTAAGAAGGCGGCTAGATGATCTTCTACAGACAAACTAGTTTCTCCATTAAACGTTGGTAGATGTTTTAAATACCCATCAAGAAAATTATTGTGCTTGTTAGGAATATGGAAGGTAGCATACCGAGCTTGAATAATAGGTTGAAAGGCAACCATATTTGAAGATGAAGATGAAGATGATTCAGTAGATGAGGTGGGAGATGATGTAGTAGAGGATGAGGAGGAAGATGGTGAAGTTGTGGGTGAAGATGGAGGTGTAACAGTAGGAGGAGAAGGATGGGAAAGTGGAGGATCCATAAAAGTTTTAAAAGGTGTTTTAATAACTAGCTTTTGAACCTCTGTTTCAACTTGTTCTTTATTTTCAAACAAAGGGTTTAGATATATGGAAAAAGTATCCTCGGGTTGGGCAGAAGTAGATGGAAATGTATAATGAGTGGGGGAGATAAAATCAGTAGGTTTTAGCTCTGATAAATGTATATCTAGTTCTTCTTCTGACTTAGGTGAATCTGAAAATATTTCAAGGAGTTTATATGATTCCAAATATTGGACTAAGAGAGTTGACTGCAAATCAACTCCTTTAGACAATAGTTCTAAAACCCTAGGTCTTATATCACCCAGATCTAATTGGGATGGAATAGAACTAAAGGGATTAGAAGCTGAAATATCTTCAAGTTTTAGTGGTACAGAAGAAGAAGCAGAAGCTTCAAGTCTCTTTCTAAAAGAGGCTTCTCTTACTAGTATCTTTGGATCAAATAAAGGAGAAACAATTTGAGAATCAGAATGAGATCTGGTATGTTTTGAAGGGGCCAACTTGGTCTTGTGGAGTTGCCAAGTGAAAGATTTTAACCTACAATTTCTTTATTCACCTTAAAGAAAAAGTCTTAATCGTTTTCCCAGGGAAAATAGTTCAATTTTCACTCCCCGACAACAACGCGAATCTGATGTTGTCCTCTGTGATGATTCTAAGTTAGTTAATCATGCGAGAGCATCTAAAATGTTTTGTTTATTTTTAAAGGTTTTGGATGAACAATGTTATGAACCTTTTGAAAGCAGGTGCTTAAACCTTAACAATTGCTAAATAGGATGAAAGGGTTGTCTATTTATCTAAAATAGTTAATTGATTTAGATTGAGTGAATAGTAGAGTCTTAAGGAATTACAATTTACTAAATATTCAAACAAAATATTTAATTTATCATAAGAAAGAAAGAAGGTAAACAATGTTTGCATGTTCAACAAAATATATTTAATCTAATGCAGATATGTGTGACAATTTATTGATATAGAGGAGTTTATAATAACAAATAGTTTTATAAACTATTCTCTAGTTATTGTTTATAACTTCATCGAGGATTTAAGGCTGACTGAAACTCAGTTTCATCTTACCAAAATTTCTCATAAAGGCTTAAATACATGAAGAAAAACATAATGAAATGAACACATAAGAAAACTTACAAGAAGACAAACAATAGGAGGCGAATTCAGAATCCTTTCATTAATTTGAAGCAAATCTCCAACTGAAATACAATTTTGCTTTGAAAACTCATCCAAGGGTTCAAACCTTAATAACTTGAAGGAAGAGTTATTTATACAAAAATAAAAGAGATCTTCTGGAGTCTTTTTAAACAAAAATACAAAAATAGTACAAAACTATAGGAATCTTAAAACGCTAAGTGTTAGCACTATCTTTCAGGAATTTGTTGATGATCTGGTCCCCAAAAAGTGTTGCCCACCTGCCTGTCAGTTGGTGATGATAGTTTCACATAAGTGATCCCACCTGTCTTGACTTGGTATAGAAAGATTAACCAATTTCCTGTAAACTTCATCAACCTCGGTATACTTTTCAAAAGTAGGCTTATTAATATAAATCTGTTTAATTTCATGCTTGATTGTTAAATCAAAATCTAAAGCCTCTAACATTTGTTTCCCTGTAAGATAACCCATTATACCTGAAAAAATAGCTTATCAGTTGCAATTGAATAAAGCTTTTGACAATATTCCTCCAAATTGATCAACTTGTCATATGGTGCCACTAATCCTGGTAGTCCTCTCTAGTTGAGTAATTTAAACTTGAAATGAAACCTTCGGACAACAGTTTTCAAGGCTTGGCACTTGGTCTCCAATTGAGTCATGAGATTTTTTTTAGCAAAGCCTTCTAATCTCCAAAATAGTTTCAGTCATGTCCACAATCTGTATCTGCTCCAACACGGATCTGGCTGCTGAAAATTTGTGCAACTGGATGAATAAAACAATCAATGAAGTCTCAAAACTTGAACTGAGTTGAGTTCCTCCTTATCAATGAAGTCGACAGTGTGACTGCTTGAATCGCTTGTTGATCATCCTCAAAGGCTCTCTTTCCGGTGATGAGTTTAACGGTGGTGTAAATCAGAAACAAGAAATAGTGAAACCTAGAAAACCATTGAATCAAAATATAAGACAAGGTAGGGAAAAACGCATAACGGGGATAAAGGAGATTATGCATTAAACGGAATGGATTACCGTTACGGGAAGGTCATTGCTGAACCAAAAGATTTTCATTAATGGCAAAAGGAAGAACAACAACGATAGGAAAATAGATAGGTAGATAGGCGGAAATAGATATGGACACACGACATGTAATGATTGGAATGGAAGGTGTGGAAAAGGATAAGTGGATTTCGAAGGGGGGTGGTGGTAAGTGGTAATGAGCAGGGGGTAGGGGTACGAAGTGTAGAGGAGGTGCCACGTTGCGAGGGGCCCACACAAGATGAAACCAATTTTCGGACCCCCCCCTCTTATCGTTATTGTGCAATGATGGGAGGGGTGCGAAAAGCCTTCCCCGCCATTTATCTATGCGAGGAAGTGGATCACCATCCAATTGTGTTCGACACTTAGCGCTTGGTGACAAAATCCTTTTGTCGTTTTGTGACATTGAATTAAAACTTTACAATGTTTATTTGTACAAAAAGTAATCACCCGTAAAAGGTAATTAAGCTCTAATCTAATCTTAATCTAACTTTTGGTGCATTTGGACTAGCAACCATTATTTTGCCTAATTTATTTATAACCCTAATCTAATACATCTTTGACCAAATTTTGAACATATTAGACCAAATTTATTCTATTCTAACCTATCTAATAATGTTCTACCACTATTAAACAATTTGGTGAACTTATTCACTAATCTAAAACATAAATTTAAATGAATTGATCATGATTAAACAATATGATTCAAATCAATAAAAGGATGTGGCATTTAAACAAGTTGCACACAAAACCTTAATTTATTACAATGCAATTTATTTCTATAAAGTGGCATTTAAGCAATCTCACTTATTACAAATTTTGATTTTCTTTTGATGGGGTTTTATTTCATCTCTTTTTTTATTTTCTATTTTTTTATATTTTCATTTTTATCCTTTATTTTTTCATACCCTCTTTAATAAATAAAAACTAACTTATCAAAAATAAAGCATGTTACAACATGAGACACCAAGCTTTTCATAGACAAGGATATCAGGATGAATGGCTGCGACATCGTAGAGAGCAACACCATGAGTAGCAGCAGAGGGTAGCAGACTTGCGCGTGACAAAGGCAAGAGGAAGGTTGTTGGCAACACAAAGGCAGAGAAAAGCAGAAAGTTCAAAGCAAATCTACTTGTGATAAAAGCAGCTTTGGGGGTTAAGGCAAAGAGACAAACAAAGGATGGAGGAAACAGAGAAGGATTTGCAGGAGTTGAAGTGGCAACTCATGGAAGAACAGGAGTTGCGCATAGCAGAGAAGGAAGCGCAATAGGAACAGATCCAGCAAGAGGCATAACATGCACAGACTGATGAAACTGTGCCATAAAGGTTATAGACCCATCCTAGCGGCTGGAACAGAGAAGATAGGTGAGTGTTGGTGACGATCACATGCACAGCTGTTCAGTAGCATGGATGTCAATGTGTGCATGCATGCGATCCCACCCATTGGCACACTCACTGAGGCAAAGATAAGAACCAAGTCTGACTGGAGCTGGACATTTACTTCAATGAGTTGATGCACATAGCCACCAACACATAATTCGAGATCAGTGCAGACATTATGCATCATTATGTTGCTAGTCCAGCGGCACTCAAGACTATGATGCACATGTTATCAGATGAGTTGGACAGAGGTGCCAAATTAGTGTACCCAAATGCAATAAAGGCAAGAGTTTTCTTTCAGAAGGATGTCACCATTGAGCATACAGACACCACCACAGACTACCAAGCTTGGCATTAGTTCACCATCGTCGATCATCACGAGGAATTCGAAGAGTTGGTCTTCCCACAGTTGTCTAAGTCTTAGTAATAGCTTGCATGGATGCTTAAGAATATTTTTTCTCACATGGGTACATGTGCAGATTGTAATGTAACATCTTGTAAAAGTGAAAGAACAAGTGTCGATAGTAGAATGTAACAGTCATGTAGTAGTTGAAGATTCATGAGGGTAGGTGAAGAGTCACAAAGGGTAATGTCAAGGGTCACCCCACCCTTTGATATTTATAGGACCTCATAACTCATTGTACAGGATTTTGGGAGCCAAGCTTCCTATAGGTGTATCTTAGAGAAAGCTTGGAGTGTATTGTAACGAGCCTTGTCTTCTCCACAGTGCAGAGCTAGTATATCTCTTTGGAGGAGCAGGCAGTAGTGACTGTAACGTTTCACTATTGGAACTAGTGGTTGGTCATGGTTGCATTGTATGATTGGATATTTCACTCTTAATATAACAAGGCCAACACATTTCATGCATATGTTGTTATTGTATTTTAGCTATCTTGGTTACTCTAAATGATATATGTAGTTGTTTGCTTATGCGTGTATGTATGGACTTTTTCTATATATGTATGTATGAATCTTACTGAGATGTGCTATTGGTTTAACCATCACTTTGGATCGTTGGTTTCCCTGCCTTCCAGCTTGTGATGTATCTTTGCTCATGCGTTCCCTTTCAAGTTTCTTGTTTCCACAGGTTTCTAAGGGGTGCACTCATTCCCCTTTCCATGTGTTATAACCCTTCATGCACCTTTCTTAGCTTGACGCCTTGGTCACACCCTTGTTACTAACAAGGACATCCTACTTGCCTCTGCGCGCAACTGTTGTCAAGGCGATACCGTACGACCCATTGCTAGGACTCCTACACCGAACGGTTTAAGGTCTAGTTAGGACTTCTTATCAGGGAGATCCCCTGACATGTTGGCAGGTCCAACACCATCAACAACATCACATGTTCATGATGTGTTTGAAGAAATTCCTATCATGGTTGGGATGGGCCAGGTTAGATCCTTGTTCAAGTTTTGTATTAGAGGCCTTGTATCGTTGTTATTAACCATTTTTTAGAGTTTCATTAAGTTTTGGGCAGAAACCTAAGTCCTAACCTTGAAAAAGTGGCTCAGATCTCAGGGTTGCTGGCACAAAACTGAGTGAAAATTCTACGATCATTAGGATGCAGGCTCATGAGAGCGACTGAAGGGTCTCATCTGTTGGCTTGCCTTGTCATGGGAGCAACTGGGAGCCCAAGTCAGTGAAAATCTAAGTTAACTCAAGGGTTGGGCACCTGGAGCGGTTGGTTAGCTCCTGGGGATCCTGTAGCTCCTGAGGTAGGTTAGTAAAGTTTTGGTCTGTTAATTCCACTTTGTTACCATACTCAGGGATTTGAATCATATCATAGTAACTCTTTGTCACATATTTACCTCGGTGGACCGATAAGCTTGGGTTGTGGAAGGAGGGTGTTACATGGTTGAAGAAGAGAAGGTGTTGTTGGTAAAAACAAACAATTTTAAGAATGTTGCCAATTCATTAATAAATCATGTGAACACTTAGAAACAATGGTAATTATTGTCTTGTCTTATCGATCATCTACTCTTATGACCCCTTGCATGCAAATAAAAGAATAACTGGGAGAATGTTGGGATGTGTTATATTCTTTGTATGACTAGCTCCAAATGTGATTTATATGTGTTGGGCATAGTGGGGTGGTTAAAAATAATTCAGGCAATTTTTTGCATCCATTTTTTGACGATTTTCACTTTCAGTGGTTTTGTGATGCATGGTGGTTTATCCCCTACTTGCATAATTTTGGTTAAGGAATTATGGTTGTAATATAATTCAACATTTGGGTTTTGGATGTCGCATAATCATATATATTGCATTTTGAACAGTGAAGTTGATTGATGATATAAATTAGAGGTGTAGCTTTAAACGATTTGCTAATTTCCCAAATTTCGGTTTCCATGGTAAATATATGTGTCATATGTGATTGCAATTGTTTTAATTTTTTGTTTATTGGGAATTTTTATATGTAATGCATTACCGTATAAGGTTTAAAACTTACAAGGAGGATGTTGATGCAACAACACTAGTTAAAAAATCATGTAAAAATAAATAAGATCAAGGTCATGGGACATGTATTCCAAGCGGAATGGTTGGAAAAACATCCTAATGGGTGTTCATTTGGTTTATTATGGCTAAGAATAAATTGACAAATGCATTAGCAAAGGCTTTGGCAAGAAAAGAGGCATTATTTGGAATTTATTTATGAAAATAATGGAAATTAGGAGAAAAGGAAGGAGAAAGGTCACAGGTCACATGCGAGGAGGAAAATAATGGAAAATGAAAAAAAATAGAGGCCTCATTGATAAAAAGTCTTATGCGGATCAATTGTTAGCTTTTTGACAGTTTTGGGTGGAACTCTCTCTTTATTCTCTCTCTCTCTGACACTCTTGGAGGAGTGTGACATACTTGGCATTTGGAGCAAGAAGGCAAAGGTAGAGTAGGAAAGCACAAGAGAACATCGGTATCAGCAGCTACAACGAGTTTTGTTTGCAGGTACTAAGTTGCATGTATGATTTCCTTACTAGTTTTGCCATGCATGACACATGCATGTGGTTTCTTGGTTATGAGTTGCCATTGGCGTGGGGGATTGCTTGGATTGACAGTGGTTTTGCATAGCCTTTCCATTTCCTTGATACCCATGGTGTTATGGATTTTATCTTTCATTTTCTGGTTGGTGTTCATGTTCCTTCGATTTTGGGTTGAGTTACTAATTCCTGGAGCCTTGGTTGGACAAATGCTCTAGAAGCCCTGTAACAGTTTGGGTTGAGTTACTAGTCCTGGAAGCCTTGGTTGGAAAAACACTCTTGAGCCCTTGGTGGGTTGAGTTACTAATCTTGGAAGCCTTGGTTGGAAAAAACTCCCGAGCCCGACAACAACAGTAGGTTGAATTACTAGTCCTCGAAGCCTCGGTTAGAACAAACACTCTGGAGCCCTGGAAAAGCTAGATAGAGACCGATTTGGTGATGATTATTGATGTCCTACCATAAGGTGGAATTAGTAGTTGAGGGTTGAGGTGGTTTGACCTCTAGAAGCCCTAGTTTGGTTTTGCTTGGTTTATTCCATGAGATCCCACATTCATGCTTGGAATATGGCACGAGGCTGACTGACTGAAAGAAAGATTTGGTTCAACCTAGTCTATGGTCAGATGGTATGTGGAATTTCCTGACTTGGTTGGCATTTTCGTATATTAATAAAATACATTTTCTATTGTGATTTATGAGCATATGTATTGATTATGATGGTGACATTATGGTTGAGTTTCCATGGTTTATATGTTGGTTATATGATGTATATTGTTTATGGCTCTTGACATGTTTGATGAATATGTGATTGGTTATCGAATGCATGACCTAATAGATGTTATTGCAGCTAATATGAGAGGGAATTAGACCTTCTTGATGATTCTCAGATAAGTATGAGACCCCTATGTTCATATGTGTATTTATGACCTGTAGATTTCATGTTCATGATATGTTTGACAGAATGAATGTCATGGCTAGGCCTTGTTAGGTCAAGTTCTTGTTTAAGATTTGTATGGAAGGCTTTGTTCTTGTGTCATTCATGGTTATGGAAAGTTTCATTAAGTTTTGGGCAGAGGTCCGGATCCTAACCTGAAAAAGTGGCTTAAATCCTACAATTGCAGGCACAAAACTAGGTGAAAAAGACTGCAGCCGCTCCCTTGTAGGGATCATGCATGCAACTGGAAGGTTTTATTCTAAATCAGGAAGTATTTAGCCAATGTCTAGGAGACCAAGGCACTAAAAAAAGAAGTTTAACTCATGGTCTAGGCACCTAAAAGGTTGGTTTAGCCCTTGGGGTCCTGTAGTACCCAATAAGGAAGTCCTTAAGGTGTATGGTTTTTCGATTCCACTTCCTTAAGGTGATCTAGGAGGTTGAATCATATCATAGTAACTCTTCATCACATGTTTACCCCGGTGGACCAGTCACTTGAGTAAATGTGGGAGGAGGGTGGTTACAATTGATCAAGTAATTATGGAGTGGAATGAATAGCCAGGATGTTACATGAACCATGTAGATTTGAGCACAAAATTATGGGTAGAGAAATATAATGGAGTGCTACCAAGTTATGGGGATTTATTTTATGTTATTTTTTTCGCATAAAAATGCCTATAACATAATTAAATCATCACAATGATATGTGAATAATTCTTACTAATACCACCTTGCTAATAGAACATTGTAGGTGGCATAAACATCCATTTGATCATGAAAGTAATAATTTGGCAAAGTTGAGGAGCAAAAAATAGAGGTATATACAAGATAATTTGGAAGGGTACTAATTTCATGTTAAGTTTAGTAAGAAAAAAAACTAGAGTGGTGGGTAGGAGGGTTTGGAAGGGTACCATTTTGAGGTTAAAGTCGAGGTGTAGAAATCAAAGGGTTGGGTAAAAGGGCTTGGAAGGTGCTATTTTGAGGTTGGGATACATGATATTGGGGAAGGATTGGGTTTGTAAAACAAGGAGGATAAGCATAAGGAAGTTGGAGCAAAGATAAACATGGAGGAAGCTAAACGATAAACTGGGAGGAAGACAAAATGTATGCATGGAGGAAGTGAGGAAGCCTACATTTAGGGGTTTGGAAGAAGGGAGTGTTGGAAAGGCGGGTGAATCTTTGACAGGCACCTAGCTAGGAAAGTTTATGTGCAAGGGTTTGGAAGGTGAGAGTGGTTTTAGAGGTGGACAAAGCTTGTATATGCCCTTCTTTAGTTGGTATTGCTTGTTACTAGTGGGGGCATTAAAGAAGGAGAGGGCGGGAAGGATATGTAGGAATCACTAAGATTGGGTGCAAAAACACTAGAATCAGCTATCCAATAATTGTCGAGGCACCTATAAAAGATCATGGAGTTATTTTGGCCCAACTAAAGTTGAAGTTGAAGTTCAAGCTAGTTATTATGTGGAAGATGATGATGATGATGGATTTTCAAGTTGAAAGGAAATGAATTGAATGGGTTTTCAAGTTGCAAATGAATTGACAAAATAATGCTTCATCTACCCTTTAATCCTTTGCTATGATGATCACATCCACCTCATAAATTGCTTAAATTCATCTCTAAAACACATTTGAATGACTTCTGTTGTTATTGTTCATGCACAAGAGAAAGTGTTGCTATTGTTTGGGAACAAGAGAAATAGACACAATATCCACAATTGATGTTGTTATTTCTAGGGCACAAGAGAAGCATAAATGACATGTGTGACTTCTTTTATTATTTCTAGCACGAGGAAAACAAAGGAGGAGAAATGTATGGGGGAACTACCCAGATCCATTACTTCGGACACCAACGTAATTACCAATACTAGGTATGCGCCAGATTGTTCACATGTTTTCCATTCAATCCTTACACAACATAACCCTTTGATATTTCCTTTCCTTCGCTTCATCAATATGCTTGTTTTATCAAATCGTTAAGAAAGTTACACTTTAACATCTTAGTCAATGCAAATTATGCAACACAAATTATGGTAAAAAGACCAATGGGATAAGCATTATAGTGTTTGCCCAAACAATGCAATAACAAAAATAATAGAAAGGACCTTACTTAAATGTAGAGGTTGCCTAATATAAATTATGCAACACAAATTATTGTAGAAAGAACGAGAATGTAAATATTGTAGTGTTTGCTTCTAAAAAAGACAATAATATAATTAATAGAGAGAACTTTAAAAGTTGTATTTATAATAACTTTAACTTTTAAATTTAAGTTATTTTTATTTTTGAAATAACAACAAAATAATTATTTTCCACTTTCAAATAAATAAATTCTTTACCATTGTTCAATGTAAAGTCTAATGAATGTAAACTATGTAACATAAATTATTGTAAAAAGATCAATGAAATAAGCATTGTAGTGTTTTTTTTTACAAGATCGGTTATGGTTTTATATATTCCAAAAAAGAAAGAGGAGCAAGCTCCTATTACATTTGATGTTGGATGGAGTCATGTAGAAGGATAGAAGGTCAGGAACGCAGTCCCAGAAGCCTTTAGACATGAATCCAAAAATTCCAAAGATTCCTATTACATTTCTGACATACTACCTTACAAACTGGGACAACAATAAAATACACTTGCATAACATAATTGTCAATAACTATCAGACTTCAAAAACACTTAAGGGCAGTTTAATATTTGTTTACTAATTGGTCTTGCTGAGATCTCTGTTTGTTGCTCTGGTAGTTTGAGTTTTCTCCCTCCTAATTCAGTGTAATGTTTTTGAGGTAGTTGACTGTCTCCTCAAGGTGAGTGCATTTGTTGTTGAGGGAATCTATTTCTGCCTTCTGACTCTCCAATTGTCTCTTTAGATCACAATTCTCAGCCTTCATTTGAAACCTCAGATCTTGAATTGTCTCTCTTATCTTGATGATCATAAATTTATTGGCTCTGCAAGTGGCACATTTCTCATTTTGAGAGGCTCGATCAAATGGATTTAAATCCATTGCTGAGCATTCTTCTACTTTCCTTTGATCTATAGTTTGATCCTCTGTGTTGTATTGTTGCTTCCTGATATGTCTGCTTGAAAAATGCCCTGCTATTGTTCCCCTAAACTTGTCGGAATGACACCACTAATCCTTATTGTTGTAGGAACACAGGTTCACCTTCCCTTTGGTGTAGCAACAACATGCTGATTTGGACCGAAACAAGAAGTAGAGGAGGATAATCTTTGCAGCAAAGACAATGGAGAAGTAGGGGGAAATGAAGATGCCATAGATGAAGGAAGAAATGTGAAAACAACCAAAAGGAAAGCAGAGTAAAGGAGTTAAGCTCATTGTAGTGTTGAGGGCAAGAGGAGAGCATCGGTCAACATACAACGTGCTTAGAGAAGGAATGGGATCGCACTAAGGAGAAGCAAGAATGCGATTAAGAGTGGAACTCGGACTGTGTTGATGAGAGAGAGGGCCAAAGAAGCATGGGGCTTGGTAGGAAGAATGTTTAGCGGGATGAGCATAGAGCATTTTGTGAGTGAAAATATGAGAGGGAAGCTCGAGATATATAGGAGAGAGGTGTGCAAAGAGAGATCCATACTGCTTAGAGGTAATGCATAGATGGAGCAATGCGATTGGATGTAAATTGTCAATCTTCGAGCTGCTGAAATGGCAGATTATGCACAGAGAGGTTCGTGTGGAGTCACAGGACCTCCATGCTATGTCAGTTGATAATATATCCTTGTAGAGATATGTAATGATGTTGCATATCTTCTTTGTTTTGATCCATGAAATGTCATAGGGATATGAGATTTTTGTCATGATTTTCTTACAGAGTCAATAATACTAACGAATAGATGTATGATACACATCCTCATCCTCTCTTGTTTCCCCTTCGGACCTGGACAATGCCATATTTTCATGGTGGTCTGTTGAATTGTTGTTTTCCCGCAGTATATGCTTAAATGTGACATTTCCCAGTCCTTCCAAATTTTTCCTTATTCTTTTGAAAATTCGATGCATAGCAGCGTTTGGAGGATTTCTTCCGCTAACCATGGCTTCGATTATAATTGTTGAATCTCCCATTATTATTGAATCTTTAATTTCCCTTTTTTAGGATCTTGAATCCCATTAGCAGACTATATGCCTCAACATTGTTGTTGGAGGTTTCCCCCAACCCCCACTCATAAGTCACAAGGTTTCCCCCCCTGGCTTGAGGAGGATCCCTCTTGCACCCGCTCTACCCGAATTGTTTTTGGAAGCCCTGTCGAAAAAGAGACAATGCCTATTCAAATTTCTTTTCCATGTTATGAATTCTTCCTTATTTAATCTAATTTTTCAGTTTTGGATTGGAGGTCTGTCATTGGGACTTATATTCCAGTTACTTATTATAGTTGCTTGGCTGATCCAA
This sequence comes from Pinus tabuliformis, assembly GCA_031772625.1. Classification (NCBI taxonomy): domain Eukaryota; kingdom Viridiplantae; phylum Streptophyta; class Pinopsida; order Pinales; family Pinaceae; genus Pinus; species Pinus tabuliformis. Next base: position 1,215,125,504 of record CM062807.1, on the reverse strand, counting down.
TTCCTTTCTTCTTGCTGGAGAAGACTAGTGTCTACTGCTTTTAATCCTTTCATGTTTAAAAATTCCAAGGCGAGTCCCCAAGTTTTTGACAAAACGCTTCCAATATTTGGAGCCTGGTCTTTGAAAATGCTTTTATTTCTTGAGAGCCAAACCTGCCAACATGGAAAGGACGGGAGACTTTCCCAAAACCTTTTAATGGTTTGCTTTTTCTTCATTGAATAAGGATTATTTTTATTCCATTCAGTAAAGAAGTCATTAAAGGTTATGGAGAGATCCATTTCCAGAGAACTAGAAAGCTACTTCCAGCACTCCCTAGTAAACGGGCAATCCAAGAAAAGGTGTTGAATGAGTTCTCCTTCATTTAGGCACATTGAACACCTTGACGGGCTGGAGAATCCCTTTCTTTTAAGGTTTTCAGTAGTAAGGATTTTTCATTTTAGAAGGGTCCAACTGAATATTTTAACTTTGGGGAGACTTTCTGATTTCCATATAGATTTCCATGGTGCCCAATCTTGTTCATTTTGCTAAGCTTGGAGAGCGTTATATCCAGACTTGACTGAGTAGGCACCCCCACTAGGATCCCATATGATTGTATCTTCATCCTCCATGTTTGTTGGGGTTGATCCTTTGAGGTGGTGCACTAAGAGATCCCATTGGCTTTTTAAATTTGGAGGGAGATTTGGAATGTGCTAATCTTGCCAATTTCTGTTTTCCCAACGAGAGATAGAATGCAGGGAAGTTATCCCCTTGGCTTGCATCCATTCTTTTATCTCTTGGAAACCTGGAAGGGATGTTAAAGGTTCCTTCCCCATGATTCTGTCTTCCCATACCTTGATACTTTTACCATTGCCGGGCATCTTCGAAGTGTACTTGATGATAGTAGGTATCATTTTTTTAACTAGCTTCCATACTTGCGAGCATGGCCTTATTGGGACATTTCCATCCAACAAGTGTGTTCTTTGATGATTCAATACTTCAAAGCCAAAGTTTGTTTCCACAAGCTGCCCTTACCAGTTATCATTCTCCATATAATTTCAGCCCCTAGGACAACATTCATCAGTCTAGGTAGCCTTATAGATAAGCCTCCCTTCTCGTAGGGCAGAATTACTTGTTCCCATTTTACCAAGTAGAATTTTTTGGTTTCCTTTTTCCCTCCTTGCCATAGAAAACCTCTGATTATTAAGTCCATTTGTTTGTGGATACTAGTCGGAGCTAGAATAGTGGCATATTGGTAAATTGGCAACACAGTGAGCATGGATTTGATTAGAGTCACCCTTCCTGCAATGTTTAGCCATAACATTCCCCAACTTTGGATTTTTTCCTTCATCTTTTTAGTTTGTGTGCTCCACAACTCAGCCTTAATGTTTTCTTTAGATATGGGAAGTCCAATGTAAAATAAATGATTCAATTTGCCTGTACGGGAATCTCAAGAATCTGAGATATTCTTTGCATGGTGCAATAGGGAGTATTCCAACCATATATTCTACATTTTTCATTGTTTAAGAGACCACCAGAAACCTCCATAAAGTTATCAAGGATTTTTTTGAATCTTTGGGCATTAATGCATGAAGCTTCGCCCATCAACAAAGCGTCATCAACAAACAAGGAATGATTTATGCTTCTTACACCATGAGAGATATGCAACCCAGTTAGTGTTCTTTCTCTCCTTCTCTTTTCCAAAGCTCTGCTTAATGAGTCAACCATTATTATATATAGGAAAGGTGAAAGAGGGCAGTCCTCCCTCAACCATCTGGAACTTTGAAAGAACTTACTCGATCTTCCGTTTATCAACGGGGCTATCCATGTTCCCATAATGCAGGCATTGAATACCTCAATGATTTCGCTTAAAAACCTGATTTCTTTAAGACAACAGTGAGGTAGAGAAGATTTACCCAGTTAAAGACACTAGCCATATCCAATTTATATATATATATATATATATATCTTTATTTATTTTATTTATTTATTATTATTATTATTATTTTAATTATTTATTTATTTTTAATTATTTTTTATTTTTATTTTTATTTTTTATTTATTTAATTTTTTTTTTTTTTTTAATTTTTTTTTCCAGCATGCTTGAGTGGAGAGCTTCTTGGACCACCAGTACATCGTCTATAATCTATCTATTTGGTACAAATCTTCCTTGGTTATTCAAGATAACCTCAAGGAGAACTTTCTTTATTTGATTGGCTATGATCTTCATTATTATTTTATAAGAAGAGTTTCACAAAGAAATTGGTTGAAATCTCCTAGAGGTGGAGGATCTATCATCCTTTGGAATTAATGTCAGATAGGAGGATTTGGTAAAACCTCCCATTTTTTTTCTTAAACACATCCTTTATCGTTCTTACTAAATCCTTATTTATTATTTTCCGGTGCTGCCTATAGAATGCAATTGTGAATCCATTCGAGCCCCATGCCTTATCCATATGAAGGCTCCAAACAACTACCTCTATTTCTTCTTCTGCGATTTCTTGCATGATTTCCACATTTTTCCCATGACTTATCTATAGAATTTTCACTGTAGATCACCTGATACATGCAATGTCCTAAAGCATAATACTAGATCTACTTCTACCATAAACTTTGCAGAAGCTTAAACAAATAAGAGCATCATCAAGCATGAACAGATATAACTGAGAACGAGAAGTAATAAACCATAACACGTAAGATATATCATTGGGGGAAGCACCAACCTAAAACCCCAACTTTGTATTATCATACAAGTGGAAATTTTGTTCAAGTTACAAAAAGAATCAGCTCTCAAGCTATCCTGCTCTCTCTGTAATCAAACAATACCTCTCACAGACTGAATAGACATAGAATATATCTTCCTCAAGCCCTCCAAGCCTCCTATTTCCTTGCACAGTTTTGATTGGGGTCCAATGATATCACATGTGTGAATTGGCCTCATCACACTCACTGCAACCTCAGGTCCAACTACACAATCCTCTAGGAATAATATTCCTTCTGCATGCAAGGAATATTCACAACAGAATATTCTTGCAACTAATAGTACATTGTCCCTCCATTTGATCTCAACTGGGTCTCTGAATGAACTGACATGCATGAGTTATCCATGAGCGAATACTCAGTTATCTAAAATACAGTAGTTACAAGCATGCAAGCATTAACTAATTGAACTCTCATTAATTTAACAAATTGTTAAATTAATCTAACTGGACTTGACTCAGTTAACTGAGCCAACTAATTACAACTCAATATTACAACTCATCCTTATCTCTTTAACTGACGGATAAATCCCTCAATCAAAGGAGAAATTGTTGCATGTCCTCACATAGACTTCAAGTTTGATTTTCCTTAACTAATTAACTCAAGATGAATTAATTAATCAATTTTCAAACTGTTGTTAATATCAAATTCGAATTTTACTTCCTACGTTTAGTCTAGGGACTGACTAAAATAAGAAGGGATCCCAAAATGCTATTTTTAGAAAAGCTATTTTTAGCACTTTCACTTTTCGCCCATTGTTGCTAAGATCACCAATGGTTGAACTACTATTTATAGCTAGGCTATTTATAATAGTGTTATTTTTAGCATTTCTTGTTGCACATTTCAACACTCCCTCTCAACAAGAAAGGGATTATCAGTAACCCCAATCCTGTCTCTATGGAACTCGAACTTGCATTTTGACAATGCCTTAGTCAAAATATTTGCATCCTACTTCTCGGTTGAAACATACTGCAACATCATGATCCTATTTACCACAAAGTCTCGTAGATGATGGAAACGGATATCTATATGCTTGGACCTGTCATGAAACACTGGATTCTCATAGAGTTTTATGCAACTCTAATTATCACAATTTATCACTGTAGGATCTATCATCTGACCAAACAATCCCACTAGAATCTTCCGCATCCAAATGGCCTCGCATGCTACCTGACTGGCAGCCATGTATTTAGCCTCTGCTGAGCTAAGTGCAACTCATCTCTGTTTCCTGCTATACCAAGAAACTACAACTGAACCAAGGTTGAAGATTCCTCCAGAAGTGCTCTTCCGGTCTGATGGACTACATGCCCAATCTGCATCTGTGAAGCCTTGCAGCTTCACTCCCTCTGTCCGTCTATACCATAATCTGTATTGTGTAGTGCCTCTGAGATATCTCAGCACATGCTTCGCTGCCTTCCAAAACAACTTGTTAGGCTGAACCATAGCTTGACTCAGCTGGTTCATCGCAAAGCATAAGTCAGGTCGTGTGTTCACCAAATACATAAGTGAACCCACCAGCTACCAATAAATAGTAGCAACTACTACCTCACCTGAAGTAGCATCCTCCTTCCTCCAGTTCCTAGCTAGAGGAGTCTGCATGGGTTTGCACTTCTCCATGTGAAAGCACCTAAGTATCTCATTGGCATACTTGCTTTGAGACACAAATACTTCCCCATCTTTCTACCACACTTCCATGCCTAGAAAGTAGTGCATGAGGCCCATGTCCTTCATCCCGAACTCTCTTGCAAGGTCCTCCTTGCAAGACTTATCAGCTGGTCATCACCTGTCAAAATCAGATCATCAACATAAAGTACAATAATCAATGTCTTACCATCTACCGTGATGTGGTAAAGGTTTGCATCTGCTTCACTCTTGGTGAAGCCCAACCCAGTGAAATAGCTGTCGATCCTGGTATACCAAGCACAGAGTGCTTGCTTCAGCCCATACAATGCTCGCTTGAGTCGACAGACATGTGACTCGCGATCGAAGGTCTCAAATCCTTCAGGTTGCTCAATGTATACCTCTTCCTCAATCTTCGCATTGAGGAACGCCGTCTTTACATCCATCTGATGGATTTTCCAACCCATTTGAGCTGATAGAGCTAGCATCGATCTGATATATGAGTACCTTGCTACGGGAGCAAAGGTCTCATCATAGTCAATCCCCTCAACCTATGAGAAACCTCGGGCAACAAACCTTGCCTTTTGTTTCTCAACACTGTCATCAGCTACTTGCTTTACCTTGTAAAGCCATCGAGAACTAACCACTGACTTGTCCCCAGGTCTAGGGACAACATCTCACACACTGTTTTGTATGATAGAATCGTACTCTTCTATCATTGCATCGACCCAGACTGGTTGTTGCACTGCCTCCTGAAAAGAAGAAGGTTCGGTCGCTACACACTTCCCAACTAGGGCCATGTAGCCAGTGTATCTCTTAGGAGATCTCCTCTGTTTGCGCTGAGAGGATGGCTGCCCCACATTCTCTCTCGCATCTAGCATCAATTTTTCAGCTTCCCGTGAGCGTTTCTACCCGTCTTTGGAAGACTCTCCAGGAGTGGTGAGCTCCCTCTCAAGTGACACTCACATGGCTCTCTACTCGTCGAACTTCAGATCCTTGCGCACTACGGTCCTCTGACTGGCAGGCAAAAACACACGATAGTTGTGGGGTGTTTCTATGTACCCCACAAGTATCCCCAACTCAGCTGTTGGGTCTAGCTTCTTCCGAGCATCATTGGTCACATGATAGTAAACTGATGATCCAAAGATGTGGAAGTGACTCACATCTGGTCACTTCCCAAAAAAGCCTCCATAGATGTCTTCATCCCCAAGATATGATGAGGACTTCTATTTTGAAGGTACACTGTTGTATTGCATGCCTCAACCCACAGATGAAGTGCTAGGCTTTGGTCATACAACATCGCTCGAGCTACTCCCACAATAGATCTGTTCTTCCTTTCGACCACCCCATTCTGTTGTGGGTTATGGGGTGCTGCCAGTTCCCTTTTAATTTCTTCTGCAGCGCAGAAGTCTTTAAATTGTTGAGAAACATACTCTCCACCATTGTCGCTACGCAAGGCTTTTACTTTCTTTCCGGATTCTTTCTCTACCGAGGCTTTAAACTCACAAAACCTCAAGAAGGTTTGATCCTTATTTTGCATAAAGCAGATCCAACATCTACGAGAAAAATCATCAATAAAAATAACATAGTACCTTTGTTTAGCAGTGCAGGCTGTAGAGAATGGTCAACGTACATCTGAGTGAACTCGCTCCAGGATTGCTCCAACTCTACTATCCCGATCCTAAAAGGAATATTTTACATACTTGCCCAAGGTGCATCCTTTGCATGTGTCTGTTTGCTCTAGTTTTCCCTTGGGTAAGCTGGTAGAAATTTGCTGCATGATCTTCAAGGCCCCATGATGCAAGTGGCTTATTCTTCTATGCCATAGCTCACCAACATCTTGGCTTTGCACCACCTCTACTTTGGAACCCAGTGCGGCACAATCATCTACCTCCAGCTTGTAGAGATTCTTTACCGAATCCCAATTCGCTTGGTCTGTCCGGTGCCGATATGCATCATGAAAACTTTTTCTTTACTAAAGACAACATCATAGCCTTTACCTTCTAACATGGCAACAAATACAAGATTCTTTTTTAGACCTGGTACATACTTAACAATGGATAGGGTGAGAGGAGCACCGTGCTCCCTCTGAAACACAACTGTACCTTCACCTGAGACACAGTAGTTTCCATCATCGCCCATCTCGATCTGCAGCTGAAGATCCTTCTCCTCTAATGCACTGAAAAGATTCTTGTCACCCGACATGTGGAAAGAAGCTCCACTGTCCAGGTACCAAACACATCCCACCATGGATGAAACCATGCATGCGATAAGAGAGAAATCCAACTCAAACTGTGAAGCTAGTGCATCACCATCAGATCCCTTTGAGGAACCCTTCTTGGATTTCTTCTGTGGACAATTCATAGCATAATGGCCCACTTCATGATAGTGAAAGCATCGCACCTTCAACTTGTCAACCTTCTTCCCACCATGAGAAGATTTGGATTGGGACGCCTTCCCTTTCCCTTTCTTAGCTTTACTCGCTAAAGCTATATTTTCTTCATCATCTTGTTTTGATGAAGATCCATCCCTGGTGCTTCGCTGTATCTCCTCCCGCATTAGGTCCGACCAAAGTCGTTCCCAATATGGCAGTTTCTCTCTTCCATTAACTGAGTCCTAGTAGCTATGCCAGCTCTTAGGAAGACCGAGGAGTGCTAGACTCACCATGTCATCATCAGCTGTCACGACCCCTACGCGTGCAAGCTCATCCATGTAGGTGGTGAGCTTGTTCAGGAATGTAGATATTGTGTCGCACTTTTCACACTTGATCTTTCGAAGTTTTTCTTTAAGTGCCAACTTCCTCTGATCATTGTTATTCTAATAAAGATATTTTAATGTTTTCCACATCGAAAACGGAGTCTCCTTCCCATGGAGGCTCGAGACAATGTGATCTTGAACTCCCTCTAGGAGGATTCTCCTTGCTTTAGCCACACACTTTTTCCATTCCGCCAGTTGAGTAGCATCAGTCGGCTTTTGGATTTCTTGATCAATGAAGTCCTTTAGACTGTTATCTTCTAATACTGCCTCCATGTGATCCTTCCAGGCTATATAATTCGAACTGCCATCAAGGGCATATTCAAGTCTTAAACCACTGAATGCCATAAGTGAAATAGATGTGATAAGAACTCAATTCAATATTCAGAAACCAAACTTCGTACTTCTCCTACTTGTATACTGTTCTTCCTTGATCACCTTTGCTCTGATACCATGTAGAATTTTCACTGTAGATCACCTAATATATGCAATGTCCTAAAGCATAATACTAGATCTACTTCTACCATAAACTTTGTGGAAGCTTAAACAGATATGAGCATCATCAAGCATGAACAAATATAACTGAGAATGAGAAGTAATCAACCATAACACAGAAGATATATCACTGGGGAAAGCACCAGCCTAAAACCCCAACTCTGTATTATCATACAAGTGGAAATCTTGTTCAAGTTACAAAAAGAATCAGCTCTCAAGCTATCTTGCTCTCTCTGTAATCAAACAATACAACTCACAGACTCAATAGACATAGAATATATCTTCCTCAAGCCCTCCAAGCCTCCTATTTCCTTGCGCAGTTTTGATTGGGGTCCAATGATATCACATGTGTGAATTGGCCTCATCACACTCACTATAACCTCAAGTCCAACTGCACAATCCTCAAGGAATAATATTCCTTCTGCATGCAAGGAATATTCACAATAGAATATTCTTGCAACTGATAGTACATTGTCCCTCCATCTAATCTCAACTGGGTCTCTGACTGAACTGACATGCATGAGTTATCCATGAGTGAATACTCAATTATCTGAAATACAATAGTTACATGCATGCAAGCATTAACTAACTGAACTCTCATTAATTTAAGAAACTGTTAAATTAATCTAATTGGACTTGACTCAGTTAATTGAGCCAACTAATTACAACTCAATATTACAACTCATCCTTATCTCTTTAACTGATGGATAAATCCCTCAATCAAAGGAGAAACTGTTGCATGTCCTCACATAGACTTCAAGTTTGATTTTCTTTAACTAATTAACTCAAGATGAATTAATTAATCAATTTTCAAACTGTCGTTAATATCAAATTCAAATTTACTTCCTATGTTTAGTCCAGGGACTGACTAAAATAAGAAGGGATCCCAAAATGCTATTTTTAGAAAAGCTATTTTTAGCACTTTCACTTTTCACCCATTGTTGCTAAGATCACCAATGGCTGAACTGCTATTTATAGCACATATATTTATAGCAGTGCTATTTTTAGCGTTTCTTGTTGCACATTTCAAAATTATCTTATTTGATACATGCTGCAAAAAGATTTCATTATTTGTTATTTCTCCATTTGCTGTTAAGAGGTTTTTAAAATGTTTATGAGCTTCTCTTTTTGGTTCAACTGCTCCTCTAATTTCCTATCCATCTACTTGGATTTTGTCAATCTGATTTCTGGCTCTTCTATTTTTCATAGCATTATGAAAAAATGTTGTGTTTTTATCCCCTGCTTTTAACCAAAGGCTTCTTGACTTTAGTCTCGCCTCTTCCTCTTCTTTTTGATTCTCTCTATATAAAGAGACCCTTTTCTTGGAGATGGTCCTCTTTGTCCTCCTCCTTGTTTTCTTTTTCATCTTGAAGTTTCTCCATTTTTTTTAATAGCTCAGACTTTCTTTTTTTGGTTTGCTTTTCATGTTCCATGGCCCATATTTTTAGTTCCTTTCTCAGTTTTTTAAGCTTGGTTTCCCACACATAATAGGGGGATCCCATGACCTTTTGAGACCACACTTCCGCAATAAGTTTTCTGAATTCTTCATTATTTTTCCATATTGGGCAATATTTGAAAGGTATTGGGCCTTGATTTTCTATTAGGCCCATGGTAATTACAACCAGCTTGTGATCAGATTTCCTTGTATGAATGATTCTTGATCTTGATGAATGTAGTTCGAGATGATGTTGTCCTAAACCAAAATCCGATCTAATCTTTCCTTTATATTGTTGTTTCCTACCCTTTTGTTGTTCCACGTGTACTTACCATTGTTGGGAGGGATGTCTATTAGTTTGTTTTTTTCCATGATGGTTTCAATGGCATCCCTTGAAGGGTCTACATGGTAAGTCCCTCCAAATTTCTCCTCTACATTTGGGACAAAATCGAAGTCCCCTCACAAAATTATTTTTATGTTATGAGTTTCATTTAAGGTCTCTTGAACCATATTCCAAGATTGTTCTTTTTCCCTAAAGTGATTGGGAGCGTATATGTTGACGATGCAAAATTGCTCATTGGTGGTTGTCTCTTTTAGATATTTTCTGATCCAATGTTGTTCCTTTTTTGCTATAGCAACTCCCATTTTCCTTTCCTCCAAAGTGTGCAAATTCCCCCTGAGGCCCCTATGGCTTGTTGAGCTGTTCCCTCATAATTTTTTAGATTTTTGATCATTTTTTCTGAGTGCTGGAAACTAGTTTTGGTCTCCTGAAGCATAAGAATATATGGGTTTTCCTTTACTAAAATATCTTTTGCTGCATTTACTTTAAAAGGTGTCCCCAAACCATGGCAATTCGAGGAGACCATAATCATTATTTATTTGGTTGGTGGGTTGAGGGTCCTTTCCCTCTTTGTCGATTTTAGTTTTTCTCATTATTCTCGAAACGTTTCCCACAAAAGGAGTCCATGGGCTGTTTCATTTCTAAAGCCATCTCTTTTGCTGCCGCTTCATCTCTAATCTCTTTGTTAGATTCTCTTCCTTCTTTCTTTTCGTGATCTAAGACTTGAGTAGATTCCTTAGATTGGTTTCTTGTCAAAATTTTGTCCACTGAGGGGGGAGGAGGGTTGCGATGGGTAATAGGAACCGAGGGGGTGAGGATATGAGAAGGGGAGAGGGGGGGTATTGAGAGAAGTATAGGAGGGTCATCAAGAAGTTCGAATGGATTGGGATTGATGAAGGATGAATGGATTATGGGGGGTTGGTTGAGATGGGGGATGATGGAGAATTTTTTTTTTTTGGGGGGGGGGGCTGTGGATGGCTTGATGAGGATGGAGGCTAGTTGTTTGGCTGGTTTTTTTTTTTATTTTTTTATTTTTTTATTTTTTTTATTTGTAACTTGTTCCCATTTTGCTTCAGACTCTTCTAAATTTTCACTTTCTTGTTTTTTTGGATATCTATTTGCAAAATGACCGTATTCATGACATACATTGCATTTCAACGATATCTGTTCATAATCCAGCTATTTTATGTGCGTCCATTGATCTACTTTGATCTTTACCACCTCTAGAAGGCCCTTCCCTAGGTCAACTTCAACACAAATCCTCGCACATGCATGCATGTTCTCTTTTGGTTCACATCTTTCAATATACTTCCCCCAGCAATGTAGAGGAAGGTGAGGAAGTCTTATCCATACTAACACAACGTTGGGAACATCCATTTCAGGATCGAAGTCAAGAGTCCATCTGTTTAGGTATAGCCCACGCATGTCCATGAAGTATGGGCCGTTTCTAAAGATTAAATTTCGATCTTCCTTTGTTTCAAAGTGAAAGGTATAATACCCTCTTCCACAAAATTTTATGGAGATTTTTCCACTTATTGAAGAGGTCCAGTTCCCTTCAACCCATTTCTAGATCGAACGAGGAGATGGTCATAGTCATGTAAACGAGCCTACCAATCCCCTTTCTGCTAGAGACAGCGCCACCCAACGAAGGAGAGAAGGAGGGAGAGAGATCTATGGGATGTCTTCGAGTTTCTTCACAAACTTGGATATCGACAGTCTGGTTTTTGGAGAGCCAATGGCTGAGATCAAGGATGCAAATGCATCTGCATTTTCTTCTTGCTTAGACTGTTTTCCTAGAGGAGGATCTCCATCCTCCGGTGAGTTTGGTGGCTCCATGGGCGCAACAGGAGGTTGCTGTGGTCTGATCTGAACTCAAGCCAGTGGAGACCCTCGGGGTGCACCTAGGGAGCTCACGGGAGCGCGCAAAACTCACAGGTTCTTGAAATAAGCGTTGTAGTATTAGCCTCCAAAAAACACAATAATTAAACTAATAGAGAGGGCATTAGCTTAGTGTAGAAATTGTTTCCATTTCCACACTTAAGCATTCACAATGAGTTACTATATCAACACTAAATAACAACAACAACAACACCATAAGACTTGGTGGGATTTTATGGAAATGGATCTTGCAACTTTATTAGATGTTGCTTCGTTAAAGGGTTGAACCAATTAAACTAAGAGATTGAATTCCTTTGGTCATCCCACACTTAAGTGATTAAAATGAAGAAGTTAATACTTTGCTAGTGGCATGTAGATTTTACCTCTATTTCCTCATCTTCTAAATGGAAGACAATTTATTGCCATTAACAATAATGATTATAAATAATGACGGTAAACCGAACACCATAAATTTGAGTGGGAGTGAATCCAACAATATTTTTAGCATCATACTTTAATGGGAAGGGTCAAACCAACCTAGCTAATTGTTTGAGCTAGTTATATTTTTGGGTTTATAAATGCATGGCTTGAATTTTTATTATTTATTCACTTTATAATTTCTTTTTTTCAAGTTAGATATTGTGAAGAATCATTACTAAAGAAATCTTGAAATAAGAATATTTTTTTAGTCAAATATTGAGTTTTTTCTTTTTTATAAATAAGATATAATTTTCTATTATTTTTTTTATTATTATTTTTTAATCCAAATTCTAAATGGCAGTTTGAGTGGCCTAATGGTTAAGAGTATTTGTTTCCTCCTATGAGGTCACATGTTTAGAACCAGAGGGGGTAGAGTAGAGTATGTATGCTTTCGTAGACTTAGCAATCCCTGTGCGGAAGTGGTTTCCTTGTCCCACAAATAAAAAGGTCTCATACACCAATTTGATGTTTAGCTTGACACCTTAAAATTAGATAATAATAATAATAAAAAATATTTATTAACAAATAATTACTTTTTTTTTTTTTTTTTTTTTTTCTTTTTTAAATTATCATTAATAAAAATCCATTCACATTACCTAATACATTCATAAAAAAATTATATGGTTCCCTTGTCCTACAAACAAAAAAATCTCATACACCAATTTGTACTTGGCATAGCCATAAACTTAAAATTAGACAATAATAATAATAAAAAATATTTATTAACAAATGATTTACCATAAATAAATAAATATATATATATATTTAAATTATCATTAATAAAATTCTTTCACATTACTTAATAAATTCATAGGTTTTTTAAATTTTTATATAAATATTGAAATTTGATTTGTACTCTTGCGGGGCATTCACTACTTATCAAAATAAAATAAAAAGCACCATTGAATCTCCTAGGTGGGCGAACATGTCACTTTTGAAATCCAACGTGGGTTGAGGAAAACACAACATTCGGGTGTGTAAAAGAACGTTGTCCAGAAATTTAAATAGCGGGAGTCTCTGCCTTTCCGCTTCTATCTATTCAAACAAACACAGTGAACAAGGTGGAAGGGAACAAAACAGAACAACATCTCTTTTCGAATTTTGGCTCACAAGTCCCGCACCGGCGGCCACGTCTGGTCCGCTTCTTCCGCCGTATTTCGGTTTTGAATCCCACGCATGGTTTTTACAGAGCCTTTGGACTCTTGTTGTTAGGCCGAAAAAATACAAGATCTGCAAAGAAGCACAAGAAGATTCACAGAATGAAACTCCAGAACGGCTATCAACCCCAAAGGTGCAGCCATTGCTTTGCATAGAAGAATCCTCAGTGGACAGCCATACCCTTAGGGTCGAAGACGTTCTGTAATGCTTGCGGCGACAGGTTCAAATCCAGAATACCCGTCCGAGAATACGGGCCACAATTTCGAGGACGGCGATTTCTATTACCACGAAACATAGTGCGATATATTACTATTTCTTCACAAGCAAGTGCGAATCTTAAGCGCTGGGAGAAGATCAGGGAGTGGTGATTGCGAGGGAAACAAGTACACCTTTGCAGGTTACACCAGCTGACTACCAAAGTAAGAACTGTTTTTCCCTTATTGCCTTATTAAATCTGAGCATGTTCGTCTTGTCCCTCGCCGGGGCTCTCAAATGAGTAGGATAGACTAGGGCAAATGCTCTTTGAGTAAGCACACTTGCTATTCACATATCCTATCTATAATCACAACATTGTGTTGATTTGGTGGCTCATATTTCATATTCTTGATAGAATTGAATCTGCAGTTTGTGAAAAGTTGGAAAAGCTCATATTGTTGTTTGGCTCATAGTCTTGATGGAATTGAATCTGCAGTTAGTGAAAAGTTGGAAAAACTCATAATGTTGTTTGGCTCATATTCTTGATGGAATCGAATCTGCAGTTAGTGAAAAGCTGGAAAAGCTCGTATTTTTGTTTGTTTTTCATTCTAATTGTAACGTTTTTCGCTGCCTTTCCATACGGTAAAGCTCAGTTTATAATCTATCAATGGCTACTAATGTCCAAACTGACATGGACATGGGAATGGACTTGTTGGACCCAATAGAGCAGCACTTTGTTACAAGGACTTTTCATTTTATTGATACTAAAATAAATGATTTGATGTTAAAGGTATTTTTGACGATAGAAATGTATTAATTTTCAAATTTACTAATCCTCTTAACGTACACTATCAACTAGAACAACCAAATAATAAAAGGTGGTTTATATATGTTGATGGTTGCCATTGTGGACATCATAGTATAGGTGGCATAACCACTTCATATTTTATCTATTGTTGACCATACCTTTTATCTTTATTGTTAGTTGAAGAGATAACAATTCTTTGTTTTTTAAAGCTAGATTTAGGAAAATATTATTTTCTATTGAGAAGGTTGTTAGATCTCTCGCATATATAAGATAAACACCTCTCAATGTGAACATTGCTTGCAACTTGTGGAGAAAATTCTGTCTACATCTTGGCTCAACTTATGGATGGTTAATTAGAGCATTTTGAGGGAAATATTGTTGATGTGAATACTTTGCAAATGGATAAATTGTTTAATGTGTTGATTTGATGAGTAAGTGGTTCTCTTTAAGTCTTGTTATTTATTTTGAAATGTGTTAAGTGTAGTGTTGCTTCTCTAGTGTTGGTGGTACTATTCGAGGATATTCCCCTTGATCTACTCGAAGTTTGTAATGCTATTAAGATGATTTAATATGGTTTGAAACAATCAACCCTAACTATCATCCTAGCTTTAGTTACAAATTTTTCAAGAAGATACTTAGTTAACCCTGTATGTTCAATTAACAAGGTAGGCACTAGTCTATTCATTTCCTAGTTTTGTTTTTATTTTATTTTTAATAGAAATGAGTATATTCCACCTAGTGGAATCGGTAACTTCGTACATACGACTGCCGCTATTTCACCAAGTAGAACTCTTTCATAAATACCCCAAGGGCCAACTTGCAACATGTCTCCGAAGTCTTGAACCCACGCAGCTGGGGACATGAAACATATGCCATACCACTCGAGCTAAGTTCCTTCAACCTATTCATTTTCTAGTTAAATTTTGTTTTTATTTATTTATTTTTATTTTATTTTTTTCTTTTTTAACTAGATCTGAATTTTGTAGCTTATCTCTGAATCTAAGTCACATGACATGATGACACGGGACATAGAAATATGAGTGTTTGACATGTGAAACGACAATCTTGAAAACATGACATGAAAAACATAGTTTATATGTGTGTGTGTGTGCGCACTAGTGTGCCATGTATGATGATCAAATGACAAACACAAAAGAAATTAGAACCATAAAACCTGTGACTGTGAGTAGTCCTCCTCCATGTTAAATTCATCAAAATTAGCATAATTGCCATTGCTTTCTTCTCCATCCTAACCCCCCTCCTCCTCCATATCCAATTCATTCGATGCATTTGTGAGGATGGCCCCTCAAGAGAATCACAATCAGCAAAAGTGACCAGTTGTAGCATCACATCATTAAGATTCAAGTTGGCTAATGCCAACTCAACATTGCTATCCAAACCCAAGTCATCAGGGCACACATCTCACATCTGTGTCTTTCCTTTTAACCACTCCCCTCTACCTATAAATAATACGAAGGTTGGTGTGCACATACATAGTGTAATATTGTCTAACACTTGGGATCCCTTCAAACGCTGTAGTGTAACCCTCAAGTGCACTTCAAAATTATAGAGATCCAACTTGCTAAATGTAGTGGAAAAAGGATGGATTGAGCACCTTTTTTAGACCCATGGGCCTATTTTTGACGGGATATTACCCGACACAAGTTTGGCACATGTATTGTGAACAAACTCGTGCCAAACTCATGTTCAACATGTGTCCTCATGAATCTGTGCTCGACACATGGTATTCGTGACATGTGACTGCCTAGGAGTGTGTCTCTGGAGACTTGAACCCATGCAGCTGGGGACATGAAACGTGTGCTATACCACTCGAGCTAAGTTCCCTCGATCTATTCATTTTCTAGTTAATCTTAAATAAAAAATTTATTTTTTCTTTTTTGTTTTAAACTAGATCTAAATTTTGTAGCTTATCATTAGATCTAAGTCACATGACATGAAACATAGAAATATGAGTGTTTGACAAGTGAAACGACAACCTCGAAAACATGACATGGAAAACATAGTTTATATATATATTAGTTTGCTTGCTAGTGTACTGTGTATAATGATCAAATGACAAACACAAAAGAAATTAGAACCATAAAACTTGTTATTGTTAGTAGTCCTCCTCCATGTTAGAATCATCAAAATTAACATCACTGCCATTCATTCTTATTCTTCCTCACCCCCCTCCTCCTCCATATCCAATTCAATCGATGCATTTGTGAGGATGGCCCCTCAAGAAAACCACAATCATTAAAAGTGACCGGTTCTTGCATTGGATCATTAAGATTCAAGTCGGCCAATGCCAACTCAACAGTGCTATCCAAACCCAAGTCATCTGGGAACACATCTCTGCCTTTCCTTTTAACCATTCCCCCCTCTACCTATAAATAAGGCGAATGTTGGCGTGCACATACATAATACACCGTTGTCCAACACTTGCAATCCCTTCAAAAGCTGTAGTATAACCCTTAAGCGCACTTCAGAATTCTTTAGAGATCTAAATTGCTAAATGTAGTGTGGAAAAAAGATGGATTGGACACCTTTTTAGACCCATGGGCCACTTTTTGACGGGATATGTGTCTGACACAAGTTTGGCACATGCAGTGTGAACAAACTTACGCCAAACTCATGTTCGACATGTGTCCTCATGAATCTATGTCCGACATGTGATATTTGTGACATGTGACCCCCTAGGAGTGTGTCTATGACTTAGCTTTAATTTTTCACCCATATACCCAAGACGTGTACGTAGGTTTTCCATGGTTTATGTTGGAAATCATTTATTTTGTCCTATATTTCTACATTAAATAAAGAAAATTAATTGATCGCAAGTTGTTATCATGTGTCTTTCATGTTTAGATTTGTAAGTTGCATTCAATTTTAGCTTTACTTTATGTTTTAGCCTAAGAAAACAACAAATTCAAATATGTTTGAAGGATGGAAGTTTGTTGCTTGTTGCCACTCAAACTCTTGATAGATGTAATTGTGAAAATTTCTAAATAGAAATTCAACTGCAGTGATTAATATTATTTCTTCTACTTATTAACTCAAAAATAAGTATTCATAGTGTTCTTACGACAAATATCGAAATAAATTCTATTGCAACCTTCACAATTAAAATATTGCAGAAAGTTGTTAAAAGTGGCAACTAGGGCCAAACTCCATGTGCTTCACGTCATTTATGGAAGTTGATATTTTTCCTAGATTCCTCTTGTTGAGAGGTGTAGGATTGATATAAAGATCATCCGATTCCGACAAGTATTTATAGAGATATGAATTCATTTGTATTTACTTGACAAATTGTCAAGGTCGGCTAGCAATTAAATGTGTGGCACACATGCCCAGTGAATCATATAAATACAAGAGAGGTTGACTCATTTTCTCATCATCTCATCTCACTCATTCTTCTTTCTCTCTCCTTAGCTTTGGGTTATACAAGGAGTAACTCACACATGGTAAGAAGGAGGACGCATTAGGGCAAGGAGGACGCAGAACTGCTGAAGGTCTCTTTGACCTATGTTGACCAAGCGTTGACTCATCAAGGGTGCGATTTTGGTGTGGCTACCTCTCCCAGATAGGCCACAGATTTTGGCACAAAAATTGAGGCAATCCATCCACAGGTTTGACCAGCATTGACTGCCCTAGTTTTATGCAGCAGGTTGACTTCTGTCAACAACAATTTGATTGTGTTTTTAGGGCTGTTCAAGGACTTTTTTTAGGCTGTTCGAGGGCTAGTTGACCGATAATTGACCAAGCATATTGGAGGTCAATTTCAACTCGTTTGACCAAGTTTGACTTTGCTGATCTAAGGTTTGCTGCTGCTGATATAAATTACAGAATTCTGATTTTGTACTATTTCTCTTTGCTGAACTATTAAAGATAAAAGAAGATTTGATCAAAGGGTTTCCCCGCATTGGGGTTTTTCCTTGGCTAGCCGCCACATCTTGTGTCTCTTGTCTTGGCTTGTTTTCTATTGATTGTTTAATGTTCTATCTCCACTTTACTTAATATGTCATTGCTAATCTGTGGTTAATAAGAAGAAAAGAAGTAAAATGCTCTAAGCATAGAACATACCATAATTTAACATGGTATCGGAGCTGAGGTGAAGACAAAGCCCAAGCAAGAGCAAGAGCAATCACCGAAGAGAAGGTTGGCAAGGCTATCCTAAACTTTATGGGGTCATTAACATTCTTCCCCGCCAAAGACAAGCTCCATGAGAAGTCTGACTATCACGTATGTAGAAATTTTTGTTTTCCCACCCCGGTTTTCAGTTTCTCCTTATTTCTCCCATATAGTTAAATGCCCTTTCCCATAACCATACATTTAACAACTGAAAAAATAATTTTTTTTTGTTGAAAACACAAATTCTGGAAATTTTACAGAATGCTGGAAATTGCAGAAATAAAAATCAGCAGTAACAAACAGCCATTAAAACACATTTAAACACAGAGATTTTTGGTCAATGTGACCCTGGAAAAACCCCCTACAACTCTTGGGGAAAACCAGTTTGAGAGCTCTTCTTTATTTCTAGAAAATGCCTTTTACAGTGAGAAAATTTTCAGCAAAACAAATTTTTCAGCAAACAAACTTATCTCCTTTTTCAGCGTCACAGTCAAACTAAAAACTGCTGTATGGATGTACGGACTGTACGGACGGCCGTACAGACTGTACGAACAGACCTCGGTTTTCGTGCAAAAAATCGCCTCCTTGAAATTCGTGCCCAAAAATCAGCCTTTTACTGTTTGCTCAGCAAAAATCTGCCTTTTACTGCTTGTTCTTTCAGCTGTACGGATTTGCTGAAGTGCTGCCTTGGAATATGTGCCAAGCTGCTGCCTCCTTCTCCTTCCTGTCCAGAAATCTCCCTTGCTCTCTTGCTCTCCTTCTCCCAATCTGCTCATGAAAGAATGAATGATCTTTTTCTCCTTTTCCTCCCTTAATCCAACCCTAAGTGACTTTTGGGTGATCCCTAAATCCAATGGCTGAAATAGATTTAGATCTATGGCTGAGATTAAATGCTCATTTAAATCTCACTTTCTATTTTTTAATTCACCCCACTTTAATAAAGACCCACTTAGTCATTTATTTCCAAAGTCACTTTTCCTTTCTAATTTTTCATTGACTTTATAAAAGTCACTTTAAAATTAGACTTTAGTAACTTTATCACTTAAAGTCACTTTTAAATTAGATTTAACTTTATAAAAATTATAAAGTCACTTTAGGAGAAAAATTAAATTCTTTTGGACACTTTTCCCTAGGCCAAAGATCAAAGTCTAAGGGAACCACCTGTCCTCCGGTACCAAATTTCAACAACGGATGGAAGATGTCGCTCGATCTAACTTTAGAAGATCAGGAAGTGTTGGACCATGTGAGAGGCAATATTGTTTCGCCTCCATCAAATGCATCTGCTGCTGCCAAAAGCAAGTGGTCCAAGGGAGAAGTCAAAGCAAGGAAGATCATCTGGGACTCTATCGACAAGCGCCTGGTGGCCTATGTTTTCGAGCTGACAACTTCCAAGGAAATCTATGATAGACTGGTGAGTTTATTTAAAGTTAATGATGTAAATCAAGTTTTGTTCCTTAGAAATAAGTTGAAGGAAATTAAGAAGGGCAAAGATGAGAGTATGCAAGCATATTTCTTAAGGATCACCGAGATCAAGAATGATCTCCAATCTATTGGGGAAGTAATTCCTGAGTCCTGACAGGAAAATGACCATCACAACTCTTGGAGGACTGCCACTTGAATGGTATATATTCAGGACTACTCTTCTCAAAAATATTGTCATCCCAGGATTTGAGGAATTGATGGCTAGATGTATTCAAGAGGAGACAAGGATGGAAGAGCAAGAAATGCCCGCACTTAAAGGCCATCCCTCTTCTTTTTCTTCTCATACTAAAAGAAGAAACAATTTTGGGGCTAAATCCAAAGGAAAGGCTGGACCAAAGGGTGGAAGAAAAGGTCGATGTTACAATTGCAACAAAATGGGCCACTATGCGAGGGAGTGCCCTGATAAAAGGGACTCACACCATGATGATGACCAAAATCACTCTCAAGGCAATCAAAGGAATGGCAGGTCCAATGGCAGAGGTAAAAGAAATGTCGGAAATCAAGGAAGAGGACAACCCTTCAAGAAGGCAAGAAACTCCAGGTATGAATCTAATGTTATTAACAATAAGCAAGATGAATATTGTCTACCAGCGGCCCTCTCTACTACTGTTCCCCTGAACTCGCTGGGATTGGCTTATTGATAGTGGTGCCTCAAGGCACTTCACTGGCTACAAAGAAGATCCAATCTGATAGAAAGGAGACCAACTTGGAAATTGTTCTTGGGGACAATGCAAAATATCCCGTGAAAGGCGTAGGGAATGTCACTCTTCAATTGAATCAGGGTAATACAATTCATTTGCAAGAAGTACTATATGTACTTGATCTCAAAAAGAACTTGGTGTCCGTTTTGGCAATGGAGGACAAAGGCTACAAGGTAACCTTCATTGATGGCAAGGCACGTGTATGGAAAAAGAATTTGAAGGAAGTTTTCACTCTTGGGTTTCGAGTCGATTCATTATATCAGGTCGGAGGAAGTCCGCTGGGTGTCATGTCTTGTGACACATCACTTCAGTCTGAACTATGGCATCAGAGGTTTGCTCACCTTCATTATAAAGCTTTACCCAATGCAAGACAAATGGTGAGAGGGATGCTGGAGTTCCAAGTAGAGCAAGAAGGTGTATGTCATGGATATGCCAAAGGGAAGCTCAAAAGGGGACCATTCCCCTCAAGCCAAAGCAAGACCTCTGATATATTGTAGTTGGTTCACTCAGACATATCTGGTATGATGCCTGTGAACTCTTTGGGAGGATATTTATATTACCTCACTTTTACAGATGATTATTCTCGCAAGACCTGGATATACTTCTAAAAAAAAGGATGAAGTGTTCACTTGGTTTTGTTCACTTGGTATGGTCAATGAATCCATCCTTGGTTTCTTATCCATGTTTTCTTTTGATTCTAAGCCTACTGTTATTTATGATTTTAGTCATTTCATAGCAGAGACCATACATGAGCAGTTTGTCAAATTTAACACTGAGGAAGTATTCAAGTATGCTTCAGTATTTGTGTATCTTTTATATATTTCCAGGGAGACAAATTCCCATTTCCTTTGCAGAAACTTGATGAAGAAGGACAATAACAGTCAATGATTTTTTGGACTCCAGTGGGGATGAAGGAGAAAGAAGAATTCACATACAAGCAGTTCATAGAACTATTTATTCATCCAACCCTTAGCCTTATGAGCAGCACTCCATTACCAAGGATCAGTGAGGAGATTGTCAAAGAACTTCAGTTCATAGATCAAGCTGCAACAGGAGATTGGTATTGCTACCAAAACTACACAAAAATCAGGGTTTTTGGCTGTGAGCTTCCACCCTACAAACTGCCAAAGTACCTCCCTGTTAGAATCTTTGCACTAGAGTACTTGAGGCAAAGATTGAATGCAGATGAAGTACATTTTGTAGCTGCAAAAAAGAAATCGCAATTTAAGCTCAAAGCTCAAGTTGGTCCCTTCATTTGTAATACTAGGACAGCAGGGGAGGAAGCAGATAAGCTGTTAAAAGAAATGAAATTCGCTCACAGTTTCTCTTGGTCATATGACCCATTGGGAGTCATCTCCAAACTCAGGGCGGATATCATCATACAGCTAGGCCTGAGATAGAACAATTCAAGAATCAGTTGGAATGGACAGAGAATACCCTCCAAGAGGCTGAGGAGCAGGCAATCTCTACATCAAATATGCAAACTCCAATTGCACAGGAAAAAACAACCAAGAGAGGGAGGGAAGAACAATTTTCACCAACAATAGAGGCAACGAGCCAAGGCCTCAAGGTTTTTCACAGGAAAAAGAAACAAAGGGTCTCTATGGATATTGATTCACAGTCTGGTGGACAGTCTATGCAATCTCCAACTTAGTCTTCCACTTCTCATGAACAACAGAGAGTCCAAATTGCTGGAGGCATTCCAGAGAATAAAGAGGAAGACATCTTCCATGTTTTTAGTGAAATTAAAAGAAAGAATGAAGAATTGAAGTTAAATACTTACACCCAGTTTTGGAAGCATTCTTCCAGCTCTCAAGCCAGGCTTCTTTCAGTCTTCGACTCTGAGAAGGGGAAGATGCAAATGGCTTTCTTGCAGGCCCAAGTTCCTCAGCCCAGGACTACAACACAATACCAGAAACACACTTCTTTTGAGTTTAATGTCAAGGATGTGCATCCAATTGATCAAATTGAGATGCACAAATAGACTGGACAGATGATTGCTTCAACCTTGACAAACATTGCTATGAGTTTGTCAAAAATGCAGGTTACATTGGCCAACATTTAGTCACAATTGAAGTTGGAGAAGGTCTCCTCATTAGCAAAGGATACCAAGATTCAGTTTTTGGAAAATCTAGTGCTAAGGATGGGATATGATCCCTCAATCATAAATGCTGCAGAGGAGCTCATTAAGAAAAAGAACATTGAAGTTGCAACATTAAAGAAACAACTGAAACTACCGGCATTCAAGGATCCAATGGCCAAAGAAATCGAGGAGACAGAGACTCAAAGTCAGATACGATGAAGCTCATCATAGAACAGAATTTGCAAATAAAACAAATGGAGGAGCATGCCTTACGGCTATTAGTCCTGGTCTAGTGCATGACACAACATTCTTGTCTTCACATGGGAAGAAAGAATGGAGGATTGGGTAATCATCTGGCATCTGATACTCTTTGAGGATGTGTAGGGCATCCAAGATAAGAGTAGGCAAGAGGAACGCTATTCTTTGAGGGATGGGAACCTAAGACAAGAATAGTCCTAGAAGGTCATACTTAGTGAACACCCGGTTGGGTATGTACCTTGAGAGACAATGATGAAGGTGTCTATAATCATTGGTCTTGCCAACATTGTAGCTCATGGTCTCGTAGAGAGATGGAGCTATTAGTCAAGGCCTTGCACTATGACAGTGTTGGTTGATATGATGCTATGCAGATGGGATTACCAATCGTTTCTTCTTATGAGAAATTCTTCAGATTGAGAATAACCAAGTACCATTATAAATACCTCCCTAGTTAAGAGGGAGTGTTGAAGAAAATGTAACTAGATTCGGTATTAATACATGTAATTTTGATCTTTGTACTTGTAAAGAAAAGAAATATTATTTTTGAGAATTATAAGAATGAGTTTCTTGCTCATTCCATAGGTCTAGGAAAGTCAAAGAGTCAAAGAGCTCTTCCTGAGCATTTATGAAATGTATATGAGTCAACCTAAAGTCAAGAACAACCCTCCAAGACTAGCACAACCCTCTTGAAAACAAGCAAGCAAAATGATGAAAATAATAGTCAAATCGGCCAACAAAATTGACATAAAAAATAGACACGTCGACTCACATGAAGTGACACAACAATTCATTAACTAATGTCAGCTTGCATGCATGGGTGTTCACCTATAAATAGGCAGCTGGGGTCATCGCAAAAGAACACACAGAAGTATCTCACATCTCTCTGAAGAAACTCGGATGGGTATAGGTCTGGACTTTACATATTTTAAGGAGCACTCTCTTGGATAAAGCACAATAGAAATACCATATCAGACTCATCTGAAATCTCATCAAGAAGTCTCAGTCTCCTCCTTGTTACAGGCCTTGGTGCATTGTCGAAGCAACATACTCCTCAGTGAAAAAGAGATAATATGAATTTCATTATAAGAGCAGTCACAAGTATACACCCTCGGCAAGAAGGATCCCTATCAAACTCTGTCTCAACTTTCATATATCATAAGCACAGTCACAATTTTGATAATTACTGTCTCACTGTCTCGGAATATACATGATAAAGAAGATCGATGTGATCTCTGTTGTAATGCAGTAGCTGTGAATCTCATAGCTATGATGAGTCTCTTAGTGGAAGTACAGGGATATAGTGATGCTGCGGTAGTAATGCATGTCTCCATGATGCAGTGAAGATGATTTCAATAGTATGAAGAAGAGGATTGGTGGCTTGGTCTTGGAGTGGCTCAGTTAAACAAGGGTCATGGTCTTGGTGTTTGTCAATTGGAATCTCTATAAGAAGAATTCTATGCGAGTTTTCCTCTCCAAGAGGGAGGGGTTTTGGCCCTGGCAGAATGCCAACTTATTGTGCTCTTGTCTCTTTGTTATGGTAGCTATTTAATGATTAAAGAAGACACACTAATGATTAACAAGCTAAGCATTAAAAGTTATCATGTAAAGAAGAATCTCATTAACTCCATGCCCTAGATTCTTCAACAAAACGCTGGTCTTGTTACCCACCATTTTGTGGGTGATATACGTAGGAGAAAATTTTCTCCAAGATGGTCCTTAGCCGGCAGCCAACAACTCCTTGCAGCCACCAACTAGCTCGTTGTGCCACTTCTCCACCACCTAAGCCAACCATGTGCTCCCTCACCCATCTGTCATAATCGTATGTTTGAAGGTGTGCCTCCCAAACCTAAAGGTATGCCTTGTCATTTGGTAATTGAGTATTGTAGTTTACTTATCATGGAAACTTTTGGGCATGAATTGATAGGGGGATTTGACAGAAAGAGTGGGCTAGGTCTATGCTCCAGTCCCCTAGACTTCTTTTGGATGTTACCCTTGGACCTTACTCCCGTGGGATCCCTTTTTCTGACCTTTAGGTTTTAGGGATGGTACTTCATGGGAAAACCTGATTTTTGTTGCGTGGTCCCGCTCCCTCATCCACATATATCACTCCCCCTCCATTCCTTCATTGGGTCCACATTCCTTCATTGGGTCCACATAGGGGTAGCCTCCCCTTCCCCTTACCCACACCTTGGGTCAGGAATGGAATGATGCCCCAGAGGTTGATGCAGCTAAAAAGAAAAGTAAAAGCATAATTGGTCACATTCAACAAGAAAATGCACCACAAAATGCAAAAGATGGTCGAGACAGACACATTTAGCACGTGGGCAAAAGCCAATGTATGAGCTCTACCACATTCCCATGGCCATCATCCTGGTTCTTATAGGCCCTATAGATGAACTTCCTCTATCATTCAGGAACCCATGCTTGTCCCAACCCCTGGTGGGCAATGACCCACCCCACCTCCAAGGGGGTATCCACTGCTATACTTTACACATCATGCTCTTGTTCCTTGAACCTCGAGCAGTTAAACAAAGAAAAATCATAAATAGCAAAAGGCATATGAAGAAGGGCGGAAAAATCAAGGCCAGGGTGACTCATGTACCATGATTGCTCCCTCCTGTACATTATATACACAAGTGTGGGCTTCCCTTTATTAGCTATCCTTGTACCCCGACATGTGGCCCAGGATTGCCCCTTTCATTTCCTATCCCATTCATCTCTTCATCACACGCCACCACGAAGGATGTACCTTGGACATACTGCCCCCTTTTAAAGGTAGAAACCACCTAATAGGGTACTTGGTTAACCCCCCTTGGAGCTTGGAGACATTAGCACATGCCAAAGCCCGTTATGGAAGGGCATGTTGTTATGAAGTGCCCACTTGTTGTCCATGGTTTGTAAGCTCTTTAACTCGATTTCTTTAAATGACTTGTTGTACTGGAAGACAAGGGGACACATTGGATCTTATGCAAGATTGCAGATGGTCTCCATTTTGGGTTTAGTCTCCCTATAAGGGTTCCTAACTCTCTAGAGGGCTACATTGGCACATGTAAGGTGTGTGTAGACTCTAGAGAGCCATGGGCCTCCACAATAGTAGACCACATTCCAGGGATCCCTAGAGATGTTTAGAGATTGCTCGAGTTTCATCTATTGGACGAGGAAGATGCACCTGGTTCACAACTTCACCATGCCTAGTCGGCCCCACAGTTGTATGATGCACTTGGTAGATGACCCAAGACTTGTATGATGATGTGGCATCACTTATACCATCATTCAAGCCCTTGCAGATGGTTTGCATGCATCTAAGATCTATTTGGAGAACCATGAGGACACTTGTGTGCCCCCACACCCATTGGGAGCACCACAGGTTTATTATTTAGAGAACAAGGGGCCAACCCTTTGTCCACTACTTTTGGGAGTCCTATTTCTCATTAGGCACCAATGGACTTCATTAGGCCTCTTAGAAGGCCCGACAACATGTACTATTGATCATTCGACCTCTTGAGAGGCTTATTCTTTTGTTTATGAGCTAGTTTGGTGGGCTTGTCACCAAAAGTTAGTTATTTTGCACACTATTTATTTTAGGGGCTAATGTAGGCCTAATTAGCTAAATCAAACTCATTAGAAGTGTATAAATACAAGTGATGTGAATTCATTTTGGCATCATCACTTGGATTGATCATTCTCTCTTAAGAGATTTTCACTATTCTTTTTGGAGGATGAAATTGGATGGATGGATGAATTTTGATGTTTGGATCTCTTTATTTTTGTCTTGGAGCTTCTATATTGGCATATGATGATGATTGGATATACTTGCTGTCACATGTAAGTGCTATTTTAATGCTACTTTATCATTTTCTTATGTCACATGCATGTTGCTAGGGAATTTCGCTATACTAAGTTGAAATTTGCTGCTTTTCTTGTATGAAAGAGTGGAAATTTGTCTTTTATTTGCGTTGCATCATGTTAGGGGCCATGTTTTAATAAGTAAATGTTCCTAGAGATTTTGTTGAAATTTTATCTTGATAAGTCATCGTACATTGTCCATTGAAGTATAAAGATCTTGAAGCAACTGTCCCATGCCCTAATTGCCATGCGAAATTGTTCTAGAGACCTCCTTGATGAAGTGAAATCATCCCAAACATTTGAATCTTCTTGACTCCATTTCTCCCAAAGGATTTGGCATTGGTCCTCCATAGGTAATCTCTCTAAACACATTTTTCTCACGTTTCTCTCTTTCTTTCTAGGCGTAGCCTACATAGGTAACTTAGGGCATCACTTATCACACAATCTAGCCATCCAAATACTTTGATTTTTGGTTCACATATGCGCTGGACTTTGCTCTAGAGGCCCTCCAAATTTGAAGCGAATCTGAAGGTGGGATCTCGAGATATTGCAAGCCCTAGCTCGAGGATCTTTTCTTGCCTTAGGTTTCGCTTGGCTAGTGACCTCATTGGGATTATTACATCAAATTCAAAGAAAATTTCTCCTTTAATCCCTTACTCCCCCCTCAATTAGGTGAAGCACACCCTTGGTTGATAACTTCCACCTGCTTGACCTAATTCTGGGTCCGCTTGGTCCTGTGTGGTCCCACAACCTTTTGACGATAATTCTACAAAGACCACTTGGTATCCAAGTTTCCACAAGGATCTTAGGGTCTAGGAATCTCGTTCATAAGTCATATACTCAAACCTTGACCCTTGGGTTTCTCCCAAGCCCTTCCTAGAGAGCTTTTCATCTTGCTTTCCAAGCAAACTAGCCAGATATTTGAGCCTCTCTTGTGAATAGGCTTCTATGATCACCTTCACCCTATCATTGATCCATTCATCTTCGTGATCTACATTATACCGGGTTTCCTCCCATTGGTGAAAGTCTGTAAATAGTAGGGAGCCTTAGCTGAGGTGACAGTGGATTATCGCTCCATTGTTGCGCTTGGCCTAGTAGTTGCCCTATAAGACCCCCTCCTACGACCCCTGCTAGTTTGAGCAGTAACAGGTCTCATGGGTCTTCTGTTGATAGAATAACTTGTATAATGCTTCAAACGAGGGCTCTGATGATGGTGTTTGACCTCCCATGTCTCAATGTTGTTACAAATCTCCTCTGGGCCTCGAATCAACTGCCACTCCATAATGGTATGCCGACTGGGCACACTGGTCCAAGTGCATCATCTTGTGAATAATGTGGGGCAATAAACAAACTACTGAAAGTGTTGAGGGTGCCCATGGCATGAAATGATGCTTTGCACATGATGGGAGTCCCATGGCTCTCAATGCATCCCCTGTGGTGTCGATATGATCCTCTAGTGGACAAGGGCCCCAATTAAGTTGGCTAACCCATGATGAAACCACCTTCCAATTACATATAATGTCGAATGTGCCTCCTCACCTTCAGGTATGATAATTCATTAGTGCATTTAAGTGAAACAAGTTTGTTTATCAAGGGCACAATGAGACTTCATATGGGGTTTCCCTTCCAAATTTGGGGCTTTGAGCTCGAAGTAGTGTTACCCCCCTAAGTAAGAGTAGTTAATAAATGACCCTATTAGGTGTTCCCAACCCCCAAGGGGAAAGATAGGTCCAAGGTACATCCTTCAATTGATAGGTGTCATGTGAATAATGTGAAATTATGGTAGCAACGAACAAGTGTTCTAGTCTCTATCATGTCTAGGAGACTAAGGAGCATGAGATCTCCAAAACCTAGAAAAGATTTCGTGAGAAATGACTTGGAGATGCCTTAATTAAATTAATTAGCCATAATTTAATTATTTCCTATGTCTAACTTAGGAAAAGTGGTTAATTGAAGTTAATTAATTAAAGAAGTTCGATTTTGCTTTAGAGGCTTCGATTGCTGAAGTCAAATTGATCTTAGCCATTGGTTGAGATGTAATCATGGCCGTTGAGCCTCCAACGAGAGATTATAAGAGCATGTCGAAGGGCTTTTAGATGGCATCAATTATGAGTTGTGCAGTTCGACTACGCAGTTCCAAGTATTCAGCAAGGTCGTAGTTGAAGCCAGGGAAAGCATTAGAGCGAGGGATCAACAGAGGTTTGGGAGCAAAGATTCTTGAGGAAGGTTTCATTAGTATTTCCAGTGTGTAGGAGACAGGAAAGAGGGAGGCTGAATTATCTATAGAGGAGGCTGAATGCAACAGTATGAATTAGCCACTTTACCTAGTGCGAGTTGCCATAAGAGCTCGTTTCAGTTACCAGGTGCCGGATCAGGGTCCTAGAGGTAGAGAGAATGGGTTTTAGAGGCAAAGGGAGGCTAAATGTCACACCTGGAGGCATTTTTGGGGCTGTACAAATTTACTCAGTCAGGCAGTGCGCATTTCTGGGCTGTAGTGTGAGTGGCTAGGGAGAGTGCGAGTAGGCTAGGAGAGGCCAGATTAATTACCAAGGGAGACAAGGGTGTCTTCCAGATTATTTTGCCAGTAGAAGATTGTCGAGCCTTGCCAGTTTGGCAGGCAGATTATTGTACTCTTGAATTTGCTGAAGAAATAATAAAACCCTCATTCGTTGCACTGTTTTTCCCTTCGGGGTTTTTGTAGGGACAATTGTCCATAAACAACGATGTTAATTTTGTGTGTGTGCATCTATTTCTCAGTTCCGTATTTTATATTTCTGCAGTGTTTTCATTGTGAATTTATCATTATTTGTTGAATAATAATTTAGAAGACAAATAAACTGCTAATAGTTAGAAGATAAATCTCTAATTAATTGCATTCAAGGAATTTTCACAAATAATGATGGGATAGATGGGGACATAAGGGTCTCAAGGCCATATACCACAGGTACAAGGGTGGCAATGATGAGGAATGTCCACATATAGGGCATATAGATGCAGGAGGGAGCAATCGTGGATACATGAGTTACCCGACCTTTGTTTTTCCACCCTTCTTCTTTTTTCCCCAAGGAAAAATCGTAACTTTCATTATGTTAAATATTGAAAATTACATACTGTAGATGCTGCATATAACACATATGTCAAAACTGGTGGCCTAGCCACAACTGTAGAGAGTCTACATAAACCATAAAAAGGTACTATGATACTGATATACAAAACATAAATGTACATATATAGGTCTAAATCGAAACAAAAATGCAAAATAGCTACTATGAGGTATCCATCGAAGATCTATGTATCATCAAGGCATAGGTGCTCCTTGTGGATGCTGCTTCATGAAAGGCTTGTGATAATACTTGTAAAAATCATTTCCATGTTGTTCCTGTATCATCCAACTACAAGGAGGTTACTGCACGTCTTCCTTAGAAAAGCTGTCGGAAAGCTGGTTCCTCTCCCTCTAGATGTGTTGACAATAAATATAGTCAAAACATGATTTAGTAGCTTAGGTTTCTTCCAATAAATTCCTGAGTGTGTGCACGTGACATTCCACCCTTCCTCGTTTGCCTTTTTCCTTTTCTTGATTTTTCTTTGTATTATTGCTTGAGGCTTCAAGAAATGGGAGCATGTTGTGTATAATGTAAACAATTATTATCTCCTTAAGGTGGAGCAGTTCATTGCCCACCAGGGGTTGGGGCATGCATGGGTTCCTTAATGATATAGGGGCACTCACGGACCTTAGGAGCCAGGGCAATGGCCATAATGATAAGGGGTAGAGCTCATCTTTGGCTTTCTTTTGTTTCTTGCTTGTGGCCATGATATGCTTTTAACTTTCATTTAGTTGCATCAACCTTCTAGGCAACATTTTTTGGCGCGACCCAGATATGTGGACAAGGGGAGGGGGTATTCCAGTGCCTTGTGGAACCAGTGGTCATGTGGACCCAAAGAGGGAAGATGATGAAATAGGGTTTGTAATGTGCGGAGAGGGGAGCGAAAAATGTGAAATGGGAAACCATGATTGCGCTACCAAAACTAGGGTTTCCCAAGTAGTGTCTTTCCTAAAGCCATAGGCTAATAGGGGAGATCCCATGGGACTAGGGTTGAGGATTAACCTCCCTATTTAAGGTGAGGGAACAAACCCTGGTCAAAACCCACCCTTCTTCCAAGTCACCCAATAATCCATCCTGAAAATGCCTAATGAAAACAAGTATAAGCACCCGATTGCATAATGAAAAACATACCTTTCGGGTTGGATTTCCCACCTTCGAACATATGCTCTTAACAAATGGGCGAGGGGACATATGATGATTCAGGAAGTGAAGATTAAATGGCACAATACATTGGTTACATCGATGGTTGTCAGGGGACGCTGGCTTCTGGCTGAAGAGAGATCCAGGAGAAAAATTCTTCTATGGGGTCACCCACTTTTGGTAAGTAATAAGCCCGAACTATGAGAAAGCTAGAACTTTGTTATTAGATAGAGAGAGCAAAAAATCATTGAGCTTTGAAACAATTTACATGAATGGTGGCACTATGGAGTATCCATTATATCACATGGTTGGACAAATGTTAGAAATCAACATTTAATAAATGTGTTGGACAAAATGTTGTCATTGATGTCAAGGAGTCTCACGCTTAAGGGGAGTTCATTGTAGGATGATGGTTTTGTTGGTTGTCATTGATGTCAAATAGTTTTGATATGTGTTTGATCTTTTATATGTTTGTAGAGTTTTGTTATGACTGAGGGATTGATGATGAAGGTTCTAATGGCAAATATTTGAAGGCATCTCTGCTTTAGGATATCAACAAGGATGCTCTTGTAGAGTACTCGGATGGATAGACCTCGGAAAGACCTTTCCAATGGTATATGGTAGCTTGAAAAACACCTCAGGAATCAAAACTTATGGCAAGTCAAAGTTTGGCAAAGTTCCACGGGCCTCATGGTTCCACCAATGCCACATCATCGCGCCATGGGTGCTTGGCTATTGGTTAGTGCGTGGAGGAAAGGGTCCCATGGTCCCACAAGTAATAGACCCCAAGAAGACAAAACTTTGTTAGTCAAAAGTTGAAAATATTTATGTCTCACCTCGGGCAAGTGCAAGTCATGACAGGGGAAGTGTTGGAGCAGGCCATGACACAAAGGCTGGGGGATGGAGTGTTTCCCGTCAATTGACGAGCACAATTGCCATTTGTGCACCGAAATTCTTGAGTGGAGGCTACAAGTGTGAAGCCACAAGGTAAATAGTATGGGAGATGGAAAACTGGATGATAAACAAAGAGGGAGAGACAACAACACTTAACGTTAAAATTGTGCCTCGGGACCAAAATTTTTAATAAAGGAGTTTGTGGCGGAACACAGGTGCTTGGGACCCCCCCTGCATATGAGATGACATCATCAGAGTGATGGTGTGGCACACTGTGAGATGGACACTGTTGAAGAATTTAGGGCAATTAGAGTTAATGAGATTCTTCTAGTCATGCTAACTATTTGTGAGGTGTTTTTCAAATTTTCTTCTTATTCCAATCTTCACTTATTATTCTTAGAGTGTGTATTTCTTACTTCATCAAACAGTTACCAAAATACAAGAGACAAGGACACAAGATGTTGGCTTTCTGCCAGGGCCAAAACCTCTCCATCTTGAAGAGGGAAACCCTCACAAAATTCTTCTTATAGAGATTCCAATTGATGAATACCAAGACCATGACCCTTGACCTATCATGTCACTCCAAGACCATGACAACAATTGTCTTCTTTGTCACTGATGAGATTATCGTCACTACTTCTTCATCATTGCTGCACTTTCACCAAGGTCTTCACCATACCAGTGAGATCTCCATGAGGTATGCTCCTAGACTCACCAAGATCATGACTGTCTCACCATAGCTGTGCCTTCACAGAAATCATAACTACATTCTTACTGAGGTTATCACCATGTCAACGAGGTCTCTACCTTGTCTTCATCATGACTTTGATAACATGTCTTCATCAATGCACCAAGATCTGCATCATGACCTTATCTTCACTAGGATTATAACCGAGATCTTCATCTTCATTAGGATCATGATTGATATCATGATTACAGTGATGATTGTGTCTATGATATATACTTCACCGAGATCCTTCCTCATGAATGTCGAGACTATCACTGTGACCCTGTAACTAGGCCGAGACAATAGAGAGATATGTGAGGACTTCACTATAACTACACCTTATTGCACCATCCGAAATCACAAAGTAATTCGATATTTTGTCCTGCACCCATCCAATATTTTAGAGACTTGTCTGAAATTTTGTCTGTACTTTCTGTGAAGTTCAATGGGTATTTATATTGGTTATGCCTCCATAAATAAGCCGACATGAGTGTGAACTGTTGTGTCACTTCATTTGAGTCGACATGACTATTATTTATCTCGTTTTGCTAGTCGACTTGATTGTTCTTTTCATCGTTTTGATTGCAGACTTCTTCTTGTGGTTGTCTTGGAGGGATATTTAGACTTTTCTAAACATGATATTGACTCTTTGACATCCTAAGGCTCTAAATGAGAGCCACTAAATAAATAAACCTCTTGCTCAAACCCATGCAGCAAGGAATAATAAATTCATTTTACAAAAACCATAATTACAATGTCATGAAGACCGAACCTATTTACACTTTCTTCAACAGACACATGGGATGTTGATTTGGAGTTTTCAAGTGGTCAAGTGGGCCATATTCGAATGACACATGGCACCACTTATGGACAAACACATGGCAGGAGTGACGTCAACACTTGACATGGAATATCCTCGAAGTCTGCGTCAAGGGGGTTGTGCTGGTGAATGCTTTCAGTGTTAATATAAAAAAGGTCTAAGTGATGGAAAGGGGCCAATATAGTGTAAAGCTCAGGAGAGATAACACATACTTGTCATTGCACCTCAACATGTTTTGAAAGGTTGCATTTCTTAATCGCCACAATGAATGACTCTCGGGAGACAAAAGACATGAAGGTCGCGCCCTAGTGCAGGTGTAATAAGGTGCAATAGTGGAGGTCTCGCGAGACATGAGTCGGGGGTCAAGAAAAGTTTCGACACTGTTGTTTGATGGTAAAATCGTGCCTCAGAGTATGTTGTGTTGCATATGAACAAACATTAGAGCGGGGGCATGATAAGTTTTCGATCACCACTCTTGGGCATAGGTTCTGGCCTTCCATTTGTATAAACTCTTGGGTGGCGAAAAGGGGCTAAAGGTTGAAGTCCATTGCATTACAGTGGACTGCGGGATAGTTGCCAGTGTGAATACACTGATCCACAATCTTGATTTGGTCTATGTTACCACTCAAACCAGCTAGGGACCTAAAGGGGTTCCTAAGAGGGCAACTGCTAGGTTAAGGGCAACGGTGGAGGCTTAA
Source organism: Pinus tabuliformis (assembly GCA_031772625.1). Lineage (NCBI taxonomy): Eukaryota > Viridiplantae > Streptophyta > Pinopsida > Pinales > Pinaceae > Pinus > Pinus tabuliformis. The sequence continues at coordinate 1,215,091,724 of CM062807.1, read as the reverse complement.
CCCACTGTCACCACGACTAAGTCTCCCTGCTCTTTACGAACTTTCACTGATAGGAGGAGTCCTAGTAGTGTAGGGATTCACTTGTAAAGTGTATGTCAATGGATATGTGAGAAGTGACCCTGAAAACCCTTTCCCAAGGATGGAGTAAAGAATTGAACTTACCTGCTCTTTAAGCAAGGGACTTGGTCCACCAGGGGTAAGGGGTGAGGATTGGAGGGTTGAGGGAGAAAGGATAGGCTTATGAACGAGGTTCTAAATCCCTATAATCCTTTGGAAACTCAGATTCCTAAATGGTCTTTGACAAATAATCTTTATTGAGAAGTGGGTCCACACGGGGCCAAGTGGACCCAACCCAGGTTCAGGGATGGAATGCAGTAACCAATGATGTTCCTATCCCGGATAAGGTGAGGGGAAAGGACCAAACAAGAATATTTACTTCAAAAGTTTGAGTTGATCCTATTGAAGTCTAGCCTTGGAGATGCCTAGGCAAAAGTCGATCCTAGAGCTAGGGCTTGGGATTCCCAGAGATTCCACTGTTAGAATTGGCTCAAATTTGGAGGAGACGGAGGGTACCCACCATTGCAGTAGGCGATAGGAGATCGAAGTTTTTCCTTGGGTCAATTCCCGGGAAATTGATGCCCTAGGTGACCTAATGGGGCTATACTTGGGGAAAAAGGGGACAATGGTAAAAAGAGGATTAAAATGATCACCCTTTTTTGAGGGATCAATGCCTAGTTCACTTGGGATATGGAGTCAAGGAGAATGATGAGTAAGAAATTGGTTTCTTGATCAAGGAGGCCCGGAAAGTCAACTTCATCCAGTGTTAAGAGAAAGAAAAGAAAAGTGACCTTCAAGTATTTATACTTCCAAGCAATTGATGCAAGCTTCTCGAGATAAATAAATCTCTAGTACATTTCATTCATATAACATTGACCCATACATTAAATTAGTTAAACATGCTCAATTCCACATTTCAATAATGTAACAACTAGACCTAATTTTAGCAGTATGCAACAACAAGAATAATAACATTAAAATTTACTTACAACGTTACAGAGTATATCCAACCAACATTTCGTTTGCTCCATAAAGCTCCAAGACAAGAGAAATAGCCCAAATCCATACATCAAACTCATCTATCTCCAAAAAATATCCCACCAATGAAAAAATGCGAAATTCTCTATGATTAGAGTGACCCCAAGTCAAGTGATGATCCAAATGAATGTATCTAACATCAATATATAGCCTCCTAAGGAATTCGAATTAACCTATGGGCCTAGATTATCCCCTAATGATAAAATAATGCGCAAATAAAACCCTTATTGGTGACAAGCCCACCAAACTAGCTCACAAGTGCAAAAGTAAGTCTCACAAGCTGCCAAGTAATAATATGTATATGTCGTGGGGCCTTCCAACGACCTAATATTATTTTGAAGTGCCATATTAAGGAATAAATTCCTCGGAATATGATGGACAAGGGGGTGGATCCTTGTTCTCCAAGTAGTAGACTTGTGGTGCTCCCAGTGGGTATGAATAAGAGATCCTCTACAAGGGTCCTAGTGGTGGAATGAATGCTGCTATGACATCGTACAAGTCCTGCGACATTTGTCAAGAGTGTGGGGCTCATGTGGGGGCTCGCTGGGCATAATGTATCAAGCATATCATCATCATCCCAAAAGTGGTTCGCTAGTAATATTTGAGCATCCATGAAGATCGTGGAGTGTTGTCTGCTGCTGTGGAGGCCAATGGTCCTCTATGCACACCCTACATGTGCCAATGTAGACCTCTGGGGTTAGGATCCCATATAGGGAGACCAAACCCAAATGGAAACCACCTATAATCCTTCATAAGATCCAATGTGTCCCCTAGGCTTATAGTACAACCAGTCATTAGAATAATAGGGTAAAATAACTTACAAATCATGGATAATAACGAGGGCACTTCATAATGGCATGCGCTTCCGTAGTGGGCTTTGGAATGTGCTAATGGCTCCAGGCAAATGGAAACCACCTATAATCCTTCATAAGATCCAATGTGTCCCCTAGGCTTATAGTACAACCAGTCATTAGAATAATAGGGTAAAATAACTTACAAATCATGGATAATATCGAGGGCACTTCATAATGGCATGCGCTTCCGTAGTGGGCTTTGGAATGTGCTAATGGCTCCAGGCTCCAAAGGGGTTAGCCAAGTACCTTATTAGGTGGTTTCAGCCCTTAAAGGGGATAGTATGTCCAAGGTACATCCCTCTAATGGGGGTGGCAAGTGACAAATAAGTGATATGGAATAGGGAATGAGAGGGGCAACCTTGGGCCACATAGTGGGGCATAGGGGTAGCTAGATAAGGGGAAGCCCACACCTGGGTATGTAATGTATAGGAGGGAGAAATCATGGTACATGAGGTGCCCCGGCCTTGATTTTTCCATCCTTCTTTATATACCTTTTTCCCTTCATGAATTATCTTTAATCAACTGCTCGGGGCTCAAAGGACAAGAGCATGATGTGTAAGATATAACAGTGATCACCCCCTTTTAGGTAGGGCGGTTCATTTCCCTCCAGGGGTTGGGACAATCATGGGTTCTTGAATGATAGAAGAGGCTCATCTAGGACCTATGGAACCAGGGTGATGGCCATGGATTGGGGTAGAGCTCATGCATTGGCTTTTGCCCACGTGTTGATTATTTTGTCCCGACCATCTTTGCATTTCGTGGTACAATTTCCTGTTAAATGTGGCCAATTATTATTTTCACTTTTTCTTTTAATTGCTTCAACCTCAAAGGCATCATTTAAACCCTGACCCAAGGTGGGGGCAAGGGGATAGGGAGGTTGGCCCTATGTGGAACCAAAATGGAAACGTGGACTCAGGTGGGAGAAACGATGAATGGGGGTACAATGAGTGGAAATGGAGTAATATGTGCAGGTAAAGGAGTGGCACCACGCACCCAAAGTCAGGGTTTCCCAAGTAGTACCATCCTAGAACCAAATGGTCAATAAAGGAGATCCCACAGGACTAAGATCCAAGGGTAACAAACAAAAGAGATCAAGGGGATAAGAGCACAAACTAAGCCCACTCTTTCCACCAAATCCGCCCATCAATCCACACCCAGAAGTATCTGTGATAAGTAAACCCAATACTCAATTACCAAATGACAAGACATACCTTTAGATTCGAGAGACCCACCTTCAAACATATGATCAATACAGGTGGGTGAAGGACCACATCGCTGGCTCAGGTGGCAGAGAAATGGCACAATGAGCTAGTAGGAGGCATCAAGGTGCTGCCGACTGAGGCTGATCATGGAGAGAAATTTCTCTTGGGGATATCACCCACGAAGTGGTGGGTAACAGTCTACACATTATAATACCAAGGGTTAAGTATGTCGTTCGGTGCCCATGGTTTTTGAGGAACGAGTTTAATTGACATCGATCCATAATCTTTATTTGGTCTAAGAATGAAATTACCAAGGGTAATTATGTGGTTTGTGCCCATGGCATTTGGGAGGATAGAGGCTTTAAAAGTAGATGGTAGGAATTGTGAAGAAGTTGCTGCTAGTTCGAGTGCCAAAATAGAGACATGATAAGAATTGTTGAATATTCTGGTAAGATCGAGAGCAATAACAGAAAAGGTTGTTCATGGAATAAAAGTGTTAGAATGCAGGATGCACTAAGCAGAGCTGAGTTAAAACAAAAGTGCTAGATAATGTTCTTAGGAGTTTGATCATTGAACACTATTATTTAGAGGTAGTTGTTGAAGCACTGAAAGCAGCTTGAGAGTTTTATGATATATGCTATCAATGTCTTGCAGAGGGGTTGCTGAAGGAAAACATTGAGAAGACATTTTGATGCATGAGTAAACAATTGTGGTTGAGTATTACAACGTTATGATCACTGAAGGGCGCTGAGGCCTAGTTTGAAATGGTGATGAACAGGTGATTTGTTGGTACCTGAGAACTAAAGGGAGTTGGTGCTTCTTGCTGGTTGATGCCAACAACACTGATTAAAGGGAGTGGATGCTTCCTATTGGTTGGTGCCAGTAAAATAATTAGGGGTTGGAGTGTTAGTTTTTGTAGCATTAGATGTGTTCCAACCATGAAATTTGGTGGACAGGGTAGAATACATGAGATCTCCAAGACCCAGAAATCGTTTCTGGAAATTTCACCTAGAAGTGACTTAATTAGATTATTAACCAATTTTTTAATGTTTCCTTAGTCTAAACTTAGGAAAACTGGTTAATTAATCAATATTAATTAAGTCAAGGCGAGAATCATCTAGAAAGTCACGCGGATTGATTCCAAGATGATCCTAGCCATCGATGAAGTTTTAATCTTGGTTGTTGGTGCTCCAACAATGGATTATAAGAAGAAGTCGATGGGCACTTGGAAAATTGATCTAGGTGGATGTTAGTGGCCACCCACCTATCCCATTTGGACCCCCACAACTGTCTCTTTCAGTGTTTCAGTTTCCTTATTTGTAGCACAATTTACTATTTTTAGCAGTTTTTCGGGTCCTGAACTTCCGGAGCCGTTTTGAGGCCCTAAATGATGTTTTTTGGGAAAACTGGGGGCAAAATGGGTCCATGGACCAATGTTGCCCTTCCCAAAGTGGTAGTGCTCAGATAGATCTTTCTAACGAGCTATTGTACGCGTCAGACAGAGATCGTATGCCAAAGTTACGACCTCGGGAAATTGATGTACCAATTTACCCAAACGGGGCCCACAATTTGGCGTTTCATCTTCTAGGGTTAGGTTTCAGGATGTGAAGGGTTTTCCATTGTTTCTCAACAATAAATAGGCCTTCGAGCCTCATTGTAAGACAATTCAGAACAATTCAGAGGCATGTAGCCGCCACATCTCTTCTCAGAGATAAGCTACCATCGCCCTAGCTGGTTTATTTCCATTTCTGGTTGTAAGCATATTTCAGTGTTTTCCATTAATGAAATAAAGTATTATTTCTGCTGCATCTTTGTGTATATGGTTATCTCTGTAATTTGTTGCGTTCCTGTTTAAGTCCGGATCAGTGGTATCAGAGCGGTCTGATTTTTCTCTGCTTTTTTTTTGCATGTCCCCAACGAGGTCAGGATATAAGGAGTTAGGGCTTGAACTGGTCGAACCTTTGAAGGACCAGCCTCGCAAATCCTGACGGCCTCGCATGGCGGATGAGAATAAAGACAAGGGGGTAGGAGATCCTATCAAAATCTTGCTCGAAGAAACCCTCGAGCGACAAAGGAACGCGATGATGGATAGCTTTGCGCAGATCCTTCAGCGGCTACCCAGAGGTGACGCATCGGCTTCCAGCAGCTACTCTGGAAATGCCATGCCCTTTAAGGTACAAGTTAATTTTGAAATCCCCATATTCGAGGGTCAGAGAGACGCAAATGTCGTAGATAAATGGTTAAATCTGCTAGAGGGTTATTTTTCTGTTCATGAATTTTCGAGCCGAGAAAAGATTGTTTTCGCTCTTTTCAAAGCAGCCCCCCACGTCAAGGATTGGTGGGAAACCTACTGCGAGCAGAAGGATGAAAGTACAGGCTCACTATTTTCAGCCGCACCCACTTGGAATGACTTTCGGGATGCCATCAAGGAGCAGTACTACCCTGTCAAAAGCTATGAGGACAAATACATCAAATGGACCACACTGCAGCAGGGACGGGACCAAGATGTGCCGGAATTCACAAAAAAATTTCATACCCTTCGCACACAGTTGGGTATCAAAGATTCTGAGCTGCATTTGGTATTCAAATACTGCGGCTGCCTACACAAATACATCCAGGAAGAGATGGAGTTCCTGAACATCTCCTCGCTCGGCACAACGTACTGATACGCTGTCAAAATCGAGCAAAAGTTCAAACAGAAGAAGCAAGACTTTGGATCTGCAAATCCGAAGCCCAAAGGACAAACCCAAGGCGGGGTGACCCAAGACAACCCGTCGAAGCCGCAAGAAAAGAACAACACGAAGCCGAAGAAGGACATAGGAAAGTGGTGTGAGTTCCACAAGAGTCCCACTCATAACACAAGTGAGTGTCGGACCAAGCAGTCGGTGGTGGCCGAGTTGAAGGCTTCCGAATCAGATGCATGTTTCGACCCTGAGCCAGAACCCGACAAGGGGAATGGCAAAGGGAAGTAGATCATTGATGCGGATCCTAGTGCCACTGTTGCCACTGCCAAGATCCAGAAGAATGAGCCCGAAGACCCAGAGGAGGGGGAGCGTCTTTTCCACTCACAGATGTGGGTGAAGGGTTCACCGCTGCAATTCATTGTCGATAGTGGCAGCCAAAAGAACCTTATTTCAGCAGAGGTCATGAAGCGGTTGGGCCTACCGACTACACCACACCCACAGCTGTACAATATCGGGTGGCTTCATGAAGGACGAGATCTCAAAGTTCGCCAGCAGTGCCGCTTTCCCTACAGCATCAAGCCCTTCATAGACGAGGTATTGTGTGATGTTACACCTCTGGATGTTTGTGATGTATTATTAGGCCAACCATACTTGTGGAGGCGACATGCTGTGTATGAGTCAAGGCCTCGTGCTGTCATTATTTCTTTGAATAATTCATTATACAGGATACCGGAGGTAGCCCCACCTACCGCCACCTCTTTGATCACTTCTAAGAAAGGCAGCAAGCTCATATCATAGACTAGGAAATTTATTTTCTGTCTGGTTCGCTCCCAAAGTAAGGGGAAGATCGTTGCTACATCCATGACCCCCATAAAGGGTTCCTCCACGCAGCAGTAGCAGCAAAGGGATACAGTCATGACAGAACACAGGAACAACTTCTCCTCACCCACAGGGGTACCACACAAGTTTCAGGTGGGAGACAAAGTTTGGTTGCATCTGCAGAGAGAACGCCTTACGAGAACCCATCAGAAACTCAAACTGCTCCGACATGGTCCTTACACCAGTACCAAGGCTACGGGCAACAATGCTTTGAAGCACAACATTCCTCCATTCCTTCGCTTGCACCGAGTGCTCAATGTGGACCGTCGTCGACCATGCTTCCCACCATTTCTAGACACATCAGAGATTGCGGAATAGCTCACCAGAGATCTAGCTCAGCAGAGGCTTCCTCATCTCAGAGAGGAACTCAACGCAATGGGGACCATTGCTTCCTAAGGGGGGAGGAATGATCCAGGTGGATGTTGATGGCCACCCACCTATCCCATTTGGACCCCCACAACTGTCTCTTTCAGTTTTTCAGTTTCCTTAATTGTAGCACAATTTACTATTTTTAGCAGTTTTTCGGGTCCTGAACTTCCGGAGCCGTTTTGAGGCCCTAAACGATGTTTTTTGGGAAATTTGGGGGCAGCATGGGTCCATGGACCATGGTGTCCTTCCCAAAGTGGTAGTGCTCGGATAGATCTTTTTAACGAGCTATTGTACGCATCAAACGGAGATCGTATGCCAAAGTTACAACCCCGAGAAATTGATGTACCAATTTACCCAAACGGGGCCCACAATTTGGTGTTTCATCTTCTAGGGTTAGGTTTCAGGATGTGAAGGGTTTTCCATTGTTTCTCAACAATAAATAGGCCTTCGAGCCTCATTGTAAGACAGTTCAAAATAGTTCAGAGGCATGTAGCCGCCACATCTCTTCTCAAAGATAAGCTACCATTGCCTTAGCTGGTTTATTTCCATTTTTGGTTGTAAGCATATTTCAGTGTTTTCCATTAATGAAATGAAGTATTATTTCTGCTGCATCTTTGTGTATATGGTTATCTCTGTAATTTGTTGCGTTCTTGTTTAAGTCCGGATCAAGAACACACTTAAGATCACCAGAAATTCGATTTCCTTGGCAGATCGATTTCCAAAGTAGAAACAGTCAACTGCTGGAGAGTCGGAGATCGAACCAGTGAGTGAGGGGCATGGACAGTGAGTCCGATGGAAGTTTTTAAGATTCAGAGAGGCAGTAGTAAGAGGGTCGAGTTATTCCTAGTGAGGGAGTGTAGTGGATTGCGCAGTTGCTTCAGTTTGGCAGTTTGATTTGCTGGAGAGAAATTCGTTCTCAGTTCCAGAGGCCGTGCAAAGGTCCCAGAGTGCCGAAGAGAGGATTTCATCAACAAAGGCAGGGAGAACGACTTCATCAAAGATTGGTTGGAGGCTTGACGTCATAGAGATTGCATAGAGCAGCGCAGAGGTTGACACATAGGGTTCAGGAGGCCGAGTTTTTTGAAGGCAGGATATGCAGGAATTTCTTCGGGAGGAAGGGTAATTCCCTTCAATAATTTTGCCCAAATTTTCTTGCTGTGGATTGCTAGTTTTTGACATCTAGATTGTACTCAGATTTTCATTGCTACATAATAAAATAAAACCATTTGTTGCACCGGTTTTTCGCATTTGGTTTTGTCCAAAAATAACGGTGTTAATTTTTATGTGTGTGCTAGTATTTTCTCAGTTCCAACGCTATTTATTTCCACTGTTTTATTTGTGAAGGTTGCAGTTTGTTTATTTCGATGTTGCCGTAGCAATAAACTGAATAATTAATTTATCAGTTAGGAGAAATAATACCAATTGCTGTAGTAGGATTCCTTTTCGAAATTTTCACATGGTTTCAGAGCATGACTGATTAGTCAGAGAGCTTAGAAGTGAAAGAAGGAATTTCACTGTTTAGTGAGAGCAGCAGGCCAAAATTCCCAAGGGAAGCACAATCCATTGCTAGGCAGGTCGTGTTGCTTGAGGAAGTTCGATTTTTCAGAGTAGAGAGGCAAAAAAATTTGACTTTCCAGATTCAGTAATTCCGACAGGCAGAGGGAGCAATTGAGATTTTTCGTTGGGCAGATTTATGGCTGGATGTAGAGGGTTCTGTTGTAGGTTGCAGAAGTACTATCTGCATCGGGTGGAAGAGAAAAAGCACACACAACATAGGGAAATTTTCCTCTGGGAACTATGAGTCTCAGAAGTTCGAATTTCCAGTTGCAGATTGGCAGTAGTAGCTAACAGAGCCACGCATTCCAGAAGGGAGTGCGAATAGCAAAGCAACAACCAAGCACAGGGAAAGAGGGAGTTTTCGAGAAGTCAGAGATGGCCACAACAAGACTTAGAGATCAATATAGGTTGGATGGCTCCTCCAACTATGTCATTTGGAAGGCCAGGATGCCCTTCCTGTTGGATGAATATGGCCCGAAGATCTACATAGATAGTGTTGTGGCAGTTCCCCAGGATGCGGATCTGTTGAAGGAATATACGAAGGAGATGGCCCGTGCAAAGCGGTTGATTCTGTATGGAGTCTGGGACCATATAGTCTCACACATAGTTGACAAGGATATTGATAAAGAGATGTGGGATGCTCTCGCCACACTGTATCAAGGCACCTCGGAGCAGCGGAAGATGTTCCTGGAGGAGACGCTGAGATGTATCAGGATGCAGAAGGGGGAAGGCATAGATCCCTTCCGCACTAGGATTCAGGAGGTCCGGGACCAACTCACAACTGTTGGTGCAACGCCTCAACCAACAAATTTAGTGAGATTGGCACTAAATAATGTCTCTGAGGAGTGGCAAGTATTTGTTCAAAGTATATTGGACAGAGACAAGCTACCAGAGCGGGACACTATGTGGGTCGATCTGCAACAGGAAGAGTTGAAGCGAACTTTGCTAAAGAGCTCCATCAACGACAATAGTAGCAGTGGACTGAAGATGGTGAAGGAGGAGGAGAATGTGGCCCTAGTAGCAAAGGGTCCCAGTCAGGGGCATGGGGGGAAAAGAAAGAAGAAGGACCTGTCAAAGGTCAAATGCTTCAGGTGTGGTGAGCTTGGTCACTATAGCACACAATGTCCTCTTAGGAAGGACAACTCGGAGAAGCAGGACCAATAGGCAACTTTTGCAGAAGATTGATAGGTTGTTCTCTAGATTGGAGGAAGACTTTCGCGATGTTCACAGATATACCTCCAGGAGTGAGGTGGGGAGATTTGGTACTGTAGTCCCAAAGGACTACAAAGATTGGGTAGGGTCCTTGAGGATTCCACCTCATGGATCATTACCTGGCTACGGGGGCCCATAGTATTTAGTAGCATGATGGATCAGTGGCAGTTGATGCAGTCAAGGACCGAGTGATAGTTGCAGAGACTAGTAATAGTTAGACGCTGGGAGTGCAGTGCAGAGTTGGCAGCAATGCAAAGTTAGTATCAACACAGATTCTTTAGTGATAGTGCCAATGCTAGTAGCAGCCAGAGACTCAGGAAACAGATGCATCATACTGAACACAGTTGATTCAATATTTTGGATGCTTTTCAGTTGTAGTTGCAACGACAACAAATGAGAGGTAGTTGTAGTGCAGACGCAGAGTTGGCAACAATATGGCAGTGTCAAGAACAACACAGATGCATCAGAGGTGCGTAGTAGTTGGTGGGTAGCAGTAGCCAGACATCAACAATGTGACAGGAGATGATACAGGGACAGAGTGTTGTGGCGGGTTGTGCAACACTAGAACACATTCCTCGCTAAGAGGGAGTGTTAGTTTTTGTAGCAACGGATGTGTTCTAGCCATGAAATTTGGTGGAGAGACTAGAATACATTAAATCTCCAAGACCCAGAAATTGTTTCTCGAAATTCCACCTAGAAGTGACTTAGTTAGATTATTAATCAATTTTTTAATGTTTCCTAAGTCTAAACTTAGGAAAACTGGTTAATTAATTAGTATTAATTAAGTCAAGGTGAATCATCTAGAAACTCACACGGATCTTTTCCAAGATGATCCTAGCTATCGATTAAGTTTTAATCTTGGCCGTTGGTGCTCCAACAATGGATTATAAGAGGAAGTCGATGGGCACTTGGAGAAAACACTTGAGATCACCAAAAATTCGATTTCCTTAGCAAATTGATTTCCAGAGTAGCAGTAGTCAGTTGTCGGAGAGCCAAAGATCGAAACAATGAGTGAGGGGCAGGGACAGTGAGTCTGGTGGAAGTTTTCCAGATCCAGAGAGGCAGCTGCAAGATGGCCGAGTTATTCCTAGTGAGGCATCATAGAGGACTGCGCAATTGCTTCAGTTTGGGAGTTCGATTTGTTGGAGAGAAATTTATTTTCAATTCTAGAGGTTGGGTAGAGGTCCCAAACGAAGAGACGATTTCATCAGCAGAGGCATGCAAAACGACTTCATTAGAGACTAGTTGGAGGCTTGACGTCATATGGACTGCGCAGAGGCTGACGTAGAGAGTCCAAGAGGTTGAGTTTTCTGAAGGCAGGTTGTTCTTGGATTGCTTGGGGAGGAAGGGTTCAATAATTTTGCCTAGATTTTCTTACTGTGGATTGCTAGCTTTAGGCATCCAGATTGTACTTAGATTTTCACTGTTGCATAATAAAGTAAAACCCTCATCTGCTGCACTAGTTTTCCTGCATTGGGTTTTTCCAGGGACTTTTGTCCAAAAACAACAATGTTAATTTTTATTTGTGTGGTAGTATTTTCTTCGTTCTAGCGCTATTTCTTTTTTGCAATTTATTTATGAATGTTGCAATGTGTCTATTTTGATGTTGCCATAGCAATATATTGAATAATTAATTTATCAGTTAGGAGAAAATAATACCAATTTCTGCAATAGGATTCCTTTTCGAAATTTTCACACTGAGCTCTTGCAAGTGGGTGATTGCAAATTAGTAAAGGGGATAGAAACCTCCTATTGGTTGGTGATCGTGAACCATTGTAATCCAAGATTGAAAGCAAAGAGAAAAGTAGATTGGTGGTTTTCTCGCTTTATGGGTTTCCACCTTAATTTTTGTGTCTTGTGTGTATGATTTTTATGGTGTGTTTGTATTCTCTTAGTTTTGCTTATGAGATAGTTTGCTGAACGAATTAAAAAGTATAAATCTGTAATAATTATACCAATTGGTCGAAATACTGATTCACCCCCTTCTCAGTGCTTTCAACAATTGGTATTAGATCCTTCAAGTCATAGCTTAATCATTGGAAGGCTGATCCTGTGCAAATGGCTAGTCAGGATGAAACCTACTCAAGCAAACCTTTTCTATTTAAAGGCATGAACATCACATTCTGGAAAATAAGAATGAAGTCATATCTATTAGTTTTTGTAGCATCGGATGTGTTCTAGTCTCAAAACTTTGTGGAGAGGCTAAAACACAGGAGTTCTCCATAACCCATAAATCATTTCTAGAAATTCCACTTAGAAGTGTCTCAATTAGATTATTAGCCTACTTTTAAATATTTCCTAAGTGTAAACTTAGGAACAGGGGTTAATTAATCAGAATTAATTGAGAAAGGTGTGAATTATCTAGAAACTCACACAGATCAACTCTGATATGATCTTAGCCATCAATTGAAATATAATCTTGGTCGTTGGAAGTCCAACAAAAAATTATAAGAAGAAGTCAATGGGTAGATGGAGAACAAACACTTGAGATCGATTTCCTTGGACAATTCGATTTCCAAAGAGCAGTAGCAGTTGCCAGAAGAGTTCGAGCTAGAGAAGGAAGCAGAGACAGAGAGGGGCAGGGACAGTGAGTTTGGAGGAAAGTCTTTCCAGATCCGGAGAGTCAGCAGCAGAAGGGATGTATTTCCCAGTGGAGCTTCGCAGAGGCATCGCAAAAGGCTTCAGAGGGAGATCCATTTTGCTGAAGGGAAGGCAAATTCAGTTGCTGTTGGTCTGAAATTCTCCAGAAGGCCAAGCAAATTTCTCCTAGAGGTAGAGTGAGCCAAGATGCCATTTTTCCTTGCAGTTTTGGGCTTAGCGAGTTGGGGTCTGCGCAAGCACTACGAAGAGGCTCATGCAAAGTCAATACGACTAGCTAGTTTGGTCAGTTGTCGGAGCAGGATCGGGCATGGTGTTGAGGTATTTGCCTCACAGATATTTTGGCCAGTTTATTTTGCTGATTGGATTGCTAATTGGGCATCCATAGATTGTACTCAAAAATTCACTGTTGCTTAATAATATAAAGCCCTTAGTTGTTTCATTGGTTTTCCCAAGTTGGGTTTTTTCGAGGACTTTTGTCCAAAAATAATTGTGTCAATTTTTATGTGTGCTAGCATATTTCTTAATTTCCAGTGCTACTAGATATCACAATATTTTTGTGAAGATCGTAGTGTGTTTATTTCGTTGTTGTCGTAGCAATAAACTATAAATTTAATTAACAATTAGAAGAAATAATACCAATTGCTGCAATACGATTTTAGACTTGAAATTTTCACAATATCTAATATCTCTTGGAGCATATGTTTGGGAAGTTGTATTGAATGGGTATCAGAACCCGGGAACCATTCCATCAGATGAAGTTGGTAAGAAAAGATATGAGAGTAATGCTAAAGCATTGAATGCCATCTTGTGAGGGCTTGCTGAATCATAATTTGTGAAGGTGATGCAACTTGAATCAACTAAGGAGATGTGGGACAAACAGGTGAATAGCTATGAAGGGGACACTAAGGTAAAGAGCGGAAAATTACAAACGCATAGGATAGAATATGAAAGTTTAAAGATGCACAAGGATAAGAAAGTACACAGTTTTTTCCTTAGACTAGATGAAGTAATAAACACTATGAAAGCACTCGGTGATAAATTTGAAGATCCTACAATTATTTAAAAGGTACCGAGGTCACTAATTCCCAGGTTCAATGCCAAATTCTCAATAATTGAGGACATGTAGGATTTTCACCGATTAACTTTGGAAGGGCTCCATGGAATTCTTTGGAAAGGCTTTATGGAATTTGGTCACTACATCACCCAGTGTCCCAAGAGAAAGAAGGACAAGAAGGGGTAGGAACAGACGATAACTTCGACAAAGGTCGACGAGTTGATCTCTATATTGGAGGAATTCACATTGATAGTAGCGATACCACTAGATGGAGGAGAAGCATGATGCTTTAGGTAACTTATTCGGGCAAGGTCCATGGAAGAGAAACAATGGTTGCAACATACTCTTCACATGGATCATTACCTTTGCTACGGTGGCCCATAGTATTAAGTCGTAAGAGGATCAGCGTCAGCAGGTGCAATTAGTTACTTGGACGATAGTTGCAAAACTTGGCGCAGTCAGATGGTTGAGAGATAGTAGCAGAGCCAGATGGGCACAATCGGTTACTTGTAAGACAGTGCAGAGCCAAGTGCAATTAGAGGTCCGAGAGACAATTGCAGAACCAGTTGTAGGGACATAGTAGATCTGCAGAGATCGAGTTTCTAGTAGCAGTTGCAGGAAATTCATGTGATTGGAGGAGGAAGTGTGAATTGCCCAATTGCAAGTTGCAAAAGCAGTTCCAGCCAGAGTGAGACTCCATGTAGGAGTTTCCATCTAGGAGAGATTTCTTTGTTCTGTTTTAGAGGGAGATTAGTTGAGATTAGACTCACTATTGCAGTAGTTGCAACATCAAAGCAATAGCAACATCAGTGTGAGGTGGATCAAAGTATGTGCAGTGGTTGGTGGACAATGTTCGCCAAATTGACTTCACAGTGATTTCCAGTGGCACGGAGTCAGATCAGTATAAGATGTGAAGAAAGGAGGTGTAACAGATGTTGGACATTAGCAGCATGGTTAGTCCAGCTACAGGATTATAGAGAGAATGTTGGGAGAGAGAACACCTTCCTTGCTAAGAGGGAGTGCTAGTTTTTGGATATTGTGGTGGCATCCAATGTTGTTAAAAGCACGATCGGGATTTAATCGGCGCCGGGAAAAAAGCGGAAAAAATCGTTAAAATCGGGAAAAAATCGGAAAAAAGCGGGAAAAAATCGTTTGGCACAAAAATATTCATTTTTTTTCAATTTTTTTAATATCTAAACCATCTACAACATAAAATAAATACATTGACACATAAATATGATAAAAAAACTAATATATAAGATGTTTAATATCATTTCTAGCGCTAAAATCACACATAACATTGAATCATGTCCTGAATAGTAAGTCCTGAGTCCCAAGTCCAACTCAGCCTCAAAATATCAACAAAAAATATGATAATGTATCTCATCATGTCATAATGTCATATACAATAAAATGAAAGTCTAATCCTATTGATTTCCTCTGCCCCTCTTGCGAGAATACGGCACAGCTTTCTCTTTCCCTCTAGATGTAGAAGCTGGTGCCTGTGCTGGTGGAAATGGCAGTGGAGTCTGACGTGCTCTAGAAGCTGAAGAACTAGTAGTAGCAGCTACAGGAGGCTGAGGTGGACGGAGACCACGTCCTCTACTGGTGGTAGTGGTAGCCCGGGTAGCCCGGGTAGGCGGTGTCACCTCCTCCTCCTGCTCCTCCAACTCCTCCTCCTCCTGCTCCTGCTCCTGCTCCTCCTCCTCCTCCTCCTCCCCCTCATCCTGCACTAACCAATCCTCAGTGGGATCCATGAGAGGCCTCTCGGTCTCAACCCTCCATTCAGCAGTGGTGTCAATCCCATCCAATGAGATGGCTTCCGTATCAGGTGTCTTCTCTAGTTGTTTCACCCACAATCGAAGATTGTAGTAGACATAGACCATGTCATTAAGTCTATGGGACTCCAACCTGTACAAAGTTCATGAAATAATAAATTAATAATTAATAATTAATATTATAAAAAAAATATTGTTTAAAACTTTAATGAATTCAAAAATTTATTTGGAAATTTGCAATATTTTAAATGTTTAAGTGTTAACCTATTGCGCTTCTTCTTGTGTATTTTTTCAAATACACTCCAATTGCGCTCACATCCCGAGGAGCTGCATGTTTGGCTGAGGATGCGTATGGCAATATTTTGCAAAAGGGGTACTCTGCCACCATACATCTTCCACCATGCGTCTACAACAAAATTACAAATAAAATTTTAAATAAACATAAGAAAAAAATGGAATTTGAAGAAACAATGAAATTTGAAACAAAGTTACAAAGTACATACTACAAACTAAAAAATACCTGGCATTTTAACCGTCCTATCAATGACAGCCATCTCAAAGCCAAATAAGCCACCTGACAACTTATATTGCTCAATTTGTCTAGAGATCTCCATACGTTCTTCTGAAGATCTCACCATCTTCTGGACACAGGTTAATAATCCTTCCACGACCTCAACATCAAAATTAAACCCACATGCATAAGAAAATGCAGGGTTCAGGAAAAGCCCAACAGCATGAATGGGACGATGGAGTGTGTTGTTCCATCGCTCATCAATGACGTTCCATAGAAGGAGTTGTCTCTGGAACCCATCATCTCCCTTGTCATCATAGTAGGACCGAATGGCTTCTTTGGCCCTATCCATGGCTTCATACAAATAGCCCATTGCGGGCTTCTCACCATCAACCAACCGAAGAACCTTTACCAAAGGTTCTGTAACAGCGCACACCTCCTGCACTCCCGCCGAGAAGTCCTCCTGGTATGAAACTACTCTGCAGACGGCCTCTCCTTCTGGTTTGCGGCTCATTGACGAAGCACGCCACTCCTCTGAAAGAAACATTCTCTTCAAATCCCACATAGAATTCAAGAGGGATTGAAGAGATATGAAACTCGTCGCAAACCGTGTAATGGCGGGGCGCACCAACTCTTTGTTGTTGGTGCATTTTCTCATCAAGCTAAGCACAGATGTGTGGTTGTAAATAAATTTTGTGATGCTTTTTGATGAGTCAACAACCTCTTTGACAAAGGGAATTTTCCCTATGTCCTCTAACATCAAATCAATACAATGGGCAGCACAAGGTGTCCAAAATAAAGCAGGATGCCTGTCCATAAGCATTCTACCAGCAGCAACATAATTTGCAGCATTGTCCGACTTGGACAACATTTTCTGCACCCACCTCCAAAATAAACACATCCAGCAAATCACATAAAGTTTTTGCATCTTTGATTTGATCAGTTGCATCAACAGATTTGATAAACATAGTCCCCTTGGGACAACTAACCAAGAAGTTTATAAGGGTTCTCCCCTTTTGGTCAGTCCAACCATCTGACATAACAGTGCATCCTGTTTGTGCCTATGATGCCCTAAAATCCTCCAATCTTTGGGTGCAGTCACACTTTTCATCTTGAAGAGCCGGCCTCTGAAATCATAAAGAGAAGGGATTTTGTACCCCGGGCCAACACTGGCAATAGCATCAACAGTAGGTTGGAAAAATGGATTATTCCTTACAATGCTGAAAGGAATATCACTCCAGAGGAGAAATTTTGTCATCAACTTGTCAGCTTGTTCTTTTTCAGTTCTTTTTAGCATTGAACCAATAGTTGGTTGTGAACCAGGTGTGGTTCGAGGAACAAAATATGATGATGCAGCTACCGGATTGACTGATGCTGCAGTAGAACCAGTGCCACTTGGCCCACTTCCTTCAACTGACCTTTTTAGTTGCCTTTTGAGTTCTTCTTTGGCCTCTCTAGTGTGCTCTAATTCTCCCAATGCTCTCATGGCTTTTTGGATAATTTCAGCATTTGTATTTAGACAGGGCCCCACATCATGTCCAGGGATTTGTGCAAGGTGGAACTTCAACCTGTACACCCCCCTGAATATTTCCTTTCCACACAACTTGCAATACAAGTTTTGTCTATCATTCGGAGTTTTAGGGTCACCATATTCCCAGAAAGGATCCAATTTCCTTGGCATGTTTGTTTTTGAATTTGCAAACCTATGGAAAAATAAGGATTAGGAAATAGGAATTTAGGATTACAAAATACAAATTACAATTTAGCATTTACAAAATTACAAGTAAATTATTTCCAAAATCCCAATTTCTAAACCCAAGTTACCCAACCAAATGCCAAAAAACAATGAAAATTCAAAAAAAATAAACAATGTTTAAAAAAAATGAGAAAATAAAAATAAAAAATTGGTTCTCATAGTCATAACAAATAACCCATCCCAAATCAATGAAAAATTTCAAAAAATTCTTTAAAAACAATGAAAAACAAAGTTTTTATAGAAGCAAAACAAAAAAAAATTAATCTACATACCTTTTTTACGGACAAATTGGTGATCTTGGCTTGGATTCCTCCTAAAAACGCTTGGATTCGCTCCCAAATCCGCCGGAAACCCTTCAGCTCCTCTCCCTCACCTCTTCTCCTCCTCCTCCGCGCGCAGACAGCAAAATGACATAAAAAAAATCGTGTTTTGCCTATTAAAAGCCCGCTGCCCGCGCCCTCTGCGATTTTTTCGCTAAAAATCGCGATTTTTTGAAAAACTCGCGTTTTTTTCGAAAAAATCGTGTATAAAAAAAATTGCCGATTTTTTGGTGTAAAAATCGGGATAAAATCGGCTGGGCGAAAAAATCGCGATTTTCCGATAAAATCGCGATTTTATCGCGATTTTAACAACACTGGTGGCATCAGACATGTTTTCTAGTCTCTAAGGTGTCAGAGAGGCCAAGGAACATGAGATCTCCAAAACCTAGAAATGGTTTCGGGAGAAAACACCTAGAGACGACCCAATTAAGTTAATTAATCAATAATTAAAAAATTCCTAAGTCTAACTTAGGAAAATTGATTAATTAATGGGTATTAATTGAGGAAATCAAATTTTGCTCTAGAGATTTCCTGAAAAGTGTATTGATGGAGTCAAATGGATCTTAGCCATTGATCATGATTAGATTTTGGTCGTTGATGCTTCAACTAGAGATTATAAGAGCAAGTTGATGGGATGGAGATAGACACACTTGTGAGAGCATCATATATCTTGGCAGATCAAGCTACCCAGTTCATAACTTCAGTTAGGGTGCAGTTCGAGCTAGAGGGAGAGCATCGGAGAGAGGGAGCAGCAGAAAGTTTAGAGGAGGATTCTGGAGAATTTTCTAGTGTTTCTCTAGTGCTAAATTGACAGGAGACAGGAGGCTGAATTATCTGCAGAGAAGGCCACAAAGCTAGTGAGAATAGCTAGAAACCCTTAAGCACGTTGTCGGAAGAGAGAGGATTCAGTTGCTAGAGGCCGGATTCAGCTTCAAGGAGGCCAAGTGAGTCACTTCCAGAGGTAGAGGGAGGCAGGACGGCTCACTTGGAGCCAATTTCCAGGCAATGCGAGTTTCCCATAGCCAGCAGTGAAAATTCCAGGCTGCAGTGAGAGTAGCCAGTGTGGGATTCGAGCTGGAGAAAGGAGGCTGATTTGTATGGCAGAGGAGATCTGAGATCTTTAGATTATTTTGGCTAGATATTTTCCGGAGGATTACCAGTTGAACATCCAGATTGTTGTACTCCCAAAATTTGCTGCATAATAATAAATCAACCCTCATCTGCTGCACCGGTTTTCCCTTCGGGGTTTTTCCAGAGACTTTTTAGTCCAAAATAATTGTCCTTATTTTCCTTCCGCAGCATATTTTATTTGTGAAAAATGCATCAGTGAGTTATTTGATATTTGCTGCAAACAAATAAACTAATAATCAGCTAGGAAAATAATTTCTGGTTGGTGCATTTAAGGAAGTTTTACAGTCATTTCGTACCAGTTATTTAAATCTAGAACCAATGTCAACATATCAACTAACCATCTGATTCTGAAGTTATTTTGCATGTAATTCGACAGAAAAGTTTCTGGTTCATAGTTGAGAACAGTATAGCTCTTAATCGAGTTGTAGACTCACATTGTTTTGAAAGACTACCTTACAAAACAGTTGCAAACAGCATATACCTTTTTTTCCATATTCAGTTATTAGAAGAAATATTTTTCTGCGAAGAACATAGTAACAGGAGACATTATGCAACGTTTGAGGTTCAAAATTTTTGTCTTGCTTTTCTTTTGAAAGATGAATTTTTTGGAACCTGTTTACATGCGTTGAACTCATTAATTTATCTCTCTTAATCTTATTAGTCTGAGCAATTTGTGGCATTGTTTTGAGGTGGTAGAGGACTGACGGTTTCCCTCCATGGATGGACTTGGGGAACTTGTAAAGTGTGCATGTAAAGTGTTTTTCTGTGGACAGATAACGGTCTCCTTTCAATGTCTTTTGACATGTTTGAAAATGTTGAATTAGAAAAGCTGAAGGTACTTGAAATCTTGGCAGCTCCAATCCAAGTATCATGATTTTCTTTCAACATTTTAAAATGCTTATGGGCATTCCATCCTTTCTGGAATTGATGATCTAGATGCAGCAATAGTTATTAGAAAATCAGGATGTGTCTCCAGGTAAATTATTATAGAGTGTTGCATAACATAGCTTTTCACAATTGTTCCAGAGATGGCAGCCAAAGAAAATCTTGGAAAGTGCTTTCCAAGCATGACACCAATTGTAGCCAATGAGAGGGGGCATCTTTCAAATATATCAAACACAGGTATACTTCCTCCATCAACGGAAAATAAGGAGAATAGTTGTTTAGAACAATTGAACAAATGCGAGGAAAGTCATCTGCATGAGGTATGAAACTCTGTCAGATCTGAGTATTGCTCTGAACAATTTCTTCCTAGTAATTTTATAGAAAATCATAATCATATGGTGGATAGAAGCATCCTTTATTTTCTTGGGAAGAATATGCGGTGGGCATTCCTAGCTTATGTTTATCAAACATGCCTACGTGAACCTGTTTGTACTAATGATTTGCTGGTCAAACAATGATTCCGTTTTGATTTTCTCTGTCTCAGGAAATAAGTTCACTGAAGAAGCAGCTTGTTGCAATTGAGTATCCTTGATGCTTAAAAGATAGCTAATAGACCTGAGGAGTTATAGTTCCTTCAAATGAGTTTGTTGAGAATATGATTCCAGATGATGTCAAGTTTAATTTCTGTTTAATTGTATTCCATTGTTAACAGATGAATTGTATTTTTGATATTTGAAATTCCTTGATAAACAAGCTGTCAGAGCAACCATTGTCTCACAAAATAATGAAAAAGACAACCTGTGGTTCAATTTTTGCTCCGCATCTCAGCAAAATCGGGAGCTTGTCCAAAATAATGCACAATTGGTTAAGGTCTGCAAATTGTCAGCTTTACGTGCGAAATTTGGTTACTTCCAATGGTAGTTTGTCTTGGACAGAATTTGAGTCCGTATATGTTTAACAAGGCACTTGTCCTTTTACAGGAATTGTTGATTGATAGAGAAAAGGTAAGGTTCGTCGCCAAGACTTTCAACTGAATGACATTTTCTGTGTTCCTGTTTTGGCAAATCCACACATTTTAATTTGTAAGCTTCCAGCTTGGAGCCTTAGAGGGCAAACAATCTTCTCAAATGTTTTATTGTAGCGGTGGTTCCTCTTGACAGTTGAAGCTGCTTATGCATGATCACCGCCAAATGTCTGCTATGTACACAGTTAAGATAATGGAACTTGAAGTAAGTCTTGATAAAGATGTTCTAATATATTTTTTTATGGCATTGTTAATGCTGGAGAAGTTTTCTTGAGGGCTTATATTTGTGTGCAGCAAAAAGTTACTGAATTGTCACAGGAATTGGAAAGCATGCAAGAAACAATAAATAAGGTACATCAAATGCCCGTTCTTGGAATTCAGATGATGCATCAACTGGTTTACCTATCTTGTGCAGAAATGTAACAAGAAAATGCTTTCACAGGAACCCAGAGAAAATCAAGATATATGGCAGGGACTGCCAAAACACACATCATCTGGGGAAAGGATAGATTTATTTGGCCATGGTTCCGATACTACTTTACAACTCTGTTATATTGGTTTCCTTTCCTCCAGAGTAACTGTTTACTAATGAAAATGTTCTGACAGATGAATGTTTCAAGGAACCAGATAGCTGTGTCAAGAACATTGAATCTGCAAATGAACGTAATACATATGGGAAGAAGTAAGTTTGAACTACAACTTGATTGTTTTTACAGTAATGTTCTCTATTTATTCTGGATAGTGAAACTGTTTGTGCCATCCCAATGACTGGCTTTTCTTATTAGATTTGATGGCCTATTATGAAAATGTACTTTTGTTATGTAACAAAGTCATAATGAATGACTTAGATTCTGAAGTGACTACCCTTCCAAAAATACAATCAAATATGCAGATGCAATAACAAGTACTTGCTAGAAAATAGATTCTGAAGTTGATATTAACTGATTTTCTGTGTGCTAACAACAAATACGTTGAAGTTTTCAATGGAAACGACAATTGCAAGTGCCCCTGATCAATGCTGAATCATACAATACAGAAATAAAAGCGAATTCTTCCTTAGAATTTGCACAAATAGATTTAGTAGGAACTGCCAATCAGATAGAGGGAAATAGACTTGCCAATAGAAGATGAATCAAGTTCATAAAGACCTCTCAAACTGTCCTCAAACAGTCCACAAAGTCTCAACCAACAGTGCATCTGAGACACTGTCCCAAATATTGTAACTCTTCTTAAGGTTTGTCTGGAACAGCAAGGTGTTTGCTACTGTAAACCATATAAAGGATTAGATGAAGGATAAACAAACCAGGTTCTATATATATCCAAAATAGCTCCCATACAACCCCTAATCTGTGCTTCAAACATTGGAATATTGAACAAGAATCATCATGGTGTTTCTGAATGAAAGCACCTTTACAACTGGAAGATTATGTTACAAACAATAATGTTTGATGATTAAAAATATCCAATATAAATAAGATAGAATAGGGAAAACGTACAGTATAAAATATGATTGATAATAATAAATGTGATGGCTAATACAACTACTTGTAACATTATAAATACCATTGTTGGTCACGCATATGATAGAACACAATTTTTAGGAACTTAGTCTATTTATTATTTATGTTTGTGACATGCACCCCTCAAGATTTTCAACCTCAAAGTAAAATCAAGAACATATGCTAGCAACCAATTTCAGCCATAAGTCAACAACATCATATTCTGGGTTTGGTAAAGGAAAATATTTAGTCATAATGAAGATGGGTCACTGAGTTCCTTGAGTAATCAAAAGTATGTTGTACATATTACATGGATATGAGAAATAACAAGTGAAAGAGTAATGTAGCGTGGAACTTGATCTTGAAATTCCATTAGTGATATACAAACTCCCCAAAACAGTATGTTGGTTTCCTGAAAATTGTCATGGACATATGATGGAGTGATTGATACCTCCTTGCTTATTGATCTATCTTTTGATGTAATTGTTCGAGCTTTGGTTTTACCATTGCTATGGTCATTGTTGCCTCAAAATCTGGCAGGCCTTGTGAGAGGTATCACAAGGCAAAAGCCAAACTATGACACAACAATGAGGTGGATGACACTGTCACCTCAACACTCCACCTCTTTCTCTTTAGTGGAATTTCACCATATGAGAGGCTTCCCAACATAGGCCATCTAAAGGTATTCTAGGTTAATAGGATCAAGGTGACACTTTGAAGGCTAAATCGAGGTACTTTGTGTTGAATTTTAGTAGCTATGGTCGGTCTTCATAATTTATATTTTAGCCCTTGTAATGTATAAAGAATTTGTAAGACTTGTTCTTCATGTCATTTTGATTATTTAGCCCTTGAAAGAATTTATGTAAGACATGTTCTTCATGTCGGATTTGAAAATTAAAAGAGAAGATTTCAAACATTAAACTTTGAATTTTTGTCTCCAAACAAGTCAAGTTGGATCCAGTGAAGAGACACACCCATTCGCAAAGGCAGAACACCATATAAAGGCATTCAATTGTTAAAATTTGGGTACCAGAGGACAAGTGGTTCCCTAAGGCTTTGATCTTTGGCCTAGGGAAAAGTGTCCAAATTTGCCTATATTTCTGATTTGGGAACATCTAAAGAGATGTATGATAAGTTGATTGGGATGTTCAAAGTAAACAGAGCAAATCAAATCCTTTATCTCAAGAACAAGTTGAAGGACATCAAGATGGATAGAGGGGAGTCTATCCAATCCTACTTCATGAGATTACAGAAATCAAGAATCATATTCTATCTATTGGAGAAGTTGTTGCTGACAGGGAGCTCACTCTCATCGCTCTTTGGAGGTCTCACAAGAGCATGGGATGTGTTTAACACCACCATTCTTAACAATGACAGGATTCCTAGTTTCGATGAATTATTGGCTAGATGCACTCAAGAAAAGACGAGGATGATGAATAGAAACAAGACTTAAATGGAAATGAACCTACTACTTTCTCCGCTCATGCAAAAGAGGAAGAACAATGCTAGTTCAAAAAGACAAGGTCAAGGATTCAAGTTGGGATTCAAAGAAGGAAGAAAAGGAAGGTGCTACAATTGCAACAGGTTTGGCCACTATGGTAGAGAGTGTCCTCACAAGAACGATACTCCACGAGGTGACAACAACAACAACAACAACCACAAGAATTTCAAAGGCAATGGCAATCAAAGGAACAACAAGTTCAACAATAAAGGAAAGAGAAATGCTCTTGCTGCCCGATTTGGTAATGGTCGACCTCCCAAAAGGATGAGAAACTCCAGGTATGAGGGAAGTAATGTCGTAGAAAAACAAAAGGAACTTTATCTTATTTCTGCCCTCACTACTGCCTCTCTTCCAGTTACTTTGGATCTTTGGTTGATTGATAGTGGTGCCTCAAGGCACTTCACTGGGTACAAGGAGGCCCTCTCAAATCTGATTGAAAAGAAGACTAATTTGCAGATCATACTTGTAGACAATGCCATCTACCCCGTGAAAGGGATAGGGTCTGCCACTCTTCACTTAAATCAAGGTCAAACCCTTCATCTACAAGAAGTATTTTATGTACTCGATTTAAAGAAAAACCTGGTGTCTATTTCTGTGATGGAAGATAAAGGCTTCAAGGTAGCATTCATTGATGGAAAGGTACATATTTGGCAGAGAAACCCAAAAGATTCATTTACACATGGATTTAGGGTTGACGGTCTCTATCAAGTTGGAGGAAGTCCTTTGGGAGCTTTGACTTGTGATACTTCTCTTCAATCTGAATTATGGTACCGAAGATTTGCCCACCTTCATTACAAAGCGTTACTCAAGGTAAGAAAGATGGTCACAGGTATGCCTGAGTTTAACATAAATCATGAAGGTGTTTGTTAGGGTTGTGCACTTGGAAAGCTTACAAGGGAACCATTCCCTTCAACTAAAATTCAAACTACCGACATTCTTCAATTGTCCATTCTAGTTAATCTGGTATGTTGCCCATAACATCACTAGGAGGATACTTATACTATGTAATTTTTGTGGATGACTTCTCTCGCAAAACGTGGATCTATTTCTTGAAGAAGAAGGACAAAGGGTTCATATGGTTTCGTTCTTTCAAAGCCTTGGTTGAAAATCAAACAGGGAAGAAGATCAAAATATTGAGGACTAATAATGGAGCCAAATATGAATCAAATGAATTCAATGACTATTGTAGAGAGGCTGGCATTAAGAGGGAGACCACCACTCCATATACCCTTGAGCAAAATGGAGTTGCTGAAAGGAAGAACCGAATAATCATGGAAGCCACCCGTCCCATGCTCCATGATCAAGGTCTACCAAAGTTCTTATGGGGCGAAGTTGCCAACACCGTCGTGTATGTTCAAAATAGAAGCCCGCATCAAGCACTGGATTTCAAGACACCCGAAGAAGTTTTCACTGGTAAGAAACCTGATGTTTCTTATTTTAGAATATTTGGTTGTCCTTCTTGAGGCTCTGTGCTGCCTCTGCGCAACTTCTTGGAGAAAAATCTTGGCCTCCTCTTTTTGATTCTCTAGAACTGGAAAACTTCCTCCAAACTCACTCTCTGCCCCTCTCTGTCTTTGCTTCCCTTCTCTGGCTCGAACTCTTCCGACAAACTGTTGTTGCTCTTTGGAAAATAGAACTGCCCAAGGAAATCTATCTCAAATGTCACAAGTGTGTTCCTCCATCTACCCATCAACTTCTTATAATCTCACTGTGGGACTCCAATGGCCAAGATTAAATCTTATTCAATGGTTGAGATTTTTTCCTAGTTGATCCGTGTGAGTTTCTAGATAATTCTCACCTTTCTCAATTAGTACTGATTAATTAACCAATTTTCCTAAGTTTAGACTTAGGAAATATTTAAAAATTGGTTCATAATCTAATTGAGCCAATTCTAGGTGGAATTTCTAGAAACGATTTCCGGGTTATGGGAACTCATGTGTTTTTGCCTCTCCACAAAGTTTCGAGACTAAAACACCTCTGATCCTACAAAAACTAACTCTCCCTCTTAGCGAGGAAGTTGTTCTAGTGTTGAACTGCTCCAACACCCTGTTTCTGCATCACCCTTTGTACACGCTACTGGTGTCTGGCCATTGTGATTGCTTGCCACTTCCCACCAACCACTACGCAACTCTGCATCTTTGTTGCTGCTGACACTGCTTTGTACATCCTGTACTGCTGCCAACTCTACATCTGCATTGCAACTCTCTCCCATTTGTTGTTACTGCTACTGCAACTACTGTAATTGAGAAGAATTTGAAACATTGAATCAATAGTCTCTGTGTTGCATCTGTCTCCTGAGTATCTGACTGTTATTAGCCTCTGCACTGTCCACTGAAGAATTTGCGTTGCTGCTGACTTTTCTACTGAACCTCATGCTCTATTGTCAACATTGCTCTGCGCTCCTTAGCAACTGACTGCTACTAGTCTGCAATTGTCACTCGGGAATCTGTTTGCATCAACTGACACTGATCCATCTTGCTACTGAATACTGTGGGCCCCCGTAGCAAGGTAATGATCCATGAGGAGGACATCTTAGTGGACCTTTCCCATCTCCGTGCTGCCCTATGACTGTAGCTCCATATCGCCCCACCTCACTCTTGGAGGTATAGCTGCAAACATGGTGAAGTCTTCCTCCAACCTGGACGACAATTTGTCTCTCTCTACGGACGATGTTGCCTGATCTTGCTTCTCCCACTTGTCCTTCTTCTTGAGCATACTATTCAAAACCAGAACCGGTGACCGAAACGGTTCACCTATCAATCCGGGTTTCAAACCGACACTGGTCAGATCTCAATGAACCGGTCTTTAAAAAAATACATGGAATAATTAATTTTTAATGAAAAAACTATTTTTAAGATTTAAAACCATGTTTCCCAACCAATAGAGACAAAATATGCAAAGTTTGCTCATCTATATAACCATGTAAAGGTGAACATATCAAAATGGCACGGAGTGCAATACATATCAACAACAAAAATACATAATCAATGAGTCTCTAAATGGCCTCTAGAGTCCAAAACAATGCTACAAGTTATGGGGCCGCTAGCCTTCTACAAGTCTACATATCAGTATCAACATGATCACTCCTCATCATGATCAAACTCATCACCACTAGTAGACATTGGATGATCAACATGAGTTACATAAATAATTTGGCTTAGAGTTTGAGGACTCCTAAAACTCCTCTGCAACCTTAGTAGTAGTGGTAGTAGTAGCAACAAAACTAGACATCAAAACTACAAATCACTGATCAACATGATCACTCATGAAACTCATCATTGATTCAACACTACTAGAAATGGAATCATCAACAAGAGATACATAAACATCATATAGGTCAAAGTCTTCAAACTTGGATTGCTCAATCTTATAATATGATAGAAATTGAAATTTTTTAACATGCCTAACTAGTGATTTTGGTTTGAGTGAAGGGCTTATATCCTCAACCTTATAATGATGTAGAAAAAGCTTAGCATGCCTAACTAATCATTTTCCTTTTAGTGAAAGGTTCATTTTGTTAAGGCCATGGTAGAGGAGTTCAACAATCAATACCACCAGCATCAACAAAGTTCAACAATCAATGCCACGATGCCACCAACATCAAGGTTCTTAAAGGGCTTCATGCTCTTGATCAAATGCCAGTCGAATACCCTCACGAGTGATAGAATCAAATAGAAATGTTGCAAAATCCCAAACCTTGAAATCTTAAAAACCATCAGGTCTGCTGAATCTTGAGTGAAATCTAAAATTCTAGTTTCTATGACATCCAATGAGGTCGAAACAACTCTCAAACATCCTAAGTCATTTCATGGTAATGTTAAGAATTTAAGTAAAAGGATGTGTTGACCACTCCATGTCAACTACCCCATAGCTATGCATCTTTTCTTGTAGGGATTTACATCATGTCCGAGCACTCAGATGATCCATAGATTCATCATTATTATTTATATGTACATTGGAGTTTTAACAAATTCACAAAATTTTTTTGAGTTGAGGATTTTCAGTGATTCAGGCAGCATACCTTCAGGTGTCTTCAAGCCCCTAAGGGCTGATTGGTGCATATCCTCTAACCTTTTCTCATTTTATTTTGAAAGCAAGGTTAATACTGGCATATATTTGCAATTAGCCGTAGTTTAGTTGTTGGAAATAATACTGAGAGGGAGGGGGTGAATCAATATTAGTCAAGTCAATAATCTTTTTTTTTCATACTCAATTTATATACGCTAATTCAATGAAGGTAACCCGCGTGTACACGCAACTGTGTTTAAGGAAACAAGCGTATATCCAACAAAACTAATGATTCAGTTAATTCATCATATGTTGATCTTTAATCTATGCATCAATGCTTAATTAAACAGTAAACAATAACCATGTGCAGTTAATAACAGAATGAACCATCACACATAAGAAACACACATGAACACCAAGATTTAAGGTGGAAACCCAATGTGGGTGAAAACCACCTGTTGTTGTCGCCTCTGTCTTCTTTTAATAATAAGAAAATCTGTTTACAACATTGTACTGGTGCAGACTCATACCAGTACGCAGGCTTCTACTTGCAGAACGTTACTACCTTTTCTCATTCTCTAGCTTCTACTAGAAGGGAGCTACAACCCCCTAGCTCTTGTACTAGCCAATATGTTTACTTGTACGTAGGCGCCGACCTACAAAAGGCTACAACCTTCTCTCTTCCTCCAGGGACCATGTTTCATAAATTTTCAGACTGGATGCTCCTGGTACACAACAATACACATGAAGGCCTCGTTTCATCCAATCTTCATACTGGACTCATCAACAACATTGAAGCTCAAAATCAATCACCACTGTAATAAATACATTTGCATCAAGCAATCACTGAAACTCAATCATCACTCTCTGAATCAACCACAGCTGAATCAATCATTGACAACCTCTGAACCTCTGACACAACTGAATCAACCATTCATACTTAATCAACTTCAACAAATCAACTAGAACAGAGAGATCACTGTAACCAGTACACAGAACTGAACCTAGAACACTGCATCATTATTCAGAACCAACTGTAACCTCAAAACCATGCATCAGAGTGTATACGCAACTTGGAAGAGCCTAACCAGCGTGTATATGCAACTTCATCAAAGCGAACCAACGTATAGATCTGCAAATACTTACTTACAACTTCGCTGCACTTCCCGACTTCAGACATAACCAGATCATCACATATAAAGGATAATACATGTGTTAGCAATCAGATCTAGCCCATCAGATAGCATAATGATATGTAATTATGATCTTGATCCATTATTAGATCTCATCCATCAACGCTGAAACAAATCACAATCAATCAATCTGACCACTGTTACCAGAATGCAGTCACCAAAACATAAAGCAAAACCCAGAACTCTGCATCAACAATCAAAATCAACTGTAACTTCAAACATCATAGTTTATAAGGTATACGCTACTTCGATGTGTCGAACCAGCGTGTATACGCGCTTTTACCAAAGCCAACTAGCGTATTTGTCTGTAAATATTAATTCATAATTTTGCAGCTATTCCAGATTTCAGCCATACCCAGATCACAACATTTACATAACAACACATGCGTTAGTATTCAGATCTAGAATAAATATGATCAAACCATATAAAGATAATTCATTTCAAGCCTTAAGATCCTGATCCGTCATTAGATCTTATCTTCCATTAAACACTAAGGTTAATCCCTGGTTCAGATCAAGCACAACACCATAAGCCAATAACCTGCATACTAGATCACACACTTCATCAGATATTCAATACTTCCACACCTTGGCCTAATGGTCTTCTCCTCCTTTTATAGTCTTAGGCCTTACTCAATACCATGGACCAAAACCACTTAGGACCAATACCTTGGCCCAAATACCTAGGGTCAATACCTCGGACCAGATACCTTGGATCAATACCATGGATCACAATACCATGGACCAAATACTTTGGACCAAGAACCTAGTTTTCCAAGGTATACGCGCTTTTCCTTCTGTGAAAGTGCGTGTGTACGTATACGCGACTTGTATACAGTGAATCTGCGTGTATACGCAGCTTGGTCAATGGTGAACCTGTGTATACCTCTCTTTTCTTCATTCTGTGAAGATTGATCTGTAATTCTTTGTTGTTTACCTGCTATACTGTGATCTTTCATTTGAGTGAGTGATTCCTTGAAAACTTCCCTGCATTTCATCACATCTGTAAACACAACTGTCATGCATTCTGTCACATCTGATATCTCTTCTGTAGATTCATCTAGTTACCATATACAAGTGAGTTGTTCTGCTATAAGTGGGTTGCCATCAAGTACAACACATGCATCATAATGCCAACATTAACAACAGATTTAATTTACATTTTTATTGTTGTATAATTGCAGAAATAGAAGTTAGCTTCAGTAACTTTTTGCAAACAAATTTCTGAAAATTGTTTTATTGTTGTTCAGTAGTTTATTTCTGAGTTTTTTAGATCAAATACATCAATAGATCAGAAATAATTAAACTCGGAAATTTTCTGAATTTAGCAGCAGTTTTATTTTACATTTTTACTATTGTATAATTGCAGAAATAGAAGTTAGCTTCAGTAACTTTTGCAAACAAATTTCTGAAAATTGTTTTACTGTTGTTCGGTAGTTTATTTTTGAGTTTTTAGATCAAATACATCTATAGATCAGAAACAATTAAACTTGGAAATTTTTTGAATTGTAGTTACCAATTTGACATTTAAAATTTTCTGCTATTATACATAGAAATTTCTGAATATTGCATGGTTAGAGGACTGTTGTTTTAGAATATGTTGCTAGTTTTAACATTTGATGTAAGAGTAGATTACTAGATTGATATTTCATTAATGTGATATGAGTTTAAAACATTTAGTTTAATTTCTGAAGTTTATTTGTTTTTTTACATGCTTATGCAAATAGGACTTATCTAGTTTTACTTATGCATCTAATGAATTTGATTGAGTACTTCATACAAATGAATTTTTGAATTTAAAATTGTTTTATTTCCAACATTTTACTTTTCAATCCGTTGTGCATTCCAGTAATTATTTGTGCAGCTTTTACATTTTGCAGTGCTGGTATAAGTAATTGCTTTCACATTTAGATCACCACATTTCTGAGCCTTAAGTTAAGTAACATTTAAGACATATTTCAGGAATAATTTTAGGCCCTCATTTAACTAAAATTAACCAAGTCCCTGCATTTCACATAGTTTTAAATTTTGCATTTGCATATGAGACAGTCGAGTCTTTTTAGCGGCAGTTTCCCATCCTTTACTTGAACCCTATTTTCTTTGCAAGATAGTTGACTCCACAAGGCACTGGTATCACTTTTTTCAAATCATTTTGAATCCTTAAAATCTTGTGCAATGTAAGACAAGTATTGGTTGCTTAGCTATGTCTCCCAGGTTGGTTGGTTCCCAACTAATCTTTCATTTTTCCATTTCCATAAGGTCTACCCCCCTTAGTTTGCTATTGGGAGACAACTCAAATGGAGTGATTGGGGATCAATGTGACACCCCCCGATCTGAGCCATTGTCGCAGTGCCTAGACATTCTCTGCGACAACAGGATGAAAATGTAAGATAAAGGAAATGTCACTTTTACTTTAAGAATTCAACATTACCATGAATTGCTAGCGTTGCTCGGGTTGAGATGTGTGAGGAAAATGAGATCGGAGACATGTTTTTCTTAGAGGGGTTGTTTTTGGAGGGAAAAATGCCCAAGTTTCCCTCAGAACCGTTTCAAAATTCACAAAACCACTTTTTGGTGGGTCCGCAACTGGCCTAGCAGTGAACCGATCGGTTTTTGGGTAAACTGACAGTTTATGGTTTGACAAAAAACTGGCGAGGAGGGCTGTCTAACTGGGTTTTTCTACCGTTCCGGTGGAGTTTGCTAATGAATTGACTGGTTTCTGGTTTGAATTGACCGGTTTTGAATACCATGTTCTTCAGAAGACACTGAGTACTATAGTGGCCAAACCCGCCACACTTGAAGCTCTTCAGTTTTGACCTTAGACAGGTCCTTCTTTTTCTTCTTCTCCCCCTGTCCTTGACTAGAACCCTTTGATGCAAGGGCCACATTCTCTTCCTCTTCACCCTTCAAACCCTTACTGCTGCTTTCACTGATGGAGCTCTTTATTAAGGCTCGCCTCATCTCCTCTTGCTACAGGCCTGACCACATCTTATCCCCACCTCGGTAAGGTGTCTCGTCCCAAGATACTTTGGACAAAGACTTGCCATTCCTCTGAGACACTAATCAGGGCCAAACGCATGAGCTCTATAGCTTGAGGTGCTTCCCCAACCACTGCAAGTTGATCTTGGATCTCCTCAATTCTGGTGAGGAAGGGATATATGCCTTCACACTTCTACATCTTGATGTTTCTCAGGTTCTCCTGCAAGAAAATCTTCCGTTGCTCGGAAGGATTCTGATATAGCTGAGCGAGAGTATCCCACATCTCCTTAGTCGTTCCCTTGGCTCATATATGTGAGACTATATGGTCTTGGACACCATCCAAGATCATTCGCTTCACCTTCGCCATCTCTTTCCTGTACTCCTTCAACTGATCTGCATCATTCGGTATTGCCACAACATTTTTTGAATAGGTCTTCAAGCCAAATTCATCTCGCAGGAAGGACATCCTAGCCTTAAAGATGACATAGTTGGAGGCTCCCTCCAACCTATCTTGATCTCTAAGCCCAATTGTGGCCATCTCTGAAAATGAAATGGAAACTCCCTCTTTCACCTGCTCGGCTGTTGACTCTGCTATTGTTAAAATTGGCAACTAGGGCCAAACTCCACATGGGTCATCTTATTTATAACAACTGCTATTTTTCTTGGATTCCTCTCTCTGGGAGGTGCATGATTGATCTAAAGATCATCCGATTTTGACATGTACAAACGAAGTTATGAATTTATTTTGATTATGGTCAAATTGTCAAGGTCAGCCAACAAACTTATGTAGGCTCAAAAGCCCAACAGTGACGTCTATTCATCCTCAACGTTGCATATAAATAGAAGGTGACTTAGCCTCATTTGGACACACTCATCTTCACACTTCTCTCTCTCTCTCCTCATTGATTGGGTACGGATTTTTGGGCTTCTCTCTCTCCACACGTCTGAAATTTCAGGAGAGCGATATTTCAGGGGGCCGAAATTTCAGGAGACCGAAATTTCAGGAGGTCGAAATTTCAGGAGAGTGAAATTTCAGGAGGTCGAAATTCCAGGTGGCCGAAATTTCAGGAGACCGAATTTCTGGATAGTTTGACCAAGCGTTGTCTAGCATGTGTTGACCTCCTTTGACTGTGTTTTTGTGAGGGCTATCTCTGTTTGGGTAGATCACATTTATGGGCATAGAAATCAAGGCTAAATGTTGAGTTTGGACCAGCATTGACTGCAGCTAGGGCTAATGGCAGGTGCGCTGTTTGAACAAACTTTGATTGGGCTGAATTTCACTGTTTTGAGGGCTATTTTATCTTGTTGTTTGGAGGCTGAAGTTGATTGAAGTTGATCGATTTGCTGAGGGTCAAATATGCCCTCTTGACCAACGTTGACTTTTCTCGTTAGGGCTCTTTGGCTACTGTTATAAATTATCATATTTGTAAATTGTGCTCTCAGATTTGTAAATTGTACTCTTCCACCCAACGCTGATTCTGCACTAGCAACTGCTGCAAAACCCTTCTACGCCCAAACAAGGAATCTGCTCAGTGGAAATTACTGAGCTACTGCCGCCCCTACCTGCTAGAATCGCTTAATCTAGCAAGCCAAGTCTTTCTGCCAACTTGCACTGAAAAAATGAACTGCCCAACAATTTTGCACTACTTGGCTTAGGCTTCTTCTTCTGAGCTCCCTCGTCTGATCAAAATCGCTCTGATACCATGTGAAAATTTCACTACAAAAATCCTATTGCAACAACTAGAATTAATTCTTCTAACTGTTATTTAAATTAGCAATTTATTGCTATGACAACACCGAATTAATCACACTGCAACCTTCACAAATAAAAATACTGCGGAAGAGAAACTGGAAACTGAGAAAATACTAGCACACACACACATGAAATATGACACAGTTATTGTTGGACAAAAGTCCCTGGAAAAACCCAACTTGGGAAAACCGGTGCAACAACTGAGGGATCTTGATATTAAGCAACAATGAGAAAAATTCGAGTACAATAAATATTGCTAAACTGGCGAATCTATCCAAGAGAAATACTGGCAAAAATTCTTTGAGGGAAATTACCCTCTCTCTGAGCAATCCCGACATTGTCTGATCTCTGAAAAGTTAGTTGTCCAACCATCTTTGCGCAGGCCCCGCATCACCCTAGCATAGTCCACACGCTCTGCCTGAATCAGCCGACAATCTAGCTGTCTTGCTTGTTGCTGACTGAGAAACTCTCTTCGGTACTCTGGGAAATATTCTCGACCTCTGGAATTGAGAATGAGCTCCTCATCAGCTGGATCGAATTTCCCTCTTGAGGCTCTGTGTTGCCTCTTGGAGAAAAATCTCGGCCTCCTCTTTCTGACTCTTCGAAATTGGAAAACTTCCTCCAGACTCACTGTCTTTGCCCCTCTTTGTCTCTGCTTCCCTTCTCTGGCTCGAACTCTTCTGGCAAACTGCTGCTGCTCTCTGGAAAATCGAACTGCCCAAGGAAATCAATCTCAATTGTCACAAGTGTGTTCCTCCATCTACCCATTGACTTCTTCTTATAATCTCACTGTGGGACTCCAACAACCAAGATTAAATCTTGATCAATGGCTGAGATTGTTTCCTAGTCGACCTGTGTGAGTTTCTAGATAATTCTTACTTTTCTCAATTAATATTGATTACTTAACCTGTTTTCCTAAGTTAGACTTAGGAAATATTTAAAAATTGGTTAATAATCTAATTGAGCCATTTCTAAGTGGAATTTCCATAAACGATTTATGAGTTATGGAGAACTCATGTGTTTTAGCCTCCACAAAATTTTGAGACTAGAACACCTCCGATGCTACAAAAACTAAGAAAGATTTGGATCGAAAATACTCTTAGAGAACCAAGTCTCGTCAAATATCCATCAATTCTTGAATACCAAGCTCTTAGAGCTTGCTTGAGTCCATACAAGGTCTTCCTTAGTCTGCACACATGAGATTCTCTATCATGAACCTCAAAATCTTAAGGTTGCTCTAGGTACACTTCTTCCTCAATCACACCATTGAGGAAAGCGGTCTTCACATCTATCTGATGTAACTTCCATCCCATAAATGAAGCAAGAGAAATAAGAGATCTAATCATGGTGTACCTGACAACGGGGGTAAAGACTTCATCATAGTCTTCTCCCTCTTTCTAGAAGAACCCTCTAGCCAGGAATCTTGCCTTGTATTTGTCAATGCTCCCATCAACTACATGCTTGATCTTATATATCCAATTTGAGGTTACCACAAACTTTTCTTTAGGTCTTGAAACAATTCCCTAGACATCGTTCTTTATGATAGATTGGTATTCTTCCATCATCACATCTTTCTACAGTTGAGTAGCTGCTTCCTCAAAGTTGGAAAGTTCGACATCAATCAACTTAGTCATTAAAGCTACATAGTCAAAATTCCTCTTAGGTATCTTAGATTCCTTGAAGGCGCTTCGTGGAGCTACATGTCGTTCTTCATCCTTCAAATTAGATTTGAGCCAAGCTGGTTATTTTTTGGAGCAATTCATAGGATCCATTGATTCACAAGGTCCTTCTGGCATTTCTTCATGGTCTTCAGAATGACTTGGTGATGATGGAGGACTTGTAACCTCTTCTTTGGAAGCCACATGCTTCTTTTCTTGATCTTCATTGTCTGAGTGCTTTTCTCTGGATTTCCAATAAGAAACATCTTCATCAAAAGTTACATCCCTGCTTCAACTTGTCGCTCCTTGGAACATAGATTCTATAGGCTTTTGATGAATCACTATACCCAACAAATATCCCTTTCTTTTCGGAAGGCTCTAACTTATTTCTTTTATCCTTGGGTACATGTATAAACATTGGGCAACCAAACATTCTCATATGATCAACCTGTGGTTTTTGACTGGTGAACACTTCTTCAGGGGTTTTATCTTCCAGAGTTCGATGTGGACTTGTATTCAGAATGTAAACAACTATCCTGACTACTTCTCCCCACAAGAACATTGGTACGTCCTAATCATGTATCATTGCCTTCATAGACTCTTCAATAAATCTGCTCTTTCTTTCATCCACTCCATTTTGTTGAGGATTACAAGGAACTATCAACCCCCTCTTATTCGTAGCTTCCTAACAGAAAGTAACGAGTTCCTTGGAGGTGTACTCTCCTCCATTATCTGATCTTAAAATCTTGATTTTCTTCCTTGTTTGGTTCTCCACTTCAGCTTTGAATTCTTGGAACATTATGAAAATTTCATCCTTTGACTTCAAAATATAGATCCAAGTCTTACGAGAGAAATCATTGATAAAGGATACATAGTCTAGAGCGTCTTCAAGAGATTTCATCAGCATAGGATCACACACATCATAGTGGACTAGATCCAAAATCTCTTTGGACCTATGTTCACTGCTTTGAAAGGGTTTCTTAACATTCTTTTCAAGAGCACATCCCTCACACACACCTTTATGATCCATTTGCAAATATGGTACACTTGAAACAATCTGCGTCAAGGCTGGCAAAGCTATATAATGGAGGTGTTCATATCTCCTATGCCATAGCTCACTAGGATTAATATCATTATGTACTAAAGCTTTAGAAGATTTCCCCAGGAGTTTATACAATCTTCACAAATCCCAGTGACCCTAGCAAAACTTATACTAGAGCCCTTGACCCATACAAGGAATTTCTCATCAATGAAGGCTGCTTTATCTCCTCTATCTTCTAAACATGAAATGGAAACCAAATTATTTTTCAATGCTGGAACATAGAGTATGTTGCTCAAGTGAATGCTTTCACCTATTTCTAGCTCAACGGATGTTGTGCCAATTTTTGTTGTCACCAAGCTCCACCTTTTGTGCCAATATTCTTTCCATCAAACTTGTAAGATGATCACGATCTCCCATCATGTCTTGTTACTCCACTGCCGATTTGCAAGAGATCCTGCAAGTGTTGAATAGTAGAAGTGGTCTTTATCTCATTCACCTTTGGGTTTCTTTGGGTCTCCTTCATCGCAATTTCCTCTTTTCTTCCTATCATTGAATCTTTCAGGACATTGGGCTTTGAAATGACCATACTTGTTGCAATGGAAACATTGAATTTGTGACATCTTTCTTCCTTTGAGGATTAGGTCTTCTATCAAAACCCTTTTTCTTCTTCTGAAAACCAGACTTCTTACTTCCTCCAACTTTCTTAGAACGAGCTGCATAGGCTTGAGAGTCCTCTTCTTCCTTTTTCTTTCTCTTTCTAGGCAAAAGTATTGATTCTTCTTGAGCACAAGATGCCCATAGTTCTTCCAAACCTGGAGCTTCCTTTCCACTGCTTAGGCATGTTGCAAACAAATCCCATGAACGTGGTAGTCCATTAAGTGTTGAAGTCACAAGTTATTTGTCAAAGACAATTTCATCAATAGCTTGTAGTTGATCTCTCAGTTAAGAAATCCTCGCAAAGTATGAAGCTACTATATCATTCTTTGTCAGTGTTCTATCACGAAGCTCATTTCTCAAACTCATGACTTGGCCAATATTATTGATAGTATACAAGTCATTTAGGGCATCATACATCATCTTTGAGGTGTAAAGTTTTGAGATGTATGGAATAAGATGATCCTTGATGGAGTCCACAATAATGCTCATGGTAGTGATTTCGTCTTTCTTGTACTTCTTCTTTCCTTCTTCATTTGTACGTTTAGTCACCTTGCCTTGCACAATTTCCAAAACATCTTCCCTAGCAAGAATTAGATCGATTCTTGTCTTCCAAACCCTAAAGTCAGGAGCCTCCTCTAGCTTGTTCTTTGATTTCATAGTAGAAGCCATAGATGCAACATGAATATAGATCTAGTGTTTCTTTAACTTGATCTCAAAGTAGGGTTTCTTGAAAAGTGATATTTGTGCTCTTTATTTTACCAAAGATCTAAAACCATGTTGATTTTTCAGTACAATAGATGCAGGTACTTATTTCTGAAACTTGATAATTACTTCCAATGATGCAAATGATTATTTACTCTATCAAGATATCATTAAGTATTACATATTAAAAAATTCAACCATAGACAACGCTAGAGAAATAGAGATCACAATGCACAAAGAGACAAGAAGATTTTACCCTGGGCCAACCCATAATGGGGAAAATACCCAACCAACCTTTTCCTTAGAGAATCTGTTGATGGTGTTGGACTCGCCAACATGTCAAGGGATCTCCCCGGTAAGAAGTCCCAATTAGACCTCAGACCGTTTAGCGTAGGAGTCCCATCAGTGGGTCATATGGTAATGCCTTGACCGCGATTTCACATAGAGGCAAGTAAGATAACTCTGTTGGTAGCAAGGGTGTGACAGCTGCAGTGAGTTAAGGAAGGTGCATGAGAGGTTCTAACACACGGGGGTTGAGATGAGTGCGCCCCTTGGAAACCTGTGATAGCAACCAATTAAGAAGGGAACACACGAGCGAAGTTGCATCACAACATGGAAGGCAAGTTGGCAAGTAATCCAAAGTGATGGTTAAACCAACAAGACATTTTAGAAAGATTCATACATACACATGCAGATAGCTATACATGCATGCGTAAGCAAACCAATACATATATCATTTAGAGTAAACCAGATAGCATAGAATACAATACAACATATGCATGAAACGTGCTGGCTCTTGTTATATTAAGAAGTGTAAGTTCCAGTCATACAATACATCCATGTCCAACCACTAGTTCTGATAGTGGAACATTACAGCCACAATTGCCTGCTCCTCCAAAGAGATATACTAGCTTTGCGCAGTGGAGAAGCCAAGGCTCGTTGCAATACTGTCCAAGCTCTCTCGAAGATAGTCTTATTGGAAGCTTGGCTGACCAAAAGCTTATACAATGAGTTATGAGGGACTATTTATAGCAAAGTGTGGGGTGACCCTTGACATTTCCCTTTGTGACAGTTCAACTACCCTCATGGCTCTTCATCTACTCTATAACTGTTACATCCAACTATCGACACTTGACATGACGTTACATTACAATGCACATGTACCCATGTGAGACAAAATGGCTTGAGCAAGCCATGCTAGACATCACTCTGACTTAGACAACCATGGAAGTCCAACTCCTCAACATCCTTATGATGATCAAGAGTAACATACTAATGCCAAGATCGGTAGTCCTTGATGGTGTCTGTGTGCTCCAAGGTGACATCTTTCTGGAACCTGACTCTTGCCTCCATAGCATTCGGGTATACTGCTCAGGCTGCTCTGTCCAACTCGTTTGTAAGCATGCGCATCATTGTCTTCAATTCGGCCGGACCAACAACATACTTGTGCATGATGTCTGCACTGATGGGCAAGTCTGGGCTGGTGGCAATGCGCATTAACTCTTCGAAGTATGAGTCAAGCTCTAGTCGGACCTGTGCCTTTGTCTTTGCCTAGGTGAGAGTCCTAATAGATCGGATCGCATGTGCATGCACCACAACATCCACACTCTTGAATACACGTGCATGGGAAGCCTATATACTAGTGATGAGTTGCGGGAGCTCTTCATAGTTCCAGATCGGACTCCGGATACGTGCCTTCAGCTTGACCGCACTGACCTTCATCATCTTAGGCAAGTGAAGCGGGGCTCCCTTGTATCTCATCGTCCATGTTTGCATGTAATCAACAATAGCATGCAAGTTTGTCAAGATACGTGCTCTTCTAGCACATCACTGCTGCCATCCATTGAGATGGACAACTTCCTTATGCACGGTGCCAAACTTGGAGTACAACGCTCACATAACTGTGTCAAAGGACAATACTTCATCTAGTATTGCCTTCTTTAGTTCAGCTCGGGTGGACACTGTCACCAACTCTCCTCCTTGCTTGGCCATCTGTAGTTCCTTAGCCATTCGCTCATTCTCAGCTATCAGAAAGCGAACACTTGAGCTAGTGGCTTTGGCATACACTCTGGTTGCATCGGCCAAGGCTGCTGGATGTTTGCGCACATCAGACACGATCACTCGTTCCTCAACTTGCGCAGGAGATGTATGATCATCTGAAGTCGACACTCTGTGAGACTGCACAACTCTATGTTGAGACTCGTCGAATGAGATGTTGTGCATCTCTCCTTCCGGCTGATCTCCAAGGATCTCAGTGCCTCCTTGGTCACTTGAGACTTGCTCATCATCTGGATGCAGTGAAGCAGGTAAGTCGACCTCTTGGTGGTGAGGCATGA
Organism: Pinus tabuliformis; assembly: GCA_031772625.1. Lineage (NCBI taxonomy): Eukaryota > Viridiplantae > Streptophyta > Pinopsida > Pinales > Pinaceae > Pinus > Pinus tabuliformis. The sequence continues at coordinate 1,215,051,484 of CM062807.1, read as the reverse complement.
GGTCGATGTCCTGTTCCAATTCCCGTTGCTCCATATCTGTATCCAACTTTTGAAGTGCTTGCTCTATCTCTGCTCCTGCGTTGGTTCACCTTGTCTGCCTGATGCTAATTGTTCTGATGAATCTACTACCTGTATGGCGTTGTTTCATTCGATTGCACAAGTTGCGCCCCTTGTTGTACCTGTTGCTGCTTCGCTTCCCTCTCTTATTTGCGCAGCTCTTGTTCCTTTCGGAGTTGCTCCTTCAACTCATGCAACTCCTTCTCTGTTTCTTCCATCCTTCTCTTCTCCCTCTGCCTTTGCGCGATTCGCTTGTTGTGCTGTTGCCTTTTCGCCTCTATAGCCAAAGCTGCTTTCTCCACAAGTGGATCTACTCGGAACTTGTAGCTTTGCTCTTCCTCCATGCTGTCAACAATCTTCCTCTTGCCCTTTTCGCGCACTGGTATGCTTGCCTCTACTGTTGCTGGTGCTCTCTGGGATGCTGCTTCATGTTGCTTCACTAACCACTCCACAGCGAAGCCGACCTGTTCATTGGGTTTGGAGGAACTATAGCAATATCTCCATGGGTCCTCCTCGGCCCAATGAAATGCCTTGTGGATCCAGTTGAACTGTACTCTTGTGGATCTTTCACAATACAATGTGGGTCATACAGATTGTAACTTCGAAGGTCGTATGGATACTTCTTCATCTGTTCTGCTTCGACATCTGCTTGCTTGAAACTCCAGATCTCATATAACCCAATCCGCAATGGAAGAGCGGGCCAAGGTGCCTTCTTCTTCCGGTGCAATCTAGCTGTCAATCCTGCCGAGATGTGATATGCTACTTCCTGCATGACGAGTATGTCCAAGGCAAACTTCAGTAGAACATGCGGAGGCTTCTTCGCGCCGAACATTCGTATGAAGGTGCCAGACGGTGAGGCATACCAATCAACAATGTCTATTAGTGCCTCCATTGCTGCCTTCGACATGCCTTGTGGATCCTGTTTGAATATCATCTTGTAAACTGGGGTGAATAAATGGTCGGACAACTGTGTGATAACTCCTCTGAAGTTGCATTCGGACAACAACTTACAATATGTGTTCACAACAGTCTCTACCAGTGACCATGCCCACTCCAAGCTCGGGAACTCCTGTCGGGCACATATTGCATCTAAAATGTAGGCGGACATGTAGATCTCTGCTTGCATACCTCTGGGTGACTGTCGAGCCCTCGTTGCCTGTTCTCTCTGTTGATGAGCAAACATGCCAGATCAATTACATGGTTTTCTTTCACTGGCCAGTTGGTCCAACGCGATCACCCAACTTTGTGGGAAGGTTTCCGTGCTTTCTTGGCCATACAGTCGACATGCAAATATGACTAAGTATTGATACGCTTTTCGCAGTGTCTTCGTCTTGTAGATTTGGTTGGGTGTCATCTTGAATCTAGTCGGCTCCTTTACCTAGTTCTTAAGAATGTCTCTGGAGTTGGCACTGCTACTGGGTAAGCTAAAGGGAGTCTCCATGGTAGTCACGGGCTTTGACATCTGATACATCTCATCATAATCTTGTGCCTAGAAGGTGGCAAGCTTCGTCCTGCTGACATTGCTCAGAGTCATCGTCTCGGGATCAGTGTGTGAGACGATCCATTGTATCATGTTTGCGCATGGGAACGCAAGGTATCTGCATGCAATCCAGTACAAGCCGGACTTGTGAATGTTCACATACACTTGGCGGTCTTCGAGGTCCTCCCCAAAAGTGCGTGCAAATGCTTCATTGACCTCTTGCCATTTCAACTTGATGTCCTTGTCTAGAAACAACTTGGTATCTTCATAGATCGGTAGACATGCGGACACCTGCTCAACTGCTGCTCCAGTTGCACTCCCATCAGTGCCCTTTGATCCTGCTCTCTTGGAGGCCATTGATCCTGTACTGCTAAGAGGCAGATGAACACCTGAAAGATCTAGAGGCAAAGTGACATGCATGGCAAGAAATCTGTCAGCGAAAACCAAAGCAAATTCGGGGAATGACATAACACAAACCTGGGGAATGATAGGCAAAGATTGCACAATTTCTTTGGGAGGCTAGTGACTAGCTGCCAGAACTGCGCAAAAGGCAGTCTGGGCTGTCTGGGAGGCAAGACTGGCTGCTGGATTTGCGCAATGCGCAATCCAGACTAGCTGCTGACTGCTGGGATTGCGCAATGCGCAATTCCAGCTGGCAATGACTGTAGGCTCAGGGACTGCATTGCGCAATTTTCTGGGCCAACAGTCACTATCCCTTAGAAATGTGCAAAGCAGTTGTGGAGGACAGTGCCTTGGCAAAAATGCGCATTTCTGGAGAGGAAGACAGAGCCTTCCTTCCCTGGATTGCGCAATGCTGTCTCAGTGAAAGCAGAGTCCGTGCCAAGGTTGGCCAGACTCGCCGACGGGCAACTTAAAGCAAATGTGAAAGTGAATGCATGGTGACAGTGAGTGAAAGAAGTGATTGATCGTGCATGCAAAAATTGAATGAAAGATTCAATAAACAGATCAACATGCATGTGGGTGAAGCGAGTCGCTGAATCAACGGCTGTTCGTGAAAAACAGTTTCATGCATGCGACAACAGTGAGATAGCAACGAAAACTGAAATGGTGTTAGTACAAGCTAGTATGCATGTAAACGACAATAAGCGTTCAAAGAAATCAAGCAAACAACACTCACACAAGCGAAAACACAAAAAGCGACAGAAATGATGAAAAAGACAAGTTGAGATCACTTACCCGTGAATAACTGAGCCAGATGTGTCGAAGAGTCCTAGATGTGCTGTGGGATGTCATAGCTCCAAGATCGATGTGAAAGAATGAGCTCTGATGCGTCAAATAAATAAGTTTGAGCTCATGACGCGCATGCCACAAATCTAGGAAAAAACGACACTTAGAGGAAAGCTTCTAAAACAAACTTTGCATGTAACCTCCGACTGCTAAAGATAGCCCCCTGAATCATGGGATGCTTTTGCATGTTTCCTTTTGCTATTACTGGAAAAGCAAGCCATGCATGCAATTTAAGTTTCCTTTTGCTATTACGGGAAAAGCAAGCCATGCACGCAAGTTAAGTTTCCTTGGTCCTGGGAGGAACTGGTCAACCCAACTGCTCATGCATGAGGCTGCTCAACCACTGGGAGAAAATGCGCATTTCTGGATGGGAGTTGGGTTGGCTGCCTAGAGGATTTGCGCAATTTCTGGGCAGAGCAGCTGACTGCTGCCCAAGATTGCGCAAATTCTGGGCTGAGCAGCCCTGATGGGGAAAATTGCGCAATTTTCATTGTGAGGGTTGAATGGCAGAATTGCGCAATTCTGGATCCCAATAGGCTGCCAGATAGAATTGCACAATTTCTGGAGGGAAGGTTGGTTGCCCTCCAGAATTACGCAATTTCTGGAGGGAAGGATGGTTGCCCTCCAGAATTGCACAATTTCTTGAGGGAGGTGCTCAGCTTGCAGTTGGACCAAGTCTGGGTGATTAGCCTGTGAGGGGAATGCATCAAGCTTTAATCGATGAGCTGTCTTTGGACAAGAAAAACACTGAAGCTTGTGTACTTGACGAAGCAAGACAAGGTGCTGTGAAAGGTTGGTAGGGAGGCTCCAAAACGAAGTTAAGGCAAAATTTTGGAGGGTGGTTGTAGCCGCTACAACAGAATCAATGCAACAAGAGACACATCAAATTCAACTAACCAACAAGATGACCAACCACCAAGGACCAAGTCAACCATCCACAATTCTTTCCACAAAGATCTCTGCAACAAGGTCTCCAAGAGAGTCCAGAAACATCCTTCATGTCTACCTTAGAATTCGCACTATCCCATAGAGATATATCACAGAGATAAGGTCTCCAAGAGGGATGAAGTATGTCCTCTATCTCAACATCAAAATTTGGGTGATGTCATAGAATTGGAGCCTTAGATCTGCACACAAAAAGCACAAAACCTTTGCATTGTACCATAGAGAAAATATGTCGCAGATATACGTCCAAATCTCTGCCTCCTTTGTATGCTAGAGCGAGGGCAGATGGGATGTGTCTCTTCCTTCTGTTCTCGGCCTTATTCTCGTTATCTTCTTCGCTCAAAAACAAAGATATGTGATGTCATCGAAGTTTGTCCTTGGAGGAGGACACATAGGTTTATTTATAGTCTTTCTCTTATGCAAATGGGTGTCTCATGGGCAAGACGACTTGTCTCATGGAGGGCCGACTTGGTCTCTTGTGGGGGAAAATGTACAAAATTAAAAAATCAAAATTTTCTTTTGCAAGGGTCACGAAGAACATGCCCTTCATGATTTTTCTTTCGAATATAAAATCAAATAAATAATTTTCTTTTACAAATATAATATGTATTACATCATTACAAGCACAAATGATACATTATGAAGACCGACCATAGCTACAAAATTCAACATATATAACCTAACATGGTTTTCATGCTCAAGGAAAATTTATTCTTAGGTCAAGCATCCATTGAGTGCTTCTAGGGCTTGTCATTTAGTCTACAAGTCAATTAAGTCATTGTCATGTATGGAAGACCCATTTGGGCATGTTACATATTGTAAAGGAAAATTTATTTGAATAAAAAATAGAGTCAAAGACCCTCCAAAACCTTGTCAATGTACAAGCAACAAGTTAGCCTGGTGACAATGACCAGTCGGCCTACAAGATGTGACAAGAAGCCTATATAGAGGACTTGACCTCATTTGCAAGTACCATCCAAGCAACTCACATCAAGTTCGATCAAGCGAAGGAGAAGGAAACCTAAATCAATGAAGAAGGAGATTCTAATAAAGAAGAATTCTGTTTTTGGGATCTGTTTTGGGCCATCATTCTCACACATGCGAAGGAGAACTAGGGCACATTAAGGTGCAACAAGTTCAGATTGCAGTTGTCAAAGAGAGCCGAGTTTTGGGTCAAAAGGAAGTCTCCCTTGCAAGCCAAATTGATAAGGAGAAGAAGTCATCTCAAGCGAAGGAGAGAGCAGGAAAAATCACCATAATTCTCTCACATGTGCCACCTAGGGTTTCTGTTGCAGGGGCCAAAAACTGCAGGTCAAAATTGCAGTCTAAGATTTCAAGTCTGAAGTTGAGATCGAAGAAGGAATTACTTGGATTGACTTGACAAGAAGTAGAAAGGTTTGACTTGGTCCTGGAGGGGTTTTTGGTCAAGGGTCAAAGGTCTTGGAATTCATTAATTGAAGTTCTATAAGAAGAGAAGAGTTCTTGCGGGTTTTCCTCTCAAGTGGAAAGGTTTTGGCCCTGGTTGATCGCCTATATCTTGTGTCCTCTTGTCTCATTGTTCTTTATTGTTTGGTAGTTGTTTGATGATAAGAACACTAATTATAATCAAGTGAAAGAAGAAGCTAATTACGTTAGGTAAAATACATCACAAGCAGTTATCAAAGTAAGAGAAATCACCTAATCTAGTTGCCCCTAGATTTCTCAACACCTTTGTTGAAAGAGGGCTAATAGGATCAACAAAGTCCTAGTGCAGCTTCCAAATGCTATTGAGATTGTTTGACTATGAAACTTGAGCATTTGCTCCACAAACATCATTATTCCATAAGGAAGTCTTATCCATATGGATAGCATTTTGGATTGGATAACAGATAGGAACTTTCCACAAAGACTTCCTTGCTCTTAAAACACATTTGATCGCCAACAATGTCACTTGAGTTTGCAAATCAATCAAACTAAATCCACCAACTTCTCTTTATTTTTTTTTCTTCCAGAAGAACTGTTGAAAGAGAGTTTCCAATTTCCAAAATCCCATTGTAGAAAGAAAATGATAGGAGGAATATTAAATATGATCTATTGCTAAGATTCTATGGTGGTCCTCTCTGCATGCAATATGTCATTGGTGAACCATCCTTAAGCTATTTTTCAAACCTGCTCCACATTTAGTTCCATAGGTCTATTAAATATAAACCAATTCAAAAGAAAATGCCCAAGTGCCTTTGATATGTCTTGGTGAAATAAGTTTCCATTTTTTAACAAGCTTGTTAAGAAAGTTACCTCACCCTAAAATAAGAGACCCTTTCATTTCCGCACTGCTCTAGCAATGATGTCCAGAGACTCTAGACATTCATTCCCTCTACAGTAAGTGGCTACCATCGACAAGGGAGAAGAATACATCGAAGCCATGCTTGCAATTAGGCTGCTTCAAGGAAGTATCCTAAAGCATCCATTGCAATACATACAAATAGAAGGCTATTGGACATCATTGACTAATAGTATTTTGAAGTAGAATGACCTATGATAACTTCCCATTAGAACAAACTTCAATTGATGCATCAGACGAAAGTGTTCCTACCCCTTGAGTAAAAATCCTCTCAAGTCTGAGTCAAGATAACATATCCAAAATAAATTCCGTATCATCAGCTTTATCAATGTCAATCTTCAAGAAGGGATCCCTTATCAAACCTTGTTTGTTCATGTCAGACAATCAATCTAGCAATGGAATTATTCATGTTCCTAGGGCTTTAGTTAACAACTTATAGGAAAAGTTAAGCAAAGGAATTGGTCTTTATTTTTGGAAAATGTAACTAGGTTCGGTCTTCATAATATCATTGTACTTATATTATTGCAAAAAGCAAAAGAAGAAAAAGAAAATTATTTTTTAAGCATGGATTTCATGCTCAAGTCAAATTGTTATTTAGGTCAAGCATGTTCTTCATGCTTGTAGGGTTCTTTGAGTCAAAAGAATATTTGTCATAAGTCAAATGATTGTACTCGAGTCTAGTCCTAATTGTACTTTTGAAAGAAAATGGAAAAATAGTTTTGAGTCAAAATTGTCAATTTTGAACCCACAAGACCAAGTCAACCCTGGAGGGGACCCATTTGACCTCCTAGATGTGTATAAATAGAGGACAGTTCGACCTCATTTGGAGACAAGCAAGCAAGTTTGATTCTTGTGCCAAAAAGAGAGAGAAAGCCAAGAAAGAAAGCCTGGAAGAAGAGCTAAAGTCAAAGGAGGAGGAATTTCTATCACATGTGTGAAAATATGCCCTAGTTTCGGTCACACGTGTGAAGTTGTAAGGGCCAAAGTTCTGTTTCAGGGGCTGAAAATCAGAGATTTGACCAAATTTGGAAGGCTTTGACTTGAGTTGACTTTGACTTGTTGGAAGAGCTTGGAAGGAGGGTTGACTTGGGCCTTGTGGGAGGTCTTGGTCTTGGATTTCTCACTTTGATCTGATTCTATAAGAAGAGAAGATTTGACTGGGTTTTCCCCTTGGAGGGGTTTTGCCTTGGCTTGGAGCCTACATCTTGTGTTCATTATCTTTTGTGATCTTCATGGTTTGTGGTTTTGGTAATTGTTTGATGAAAATAACATAATAAAAGTAATAATAAGCCAACATAGCCTCATAAGCAATTATCAAGTTAAAGAGAAATCACCTAATTGTTGCCCTACTGATTTCTCAACATGGTATCAGAGCCAAGGTGGGGAGAAGGCAGCTTGAAGATCACTCTTGTTGGCATTGTTACCGCTCAAACTAGTAGGGGTCCTAAAATGGGATCCTTGAAGGGATACTACCAGGTTAAGGGCAACAATGGAGCAATAGCCCACTGTCACCTCGACTAAGGCTCCCTGCTCTTTACGAACTTTCACCGATGGGAGGAGACTCATTATGATAAGGATCACGATATGGATGGATCAATGATAAGGTGAGGGGTGATCCCAGAAGCCTATTCACAAGAGAGGCTCAAATATGTGGCTTGCTTGCTTCAGAGTGCAAGTTCGAAAGGTTCTCAAGGAACGACTTAAGAAGAATTTCAAGGCTTAGGCTCAAGGTATGTATCTTATAATGGAGGTTCCTAAGCCCTAAATTTCCTATGAAGACTTGGATTCCAAGTGATTCTTAAAGGATTGTCCTTAATGGTATATGGGACCACACGGGACCAAGTGGACCCGGGGTCAGGTCAAGGCGGTAGGGTTTAGCAACTAATGATATGCTTGACCTATTCCGAAGGGAGAAACAGACCAAAGAAAGTTGTTTTTTTTTTTTTGGTGCAAGGCAATATGAGGGTCCCAATAAGGTTTCTAGCCTAATGAAACTAAGGGCAAGATTCAATCTCGAGCTTAGGGTCTAAAATATCTCAAAATCCCACCATCGGAATTTCTTCAAAATTGGAGGGCACCTAGGAGACACACCAGCGCAGAGGATACCAAGAGATTGAATTTTTTGAGTGAATGGTTTGCGAGATAAAATGATGCCCTAGGAGACCTAATGGGATAGGCCTAGAAAAGGAGAGCGGGGGGGGGAGAAATAAGGTTTAAGGTGATCACCTTTATGGTGGACCAATGCCTAATCCTTTGGGGATATTTGGAATCAAGAGTATTTATGACTATGGATATTGAATTTATGATGTCAAGGAGGCCTCAAAGTCAACTTCGCATGGCATTAGGGCAGCAACAAAAGCAGCTTCAAGAACTTTATACTTCATTTTGCAAATAGATGGCTTATCAAGATGAATTTCAATGAAGAAGCATCTCTAGGAACATTCATTCATAATGCATGGCCCATACATGAAGCATCACTATCTAGAAACCGAATTTCCACAACTTTGCATAAATGGGTGCAGTAAATTAGCCCTAGTATAGCGAAATCCCAACAATAATGTATGTGCAAAAATAGAAAGAGAAAATAGTATTAAATTGCACTTACATGTATTAAGAGTATATCCAACCATTAAGACTTTGCCAATCAAGGAGCTCCAAGACAAACATCAAAATTCATTCCATGCTCCAAAATTTCGTCCTTCAAGAAGGATAGCGAAGTTGTCTAGAGAGATACAAGTCCAATCCAAGTGATGATGCTAAAATGAATTCACATCACTTGTATTTATACACTTCTAATGAGTTCGATTTAACTAATTAGGCCTACATTAGCCCCTAGAATAAAATAATGTGCAAAATAACTAACTTTTGGTGACAAGCCCACCAAACTAGCTCATAAACAAAAGTATAAGCCTCTCAAGAGGTTGAATAATGAATAGTACATGTTGTTGGGCCTTCTAAGAAGCCTTATGAAGTCCATAAATGCCATAATGAGAAATAGGACTCCTAAAAGTAGTGGACAAGGGGTTGGTCCCTTGTTCACCAAATAATAAACCCGTGGTGCTCCCAATGCATGTAGGAGCACACAAGTAACCTCATGGGTCTCCAAGTAGATTGAAGATGCCTGTAGATCATTTGCAATGGGCTTGGATGATGATGTAAGTGATGCGACATCATCATATAGGTCTTGGGTCATTTGCCAAGTGCATGGTACAACTGGGGGGCTGACTGGGCATGGTGAACCAGGTGCATCTTCCTCGTCCAATAGGTGGATCTCTAGCAATCTCTGGGCGTCTCTGGGGATCCATGGAGTGTTGTCTACTGTTGTGGAGGCCCATGGCTCTCTACACACACCCTACATGTGCCAATGTAGCCCTCTGGAGGGTTAGGACCCTGTATAGGGAGACCAAACCCAAAATGGAGACCATCTGCAATCCTGCATAAGATCTAATGCGCCCCCTAGCCTTCCAGTACAACAAGTAATTTAAAGAAATCAAGTTATAGAGCTTACAAACCATGGATAACAGGTGGGCACTTCATAATGGCATGCCCTTCCATTGTGGGCTCTGACATGTGCTAATGTCTCCAAGCTCCAAAGGGGTTAACCAAGTACCCTATTAGGTGGTTTTTAGAAGGGATAGTATGTCCAAGGTACATCCTTCATATGGTGGTGACATGTGATAAAGAGATGAATGGAGTAGGGAATGAAAGGGGCAATCCTAGGCAACATGTCGGGGTACAAGGGTAGCTAATAAAGGGAAGCCCACACTTGGGTATATAATGTATAGGAAGGAGCAATCGTCGTGCATGAGATACCCTGGCCTTGATTTTTCCACCCTTCTTTTTATGCCTTTTTCATTTTATGATTTTTTTTTTGGTTCACTGCTTGGGGCTCAAAAGAATGAGAGCATGATGTGTAAAGTATAGCAGTGGATACCCCCTTTAAGGTGGGGCAATTCATCACCCACCAGGGGTTGGGACAATCATGGGTTCTTGCTTGATAAAGGAGGTTCGTCTAGGGCCTATAGGAACCAGGGTGATGGCCATGGGAAAGGGGTAGAGCTCATGCATTGGCTTTTGCCCACGTGCTAAATGTGTCTGTCTCGACCATCTTTTGCATTTTGTGGTGCATTTTCTTGTTGAATGTGGCCAATTATGCTTTTACTTTTCTATTTAGTTGCATCAACCTCCGGGGCATCGTTCCATGCCTGACCCAAGGTGTGGGCAAGGGGAAGGAGATGCTAACCCTATATGGACCCAGTAAAGGAATGTGGACCTAGGTGGGAAGAATGATGAAATGGGGTTATAATGAATGGAGGGGGAGTGATATATGTGGATGAGGGAGCGAGATCACGCAACCAAAATCAAGTTTTCCCATGAAGTACCATCCCTAGAACCCAAAGGTTAGTAAAAGAGGTCCCACATGACTAAGGTCCAAGGGTAACATCCAAAAGAGGTCTAGGGGGTAGGAGCACAAACCTAGCCCACTCTTTCTGTCGAATCCCCCCATCAATTCATGCCCAAAAGTTTCCATGATAAGTAAACTACAATACTCAATCACTAAATGACAAGGCATACCTTTAGGTTGGGGAGGCCCACCTTCAAACATACGATCACGACAGATGGGTGAGGGACCACATGGTTGGCTTAGGTGGCGGAGAAATGGCACAACGAGCTAGTTGGTGGCTGCAAGGGGTTGCTGGTTGCCGGTTGAGGACCATCTTGGAGAAAATTTTCTCCTATGGATATCACCCACAAAATGGTGGGTAATAGGCATAAGGGGAAGACATTCATCCAAGCTACTTTGAAAGGACATCTTTTGTAGAGAAAAGAAAGGGCTTAAAGAAGAAGACTCAAAAGGAAGACTACTACATCAAGTATCTATCTCTCTCTATCAATGAAGGATATTGGTTACTCATGTAGGTTTTAACCCTGTACAGAAATTACCTGCATACGAATTCTAAAACACTGAAAATAAACAATGCGAGAGCATAACACATAAAACACATATACACAGAGATTTTTCCCCTGGATCTCAAAACCTGGACTACCAGCTTGATTTTTCATTATATTCCTTTCAATGTTGCAATACATATTTTTACACGCCGAAGCATCCAATACCATGGACCGAAAACCACTACGGCCAAAACCATGGACCAAAAACCATCGCGTCCAAAAACATGTGTGAAAATCATGCACAAAACCATAGGTGGGTCCGCCCAACCTAACATAGGGTCCAAAACCAAAATTTTCTTGGGCGCTGCCCCGGACCCCATAGAGTGGGGTTACCTGCACCCCTCAAACCCCCTGTGACTCCCCCCGCTACACAATCGGTGCAACAAGGGGGGGCTTCGCCGCCCTCCTAACCCCCCAGTTAACTACGTGGGCTAGTCGTGGAAAGAATATAACACAACCCAACATTCTCCCACTTGTTGTTTTCTTTCCACAGGGGGCCACAAGAGAGCTTAGTCATTTATCCAGCCCCGCAACGCGCATTGTTTCTCTACACCAAGAGAACTTCTCAGAGCTCACAGATTTTGTCAATGCATCTGCAGTATTCTTCAAAGTGTCCACCTTTATCAGCAACACCTTTTTGTCTTCTATCATATCCCTCACAAAGTGATACTGAACATCGATTTGCTTTGTTTTTGAATGATATGCAGGGTTCTTTGCCAAGAAAATTGCACTTTGGCTGTCACAGTCTATCCTTATAGATTCCTGTACTAATCCCATACTTGAACACAATCTCTGCAACCAAATTGCTTCCTTGCTTGCATGAGTGGCTGCCATGTATTCTGCCTCTGTAGTTGATAGTGCCACTAGAGATTGTTTCTTACTCATCCAACTGACTGCACCTCCAAATAGGTTAAACACATACCCACTTCTAGATCTTCTCTGATCCAGATCTCCAGCCCAGTCTGCGTCAACAAAGCCATGAATATCCAACACTCTGTCCAATCTTGGTCTTCCTTGGTAGCACAAACCATAATCACTAGTGCTGCACAAATACCTGAAAACCCGCTTCACTGCTGTCCAATGCTCCTTTCCTAGTTTTGACATAAACCTGCTCAATACTCCTATTGCATGTGCAATGTCTAGTCTAGTACTGACCATTGCATACATCAGACTACCGACTGCACTTGCATATGGAACACGTGACATGTCCTCTTCCTCTTCTTGTGTCTTGGGACACTGTTTAACAGATAACTTTACACCTACAGGAATAGGAACCTTCACGGGTTTACTCTCCTGCATATTAAATCTCTACAATATTGTCTCGACATGGAAGCTCTGGTTTAACCAGAGCTTCCTCTTTGCCCGATCTCTTTTAATTTCCATGCCCAAAATATAGTTTGCAGCACCAAGATCTTTCATGTTGAATTTGGAGGACAATTGGGTCTTCAAATCCTGGATAATTTCTTTGTCATTTCCAACTAGCAACATATCATCCACATACAAGACCAAATAAATAACACGGTCACCAAGTAATTTAAAATACACACAGTGATCTGCTTTGGTTCTAGTGAAGCCAAGTCTTCGTATAAATGTATCAAATTTCTGATACCACATCCTTGGTGACTGTTTTAACCCATACAGAGACTTCTTTAACTTGCATACCAATTCTTTCTTACCCTTCACTGCAAAGCCTTTAGGTTGCTTCATGTAGATTTCCTCTTCTAGATCCCAGTGAAGAAATGTTGTCTTCACATCCATCTGTTCTATCTCAAATTCAAAAGCAGCAGCAACAGATAAAAGTAATCTAATAGAAGTTACCTTGGCAACAGGAGAAAAAATATCACCAAAATCAATTCCCGGCACCTGGGAATAACCTTTTGCTACCAACTGAGCTTTGTATTTCTCCACCTTTCCTTCTATATTTGTCTTCTTCTTGAACACCCATTTGCTGCCAATGGGTTTCCTTCCAGCCGGCAACTCCACCAGATCCCAAGCCTCATTTTTGTGCAAAGATGCCATTTCATCAACCATGGCCTATTTCCAGAGTTTTCCATCCTCTGAATCTACTGCTTCCTTCAGAGTTTTGGGATCATCATCAGTAATAGATAAAGCAAAATTTGAACAAAAAGCACATGGACTATACCTTTCTGGTTGCCTTCTTTCTCGAACTGATCTTCTCATACCCGGAGTTTGTGGCTCTTCATCTTTTGATTCCTCCTCTGCTGTAGAGTCTGATTCTTCCTCCTTTAGCTCAAACTCTATCTTCTCAGGTTCCTTTGGTTCGACTTCATGTTTAATAACATCTTTCACCTCTCTGAACACCACATCTTCGCTGTACACAACCTTCCTTGTTACTGGGTTCCAAAGCTTATAACCCTTTAAACCATCCTTATACCCAATAAAGATGCACTTTTCAGATTTACTATCCAACTTGGTTCTTTTCTCTTTTGGAACATGTACATATGCATCACATCCAAATACCCTCAGATGTGAAAAAGAGGGTTTCTTACCAGTACATACCTCTTGCGGAGTCTTATCCTCCAATGCTGATGAAGGTGATTTGTTGACCAAGTAACATGCTGTCTCCACCGCCTCTGCCCAGAATTCCTGTCCTAACCCGACACCATTGAGCATGCTTCTTGCCCTTTCCATCAACGTCTTGTTCATTCTTTCTGCAACTCCATTTTGTTGAGGTGTATATGGAGTAGTCTTCTGCCGTGCTATACCACACTTCTTACAGAATTCTTCAAATTCCTTACTGCAAAACTCTCCACCGTTATCTGTCCTCAGCACCTTTATCTTCTTCTCTGTCTGGTTTTCCACCAGAGCCTTGAATTCTTTAAACCTGTCAAAGACTTTAGATTTCTTCTTAAGGAAATATATCCATGTATTCCTTGAGAAGTCATCTATAAATGATACATAGTACACAGACTTACCTAGTGATGGAACCTTCACAGGTCCAAACACATCACTATGCACAAGCTCTAATATATGTTTCGCCCTCTTACCACTAAAGGGGAAACTCACCCGATTCTGCTTCCCATATACACAATTTTCACAGAAATCAAAATCCAGAGAGCTATTGCTCATACCTTCTACCATACCTTTACCATGAAGTATTCGAAGGCCCTTCTCTCCAATATGTCCAAACCTTTGATGCCATAACATGGTCTTCTCTCCAGAGACCACTAGATTTTCTGCTCCACTTTCAGGAACCACAGAACTGTTGCACCCATCAACAACCGTGCTACTTTGCAGCTTGTACAAAGTTCCAATCCGAACTCCCCGCATCAATACCAGTGCTTCCCGAACCATCTTGCAGGTATCCTTCTCGAACACTGTTTTTACACCTGCATCATCCAACTTGCTTACAGAAATCAGATTTTTGGCCAATGTAGGAATATGCAGAACACCCGGAAGTGTTCTAACTCTTCCACCTTGCAACTTCAACTTTACTTTTCCGCGACCAACGATTCTAGCCTTCCTATCATTCCCTAAGAAGACATCACCACCGTCGTATTTCTCATACTTGCAGAACCACTCTCTATGGGGAGTGAAGTGAAAGGATGCACCTGAGTCAATCAACCATGCCTCATGATCTACATGTGTACGTGAAGAAACCAAGTACACATCCCCACCTTCATCTGAGGTGGTTTTTGCCTTTGGAGAAGGAGCATCATCAGATCCCTTTCCTTTATCAAGAGCTTTAGATTTACAGTGCCTTTTGTAGTGCCCTTCCTTTCCGCATTTCTAGCACACCACCTTTATAGGTTTTCCTGGAGATTTAGATCTCCCTCTAGATTAAATCTCCCACTCGATGACTTATTTTTGTTTCTGTTCTGGGACCATCCTCGCGCAGACAAGGCATCACCATTCTGACTCTCCATATTTTTCCATCTCATCTCCTCTGTCAGCAAGGATGAGACTATTTCATCAAACTGCAAGGCAGTTGCATTGCTACGTATTGCAATAACCAGACTATCCCACGAATCTGGTAGAGAACACAACAAACTGATGCACTTATCTTCATCTGAAATTTTAATATCAACAGATGCTAACTGACTTATCACAGTATTAAATGTGTTCAGATACTCTGTCACTGAGTCTCCATCTTTCATCCTCAGGTTATACAACTTTTTCCGCAGGAACAGTTTATTCACCAGAGACTTAGATTGGTACAAAGTCCCTAACTTGTCCCACAAAGCCTTCGCCGTAGCTTCCCCTGATACGTTCAACAATACTGAATCTGAGACACACAATAGTATTGTGCTCTTTCCCTTCCGATCCAACTTCTTCCATTCTTCATCGGACACTCCCGTTGGCTTAGTACCCGGATTTACCGCGATCCACTGATCTTTATCCACCAATAGATCCTCCATCTTGAGT
The DNA here is from genome assembly GCA_031772625.1 of Pinus tabuliformis. Classification (NCBI taxonomy): domain Eukaryota; kingdom Viridiplantae; phylum Streptophyta; class Pinopsida; order Pinales; family Pinaceae; genus Pinus; species Pinus tabuliformis. The sequence continues at coordinate 1,215,036,095 of CM062807.1, read as the reverse complement.
TTCGACAACTCAAAACTCTGACCATTAAATTTCTCGATCTCTATCTTTCCATTGCTTGCCATCTTCTTTCACCACCAGAATCGATCTCACAGATCTCCCACTGAACAGGGTCTACCACAGGCCCGAGCGAAACCTCTCAGCAACAAAGGCGTCCCCTTGAAGCCAAAACTGCTCCGATACCAAATGTAGGTTTTAACCCCATATATAAATTACCTGCATACAAATTCTAAAACATAGAAAATAAACAATGCGAGAGCATAACACATAAAACACATATACAAAGAGATTTCCCCTGGATCCCAAAACTAGGACTACCAGCTTGATTTTTCATTATATTCCTTTCAATGTTACAATACATATTTATACATGCCAAAGCATCCAATACCATGGATCGAAAACCATCGCGTCCAAAACCATGGACCGAAAACCATCGCGTCCAAAAACATGTGCGGAAATCATGCACAAAACCATAGGTGGGTCCGCCCAACCTAACATAGGGTCCAAAACCAAAATTTTCCGGGGCGCTGCTCCGGACCCCACAGAGTGGGGTTACTTGCACCCCTCAAACCCCCTGTGACTCCCCCTGCTACGAAATCGGTGCAATAAGGCGGGGCTCCGCCGCCCTCCTAACCCCCCAGTTAACTATGTGGGCTAGTCATGGAAAGAATATAACACAACCCAACAACTCATCATCATTTTGAGGAAGATCAATCTCTCTCTCTTGGAAGCTCTTTGATAATCATTGATTTTGGAAGGCATCTCTATAGAAGTCATTACTCAAGAAGCATCAAGAATCCTAGGAACATTGTCTACACTCTTGAATGCATCATTATTCATCTTTGAAGCAACTTGAAGATACCATTGTGCCATCCATCCTTGAAGTCATCTTCAAGGACATCTTTAAAGTCTCTTGGAAATCTTGGGAGCATCAACATACTTGAAGACATTATCATCAAGCAGGTCACTCTTTTGACAAGTAAGTACTGCATTTCTCTCTATGTCTCGATCCTTAAATCAAATGACTTCATTTTGTAAGGAAGGCAATAAGCTCAATGGGTCAACAAACTTTCAAGCATGGAAAAAGAGAATATATTTGGTGCTCATAGAAAATGAAGTCATTGACTAGGTTTTAGGAAAAGGTGTAGAACCTGAGAAGGATAAGACTCAAGAATGGGCCAAGTACACTAAAGGAGAAGTTAGGGCCCAAAGGATTCTCATTGAATCCATCAAGGATCATCTCATTCCCTTTGTTGCAGATTTGGGCACATCTAAAGCAATCTATGACAAATTGGTGAAACAATATTTTGTTAGTACGATAGGTTTGAAAATATCTTGTAGGAATCGACTTTACAAAACAAGGTTATCAAGGGATGAAGACTTGGCATCATATCTTATAAAGGTTTCACAATTGAATTATCAACTACAAGGGCTTGGAGAAGTTGTTCATGATTCTGAATTAACTACTTGTATACTCAATGCTTTACCTTCAGAATGGAGTAGTTTTATGACAAACATCTACTCAAGAAAGGACAATCCAAACTTCGATGAGCTGTGGTCCTTGTGTATTCTAGAAGAGACAATAGTGAAGGCAAAAGATGACACGAATCCCAATGAAAAGTCTCAAGGTTTCGTTGCTAGATCAAAGAAGAAGAATGGGAAGTTTGGAAAGTTTGAACCTCGTCAAAAGAACAACAATAACAACAAAAATCAACGTTGAGGAAGACAAGATATGTCCAAAGTACAATGCTTTGGATGCAATGAATATGGGCATTTTAAAAGAGATTGTCTTAAGGACCCTCAAAACAAGAAAAACAATAAAAAGAAGGAAAGGAGTGGAGCTCATATAGTTGAAGAAAATGAAGAACTTGGGAGGAAGCTGAAGAATGAAGATCCCAAGGATCTCTATTATTGAAGAATTCCACCACTACTAGGTATACTAGCAACTTGTTTTCTTTTGTTAGAAAATAACAATTAGAGTAGCATAAACAGTTGCATTTGTAAAATGTCTTTGGTTTTGCGAATAATGGCATCATGGAAAGAAAAAGCATTAAAGGATTAGAGTCTACACAGTCAGTTGCATCTCATTGATAGTAGCCATTGAGCAAGGCAAAGATAGAGGGATTTGAACTATCTAGTACTCCATAGTTCATGCAACCTATTTGGCATCATGTTGTTAGAGGGGTTGTCTTTTAACAAGAAAGGATCACAAGAATCCTCAACAATGATAGAACTATTATTATAAGAAGGTTCATTCATATATGGAAGAATCATTACAAGAGTATATTTCTACTAGAAGATTATGGAAGCAAGCATCGAAGAAGCTTGTAGGTATGAAGATAGTCGAGTTGCGACATAAAGATATAATTGAAGCTCATCTCATCTTAGACATCGTCTTAAAGGAAAGAAGCAATTCATTAGAAGGAAGTTGACTGGATGGATGCATGAAGGAAGAGGTATGCATGTCTTTAGAGCTCTTCATTAGAAAGTAGAATTCATGTCTTCAGAAATATTGTAGGAAGAGCTGGTTGCAAAAATGTGATTGGTAGCATGAGCATGATATGTCTTGGATAAAATTGGATAAGACAAAACTCTTCCATTTGGTTACTCGATACATAGAAGCATGATAGATGAACATGATATTGATCAACATTCGATATGTTCTCTTGAAGAATGAAAGACATATAATTTTAGAGGAAGTTGTAAAGACTCTAATGGATATGATATTGAAGCTTGTTGATTGGTTCATTCCATGAACACATTGATTGTTAATTGAAAGGCAAATGACATGAAGAAGGACTCTAGTATGAAGATAGACCATGCAAAGGGATGTTGTCCTCAGAAAGAACAAGTATCAGAACTTGACATCTTGACAAGAGGCTATCATGACTTGGTAACTCTAATATTGATGATTTGTTTGAGATATGATTTGGCTACCTATAAGAACATCTTGCAGATGTACAGACTAGAAAGATAACAATTGAGATAATATATCTACAACTGTTTGGCTTAAACTCAATTCAAGAACACATGGATTGAGTGGACAACACTAGTAGTGGCTTAGAAGTATATATGGCAGAAATGTGTACACCATGAAGGCAGAAAAGGTAGCATGTCACGAGATAGCCTATTGGTCATATGTTGGATCTAATGATATTCACTTTCCTAGATGGACAAGAGGGAGCTATGATTAGCTCTACATTGATTGGTTTGACAAGATACCTTTGATGACAAAGATACTATAAATAATGGTTGATGGAAAGTGATATAAAAAGCTAATGGCAAGAACCCTGTTAGGAAGATAGATGGAGAAAGAGTTTGGCTCCATAACATCTAGGAAGGTTGAAGCTCAAGTAAGATGTGATGATGCGAGAAAAGGAGCCCTTGGAGCTACTACTAAGATCTCCATGGAAGAACAAGTAGTTGATGAATGGAACAAAGATGAAGCTTATGGTTGTGTCTCCCTAGTTGAGAGGGAGCTAGGATCTACTCCTTGTTTGAAAAGGAATGAGGATTACCTCCTTGATTGAGAGGGAGTGATGTGGGACACCATATTCTCCATGTGTGATGCACTAGATTAGGACTAACCGCCGTAAGTTTAATGAAGGCACTGGGAGGGAGAATGGAGGATTGGATAAGCATCTAGGACTGGTACTCCTTGAGGTGGGAATCCAAGATAGGAAGTAGTCCCGTGGATCGATACTCTTTGAGGATTCGACAGGGTATCCAAGATAAGAGTAGTCGAAGAGGACCAGTATTCTTTGAGGATTGGGAATGCAAGATAGGAATAGTCCTGGAAGGACATACCTGGTGAACATTCAGATGGGGTATGTGCCTTGAGAGGTTGTGGTGTGGGTGTCCATATGTATGCCTCCCAGCATTGTGCTCTACTCTTGTGGAGAGTTAGAGCTTGTCAAATCAAGGCCTTTCTATATTGCAATTTGACAATGCGGGTTATGATATTGATGCTTAAAGATGGCTTATCAATCTGACTCTTCTTATGAGAATATTTCAATTTGAGAGTATCCTTGTACCGGTTGTGTAATTATGAGTACCTCCCTAGTTAAGAGGGAGTGTTGGAAAATGTAACTAGGTTCGGTCTTCATAGTTATCATTGTACTTATATTATTGTAAAAAGCAAAAGAAGAAAAATAAAATTATTTTTTAAGCATGGGTTTCATGCTCAAGTCAAATTGTTATTTAGGTCAAGCATGTTCTTCATGCTTCTAGGGTTCTTTGAGTCAAAATAATATTTGTCATAAGTCAAATTATTGTACTTAAGTCTAGTCCTAATTAGACATTTGAAAGAAAATAGAAAAATAATTTTATTTGAGTCAAAAATGTCAATTTTGTCCCCATTTGACCTCCTAGATGTATATAAATAGAGGATAGTTCAACCTCATTTGGAGACAAGCAAGCAAGTTCGATTCTTGAGCCAAGAAAGAGAAGGAAAACCAACAAAGAAAGCCTAGAAGAAGAGTTAAAGTCAAAGAGAGAGAGAGAGAGAGAGAGAGAGTGAGGGTCAAAGGAAAAGGAATTTTTGTCAAATGTGCGAAGTTGTGGGAGTTACAGGGGCCAAAAGTTGTAGACCTAGTTGCAGGGGCCGAAAATCAGAGATTTAACCAGATTTGGAAGGCTTTGACTTGAGTTGACTTTGACTTGTTGGAAGAGATTGGAAGGAGGGCTGACTTGGGTCTTGTGGGAGGTCTTGGTCCTGGATTTTGGGTCTTGTATTTCTCACTTTGATCTGATTCTATAAGGAGAAGATTTGACTGGGTTTTCCCCTTGGAGGGTTTTTTTCCTGGCTTGGAGCCTACATCTTGTGTTCATTGTCATTTGTGATCCTCATGGTTTATGGTTTTGGTAATTGTTTGATGAAAATAACATAATAAAAGTAATAATAAGCCAACATATCTTCACAAGCAATTACCAAGTTAAAGAGAAATCACCCTAATTGCTGCCCTACTGATTTCTCAACATTTATCTTCCCACCATGTCTCTTTTGTTCCTTTAGGAATAAGCTTGATCAAGCCTGCATTCACCTGCTCTCCCATATATTCTACTTCGAATGTTTCTTAACACATCATTGTGAACCATGGTTCTCGTAGAATTCACAAGGGGGCCTTTCGAAGCTTAGAAACTTATCCTCTAACATAGCCTATATAGGAAATAATTTATAGATAATCTCAAGTTTGGAACATTGGAAGGAGCATGCTTGATATCTTGCTTGGATTCATTTCTATCGACATCACATCCTTAGAGGTGAATATCCTTTTGAAGCGATTTTGAAGAAAATGGTTCATTCTTTTGCTATGTTACTAGAAACAAGAAACATTACTAAAGGAAGCTCATCGTTACCCTGAGAGTTGCCATAATTCATGTCCCAATTGGTCCAACAAGGTAGTTTGCGTATTGTTGTGAGATAAGAAGAAGATTTGAGTGAACACCTATATCAAGTCTGAAGTCTTTTGCAAGATTAGGTGTGTCGTCTTCACAGAATGGATGAAGTAATTCTCATTCCAATTTTGCTCACACGCTGATGAGCTAGTTACACACATGGTGAAATGGAGGTGGTGTGATTAAAATTACCTGGTATATAGTAGAAAGAAACATTTCCATAATTCTCCTAACATTGATGAGATGAGAAACATATACATTAATAAGACATTTATTAATGTCCACTGTCTTTGATGTCCAACCTGTTACTGCTCAAACTAGCAAAGGGACCAACGGGGGATCCCTAAACGACAAATGCTAGGCCAAGGGCAACAAATGGAGACTTGGCCCACTGTCACCTCAGCTAAGGCTCCCTTCTATTTACGGACTTTCATGGATGGGAGGAGACCCGATATATTATGGAGTCATCGATGAAGGATAAGTCAATGAAAGGATTTGGAGTGACCCAAATAATCCCTTTCCTTGAAGAGTTAGATGTATAGAGCTTGCTTGCTTTCTAAGCAAGGCACGATGTCTTCTTAGGGAAAGGAAGGGAAGATTTAAGGGTTAGGTTTATGGGATATGACTCATGAAAGAATTTCCCAATCCCTAAATACTTGTTAAAGTTGGTAACCCGGGTGGTTCTTGAAGAATGGTCCTTTGAAGGAGCGGGACCACACTGGGCCAAGTGGACCTGACCTAGGGTATGAGGAAGGCATGAAATAATCAATGATTACCCTAGACAAGGTGGGAAGGATCAAAGAAAGCATTTCACTCAATGATGTTGCTTTGACCCTGGGAAGTACTAGCCTTGGGGATGGTTGGGCAAGATTTGGTCTCGGAGCTAGGGCTTGGCTTTTCTCCCAACTCCACTATCGGAATGTCTTCAAATTTGGAGGAGGGCTAGAAGAGAGGCAGTGCAAGAGACCCTTGGAGATCGAACTTTTTTAGTGGCTAATTCGTCGGGAAATTGATGCCCTAGGCACCCCAATGTGGCTAGACTTGGGAGAAGGTGAAAGAATAGGAGTTTTGGCGACCACCCTTGGTAGGTCAGTGCCTTAGTACTTGGCAGAATGGAGTTTGTTGATTATGTGTAAGTTCTTGGTTTCCAGTCAAGGAGGCCTCAAAATTACTTCACAAACCCTCTAGGTGAAGTGAAAGTAATCTTGCAACTTTTATACTTCAAATGTACAAGATGAATGGCTTGTCGAGGTCGAATTTTACCTCTAGGAGATTTTTCTCATACTACAAGGGCTAATGCATGGAGAGAACGTTATAATAGAGACAATCCCACACTATTAAGCAATAATTTGCATGTAGCAATTAGCCTTAAAACAACGAAAATCCCATCCAGCATATATGACAAAAGTAACAAAGAATAGCATCAAAATTTCGTACTTACATGTAGTAGATTATATCCAACCATTCACAAATGAAAATAAAGAAGTTCCAAGAGAAGATAAACTAATAACCATACATCAAAATTCATCCACAAATGCTCCAATTCATCCTCCAACAAAAAGTGCGAAATTCTCTAAGGTGTTGATTTGGGGTAGCATCGGATGTACTCTAGCCACGAAATTTGGTGGAGAGGCTAAGGTACATGAGATCTCCAATACCCAGAAAGGGTTTGGGCAGATTCTAAACAGTTTGGGAGATATTAAAATAATTAATATTTTTAATGGAGTCCCTAAGTCTAAACTTAAGGAAAATAAAATATTAATGTGAATTAATATAAAACTGTGTTAGAATGATCCAAAAGTCATGGATCAAGCCAGATCTAATCTTAGCCGTTGATTAGGGACTTAATCTCGGCCGTTGATTTGTCAACAAGAAAAGTATAAGAGGAGGCTTGAGGGTCACTTGGAGAACACATTGAGTTGATCAAGATTTCGACTTTCTGGGGTAGGGTTTGCTAAGGAAATTGAGAGAGTGATCAGAGTTGCAGCTGAGGGGCAGTGAATACAAAAGCAGAGAAGAAGAGATAGTGCCGAGAGGATCAGCGCAATAGCCGGGAAAGCTGACGCAGAGGGAAGAAGCCGGAACTGTTGGGAACAATCGGAACTGTTGGGAACTGCCGGAACAGCCGGGAAAGTTGACGCAGAGGGCAGAAGCCAGAACTGTCGGGAACAATCGGAACTGCCGGGAAAGCTGACGCAGAGGGCAGAAGCCGGAATTGCTGGGAACAACCGGAATTGCTGGGAACTGCAGTAACAGCTAGGAAAGCCGACGCAGAGGGTAGAAGTCGGAACTGCTGGGAACAACCCGAACTGTCGGGAACTACTAGGAAAGTTGATGCAATGGGTAGAAGACGCTGACGCAGTCCCTAGAGGCTGACGCTGGGGTTTTTCGTGGGGCAGATTGGAGCTGAGGAGCTGCCGGAGTGTTTATCCGGGGTTTCAGCCGGAGCATCTGTCTTCGAAGGAGAGGTACTACTGCAAAGATTATTTTCTGTTGGGTGAACCGGTTTTGGCACCCAGATTGTATTTAGACATTGCATAATAATAAAACCCTCAGATAGCTGCACCAGTTTTCTCGCATTGGGTTTTTCTGGGGACATTGGTCCAAAAACAACGGTGTCACTTGTGTGCTTGTTTTGTTTCCTTTAGTTGATGATCTGTAATGTGTTGAGCATGTACTTGTATTTATTTCCAGTATTTACATGGTAAATAACTTGTTAATTAACAGAGCAAGTAGGTAGGAATAAATCAGTAAGTACATGAAGGGTTTCTAATGGGTTAGACTTAGAAATTCCAACATAAAGAAGAGAGAGATCCAATCCAAAGTGATGATGAGAAATGATCTCACCTTACTTGTATTTATACACATCTAAGGAGTTCGAATTAGCCTCCTTGGCCTACATAGGCCCCAAAAATAAAATAATGTGCTAATAATACGACCTTTTGGTGATAAGCCCACCAAACTAGCTCACAAATAAAAAAGTAAGCCTCTCACAAGGTCAAATAATAATCTATGCATGTCGTAGGGCCCTCTAAGAGGCCCAATGAGGTCCATGGGTGCCACAATGAAGAATAGGACCCTCAAATGCAGTGGACAAGGGGTTGACCCCTTGTAATAACCTGTGGTGCTCCAAATGAATGTGGGGGCACACAAGTGTCCTCATGGGTCTCCAAACAAATCGAAGATGCCTGTAGGTTGCCCTCAAGGGCTAGGATGATAATGTAGGAGATGCCATATCATCATAGAAGTCCTAGATCATTTGCCAAGTGTATGATGTAGATCTAGGCATGATGGATCAGGTGCATCCTCCTCGTCCAATAAGTGAACCACGAGCAATCTCTGAATAGATGTGGGGATCCATGGAGTGTACTTTGCTGCTGTGGAGGTCCATGGCTCTCAACGCTCACCCTACATGTGCCAATGTAGCCCTCTGGAGGGTTAGGACCCCGTATAGGGAGAACAAATCCCAAATGGAAACCATCTGCAATCCTGCATAAGATCCAATGCGTCCCTTAGGCTTCCAGTACAACAAGTCATTAGAGATATCGAGCAAATGAGCTTACCTAATCATCAATCACAGGTGGGGACTTCAGAATGGCCTGCCCTTCTATAATGGGCTTCGGGATGTGCCAATGTCTCCTAAACTCAATGGGGTTAACGAAGTACCCTATTAGGTGGTTTCTGCTTCTAAAGGGGATAATATAGTCAAGGTACATCCGTGAAAAGGTTGTGGCATGTGGCAGATAGGTGAATGAGGTAGGGAATGAGAGGGGGCAACCCTGGGTTACACATTGGGGCACAAGGGTAGCTAATAAGAGGGAATCCCATCCTTGGGTTTATAAGGTGTAGGAGGGAGCAATCATGGTACATGAGGTGCCCCAGCGTTGATTTTCCACCCTTATTTATATGCCTCTTGCCTTTTTATGATTTTCTTTGATTAACTGCTCAGGGCTCAAGGGGTTAGAGCATGATGTATAAGATATAGTAGTGAATTCCCCCTTTTAAGGTGGGGCGGTTCATCGCCCACCAGGGGTTGGGACAATCATGGGTTCCTATATGATGAAGAGGCTCATAAAACCTGTTGGAAGCAGGGTGATGGCAGTGATGATGGGGTAGAGCTCATGTATTGGATTTTGCCCATGTGATAAATGTTTTTGTCCCGACCATCTTTTGCATTTTGTGGTACTTTTTCTGTTGAATGTGGCCATATAGGCTTTTAACTTTCTTTTTAGCTGCATCAACCTCCAGGCTTCATTCCAGGCCATGACCCAAGGTGTGGGCAAGGGAAAGGGGTGAGCTGACCCTATGTGGACCCAGGTGGGAGAAATGATGGATGGAGTAATAATGAATGGAAATGGGGGTAATATGAGCAGATAAGGGAGTGGGACCACGGAACCATAATCAGGGTTTCCTGTGAAATACCATTCTTGAAACCAAATGGTCAGTAAAAGAGATCCCATGGGGTTAGAATCCAAGGTTAATTCCTAAAAGGGGTCTAAGGGACAGAAGCATAGACATAGCCCATTCTTTCCTCCGAATTCCGCCATTAATCCTTGCCCAGAAGTGTCCATGATAAACAAACTACAATACTCAATTTCAAAATGACAAGGCATACTTTTAGATTCGGGAGGCCCACCTTCAAACATACCCATCCACTTATGAAATAGTGGACTTTATAGCAGCCCACATCCTAGTTTCAAAAGCCTTTTTTGCATTCATGTATTCTTTTAAATGGGAATTGGTTTGTCTTTGGTTGGCAGGCTGCAGGAAGTCTAATATTTGTAATGTCGATGATTGAGCACTTGGGCTACTTGCTATAATAATGGATTGCACAATGAAGCAATGCATGAATCTGAAAACTTAAATGTGTACCAAGAATGAAAAATTCCAAGTTCAAAGCCAACCTTGTGCAAAGAAGTCCACAATCTGTATAGTGTAGTGTTTGTAGCATTCCAAAATCCTCAAGCTAGAGTTCTCTAGAGTCCAAGGCTTTAACTGTCCAAAATTCTCTGCTCCAACCTCCAAGTTCAAGAGTTCTAAGTGCAGGATTTGTTGTTGCTCTCAAACCTCTGTTTTGTAGGAAAGAAATGTACAAATGAGGTGGTTTTCGCCTTAGAAACTTTTAGGGTTTGTTTCTTCCCATCCCCCAAAACAATTAACTTTTCAAATTTAAGTTTGTCCTATTCTTCTGGGTTTTTGGGCTTTTTTCGTTGGTCGTTTCTCACAGGCCAAAATCCTGTGATAACATCCAATGGAAATGCTGAATGTTTCTTGAGAAGTGGGATTCGCATTCAGAAACAGGAAACGAATGCTATGAATGAGTTTCTGATGTGGTTTGGGTTTAGGGACTGGTTTCTTCCACAAACTGCTCCCTCAAGTGCATTTCATGAGAACATATATATATATATATATATATATAAAATCTTCTGTTTAGATCCCTAATTAAGTACTACAATTGTTTTAGAAACATTCTTTTTCCTCAAGTACGGGGAACACATCTTAGTCCCATCTTCTCCATCTCTATCCCAGTTTATCTTGAGTGCGATTCTAGCTTCTTTGGCTCTTTATTCTTCAAATACTTGATCAGGTCCTCTAAATTTCCTTTAATCTCCTGGCTTGGCCCGGGGAAAAGCTGTAACTTGCTTACTGCATTCTGACTGAATGAAATATTACTTAATCCTCCCCCTTCTAAGGTATTTGGGTAGAGATTCTGTTATCGTTCTGCCTCTAGCAGCTATAGGTTTGCCCTCTTTCTTAATTTTTATGTGAAAAATCATATCTTCTGATGGAAATTTTCTTACTTATTTACTTCCTTTTCTCGAAAGACAGATTTTTCTTTGGGCAAGATATTTCCAAGAAGTTTGAAAATTGTTATGCTCTTTGCAGGATATGCGTGAGAAGGCAGTCGGATGATATAAGGTACAAAGAACCTGCCCCGCTGACAAAACATAGGCAGGAAGAAGAGCAAACCACATCATCAAGGAAGTATCAGCGTGGTCATTCCTACAGTGGACGAGGGGCTGCGGAGAAAATTTGTGATAATGCGATATTGGGTATCTCTGGCTCTCTAAAACATAAAACTAAGCTTGAATGTGCCATAGATTCAAACGAATCTTCTAAAAATCTTCAAAGCAGTTCTGACTACACCAAGAAAATAGGTCAGACCTCTGATGTAAAACTACAGCAGCAGCAACGAACAGATCAGAGTTCTTGTAAGGAATCTTTAAATACTCTCATGGATGAGATGCAACCATCAAGAAAGTCCTCAACTGGAAGACCGGCACGAAAAGCGAAAGAGATTGTGACATCTTACAAGGAAGTTCCCCTCAAAACTAAACTACGAAGGTCAGAATGATGGTTTGTCCAGATAGATAGTTAGTTGCCAGAATTTTCTTCTTCCCACGCACTTGACATCTATATGATGTTAGAGATATATTTGTAATGGCTTACAATATTTCTGGGCCATTCTGTCATCATAAACTTTGCAATTGAGTCAACATCCACTTTTTGCTTAGAGGTCTTTTATCAGACTGTTTATATGTTTTATATCTCTGTTGGCGATACGAGTCATCGTTTTGAAGCAAATACTTGAACAACATTTTGGAATTGTAGCTTGGTTTTCTCAAAAAATATTGTTAATATCCTGGGCTGTTGTGTTAACAGCTCTATGTTTATTGAATGTCTGCGCATTTTACTTTATATGGTGATCAAATTATGCCTTAATTACAGCACATGAACCAGTGCTTACCAGTGTAAAATAATCTGAAAAGCCTATAATGGAAGAATGATAATGCTTATATGTTGCGTTCGTGATCACAGGTCCACCAGTGGAAGTAATGGATGCAACAAAACATAAAAGTTTTCATTTCCTGGATAGATATTTATCTATCGGCATTTTGTATTATGGCGTTTTTTAGCAATTCGAAATGAAAATGAACAATGTGATATATGGTGACATTTTTGAATTTAAGAAACTAAGCAATGATTATAAATTGTCGAGGCCAATATTTGTCATCCTTTATTTCAGATGTTGATTCTGTTTCCTCCGTTTTAGTTGTGTTTCTTGGGAGAGGTACCTAATATTGCCTCAACTGTTTGACAAAATACGTATGGACTAATAAGACACTGTATGATTTCGTTTTCAGAAAAAAAACTTTTATTTTTGGAATTGCAACTTTGTATATGTTGTGAGTTTTTTTGTTGTTTTTTATTTTTGGAATTTGCAATTTTGTATATGTGATGACGTATGGACTAATGAGGCACTGTATGATTTCGTTTTCAGAAAAAAAAACTTTTATTTTTGGAATTTGCAATTTTGTATATGTGGTGAGTTTTTTTTGTTGTTTTTACTTTTGGAATTTGCAATTTTGTATATGTGATGAGTTTTTTGTTGTTGTTGGCTTGACCCATAGGGAATCCAATTGAGCTTCTTCTGTGGGCAATCCATTATGTCATTTGCAGAAATTGAACTTGGGTGTGGAGAATTCCATTTTTTCCTCTCAACCACCCTAGATAATCCCTATTGACTATTTGCCATAAGTAGTATCTCTTGGAAGAAGTTGTTATTGATGTTAAAGAATGAATGATCATCATTCATATCATCTCTAGAATTGATATCATTTCTAGAAGAAGCCGCTCTCTTGTTAAGACAAATACATGTTTGTTAAGACAAATACATGTGAAGGACAGTGAATTTGTTAGCAACGCCGTCATCATTTGATTGTGCTCATCATGTTTTTTCCAACTATAGGTGACACTACACGCCATGTAGGTCTTCTTGGTTACAAAAATATTCATGTTTGAATTGTGCTACCCCAAATTTGAATGGGGTTCACCCCCCCTAAAATGCATGATGAAACAACCTTAATAACTCATTCATGAAATCTTAAAAATGGTGCAAATTCATGGCCTAAGCTGAAGTCTTTACCACAGCCACAGGTGGCTTTGATTTAAACTTAAAATGAATATTTTTATTGTGAAAAATCTCAAGTTGGCTCCACCAATTTTTTTTGAAGCAAGTTACTAAGGTTTTGTGGGCAGGTCGGCCCAACAATTAAAGCCCTTCTGATCTCCTATAAGTAGCTTCCCTAAATATGAATCCACATAGATTGCATGAGGATTTTTGAGATCCAATTTCATTGTCAAGCTTGGTGACAAATTGTAAAATTGATTTGTTAGCTGGATCCATTTGGTAAAAGTTAAAAAATGAAACCCTTTGCAAAGGGGTTTTGAAAACAATAAACGTGAGTATGATATTGTGATGTATGAATGTCATTTGCTTAATGAACCAACATTAATTACTAAATTTAAAATTAGTATTACTTATTAAGTTGGAACTTGGTACATGCAAAATGTCAAAGACTCAGGTAAATGCAGGGCCCTCTAAACACTCAGGTAGTTTCCTTGGGCACAGTCAAAGACTACTATGCATATAAATCAATTTCTTTGCTCTCTTAGAGGTAAGCCTATCCCTCTTAACATAGTGAATGAAACTATAAGTGGACCAATTCCTTTCAATTGTTGATGAACTAGAAACCTGAGATAGCAAGTGTGAGGCAAGATTTCAAAGCTCTTGGGCTTTCCACTCATACATTTTCCACCATCTAATGAGATTCTTTTGTGCATACATGTCGATGTCCACGCTTGCATCTTGAGGAATCTAGAAGGGTTTAAGGCACCAAAATCAATAAACTGTTCCCGCATTACATTTGCTTCATTAGGTATATAGGTTTTGCTTATGGCATCAAGAAAGCCTTGTTTTACTTCTTCATCATCAATGGGCAGAACTTTGTTTGGTCTATCCATATTCCACTTTGGATTAAGGGCATAAGCAGCAATATGAAGAGATGTATTGTGTTTGCTTCATCTCTTCTGTATTAACTTGTGATTTTCATTGAAGTACTCCAAAGAGGGGTTTCTGTCTCGAATTATGTGCCTTATCTTGCCTACCATGATATCATACATCCATAGATTTCCCCAAGGGTGGGGTAATCAAAATTTGCATACCTAATCAACTCCACAATTGGGGTTGTGAAAGAAACCATATATTTAAAATCAGACCACCGATCATCATTGAGAAGTTGCTCTCTTATCTTCTTTTCCCGCATTGATTTATATTCCAACCATGCATTCCACTTTTGAGAAACAACAGTGGCTTGTAAGGATGCATGCGCCTCAACCACACGTTGAAGAATATTAAAGAATGTAACATATCTTGTTTATGCAAGTTTTGAAAACCTCTTCCTTGAATACATCTTATAGATTGCTAAAGAGACATGGTGGTTGCAAATGTACATTTGTGCATCTCTTGCATTTGAAATGAGTATTGCAATCCAAGTTTTTTTGCCAATGTCTTTGAGGACATTATTCAAGGCATGTACACAACAAGGAGTCTGTTGTAACTTACATTGTATTTTACATTTACTTGTTGAAAAAATGAAAGAAAGATAAAAAATATATATAAGATATAAAGAAAAAAAATTAAAAAAATGAAAATGGCTTAAAAAAAGAGAAAATACAAAAATGGCAAAAAGAAAAATATTGAAAAAAGTGAATAATCCCAAGAAATATTGGGCGCTAGTTTAAATGCCGCACATTATGGTTAATTTGTTGTTTAATTAGTTTAAGCTTAGTTAAGAAATTAATCATATTTTGTAATAAAGTTGATTTGATTTGATGTTTTGTCATATATGCAATAAGGGCGCATCAATCAATCGTCGAGATCCCACTCTCGCCCAGATCAATGGTAGGGAAGCACTTCAAAACCCCTCCACCCCTCTGACATTTAACCGGGGGGGTCCGAAAAGCTGTTTTAAAAACTCCTCTAGCACTACATGTCCACTCCCAATCCATTTCGGACCCCCCCTCCATATACCACTTACCATCCACCACCCCCCCCAAAAACCACCATCGCTCACTCCCGCTCTCGCCAAAAAGCTAACAACCATTCCGCCTCTGCCAACTGTCCATCGCTCATTCGACAATCATTTTACCTTTATCCACTCATTTGATTCATCGACCGTTGCCATAATAAATGCCCCCTCCCATAAACAGGTATTTTGAAATGGTAAATCCTCCCATTTTATAAATAAATACATATTTTGTTGTTGTTTCCTTTTATGCATTCCGTTCTTGTAAAACTGCATATCCAAGCTCAGTATACTCAGACAATCATACCAACATCAAAGCACTTCTTCAACACTACATCAACTTGCAAATTAGCCGGTAATCATTACTCTTAGCTTGTATACCTTTAGTATGTTTTCAAAGGGAAAAGCTAAGATGATAGAGGAAAACCCAATGATCCCCCCTGTCATAGATTTAGACAAACTAGCCCTTGTTGACCAGGGATATAAATTGCCAAAACCCAATGTGAGTTCGACTTATATTGGGATGAACAGAAATTCCTTGATGATAGCGACGAATTGAGCATGTGGGAGTCCTTGCCTCAATTCATCATTCCTCAGACTCATTTCTTCCCTGAATTTGTAACCTGGTGCCATCTTAGATACATCGCAAGCCAAAGAGCCATTATTGCTCAAAATAATGATGTATTGTTTACCATATCCCCAGATTCGATTTACCAAATGCTTCAAGTAAAACCTTCAACCCCTCTGCACCCCTTCTCTGTGGATTCCCTCATGGAAATCTATAAGAAGCTCACCTTTCCTCAAGAGCTATTTTTTTGAAATATTCCTGCCTGAAATGAAAAATTACCTAGGACAAATCCTCCATACCCCTCTTTCATGTTCCCAGAAATGACTAGACAGTTATCTCAATAGTTTCTTGTTTATTAGGTTATCCCACTGATCAATGGGTAGATGAGATTATTCTAAAATTTCTATCAGTGTTTTCAACAGGTGAAAACCTTTTATGATCTTCAATTACAATGAGTTTTTGTCCGAAGAAATACATGATCAGTTCTTAAAGTTTTCAACAAAAGGATCTTTCAAGTATCAGTCAGTTCTTGTATATCTGTTTTTATTCCATCAAGCAGATAAATTTTAGTTTCAATTACAAAAATTAGATGCACAGGGTAATACTCAATCTGTGATTCATTGAACTTCCTTGGTAAGGAAGAATACCAATGAATTTGCCTTTAGTGACTACACCAATTAGTTTTGATACATGGTCTCATGCCTATTTAACAATGATGTTGTTCCTAGGATTTCCCCCAAAATCAAGAGAATTAGCCATCTCAACGAGCAAAAAAAGATTGGAGATTGGTACTTGTACAAAAACTACACAGAGATCAACGTATATGGATGTGAGATTTCTCCATATAAACTTCCTAAGTTTGTACCAATTAGGATTTTTGCACATGAATATATTAGGCAGATGATGAACATGGATGAGCTACACTTTGTGTCAGCTAAGAAGAAATATCAATTTAAATTAAAAGCTCAGATTGGACCCTTTATTTGTAATACTAGAGCAACAACAAAAGAAGCAGACCTCCTTTTAAAACAAATGAAATTTAAACTAAGTTTTACATGCTCTTATGATCCCTTGGGGATTATTTCTAAGCTAAGGGTAGAACAAAAAATTACTCCTTATGCACACACTCCTAGACCAGAGATTGAACAACACATGAACCAAGAGGAATGGCAGGAGAACACATTGCAGGAAGTAGAGGAGTAGGTTTTTATTTCTACATCAACATAGACTCCAACACCATAGGAAAAACATGCTAAAAGGACAAGGGAAAGTATTTCCCCTCTTGTTTCAAAATTTCAACAGTCAGAATACATAATGTATAAAAAGAAGAAAAATAACCCTCTTGAAGAGCCATCTCAAGAAGAGAGTTCACAGGAACAAACCACATTAATTTTATCAGGTCCTTATGCTGCAACATTCCCAAGAGTTGAAGAAAGTTTCTCTAGCTCTCTTGTATCTTCAATCACTCATGATCCATTAGAATCAGTTCAGACAGGAGAGCTAGCCCAGACCACTACAGAACAAAGTATCTTTGCTAGGTACAGAGAAATTAAGAAGAAAAATGAGGCACTCAAGGCCACTACTTATTCATAATTCTGGAAGCAAACTTCAGCTTCCCAACACAGGCTTCTCTCAGCATTAGATACTCAAAAGGGACAGTTTTAGATGGCACTTTTAGAGCCTAAAGTTCATTTTCTGAAAACTGCAACAGATTACAAAGAATCTGTTTTTTCCTTTGACACTAAACATATCCATCCTATTGACCAAATTTATCTGCACAAACAAGCTGGAGAAATGATTTACTCCACCTTAACCAGTTCAACCATGGTAACATCCAGGTTGCAGGTTTCAGTGAATAATGTTCAATCCCAGTTAAAGCTAGAAAATATGTCATCACTTGCCAAATATACTAAAATAAAATCTTTAGAAGATCTGGTAATTAAACTGGGATATGATCCCAGTAATGTAAAAGTTGCCGAGGAAATGATTAAGAGGGAAAATGTTGATATTCAAGCATTGAAAAAACAATTGAAACTCCCTACTACTGAAGATCCTCAGACCAAAGAAGTTAGTGAGTTAGAAAAGGAAAAGGAAAACATGTTCAAAATTATTGTTGAACAAAATTTGCAGATTCAGAGGATGGAGATTGCCTAGAAAGTATTTTGAAGGAAAAAGAACAAGAAGATGTGGCAACAACTATTCCTATAGAAACAACTTCTATTGCAGGTACTTCAACAACTCCTATTGCAGCAGCTATAGCAGTGGAAGCACAGTCCACAAAGTCAACCACTGATTTAGCTAAAGCAATGGGATATTTGTCCATAAAAGATCAAGAGATTGAAAATCTGAAGGCTCAACTCAACAATCTCCAAGAGCATAAGTTAAAAATTGATAATGTTTACTTAGCAGAGCTTCAAAAAACTCATAGGCTAACTCAAAGAATAGTCTCTAGAAAATGAGTCTGCTATTTCTTAGACCATTGCACAGGCCAAGGAAAACATATGGGTAGATATTAATGAGTCTATGACCAAATTGTGGCCTTCTATTGAAATTATTTTTGAATAGGAGGAGCTATTGGAAAGATCGAAGGAAGTGATTGCAGAAGTAAAGAAAGACCTGGGTCAAAAACCAGGAGAGGCTACAACATTAATTAGAATTCTGAATTCAAAAACAAGGGAAGAACTGGAAGAATTTGAAATAGAGGACAAAACTGAAACAATCTTAGAAGTGAGAAGGATTCTCACTAAAAGAAATCTAATGCTACAACTGGAAAATAAATGTCATAATCTAGAAGCCAACATTCAGAAATTTCACAAGAAGTTCAATATTCTACATCAAAAAGGACTTCCAGGTTTAAGAGGAATGGCAGACAGACTCATTCCCCTTGAAGAATACCAACGCAGGCTGCATGCTATAGCTACAGACAAATCCAAATTTGCCAAGATTAGAGGAACTATTACAGGAAAAACCTTTATTGAAGGTTTACATTTTGATTTATTGATTAAGCATGAGATCAATCATTTGTTTGTAATTAAGCCTACTTTTCAGAAATACACTAAAGTGGATGGAACATACAAAAAGTTAATTAAATATTCCACTCCAGATGAAGAAAGATGGGACAAGATATGCCAACTTCTCGAGTAAACAGACACAAATTTCTAGCAATAGACAAGAAGTTTTTAGCAACATGATGCATATTTTTGGGGGCAACAAAACATCAGCCTTTTCAACCCAGTCATCACCAGAAGCCTTGAATTCAGTGCCAAGAGGCCTAAGCAGTTTTATTTTCCTATATTATAGATCTATTTTTGTAAACAATTTTTAGATATTTCTAGATAAATCTTGATATTTAAATCAAGATATTTTTTTAGGAAAGTTGTATAAATACTTTGTACATCAATGTAGAAAGGGTTGAACCATTGTGATAGACTTTTGAGCAGACTTGTAATCATCTGAAATTATTTGCTGAAACTAATAGAAAGATTCTGGATTCATCTTGAAACAACTTGTGTCCCTATGAGTACCTCTATGTTATTATATTTTCACTTTGTTTAAATCTGCATATATTTGAGTTTAATGGGAATTTTGGGTATGATAACATTGACTTCAATTTATCTAAAATTAGACTATCTGTTTTAATTAACTCCTCTACATCTTTAAATTGTTACTTCCCCTTAAATTTTAGATATATTTTGTTAGCTGTAAAAGCATTTTACACGCATCATCTATATATGACTAAGTTAAATAATCTATTTGAATATTTAATCAATCATGTAGTTTCTTAAAGTTCATTACTTATCTCTTCAAAAGCTAAATTCTATTAGAGCTGAAGAGTTAGCCCTTCTAATACATCATAAGTAATTAAGACACTGCACATGTTTAAACAATTTAGAACATTGGTCATCCAAAAAATCAAAACAAATAAATATTTTAGATACTCTAGCATAATTCCTTAACCTATAATTATCTACAAAGGTACAACATAGTCCAAAAGATATGTCTATATTGACTTTGAACCATTAAACCCACTGCTTTACAAACAAGTGTTGCATTTGTGATTATATGTACTACATTTGAAGGACCAATCTCATCAATTGCTTCTTTCAATACTTCAAACATGAAGGTAACATCTTTTAGTTTTCCACTACAATCAAATTCTCTTAAAAAATAGGGCCCAGTTGGAGATGTAACAATAATATTCAACAATGTTATTTGTTGAATGTCTGCCCAACCATCCATGACTATTGAACATAATGCATAAATCCGAGATTGTTTACGGGGGTCCATAAGTGTTGTAGAATGTAACTAGGTTCGGTCTTCATAATGAATTGTAATTATGAATTTATGAAGAAGACAAAGATAATAAAATGTTTTTGGTAATACTTGCATCATGGGTTTCATGAGCAAGAAGTTTTTATCAAGGGGTTTGTCATCTTATCATAAATGTATAATTTAGAGTCATGTATATGAAGTGTTGTTACACTTGTAAAGAAGTCAATGTAAAATCTCTCCTAGAAGACAAGCACAATCATCCATAAGTTGGCCTCAACATATGCAGAAAGAAGCTTCATGTCGGCTCCAATGAATATATATATATATATATATGTTTGAGACATGTCGGTTCATCTATGTTATGTTGGCTCAAATAAATAGACACGACTATTTGTTGGTACATGTTGGCCCCAATATAGATACCTAACTACTATATATAGGCGTATACCCTCGTTGTCCAGAGATAGCTCACATAGCTCACATATCCTTTGAGATTTTCGGGTCAACTACAGGAAGGTTTTAGATTGTATCTCAAGTACAGGAGCTCGGGCGTCAACACAGAGATTCAGATCTCTCCTAAGTAGTTCGGATCTCTCCTCAACAACTCGGAAGTCCTCCACAGTAGCTCGATGATGACAATCATGCTCAGTTTACTCAGTGATGCTATTCGACGCCTGCTCTACATGATGTCAAGGTTGGTAATACATGGTGTTACACAATGATGATAGAAGAACCAATGAAGGATGATTGTGTCTTGATCTAGGAGAGGCTTTATAGGTCAAATGTAATTGTCAAAGTCAATGTACTCATCTAGTGAAGAATCTATAAGAAGAAGAGTTGCGGGTTTTCCCCTCAAGAGGAGGGGTTTTAGCCCTGGCTTGGAGCCTAATTATTGTGTCACTGTTTTATTGGTTTGATTTCTATTTGATGTATTGTACATGAACAATAATAAGGAACACATATAATGTAAGAAGAAATACACAAGTAGTAATCAAGTAAAGAGAATTTGAATTCAAACTCTGCCCTACCTCATTTCTCAACAATAAGCCCCTGCATTCTTGTCACCCCCTTATCTAACAACGAAGTCCTCATTTTGTTGTAATTTGGGGGTGCACATCCTAACCCAACAACTATGATTTTTTGCACCATTTCTTTGCAATGTGGAGAATGGGTAGCATTAGATGAAATTCCATTTGCCATAAAAAATCATTAATAACATTATCAACCTCATCCCTATGTAATGCATTGTAGATTTTATAAATTTGTTCATTAGCAAAATTAGCAGGCCTCTTACTCCTCCTAGAAGTAGACCCCCCCATAGACTCAAATTGGTTTGATGAATCTTGATTCACCGAATTTTCCATATCATGGGAAGAAGATCTAGGTATTTTAAAAGTACAATTATTGTCCAAGTCCATTACATTGGATCCTAGGAAAACCATGTGAATCTTTGTCAACTCCATCCTTTTCTCAATAGTACATGTACAACCCTTTACCCCATCACAAGATAGGGATAGAAGATGATGCCACAACCTAGTGTAGCTTCATTTAAACACCTAGTTACACAATGTGCACATCCATTCTTCACAACTACCACTATTCTTTTTCTTGTTTTTAGTAATTTTCTTCACAAACTTTAACAAGGGCTTCTTGGGGTTTGTATTTTTTTGCACTTGACCGCTTGAAATTGGAGAAAGAGAAGTATTTTCATATCCACTAGTTGATATTGAACTACCACCATCCATGATTTCCCTGATTAATACAAGGGACAAATTAAAAACTTAAAAATAACATGTTAAAAAAATTATTTCCCCGATTAATATGAGGGACAAATAGAAAACTTAAAAATTAAAAGTATTGAAAATGCACATTTAATATGTTATTTTTATGTTTTTGAATGCACATTTAATTTCATGTTCAAAATAAGGAAGAATTTTTAATAAGTGAAAATTTCATGTTGAAAATTATGAATTCTCAATTATTATGAAATTAAGTGAAATTATGAAATGTTCAAATTTTTTAACAATGCACATTTGACATGTTAAAAGTATGACAATTTCTATCCATCATAATATTACGTAAGTTACATCAAATTATGTAACTATGACATGGAAAGAACTGAGGTGTTCCATAAAGTTACATACGTGAGACATGGAAAGAAGTTACATAAAATTACAGAATTGTGACAAAGAAAGAATTGAAGTGTTACATAAAATTATGTACGTGTGACAAGAAAATAATTCATATTGAAAATGAAAATGAAATCAATGTTACAAAAATATGACTGGGTAGTCCAACTGAAAATGAAAACATGACTATTATCCAATTTTCCTTGTAAATACATAACTAGTTCTTAAACCAAAAATGAGAATTTTGAACACCAAATTGTGTTTTAAATTTTGATTAGTATCGTTTGCAATCAAGGAATGAATTTTCTTTTTATTAGGGAAAAGTATGATGATAACTAATAAGTTTAAACAATTAACTCATAATTCAACAAACTACTATCAATCCAGTACATGGTTGGTGTATATATTATTTGTTAATATGTGAAAGATATATAGATATCTGATAAAGTCTAATTGGCAGTACTTCCCATTATTTTGCATCCAGGAACAAAAGTAGTAGTGCAATCATGAAAAGAAACTAAAAAAAAAGTATAGTTAATATGTTCACATAACATCATTGTTTATTGAAGGCAAGCAATTAGGGGAACTAATTTTACACATAATCAAGAGTTCATCTATGCCTAATATCATCAAATGCTAATATGGCAAAAGTATTTAGAAAATTCAATCAATAAAGACATTGCTAAGTAAGGTAGCATGGGATTAGGTCCTGGCAGTAGCTAGGTCCTATAGACATCAACTCTCATGTGAGAGATTTCCAAATCAAAACAAAAGAAAATTTAGATACATCTATTTTACTTGTAAATCCCAATCCAAAAAACTAACAATATAGATAATCGTTGAAACACGACAATGACATACACAGTGTATGAAGCATGTTAGGAAACTATTGAAGTGCCAAAGTTAAAATTTAAGCAAATAGCACAATATTGCAAAGGATTTCCATGGGAATGATTGGTTCGAGAAACTAGCGTTTCTTGAGTGGTTCTCAAATCAAAACTCACGAAAAATTTGATGCATTTGTTTTACCTATAAATCCCAATCCAAAAATGAAATAGATAATCATTGAAATAATACAATTACATACACAGTTTATGAAGTATGTTAGGAAATTGTTGAAGTACCAAAGTTAAAATTTAACCAAATATCACAATATTTCAAAGCATTCACCGGAAATGATTAGCTTGAGAAACTAGCTTTGTGTGAGGGGTTCTCCAATCAAAACTCGTGAAAAATTCAGATACACTATTTTACATATTAATCCCAATACACAAAATTTAATGATATAAATAATCATTGAAATACTACATTTACATACTCAGTTTATAAAGCATGTTAGGAAAACATTGAAGTGCCGAAGTTAAAATTTAACTAAATAGTACAATATTACAAAGCATTGGCATGGAAATGATGCTTTTGAGAAACTAGCTTTTCCCAAGGGTTCCCAAATTAAAACTTAAGAAAATTTAAATACATTTGTTTTACCTTTAAATCCCATTCCAAAAACAAAGTAATGATACCGATAATCATTGATAAGGAATTTAGGAAGCTATTGAAGACTGAAGTGCCAAATAAGCGCCTGCTCCTCCTGTAGTTAACTTCAATTTCTTCTGTCGGATTCCGTCACTAGAATCTCTAAAAAATCCCATTATAGACAACTCCCTCAACCTACTCTCCATTGTTCGACCATTCGCTAGGGTGAGCTCTCAACAATATACATATCACTCTCCTTTGATAAATACACAGTGCAAAGACAATCATAATGCTCTCATTCGCCTTACACCTCAGTGATTGAATGAATGATGAGGCCTGATCAAGCAAAATTTATGGAGGTTTGGGAGCAGAGGAAAGTCGATTTCGCACCAATTCAATTGCGTTGGGCCCTCAAATAACGCCTCTCCTCCGTAGTTGTAGATCGCTGCTCAAACCACTGTCCATTGTTCGACCATTCACTAGGTTGAGCTCTCAACAATACACAAATCACTCTCCTTTGATCAATACATAGTGCACAGACAGTCATAATTCTCTCACACGCCTCACACCCTCAGTGATTGAATGAGTGATGAGGCTCGATCAAGAAAAAATTATGGACATTTGGGAGCAGAGGAAAGTCGATTTCGCCCCAATTCAAGAGAATTGAGGGAAAATTTTGGCGCCAAAGAGGAGAATTCACGCCATTTTCTGATATTTCAGAATTCCCAACTGTGGGAATGACCACGTGTTCCACACGCTTCTCAATAGGGAGGGAACACATGGCCATTCCCATAGTTAGGAACATTGAAAATTCTGCTCCCAAGTTCCTTGATCAGCGTCCTCAATGTTTCAGAAATATTGCCTCGCTCTCGTTGTCATTCCTCAGGAAAACAGAATGCTTCGTTGTCGTTCCAAAGCTCCCAGGAACGCAGGAATTGTTAGAACGAGTTCCATACATGTTGTCATTCCTCAGGAAAACAGAATGCTTCGTTGCCGTTCCAAAGCTCCCAGGAACGCAGGAATTGCTAGAACGAGTTCAATACATGTTGGGAGAAGTTCCCATGTACCTAAGGTTAAAACAAAAGGTTTTGTTGGTGAAACAGTGTTACATAGCTCCTTTTTGAAGGCCAAATTCCGTGTGACCATGTTATGGGTTTAAAATATGAAATTGGAGTTTAAAGTCTAAATACCAATGAACATGGGTTTGACTATAGCAAAGTGATAGATAGGCCGAAGGGCTATTGTAATAATGACTAAGAATAATGGTAGATCTGAAGTGCCATTAACCCATTAACTGTGCATGAGTATTGACAGATTTGAACGCTGAATTAAGAACATATTTTAGGAGATTTTGAAGGTAGATCTGAAGATAGTTTTGAACAATATTTGGAGATAGAGTTAAGTGAAGATTTGAAGGAATTTTGGGACAAGATTTGAAAGGAAAATCTCTAAGTGTTTATTATACTTTTGAAACAGACTACTTTGTACTTTTGAAGCAGACTACTTTGCACCAGACCTCGCACAAGTTGAAGCTTGTGTTATAGGGGTTGTATCCTACCTCTTGTTGGCGCAGGAAAACCCAAGGGAGTTGGTGCTCCCCGTCAGTTGCAACTGAAAAAAGGGGTTGTAGCCTCCCTTGAGTTGGTGCTCTTAAATCTTGGAGATTGTCATCTCTTGTACATGTATGAAATTATGGTTTTATTAATATATTCTCGTTATTGAGTTTCCATTGATGTTCTCTTATTGATGATCTCTTGCCTATTGGTTTGTTGACAAATGCATAATCTATAGATATCGTTTATGGAATGCTAGTGAACCGATTTTCTTTTAAAAGAGTTCAATATTGATTCACCTCTCCCCTTTGCAGTATTGGTGATATTTCCAACAATTGGAATTAGAGCCGGCTACCCTCAAAACAATCTAGTCACTGGAGGGAAGATCATGAATAAATATGGATCAAATGGAAAGCATCTCTTCAAGAACAATTTAGGTATCTGATGGAAATAACTATGCATTATGGAGCAATAACATGGAAATCTACTTGAAGGCTTTGGGAGTGGTTGTTTGGCTCACCATTGTTAATGGATACCAAAATCCAAAATATCCTCCAACTAACCCCGATGATAAGAAATTGTTTAGCTGTATTCCAAGGGCTCATCATGCCATCACAAGTGGATTTTCAAGAATTGTCTAGACGAAGGTGATGACATGCACCACAACTAAATATGTTTGGGATAAACTAAAAATTATTTATGAAGGTGATGATAAAGTCAAACAAGTTAAACTTCAAAGACATAGAGCACAATTTGAAAATCTAAAAATGGATGAAACATAAGATATTGCAACCTATTTACTCAGAGTAGATGAAGTTGTCAATGCCATCAAAGGATTAGGAGTAGAAGTTGTTAATTTTTCTTAGGGCCATATTGTTCTTTGCTTTGACAATTGGATTTTATCATTTCCATATTAATTTCACCCCATGAAATCATAACATTATTCAGATTTAAATCATTATCCAACAACATATGAACCTATATAGAAAGAACAATATCATCATCAATGCAACGGAATATAAAGGAAAAATAGAAGAGAAGCATTCACACATAGAGACACTAGGATTGGTCGGAGACCAGGGCAAAACCCCCTATGGGGAAAACCCTTACAAATTATTCTTATTAGATTGTCATTGAATGATTCAGTAAAGGGAGAGTATAATGATCCATATCTTCAATCATAATCCTATTTAGTAAAATCAACTAAACAACATCCATGAAATGAACGCAACAACGCTCATACTTAAAACCGTGATTTAGAAGCTTGTAATGAACTGTCACTGTCTGCGATCAACTACCGAACACTATGGTCAACGAGAAAACCTTTGGACAACTGGAAAACCAAACCCTAGTTTCCAGTCGTATAGAGGACGTGTTTTGCATGTGACTAAAAGGCTTTAGTCGCCCTGATGAACTGGCCAGCGTGCGACTGTAGTCGATATTTTTTTGTGACATGCTTGCGCCTCAAGCCCAAAACCCTAAAACAAAGATGTGAGTTTTAGACCCTGTAATTTCACCTTCATGCGAACCCATTCCTTTGTGGACCTGCCTCAAACCTGTGCGAACCAAAAACAATAAAGAGAAAATGATCCAAGATGATGTCCAAATGAGGTTGAGGTCACTTGTATTTATAGCCTTCCTAGGGTGTCCAATTTTCTTTAGGGTCGACTTGATCAAATATGCACATGTGAAATTTAATTCAAAAATACACTTTCCCTTGTCAAAATTGAGCGCTTCAATAGTCAAAATTGGTCCTCTTGAAAAGAGGAATCTCATCCCATGGTTGGAATTTTTCATTGATCTGCCAAATTAACACCCTCTCAGCTAGGGAGAAATTCCAACTGCATCATGTAATCATCGCAAATATCATGTCATCAAATTATATCCAATCTCAAATATCAAATGTTGTCATTGCTCATCTCTTGCTTATTTATGCGTATCTCTTGATTGTCCCTACTCTTATGTTGAACATTCTTGAATCTAAAAGAATAAGAATTTGATATCGAAAGGGAGCTCAATCTCCAACCCTCTATTCATTGGGAGCGACTGCTACCACCTGGAATCACTACCAGCAGGGAGCCCAATGCTACTACCTGAGAAACATCAGCGGGGAGCCAATTCTATGACCTACATCAACATCAGAGAGCTTATCGCCAGGAAGCATATCTCAACTTAGAACCACATTGAGGAGCTTAGTCTCAACCCAGAATCTCATGGGGGATCTAAACATCTACAACCCCATATCGAGCAATAGGTGATATAGGGGAGCACATCTCAACCCATACTATTCCCTACCGATCTTCCCAACAATGACCCTCAAGAGTCATGTGGTTGAACACTTGCATCATAATCCAAGCTTTTGCGAGATACCTGACTTGCTAAAAGGTAAGGATCACATGCCCCTAAGCCTCCTCAACCCATTGGCCATACGGAGAGGGACAATCCCAACAAGCCCAACTTATGGGTATGATGCCAACTGGGGTATACCATGCAAATACCAAGATAGGGGAGAAACATATCCAACCATATGGGTAACTAATAGAGGTTATACCATATTTTCCAAAGATCCCTCAACCCCATGAGATTCCCATCTCAATTCCACACCCAGGTAGCTTAGACAGGGGGGAAGAGATGGCTCAATGTCCTCGACCAGTGACGCTCTTTGTAGATCAAAAACATATCATCATGCTCACATCTGTTATCAGCTTAATCATCACTGTTGGCATTATGACTAATGTGTTTTCCTTGATGGAAACCTACTTGATGAGTTGTCTCTTGATAGAAACCTACTTAATAAACATGTCAACATGATGGTAGCAGTATGAGTCTTCAGGCCAATACAAATGTGAAAGAAAGATTAGACAAAGGAATATCAGTTCAGAGACAAATGAATGATAAAGATGAAGTTTGAAGAAGTATATGCAGGTTCTATGAAGCAAAGTCGTGTACATACACAGGTTTTGTGAAGCAAAGTCATGTACATGCAGGTTCTATGAAGCAAATTCGTGTACATACATGGGTTTTGTGAAGCAAAGTCGTGTATATGCAGGTTCTATGAAGAAAAGCCACGTAAACACATGAGTATGAAGAAGAAAAGACACGTATAGTTTTTGCACCATGGTATTCTAAATACCAAGGGTATTTACCATGGTATTGACCCATAGTATTGAGCCCAACAACGAATATTTGATCCTGCCAAAGAATACCATCGACATTAGTGTGGTTTTGACCTATGGTATTGGATAAGGGCTAAGCTATATAAGCATATGAAGATCAAAGCGTTTGTGCATGCAAGTGATGAATATTTCATGAATAGTTAGATTTGAAACAAGTATGCATGTAATGGCCTATTAATGATTTGCTTGATCTGAAGCTAAGTTTGCACTTGAGAATTTGATGATGGATCAAGATCCAATAGATTTGAAATGGCTATATTGATAATGGATTGGTTTGATCTATGATATTATGTTCGACGCATGATTATTCTGTGTATGCCGAGATATGGGTATGTCTGAAGTTCTGTTGTGCAACTAAGGTTTGCGTTAATAATTACAGGTTTGTCTGCGAGTTTTATAACTTGAAAGGAGCGTACATACGCAAGTGTAATTCTGGTAAGTCACGTATCTATTATGATTTGTATGCGGGTTTGATTCTTGAAAATAACATATACACACGAAAATGTTTTGTGGAAAGCACATATATAAGTTAGGGTTTTGCTGAAGATGTCTGATCAGTCTAATCAGTCTTATTGTGTTTCTGTCGTCTTTCAATGAAGTCTTACTTGATGATTTGGGCTTAATAGTGATGTTTGAAGATTAATTGATTGAGGATTGATATGTTGAAGAATGATGATGCTACTAGTTGTATGTGATTGAAGATCAAATATGGTTCTGTGATTATTTCAGAATGATTCAGTGGTTCTATGTGTGACTCATATTTTATTTCAAAACGAAAGTGATTCAGTTTCAGGGTTCAGTGTTTTGAGATCTGTACGCGGGTATGCTTCAAGGAAGTCGCGTATATACACGGATTTTCTAAAGTAAAGTAGTGTATATATTCTGATATTTTATTGATCAAGGTTTTCAGTTGGTTCAGTGAGTTGATGCAGTGTTTTGGTACATATTGGTATTCTAGTTACAATGATCTAACTCCTTTGATTGTTTGAGAATAAGTTGATTGATTTGTGTCTTAGTTGCTTCAATGATTGGTTGATTGAGTTGGTTCAACGATTGAGTGATTTTTTGCAATGATCAGTTTCAAGTTTTGATATTTGGTATTAGGCTTAAATGATGGTAGTGGGTCTAGTTTGGAAATTTGATGAAACGTGGCCTACAAGTTATGATGTTTTGATTTAGGTGGATCCAGTGTGAAAATTTATGAAACGTGGTCCAAGGTGGTGCTGAGGGTTAGAGCCTTCAGTGAGGAAGTTGAAGTTTCCTTCCAGTGGTAGCTCATAAATCAGATAAGGGGGTTAGAGCTCCCTTTCAGTGGGTGCTGGAGAACAAGAGAAGGTTGTAGCCTTCTATAGATGGGTGCCTGCGTGTTGGTATGTGTCTGCTCCAGTACAAGATTGTAAGAAGTTTTTGTTAATAATAAAAGAAGACAAAGATGACAACAACGGTGGTTTTTTCGCACATTGGGTTTTTATCTAAAAATCCCGGTGTTCATGTGTGTTGCTTATGCGTAATGGTTATTTTGTTCTTACTGCACATGGTTACTATTTTATTAATGCTTAATGAGGTACTAATACACTGGTTCAAGTTAAACAGATGTTGAGTTAATTGAAAAGTAAGTTTACTCGATATACGCTAGTTATCTGCATGACAATCATGTACATATGCATGTTTCTTTCAATAAAGTCGTGTACATAAATATAAATAAGAAAATCAAAGTTTAAGTGAGTTTTAGAATACTAATTCACCCTGCCCCCTCTCATCTTTTTTTCCCAACAATTGGTATCAAAGCAGGTCCTTTAGAAGAAGCTTGATCGCTTGAAGGAGATCCGTCAAGATGATGAGAAAGAAGCAAAAGAAGAAAGAAACTCAAAGGAAGAAGACAACTCAAGGAAACTATGATAGTGAATATTTTATATAATATGCACTAATAGATGGAAGCAAATATTCAGATTCAGAAGTACCCTACTTTGTATTGATAAAAAATGAAGATGATAAATAATTATCAGGTACTGGTTTTTGTTCCACTTGTGATCCATTTTCTTGTTCATGTATTATTGAAGATAGTGAATATGACAGTGAATCAACTGAATTTTCTCTTATGGATAAAAGTGAAAGTAATCTATTGGCCCTAGAAGTAGAGGTTAAAAGGCTCATAGATAAAATTAGAGATCAACAAAATCTATTTGATGAAAGGGATTGTACCTACAAAGAAGAGATTACCAGGTTAAAGACTCAGTTGCAAGAGGGAAACAAAATAAGGAAGCTGTACAAGGAAAAGGAAGATCAATGTCAAAGGTTATAGGATGAAGTAACATCATTAAGAAATAAAGTGAATGAAAAAGATACAACAACCAAGGAACTTAAAGAAAGAACTTATTACTGTGAAGGACTTGAAGCATAAATCATCTCTCTCAAATCCAATCTTGAAAAGTCAAAAAAACGATATGAGGAGACTCTTCAAGTATTCAAAGAACAAGAAAACAGGTTCAAGAAGGAAATCATTGAGTTAAGAACTCAAATGGAAAAAACTAGAGGTGAAAAAGTGGTTGAAACAATGTAAACTTTGAAATGGGAACTATAAACTCAAAATGGGAACTCTGGCAAAAAAACCCTGTAAAAACATCAAAAACAGTGCTAAAAACGAAAAGTGTTGGCGCTGGAATATCACTTTTTTTTTTTCTTTTTTTTTTAAGGGTAAATTTTCAACATGTTTTAAAAATGGCGGTGAAAACCATTTTTTTGTGCAAAAATTGTCCAAAAAACACCCTCAAAACGAAGTGTTGATGTTGGAATAACATTCTTTTTTTTAATGGTAAATATTGTGCAAAAAACACCCTCAAAACGAAAAATGTTGACGCTTGGATAACAAAAAAAATTTGAAGTGTAAAATTTCAACATTTTGAAATAATGGCGTAAAATATTTTATCACGACCCCGAAAAACACTAAAATTTCAAAAAAATAATGAAAAAATAAAAATAAAATTAAATCAATGAAAAAAATAGCAAAACATAAATTAAAATATATACTAAAAAAAAAATAATAACCTATAAAAAAAAAAAATTAAAAAACAAAATTTTTTTTTTTACAAATTATAAAAAAAAAAAAAAAAAAAAACATATTTAAAAAAATGGAAAGAAATGAAAAAAAAAAAAAAAATACAAATATGTAGACCAAAAAAAAATTTGGAATATATATATATATATATATATATATATATATATATATATATATAAAGTTAAGTAACTAAAAAAAACTAAGGAAAAAAATAAAATTTAAAAACAAACTAGATTAAACAAAAATAAAGAATTAACCCCAAAAAAATTTAAAAACTAAATATATATATATATATATATATATATATATGAAAATTTTAAAAATATGTCTTTAAAAAAAAAAAAAAACATTATAAACGTATAAAAAAATGTGTTTTTGATTAAAAAATAAATAAATTATTTTTTTTAATAAAATTTTCATTGTTAATTTAAAAACAAACAAATAAAAACATTAAATTATTATTATTATTATTTTAATGCACCCCCCCTGGGCGGTGGGCGGGCAGCTGGCCGATTCCCGCTCACCGCCTGGTGGGGGCGCGACTGTGGGCGAAGGACTGCGTGGGTTGCACACAACCCCTCTGCCCACGGCCGCGCCCCCACCGGGTGGCGGGTGGGTGATTGGCCGATTCCGGGAATCGGCCAGCCGCCCGCCCGCCACCCGGTGGGGGCGCGTTAATTTTTTATTTTTATTTTTATTTTATTTATTTATTTTTTTCTCTCTAATATAAAGCAAAATTTAATATATATATATATATATATATATATATATATATATATATATAACAAAAAACAACACATTTTTTTTATACGTTTATATTGTTTTTAAATTTTTATTTTTATTTTTATTTTTTAATTAAAAAAGACATATATTTTTAAAACTTTTATATTTTTTAGTTTGTTTTAAGTAATTTAAGTTTATTTTTGTTTTTTTTTTTAAAATGTTTTTAATATTATTTTTACTAGTTTTTAAATTTTTTTGGGTTAATTCTCTATTTTTGTTTAATCTAGTTAGTTAGTTAGTTTGTTTTTTTTGTTTTTTTTTTTTTCCCTAGTTTTTTTTTTTTTTTTTTTTAACTTAATATTATATATATATATAATTTTGTTTTTTTTGTTTTCCAAATTCTTTTATGGTTTATGAGATAATTTTATTTTTTTGTTTGTTTGTCTTTTATATATATATATATATTAACTAATCAATATTAAACAAAAAAATAAAAAATAAAACAACTTGAAAATTCGTTAAGTAATCATAATTTAAAAAAAAATTGGAGATAATAAATTTTAAAGTGTGAAAAATAAGTCTTTTAAAAAAAAGTATGCTGCATCAACATGTTGCATCTACACATTTCAAAATCAGCATGAAAATTACTAATATTTAAAAACAAATATTTATATTTGATACATAAGAAAATTTAAAATGTCAAAAATATGCTCCCAACAAAAAGAAGTGTATTCTGTGTAACCACTTTTGAAAATCGGGTCACGTTTTTACTACCCCTACGAAACGAGTAATCATATCGGTTATTTGAAGTGCCAAAAACTATGCTCTAAAAAGAATATGTGTGTTTTGCATCGCCCCTTTTCAAAATCGGGTCAATTTTTTTCTATCTCTACGAAACGGGTAACAGTATCATTTCCCGTTTCAAAGTTTACGTTGTTTTGAGGTAAGTATTCTAGAAGGTAAGTTATCAGAAAATAATAAGCAATTGAGATTTCAAGATAGCTCAAATATTTTGGATAATATCCTTAGCAATCAAAGGTCTCCCTCCATTAAATCGGGTCTTGGATTTCTTGAAAATGAAAAAGAAGAATCTAGCTCACATGCTTGTGCAAGCAATCATAAAGATATCAAAGCAAGAAAAGAAATGACTAGTCAACCAATCCAACAACCAAAGAAAGTAAATCTTCAAAAAAAATCATTTTCTCCTAACTATAGAACTAACAATTAATTTTATTCTCTACACAAGAATTTTGAATGTTTTATCTGTCATAACTTTGGACATGTTGTAGCCAACTGAAAAAGCATATTGTTTCGATCTCAAGAAAATAGCCACTTCACAACACGATTATCTCCTAGGCATAAATGGTAGCTTTATGGATATTTCTTTTCTTGTAAATCATTTTGGCATAAGGCCACTGATTGCAGGTCTAGTATGTAGAACAAAACCAAGAGATGGGATAAGTTCCAACACGTGGGTAGAAAGTGCAATCAGATTTGGAGGAAGAAGGAACATCAGTCAGGAACGTAGGGAAGATTGACCCTACTGCAGTCCGTTGTTTTAAAAGCTTACTTCTCATAGTGATTGCAAAAGTGATGAGAGGTACATTGCCTCATAGGAGCATAAGATGATTATCAAGTCCTCAGGATTAGTGATGTATAATCTCAGGGGGAGCAATACATGTCTTGCCTTGATGATGATTCCCGTGATTGTTTTGATATTCATGTTGCTTATATTACTGACAATGCATGTGGTGTAGTAACAATGAACATGTACATACAATACAAGTTCAGGGGGAGTATTTGTTATGAAACCAGCTCAAGAAAAAGATAGAAAAGATAGATCAACGCCTTAGAATTCAGCGTCTTCGAGGGGGCAACCTCCTTTACATTACATAAATGAACAATTCTTGGATGATTCAAATGACAAAACCTCCTTTCTATATATAGGAGTCTAAGGGGCACAGTAATAACAATATGGGGACAATAGGGGCACAACAATATTAATAAGGGATACAACTACAATAGTAATGGGGTAATCACTAGTATTATAGGGACCCAACATGCCCCTCTCCTTCAAAAAAGTGTTGTCCTCAACGCTTGAGTAGTTCTGGATGCTTCTGTATAAAATTCTCATCCTCCCATGTGGAATCTTCAGCGGATAAGTTCTTTCACTTGATAAGATACTCCGAAATTGATCAATTTCGTAGCTGTCGAGTTCTTGTTTCTGTGACTGCTTCTGGTTCCAATATGATTTTTCCTTCCTCGTCAAGTTCTGGCAATATTGTTTGAACTGGGAGCTTGTCGCCTATAACCTTCTTTAAACATGAAACATGGAAAACTGGGTGTAATCGAGAAACTGCAGGAAGCTCCAATTTGTATGCCATAGTACCAATCTTTTGCAACACCTTGTACGGACCATAATACTTTGGTGATAATTTATTATCCTTCTTAGCTTGCTTGAGGGACATTTGCTTATATGGTTGTAGCCGTAGGAATACCCAATCACCTACATCAAAACTTCTTTCGCTGCGATGTTGATCTGCCTGTTGTTTCATTCTATTCTGTGCCAACACGAGGTTATCCTTTAAGAGTTGGAGGACTTGTTGTTGATGTTCGATGTGATGTTCCACTGCTTGAACCTTAGAATTTTCTCTTAAATATGATGTGATGGATGGTGGTTGATATCCATAAAGTGTCATAAATGGGGTCATTTTTGTTGCTGTATGGAAGGAAGTGTTATACCACCATTCAGCCAGAGGCAACCATTTGACCCATTGTGTTCGTTTATCAGATACAAAGCAACGAAGATATCCTTCCAAACATTTGTTTACTATCTCAGTTTGCCCATCAGATTGAGGATGATAAGATGAGCTATGAGCTAACTGAGTACCAAGACAAGAAAATAATTCTGTCCAAAAATTTCCAGTGAAAATGGGATCTCTGTCACTTACAATAATCTTTGGGTTTCCATGTAGCTTTTGAATTGTTTCCATAAATGCAGAAGAAACTGTACTGGCTTTAAATGGATGTGATAATGCACAAAAGTGTGCATACTTGGTAAGTCTGTCAACTACCACCATGATGACACTCTTTCCCTCAGACTTGGGTAAACCTGTGATAAAATCCATTGAAACCTCCTCCCAACGTTGGCTTGGAATGGATAAAGGTTGTAATAGACCCGGTGTCTTAATTGTTTCAACTTTATTTTGTTGGCAAACCAAACATTCTGCCACAAACTTTTGAATATCTGATTTAAGGCCATCCCAAAAAAATTCCTTCTTAACCCTGTGGTAAGTTTTTAAAAATCCTGAGTGCCCTCCTAAGGGAGAAGTGTGCAATTCCATAAGAATCTTTTGTTTTAGCTGGGAATTCTTACAGAGGTATAAGCGATCTTTGTACCATAACGAATCATTTTGCTAGCTAAATGTATCAGACGTACTGGAATCTTGTTGTAACTTTCGAATAAGTGCCCACACTTCTTCGTCATTCTTCCATTCCTCCCTTGCTTCGTTTATCCAATCTGGTTGGATAATAGAAATGGCGCACAACAATGCTTCCACATCCTCATCCTTTCTTGAGAGTGCATCTGCCACCACATTTTGCTTCCCTTTTTTGTAGATGATTTCAAAGTCATAACCCAACATCTTTGTGACCCACTTTTGTTGCTCTTCAGAGGATAATCTTTGTTCTAAAAAGTATTTAAGGTTATCATGATCCATTTTTACCTTGAAGTGTCTTCCCATTAGGTAGGGTCGCCATTTCTTAAGTGCATGGAGTATTGCCAACATTTCCTTCTCATAAATAGCTTTGTGTAAAAACTTTCCCTTGATTGGACGACTTTCAAAAGCAATGGGTCTTTCATCTTGCATTAAAATAGCACCAATTCCATTTCCTGAAGCATCACATTCCACAATAAAGGTTTTTGTGAAGTCCGGTGTAGCTAAGACCGGTGCTTGGCACATTGCCTCTTTAAGATGTTCGAAGGCCTTTGTTGTTGCTGGAGTCCATGAAAATGCATCTTTCTTCAATAATGTTGTTAGAGGTGCTGCTATTCTCCCATAATTCTTAACAAACTTGCGATAATACCCTGTCAACCTGAGAAATCCTCGCAGATGCTTTATGGATGTGGGGATTTTCCATTCCTTAATGGCTTTAATTTTGCTAGGGTCTACCTTAACTCCTTCATGAGATACAATATGACCCAGATATTCCACCTCTTGTACTCCAAAGAAACATTTGGATCTTTTTGCATATAATTGTTTCTCCTCCAATAGTTGTAGCACCCTGTCAACATGTTCAACATGATCCTTCCAAGACTTGCTGTAGATTAGTATATCATCAAAAAATACTAACACAAATTTTCTAAGGAATGGTTTGAAAATGGAATTCATCAAACCTTGAAATGTTGAAGGTGCATTGGTAAGGCCAAAAGGCATGACCAAAAACATAATGACCCTCATGAGTTCTAAATGCTGTTTTTGGAATGTCTTCAGTCTTCATTCTGATTTGATGATATCCTGAACGAAGATCCAACTTGGTGAAGTAAATTGATCCATGCAATTCATCCAGTAATTCATCAATGACAGGAATGGGAAACTTATCTTTAATAGTGAGCTTGTTGAGCTCCCTATAATCCGGACACATGCGCCATGATCCATCCTTCTTGTGCACCAATACTACTGGAGCAGAGAAAGAATTTGACTCGGTTGAATTATACCAGCCTCTAGCATTTCTGCAACCATACGTTCAATTTCACTCTTTTGGGCATAGGGATATCTGTACGGCCTGATGTTTGGAGGAACACTTCCTGGAATCAGATGAATAGCATGATCATGATCACGAATAGGTGGGAGACCTTTGGGAGTCTCAAATACCTTGGAATGATTGTCAAAGACTTTTTGGAGATCTGGAGAAATAGATGATTCCAATGTGGAAACATCTAGCGAACATAATTGTGCAATTACACCTGTTTGTTCCTTTTTTAGAAGCTTTGTCATACCGTTAGAGCTGATTATCTTTCCCGGTTTCTCTGCAATACCCCTTAATTCAACTTCCTTTCCTTCCACAGAAAATTTCATGAAAAGTTCTTGAAAATTAAAAGCTATTGTACCCAAGGATTGTAGCCATTGGACTCCTAGTACAACATCAGCACCTCCCATTGGAATGGAAAGCATTGGGCTAGTCAATACATATTCTCCCATGGATAGCTTGATATTATGGCACTTTCTCGAGCAATTTATTGTTCCTCCATTTGCAACCATCACTTGACACTCTGGTGCTGGATATAAAAGCAATTCAATTCTTTTGCTACCTTACAATGAATAAAATTGTGGGTACTTCCTGAATCAATCAACACTATTACCTTTTTCTTCTTGATTTGTCCTTCTATCTTGATGGTTTGAGGAGTGGTAATTCCCGCCAATGCATTACAAGATATGATTGGATTCATTTCTTCTTTATCTAGGCTTTGTTCCTGGAGTATATCCTCTTCTTTTGACCTTTCTTGCTCATTTTCTTCTTCCTCTTCACAATCTATGTAGAATAATTTCTTCTCAGCACACTTATGACCTTTAGTGTATTTGCTATCACAACTGTAACAAAGCCCTTTTGCTCTTTTTTCTTCCAATTGTTGTGGTGTCAACCTTATAGGTTGTGGAAGACTAGGGGCAACAACACTTCCATCTTTATAGTTGTGAGTGGTATGCTTCCTGGTTGCCATAATTTTGCTTTCCATTTTTCTTGCTAACCTGAATGCCTTCTCTAATGAATCAGGTTCCAAAAGGCGAACATCATGTTGGATATTATCCTTTAAAGTCCCTATGAACACATCAATCCTATGCTCCTCTGAAATTTTTTTACCCTTATGTTCAATTTTTGGAACTCCTCAATGTGCTCCATTATTGAACCCTTTTGTTTGAGACTTATCAATTGGCTAAAAAAAGTGTTGCTTTTTGTATCCTCATAATGTGCTGTCAATTCTTCCGTAAAAATTGCCCAAGTGATAATTTGTTTACGAGAGCAAAGCCATTGATACCATACAAACTGATTTGGTTCCAAATATAAAGTTGCAATACGTACCTTTTGTGTGTTTTGCACATTATTGAGATCGAAAAATTGCTCCATCTGTAATATCCATGTTGCAGGATCCTTGCCATCAAACTTCCTCATATCGATTTTTGGAATATGGTGGGTCTTCGATCCCACATTAGAGTCTATGAAATCATGATTAACATTTCTTTTGTTTGCATCATGAGTTTCCTTTACTACCTTTTCACCATTAGTGAGTATTTCTTGTAGAAAATTTGTCAAGTCTGTCTTCAAATCTTCCATGTCTCTCTTCAAATTTGTCTTCAAATCGTCAATCTTAGCTTCCACGCCCTTTATCTTAGATTCTACGCCATTTATCTTAGCTTTTGTTAGCTTTTGTGAGAGTGAAATTTGTTGCACTTGGTCTTGTAATTTTGATATATCACGTAGCATTTCTTCCTCTTCTTCATGAGTCATGC
Organism: Pinus tabuliformis; assembly: GCA_031772625.1. Classification (NCBI taxonomy): domain Eukaryota; kingdom Viridiplantae; phylum Streptophyta; class Pinopsida; order Pinales; family Pinaceae; genus Pinus; species Pinus tabuliformis. The sequence continues at coordinate 1,214,997,377 of CM062807.1, read as the reverse complement.
TAGAGATTTCAGGTTGCTTACTAGGTGTTTACATTTTCTTTCCTTGAGGCATTAGTTACCGATAACAATGTTCTACTATGCCCTTTGAATTCCTTCAAAATAATTTTTCAAACCAAGCTTAAACAAAAATTAAAAAAAAATCTACACACCTTTTTTCACTTTGTAGGAGCTCAATATTGCCTCTGATGTATCTCTGTAATTTCGGATCATCCAATTTTGAAATTGCGACCTGTAGTAGACCTCTGTGTCCTCTTTCCAATGCCACCAGTCTGATCCCAATTGGATTCTCCAAGGAAGAGTTATGTCAAATCTCCCACAGTGACCTGATTATAGACTAGTTCAGTAGAGCGAACTTGTACGACGTGCCACGTGTCCCTGTTTCGACCTTTGGCTCTGAAAAGATATACAAGAAGCTACAGTCCGTCCTCTTTCTATACCTTCTTACGAAATTTCAATCCGATGCTCAGAGAGAAAGTTATGACGATTTTCCCCAGGTCACCTGTTTGGAATGTAATTCAAGAGTCTGCAAAAAGACCAACTTCCTCAGATCATATCTCTGAAAATATAGTGCAAAAATATCTGAAATTCGGATCCGAGATTCAGCATGATTTCTTCTCAAATGGTTTTTTTTTAGCTTCTGAAACATTGTAGAAAAAAGTTATAGCGAAAATTCCACGATGACCTGTTTGGAGCAGCGAAACCCTAGAATCCAAAGCTCTGATACCAAATGTTATGAAACCAGCTCAAGAAAAAGATAGAAAAGATAGATCAACGCCTTAGAATTCAGCCTCTTCGAGGGGGCAACCTCCTTTACATTACATAAATGAACAAGTATTGGATGATTCAAATGACAAAACCTCTTTTCTATATATAGGAGTCTAAGGAGTCACAATATAACCCAACCGACCTAACAATAATAATATAAAGCCACAAAAATAACAATAGAGGGATTCTATGGGGCACAGTAATAACAATATGGGGACAATAGGGGCACAAAAATATTAATAAGGGATACAACTACAATAGTAATGGGGTAATCACTAGTATTATAGGGACCCAACAGTATTTCCTATGCTTCAATAATGCATTGTTAGCATTATGTTTGCTTTAGAATTCTTTGGTACATAATAATGATTATTAATAGTGATGCTGCTTATGTTGTTGATTTTTTTGAATGATGCATCATGCTATGCTATGGTTATGGGTTTCCTATGATGAAATCATGAATGATACTTATATATTGCTTGAGCCACATAGTTGTTATGATGCTACTAATCATACTTATGATGATGGAAGATTCTTTTGATGATGCATATGGTACATATGTTATGAGTTCAAGAAGATAAACAAAGCTTGAGTATACAACCTCATTATTTGATGATGATAAGTGTCACTCATTATTTTTATGCTGCTCTCATTATGCCTTCAAAGATGCATAAGTTGCATATGGTGCAGTTATGGATGTTGATTCCTATAGTGCTTGGCTCTCACATGGTATATTGTTTAAGGATTGTTTCTCTTGATGATATCAAGGAGATGAGTTACTAACAAAGGTTGATAAATGATGGTGAGCTTATGGTTCTTCTATTGATGACTTTTCTCATTGATAAGAAACTAGATACATATTACTATCTCTATGTCATGGGATATCATTGATGGGTGAATTATAGATAAGGATTTTATGGATGATTACTTAAGTTGTATGTTTATGAAGTGGCATTGGTGTGATAGTTCTTCTTGCATGAAGAAAATGGGCCAATATAATGATGTTACTGCAGGTCCCATGAAGACATGGTTATTAATTCTACTTCTACTTTTGCTAAATGATACTTGGGGACATGGCATACTTAGTCACATATTGATGATGTTAAGAAATGATGCTACTTTGACCTATCTTACTTTATAATGATATGGTTGGTTCTCACATATGTTGATTGATGAATATATTTCTATGCTACAAAAGATCCATATGCCCTTGATGAACATGGATTAAGGTTATTCTTACTAAGGGAAAGAGCAAGTTGACCTTGATGAGGTCAAACAGATGAGTTAATGATAGTGGATCTCTACGGAAAAATCTTATGATGTTGATGCTGCATACTTGGTCACAAATTGATGATATTAAAGCTACATTCTCTTATCTTGCAAATTTATGATGAAAATGTGCATGTTGCTATTCATATTGCTGCTGACATACGCTTATGATGTAGATCATATATGGCGTATGATAGTTTCTGATGACTATCATGGTCTTATTGAGGTATTTGTTCTTAGTTCTAAATGTCATATATGTAATTTGATGTAAAGGTCATGTACAGACCTAAGACATAATTATTGTAAAATTCAGTCACGTGTGGACTATTATGGTCAAGTCATGTAATCCCATCTTTTTGGGCATGTGATGTAATAATGAAGTCAAATATGTAGCCCCATTGTGATTGGGTGATTGATGCAAGTTTGAGGCCTTGGTGATAAGAAAATTCATATTCAGTTGAGTCATAGAGTCATCTACTTCACTTTAAATCTTTCAGAACATTCAACATGTGCTCAGGGGGAGCATGGTCATTACTCAGAATTCATTCTCAGCAAATCAGATCTACAACGCTCATGTAAACAAAGGGAGAGAAGCCTTCATTCAACGTTGGTCAACCACTTTCACTTGATGTCAAAGGGAGATAGTAACTTGGTGTTTGAAAATCTTGGTGCTTAGCTTGATGTGTTTTACAGGTATTTACGGGTTATGGTGACCAAACACCAAAGTGGTTTCCATCAAGTCCAAAGGGGGAGATTGTTGGCATTATGAATAATGTGTTGTCCTTGATGGAAACCTACTTGATGAGTTTTCTATTTATGGAAACCTACTTAATAAACATGTCAACATGATGGTAGCAAGATGAGTCTTTAGGTCAGTACAAATGCGAAAGAAATATTGGGCAAAGGAATATTAGTTGAGAGACAAAGGAATGATAAAGATGAAGTTTGAAGAAGTATACACAGGTTATATGAAGCAAATTTGTGTACATATGCAGGTTTTGTGAAGCAAAGGCGTGTATACTTAGGTTCTATGAAGCAAAGCCATGTACATACACAAGTTTTGTGAAGCAAAGTCGTGTATACGCAGGTTCTATGAAGCAAAGTCACGTACACATGCATGTATGAGGAAGAAAAGGCACGGTATAGTTCCCGTACCATGGTATTCTAAATACCAAGGGTCTTTACCATGGTATTGACCCATAGTATTGAGCCCAACAATGAATATTTGATCCCGTCAAAGAATACCATTGGCATTAGTGTGGTTTTGACCTGTGGTATTGGATAAGGGCTAAGCTATATAAGGAGATGAAGATCAAAGTGTTTATGTGTGCAAGTGATGAATGTTTCATAAATAGTCATATTTGAAGCAAGTATGCATGTAATAGGCTATTAATGATTTGCTTGATCTAAAACTACGTTTGCACCCGAGAATTTGATGATGGATCAAAGATCCAATAGATCTGAGATGACTATATTTATAATGGATTGGTTTGATATGTGATATTATGTCTGATGCATGATTATTCTGTGTATGCAGAGATATGGGTATGTTTGAAGTTCTGTTGTGCGGTGAAGGTTTGTGTCAATAATTACGGATTTGTACGCGGGTTTTATAACCTGAAAGGCACGTACATATGCAGGTGTAATTATGGTAAGTCGCGTATCTATTTGATTTGTACACGGGTTTGATTCCTGAAAAGAGCGTATACACACATAAATGTTTTGTGGAAAGCGCATATGTAAGTTAGGGTTTTTCTTAGGAAGATGTCTGATCAATCTAATTAGTCTTATTGTGTTTCTGTTGCCTGTCAATGAAGTCTTACTTGATGATCTGGGCTTAATAGTGATGTTTAAAGATGAATTGATTGAGGATTGATATGTTGAAGAATGATGATGCTACTAGTTGTATGTGATTGAATATCAGTGATGGTTCTGTGATTATTTTAGAATTATTCAGTGGTTCTATGTGTGACTCATAGTTTATTTCAGAATGACAGTGATTTAGTTTCAGGGTTCAATGTTTTGATATCTGTATGTGGGTATGCTTTAAGGAAGTTGTGTATATACGCGTATTTGCTAAAGTAAAGTAACATATATATTTTGATATTTTATTGATCAAGGCTTTCTGTTGGTTCAATGAGTTGATCCAGTGTTTTGGTACAATATTGGTATTTTGGTTACAATGATCTAACTGCTTTGATTGTTTGAGAATAAGGTGATTGATTTGGGTCTCAGTTGGTTCAATGATTGGTTGATTGAGTTGGTTCAATAATAGAGTGATTTGCTACAGTGATCAGGTTCAATTTTGATATTTTGTATTGGGATTAAATGATGGTAGTGGGTCCAGTCTAAAAAATTAGATGAAACATGGCCTACAAGTTGTGATGTTTTGATTCAGGTGGATCCAGTGTGAAAATTTATGAAACATGGTTTGAGGTGGTGCTTAGGGTTGGAACCTTCAGTGAGGAAGTTGAAGCTTCCTTCCAGTGGTAGTTGGTAAATCAGATCAGGGGGTTGGAGCTCCCTTCGGTTGGTGCTAGAGAACGAGAGAAGGTTGTATCCTTCTGCAGGTGGGTTCCTGCGTGCTGGTATGAGTCTGTGCCTGTTAGGTCCCTATAATACTAGTGTAACCCCTTATTGTTATTAGTAAAACCCCCTTATTATATTGTTGTGCCCATGTAGTCCCCATATTGTGTCCCATAGAAGCCCACTATTGTTATTGTTGTGCCCTTACATTATTATTGTTATGCCGGCTCTGATTATATTATGACCCCTTAGACTCCTATATATAGAAAGGAGGTCTTGTCATTTGTATCATTCAAGAATTGTTCATTTGTGTAATGTAAAGGAGTTTTCCCCCTCAAAGAGGATTATTTCTAAGGCGTTGATATTTCTTTTCTATCTTTTTGTGAGCTGGTTTCATAACATTTGGTATCAGAGCTTTGGATTCTAGGGTTTCGTTGCTCCAAACAGGTCATCGTGGAATTTTCACAATAACTATTTTGATATGAAGTTTTAGAAGCTAAAAAAAAACCCATTTGAGAAGAAATCGGTCTGAACCTCGGGTCCAAATTTCAGATCTTTTCTCACTATATTTTCGGAGATATGATCTGAGGACGTTAGGGTTTTTGTAAGCTCCAGAATTTCATCTCAAACAGGTCATCGTGGAATTTTCGCTATATTTTTTTTCTACGAATGTTTAGACTTTGAAATTAAAACCCATTTGAGCCACAATCTTGGTGAAGCTCGGGACCAAATTCCAGATTTTTCTTCACTATATTTTTGAGGATACGGTGCAAGACATTTAGGGTTTCTGCAAGCCCCCTAATTACATCCCAAATAGGTGACCTTGGGAAAATCATCATAACTTTCTCTTTGAGAATCAGATTGAAATTTCGTAAGAAGTTACAGAAAGAGGATGAGTTTTAGTTTTCTGTGTATTGGTTTCAAGTCGTAAGGTTGAAACAATGACACATGACACTTCGTACAAGTTCGCTCTATTGAACTAGTCTATAATCAGGTCATCGTGGAAGATTTGACATAACTCTTCGTTGAAGAATACTATCTTGATCAGACTTGCAGGGTTAGAAAGAGGACTCAGAGGGCTATTGTAGGTCATAATTTCAGAATGTGGAGATATGAAATTACAGAGTTATAGTCATTTCGAGATCAAGCTCCTAAAATCAAGAAAAAACGATATGAGGAAGTTTGATGGCAAGGATCTGATAAATTGGATACTACAGATGGAGCAATATTTTGATCTACATGAGGTGAAATTGTTACAAAAAGTACGTATTGCATCTTCATATTTAGAGCCGAATCAATCTTTATGGTATAAATGGATTTGTTCTTGTAAACCACGGAGGAAATGATATCACATTATGAGGATACAAAGAGAAACACCCTCTTTAGCCAATTGATAAATCTCAAACAAAAGTGGTCAATGGTAGAGCACATTGAGGACTTCCATAAGGGAAAATGATATTCTAGAGAAGCAGAGGATTGATGTCTCCATAGGGACTTTAAAGGATAACATTCAACATGAGGTTCGTCTTTGGGAACCTGATTGATTGGAGAAGGCATTCAGGTGGGAAAGAAAAGTGGAAAGCAAAATTATGGCAACAAGGATGTCTACCCATCACAAATATAAAAATGGAAGTGTTGTTTCTCCTAGCCTTCCATAACCTACAAGGTTGACACCACAAAAATTAGAAGAAAAAATAGCAAAAGGGCTTTGTTACAATTGTGATTAAAAAATATATTAAAGGTCATAAGTGTGCTGAGAAGAAATTATTTTACATTGATTGTGAAGAGGAGGGAGAAAAGGATCCAAAAACATCAAAAGAAGATGATATACACTAGGAACCAACCCTAGAGAAATAAGAAATGAATCCGACCATATCTTGTAAAGCATTGGCAAGAATTACCACTCCTCAAACTCTCAAGATAGAAGGACATATCAAGAAGAAAAATGTTCAAGAAGTGAAAGATCACATCGAGCATCAAGAAATGAACCCGACCATATCTTGTAATGCATTTGTAGAAATTACCACTCCTCAAACTCTCAATATAGAAGGACATATCAAGAAGAAAAAGGTTAAAGAAATGAAAGATCACATTGAGCATCAACAAGAAGTTCTCCAACTTTTAAAGGATAATGCCACTTTGGTACAGAATCGAATGAAACAACATGCAGATCAACATCACAGTGAAAGAAGTTTTGATGTAGGCATTTGGGTATTTTTACAGCTACATCCATACAAACGAATGTCCCTCATGAAAGTTATTTATGAGAGGGAAATGTTGACAATGCTACACGCACTTAAGAAATGGCGACCTTACCTAATGAGAAGACACTTCAAGGTAAAAATGGATCATGATAGCCTTAAATACTTTTTAGAACAAAGATTATCTTCAGAAGAACAAAAAAAGGGGTTCACAAATATGTTGGGTTATGACTTTGAAATCATCTACAAAAAAGGGAAGCAAAATGTTGTTGCAGATGCACTTTCAAGAAAGGATGAGGTTGTGGAAGCATTGTTTTGTGCTATTTCTATTATCCAACTAGATTAGATAAATGAAGCAAGGGATGAATGGAAGAATGATGAATAAGTGTGGCCACTCATTCAAAAGTTGTAGACGATTCCAGTTCAAATAATATTTCTAGAACTTGACGAGGAAGGAAAAATCATATTGGAACCTGAAGTAGTCACAAAAACAAGAAATCGACAGCTACGACATCGATCGACTTCAGAGTATCTCATCAAGTGGAAGAACTTACCCGCTAAAGATTCCACATGGGAGGATGAGAATTTTATACAGAATCATCTAGAACTACTCAAGCATTGAGGACAACACTTTTTGAAGGAGAGGGGCATGTTAGGTCCCTATACTACTAGTGTAACCCCTTATTGTTATTAGTAAAACCCCCTTATTATATTGTTGTGCCCATGTAGTCCCCATATTGTGCCCCATGGAAGCCCACTATTGTTATTGTTGTGCCCTTACATTATTATTGTTATGTCAGCTCTGATTATATTATGACCCCTTAGACTCATATATATAGAAAGGAGATCTTGTCATTTGTATCATCCAAGAATTGTTCATTTGTGTAATGTAAAGGAGGTTCCCCCTCGAAGAGGCTTATTTCTAAGGCGTTGATATTTCTTTTCTATCTTTTTGTGAGCTGGTTTCATAATAGCGCCAGTACAATATTGTAAGAAGTTTTTATTAATAATAAAAGAAGACAAAGATGACAACAACGGTGGTTTTTTCCCACATTGGGTTTCCACCTAAAAATCCTAGTGTTCATGTGTGTTTCTTATGTGTAATTGTTTATTTTGTTCTTACTGCACATGGTTATTGTTTTATTACTGCTTAATGAGGTACTGATACACTGGTTCAAGTTAAAAAAATGTTGAATTAACAGAAAAGTAAGTTTACCGGATATATGCTAATTGTCTACATGATAGTCACGTACATACGCGGGTTTATTTCAATAAAGTCGCATACAGAAATATAAATAAGAAAATAAAAGTTTAAGTGAGTTTTAAAATACTAATTCACCCCCCCTTTCATTGTTTTTTTCCCAAATGTCGCAATAGCAGCAGTCTCCTGTTCATGCAGGTCATCAAATCAAATGTCACATTAGAACAAAACTGTATATATCACAAAAAGGATACCATATTCATCCTCCCTCTCACGGAGGTGCCGACCACAAGCCTAAGCTTGTTTCATATAAAAACATTGTTTCAATATATGAAGGCATCTCAGTTTCAGCAATAAATGATATTCTCTACAAATAAGATCCCACTCATTATTATCACAATGTATCTCTGTCATATCCAAAAAAATTTCAAAATAACTTCAAGCTGCCTCACAGTTAGCCATGCGAAAAACATCATACTCAACTTCTATTGTGATTACAACTACAAACTTCCCATTCAAAAATATCATGGAAAATCTCATATTGACGTAGCACCCAGATGCACACATCAATATATCCATGCGATCACATATCATAGGAAGAATATCTCAGACCAAAAAATGATCATTTCATGCAAATATCTCGAAGGGTGCTTGGAATAAACTCAATGTGTATGAAGTGGCTCAATCATGAATTGACTCAAAATGTTCACTACATAGCATATGTCTGGACGGGTGTTCACTAAGAACATCAGAGCCCTAATTAGTTGTCGGTTTCCAAGTCAGGTTCAACTATATTTCTTCATAACTTCTTGAAATTCAATCGGAGTGTCTAAGGATTTGCATTTCCACTTCCCACAAACTCTTCAATAGATTCATGACATATATTTTCTTTTCCAAACTTCAAAAAGTAATTCATCATGTTATGATTCTTCATTTCGAACTTCAGAGGCCATCTCCCTCTTACTTTGATCATCAGAGGCTCATTATCTGTCAATAATAGATCATCAACATATAAACCAAAAATCAAAGTCATAACTTGGACCAATTTTGAAGTAGAGGTTTAGATCAACACATCATCCTAGATTCACTAGATAACTGTCAATGCAGACATATCAGGCTCGTGGAGCTTGCCTCATACAATGCTTTATGCAAACATAACACTTGACCAAAGAAATATGATTAGCCTTACATAAATAAATATTGTGCAACCAAATCAACCAAGTCAACTTATCAAGCCTTAGATGCCAGATCAAAACTGATGTCAAAATCATCAATATCACTGTAACAAATTATTTGGACCAGGTGACAGGTAGAGCTCACATCCAAATATCAAGTTAAAACAACCTTCTATTTACCAAGCACTATCTAATCAAACTTTATCAAGCCATCCTCATGATTATATCATGAATCATTTATACTACTAAATATGAATGGATACATCAAGGACAAGTCACATAAGTTTCATGTGTATGCCAAGAATGAGTCATACAAGTTTCATCCATTCATAGTGAGATTGTTTTATGCTTCAACCAATGTGTCAAGGCTAATGATTCCAATACAGAATATCAATATAAGTCACTGAAAGTCACTATGCGCATATAGCATTGTCATCAAGGCAAATCATCAGTTATCAAATCAAATCATTAGTCATAATGTCAAAACCCAAATTTATTATCACAGTGAGTTCAATCAATCCATAACATATCTCAACATCAAGTCAAAGTTCTAAATCATTATCAAGCATGATGTCAAAACTCCAAACATTGCTTATCTATATTAATCAACCAAATCTAGTCAAACCCTTGTAATTGTTATCAAATGTTGTCATACACTAGCCTCAATGGTTAAATCATAATGACATATTGATATGCATATTTTGGTCACCTACAAACACAAGTTTAGCCAATATATTCACATTATAGTAAGTCAAACATTCAAACTTCCCTGGTCATAGGACATTCTATTTTCTGCTCCATGTTTATAAGACAATCATCCTTCAAGTGTACTTCTGGTGTCATCAAAGCTTCACTTTTGTGTCCTACAGGCATAACCGCACCCATAGGACTTCTTCCATGTTGTTAAGAGGCTACAATCACACCCTAAATATTTCTTCTATGTAGTTAAGAGACTATAGTCACACCCTTAAGCTTGCTTCCGTGCGGCTAAGGCTTAGAGTAAGGAAAACTCTATCTTCTCAGGCCAAAACTTTGCTGCTGACTAACAATATCAGATATTTTTCTATTCATGTCCATAAGTCTTACTTCAACAACTAATAATCTTCTATATAAATGATAATTGATGTAGGGATCTTATGGATAGATTCTCCCTCTAAATGAGCTGCCCCTTCAACCATTATTATTCAAGCCATCAGCCTGTCTCTAATATTGTCATGCTTCAACATAACTGTTAGATTATAAAATAAAACTATATCATGTCTTAAAACATATATCCATCATGGTCATAATCATGTCAGCATCAACTACAATCTACTTCATCATCATATATGAACATGGAATCAAACTTTCATCAAGAGTTAGAGTCTTATGATTAGGGCAGTAGATAGGTGTAACATCATACTTCAAATATCATGAACAAAACATCACTTAGCTTAATCCATCAAGTCAGGTCATCCAGATTTACTATAAGACATAATTGCTAACTCACCAAGGTCAACAAGAATATCATGAATATCAATCTCATTTTTACATTTTTATCATTATGGTTGCCATGTTTATCATACTAATTAATAATTGAATCAAGCTACCACATGAAAAAAGTAATGAGATAGCCTTCTATATGAAATCCATCATGTCTATAATGAAAGATGCATGCCAAATATCAAGTATACCAATATATCAAAAAAATAAATGTAGCTTTACCATGACTGTAATGTAAGATACTTGTTCAATACGAAGTGTACCATCTTATCATAAGTACAATGAATAAAACTTACTCTCATATGCATGCATGAGCCAGTTGTGAATGCGATATCCTCATCATCCTTAGGTCTTACCTTGCCGTCCAATATTACATTTGAAACAATATACCATACCTTGTAGTATCCATATACCTATGCACCATCTTATTCAACATTGATAGCGAGAGCACTTTGTCAACTTCCTTGTTATGGGAAACTATAGTTCTTCTCTTTATGCACCAACCATATTTTCCTAAATCTAAAATGATCCTCAAGAAGGATCCACTTATCTCATCTCATCAAGAAGTTATAGGTATTCAAATACTTACATATACACATAGGAGGTAAGAATAATAATCAATAAATAATTAGATCCATAAGTCTAAACAAAAGTAAAGACATGAAGGAGCACCATAAATCGATAAATACTTATCTTTAATGAGAGGTGATCATCTCCCTTTTGAACTAGTATTCAAGAGACATCATTGTCCATTGTCCATATGAAAATGTTTATTTCAATATTTCAACCAACTTCATCAACAACTAGGCCTAATAGAGACTTTCCCATCTAGGGCTTCATCAAATTCATCACAAGTGCTCGTATATATTCACTTCAATCATACTAGGGTTTCTATATTGCATATCTCAATTCTTTCTCATAAACGAGGGTTTCTTTCCAAACCCTAACCTCATAGTATCCATCAAAGCCATATTTCCTAGAGTTTCCTTCAAACCCTAGTATTATCTTAGGTCTCCTCCATAGGGGTTATCTCGATGACTTTCCTTCATCCCAACTCTGATACCAGGTTAATTTTTCTTAGGGCTATATTGTTCTCTGCTTTGATAATTGAATTTTGTCATTTCCATATTAATTTCACCCCATGACATCATAACATTATACATATTTACATCATTATCCAACAACAAATGCAACTATATAGAAAGAAAATTATCATCATCAATGCAATGAAACATAAAGGAACAATAGAAGAAATGCATAAATATAGAAAGACACCATGATTGGTTGGAGACCATGGCAAAACCCACTATGGAGAAAACCCTTTCAAATTCTTATTCTTATTATATTGTCATAGAATGATTCAGTAAAGAGAGAATACAATGATCCATATATTCAACCATAAATCTATTCAGTAAAATCAACTAAACAACATCCATGAATGAACACAACCATGCTCATACTCAAAACCATGATTCAGAAGCCTGCAATGAACTGTCACTATCTGCAGTGAACTACTGAACATTGCGGTCAATGAGCGAAAACTTTAGACATTGGAAAAGTAATCCCTAGTTTCTAGTCACATGGAGGACGTGTTGTGCGTGCGACTGGAAGGCTTTAGTCGCACATATGAGCTGGTCAACGTGAAAATGTAGTCAATATTTCTCTGTGACATGCATGTGGATGAGGCCCAAAACCCTAAAATAGAGATGCAAACTTCAAACCTTGTAAATTCACCTTTGTGCAGACCCATTCCTCTGCGAACCTACCTCAGACCTATGCAAGCCAAAAACAAGAAAGAGAAAATGATCCAAGATGATGTCCGAATGAGGTTGAGGTCACTTGTATTTATGTCGTTCTAAGGGTGTCCAATTTTCTTTAGGGACGACTTGATCAAATATGCACACGTGGGTTTTAATTTAAAATCACACTTTCCCTTGTCCAAATTGAGCGCTTCAATAGTCAAAATTGGTTGTCTTGAAAAGAGGAATTTCATCCCATGGTTGGATTTTTTCACTCAACTGTCAAATTAACAGAAGTGAAAGAATCCTTGATTGTAAATAAAGTGCTAAGATCACTTCCTTTGGGATACGATGCCTAGGTATCTGCAATAGAAGATACTAGGTATTTGACCAAAATGATAATGGATGAATTACATGGGATCTTTGAAGCATACAAAATGAGAACATATACAAAAGCTAGATAGTCAAACATAGAAGAAACTTTTAAATCCATAAAGAAGATAAGGAATAGTAGATGATGAATCAAATGAAAAAGAAGTGAATTTCATCAAGAAGCTCAAGAGGTGAACCAGAAAACGCAAAGGTAAGTTTTCCTTTAAATGTTTCAGTTGTGGCAGAATAGGTCATTATTCTAAGAGATGTCCTTCTAGGGAAAATAAAATATTCCACAAGGAAAATATTTATTATAAAGAAGACAACAATTCTTCAGATGAGAGTGATACATAAGAAAGGAATTAAGAGAAGTTCTCTTCATAATTCAAGAAACCCAAAATAATGATCATGATGTCAATTTTGACGAAGAGGTCATTGATTCAGATGATGAAATAGAAGAACAAAACACGAAAATATATTATTTTTGGGGACTCATAAATGATACATACACTAAACAAGAAGATGAATAGCTTAAAGAAAAATTGAAGAATAATAAAAACGAAAATGGCAAGCTTAGAAACAAAAATAGAGAATTGAATGTTAGGTTCTGTAGCATCATATGGTGTTCTAGTCTTGACAGTTGTCAGAGAGGATAAGAAAAACTAGGACTCCATAACCCAGAAAAGGTTTCAGGAAAATCCACCTAGAGATCCCTTAATTAAGTTAAATAATCAGTAATTAAAATTTTCCCATTTCTAACTTAGGAAAATGATTAATTAATAGTAATTAATTAAGGAAGGTGAGATTTCTCTAGAAAATCACATGGATTGACTAGGAAATAATATCAGCCACTGATTAAGTTTAATCATGGTCGTTGGAGTCCCACGGTGAGATTATAAGAAGAAGTCTATGGGTAGATGGAGAAACACACTTAAGATCGATTTCCTTGGGCACTTTGATTTTCCAGAGAGAAACAACATTCTACCAGAAGTGTTCGAGCCAGAGGAGGGAAGTAAAGACAGAGAGGGGCAAAGACAGTGAGTTCAGAGGAAGTCTTCTATTCCAGAGAATCAACAACAGAAAGGTATTATTTCCCAGAGAATCTGCGCAGACAACTTTAGGGGGAGATAGATTTTGCTGAAGGGAAGTGTGATTCATTTGTAGTTTGTTTGTAAATGCTACAGGAGGCCAAGCGAATTTCTTCCAGAGGCAGAGACAACCAGGACATCATTTTTCTAGTAGTTCTAGGGCTTAGCAATTTAGAGCATGCGCATAGGCTCATGCAGAGGTTGTACAACTAGTTAGTTTTGTCAGTTTTCAGAGCTGGATTAGGTGTGGTGTTGAGATATTTGCCTCACAGATATTTTGACTAGTTTATTTTTCTTATTGGATTGCCAATTGGGCCTCTATAGATTGTACTCATAATTTCTCACTACTTCTTAATAATAAAAACCCTCAACTACTACAATTTTTTTCCCAAGTTGGGTTTTTCTAGGGACTTTAGTCCAAAATAATGGTGTTATAATTTTGTGTGTGTGCCATTGTTTTCTTAGTTTCCAGTTTATCTTTCTTAGTATTTTTATCTTTGAAGATTGAAGTGTGATTAATTCATTGTTGTTATAGCAATAAATTGCTAAATTAATTTACAGGTAGAAGAATTAATTCCAGTTTCTACAATAGAATTTTAGTAGTGAAATTCTCATGTGGTATTAGAGAAAATTTGATCAGACGAGGAAGCTCAGAAGATGAAGAAAAACATTCTCTATTCAGAGGGAGCAACAGGACAAATTTTCTGAGGGCTAGGTAGTGCCTAACCAGGTAGTGTGAATCACTAGAAAATTCAAATTTTCAGTGCAGGGTTGCAAAAAATTTGGCTTGCCAGATTGACTGATTCCATCAGGCAGAGGGAGCAGTAGTAGCTCAGATTTTCACTGAGCAGATTCCTTTTTTGGGAGTAGGAGGGTTTTATAACATTTTCTATAGCAGAATCAATGCCAAATGGAAGAGGAGGTGCAGACATAGAGGGAATTTCTCTCATATGGTTTCTAGCTTCAGAAATCTGAATTCCTCGTTGCAGTCGACAATAGCTGTAAGCATATTTTCTCACTTCGGAAGGGAGTGCGAATAACATATTCAACAACTGAGCAGGTGAAAGAGGGATTTTTTTTATTCCAGTTTCATAGATGGCCACAACTAGCCTTAGGGATCAATATTGGTTGGAGGAGCCTCCAACTATGTAATCTGGAAGGCTAGGATGTTCTTCCTGTTAGATGAACACGACTTGAAGACCTTTGCATAGAACATTGTGGCAATACCAACCAATGTAGATCAAATGAAAGAGTACAGGAAAGAGATGGCTAAGGCAACAAAGATGATCCTGGATGGAGTATGGGACCATATAATCTCACACATATCTGACAAGTATACTGCCAAGGAAATTCAGGATGCTCTCGCTCAACTATATCAAAATCCTTCCGAGCAGTGAAAGTTGTTCATGAAGGAGAAGCTAAGAAACCTAAGGATGCATAATGGTGAAGGCATTGATCCCTTTCTCACTAGAATTAAAGAAATAAGGTGATATATACTTATGCAATAACACAAAAAAATACAGATATACACATAAACATAGAGATGCAACAAAAATAAAAATTCATTTCATTAATATCAAAGAACTAAAATATGCTTACATACATAAATGTAAATAAATTAGCTCATGCGATGGTAGCTTATATCTGAGAAGAGATGTGGCGACTACATGCCTTTGAACTATGTTACAATGAGGCTCAAGGGAAATTTTATTATTAAGTAGCAAGGGAAAACCATAAACAACCAAAACCCTAACCCTAGGAGATGGAATGCCAAGAGTTTGTGGGCCCTGTTGGGGTTAGTTCGGAAACCAACTTCCCAGTGTCATAACTTGGTCACATTATCTCTGTTTGGCACGTAAAATACAACTTTGGAAATATCTCTCCGAGAACTAAAGTATTTTCTGCAAGCTCTTGCCTATGGCCATAGGCCTGCCACAAACCTCAAAAAAACATCTTTTAGGGGGTCAAAACCGCTCTGGAAGTTCAGAGGCCGAAAAGCTCCTAAAAATAGCAAATGATGCTATAAACAAGGAAACTGATGAAATAAACTAGAGTTCTAGGTGGAATAGGTGGGTGGCCACCAATATCCATCTGGATCAGTCCTCCCTCCTGTTGTGGCCAGCAACAACCCCCCTTTTTATTTAGTATTAGTAATAACACTAAATAAATGGGGACCCTTCTAAAAAATAAAAACTAGCACTTAGAATTCCCTTTTAATAAAACACACTATCATAAGCTTAGGAAAAACATCTGCAAATGCAAAGTCTTAAGTATTATGAAAAGTCTCAAATAAATTCGTTCTCTTAATAATGAACATCGCATCGCAAAAGGGTAATGGAGGACATCATATATAAAGAAATTGTCGGAATTGCAAAAACGCAATGATGCGAGATCGCGAGCCACACAGATTCATCGCATATCGCAGATCCCATATATTGCAGTATCACCTAAGATAAAACATCCCAATATTGCGAAATGCGATAAAGCATCTCGCAAATCGCATCTCGCAATTGCATAATGAAGCAAAAGATTGTTAACGAAAAAGGATTAGCGATATTGCGATCTGTGATATTGCAAAGCAAATCGCAAAATCGCTTTATTGCAGATCAAAAGGGCTCACAGTTCGATGAAATATTTCTCTTCATCCGATATTGAGTTATGGGCATTAATGTCAACTTAGTGGTTTATTGATGGTTATTTATGAGAAATGATTTAGATCTGAGCGAAAGGGTTATTTCACGCAAGGTGATATATTTGATGTGATTTTGAAATTAAGAGCTTTCTCGTCACCTTATTATTTACCATCATTCGTTATCTTTCTTATTGTGTCTTAGTTCTCTACTTGTGAACTTACAGGAGCGGTACACAGAACAATACACAGAGCAGTGCACAGAACATGATGGGGAAGAAAGGAAAAGCTCTGGTATTTGAAAAACCAAAGATGAATCCATTATTTACGGACACCACCTATACCAGAGAAGTAGGGATATCCACTTGGGAAGGCATGTATAGTTTGCTGGAGGAAGAAAACCCGAGAGTCATGGAAATTACAGCTACGACAGATGGATGTGGGTCATCCGAAGCATCACTTACAGAGCTTGCATGCTCATTCTTGCACCGTATCGCAGCAAGGCCAAAAATACTTCCCTATACAGATATGGTCAAGTGGGTGATAGACCATGCTGAGATAATGGACAGGCAATTCAAGACGCAGAACCAAGAAGTTATAGGATCATTTACCCCACAGGATTTAAGACGCATGTATCATTTGCTAGAGCCACAGGCTAGCTATAACAAGCAGTTCGTGGAGAAATTCGCCAAGGAGAACGAAGATTTGGTGGAATGCTCCAAAAGTTGGTCAGCAAAGGAAGAGTTGTTAAAGAAGGAAAAATATGGTATGTACAACACTGGTTCCCTCTCTTCTCTGTATTGTTTCATTGCTGCAATGTTATGTAGGCTATTCGGAAAACCTGATATCAATAAGTTTTCATCCGAGTGGCTACCCCTACTGGATGTGGCCACCAACACCACTATAATGGACTGGGCCCAAATATTATCTAATAACATAGCCTCTGCTATTTGGAATTATCGGACTAAAAGGAGTCCTTCTCAGAGGATTTATCCTCCCTTCTTTCTAGCTACCTATGTCATGGATGCTATCTATTTTGTTTCTAAATTTCCTCTCATGGGTTGGAAATGGACGGTACAGAATCCCTTACCCATTCAAGTCTACCATAAGGAACTGTGGGATTCTAAGTTCACCCCATATTTTTATAAAATCTGCCATGGAGTTATGCTACCCATTCACAAGATGTTGTATAACACAGATGCCCCAAGATTTTCTCCTGAATCCGAAATTGATATTCTCCCTGTGGGAAGATGGTTCAGAGAGGAATTTTTCACTTATAAGAGTATTCGGAAACATTGCCTCTCCTCATGTACTTCCATTGTACGTTCCTGACAAAATGATGGCTCGGGAAATAGCCTACCAAACTTGTGGGGTGGAGGAATGAGTAGAGAACTTAAGGACAAGAAAAAGGAAATCTAGCTACAATTCCCTATGGTCTGTGGAGCATTTGCATTGTTTGATCTAGGTCATGCTTTCAAGGAAGTAGACAACATGTTGAGTCTACGATTGCCTAAGTTCTCAGGGAGACAGTTTGATCCCTTTGATGTGATAAATAATTTTACCACGATAGTTAAAATAAAGGTGTTCACTAAGGAAGATGATCTCTTCGACGACGTCTTCCAGTAGAAGAGCACACTCAGAGACATATTACATCGGGCCCAAATCCAGTTTGGCCCAACAGAATTCCAAGAGTTTAAACTCTACAGAGAATGAAGATTGGCAAACGTCCCCTTGGACAAATTGCGCATAGAACCAATAAGGGAACCCACTCCCAGCATCAGTATGAGTGGAAGCTCGAGGCAAGACAAGTCTAAATATAAGTCTAAAAGAGAATCGCCAAAAAGGTCTAGATAATCAAAGAGCGATCACAACAAGAGTGAAGGATCAGTCAGGGATACTGCCCAATCCAAGGAGAATCCTGAGCAGCAAGTGTTGTCGCCAACACAGGTGGAAATTCCTGCTCCCCTCATCCAGCCAACAAGGCCATTAAGAATAGAGCTGGAGAAAGAATGGGAAACTTTAATGAATTGATCAACACGGAGGAGAAAAACGTGGAGACACCAAGGAATCCAGCACAGACAATGACAAAAATGGTGATTGAAATAGTTGTCAACGCTCCAGAAATTGAGCACATTCCCATAGCTCCGTCATCTGAAATCATGCTAGAGATAGAGGAAATCCCTCCTCTAGATGTGTTTTACAGTCCACAGCACAAAGTTGTGGTAAGGAGACAGAGAAAGAAGCGAAAACTAGACAACATGCTCTCACTTGAGGCAGAGCAGCTGGATGTCCTTTGGCAAGACCCTACCACTGATCCGACAGAGAACCTGACTAGATTATCCCAAATCGCAGGAGCTTATGCTTCTACTACTATTGACAAAGCATCTGAAGTTCAAATATTGCTTAAAGATAAAGAGGATACAATCCTATTTTTGCAGCAACAGTTACAGCAGGCCAGCATTAGTCGGGAAATAGAAGAAAAATTGGTAAAATTACAACATGACTTCTAACAAATGCAGCTGGGTTATCAAAGCAGTTTGGTTGAAAAAGCACAAAAATTAAAGACCACGTTAGAAATGCACAAAGATGACCCTAAAGTCACATAATTTGTCATAGAAGCCCTTTCCCTGAATGATCAACTCTTGCAATAGCAGGAAATGCTTTGCCAAAGAATATCGCAATGGAACTCTCACTGCGAAATGAGCGACAAAATCACAAGTCAAGTCGTAGATTTGCGACTTGATTATGATTTAATTGATAAGAAAGTTTCTGACTATTTGAATTGGCAGGAATCAGAGGAAGGCAAGAAAGCAGGGTTGCCCAAGATCAATGAATCCCACAAAGAAATGTTGTTTAATAAATGGGATGCACAGATCAAAAAAGCAGAACAGGCAGCGGAAGAAGCAACGACAATAACAAGCAATGTCATTGACTGTGTCAATGAAAATCTGCACAGAGCCAACCTAATATCAGAAACCGCTCCAGGATTTCTCCCAAAAACGCAACAACTGCAAACAAGTTGGAGACAGAAAGCTGAAGAAAGGGCAGAGTCAATCTAAGTTAAAATGGGACACTTACTAGCAATATTTGGTGAAAGTACACAGTCAGTGTATGCCTTTGAAGTGCCTTACAAATTCTGCTGAGAAGATAGCGCCAGAGCTCGCTGATTCTGTTTTCGTAGGATAATTAAAATCGGAGGTCGGCCAACCGACACTCCTGAAGCCAATACTAGATGCTTGTGACTTAAGAGAACAGATGCATAGTCGATCTTTAGATATAGTTTCAGTTTAATTTCATTTTATTTTTGCTTTAGATGAGGATGGTCATTTAAACCTCCTCCTATATTTTTGTAATAACTATTTTTAGTCTTTAGTTAGTAGTATTTAAACTCCTCTCATGTATTTAGAGAGGGGTCCAGAAATTTATCAAAAACAGTTCTTCAGAACATGCACTTCCCCCCCTTGAGGAGGTTTTGATAAATGAATGGAACATGATTTATTTATATCTGTGTTTAATGTATGCTACTGAAATGCAATTTTGTACTCTTAGTAGATATTGAATTATGAGAAGATAAATCTATGTTGTTGAAGCTCATTAGTAGGACCTATTATCAATGGTACTTTTATCTCTTAATGATTTCTGCTTACGTGTCAAGTGACATGTTATTTCAGTTGTTTATATATGAAGGCCTGAATGTTCAGTTATCATTTGGCACTTTTGTACGGTGGTAACTATTCTTTTTTATGCTGAGTGTATGAATAACTTATTATGCGATATGCTTATCATAATAGTTTCGGCTAATTTTTTATACGAAACAATTTACTTTTAATGGATTCTTTTCTCATAGCAATTGAATAATCTTTATTACCGATTGTTGTTGGAAACTATTTTAGATCACATAAGTGAAGCGTTAATCCCGGGATAGTTTTTTTTTTAGAATTAGATGTTTCTGTTCATTAGAATAAAATTGCATGTGTTAGATTAGATTTAGATTAAAATCATTCTCTTTAGAAAATTTTAGGAAGGAAAACCTCATCCTTTAGAATCATCACAAACAAATTGGGAAACTGGTCCCATTATCCCCAGTTGGAGCCACTATCCCAAACGGAAAAGGAGCTGTTTTCAAGGTCCGGACCGGATGGTTATTCCCCTTGTTGTAGACCCGATTTTTGGGGCTTCAACACCTCCTTAGGAAGAAATGGTCCGCATTATGTACAAAGCCTCCATGAGGTGAGGAAATTTCTGTTGAACCTAGTCCCTGGTGAACAACTTTCCCTAGTGAAGTACTTGGTCTTCTTTGATAAATTGATATAGTTGGATCCTCTATTGGTGAGTGTTCTTGATATGCATTTCCATGATCCAATTAGTTGCGGCTTGTTCCATCTAGTATGGGTTTAACTTCATTGGTGTGAGTTGTTCTACAATGTCGGATGTGTCCAAACATGGTGCAAAGTATGGCCGAAGGCGGTCCACATTGAATATTGGGTGCAAGCTAAGGAACAATGGAATGCTAAGCTTGAAGGCATTGTCCCCTACAACCTTGGTGATGGTGTATGGCCCATATTGGAGCAGGCGAATCTTACGATGGGCCTAGTGAAGCGTTCCTTTTGTGGATGTAGCCAAACTTTGGCACCCACCTAGAAATTGTGTGGCACCTGATGCTAGTCATGTCACTGCTTGTACTTAACATTGGCTTTGTCCAATATGTCATGGACCTGCTAGCGGATGTGCTAAATGTGCTCAATTAAGTTGTTAGCCCTGTCATCTTCGGAATGGACATGGGCCAAATTTTCCTAAGTAGCTACAAATGGTATGGCCACATCAAATGGGACATAATGGCTAGAATCCAAATCCCACCTAAAAGGGGATATGGTCAGCTGAGCTATGGAGAGCTCTGTTGTAGCTTTGTTGGACATAAGGGAGGCTTTCATCCCATGTGAGTGGATGCTTCGAGTTGTACATGCACATAATGTGTATGATCATTGTTGGCTTAGTGGGGCCTAACACAGGTTCAGAAGTGATTTAGCCAAGCAAATCCCAGTACTACTGGCCCTTTCGACAACAGTCTGCAGAGCACGAACTGAGGTCTCACCCGAAGTAGTATGGGAGGGTGCTAGAACCAGGTTTTCGCACCCTTGGGATGTCTGAAATCAGGTGATTGATACACGGTCCAACCTTCGCACTTATTGCTCTACGTGCACCTGCGGGTACCCTGCGCCCTGTGATACTGTCTTTGCGAAATTCTAACCGCAGCGCGACCCATGTTATTTACCCAAGTCTTCCTTAATTAGGCCCTGTTAACTTGTTTATTATATTATTTTCATATATAAGCATTCATACTAGTATTCATCATGTGTGCGTAGTAAATAACCAAAATAAAAGTAATGCATAACATCAAAACACAGATTCAAGAACAGATGCACAGAGTAAACTTCTCTTTATTAACTTTCAATTCTAAGTACATACCTGACTCTACCCTGCACACTCAGCTGTAGGGGTCCACGCACTCAGCTGTGGACTCTACTAGGCCTCTGCGCACTCAGTTGCAGAGCCTCTTCTTCTACTATGACCTAGTACACTTTAGATTCCACTCTAGGCTCTAACCATGCCTTCGCTATTCTATCTATTCTCTATTAAGCTTAGCTCTCTTTACACTTAGAGCCTCGCTCTATTTATACAATCCCATGGTCCACGGACCATGGGTAGGCCGACACAACTTTACATTAAATTACAATACAATGCTTAGGGCGGACAACCTTATGACTCGATTGTACACTTCGCGGAGTTCTACACCATATTTGACCAAAACTTGGGCTTTAAGCCCCAAAACCTACTATGGGGGATCCCATGCCCAACAGGCCCCCAACACAATCATCATGACTCGTCTCGAGTCACTTTCCTGGTGCGGTGATCTTGGCACGAAGCTCCTCCAACTGTGCCTGTGCTGCGCGAAGGTCCGCAGTGCGCGGTTCTGTCGTTTGCTGGCTCTGTTCCATTGTGTCTGACTTGAGTCTCTTCTTTGGTACCGACATCTAGTGCTTGTGTTTATAGTTCTATGCCCCTGTCCGGCTCTCGGGTTGCGAAGACTGTGATTCCATTGGTTAGTCAGGTGGCCGCACCACCTGTGCAAGACTGCAATTCACCTTCCAGCCTAGTCCATGGGCACTCCTCAATTACCCTCGCAACAGTCAGCGCTGCGCGTTCTTCCTTATGTGGTGTGCTCCCATGGTTACTTTGTATGGTAAGGTGCGGTCGCAACCATGATAGTAGAGTCACAAATGTTTGGCGACAATATTCTAATCCAGTAGTATGGCTATCCATATATGGTCTTGTCATTCTTAGTTTATTGACGAGACATGCTTGCGCGATTTTCTTTTCCAATTTTTTGATCTCCATGTCCATTAACATGCTTTTCTTCCTTGGTTATACCTGATCCTCTTCGAGTTCATGAAGCTTAAGGTTCCCTCGTTGAATGGCTTCCTGAATCCGCATATGTTTGCCCTCGCGGAGCTGCATAATTCCTTTGTCCTGGTCCTCACGTACTGTCCCAACTGTGGGAGCTATTGCGTGAGGATTCCTTTCCTCCAAAACTATGGTCTCGACTCTGCTCCTTAGCTTCGGAATCATCTCCGCGCTCAGGTTTTTGCACATGGCCCTATAGGCCCATTGAATCGCTGCACGCATAGGTCCCAATTAGTTCTTTTCGCTTGGTGAGCCCTATTCAGGACTCCGCATACCTTATTGAATGCTTCCACGTGGAACGTTTGTGGTGCGCATCGCCTTTCCTGCTGCTGTGTCCTGTTCTGGTGTGCTCTTTGCCCCGCACATGTCTGTACCCATCGAGACAGGTGAGCGCACAAGTTGCTCCCTCCTTGCTGACCGAATCTTGTTCGAAGCTGGGGGCTTCCAAACCGTATGTGCATCATCCTTCTACATCCATGCCAGTCCTCAAAGTTTCCTTGATGTGTATCCCACCATCGTGCGGGTGTTGCGTGCAGTTCCCACTTCAACTCATCGAACTGCTGTTGTTCGGGTACTGTGCTTTCGAATTTGCTCAGGAATTCATCCACTGCTGTCAATCCATCATATGTTGGCAACTCTCTTGCCTCTGTTGTCACGCAACGTAGTGATCTAACCATCATGTTGCAGTTCAGTGTTGTCACTTTGTGGAATCGATTTTTCCATCACTCTACTTCTTCGTCTGAATCCGAAGTGTAGGAGCTTTCGCGCTCCCACGAGATTCTCCCATCTGCAGTTGGATTCACCCAATCCTGGTCTCACGCAGTTATCTTGTAAATACAATCAAGATCATCGTCGTGCACTGGTTCAGTGTAGCGTGCTCCTTCGGCTGGGTCCAGTGGGACTACTACGCGTAGTGACTTTTTCTCGAAGATCATTTTGTGCTTCTTTAGGTTGATGACTTCATTCATATCAGTGACCCAGTCTATTTCTAACAACGCGGGATAGGGATTGCTGTCATCGGCAATTTCTATTACTTCAAAATCCGCCTGTGCTCTTGTGCCTTCAATATCAACTGTTACCCCATGCAACCTTCCCATGGGAAAAATCTTCATTTGGTTCACCATTCGTAACTGAGTAGGGGACCATTGTAGCATGGGCCTGCCCATGCGTTCCCATGTTTTCTTTGGTAATACATTCGCGTCCGAACCCAAATCTAGGATTACATGATCCATTTCATACTCACCAATCTGCGTAGTCAACCTCATTTCCCTTCCAGTGTGCAATGCATGCTTTCCCAATTTCCTGACTACGCGCAGTTCTCCTGCCCCCACGCAACTAGTGATCAGATCCTATAGTCCTTTAAATTCCTTGTTGTCACGCAACAGTTTCATGCATGTCTCCAGGAAGGTAGTGAGCATTGAAGGATCCATTCCTAGCTTTGGTTGATCCTTACTACCTGAAGTGGAGGCCTCCGCGAAGCTCTTCTTAGCTTCCATGAATGTCTCCTTTGCACGTTCTATGTCAAACTTGGGTTCCTTTGCAAGAGCCTTGCAAACCCATGTACCTTCCTCTGGCTGCTTCCACGTATCTTCTCCCATGGCCGTACCGCTTTTGGTACAGCCATGGGAGAAGATACGGGGAAGCACCCAGAGGAAGGTACATGGGTTCGCAAGGCTCTTGCAAAGGAACCCGAGTTTGACATAGAAGGTGCAAAGGAGACATCCATGGAAGCTAAGAAGAGCTTCGCGGAGGCCTCCACTTCAAATCTAGATTTTGTTGTTGCTAGTTGTTGCCATCCCTCTGGCATGGTTAAGTACAGGCTAAGGCCTTAGTGTATGATATCCTTTTTTCATTAATAGAATTAGTATAACTTAGAAAGAAAAAAAATTACGATGAAGCAATTGTGATATCGGCATATTGGGACATTGGGAAATAGTCATGTCGGAAATACCAATATTATTCTGTGACTGCGGGGATGCGATGGATGACGTGGCAAATTGGTGGGACCGGTTTTGGATATCAAAAGAAATCGGTGATCAACAG
Source organism: Pinus tabuliformis (assembly GCA_031772625.1). Lineage (NCBI taxonomy): Eukaryota > Viridiplantae > Streptophyta > Pinopsida > Pinales > Pinaceae > Pinus > Pinus tabuliformis. Next base: position 1,214,972,425 of record CM062807.1, on the reverse strand, counting down.
ATTTACGTATATGATGTAACATTGTTGATACACCTATGTGCGATGAATAACAGACCCGATAAATTTATTATGTGAATTTAATATCGTATCAAATCCGGAACATCGGGACTTTTAAACCTATGCCCCTACCATTATTGTGATTGAATGGACGCGATATTTTTAATGAACTTGATTTAAATTTTATATCGGGTCTGGAATTGTGTGAACATAGCAATATTGGCAAGGTCAACTATCAGATATGCGAAATGCGAAATGCGATATACGATATGATAATTGTGGAATTTTGCGAGAGAGGCATGTAAAAGAACATCATAGGTCTTGTATCAACAATTTTTTATCAGTAAACGCTAAGAGTCGCTTCCGATGGAATATTGTGATACAAATAGTTGTGATATGGATGATGTAATATTGAAAGGAAAGAATTGATGAAGATGAGCAGGAAGGGAATATCACAAATGTATATTCATCGTATTATCAGTGATATAAAAGTCAAGTTGAAATATTCCGATATGAATTTTGTGATAATGTTTTAAAGGCCTATTTATTTTTTTTTTTAATGAAGGAAAGCAAAATTAAAGAATGCTCAAATTCTAATGAACAACAAATAAAATTTCCCTGAACCTTTTGCGGATTTGAAATGGGTTTGCTACTTACTTCAAGTTTTTGAAAATGAATGAAAACCTGCAAATGAAACAAAACAAGAATAAGAAATAAACTAAGGAAAAGGAAAAACCAACAATATATGAGAATGAACTGATGAATGCGTACCTGGAAGAAAATTGTTTGTAAATTTTATCTAATGAATCTTTAATTTCTTCCATGGATTTCTCAAAATTCGGATTTTGTTCAAAATCATCTCTATATTAGAGTGTGCAATCAGCTTAAAGAAAATAAGTTATTCATATTCAGGAAATCTGAAATTCATAGAATTCACCAGAAATGTAAATGAAAATATGCTCCCCTTTGAATTGCAACAATAATTATTACCTTTGCTCATTCTGAATTAATTTAACCGAAGTCTGTATTGTTAAGGTGGTTGTTCAATAATGTCTTTACTAAATAAATATGGTGCATATTACAACATCAAATAATAAACTAAAGATCATAATAGAATAAAGCCACTGGTTATGAAAGAATATCAACACAGATTCAAATGTGTGCTCACAGCGAAATGGACACCCATAAGGTCAATTTAACAAATTACGAGGAAGATAACATGAACTTCATGTGTTTACAACAAAAAGTAATACTGATTAATAATAATCGAATTGGCATTCAAAATGATGAGCTTCGGCATAATGGCATGGTATGAACCTTGGCTGAGATCGTGAATAACTACAGAATCCCTGTTATAATGATACTTTGTCATAATATCCCTGTTATGAAACTATCCATTGATCCTTGTTATGATGACACTTTGTCATATCATCCCTTAATACCCTTTTCAATCAAAACGTTTCATCATAACATATGCATTTCATAAAAAAAATTCGGTTAAAAACCATAAAAAAAAAAATTAAATTGCATTGTTATTTAAATCTTTGAACCTATATCACGTACCTCAAAAATGTCTTATTTGTGACTGTGTTTAACCAGATATGACTAGGTTTGTTTTAGTGGATCTGTTGGCAAATTTGACTGATGTATTGGAGTATAGGCTTATGTATCGAAGTGTTATGTACAGGATAAAGAAATAGGATATATAGGTTAGGATGGATAGTTTTTAAGAGTAGGAATAAATCCTACAAGAATAGAATACTGAGTATAGGTTTAGGGATCAGGCTATCCCGCTGATTGAAGGATAGGCTAATTGAATATGATATAGGATAGGCTGAATGATTGAGAAACTGAAATCAATAAATATCATGAACCATTATTTAAAAATTGAAATTAATAAAATAAATTCAAGTATTTAAAATGAAAATTTCTTACAGCCTTCAGATGTTTCCTTGTTGAAATTTAACCCTGCTTGACTTATTTGATGTGTACAAGACATGACATAATCTGATGATGCAGTCTTCTTCTCCTTAACTGGTCCCTTCTGAAAGATTATCAAGCAACAGGTCCCTTTGCTGATGTGTTCTAAATTTAGATTGAACAAATCCTTCTTGAGAAACAATGAACACCAATCCTCTGTTGAAAAATCCACTAAAGAATGAAAATAAAACAAATTCCTTCCTCCACTATAATGAAATTCTGAAAATAAGGAGATGAAAAAGCATGAAAAAGTTCAAACTTTTCTCCTCCCTTGCTGATCATATGACTTGTCCTCAAGTCATCAATTTGAAATTCAAATAGGCAAAGGTTTTTTATTCTGAAATACAAATGAAAACGACTGAATTCTTACTGGCCAATTCCTTGGTTTTCTTGTAAGAATTCGAGTTTGAAGTGTGCCAGAGTCTGGTTTTCACATCTAAACTGTTATTTATTTTTATTTTTTTATTTTTTTAACTTTAAAGTAGAAAAATGACTAAGGCATAGATATCACAGTAGAGTGTTGTACTATCTAAACCTCATTTTGTTGTGTCACTGTTTTCATGAAATCTTCTTTGCTGACAGGCTTATGGTAGATCTTCAGCCTGTGTCCATTTACTATAAATGTTCGGTCTTCTTGGTCATTGGTTCCGAGTTTGACTGATCCATTCTGGAAAACTTCAAGTATTTCATATGGGCCCTTCCAGTGTGTTGTAAATTTGGCTTTATAATATTTAAATTTGGAGTCAAATAATAGAGCCCAATCACCAACTTTAAACTCCTTCTTCTTGATTTGTTTATCGTGCCACTATCGTCTTTGTTGTTGGATCAATGTTGTCCTTTCTACTTCTTGTTGTCTCATCTCATCCAACTGATTCAGTTGGATAATTCTTTCTTGTTGTGCTTCAGAGAGTTCAATGCCTAAGTCTGCTACCAATTTGTAAGTATGTATTTGAAATTCTATTGACAACATGACTTCTTTGCCATACACCAGCTGATAAAGTGTAAACCCTGTTGTGTTTTTCCAAGTGATTCTATATGCCCAGAGTGCCTCATTGAGCTTATCTGCCCAATATTTTCTGTTTCTTACCACTGTTTTAGTCATGATCCCTTCCAGTGTCTTGTTTGTAGATTCCACTTGGCCATTGGCCTGTGGATGGTAGGGTGTACTCCTTTTGTGTTTGATTTTGTACTTATCAATGATGTCTTGAACCAATCTAGAAGTGAATTGAGTCCCCTAGTCTATTACTATCTCTTTGGGCATTCCATATTTAACAAAGGTTTTTTCAAAAAGGAAATTAACTATTGTTTTCTCAGTTGCCCTTACAAGTGCCTTTGCTTCTACCCATTTAGTCACATAATTCGTACATACCAAGATGTACTTTTTCCCTTTAGAAGGTGGATTAATGGGTCCAACAAAGTCCAAAGCCCATTTTTCAAATGGCTCTAGATGTACCTATGGCTGTAGTGGCATCTCATCTGAGGTAGTTGGTCTACCCATGCACTGGCAGTTGTCACAACTTCTCACATACTTCTTTGAATCTTTGAAAATTGATGGCCAATAGTAGCCAAGGATAAGGATTTTGTGTGTTGTCCTCTTGGCTACAAAATGGCCACCACAAGGTTCATCATGACAAGATTTTAGTATGTCAATAATTTCATCCTCTCTGATACATATTCTAATAATTAAATCATAACTAGTATAAAACAATTCTCCATTAACCCATGAATATATTGCACTTTGCTTAATCAGTCTTTTCTTCTCCTTTGAGCTGAATGATGGAGGTATCTTCCCTCTGGACAAGTAATTAGCTAAATCAACATACCATGGTGTTAATATTGAAATTGCAAATAAATGTTCATCGGGAAATGAATCTTCTATTGGAAGAGCTTCACCTGGATTTTGTAGTCTAGAAAAGTAATCTGCTACCTGGTTCTCTTTCCTTGGTCTGTCCAACACTATGAGATTAAATTCCTACAGTAATAATAACCATCTTGTGATCCTGCCATTAGTTATAGGTTTGTTCATTAAGTATCTAATGGCAGAGTGGTCAGTGTGAACAAATACTTCATAACCAATTATGTAGTGACGAAATTTGTTCACAACATGTATGATTGCAAGCATTTCCTTCTCAGTTACTGTGTAGTTGAGTTCAATAGGAGTCAAATTTTTACTAATGAAGTAAATGGCATAAGTTAAACCATCATCAATCTGCCCTAATGAAGCCCCTACTATTGTATCGGATGCATCAGTGGAGATGTGAAAAGGTGAAGTCCAATTGGGTCCCCTCAAAACTGGAGATGTGGACAATTTCTCTTTAAGTTTCTCAAAAGCATTTTGACAAGCATCATTCCCATTGAAAGATACATCTTTTGCAATAAGCTTAAACAAAGGCAAAGCTATCTTAGTAAAGTTTTCAATAAATCTCCTATAATAGCTTGCATAACCAAGAAAGATTCTTACATCTTTTTGATTTGTTGGAATTAGAAATTTGACAATAATTTGAATTTTGGTTTGATCTACCTTGATTCCCTTCGAAAAAACATGATGTCCTAAGACTATTCCCTCATTCAACATCATATAACAATTTTCATTGCTTAAAGACTGGTGGGCTCCAGTATTGCAGCAATAATGCTGCAACTCCTAGGACTCCCTTCTTTACTTTTATCAACCCGGTAGTTCGTAACAAACTTGGAAGCAACGGTGCTATATGCACAAGTACTAGCTCTTGCCGCAGGCTGTCACTTGATCAGCTAGCACAAGTCCGCTAGGAGCTTAAGCAAACTTCTATGAGCTCTTAGAAGAAGCTTTTAACTGTGATGGATGAAAGCTAACTCAACAAAGGCTAATCTACTTGCAGAAAGAAGCTGAAAGCTGAAAAGAAATGCAAACCCTAACAAACCCTAGTTTTACCGACTAACCCTACCGGTGCAAGAAAAGAGATGAAAGCAGTGGAAATGGATGCCATTGACTTTTAGAAAGGTAAAATGCATGTGACTAAGCTACTTCTGCAGTAAAATCTGGAAAAAACATCTTTTTGTATTTTTGAGTAAGTTGGCAGAATTGTTATGCATGTGCTTTAACTGTTTTTTACTGTGCAGAGGTTGATTGGCGAAAGGAAATGGAGTAGGTGCTTGCAAGAGGTTGGGAAGGTGAGAAGAGGGCCTAAGGGGTCCCTAGCACCCTTCCAGAGAGTTTCACAGCGATCAGATCTTGAAAAATTTCTCTCGTGATCTTCTACAGGAAGTCTGCAGGGGTTCTACAGGATGTTCTACAGGAAGAGCCGAGAGAGGATTTTGGAGGGTTAATGGTGGAAAAACGGTGGGAAAGTGGAAATGGAGGATGGATGAGGATGTGAAGGGGTCTAAGACCTGGTAAATGAAGCTAAGAAGTGATGAAGGTGGTTGGATTTTGTTCAAGGATGGAGGGAGCAAGGTTGCACAAAGATATGGGAATTAGGTCAAGTTGGAAAAGGGTGGCGAATGAAGGGAAGGAATTTGGAATTAGGGGTTGGAGCAGGTGGTATGATGGAGGAAGGATAGATAGGGAGGTATTACAGATGCTCTACACACTATTTCTCAAAACTGATCGAAGAAAGACTAGAAAAACCAGAGATCTAGCTGTTTTGACCTACTTTGACCTACAAACCAGAAATATGATGAACAGAAGTTTATTGGCAAAAAATCATGAAATATAAATATGGAAACTAAGCAAGAACAGATCCTAAACATGCAAGTACAACTGGTATCAACTTTTCCAACTAAAAATCTAACACTAGCAATTGCATGGAAAGGCAAAAACAGTGTTTTTGTGGCAGCAAGTATGCCTTGGTCTCAGCTCATGGTCCCAAGGAGGGAGAGATGAGATCAAGGATTGCTTGATGGCCTTTTTTCAGATCTTTTCCTTTACCAAACTGTCAAATCAACCTGAAGTATGAAAAGCTATTTTAATCATCAAAAACAACCTAAGTAACAAAGCAAGATTTTAACCTAAATAACAGAAATTATTCTATGAATGCAGCAAAGACACATAAAAGTACACAAAGGAGGTACTGGCACTTGGGTTGGGCCCAACCCCAAGAGCTACAGCCTCCTAAGAAAGATTAGAGCTGGTGCAAAGCTGGATTCATCTTTATTGATAAAAAAATAATAGTTACATCCCAAAAACTGTCTATAAGAAAAAGCTCGAAAATGTGTTGATACAGAGCTGCACTAAAGTGCGAAAATAGACTAACAAAATGACTAACCTACTGACTAAAATCTAACTACAATCTAACTAACATCTGACTAAAAACTGACTAACTGAACTGAGGCCCTAAGCCTTCTTATTTATACAAATTGAGGACCCCAACAGCCCTCCTAAACTTTAGGAACTCAGCTGCCAAAACTTGCAGTTAACAACAGTCCTACTTGACTTGCTTGGCTGCCCCTTGTGCTCTGAGTTTTTGATGGAGAATTCGAGGTAAGGGCTCATAAATGAAGGGGACACCTTCCTACAAATCCTCTCCCTTGTTCTTCCACGAATTTGGCTGCCAAGTGCTCATTAAACCTTTGATTTTGTCTCAAAATTGACCAAAAATCTGCATAAAGCACACATTAGACTTTTTGGCATAATGACTAACCCAATTCACTCTATTAGCATAAATATAATAAAAAACATGCAATAAACTAATGAGAATGGTGGATTAAGTCAAATTAGGAGGTTGAATGAGCCCATATAATTACCCATTTCTAGGGCTCATCAAAGACAAGTTGGTTTCTATACATCGTTTTAAAACTTTCTCAACATTTTGCAAAGAATGGTCAAAGGAATCACCATATACTGAAAAATCATCCATATATACTTCAACACATTCATGAACCAGATCAGCAAATATTGCTAATACTGCTCTCTGAAATGTTGCTGGAGCATTGCACAAGCCAAATGGTAAAACTTTGTAGGCATATGTTCCCCAGGGACAGGTAAATGTTGTTTTGTCTTGGTATTCTAAGGCTATGTTGATCTTATTGTAACCGCTAAAACCATCCAAGAAGGAAAATGACATTTTTCCAGCTAATGTATCCAAAACTTGGTCAATAAATGGCAATGGAAAATAGTCTTTAAGGGTGGCTTTATTCAGTTCTTTGTAGTCAACACAAACTCGCCACTTACCATTTTTCTTGGGGACTATCACTAGTGGAGATACCCATTGGCTGTCAAAGATGGGGTAAATGAAATTTACTTTCAGTAGCTTCTGCAATTCATCTCTTACAATCTCTTTAAGCATGGGGTTCATCCTTCTCTGTGGATGCCTCACTGGTTGAATACTAGTGTCTGTATAGATATGGTGAGTGCAAGTTTCCGAGTGAATTCCCTGCATGTCAGTGTAGCCCCAAGCAAATGCCTTTTGGTATTTTGTCAGCAAATCAAGCAATTTCTATTCCTGAGATGAATCTAAAAATGCTCTGATGTTCAGTGTTTTTCCTGGGCTGATTTCTACAGCCTTGCTTTGTGTGTTTGTAATGGATTTGATTGGAAAGATATCTTCAAATAATGTTTTCAGTGAATATATGGTACAAGTTTCCTTAAAGCTCTATGCCAATATTTGATCTACAGCTATGTATTGTTCATTTCTTAATTCTTCTGAAACATCAGGTTGAGAGACAAACATTTCCACCAAATCTTCATTATTGCCTTCCCTGAAATCATAAATTTGATTGATGCTTAAAACAGATTCTATTTCTTCCCTATCATTGTATTTATCATCAAGCCATAGGTTATGTGTTACTGCTAGAGCTTGGGCTAATGGGTATAAGGTAAGTTTTTTTCTCTCTGTTCCTATGGAAATGATCATATTACCCAATCTACACCTAATAAATGCATCAGCAGTTTCCAACCATGGTCTTCCAAGTATGAGAGGGTGTCGTCCTAAATTTGACTTTGGTTGGGGAACTAGGAAATCAACTGGATACTCCCAAGAGTCCAGTGAAACAGCTATATCTTCCAATATCCCTTCAGGAATGACTTTAGAGCGATCTGCTAATTCCAAAACAATTGGTGTTGACTGTAAATTTGTCAGTTGTAAGGTTTTCATTGTGTCCAATGTCATGACATTTATTGCAGCTCCCAAATCAATGAGAGTATTTGGAATGGAGATTTTGTTGATGATTGTTGTAACTCTAGGTATACCAAGGTCAACATATTTCTCCATAGAAATGACATTTGACACAAGGCTAGCTAAATTGCCAATAACGTGAATGATCTGTGGATTAAATCTTTTCTTTGCAGGCTTTTTAAGGCAGAGTTCTTTGATGGTTTTGGTATAGATTGGAATATCCTTAATTGCCTGTAGCAATGGCATTTTTACATACACATTTCTCAGCTCATCTAGAACATCGAATTGTGGCAGAGGTGTGGTTAATTTTGGTTGAAGTAACCACTCAGGATAAGGAGGTGACTGCACTATCCTAATTTGTTTACCTTGTTCTAAATCATCTTGTTTACTGTGTATTGGCAATTCATGTTCATCAGTTTTATTTGAACTCTCTTTCATTGAAACAGGTGGAGGTGAAGGTTCTGTGTGAAGAGTTCGACCGAATCTAAGTTCTATGTTTTGTAGAGGTGGAATTGGGTACAATGGTCCCTCATCCACACTGTACGCTAGTCTATCCAGTCGATTATCTGGATTAGCTATTGGTTGAGCAGGTAGCTTCGTAGGTTTAGGAGGTTGATTAGATGGTAATTGTAGCTGTGGTTGATTCATCGATGGAGGAGCAGGTAAGGTTTGTTGAGGATTTTGTTGTCGATAAGCAATTGGTTGCTGAGGGTATTGATGTGTGTACTGTGGTGGATATGGCTAAGAGTATTGTTGCTGATATTGTTGAGGATATGGGTTTGGAAATGACTGTTGATATTGTTGAGGTGGTTGTTGAGGAAATTGCTGAGGATATGAATATCCTCTCCATCCCTGTTGTGGATAATATTGTTGCTACTGATTAAACCAATTTTTCCATGGCATAGGTACATTCCAAGAATTCTGAATAGACATTTGATAATTTGCTGGATTTGGATTTTGAAACATACCTTGAGGTCTTGGCTGCCATGGTTTCCAAGCTCCCACAAAATATAAGTTATCCATCTCTGCATTAGCTTCCAAATTATAACTCTACAAAACTTTCATCTTAGAGTAGTCATTAGTGTCATGATTTTCTATACAAAACCCACAGATCTGAACATTATCTAATGGACATTCTTTCAAAGCATGGTTTTTTTTTTCGGCATTTAGGACAAAATATAGACAACACTTGTTCTTGTTCATCTTGTCTTTTCTTTGCTTTCAGAGTATCTATTTGATTTCCCAAAGTGCTTAAGAGGTCTGTTTTAAAATCTTTAAATAGATTGCCTACTTCAGCTCTAGTAATATTTCGTGTGGCAGATTTAGTGATTCTAGATGTCGTAGTTCTTCTTCCATTTCTTGCTCTACTTCTGGAGTACTTCTGACACAAGTCAGCAATCTCATCAAAAGGTAAATTAGAAATGCCCCCTTTACCCATGAGATTGAGGTCATCTAAATATTCGTCCCAGATGCCCTTAAGAAATATTGTTCAAATAAGATCAGCAGACATGGCTCTATGTTTTGATTTTTGCAGATTGTGTGAAAATATTTCCAAGTATTCTTCTAAGGTCTCATCTTCTTGTTGATTCATTCTAAAGATGTCATCTTTAAAGTCTTTTGATCGATAGTAAGGTTGATACTTTTTCAAAAATATTTTTCTCATGTTATCCCAATCAGTGATTGTGTGTTCACCTAATCCCATGAACCACCTAAGTGTTGTTGCTTTTAATGTGGCAGGAAAATGTCGAAGTCTGTGTGCATCATCGATATATCCATAGGTTCGGCATACTATATCAAATTCAAACAAAAATGAATCAGGGTCTTCAGATGCCATAACATAAAATTTTGGTAATACAAAAGGTGGGATATTTTTCATTTTAATTTCCTCATCCATGTATTCTCCTCTATCTTGAATTGGAACTTTAAATGTTGATTCCTATTCTTCTGGTGGATTTTGATTCCCTCCAAATAGAGTATCATTTCCTTGTTTTTCTTCAAGCTCTCTTTATCTTCTCCTTTCTTCCACTTGTCTCTCATATTCTCTGAGTTTTTCTACAATAGGTCCTCTGGATCCTTCATCTTCAGCCATTGTGATATGTGACTTGTCTAAGGTTTCTATCTCTTCTTCCTGTTTTGATTCTTAAGGAATAATTTGTTCAAGGATAGGTTGTTGGATTCTTGTACTACTCTCTTTTAGTTTCCCTACTGTAGAAGGCTCAAGTATATGTCTTTTCTTTGCCTCATAAGCTAGTAGGATTTGTCTTTCAATGAGAGTAAGTCTCTGGCCTGATCTTTGTTTTTCCTCAAGTTCTCCCACGGTAACTTTTCCAGTTGGTGTTGTGTACTCAATCCTCTCTAAAGTTTCTTCTCCCAATGGAGGGTTAGTTGTTAGGTGGGGGGGTTTTGTGAATCTTCCTTTTTCATCCCTAGGTCTATACATAAAGAATCATGGCTTAAAGAATTAAAACTAAATCTGTGTTTTTGTTGTTTTGTTTATTTAAGATTTTTTTTATTTTTTTTAAATCTTCCTAGTTGCACCTCCCCAGCAACGACGCCAAAATGTTAGGCCTTACTTACTAATGTAAATCAGGCTTCAATTTCTCTGTCAACCTGAGTAGGTACACTTAGAGGCACTATCTAATATATATAGATCTAGAAGGATTTAGTTTCTAAATTATAGCTTAATGTGGAAAAATCAATAATGCTCTTTTACAAGAGGTTTTCTCTTTGTCTTTTTAACACTTAAGCATTTACTTAAATGAAACAAATCTAATTGTCTATATGGAAAACAAAGTCCTAAATACTTATCACACAAAACAGTGAATGAAATATGTAGCTTTTGAGATCAACAATAGTGGAACCTCTTACAAGGTCCAGTCAACAAACTACCAATTGAGCTCTGCAACTACAAATCATAACCAATGAACAACAAAGTATAGATCAAGCTATGAGATAAAAACCATGAAATAGCAAGCACAATTGTCAATTTCGAGATGAATATCAATTGAGGTTTTCTTACAAAACTCTTTCACAACAGATGTGGATCTTTTCAATTAAAAATTTCCAATTTTATAAACTTGTAGCATATAAATTGAATGGCAATTCTAAGTATCAGATCTATCTATGTAATTGTAAAAGAGAATTCAAGGAAAAGTATACCAGCTCTGTAGTGGGGGCCCTCCACACTTTGCAAGAACACCTTAAACTAATTCAAATGAAGACAACTACTGGATCTGAAACATAAATATGGACTCCAACACTGTATCTCTGTATTCAAGTCTGGAAATAAAAAATACATAAATTGTGTTCCCAAGTTTTTCATGTATCAACAACTACTAAACTACATAATTCTCCTTTTGCATTATTTATCATAAATCTTCACAACAAGAGGAAGCTATTCGTACTCCTCATAATCCTAACGAAATCCTAACAATTACATCAAAGGAGGTCGAATTAGTTCAGATCCTCAATTTGAGCAAAATCCCAAAAATAGCAAAATTTGTTCACAAAATCTGGAATTTCTGCTAAAATGGCTGGGTTTGACCAGCGTTGACTGACCACCTTGTTATCAGGAAAACTAGTGTCCATTCAGAGTTGCTAGTCCCACTAAGATGGGTATCTATCTTAGAAACAAACAAACGAAAGTTACTTGTGTTTTCCTTTATGAGAGATAGATGAGAAAGAAGCAGAGAGTACCAACCTCAGTCTTTCGCTTGGCTCCTTGCTTGTTTCCTTTCCCCTTTGACAGAACTTCGCCACTGCTTCCTCACTTGTCCCACTTCAAAGAACACCTGTAGAGTCAAAGCAGCATGATACCATCAAAGCATAGAGATCTATAACCATAAACAATATAGGATCAGATGTATATTAACCATACAAATGCATATATCAATACAAGATTCAGAAATACACAAGAATATGGAAGAAAACTCAAATAGCTTTATTGATAGAAGTAGTAGAAGAGAGGATTACAACCCATTGGTCTGACCCAGAGCCATCCTCCCAGCATGAAAGCCCTCTTCACCTCATGAAAAGCTTAGATCACCCAACAATACAATGTTGCATAGAGAAACCAACAACACTTCCTTACAAAATACAAAATTCCAGCCCCTGGATCTCTAGGATGAGGGATCCATATATAGATGTTTGCAGGTGGGTGAGTCAACTTCTGGGATTTTGATTAGTGTCAATTCTCTGATAGTTCTTGGTTCCACTTGGATATTTCATGATCTCTTACTCATCCCTGGGCGAATTCAAAGAGGCAAGTGTCAAACGAGCAGCTTCTAGAAGATTCTCTGGGTTTCCACCTAGCCAACTGCCTCTGCCATTTTTCTGCTCTTGCTCATTGCACCCTACAGAAGGGCTTTCCAATATGCATCGCACTTTTTGCATGTGGCAGGTGAGATGCATCGCACCCTTAGCACTGAGCAGTCTGTATGGTCCAGTTTTGACCAGTTCTGAGTAGTTTTTCATGGAGAACTTCTGGGAGATGATGTAATCAGCTGAACTTGCTCCTTTAGGGTATGAAACAACACTTTTAGGGACTTAGAAGCCCTTGGTTTTATGGACATATGTGATTGGGGTTGCAGTGCCTAAATATGTTTATAACAGTTGCCCCCTAAAGCATGAGGTCGTAAATCTTTTTGATGTCGGGTGAAATGCTTTATAATGAGGATCCGAGGTTTTTCGAACTGGAAGGTGACCTGTAATAAGATACAATACAATACATTATCTTCATAATATTTTCATGATCTAGCTGAGGCGGGCATTCCCATGCTCAGCTTTATAAATTCATTTTCATGTACATAGGACAGACAACCATCCGTGTGGCAGAGTGATGATTCTGGTAGAGCCATCATCCTTTGGCTTGGATGATTATTTGTGCAGCAATGATATACATTTGATGTCTTTATTTTTCCTGAATATATCGCAACCCGAATGGATGAAACTAGATCTGGGGTCTTCAAAACTCGTTCAATTTTCGCCCGAAGTACAAGTCAGTCCATGTGAAAAGATGTTCTGGTGTCGAACATAAAACGACATCGCTTAATTACCAGCCAATGATGTAAGCTATTAACAGGCGCGAGAGGAATCACCAATAATGATAATGACCCTCAAGGTACTGCAGTACAATTCATGTGGTGTGAATACAGGAGTCGATGTCGAACACCACGCAAAATCTTTCGGTCGAAGGCCATTAATGTAAACCTGTTACCAGAAGTGAGAAACTTGCCATTGAGGCATGAAAACTTCAAAGTACTGAAAGGGTTGTTCCTAGGTCGACTTCTTGGATGATGAGCTGATGTCGACAAGAAGTGACCCGTCGTAGGAGGGCCTTAATGAATCCCACATCTACGACACGAAACGGAGCAAATGAATTTGTGGAGGTGAAAACGATCTGATGATACAAGGTTCAGGGTGGCGATCATGAAATAATGAAGTGTGAAGGTATTGCAGCGGATGAGACACAAGCTAGGTTGGTGAATTCTCTGAGCGACTTCTCTTGAACATATCGGCGACACTGAAATGGATTGGTAGCATTAACCCCAAAAATGGATTGTATAGTGGACCAATGGCGATATGACCAGTGAACGGAATAACCCAACCCAACTCAATCATGGTGACGGAGTGAAAGTGTCATGTTCAAGAGCGACCTGCTACCAATAAAGTTTCTTCAAGTTTTCTTCCCAATTTTTCCCCAGTCATTGCTGACCAGTACCTCTTTATTTTTTGTCAAGCTTGAGGAGGATAACATATGCTTGTTCTATAATTTTCCCTTCGAGCAAACCCGTCGCTATGTTTTAACGAGCCTAGTGACAGTGAAACTCGCTCTTGTCTGCATGGACAAGTTTGTCGCTATTATTTTAACGAGTTTAATGACAAAGATAACTCGGTTCTTTTCAATTTTAGAGAGTCTGAAAAGAGACGGAAAGGAAACTCCACTGTTCCTTTTTCGTAATATAATCCCTTAAGTCCGAAAAAGTGTAAAATAATACAAAAGGGATGAATTTTTGATAGTTTTAACGAGCCGAACAAGACAAGCGCTCAATATTTTTGTGTAATGATCCCTCAGGTCCAAAAAGATTAAAATCTAGAGGAGAGATAGCACTTTCGATCACTTTAACGAGCTGGAGAGGCCAATTGCTCGGAAATATTTTCATATTTTACGAGTCAGATGAAAAGAGCTTAAGGGAGACTCGTCTTTGAGGAACGAGTGATATTTTCAGGTAGCAGCTAGTTCCAGGTTAGGCTTGGAACTTTTCAATCACGTAAGTGTAAAGAGTATGGCTAATAGAATCACTCATCGCAGTTGTTCCTCAAAAGGGGTAAACAATCAAATGGAGGCATATGATCGGCTAAAAAAGAGTGGAGGTGATGGTAAGAACACGACCAAGGCTCAAAAGCTAATAATTATGTGAGCGCAATGGTTATTTACCGAAGGTGGGTTCATCTTTTAATGAGCTTAAACTCTGGTGGAACATATGCTCATTGCTAGGTTTATTTTTTAACGAGCTTGAACTTCACGTAAAACTGCTCGTGCCAGTCATATAATAAGGATGTCACATCGATAGGTTCATTTTTTAGGGAGCTTGCCCCATTCAAAACTTTTCTCCGGAGCCTTTTGTTATGCAAGCTAGGAATGACCAGCCTATGAGTTTAAAGGGTTAAGAGCCTGCAAACTAAGAAAATAAATGGTCTCTCTTCACTTGCATGCAAAAAGGTTTGCATGGCCCCAGGTATAGAGAAGTAGAGTTTCCAGGTTACCATACAGAAGTTCTTGCATCCACAAGATGGTTCCATCTGCGGAGTAGACGGAAACACTTCTTGGGCTTTTTCCATCGAAATGGACGAAGGTGATTCAAGTTCCAATCACCTAACCTTGAAGAGGGAATCTTATTCCAGTCTAATCCCATTTTCCTAAACGGATGGGTGTGTCAGACTAGTCATATATCCTCCGTGGAAACCTACCCTATACCTAAAGCTTTCCTGCCGAAGCAGACTGGGGTGCATGCCCCCTGGGTTTTAGTCATAATCACCGAATCACTCGCGCTCATCAGGTGGAGGGACTGGAGATTGATGAGACATTCCTTGCGTAAAAAGACCAGTTAGGGATGGCGTTTGACTAGTAGCTATGTGTGAACCGAGGAATGAAAGTTGGTCTACAAGCTGGACCACTCTGCCTTCATGCAGAAAACACATCACTCGAAAGAGTGAGGAAACAATAGCTCCCATGCTATAAATGTAGTCATGCCCAAGGAGTAGATTATAATCTAAAGGTCCTTGGACTACCATCATGTTTAGATGAATGGTTTTCCTTCTCAAAGTTATAGGCAAATTTGGAAGGATCCCTAACGGTAAACTGGTTCCTTTATTAAAGCTTGTCAGATTTCGAATCTCAGGCAGAAGCGATGGCGAACCAAGCGCTTTCCAAGAAGTTGAGGAAAGGATACTCATAGAAGCCCCTTCATCTATGATAGTACCAACCATGATCATTCTGTAATCATGTACTATGATTCGGAATGGTACATTAGATGGTAGGTGGGGTCTGCCTAGTAGATTCCAGTCGAAGGAAACGACTAGGTTGCTTGGAGGTGGGACCGAATAAACGGCCGGATGAATCTCTGATGAACTTCCTTCCTGTGGTAAAGGAATGGGTAGATTGCCCCCATGTTCATCGAATTCTGTGTTAACGAAGAGAATTTGAACGGTGTCGTCCTCATCCTCTTTGGTGACAGTATCAACTGAAGGTGGACCTTCTAAAGACAAGATCGGGTTGACTGCCATCTCAACCTGTTGACTTTGGTCTGGGGTGGACTCAGAGGGTTTATCTTCAATGATAGGTGCTTTGACCGACAACAAAGGTGTGTCAGTCAGATTTTCAACTAGTGATGGACACGGCAAGAGTTTCTTGTATCCAGGAGGAAGTCGCTGCAGTGAAGCAGGACGGTTGTCCAAGACTCTTTTAGCTTCATCCAGGAAGGGACAACGGTGGAGGGCATGATCACCTTCGCACAGTCTACAAGGAAATTTAGATCTTCCTTTCTATCCATTGACTTCGTTTTCACTAGTTGACGATGTACTCTCAACATGATCGTCAGAGGTTGACGACACCAGATTGTGCAAGCGGGGAGACCAGTCCCTTAAGATCCATGGGATGCAAGGACAATCTCGATGATAGTGGTCCCCTTTGCAAATGACACATGGAGATTTAGGTTTGGACGGTGCAGTGTGTGGATTTTCGCTAGACGATGCTTGGTTGCCCCCTTTTGTCATCGGCTTCTTCTTCTTCTTCTCCTTCCCTTTCTTTGTCTTCTCAGTTACTTGGTTTTTAGTTTTACTAGCTTCACCAAGCGAAGAGGAAGAAGGGGAGGGAGAAACAAACGAAGTATAAGGTTGGGGGGTAACTCTAGAATCATCCGGCTGCTGATTCGATTACTCAGGAAACACAGTGTTTTGAACGATAGAGGTCGAGAAGAGCCATAATAGCAGGCCAATTGTCAATCCTGGAAGGGACAATGTGGCCATATGAGGTGCACCAACATCTCCCCAAGAGGAGAAAGGACTAGGATTTCCCCCAAGGGGAAATCCTTGATTGGTGGACTCCATCTTCTCAACCTAAGACCAACGAGGGAACAGTGGCGTTATTCCAATTAAAATAAATTTTATGACGCTTTGACACAACTTGATTTTTCAATTTTTAAGAGTCGAGAAAAAGATAAAGATGACTCTAGTTGCCTTCGATTTTTAATGAGCTTGAAGTGACAAGTGCTCAGATGGACCTTTTCTTTTAAGGAGTCTGAAAAGGAACGAAAGTGACTACTCTGGAAATCTAGACAGAGGGATTACCAAACCAATCGCAAAACTGCAGAATACTTTTTACGGTACGGCAGTCAATCTTCTCGAATGTTGTGTTCAGTGCATTGCGATCGATAGAGCGTAGACATGGCTTCCTAAGGATAAAGGATATAGCCTATTGTGGTCTCCCAATATATACTCGACGGTACGTGGGAGCACAAGTCCGTACTGGCACTTGTTGTCTCAAAGAGGAGGAATCACCCAACCTACGATGAAGGTGACAGTTACCAGGCTTTACGACGCCGGAATACGTCTCTAGCCTAGACTTCTAAATGTTGTGTGTTAGGTTCCAAAGCGTTTTTATGTTCATTGAATTTATTTTACAGTTGATCTTTCTTAAGAAGTTTGCCTTTAAGGTTCACCGCGTGATGTAGATATACAAATCCTAAATATGCAATCTAAGATGATAAACAGTCGTTTACTTTCTTTTTGCAATGAAAATCCTAGCTACTAAGGAAAGAGAAGTGAAATTCTTTCAACATAGAGCAGAGAGCACACACTAAGATGCACTGTCCTAAATCAATCTCCAAAGCAGTCTAAATGCAAATGCACATGCATGTATTTGTTTTCCGCTTTCTTAATGTGTGAATGACAAAAAGAATGCTAAGTACAGATCTGAACTATTTTTCTTTCAAAGCAACAGTACTAACAATTTTCTTTTCAAAAACGAAAGGAAGACGAATACAACACTTTGCGATTCCAAATCCAAAAAATGAAAGGAAGACTAAGACGACACTTTGCGATTTCGAATTCAAAAAATGAAAGGAAGACTACTTTGCGATTTCAAATTCAAAAAATGAAAGGAAGGGTAAGATGACACTTTGCAATTTCGAACTTGAAAAATGAAAGGGAGACTAAGAGCTACACTTTCAATTTCAATTTGAAAACTGCTTTCGACACTTCAAAAAAATGATGATTCAAACCAAAAATAATGGCAAAAGTGTAATCAACTATCAGAAAGAGGAAGACTCTTTTCTTTGACTGAAAACGACACTTGCGACACTTTCAAATCGAAAGACGACAGTTCGATTAAGCTACTGTTTGCAAAAGAGAACTGTAAATGGCGAAAAATACATAAAAACATTCACAATTCTTTGTACAATGGAGGCTGAATAATGCAAAGGAAGGGGGTTTCAACAGTGGTATACTGATCACAGACAGCAAAACTCCTTAATAAAGCTGAAGACAATGAAGAAAAAATCAAAATCTGGAGGTAGAAACAGCCTTATCTGATCATTGCACCTGTAACACAGGGAAACAGGGATGCATCCCACCTACTGCACACGGGAGGTGCGATGCATCCAGACTGTCAAAAGGAGACAATGCGATGGTCCAGGGACGAGACTTTAACTTGGTCTTTGGTCACAGTTTGCAGCTTAGTTCAGGGATTTAGGCTGAGCTAATGATAGTCAGTAAATACAAAGTACAGGGGCTGATCTAATGAGGTTACTTGAGCTACCACCAGGGCACTTAGGATGTTTGCAAGTCAGTTGTTCTGTTTATAAAAAAAACCCGAGATAGACTGAAGCAACGTTGATCTACTTTGCACTTGCATAGCAAATGCAGTTCGAAGGCTAGCTAGCTTAACTTCAGGCTCCGTCTGTAGTTTATAAAGCAAACAAACATAAACAAGCAAACAAGCTATTCACTCCCCAACGAAGTCGCCATTTTGTTATCGGGAAAACTAGTGTCCATTCAGAGCTGCTAGTCCCACTAAGATGGGTAGCTATCTTAGAAACAAACAAACTAAAGTTACTTGTGTTTTCCTTTATGAGAGATAGATGAGAAAGAAGCAGAGAGTACCAACCTCAGTCTTTTGCTTGGCTCCTTGCTTGTTTCCTTTCCCCTTTGACAGAACTTTTCCACTGCTTCCTCACTTGTCTCGCTTCAAAGAACACCTGTAGAGTCAAAGCAGCATGATACCATCAAAGCATAGAGATCTATAACCATAAAAAATATAGGATCAAATGTATATTAACCATAAAAATGCATATATCAATACAAGATTCAGAAATACACAAGAATATGGAAGAAAAGTCAAATAGCTTTATTTATAGAAGTAGCAGAAGAGAGGATTACTACCCATTGGTCTAACCCAGTGCCATCCTCCCAGCATGAAAGCCCTATTCACCTCATGAAAATCTTAGATCACCCAACAATACAATGTTGCATAGAGAAACCAACAACACTTCCTTACAAAATACAAAATTCCAGCCCCTAGATCTCTAGGATGAGGGTGCCATATATAGATGTTTGCAGGTGGGTGAGTCAACTTCTGGGATTTTGATTAGTGTCATTTCTCTGATAGTTCTTGGTTCCACTTGGATATTTCATGATCTCTTACTCATCCCTGGGCAAATTCAGAGAGGCAAGTGTCAAACGAGCAGCTTCTAGAAGATTCTATGGGTTTCCACCTAGCCAACTGCCTCTGCCATTTGTCTACTCTCGCTCATCGAACCCTACAAAAGGGCTTTCCAGTATGCATCACACTTTTTGCATGTGGCAAGTGAGATGCATCGCACCCTTAGCACTGAGAAGTCTGTATGGTCCAGTTTTGACCAGTTCTGAGTAGTTTTTCATGGAGAACTTCTGGGAGATGATGTAATCAGCTGACCTTGCTCCTTTAGGGTATGAAACAACACTTTTAGGGACTTAGAAGCCCTTGGTTTTATGGATATATGTGATTGGGGTTGCAAGTGCCCAAATATGTCTATAACACACCTATAATCTTCAAATTCGAGAGTGGATAGGTATTCCACCATCCTTGTACATTTAGGATCAAACCCCAGGTCTTCAATTTGCCAACCTGTCCTGAAACATGTCAAACCATGGAGCCATTACAGGAAGTTACAACAACTTGTAATTTTCTGGAAATTTTCAATTTTAACACAAAAATTCCTAAGATTAATTCCAAGATAAAAATAATGGAAATAACATTATATCAATCAGTTTCTAAGGAATATGGAGGAAATTTAAAGGTTAAATAAGGGAAAATGATGAATAAAAGAGGGTTTTTACATAAAATAATCAATCATAAATTGGTACCAACAAGTGTCATAAACACATTTATGATTGGAATCGTGAACCAATGCTTGTAGTGGTCTTCCATTGACTCTACAAAGTCCTTCAATTCTAGATCCCAAGGTGAAATCATCTCTCATACAAGATTCCATCGGCTAGGTGAGGACCTTTCCTTTTATGAAGGCAACTCTCATCCCTTTGTTTTCCAAGGTAGATATAGATACCAAGTTCTTCTTTAATCTTGGAACATACATTACTTCATGAAGAAGAACAAATTCCCTAGAGTCCAAATGAAATTTAGTAGAATCAAAGCCCTTCACAGGATATGTAGAGTTGTCCCCAAGGACGATCTTTAGATTTGTCTCCCTCTCAACTAGATTTGAGAGGACTTCGTGATACCCAGATAAATGTCTAGAAGCCCCACTATCTACCAACTATTTATCGTAATAATTTGGAGGAGAGGAACTAGAAAGAGCATAAATAAGAGTATATTTAGGTCGTGAAGCAATAATATTTTTTTCATACCTAGAGTTCCTTTACCTCTTTTGAGGATGATGGCATTCTTCATAATTTTTAGGAGCATCTCTTCTTCTTCTACCATCTCCTCTTATTTTAACATTGAACCTATTGTTGTTGGAGCCATGATTGTTGTTGTAATTGGACCTTGGAGCATCTTTTTTCTTTGGGCAGCCTTGGGGCATAGTGACCATACTTGTGGCAATTGAAGCATTCAATATTCCTTAACCTTCTATTTCAGTCCTTTGATTCATGGTTTGGATTTCTTGAACCAGATGGTCTCCCTCTTCCTTTTCTCTTATTGTCTTGGATAGCAAATACAGATGGTTCTCCTTCTTCATGTTTTTGAATCCTCCCTTTACATATCATCTTGGTTTCTTCTTGAGTACACTTGCCAACAATCTCATCAAATGTTGGGAACTTGTCATTATTGCTAATAGTAGTAATGAAGGTTTCCCAAATAGGAGGGAGACCTTGAAGAGTGACCAACACTAACTCTCAATCAGATATAGGCTCACCAACAACTTTCACTTGATCCCTTAATTGGGATACTCTCATGACATAGGATTGCACAGATTCCCCCTTGTTCATCTTCAATTCCTTGAGTTTATCTTTCAAGGAGAGGATATGATTCAAGTTGTTGACCTCATACATCCCAAACAACTTGTAACGCCCTCCTCCACATTTACCCAAGTTAACCAGTCCATTGGGGTAAACATGTGACGAGAGGCTACTACAATCTAATTTGACTCCCCATGTAAAGTTAAGGAAGTGGAACCAAAACAACATAAACAATCTAACATTTTGCACATGTCACAGAACCTACAGGAGCCAACCAACCCTTCCCAGTGATCAACCCCTAAGATAACTTGACATTGCACTGCCCTGTAGCCTCAGTCGCTCCCATGACATGGGCATGCATGTGACTAGGACCCTCCAGTTTCTCTCACAGCATTGGCATGCAAGCAACTGGGGTCCTTTTCAAATAGTTCTGAGTCTACAACCCTAGATTTTGTGCCACCTTTTCAGGGCCAGGACTCAGATCACAGCCCAGAACTCCATGAAACCTTCAAGAATGAAAAATAACATTGAGACATTGATACAAATTCAAATATTTGAATAAAGACTTGACTAGACCCCTACTAGACATGATAGGCATTTTGTTAAACATGTCAAGAATATGTAATCTACATGTCATAACAACATATCTGAGCATAGGGGTCTCATACTTATCTAAGAATCTCTTAGAAGCATCGATGCCTTATCACATTAGTTGCATTATCATATATTATGTAATATATTCATTGTTCATTAATTTACAAATCAAAACATGATGAGAGCCATACCTCATCATTGTCATAAAAATACTCATAACCAACATATAAACAACAAAAATAATAAAGACACATCAGCCATAAATGCCACATATGAATCAATACATTTGCTCATAAAATACCAAGGAAATGAACTCTTATTAATGAATGCAAAAGTCAACCATGTATGGGACTTCCACGAACCACCCGACCGTAAATTGGCTAAACCAAATCTTTCTTTCAGCCAATCACCCCCGTGCCATATTCCAAGCATGAATGTGGGACTCATAACCAAAACTGTACCTAGGCTTCCTGAGGCTACATCACCTCACCCTCATCAATAGAATCAACTTTCTCGCAGTCCTCATTGGATCATTAGGCCAAAACAATAAACATACAATGTCGAGATTTACAGTAATCCCCACCAGATCACTAGGCCATAAACAAGTATGGATGCCACCGGATTTCTACACCTACACCGTGAGGAATTTGCCTATCTCCTAGTCTCTAGGATTTACCATAATCCGCAGTCTGGTTCAGGGATCTCTAGGCCATAACCGAGACATCAATCTTTTGGCTTTACTGCAATCCACATCGGATCACTAGGCCCTAACCGAGACTCCACTCTACAAGCTTTATCGTATATCCCATCCCGAGATTCCTAGGCTTGATGGAGAGCACCTACCTCTAGGATTTACCGTATTTCCCGAAATTCATCGGTAGAGGATTCCTAGGCCCACCGAGACAACACAAAATCCAACTTTATCGCAACCCACCATCCGGTTTAGGGGTTACTAGGCCATGTGTTCTTTCTTACATAGTTCCACCTCACTCAATTTCGAATCCATCCAGAAACCCAACTCAACCAAAACATGAGAACCCATCACACCATAGTTATCCGGAAATGGCAAGGCAAGGATGAAGAACATTGTCACGCCTAGAAGAACCCATGCCCATGACAACAAGAGAACCAAGAACACACATGCATAACCATGCATGCCAAAACTAACAAGGAAATCACACATGCAAATCGATACTTGAAAATAATCTCGATGTAATTGATTGATCCTACTCTTCCTTGCTTGATCCTTTCTTTCCTTTGCCTACTTTTCTTTTTGTTAATCTGATGCTGAAGTGATCCAAGAAAACTCTAAGTGTCCAAGAGTGAGAGAGAGAGAATAGAGAGAGAGATCCAAAACTAAACCGACAAAAGGTACCACCGGATTTCTCCACCTACACCTTGAGGAATTTTCCTATCTCCTAGTCTCTAGGCTTTACCATAACCCGTAGTCTGGTTTAGGGATCTATAGGCCATAACCGAGACACCAGTGTTTGAGCTTTATCACATTCCACATCGGATCACTATGCCCTAAACGAGACTCCACTCTACAAGCTTTACCGTATATCCCATCCCGAGATTCCTAGGCTTGATGGAAAGCACCTACCTCTAGGATTTACCTTATTTCCAGAAATTCATTGGTAGAGGATTCCTAGGCCCACCGAGACAACACAAAATCTAGCTTTACCACAACCCACTGTCCGGTTTAGGGGTTACTGGACCATATGTTCTTTCTTTCATAGATCCACCTCACTCAATTTCAAATCCATCTGGAAATCCAACTCAACCAAAACATGAGAACCCATCACACCATAGTTATCGGAAATGGAAAGGCAAGGTTGAAGAACATTGTCACGCCTGGAAAAACCCAAACCCATGAGAACAAAAGAACCAAGAACACACATGCATAACCACACATGCCAAAAATAACAACGAAATCACACATGCAAATCGATACCTGAAAATAATCTCGATGTAATTGATTGATCCTACTCTTCCATGCTTGATCCTTTCTTTCCTTTGCCTACTTTAATTTTTATCAATCCAATGCTGAAGTGATCCAAGAAAACTCTAAGTGTCCAAGAGTGAGAGAGAGAAAGAATAGAGAAAGCTCCAAAACTAAACCAACAAAAGGTGCCAATTGATCCCCACCAGATCACTAGGCCATAAACAAGTATGGATGCCACTGGATTTCTCCACCTACACCGTGAGGAATTTTCCTATCTCCTAGTCTCTAGGCTTTACCGTAATCCATAGTCTGGTTCAAGGATCTCTAGGCCATAACCAAGACACCAGTCTTTAGGCTTTACCACAATCCACACCAGATCACTAGGCCCTAACCGAGACTCCACTCTATAAGCTTTACTGTATATCCCATCCCGAGATTCCTAGGCTTGATGGAGAGCACCTACCTCTAGGATTTACCGTATTTCCTTAAATTCATCAGTAGAGGATTCCTAGGCCCACCGAGACAACAAAAATCCATCTTTACTGCAAATCACATTTGTTTAGGGGTTACTGGGCCATGTGTTCTTTCTTTCATAGATCCACCTCACGCAATTTCGAATCCATCCGGAAATCCAACACAACCAAAACATGAGAACCCATCACACCATAGTTATCCAAAAATGGAAAGGCAAGGCTGAAGAACATTTTCACGCCTGGAAAAACCCATGCCCATAACAATAAGAGAACCAAGAACACACATGCATAACCATGCATGCCAAAACTAACAAGGAAATCACACATGCAAATCGATACCTGAAAATAATCTCGATGTAACTGATTGATCCTAATCTTCCATGCTTGATCCTTTCTTTCCTTTGCCTACTTTGCTTTTGATTAATCCAATGCTGAAGTGATCCGAGAAAACTCTAAGTGTCCAAGAGTGTGAGAGAATAAGAATAGAGAGAGAGCTCCAAAACTAAACCGACAAAAGGTACCAACTAATCCTCGAAAGCATTTTCATTAATAAGGCCTCTATTTTCTTCAAATTTCCATTATTTTCCTTCATTTTCCTCCTCACATGCAACCTGTGACCTTTCACCTTCCCTTTCTCCTAATTTCCATTATTTTCATAAATAATTGCCAAAAATGTCATTTGCCTTTCCAAAGCCTTTGACATTGCCTTTGTCAATTTCCTAAGCCATAATAAACCAAATAAACACCCACACTAGGATGTTTTTCCCAACATTCAACTTGGAATTAGTGTCTTATAACCATAATTATTATTTTGCCTTTATTAACTTTATTTACATGGAATTTTCACGAGGGCTATTACAGAACCCTCCCCCTTGGGGGAACACCATCCTCAATGTTCAATGACACCTACAACCAGCAAAATGGATGTAAGCAAAACATACACTCATGGATCTTTATAACTTAGCTCGATGCAATATTTACATATTTCAACCTGTTGAAAAGCAAACCAACATGACAACATAACAACATGAAAACCATAATGACATGACACCCATACTACTTATTGGAGCTTTATAACACAACTCATGGCGGTATTTACATCCATATACATATATAGATAAACCAAAACATATATCAAAAGATCTACTCAACCAGTGAATAAGGAAGGATACATAACCCGCATTTGATCTCCCATCTCCCATGTAGCTTCATCGGGCCCAAAGTGCTTCCATTGCACTTTAACCTGCTCGATTGCTCGGTTCCGGAGCATGAGCATTTTTCTCTGCAATATACACCGAGGTTTCGTCTGGAATTCTCCATTTGGCTCCACTTGCAATACACACCAATCAATCACATGATCAACATCTTTAACATATTTCTTAAGCAATGACACATGGAAAACATCATGGAATTTCACTATTGGAGGCAGTCCAAGTCGATAGGCTACTGGCCCAATCCTTTCAAGAATATTGGAAGGTCCACAAAACCAAGGTGCCAGCTTGGAACATGATCCAATCCACAAGGAGCTCTTCTTGTGCTTGATATGCAAGTACACCTATTCCCCAACTTGAAATTCCTTAAAAAACCTATTCTGATTTACATAAATTTTCTGTCTACCCTGTGTTGTCTTCACACTCTTCTTTATTATGTGCATTTCCTATTCCATTTTCGCCAACATGTTTGGTCCAATAAACATGTTGGTAACTGGATCAGTCCAATTGATGGGAGTATTACAACTCCACCCATACAATGCCTCAAACAGACTCATCCTCAGAGACTCCTGATACCCGTTGTTGTAAGCGAACTGAACCAGTGGAAGATACTCTTCCCACTTGTGCTATTGATGCATCACATACATCCTCAACAAATCTTCCAATATCCTATTGACCCTCTCCGTATGTCCATTTGTTTGTGGATGATAAGCTATATTGGATGCAAACTTTGTCCCCAGACATGCAAATAACTCTTTCCAGAATCTAGAAGTAAACTTAGCATCCCTATCTGACATAATATTCTTCACAACACCATGCAGTCTCACTACATCTCTGATGAAAACATGTGCTACATCACTAGTTGAATAAGTAGACTTCACTACAATGAAGTGCGTTACCTTTGTCAACTTGTCCACCATAACCATGATGGAATCATGTTGTCTAGATGTCCTCAAAAAACCTGTGATGAAATCCATGGAAATGACCTCCCATTTCCACTCTACAATCGCAATCGAATGTAGTAGTAACCTAGATGCTTACATTTGGCCTTCACCTGCTGAAAGTCCAAGCATATAGTCACAAACTCAACCACGTCCTTCTTCAAATTTGGTCAATAATAAAACTTCTTCACTGTTGTCAATCCCTTTTGATATCTCGGTGACCTAAATATGGCTTAGCATGAAATTCCCTCAAGTTGAGCTTCTCACCCAGTTGCATAACTTCTCAGCAGTCAGAGTGAACCCAGGATTAGTACAGAAATTAAAAGGATTCTGCATCTCAGTGATCAAGTTAGAACAGGAGACTGGTATCTTTACTAGAAATACACAGAGATTAGAGTATATGGTTGTGAATTAGCTCCATATAAGTTGCCCAAATATGTTCTAATGATAATTTCCTCTCTGGAATATATTAGGCAAATGGTGAATACAGATGAGCTTCATTTTATTTCAAGGAAGAGGAGATCACAGTTCAAGATAAAGGCACAGGTAGGATCATTCATTTGTAATACTATATGGGCAGGTTTAGAAGCAGATGCCATACTAAAACAGATGGGTTTTCAACCAAGCTTCACCTGGTCTTATGACCCATTCAATATTATCTTAGACTTAAGGGTGGGACTCAAAATCACACCTTACAATCATACACCAAGACCAGAGATTGAGAAGTTCATATATAAGGAACAATGGGAGGAGAAGAACAGGTTTTACCTCCTTCTACTCTTCAGACTCCTACTTCTCAAACCAAGCATGACAAGAGGCCTAGAGAAGGATCTTCATCATCAACAGTTGGAGAAAAGGAATTCATTCATTATCACAAGAAATCGAGGAATGACCCCAAAGGCACTATTACTACTCAAGGTCAGAAGGAGCCTATCATCATCAATTTGGATGATTCATGGGTTTCCATAGGGACAGAAGAATCTGTAATCACTACTCCATGTTCTTCTTCTGCTTCACATATTTTTTTAGAGATCACTCAATATACAGGAGCAAGTGAAACAGAGGAGTCAAATGTCTTCATTAATTTCCTTGAAATCAAGCAGAAGAATGAAGATTTAAAGGCAAATGTTTATGCACAATTTTGGAAGCAGACTTCTATTTCACATCACAGGTTGTTGAAAACTTTCAACAGTGAAAGGGGAAGAATGCAAATGGCTTTTATGCAGGCTCAAGTGCCTTTTCCCAAGGCTTCTTTTGATTACAAGAAGATTGTACTTTCTTTTGATGCTAATCAGATACACCCAATTGATCAAATGGACACGCATAGGCAATCTAGTGAGATGATTTTCTCAACCATGACCAATACTGCTATGGCAGTGTCAAAACACAAAACTGCTCTGTCAAATGTGCAGTCACATTTGAAGATTGAGAAAATATCATCTTTAGCAAAGGATAACAGGGTCAAGTCATTAGAAGACTTAGTGATGAAAATTGGATATGACCCTACTAACGTTAAAGCTGCTGAAGATATTATCAAAAAGAAAAGCACATATATTGCAGCATTGAGGAAGCAACTTAAATTTCCTTCTACAGAGGACCCTCAGACCAAGGAGATAGCAAAAAGTGAACAACACAAGGAAGAAATGCTCAAGCTGATCATTGAGCATAATGTACAGATAAAGACCATGGAGGAGAAAATTGAGAATTTTCTTAAGGAAAAAGAGAAATTTACTCAGTTACCCATAGCTCCCTTCACAGTTATTCCTATTACAGTGTCCATAACAACAGGGGAATCTACATTAGCCACAACATAATCTACATTGACAGCAAGGTATTTGAACAAACTCTTACAGGAGCTGACTCACTAGAAACAAGAAAATGAAAGGCTTCATAAGAAATTTAAGAATCTGGAAGCTCAGAAGATAAAAGAGAAGAATAAAAGAGTTTCACAATGAGTCATTAATGGCTCAAGCCTTGGCCCAAGCCAAGGAAATCATTCGGGTAGATATTAGTCAGGCCATAACTAAAGTATGGCCCTCCATTCAGATAATTTTTGAGCAAGAGGAACTTATAAACAAAAGTTAGGTATCCATTGATGAAGTGAAGCAACTTCTTAAAGACAAACCAAGTGAGGCTACTGACATGATTAGAGTTCTTAATTCAAAAACCAAGCCCAAATTGGAGCAGATTGAGATTCTAGACAGAACATAAACCATTTTGGAGATCAATAAGGTTTTGTAGAAAAATAACCTTATGATTCAATTAGAAACTAAGTGCCAAACCTTGAAGATTTATGTCCAAAGGTTTCATTTTAAGCTTAATTTACTTAATCAGAGAGGACTACCAAGATTAGTGGCCCCAAGTGACAAGTTAATCAGTTTGGAGGAGTATTTTCAAAAGCTTTATACTATAGCAACAGATCAAGCAAGTTTTGCAGGCATAAAGGGTCGTATTACAGGGAAACAAATGTTAGAAGCTCTAGATTTTGACTTGACTCTTAAGCATGAGATTAAACATCTTTTTGTAAATAATCCCACTTTTGAGAAGTACACCAAGGTTGATGAAGTTTATAGGAAATTGGTAAATCTTGCTATACCAAGTGAAGACCGATGGGATCACTTGTGTGAAGTTATCGAGTAACTTTCATCAACAACTGACAGACAGCTGGGCAACACTTTTTGGGGACCACATCATCAACAAATTCCTAAAGAATAGTGCCAACACTTAGCAATTTTGAAATTCCTATAGTTTTGTACTATTTTTGTATTTTTGTTTTGAAAATATCTAGAAGATTTTGTATAAATAACTCCTCCTTCGAGTTACTAAGGGTTGAACCTTTGGATGAGATTTGAGAACAGAAATGTAACCGAGCTGGAGATTTGCCAAGTTAATGAAAGGATTCTGAATTTGCCTTCTATAGTTTTGTCTCCTAGTAAGTTTTTCATATGTACTTATTTCATTATGTCTTTCTTCATATATTTAAGTCTTTATGCATAGATCTGGGTAAGATGATATTGAGTATCAGTCAGTCTTAAATCCCCTGTGAAGTTATCAACAATAACTAGGGACTAGCTTATAAGACTATCTGTTATTATAAACTCCTCTATACTAATTAATTGTCACACAAATCAACATTCGTTTAAATATATTTTGTTCTACATGAAACGTTGTTTGCCTGTATTCTTTGCTTATAACCAATCAAATATTCTATCTAAATATTTAGCAAGTTATATTTCATCAATATTCTACTATTCACACATTTTAAATCAATTAACTATAGCTAGACAAATAACAACCCTTTCATCTAATTTAGTAATTGTTAAGGCTTAAGCACCTGTTTTCAATAATTCATATCATTGGTCATCCAAAAACCTTAAAAACAAACAAAACATGTTAGATGCTCTGGAATGACTAACTGACTTAGAGTCATCTCAAAGGACAACAAAATCTTTGTTTTAAGATTGTACAAGATGATTATGTTTTTGTAGGCAAAGCCAATTACGTCATTGAATTTTTGCAGAAGTGTACTTTTGTGTACAATCTTAGTTTGAGGATGGTAAAACAAGTTTATTTTGCTTCTGATTTCCAAGATGGCGTCAAGTTTGTCTTCAACAATTGAACTTCAAGATGAAGTTGTTTTGAACCATGAAAAGATGAGATTAAAGAGAATGTTCATATTCCACTCATCATTGTTTTGTTCCTGCATTAGCGATAAGAATTTTTGGCTCAATTCTTAATAGGGCAATAGTTCTTCACGAAGAAGATAGGTGAAGTGCCTTAATTGGGGCTTGAAGGGCATTGATTGAAAAGTAAGCATTTTGGATTGAGTTTTTGGGTGATTTTGAGTTTCAATCTCATTTTATTTACTAGGAGAAGTAAACTTTTGGAGTCCAAAAGTTCCAAGTGGGGAGCTGTGATCAGGTGATCAAATTTTAGCTCAAAAATGAAAGTGCCCAGAAAGTATTGAAATTGGTGTCAAGTCGAAGTGCTCATCGTTCTGAATCAAAAGATGTTCGTTTCACCTTAATTCAACATCATATGATCAAGTTATCATGATCGTTTGACACAAACAACTAAAAAATGAGTTGGTTGTTGATGGGGCAACTAACTGGGCTTTCGTACCGCTGACATCAGCTAGGGTGACTGTGTAGGTACAGACCAATTGGGTGCTGACAAGTGTTAGTTTTTGATTCATCAATTTTGGTCGATTTTGATTGGTTTTGTGTGGACCAATAGGATGGTGCCACATGGCAACCCCAAGGCGCAATAAAATTTGGTATGGTCAGCCAGAGGCTCAAGAGGATTCGAACCCTTGACCTCCTAGTTAACAATGCAACGAATTACCACTAGGCCTCACGGTGGTTCTTATATTACTATGGACAAAACCTAAATTTAAGTTTTATTTGACGCAAGTTTGGGGGAAAGGAGATGGGCTGCCAGCCCCGGGCCCTGGTCGTATCCGACATCATATGACCACAACACGAAGGGATGGGGCCCGAGGACCAGGCCTATCCCGTGGTCATAACCACCCACAATACAACAAGCGTTAACGTGGAAAGCACCAACGAAGAGGGTCTTAACCCCATCCCTAGCCCTGGCCATATGAATGTGCACATGACCATGGTGAAAGCGCTCGACGAAGGGCACTTGTAAGGGGGCTAGCCCTAGGCCATATGGCCTTACACAGGACCATGACGGACCGTGATGGGAGCTCCGGTAGAAAGGACAGCCCGTTGGTCTGACCCTTGGACCTATGGGCACTACATGACCACAACCCCGAAAGTTAAGGTTCTAAGTGGCGGGTGCGAGCGTTAAGGCCCATCTCGCAGCCACATGGCCTGAATTTCTGCGCATAGAGGTTATTGGAAAATTTAATTGTCCAACAAATTGCACCGTCAAAGGGCGAAATTTTTCGCCTCCGTAGCGGAAAATAGGGCGGATTTGTAGGACAATTAGTCTATTAGTCCGATTTGTAGGAGAAATAACAACAAAACTACATGGAGAGCTGGTACAGTTGGGAGTTTTTTCCAATTTGAGCTCAAGAAGAGTTTAGATAGGGGTTTTTGGACATTCTGGATCTAATGGTGACCTCTATTTACTGATTTGAGCACATATAAAGAGACTTTTTACAGGTTCAAGTCCAAGGGTGTATGGATCAATCAGTGTTTTGGAGCAGTTCTTGAAGGTGTTTGAGCATGGAGGCGCCAAATGTGGCAAAGAGAAGATGCTCTGGGCTTGATTTGAAGAAATACTATGAAGCCTATTTGAAGGGATGTCCACTGAGACTTTTTCGGAAGTTGAATGGATGAAGGAAAAAGCATTGTGAGAAGGCAAATGGAGTTGAAAGAAATGATGAAGATTTCAAGAAGAGGGAGACACACTGATAAAATGACTCAAAGGAATGGAGACACATGGCGGAATGCTATGTTGATTCAAGGGAGAGATAAATCGAGAGTTATTGGGAGTGGTATGCTTGTTGGAGGAAATGAGAATGCTCTTGTTGTTACAGTTTTTGGAGATGGCTGAGAGAACAACGAAGAGCTCGCAGAGGGACGACGGGTGACCCAAATATATGAAAATGCCTGACTGAGATATTTCTTTACTGATGGCTTGACATAGAAAACTGAGAACTTTTGTTATTCACTGAAGAGTTACAGAAGCTTGCATTGAGTTTACTAAGCTTGTTAATGAACGCAAGGATACATGTCCTGTTGCAGTGTTTGAATATGGTCATTTATGAACACATTTGTTTCTTGAAACTTGACAATGATATGACAAATATCAGCTCGATTCAGGCAGAGAATATTTATGTCTTCCTTGGCCTGCGGGCTTTGGATAGCGTTAGATTTTATTTGGATTTGTTGATTATACTCCTGTAGGTACCAATTGAGTGCCTCTGTTAACAAATCTACCTTTTGATCTTCTGGTGTACTCTCATTGATGTTTTGAATTTCCTCATGCTTTTTTCCATTTTTTTGCTCTTTCATCATTAGGGATGTCGTAAACTATGGGATGGAAATGCAATAAATTTTGTTGTTTTCCTTGATGCTTCCTGCTTCTCTTTCTGTAGCCTTATTGGCGAGGTTATCAGCCTCTTTATTATGTTCTCTCAGGACATGTTTGAAGCTAACCCTTCCTAATCCTTTTAGATTCAGTCTTATCCTCTTATATATTTTGTTCATTACCGAATTATTGGGGTTTTTACTATTGATCATTGCTTCAATAACAATTGCAGAGTCTCTTATTATCATAGGATCTCGAATTGCTTTTTTAGTATCCTTGAGCCTAATAAAAGACTATAGACTTCTGCTTTGTTATTTATGGTTTCTCCTAGGCCCCATTCGTAGGTGACAATCTCTTTCCCATCTAGATCACTTATCACTCTTCCTGCTCCTGCTTTCCCTGGATTATTTTTCGATGCCCCATCGAAAAAAATACTGAATCTATTTTGTTTTTTCTCCACTCTTCAAGTTATTTTTCACTTATCCTTAGTTTCGAATTTCTTGTTGTAGGAGCTTTCTTTGGTCCTACTTTCCCTATGTTTTCCAATATAGCTTTTCTATTCCAATCTCTCTCCTCTTGCTGAATATTGTTGTGATCCACTAATGACATCCCTTTAGTGTTTAAAATTTCTGAGACTAAACCCCATGTTTTTTATAGGATTTTACTTGTTCTTGGCTTTTGATCTTTGAAGATACTTTTATTTCTAGTTAGCCAAATCTGCCAACACAGTATTGCTAGAAGGCATTTCTAGAGCCTGGTTATTGTAGCCTTGTTTTTTGTAGAGTAAGGGTAATTCTTCTCCCATGTTTTATAAAACTCTAAGAAAGTGTTTGTGAAGTTTAAATTGATTTCCATCGGGCTTGTAATCTACTTCCAACATTCTCTGTCTATCCTGCATTCCAAGAAGAGATGTTGGATGGAATCTTCCTCTATCAAGCACATGGAGCACCTAGATAGACCCTGAATTCCTTTTTTTTTTAAGTTTTCAGTAGTTAGTATTTTTCCTTTGAGAAGAGTCCATATAAATGCTTTGATTTTAGGGAGACATTCAGTTTTCCAAACCACTTTCCAAAGGCTCCACTCCTGATGGTTTTGTTGTTCTTGAAGTGCTTTGTACCCTGTTTTAACCGTGTATCCTCCTCCATTTGGATCCCAAACATAATCGTCCTCTTCCTCGATGCTTATGGGCGCTACCCCTTTGAGGTGATGCTTTAATTTCTCCCATTGTCCTTTTAAGTTTAAGGGGATTGTTTGGATTTTCCACTCATGCCAAGTTTGTTGATCCCATGCTGAAATTGAATGAAGAGTGTTCAACCCTCTTTCTGCCATCCATTTTTGTATGCCAAGGAGGTCCCGTTGAAGATTTAGGGGCTCTTTTCCCATTATTCGGTCATCGCATATTGACACCGATTTTTCATTTCCTGGAGTTTTAGATATATGATTCCTGACTAAGGGGATTATTTTCTTTACAAGTTTCCAAAATTGCGTGCAAGGCCTCACAGGAATGATGTCTGTCAATAACTTTGTTCTGGTTTGATTCAAGTATTTTGTGGTGAGGGATTTTTTCCACCAACTTTCCCTTCCGGTTATCATTCTCCATATTATTTTCATCCCTAGTGTAGTGTTCATAAAGCCTGGTAAACGTACGGATAGACCTCCCTGTTCATATGGTAGTGTGAATTGATCCCACTTTACCAGACTGAACTTTTTGTTCTCTTGCTTTCCTCCTTGCCAGAGAAAACTTCTTATGATTATTTCCATTTGCTTATGAGCACTTGCCGGAGCCAAAATAATCGCATACTGATATAATGGGAGAGCTGAAAGTAGTGCCTTAATCATAATCACCCTGCCTGCCATATTGAGCCACATCATACCCCATTTTTGTATTTTGTCCTTCATTTTTTCGACGTGTTTGCTCTGTTGAAGCCTCGAAATTCGCTGCAACAACATGGGGGGTGACCACCCGGTCCAGACCTTAAAGCAACTCCTTTTCTGTTTGGAATGGTGGTTCCGACTCGTTCAACTAGGTCCAGTTACCTTCTATCAAACTCCAATGGCTTTAAAATATGACTTTCATTCACCAATGGAGAAGAGACATCAGATTAACCCTCTTGCTGATCAGGGAAGAAAGTGATCCTTAAGCTGATTTGGGGCTCAGCCAAGCGACTAATAAAGTTTTCCTCTTTGGGAAGAGGACTTAAAAGAATGTAGAAAATAATCTAAATGCAAACTTATTCTAAGATGCAAGCAAAAGGAACTATCTTAATCCTATCTCAATTATGCAGATATAGATCTAACCCAATTAAGAGAAAGATAATTTTGAATAATTGGGACTTAAATATATCTTGTTTATAATTAATATCAAGATAATGAAGTAGTTCAATTAACTGACATTATGAATACCAAAACACATCCTATTGAGACCTCTTAACTGAAATAATCAATCAACAACACTCCAGAAGAAGTTCACAAAATGATATTGATCATTTAATCAGTGATTTGAATAATTAAATAATAATATGTTGAAGAAGTTCACAACATATCACCAATAAATCAGTTTTACAAGACAGATTTCTGAGTAAATAGTTACTCAGAAATCAAAATTTAATCCATAAGTGTAGAGATACATAATAACATAAAATTGAGACAAATTACCCATATCGACAAAAGTGCACAAATATGGAAGTAACTTGACACATTCCTGTCATCATAAAATGAAATAAGTATTTAAAATAACAGTATTCGAAATACCAATTTTATCGAATCCATTCTCTAGCTCCGGTCTCCAATAGTCTTTTATAGTGCCTGAGCTTCTGCTTTCAAAACCAAAGCTACAATAGTGCAAACTCTGTTCATTATACATAACTCGGAATGTAAAATAAAAACCTCAATAATCTCCAGATCTGAAATTCCTCTTCTCCCACCTACAACTCTAAATCCCTATTACAAAAATGCTTTTAGAATTCCAAAATTACAGAGGAGAGAAGCCGTGATTACATTTTGCAATCTGCTATTTATAATATTTGCAAATGAATTCTTAACAAGGAAGTTCGTTGAAAAAGAGATTTTCTCAATCAATTTTCATTTGCTGAAAATTCCATTATTTAATTGCTAGAGCATTCTCATTGATTGAGATCTTGTTCTCCTCATATTTTCAATTGTTTTCCTGCAAAAACAAATCAAAACAAAATTAAAATGCTAAATCTGAAATTAAAACAAATCTAATTGATTTCAATTAAATAAATAATTGAAAATGAAATTTTAGTTTTTTATTGATGCCTGTAATGATTTAATTGGCCAAGGATATTATTGACGAATGGATCTGCATTCAGAAGAGGCTTGAGCAAATGAAAATGCAGAGAATGAAACTCAAAAAATTTATTTTGTTTAAAAATTCGGAGCTTGATATTCTATCTATTTTTAGACCCAATAAATGATCAAAACTATTAGTGAAACCTCTTCATAAATGTTATCCTTGATTTTATCTTTCCAATGAGCTGTCCTGGGCATCATTTGGCCAAGTAAAACTCAATTTGTAAGTCTCCAAAGTTGATGAGTCAAAACTGCCAGAATTCTAGAATTTCTGTTGCTGGGCTAAAAAAAAAAAAAAATTTAATTAAATTCTAATCTTAAATTAAATTTTAATTATCTAATAATTAATACTTAATATAATTAACTTGCAATTAATTTTAATTTAATTAAATTATATATATATATATATATATATATATATATATATATATATATATGCTAACTTATGTTATAAAATGTAGATTATTAAAATTAATTTCATTTTATAACATAAGTTAGCGTAACATTACATAGACCATTTACTAAAAACCAATTCAATTCAAAACAAATGAATGTGACAATGACTTTAAAATGAAAGTCATGGTTTAACTTTGATCGCATCGCATGAAACTTTCGTATCGCAATCGCATGAAACTTTCGATCGGGGGTTTGTAAAATATTTTCTTTGTAAATTTGTGATGCGATGAACCCAATAGATTTTATAAAATTTTATATATTTTTTAATTGGGGTCCAGGATTGTTGTGAATTGGTGGAATTATGGAGATGAAACAAAGTGGGGTCTACTTAAAGTGGGATTCTCCTATTATAAACTAGAGTCACTTTGGTAATAAAAAGGAATGAACTTCAGTCATTTTGATATTTTGAGATTTCAAGATTGGTAATTTGTTTTAAAATAGGAAATTAGAATAAATTACCGAGATTTCGAAAAACGCGTTTTTAAGTGTTCTACAATTTGGCTAGGTCATTTAGCAAGATCGTTAGAAAAAAAATAAAAATTAATAAAAATTCAACTAAAGATTAATATTTACAATAAATGTATTTTTGAACTAAATTAATTATAAAAACGTTATTTTGTACATTTGATGCATTTTTTAACCCAGACGACACAAATGATCAAACTTCAAAGGTATACCATTTATAAACCGGTTGACCAAATGAGGCAAAATAATTATCAATGGAAAGCTTGCCAAATGTCAGATTCAATGATAAAATCAAAATAGAAATCTGATGCAAACTAAAAAAATAAAAATGTAAGACAATTAAAAATTAAAAAATGATAAAAAAATGCTTCGCCAAAAATTAATGGAAAGGGTCCCTATTATTTGAGACAATAAATAAAAAAATAGGGGGTTGTGTTTTACCACAACAATGGCGACACACGGGAGAAGAACCAGTGATCTCTATTTTATATGAATGAGATTTTCCTAAAACTAAAGTAAAAATAATTAAAGAAGATAATTATTTTTGAAATGTTTGACTAGGTTCATTAATCTGAATAAAAACAAGAATCATCTAACTGTAATTTTTCTTAAAATTCCTCATAAATCAAAATATCTCATAACTCTATATCAGTCTTTAATTAGCTGTAGAGATAAAGCATAGATCACTTTACAGCTTAGCTTTTAAAATATACTCATTTGTCACAGGTAGAGCCACTGTTGCCAGCAAACATCTATAGTCTCGACAGGGTTACCTTTTAAACATCAACGATCCAGAATCCCATCTATTTAAGAATTATTGACCTGGAGATAAATCCATTTATATATGTTTATTTTCTTTGTATTTGTTTTTATTTTTTAGTTCTCAAAAGCCATTGCCCTAGTTTGGTAGCCAGATAGTTGACAATGTCATTCACTGATTATAATTGGATTGAACAAGCTCGCTTGTGTGAGACCCTTTGTCTTATAATTGTTTGCAATCATAAGCCATTATCCTGGTTTGTTTCACAGTGTTGGTAATGTCAACTTATTTTTCCTCTATGATCATGGTAAGCAGGCTCATAATGAGACCTCTTATCTTTTAAGTTTAAATATATTTTTGGATTACACTCCGGAAAAACAAGACTTTTTGGACAAGGAGAATTATTGACTCCTTAAGAGTTAAGAATGACAATTTCAGAGTTAAGGGTGTTTCGCTGTAAAGTGTCTTTACTTGGTTAAAAATAACTCTTTTTGACTAATAATAGAATTTTGAAAGATCTTAATAAAATATTGAAATCTCAAAATAACTATAATTTTGATGAAAAAGAAATTTCTCATATTTTATGATACTTTGTCAACTTCTCTTGTTTTGTAATCTCTTTCCTAAGTATGTCTGCCTTTATAATAAGAAAAACAAATTTTATTAAGAGATTTGAGAAAAAGCCAATAGTAGACTATTAACATTCTTTTTCTGTGTATGCCGATCATTGTTAGGTAACAAAAAGGCCTTTCGTATAAATTATGGCAGAGTCACCAAAATCAAAAATGAAAAATAAAAGGAAAAGCATTCCTAACCTCAATTAATAAAAGAAATTAACAAACAAAAATAAAAATAAAAAGATGAGAACAGAAAGGAAAATCAAAGTTTTTAAAAGATAAACTCCAACAAGAATGTTTATACCAATGTCTCAACAAAATGAAGTAAAAGAAAATAATCATGTAACCATTCCTTCTTATGTCGAGATTCAGAAAAAATTTACCTTCCAAGGTTATAAGCATTTTAGGTTTCAGATAGCAGTGATGATAAAATTCAGCCACAATGAAAAAATTTCTATCTAGTGTCAATCTTCTTGTTTCAAAGCATCATCTTAATCATTTTCTAACAAAAGAAATTCTTAAATAAACAAACTAAAGGTTTAGAAACTTCCTAGTATAGTTGTTTTGACGAAGATTATCGCTGCTTCTTGAAAGAAAACTAGGAAAAAAGTATAGGGCTTCAAAATCTGATATGGTGGAGGATTAAAAGCT
Source organism: Pinus tabuliformis (assembly GCA_031772625.1). Taxonomy (NCBI): domain Eukaryota; kingdom Viridiplantae; phylum Streptophyta; class Pinopsida; order Pinales; family Pinaceae; genus Pinus; species Pinus tabuliformis. The sequence goes on along the minus strand of CM062807.1, from coordinate 1,214,933,974 downwards.
TTTATGAAGAGCGGCAAAACAGAGTTTTATATTAGTAGAATTTAAAAACAAAAATTGAAACTAAAGTAAAGTAATGAAAATAATTGAAAGTGGGTATATGAAACTTACCATTGGAGAATTGCATTTAATCTTACATGTGAGGTATCATCTTCTCCAATGCTATCTAACTTCTTCTTTTAATTAAAATTAAAAGCATGAAGAAGTTGAACTAATCGTAATCTTATAACTCAAAATTATTATTTGTTTTATTTAAACCAAAGCAAACAGTAAACTATAAAGAAATAATGCTTTGTATTCAAGGAATTGAAAGCAAAAAAAAATCCATCAGAAATGAGAAAGAAATTATGCTTCTTGCAATGATGAATGTTCTCATAACATTATAAGTTTCATATCAACTCCATTTCCATAAATTGTCCAGAATTAAGACCAAATACAAGATCATGAAATTTATATGTATAGATGGGAAGGTCTTAGATTTCATATTAAATATGGAGTGGTATATCTAAAACTGAAATATAAGAGAAATTGAAATGATCTAACTTTGTTGCAAATTTCCTATCAATTGCTTTAATACCATAGTGATTACCCAAGAGTGCCAAAAAATATTTTATACAACACAATGCCTCAACGGATGTTTCGCATTGCAAGTTTCTTCACCATACTTACATTTCAATCCGTGATTTTTACCTTTGCCGATATGGGATATAACAATTGAATGTTAATGGAAAAGGGGCATGTATCAGATTCTATCTTATCAGAAAATCTTAAGATAAGGCTTCATTTGATTTTTGCGATGCGATATATTTTTTGCGGTGGCAACTTTGTGATATTGACATATGCTATGAAAATATGTGATGCGATGGGGCGATGACAATATCGAATAATCATTATATCGGGGAATAGTCACATCGTACATCGCACTTCGCACATCACACATCGCAGATTCAGAATTGTGATATGAGCATATATAATAAAAATTACGATGAAGCAATTGCGATATCAGCATATTGGGACATTGGGAAATAGTCATGTCAGAAATACCAATATTATTATGCGACTGCAGGGATGCGATGGATGACGTGGTAAATTGGTGGGACCAGTTTTGGATATCAAAAGAAATCGGCGATCGGCAGGTTTACGTATATGATGTAACATTGTTGATATGCCTATGTGCGATGAATAACGGACTCGATAAATTTATTATGTTAATTTAATATCGTATCGATCCAGAACATTGGGACTTTTAAACCTATGCCCCTACCATTATTGCGATTCAATGGATGCGATATTTTTAATGAACTTGATTTAAATTTTATATCGGGTTTGAAATTGTGTGAACATAGCAATATTGGCAAGGTCAACTATCGGATATGTGAAATGCGATATACGATATGACAATTGTGGAATTTTGCGAGAGAGACGTGTAAAAGAACATCATAGGTCTTGTATCAACAATTTTTTATCAGTAAACGCTAAGAGTCGCTTTCGATGGAATATTGTGATACAAATAGTTGTGATATGGATGATGTAATATTGAAAGGAAAGAATTGATCAAGATGAGCGGGAAGGGAATATCACAAATGTATATTCATCGTAGTATCAGTGATATAAAAGTCAAGTTGAAATATTACGATATGAATTTTGTGATAATGTTTTAAAGGCCTATTTTTTTTTTAATGAATGAAAGCAAAATTAAAGAATGTTCAAATTCTAATGAACAACAAATAAAATTTCCCTGAACCTTTTGCGGATTTGAAATGGGTTTGCTACTTACTTCAAGTTTTTGAAAATGAATGAAAACCTGCAAATGAAACAGAACAAGAATAAGAAATAAACTAAGGAAAAGAAAAAACCAACAATATATGAGAATGAACTGATGAATGCGTACCTGGAAGAAAATTGTCTGTGAATTTTATCTAATGAATCTTTAATTTCTTCCATGGATTTCTCAAAATTCGGATTTTGTTCAAAATTATCTCTAAATCAGAGTGTGCAATCAGCTTAAAGAAAATAAGTTATTCATGTTCGGTAAATCTGAAATTCATGGAATTCACCCAAAATGTAAATGAAAATATGCTCCCCTTTGACTTACAACAATAATTATTACCTTTGCTCATTCCGAATTAACTTAACCGAAATCTGTATTGTTAAGGTGGTTGTTCAATAATGTCTTTAGTAAATAAATATGGTGCATATTACAACATCAAATAATAAACTAAAGATCAGAATAGAATAAAGCCATTGGTTATGAAAGAATATCAACACAAATTCAAATGTGTGCTCACAGCAAAATAGACAACCATAAGGTCACTTTAACAAATTACGAGGAAGATAACATGAACTTCATGTGTTTACAACAAAAAGTAATACTGATTAATAATAATTGAATTGGCATTAAGCTTGTGAGCTTAGATAGTCATATATTTTATGGGACAATGATATCAAGAAGATTTTGCATCATCGAAATTTTCAACATAACAATCTAAGAAAAAAACTTAGAAGGAAATGTTGAAACAGAGAAAAGTGGCTTTCAAGTGATGTGTGGCAAGTGCATACTCAATTAAGTTTAGCCAAAACATTATTCGAAATAGGCAGAGATGTAGTCATGGGTAGAGGTATTGCTGCAAGAAATTTTGTATTTAAAGATCGGAAGCAAAAATCAAAAAGTTTCCGATGAGAGGAAAATATTTCTCTGAACATGTATATGACATGAGAAGGGTTGATTGCTTGCTTTATTTTTATTTGTTGAATTGTTAAAAATAAATTAACTATATAAGCAAACTAACTACATTAATTCTACTCCTATCATGACTATATACTTGAAAATGACTAGGTATAGTCATATTTCCAATGTAACCACTCTCTCATTTTAATTCCTGCATATATGCACAGTTCAAACATTAGTAATAGAAATACAAATCTAGTTAAAGTAAGAAAGCTAAATATGAAAGCAGAATGTACAATTATTGTTAGCAACTTAATTAAAATCTCCTTTTTTTGAAATGCCCTTTCCAACTGGATTTCAATTGGATCATAGAAATCTGAATGGATTTCCATTAATGATTGGAAAAGATTAAAAAGAGAAGATAACAAGACAGATCGTGGATGTCAGATTGTAAAAATACATTATCTTGTTGATACTTCCTTTGAGAAGATAGAAGCTTTTGATAAAAAATTAGCATCGATTGAAATTGAAATATTGATAGCTTTTGATGTTCAAGATTATAATATGAAACTTCAATTTCCCAATAGGGCAATGCATCAATGGAGTGTTTGATAGTGCAATGTTTAATATGCTAGCGTGAAGTAAAAATAAAATCATAAGTTAAATCTGATTTTAAACAAAATAAGTGAGAAAACAAAAATAAAATAAAATCACTATTGGTACAACTAATGTTACAACACAATTAGGATTGTTTTGAAGTAATTTGTTTCTCACAAGGATTGACCAGAATAATGGAATTTGAATTATTTCCAATTCCAACTTGTGCACTAGAAAGAAAACTATGACCATTAATAGGAATGAGAGCTTGATCATGATATGAATCATAAATTGGAATGATTTCTCGGATGTCGAAATCATAAAGATAATTTGCTGCTTGAGAATGAAGATTAGTTGGAATAATTTCTGAATCAAAGTGTTCTTCATCCTCATATGTGTTTTGAATTTTCTCATGAGAATTGATTTGAGAAGAGTACAAATCAACATCTTCATTCTCAGAGTGATTATCATAAATGACTTCACGATATTTTTAGAATTCCCTTCGATCTCATCCAATGTATCAAAACACGAAGGAATATAAAGTACATGTTTATTAATGCTAAAAGAATGATCAATTATTCTTTCTCTATCTTGATAAGAACTAATTGGCATTTCATTTAGATCAGCCTCTGTATTTTCTAAAATATCATTAATACCAAGAGGGGAAAAATCACCATCAGTAAAAATATCAAGATAAAGGAAAAAATGAGAATCAGAAATAATGAACCTAAAAGTTTCTCTGTTTGAGAACTCTTATGCATTATGTTCATTATAAATTTCAGATTCTGGATCATTCCTTTGTGTACTCATTATTTCTTGAAGAAGGTTGATTTGTTGCTCTGATTTTGGCATTTTCTCATCATGAAAGAATTCAGAAATTTTTACAACAGTTTGTGTGTTATTGGTTATTTTGATTGCTTCTTGTACTTGCTGATTTGCGATCTGATTTTCTGAATTCAATGAAGAGTCATTTTCAGATTTCAAAGCAGTGCTTTCTCCAAAATTGTTGTTGTTGTCTTCTTGCATTTGGATAGAAATATTTTCCAAGCTTTGTGAGACCACTTCATCATAATTGATTTGCACATCCATATTGGAATTCTCATTTATGTTGGAAGGGGATGGAACAAAGCTTGAACTAATTTTATATGAATTATGAATGGGAGGAAGAAAACAAATATGTTCAAACCAATCTAATGATTCTTCTTCTGGAGGTTTATCTTCGACTTTAAATTTTAAACAATTCAAACGAAATCAAATATTAAAATCAATAACAGACTCATTTTCAAACCTTCGTAGATATTCAATTTCATCACATACATGTTCATAATCATAGCTGTCAAATTTACAAATGAAAATTCTAACAATTGATCCCAACTATGAATTGAGACAACTGGAAGAGTTCGACACCAGTTTTTGGATTTTGCTGAGAATGTGACAGTAAAAATTCTACATAAAATGCCTTCATCAATTCCTTGAAAATCAAAATTAGAAACATTTTAAATAAATTGAAAGGTATGATTAAAATCAGAAGAATTTCTCTTACCATTAAAATTTAACTGAGACAAGAGTCTTACCACTTCGGGTGGAGTATTGGAAGATGCACATCCATGGATACAACTCCAAATTGGAAGTCTAAGAGGATCCATCGGAATTAAATAAATGTTAAAACTCAAAAGACTCCAATAGACAAGAAGTTTCAAGCCCTCCTTCTAGCGCCACAATGTTGAAGCCTCGAAATTCGCTGCAACAACATGGGGGGTGACCACCTAGTCCGGACCTTAAAGCAACTCCTTTTCCATTTGGAATGGTGGTTTTGACTGGTTCAACTAGGTCCAATTACCTTCTCTCAATATCCAATGACTTTAAATATGACTTTCATTCACCAATGGAGAAAAGACATCATATCAACCCTCTTGTTGATCAGGGAAGAAAGTGATCCTTAAACTGATTTGGTGCTCGGCCAAGCACTACTAAAGTTTGCCTTTTTGGGAAGAGGATTTAAAAGAATGTAGAAATTAATCTAAATGCAAACTTATTCTAAGATGCAAGCAAAAGGAACTATTCTAATCCTATCTCAATTAGACAGATATAGATCTAACCCAATTAAGAGCACGATAATTTTGAATAATTGAGACTTAAATATGTCTGATTTATAATGAATATCAAGTTAATGAAGTAGTTCAATTAACTGACATTATGAATACCGAAACACATCCTATTGAGACCTCTTAACTGAAATAATAAATCAACAACACTCAGGAAGAAGTTCACAAAATGATATTGATAATTTAATCAGTAACTTGAATAATTAAATAATAATATGTGGAAAAAGTTCACAACATATCACTATTCAATAAATCAGTTTTATAAGACAGATTTCTGAGTAAATAGTTACTCAGAAATCAGAATTTAATCCATAAGAGTAGAGATACATAATAATATAAAATTGAGACAAATTATCCATATCGACAAAAGTGCATAAATATGAAAGTAACTTGACACATTCTTGTCATCTTAAAATGAAACAAGTATTTAAAATAATAGTATTTGAAATACCAATTTTATTGAATCCATTCTCTAGCTTTGGTCTCCAACAGTCTTTTACAATGCCTAAGCTTCTGCTTACAAAACCAGAGCTACAATAGTGCAAACTTTGTTTATTATACATAACTCAAAATGTAAAAGAAAAACCTCAATGATCTCAAGATCTGAGATTCCTCTCCTCCCACCTACAACTCTAAATCCCTTTTACAAAAGTGCTTTTAGAATTTCAGAATTACAGAGGAGAGAAGTCGTGATTACATTTTGCAATCTGCTATTTATAATATTTGCAAATGAATTCTTAAAAAGAAAGTTTGTTGAAGAAGATATTTTCTCAATCAATTTTCATTTGCTGAAAATTCCATTCTTTAATTGCTAGAGCATTCTCATTGATTGAGATCTTGTTTTCCTCATCTTTTCAACTGTTTTCCTGCAAAAATAAATTAAAACAAAACTAAAATGCTAAATCTGAAATTAAAACAAATCTAATTGATTTCAATTAAATAAATAATTGAAAAAGAAATTTTAGTTTTTTATTGATGTCTGTAATGATTTAATTGGCCACGGATATTATTGACGAATGGATCTGCATTCAGAAGAGGCTTGGACAAATGAAGATGTAGAAAATAAAACTCAGAAAATTGATTTTGTTTAAAAATTCAGAGCTTGATATTCTATCTATTTTTAGACCCAACAAATGATCAAATATGTTAGTGAAACCTCTTCAAAAATGTTCTCCTTGATTTTATCTTTTCAATGAATCGTCCTAAGCCTCATTTGGCCAAGTAAAACTCAATTTGTGAGTCTCCAAAGTTGATGAGTCAAAATTGCCAGAATTCTGGAATTTTTGTTGTTAGGCAAAAAAATCAATTTTTTAATTAAATTCTAATCTTAAATTAAATTTTAATTATTTAATAATTAATACTTAATATAATTAACATGCAATTAATTTTAATTTAATTAAATTAATTATATATATTATATATTAATTAATTAATTTATATTAAAATTAATTTACATTTTATAACATAAGTTAACGTAACATTACATAGACCATTTACTAAAAACGAATTCAATTCACAACAAATGAATGTGAGAATGACTTTAAAATGAAAGTCATGGTTTAACTTTGATCGCATCGCATGAAACTTTCGTATCGCAATCGCATGAAACTTTCGATCGAGGGTTTGTAAAATATTTTCTTTGTAAATTTGCGATGCGATGGATCTGATAGATTTTATAAAATTTTATATATTTTTTAAGTGGCGTTGAGGATTGTCATGAATTGGTGGAATTATGGAGATGAAACAAAGTGGGGTCTACTTAAAGTGGGATTCTCCTATTATAAACTACAGCCACTTTGCTAATAAAAAAGAATGAACTTCAACCACTTTGATATTTTGAGATTTCGGGATTGGTAATTTGTTTTACAATAGGAAATTAGAATAAATTAGCGAGATTCTGAAAAACGCGTTTTTAAGTGTTCTACAATTTCGCTGGGTCATTTAGCAAAATCGTTAGAGAAAAATTAAAAATTAATAAAAATTCAACTAAAGATTAATATTTACAATAAATGTATTTTTGAACTAAATTAATTATAAAAACGTTATTTTGTACATTTGATGCATTTTTTAACTTAGGCGACACAAATGATCAAACTTCAAAATTATACCATTTATAAAACGATTGACCAAATGAGGCAAAACAAGTATCGATGGAAAGCTTGCCAAATGTCGGATTCAATGATAAAATCAAAATAGAAATCCGATGCAAACTAAAAAATAAAAATGTAAGACAATTAAAAAATAAAAAGTCATAAAATATGCTTAGCCAAAAATTAATGGAAAGGGTCCCCATTATTTGAATCAATAAATAAAAAAATGGGGGAATTATGTTTTACCACACAGCTCCATATTTCAGCTTTCACATTCTCCTTGGCTATTGGAAGCCCTAGGTAGGTGAAGTGGTTCCATCTTGCTTGTGTTGGAATCTCAAGGATTTGTGAGATATTCTGCATTATTCTTGGAGGAGTGTCCCAACCATATATTCTACATTTTGAATTATTTAATAGCCCTCTGGATACCTGAAGAAAGTCATCCAGGACTTTTTAAAATCTTCTTGTTATTATACTTGATGCCCCTCCCAATAAAAGAGTGTCATCAGCAAAAAGAGAATGATTGATATTTTTTACTCCTTTTGCAATTTGGATACTTGTGATTTTTTTTTCTTTCCTTTGATTTTCCAAAGCTGCACTTAGCGTTTCAGCCATTATAATATATAGAAATGGAGATATAAGACATCCTTGTCTTAACCCTCTTGAGCTCTGAAAGAAGTTGTTGGGTCTTCCATTTATTAGAAGCGCTATCCAAAGGGTTGAGATGCAAGCCTGTATGGTCTCGATTATGTCTTGAGAGAACCCAAATTTTTTAAGAACTGTTGTTAAATATATGTGGCTGACTCTATAAAAAACATTTGCCATGTCTAGCTTTATAATAATTCCTTTCTCTTTCCTTTGAATGCTAGTGTGAATTACTTCCTCAACAATAATTACATTGTCAATTATTTGTTGGTTGGGAACAAAGCCGCCCTGATTTTCAGAGATTACATCATGGAGAACTCTCTTGATTCTATTGGGTATAATTTTTGATTCAGGTGGATGTTGGTGGCCACCCACCTATCCCATTTGGACCCCCACAACTGTCTCTTTCAGTTTTTCTGTTTCCTTAATTATAGCACAGTTTACTATTTTTAGCAGTTTTTCGGGTCCTAAACTTCCGGAGCCGTTTTGAGGCCCTAAATGACGTTTTTTGGGAAATCCACCCCAGCGATTTTTCTGCTTAAAAATCATTCTTTCTGTCGTAATCCTCATAGAGATCTTTCCAACGGGCTATCATGCGCGTCAAACAGAGATAGTACGACCAATTCGCGACCCCGGGAAGTTGATGTACCAACTTACCCAAAAACGGGGCCCACAATTTGGCGTTTCATCTTCTAGGGTTAGGTTTTGGAATGTGAAGGGTTTTCCATGGTTTCTCAACAATAAATAGGCCCTCAAGCCTCATTGTAACACAGCTTTTGGAGAACAGTTCAGAGGCATGTAGCCGACACATCTCTTCTCAGAGATAAGCTACCATCGCCCTAGTTGGGTTATTTCCATTTCTATTTGTAAGCATATTTCAGTATTTTACAGTAATGAAATGAAGTATTATTTCCGTTGCATATTTGTCTTTATGGTTATTTCTGTATTTTATTGTGTTCCTGTTTAAATCCGGATCAATTTTTGTGATAATTTTGTAGGAGGAGTTGCAGAGATATATTGGTCTATATCTGTTGAAAGTTGTTGGATTGGATTCCTTGGGAATTAGAGCCAAATATGAGGATTTGGTATTTCCTCCTTTTTTTTTTGAATACATTTTTTGTCATTCTCATGAAGTCTTTTTTAATGACATTCTAGTGTTGTCTATAAAAGGCGATTGTGAACCCATCTGGCCCCGAAGCCTTGTCTGGATGAAGACTCCATATTGCTGCGAGCACTTCTTCTTCAGAGATTTCTTTGTTTATTTCTGAATTTTGTTCATCACTTTTTTTTTGGATGTGTTGTAGAAAATCCTCATGATCTATTGGCTGCTCATTTGTTGTTAATAGATACTTGAAGTGGTTACAGGCTGCTTTTTTTAATTCCTCCACTCCCTTTATTTCTTGTCCATCCACTTTAATTTGGTCTATCTGATTTTTGACTCTTCTAATTTTCATTGTGTTATGAAAGAAGGCAATATTTTTTTCCCCTGCTTTCAGCTAAAGGCATATGGATTTCAATCTGAGCTCTTCTTCTTCCTTTCTATTTTTCCTGTACATTTCCCAAAATAATTCATTTTCTTTCAAGTAATCTTGCTTATCCTCCTCTTTGTTTTCCTTTTCTTCTTGCATGCTGTCGATTTTTTTTTTGCAACTCTATTTTCCTTTCTTTTTTTTTTTTTTTCATTCTCTCTTGCCCATATTTTTAGCTTTATTCTTAGATTTTTTAATTTTGTTTTCCATACATAATGGGGAGATCCTGTAATGTTTTGTGTCCATCCCTCTTTGATTTGAGTTTTGAAATCTTCATTGTTGTCCCAGATTGAGTTGTATCTAAAAGGAAGAGGACCTTGATTGCTCGTTATGCCCAAAATAAGTGCTACGGGTTTATGATCCGAAGTTGTTCTATGAATAATTTTGGATTTGAAAGAGGTGTATTCAACTATTATGTTTTCTTGAACTAAAATTCTGTCCAACCTCTCCTTTATATTATTCTTACCCACTCTCTTGTTGTTCCATGTGTATTTCTCATTACTTGGTGAGATATCAATTAGATTGTGTTGCTCCATTATTTCTTCCAAGGCTTCTCTTGACGGATCCACATGATAAGTCCCTCCAAATTTTTCTTCTATCTTTCTAACCAAATTTAGATCACCTCCAAAAATTATTTTCCCATTTTAACTTTCTGTTAGTACTTTTTTTATCGAGTTCCAACTTTGTTCTTTTTCTTTATAATGATTTGGAGCATATATGTTAATGAGGTTGTAATTTTCCTTTGTTCTGAGATCCTTTAAATCTATTTTGATCCAATGCTTGCCGATTTTTTGATTTGTCATTTCCCATTTCCCTTTTTTCCAAAGGGTGCAAATTCCTCCTGAGGCTCCTGCTGCCTCAAGCGCTACTCCTTCATAATTTTTTAATTTTTGTATCATTTTTCCAGTTTCTTGACTGTTTGTTTTGGTCTCCTTGATCATGAAAATGTTTGGCACTTCTTTCGTTAGAATGTCTCTTGCTACATTTGCTTTGTAGGTTGTGCCCAAACCATGACAATTCCAAGAGACCACTATCAGTATTTATTGGTTTTTTGATGCACGATGCCCTTCCCTCTCTACTGATTTTTCTCACTATTTCCTGTATTTTTCCCAAGGAAGGAGTCCATTGGTTGCTGAGTACCTAGAGCCATCTCTTTGGCAGCTCCTTCATCCCTTGTTTCCTTGTTGGATTTTCTGCCTGCTTTTTTTTGGTGTTCATTGATTTGTAGGGTCTCTTTGGATTGGTTTCTAGTTAAGATACGGTCCACTGATGGGGGTGGGAAGGGGGAACGAGGGTTTGAAGGGATGGTGGACAAAATAAGGGGATTATGGGAATGTGATGGGGATCTGGGTGAGGGAGGATCTGTATTGTCTTCCAGTGGCCCAAAGGGGTTCGAGTTTGTGAGGTGCGGCAGTGGAAGGAGATGGTGAGGAGGTTTCATTTGATACCTGGGGCTGCGAAGATGGGGGGGGAGATTGCTTGTTGGTGGGTTTGTTCCTTTTTACTTGCTCCCATTTATTTTCTTGTTCCTCAACATTTTCACTTTCCTTTTTTTTAGAACATTTATTTTCAAAATGACCATATTCGTGACATACCTTGCATTTGAATGGGATTTGTTCGTAGTCCAGCTACTATATATGCATCCATTGGTCGACCTTGATCTTTATCGCTTCTGGGAGTTCTTTTCCTAAATCCACTTCCACGCATATTCTGGCACATGCATGCATATTGTCCTTTGGTTCACATCTATCTATATATTTTCCTACTGCATTTCCTATGGCCTTTACTGACTCATCTCCCCAACAATGTAGAGGGAGATGGGGTAACCTGACCCATACTAGCACTGCAATTGGCACATCCATTTCAGGATCGAAGTTTGGGGTCTATCGATTTAGATATAGTCCTCTGGTATCCATGAAATATGGGCCATTTCTGAAGATCAGATCTCTATCTTCCTTTGTTTCAAAATGAAAGGTGTAGTATCCCCTTCCACATAATCTTATTGTGATTTTCCCATTGATGGTTGAGCTCCAGTTTCTTTCGACCCATCTTTGGACCGATTTGGGGGACGACCATAGCCCAGTGAACTATCCAACTAGTCCATGTTCAGCGAGAGACAATGTTGCTCTGTGAGAAAGAGAAGGAGGAAGGGACATTTCTGGAATATCATCGAGCTTTTTAACAAACTTGTTTACTGTTGGATTGATTCTTGGAGGTCCTGTCGCAGCTATAAGAGAGGAAAATGCATCAACTACTTCTTCATTTCCTTGGAGTCGATCTGTTAGTGGATCACCCTCCTCTGGGGGATCCATTGGCTCTGAGATCTCACCAGCAAGAGGCTGCTGAGTGGCAACTGTATGCAGAGAGGGAACCCGCTAGGTCACAGCAGTAGGCTCGCATGCACAGCCCAACAATCACACTTCTTATAAGTTGGTTATGTATAGACAACATTGTAGTAAGAATGATGTGGTGGAGTTTTAAAAGGACCTTAATTAGAACCTATAAAAAAACACTAGATGAATAATGATTGCATTTATCCAAAAAAATTTGGCAAGGTCACATTGGAGAAACCTTTATTTAAGCAAGTATGATTTCAAAAGTTGTCTTGAAACCCTAAAATCAATTTTTATATCATACTTTATTAGCTAAGAGCTAACGAAAATCCTTTAAAATTTAAAAGAGGTGCATGTCTTATAAGTTATGATATTCATAGACGACAAATTTTTATTATATAATTTGGAGATAGTTGGATTTTTTTAATAAACTAATTTATCTACCACAACGATTATGGCTAATAAATCCATTAAAAATTGTTTTGGATATTGAGAATAAGATTAATATGCTAGCCATTTTTTTATTTTTATTGTTTTGAATCATAAATGGAGGATTTTCAATAACAAAAGTTGTAGCATATCTAACAACAAAACTATATCGAAAAGAGGTTTTGATCATCATTTCACAATCCAAAAATAAAAATATATCTAGTATATAATTAAATGCTTGAAAAATCCTTGGATACAACACGATATTATCGTATTGATAGGTGTATACCTAATAATATATACTTAAAAGCCTAATAACTTTACAGAGCACATTTATTTATAAAGTTGCAAGGAAAATATATGATGGCTACATTCCCTATGCATTGACTAGGTCCATTACTGCATTTTTTGGGGGCCCCTTCACCATTACTTGGAGTGTTGAGGCACCGTCGATTGAATGTCCATGATTTTCCATCATGCTTTGGTTAATTATACAATTGGGTGACACAATTCTCCCTTATCAACTTCTAGTGTAGTGATGTGTCTGTTTCTTCTTCTTTTTTGTAGTAGAACACCCCATCCCAATATGACTTCCACCTAAGAGTTAGAATTGGTTCACTATTCCATCAATTTCTCTTGAATTGAAAATTAAATTATCATGCTTGTCAATTGTCTCTTCATGAATTTGAGAGCCTTCTTGGTCTCTGAAAGTTCCTCATGATCTATCATTGCATGCCTAATCATGAAATGGGTAGAGACAAATACTTATACAAATGATAGAAGAGCCTAATATGACCAAGGATAGAATTGAAATAGAAACAAGGCCATCAACCAAGAATAAAACCTATAAGCCAAATATCATAGACACTTCATAACCCACCAATTCATAATTCTAACCTTGATGCAAGAAACAAAGTGAAGCAAATCAATGATTTGGAATAGTAGGAACCAAAAAATAGAAATAACTAATATTTCAATACTAGACTTAGCAAAATACTCTAAGAGTTATGAACATGTTATATTGGAGAGGAACTCTTGAATTGTAAGTATATTGAATTTCAATATCACATGGAAGTTAAGGCCAAGAGAAAGGGTTACCACCCAGAAAACCATATGTGTTGGTGCCCAGTATAGCCAGGGATCTTTGCACCTGAACCCATGAAATTTTAAGTCCTTGTCTATTAAATTTCTATGAGGACTATTCCAAGCTCAATCAAATGATTCAAATGCATGCACAAGGAAGGTTACTTGCATGTGGAAAGAGGTGGATAACCTTATTGAGCCCTCCCTCGCTTAAAATAAACCTTTATCCATAGGCTTAAACACATGCCCAATCAAATGCATGATTAGTGACAAGAAATCTATAATCATTGAATGGGTTGGTACAACTCTTTTATATTGAAGATTATGATCCCCTCCTTTTTTGGAGTAGATAAATTTGTATAATGATATACTACCATATTATTTCCTTGCAAAATGTGGAAATATCTTGTAATATTCCTAATGGAAATTTTACAATGATAACAAAGACATGCAAATACAATAACACAGAAATTTTCAGAAACAAATACACATGAACTAGAAATTTCTACAAACCCCCCAACTGGCCAAGATTTTACTAGTAATATCAACTTGTGCTACGAAGATATGGAGTAAGTGCACCTGGGATTGCACAAGGCAAGATACAAGCACAAAGTGATGAGTACAAGTACGCCCAATGGCTGCAATATTCAGTTCCTCCAGAAAATTGTGCTACTGCTCCAAAACTACGTTGTTGCTTAACTTCGACCCCTGATTTTCCCACTCTAGAGTGCCTAGAAAATCTAATAATTTGGGAGTGCGGTCATTTCCAAAGACCCAGAAAAACCCAGAAAGGGTTTCCCTTGTTTCCAACCCTCAAAAATTGACCCTTCATAGCTTGACCCTCCTCCAATTTCGAATTTTGTTGTTGTGACTGATCATGTCAATCTCTTATCTCCCAACTCCAACAATCCTCCTCAAATGGACCTCCAAATGATCTCCTGACACCCCAGCTCCAAACTCCCTCAGATGGTGCTGCCCCAAAGAGTCTCACTCCAATCACTGCGCAGTCATGGAGGAGATGACGCAGTTCTGTGTGTGATGAAATGAGAACTATGTGTAGGATGGCCCTCTTATCTGTAGCTTCCCTCTATACCCTTGAAAATGATGAAAGGATGCTCCTAACTCCCCAACTTCCCAAAGTGCCTCACGTTATGATTATGCAATCCCTGTGTTGTTGTTACTCCCCCTATTGTTGGTACTCGACTTACAGTTGTTGTAACTTGACTCCTTACTGCTTCTACGAACTGATATGAAGTAGAATCCCTCCTAGGGTTGGCACTCAAAGTCCACCAAAGCAAGGGTGAGCTTCATTCCTTGGGAAGCTCTTATGCTAAACAACACAATATTGGCTCAACTGAACAGCTAAGGAAAATTCGATTTTCAAATAGACAAAAGACCATTATTTCTCCCTCATTCCTTCCTTTTATAATTGTTGGCCATGCATCCCTTGTGGGTCCCTCCACCAATTCGATTTTCCTCAAGGAATTTGAATTCCTTCTTCCCCAAGTGCGTACTTCATGTGGGCCCCATATTCCACTACCAATTTAATTTTCTTTTTCTCTAATGTTGGTGGCCTCCATTTCTCCCAAAAATTAAGTGGGGACTCCTTCAACCCACTTTTCCTAAGTTTTCATGCCAAAACATTCCCAACGCCCAAATTGCAAAAATGGGAATTCTTATTAACAAAATTAATTTAATTGGGGATATTACAGTCCTCCCCACAAAAAATTGCTTGTCCTCAAGCAATGCCAGAACAAGCACCCTCTCGATCAACTAACACAAACAATCACTACACATTATACTGGGGTCCCAAATGTACCACCGGGTCACCCTAAATTCGTGCACCATCCTGTCATAAATGAATCCCTCGATACTAGGGTCCCATGCTAATCTCAAAAAGATGCCACCATGCCGACACTGCACTACTTTAATTACGACTGACTTCCCATCATGTCCATGTCGTATCCTCTTCTCTTGGAACCAGATGGGGAAATATGGATAAAGGAAAAATACATCTTGCTCGGGTATCTTCATGGTGCCAAAGCCCACCCATCTAAAGCTAACCCTGAACCTTTGCAACAACAGGGAAATCCTACCTCGCCATATGATGAAGGCCTATGAGAACCCCCATGTGTTGGCCCAAGAGTGAACTAGATCACCCTCTATCATGACTCCGCTCATCATGAGACAAAGTGATCTATCAACCAACTGAACCCCTAGATCCCATAGCCAGACCTGTTGCAACATAGCTCTAACAACTGTTGGAATCAATTTGTGCCTCGTCTCTAGCCCCTGCATGCAATCAATATATAAGCTCCAAATATCATGAACTAATATGATGCGTGTTAAATGGACTTGTGCCTGCCACTGTGTAGTACGGGTGACCGTTGGAAACCACATGTGCTAAATAGCTACCCCCTGAATGCAACTAATAGACAGATGTTTGATGCTTGCGATTGTCTCAATGTATGCAGATTTTTTCTGCTCCATCCAATCATCACCACCAAGTATGCCATCTACACCCTCGGTAAAGTTCCAATACAGTGTATGAAGCCCAGATACCCACTGGAAAACTTCCTTAGCTATACACGATATCCCCTGCTCATGCATGGTCTTGACATGCCCTGAAAAAAGAGTGACATATGTCTCCCTCATGACTAGCACCCCAGACATAGGCTCAGTGATGAACGATATGCCACCCCTGCAAATGATCACCTCATCTAGCAAACTGTGGTTGTCAACTGATAGACCAACCCAGTGCCACTGCTGAGAAGTTTCTTCCCTAGTGCGTTGAGTGTCTTCCAAATATCTCCAATGAGGTCCTCGTCCCCCACTTCTCACACCCCGAGTGCGAAAAGTCAACAACAAAATCGATTGCGCCAATGACGGATGTAGAAGAGGGTCAAGTGTGTGAGTCCCCATGGATATTATCAAGTATCGCTCATCAGTGTCCCCATCGATCCTGGGTGAACTACACCCCAAGGTATGCTCGATGTCTTTGTTCATGAGTCTCCCCGGAGGCAACACTCCAAGGCCTCGTTGTGCAGCGTCATACGCCCTTGTATACCACTGATCATCCCAGTACTCTTGGACATGCCACTGTACACCATGGCCTACCCTTGTACACCATTGGATACCCTCAACTAAGGCTATGCCATCCTGTATCGACCTGTGTCTCGCTTGTGTCACTGTACCTGTCACTCCCCCATGTAAACCAGAAAGTTGTGGTATACCCCCATGCATCTCCATGCTCCTCTGCATGCCACTGCTCCTTGTTGCATAGCCCTGCACACCACTGGGTGTTATGGTCTAGAATTGCATCTGTATGCATCAGGTCGCACCTCCTCATCCATCCTAGTAGATCTGAGCGCCCTAAGTCTACTCCTACTAGAGGGGATGACTTTGTTGTGTCGATCCTCGGTGACCCCTGAGTCCTAAACCTCAAAGGGAGAACATTGTCCCCATACAATGCCTGGTCTGGTAGCCTACCCATGCCACCTCCTCCAACCATCCCCTGCCAGAGAGAGCTAATCATCCTGTGACCCCATGCGCAACCAACATGCCAATTCAACCCATGGACTATGCTCATAAATTGTCGAGCCACTAGTGTCGACTGAAACTCCCCTAAGGAACGCATGCACTCAGGCATTGGGTTGACTACAATTCCATAGCCATCTCATATGTCTGATGTTGGATAGGAAGCCTCGCGTGGATCCCAGTGCTAATCTCAACCTCCAGTACCCTCCAATTCTTGTACCCATTTTCTGGTAGAACTCCTAGATGAACCATCAAAGTGGGTGAGGGTCATTTTTCCCTCAATGATACTCACTCTCCCTTGAGCCATGGGTTTGTCTATAGTTCAAGCATCACAATGCATACATGGCCAAATCTTCCATGATCTTGTTGGCTACTCCACAACTAGCCAAGATCATGCTCTGATACTACTATAATATTCCTAATGGAAATTTTACAATGATAATAAAGACATGCAAATACAATAACGTAGAAATTTTCAGAAACAAATACACATGAGCCAGAAATTTCTGCAAATCCCCAAACTAGCCAAGATTTTATTAATAATATCAGCTTGTGTTACAAAGAGTTGGATTAAGTGCACTTGGGCTTGCACAAGGCAAGCTACAAGCACCAGATGACGAGTACAAGTACGCCCAACAGCTGCAATATCTAGTTCCTCCATAATACTATGCTGCTACTCCAAACCTATATTGTTGCCTGACTTCAACCCCTAATTTTCCAACTCTAGAGTGCCCAGAAAATTCTAAGAATTTGGGAGTGTGGTCCTTACCCAAAACCCAGAAAAAGCCAAAAAGGGTTTCCCTTGGTTCCAACATTCAAAAATTGACCCTTCACAGCTTGGCCCTCCTCCAATTTCGAATTTTGTTGTTGTGACTGATCCTGTCAATCTTTGCTCTCCCAACTCCAACAATCCTCCTCAAATGGCCTTCCAAATGATCTCCTAGTACCCCAACTCCAAACTCCCATGGATGGTGTTGCCCCAAAGAATCTCATTCCAATGACTACGCAGTCATGGAGGAGATGACACAGTCCTGTGTGTGATGAAATGAGAGCTACGTGTAGGATGGCCCTCTTGTCTGTAGTTGCCCTCTATACTCCTGAAAATGATGAAAGGATGCTCATGTCTCCCCAACTTCCTAGAGTGCCTCACGTTGTGACTATAGAATCCTTGCACTGTTGTTACTCCCCCTGTTGCAGGTACTTGACTTATAGTTTTTGTAACTTGACTCCCTATTGCTGCTACGAACTGAGATGAAGTAGAATTCCTCCTAGGGCTAGCACTCGATGTCCATCGAAGCAAGGGTGAGCTTCACTCCTTGGAAAGCTCTTGTGCTAAGCAACACAATATTGGCTCAATTGAACATCTAAGGGAAATTCGTTTTTCAAATAGACTAAAGACCACTATTGCTCCCTCGTTCCTTCCTTTTATAATCGTTGGCCATTAATCCCTTGTGTATCCCTCCACGAATTTGATTTGCCTCAATGAATTTGAATTCCTTCTTCCCCAAGTGCATACTTCACGTGGGCCCCATATTCCACTGCCAATTTAATTTTCTTTTTATCTAATGTTGGTGGCCTCCATTTCTCCCAAAAATTAAGTGGGGACTCCCTCAACCCACTTTTCCTGAGTTTTCATGCCAAAAAATTCCCAACGCCCAAATTGCAAAAATGGGAATTCTTCTTAACAAAATTAATTTAATTGGGGACATTACGTATCTCCCTCTTATAATTGAATATTGAACGTATGTAACCCTTCTAATCATCAATGTTAGTATAGCATCTTTGGAGTTAGATTCCAAGGCCATAAGTCTAATAATGATTGAAGAATTCCCTACCACAATCAATTCCTACATGCACAAAGTTTTGGTGAGATTCATGCCTTGCAAAATTTCATAGGCCTTGGCCAAATTGTTGGAGGTGATACCAAGACTCCATGCATACGTATAAATAGCTGCTCCTCCGGGATTGATGATAAACCCTTTTGCATCTACCACCCCTTAGCTCATTTTTCAATAGTTGCAATACATAATATAGTTTATTAAAGGTGATAATGATATGTTAACACACGTTTTATTAATAATATGAATTATATTTTAACCCTCTATAGAATTGAGGGATCGTGAAATCCTAGATTGGTTTTTACTTCTACTCAACTTGCCACTCTAGATAGATTTAGCATTGTTATAGGCCATTGTACATCAGACTGTAACATTTCTTTGGTTGATGGGGTGTTTCGTGGAGCCTCTATTAGACATGGAAATGCATGGATAGACAAGTAAAAAATAAATATGATATTTTCATTCCTATAATATTTTTTATCTCTAAGACAATATGGCTCAACTTCAATTGCAACATTGTTAATTGGAAACCTAATGGTTCTCTACAATGGATATTTTAATAGGATAGAGGCATCAACTCTAAAATATAGATGATGAAATCAACCCTCTTAGGGATTAAATCGAGGAACTAAAGCTAACTAGTTTGCAAGGCACTCAAGTTCATTCATCTTCTACAAATTTTCTATGCTCTCCCTCTCTTTCGCTCCCTTCCCTAAATGAAGAAGCTCCTTTTTCAGAGCTTGTTTCTCTTACAAGTCTAGGAAACACTCAATCATATATTTAACCTCCATGCAACTAAAAAATATTCTATTTTGGGCACATATTACAAGATATTCACCACTAAGACTTTTGTATATGTAATAATTTTCTTGTAATACTTCACAAAGGATTGGCTTTTTGTTTTGTCAGGTGACTTTAAATAGCAAGTAATCTTATATGTAATTATGGATCTTTGTTTTTCCTCTATACATACATTTAAATTAATATAAAATCCATAGTTATGGTTACCAATGTGTGTGTGTGTGAATTAGATGGAGCATTATTTTGAATTGTGGGTTTTCACTTACCACAATATTCACATGTGCTCACACTAGATTGATGTATATGGATTATTTTGTTTTTGGCACATTTTCATTTTTTTCAATCGAGATATTGCTATATAGATATTTAATTTTTGGGTGTCAAGTACATTGTTGTAAATCAGTTTAACTAGAACTTGAATACATCTTGATGAAGCTAGTTGGAACTAGAATCAAAATGGAAATATATTTAAAGGATTTTCAACTTAGATAAGGAAATATGGGAAGCATGTGAAATATCTATATATGCCTACTCAACTCTTAAGTTGTCATTGAACCAACAATGAGAAGTTCCTTCTAATCCAAGGGAAAGGTGAATGGTACTAGTCTTTTATCTTCTGGGATGAATTTTTTTCTCCCACTTCCCACCAACAAATATACAAACCTTCCATTTTAGTTATGTGGATAAGATAGTAGTTTTAACATAGTTATAATTTCTCTCAAAAAAAGGTGATATATTGTATATATTCCTCGTACCCTAATTAAGTTTAAATGATCAAGGCAATTTCCTCAAATTTTAGGGAGATATATTGTTAGGGTATGTGTTACCCAATGGCCCATTGCCTCCAACACCCCAACTTCTCCCTATTTTTATCAACTTTATAAAGGGAATGATGAAAAAATAATATTAATCCATCAAACATTCAATAATTCATCATTTAGTCTCTCCCTCACTCATTAAACAAAATGAATGCCCAAAAATCTTCCCTCGTTAGTGAAATGTGATTTCCCTTTTTGAGTTGGTAGAAAATGGTGCCACTTTCATCTTATTCTCGCCCTCATTAGAAAATCAACAATTGTAGGTTCATATTCCTTAAAAAATTTGGTCCTTCTTATTCTGTGTAACAAATAAAAAAATTCCCTTTCCATAGAGATTATTCCTAGGGCGACGAACAAACAAATAAAATGTGTTGAAAACGTAGAAAGGTTCTAATAGCTCGTGTGTATGAGTGAAAATACATCCTCAAATAGTGTGTTTTGAAACAAGAAATTTTTCATCAAATTGGAATAAATTGTAAGAGTTTCTTTGTTAGGTCCCTATAATACTAGTGATTACCCCATTACTATTGTAGTTGTATCCCTTATTAATATTGTTGTGCCCCTATTGCCCCCATATTGTTATTACCGTGCCCCATAGAATCCCTCTATTGTTATTTTTGTGGCTTTATATTATTATTGTTAGGTCAGCTGGGTTATATTGTGACTCCTTAGACTCCTATATATAGAAAGGAGGTTTTGTCATTTGAATCTTCCAAGAATTGTTCATTTGTGTAATGTAAAAAAGGTTTCCCCCTCGAGCAGGCTGAATTCTAAGGCGTTCAACTATATTTTCTATCTTTTTGTGAGTTGGTTTCATAAAATTTGGTATCAGAGCATTGTATTCTAGGGTTTCGCTGCTCCAAATAGGTCATCGTGGAATTTTCGCTATAACTTTTTTTCTGTGACGTTTCAGAAGCTAAAAAAAAACCCATTTGAGCAGACATCGCACTAAACCTCGGGAAAAATTTCAGAGCTTTTCGCACTATATTTGCGGAGATATGATCTAAGGAAGTTGGTGTTTTTGCAGACTCCTGAATTACATTCCAAACAGGTGACCTGGGGAAAATCGTCATAACTTTCTCTCTAAGCATTGGATTGAAATTTTGTAAGAAGGTATAGAAAGAGGATAGACTGTAGTTTCTTGTATATATTTTTCAGATCCAAAGGTCAAAATAATGACTCGTGGCACATCAGACAAGTTCGCTCTACTGAACTAGTCCATAATCAGGTCAGTGTGGGAGATTTGGCATAACTCTTCCCTGGAGAATCCAATTTGGATCAGACTGGTGGCATTGGAAAGAGGACGCGGAGGGATACCATAGGTCACAATTTCAGAAATGGATGATATGAAATTACAAAGATACATTAGATTCAATATCAAGCTCCTACAAAGTGAAAAAAGGTGTGTAGTTTTTTTTTTAATTTTTGCATAAACTTGGTTTGAAAAATTAGTTTGAAGGAATTTAAAGGGCATAGTAAAGCATTATTATCAATAATTGATGCCTCGAGGAAAGAAAATGCAAACAGCTAGTAAGAAACCTGAAACCTCTAGCATGACTCATGAAGAAGAGGAAGAAATGCAACAAGATATATCAAAATTACGAGACCAAGTGCAACAAGTGTCACTTGCACAAAAAGGAACAGAATCTAAGATGGATAGTTAAAGAAAGATGTAGAAGCTAAGATGGATGGTTTAAAGAAAGGTGTAGAAGCTAATATGGATTGTTTAAAGAAAGACATAGAAGCTAAGATGAATGACATGGAAGCTAAGATGGACAATTTGAAGATAGATTTGAAGACAGGCATGGAAGATTTGAAGACAGATTTAACAAAGTTTCTACAAGAAATGCTTACTAATGGTGAAAGGGTAGTAAAGGAAACTCACGATGAGAACAAAAGAAATTTTAATCATGATTTCATAGACTCTAATGTTAGATCAAAGACCCACCATATTCCAAAAATCGATATGAGGAAGTTTGATGGCAAGGATCCCACAACATGGATATTACAAATGGAGCAATTTTTCGATCTCAATAATGTGAAAAACACACAAAAGGTACGTATTGTAGCTTTATATTTGGAACCAAATCAGTTTGTATGGTATCGATGGCTTTCCTCTCGTAAACAAATTATCACTTGGGCAATTTTTACAGAAGAATTGACAGCACATTATGAGGATACAAAAAGCAACACTTTTTTTAGCCAATTGATAAGTCTCAAACAAAAGGGTTCAATAATGGAGCACATTGAGGAGTTCCAAAAATTGAACATAAGGGTAAAAAATATTCCAAAGGAGCATAGGATTGATGTGTTCATAGGGACTTTAAAGGATAATATCCAACATGATGTTCGCCTTTGGGAACCTGATTCATTAGAGAAGGCATTCAGGTTAGCAAGAAAAATGGAAAGCAAAATTATGGCAACTAGGAAGCATACCACTCACAACTATAAAGATGGAAGTGTAGTTGCCCCTAGTCTTCCACAACCTATAAATTTGACACCACAACAATTGGAAGAAAAAAGAGCAAAAGGGCTTTGTTACAGTTGTGATAGCAAATACACTAAAGGTCATAAGTGTGCTGAGAAGAAATTATTCTACATAGATTGTGAAGAGGAAGAAGAAAAGAAGCAAAAAAGTTCAAAAGAAGAGGATACACTCCAGGAACAAAGCCTAGATAAAGAAGAAATGAATCCGACCATATCTTGTAATGCATTGGCTGGAATTACCACTCCTCAAACCATCAAGATAGAAGGACAAATCAAGAAGAAAAAGGTAATAGTGTTGATTGATTCAGGAAGTACCCACAATTTTATTCATTGTAAGATAGCAAAAGAATTGAATTGCTTCCTATATCCAGCACCAGAGTGTCAAGTGATGATTGCAAACGGAGGAACGATAAATTGCTCTGGAAAGTGCCATAATATCAAGCTATCCATGGGAGAATATGTATTGACTAGCCCAATGCTTTCCATTCCAATGGGAGGTGCTAATGTTGTACTAGGAGTCCAATGGCTACAATCCTTGGGTACAATAGCTTTTAATTTTCAAGAACTTTTCATGAAATTTTCTGCAGAAGAAAAGGGAGTTGAATTAAGGGGTATTGCAGGGAAACCGAGAAAGATAATCAGCTCTAACGGTATGAAAAATCTTTTGAAAAGCAACAAAGAGGTGTAATTGCACGATTATGTTCGCTAGATGTTTCCAGATCGGAATCATCTATTTCTCCATATCTCCAAAAAGTCTTGGAAAATCATTCCAAGGTATTTGAGACTCCCAAAAGTCTCCCACCTATTCGTGATCATGATCATGCTATTCATCTAATTCCAGGAAGTGTTCCTCCAAATATCAGGCCGTACAGATATCCCTATGCCCAAAAGAGTGAAATTGAACATATGGTTGCAAAAATGCTAGAGGCTAGTATAATTCAACCTAGTCAAAGTTCTTTCTCTGCTCCAATAGTATTGGTGCACAAGAAGGATGGATCATGGCGCACGTGTCTGGATTATAGGGAGCTCAACAATCTCACTATTAAAGATACGTTTCCCATTCCTGTCATTGATGAATTACTAGATGAATTGCATGTATCAATTTACTTCACCAAGTTGGATCTTCGTTCAGGATATCATCAAATCAAAATGAAGACTGAAGACATTCCGAAAATAGCATTTAGAACTCATGAGGGTCACTATGAATCTTTGGTCATGCCTTTTGGCCTTACCAATGCACCTTCTACATTTCAATGTTTGATGAATTCCATTTTCAAACCCTTCCTTAGAAAATTTGTGTTCGTATTTTTTGATGATATACTAATCTACAACAATTCTTGGAAGGATCATGTTGAACATGTTGACAGGGTGCTACAACTATTGGAGGAAAGACAATTATATGCAAAAATATCCAAATGTTTCTTTGAAGTACAAGAGGTGGAATATCTGGGTCATATTGTATCTCATGAAGGAGTTAAGGTAGACCCTAGCAAAATTAAAGCCATTAAGGAATGGAAAATCCCCACATCCATAAAGCATCTGCGAGGATTTCTCGGGTTGACAAGGTATTATTGCAAGTTTGTTAAGAATTATGGGAGAATAGAAACACCTCTAACGACATTATTGAAGAAAGATGCATTTTCATGGACTCCATAAGCAACAAAGGCCTTTGAACATCTTAAAGAGGCAATGTGCTAAGCACCGGTCTTAGCTACACCAGACTTCACAAAAACCTTTATTGTGGAATGTGATGCTTAAGGAAATGGAATTGGTGTTGTTTTAATGCAAGATGAAAGACCCATTGCTTCTGAAAGTTGTCCAATCAAGGGAAAGTTTTTACACAAAGCTATTTATGAGAAGGAAATGTTGGCAATACTACATGCACTTAAGAAATGGCGACCCTACCTAATGGGAAGACACTTCAAGGTAAAAATGGATCATGATAGCCTTAAATACTTTTTAGAACAAATATTATCCTCTGGGTCGAAGACACTTCAAGGTAAAAATGGATCATGATAGCCTTAAATACTTTTTAGAACAAATATTATCCTTTTGAGCAACAAAAGTGGGTCACAAAGATGTTGGGTTATGACTTTGAAATCATCTACAAAAAAGGGAAGCAAAATGTGGTGGCATATGCACTCTCAAGAAAGGATGAGGATGTGGAAGCATTATTGTGCGCCATTTCTATTATCCAACCATATTGGATAAACGAAGCAAGGGAGGAATGGAAGAATAATGAAGAAGTGTGGGCACTTATTCGAAAGTTACAACAAGATTCCAGTACATCTGATACATTTAGCTGGAAAAATGATTCGTTATGGTACAAAGATCGCTTATACCTCTGTAAGAATTCCCAACTCAAACAAAAGATTCTTATGGAATTGCACACTTCTCCCTTAGGAGGGCACTCAGGATTTTTAAAAACTTACCATAGGGTTAAGAAGGAATTTTTTTGGGATGGCCTTAAATCGGATATTCAAAAGTTTGTGGCGGAATGTTTGGTTTTCCAACAAAATAAAGTGGAAACAATTAAGACCCCGGGTCTATTACAACCTTTATCCATTCCAAGCCAACGTTGGGAGGAGGTTTCAATGGATTTTATCACAGGTTTACCCAAGTCTGAGGGAAAGAGTGTCATCATGGTGGTAGTTGACAAACTTACCAAGTATGCACAC
Source organism: Pinus tabuliformis (assembly GCA_031772625.1). NCBI lineage: Eukaryota > Viridiplantae > Streptophyta > Pinopsida > Pinales > Pinaceae > Pinus > Pinus tabuliformis. The sequence continues at coordinate 1,214,908,339 of CM062807.1, read as the reverse complement.
TTTTGTGCATTATCACATCCATTTAAAGCCAGTATAGTTTCTACTGCATTTATGGAAACAATTCAAAAGCTACATGGAAATCCAAAGATTATTGTAAGTGACAGAGATCCCATTTTCACTGGAAATTTTTGGACAGTATTATTTTCTTGTCTTGGTACTCAGTTAGCTCATAGCTCATCTTATCATCCTCAATCTGATGGGGCAAACTGAGATAGTAAACAAATGTTTGGAAGGATATCTTCGTTGCTTTGTATCTAATAAACAGACACAATGGGTTAAATGGTTGCCTCTGGCTGAATGGTGGTATAACACTTCCTTCCATACAACAACAAAAATGACCCCATTTATGGCACTTTATGTATATCAGCCATCATCCATCACATCATATTTAAGAGAAAATTCTAAGGTTCAAGTAGTGGAACATCACATCGAACATCAACAACAAGTCCTCCGACTCTTAAAGGATAACCTCATGTTGGCACAAAATAGAATGAAACAACAGGCAGATCAACATCGCAGCGAAAGAAGTTTTGATGCAGGTGATTGGGTATTCCTATGGCTACAACCATATAAACAAATGTCCCTCAAGCAAGCTAAGAAGGATAATAAATTATCACCAAAGTATTATGGTCTGTACAAGGTGTTGCAAAAGATTGGTACGATGGCATACAAATTGGAGCTTCCTGCAGCTTCTTGAGTGCACCCAGTTTTCCATGTTTCATGTTTAAACAAGGTTATAGGCGACAAGCTCCCAGTTCAAATAATATTGCCAAAACTTGACGAGGAAGGAAAAATTATATTGGAACCGGAAGCAGTCACAGAAACAAGAACTCGATAGCTACGAAATCGATCAATTTCGGAGTATCGCATCAAGTGGAAGAACTTATCTGCTGAAGATTCCACATGGGAGGATGAGAATTTTATACAGAAGCATCCAGAACTACTCAAGCGTTGAGGACAACATTTTTTGAAGGAGAGGGGCATGTTAGGTCCCTATAATACTAGTGATTACCCCATTACTATTGTAGTTGTATCCCTTATTAATATTGTTGTGCCCGTATTGCCCCCATATTGTTATTACTGTGCCCCATAGAATCCCTCTATTGTTCTTTTTGTGGCTTTATATTATTATTGTTAGGTCGGCTGGGTTATATTGTGACTCCTTAGACTCCTATATATAGAAAGGAGGTTTTGTCATTTGAATCATCCAAGAATTGTTCATTTGTGTAATGTAAAGGAGTTTGCCCCCTCGAAGAGGCTGAATTCTAAGGCGTTCAACTATCTTTTCTATCTTTTTGTGAGTTGGTTTCATAACATTCTTATTTGATAATCATTGAAGATTTTTTTCAAATATTGTATTTGAGTATTAAAATATGATTTCCTTACCTTAAATGGATGCTTAATTTATGGTTTATATTCTTTATGTGTAAGTTTCTAAATTTTATTTTTTTATTTTGAATACTAGAAGCTTTTGTGGAGTATTACAAGTATTTTACATATTTTCTATATTAAAAAATACGAGAGATATTTTGTGAATGAAAGAATCTCACATCATTAAAGGAACAAGGGGTTTAGTTTTATAAGTATGATCACTTTCTTCCCAGTCGCCAAAAGGGTTGGGCATATTAAATAAACCAACTTACCTACATTTCATGAAAATGGCTTACAAAATTGGAATCCAACATTGATTGATTGCATATGTTAAAAAATTAATTATTGAAATGACTAAAAGGAATATTTTTGCACAAACCCCTATGGCATGTTATAATGTAAGTTGTTTAATTTGGATGGCATACAAGATCACATCTTGTGGATGGAAAGAAATTAAAATTCACCTTGAGTGTGGAGACATTTCATTTTAGGTAATGTTATACAATTTTGATTTTTCTTGTTCTTTGATTTTCACAATGTTTGACATCATTTTTAATTAAATTTTCAATCCCATTACCTTGTAGATACTCAACACCAAGATTAAATTTCTATAGTTCTTTTAAGTTTCGATGATTTAGGTGGATAAAGGATAACATGGATTGTATTTGGATGCCAATAAAGCAAGGAAATAGTCGTTCATCTAACATTGATATTTTTAAGGATGGTGCACATTTCAAAACATTTTCCATGAAGAACACTAGATTTTTTTTGAAGTTAGAAGACACCTTGAATCTGAAGAGAAATCAAGCCGCAAGGAAGACTTCTATTTTATTTACAACTAAGGGGGTGAGAAAATTTTATAATTTATGTATATTTATTCTTTTTTTTTAACAAGAACGGGTAGTGTATTTATTGCCAAAAGTGGAGCATGCTCCTATTACAATCGACAGTAGCTTACAAAAAATGAGCAATGAGAATGAGCTGGGGGCGTAGTCCCTTCTTATGGTTATATTCAAAAATTCATTGAGTTATTTGGCTATTCTTGATTTCTGTCTTACATATTGTCTCTCTGGAAGAGCAAAATCTGTGGCCTGTTCCTTGTGTTTTTCCTTTTGCTATTCCTTAAGTTTGTTGTTCCTTCTGTTGTTGTTCATTCTGCTTGTTGTTCCTTTTGCTTATTGTTCCTTATGCTTGTCGTTCCTTCTAGTTGTTGTTCCTTTTGCTTAATGTTCCTTCTGCTGGTTGTTCCTTATGCTTGTCGTTCCTTCTGCTTGTTGTTCCTTCTGCTGTTGTTCCTTCATCTGTTTGTTGTTCCTTCGGCCTATTGTTCCTTTGGATGTTGTTCCTTCTTCTTGATGTTTCTTCTGGTGTTGTTCCTTCTGCTGATGTTCCTTCTGGTTGTTCCTTCTGCAACTATTCCTTCTACCATCTCTTGTTGTTCCTTCTGCTTGATATTCCTTTTGCTTGTTGTTCCTTCTACTTGCTGCTTAGCGTTCCTAGATTTGACTTTCAAAGTTCCAAATACCACTCTCAATCTGAATTTTGGGGCCAGTCAGTGCAGATCTGCCTACTATAGATTGGTTAGGGAAAAGGATGAATCGAGCAAGGTCCTCCATTAAGGCTAAGTTTTCCTTGAGGTAGCAGACAACCTTTATTTGCCAGCGAGTCTGCTTGCTTGTTTAAATCCCGTAGAATATGGTATGAGTCAACTGTGTCAAAGTATTTCAATGTGTTTTGAATTCTCTGCAAGGTTTTGTTTAAAGCCGGGTTACAAAAATAATCTTCGGAGTTTAAGAGATTAATCAGAAGCTCTGAACTTCTGAATATTTTTATTATTTTATAACCTAGCTCCTTCGCAATCTAGTAAGCTTTTAAGATACTGTAACTCTCTGCTTGATTGTTCGAACTTATGCCTAAGTGTTATAGACAAATTTGTGCCTTACAGCAACAAGCATGAATTGTCAATAATCCAAGGGATCCAAAGTTCCCTAAACATGATGTTCCTACCCCTAGAGGAACAAGGTCAGCAAACCAACAGCTCTCAGATCAGTTCTCCACCTGAAAACACTCAAAAACAAGCAATCCTGAAATCAAAGCAGGTGCTCCACTAGGTTTCTGCGCTGAAACTCAGTTGCTCCATGGTGTACCTGCGTTGCAAAGCAAGTGGAACAAAGGCCACCTACGCTGAGCGAGATGGGACAAGTGGCACACTGAGTCATTGCTCTGGAATCTTCCAAAAATGACACTTGGATCAGGTATTTCGCCTTGTGATGAGTCAGAGGCTCTGTTTCTCCAAGTGGAAGTAAGGTTCTCCAAGTGGACTCAAGAACTGAAGATCAACTAAAGATTAACTGAAGAGAGAGAGGACACAAGGCAGCTACACATCAGTTGCAAGCTGACTCATCCTTTCTCAATTCATCTATATATTGAGCTCTCTCCTATGAGCTCAGGAGGCTGGAATTTTGTGCAAAGTAATGATATGCTGTTGGTTTCACTATAGAACTATTGGGTGATTGTTTGAGAGAGGTGAAGAGGAGAAATTCTTTCTGCTGGGAAGTGTTGCTGGGTTGGAGCCTTCAATGGTTGTAATACTCTCAGAACCTTTACTTCTTCATTAATAAAAGCTATTGAGGTTCTTCTATGTGCTCTTGTTTCAATAATGTATTGTGATGATTGCATGTTTGGTTTACACTAATCCATGAACCAGTTATGATTGCATGCCTCTTGTAGTCTCCTTCTTTGTTATTTTGCAGGATCTCATTGTAGCTGGGCAAGCAAAAGAACAGGGAGCTAGGAGAAAGCGGCCAAACAAAAGAGTTTGGATTTGACATTAAGCGCAAGGCAACGGTTAGTGCATTTCTCCATTCTCTTTTGCTTTCATAAAGAAGTAAACCTTAAGTAGTTTGTTTTACAGTTGTTGCTAAGGAACTATCACCCTTAGAGTGGGATAGGGTCATCCGAGTCGGATACTTTTCCCTACAACAAACTGGCGACTCCGCTGGGGAACGTATCCGTTTGATTGTGTTTGTAGTATCTTGCTATTCATTTCCTGAACAAAAGAGTACCAAATCGAAAAGCTTTTGACTATATCAAAAGCGATGTAGAGGGCAGCGACTCTAGCTCATTTCTGAGCAAGTTCATGATTTGAAGAGCTGATCTACAAGGATCCTTGTAAGCTCTTAGTGATAGCTTTTTACCTTCCTAATCATCCCTTTGAGTGTGCTTGACTGATTGCTTCTGATTTGAGCAAAAACTGTGCATTTTTGAGAAAATTATGACCCGGAAACTGTGAAAACGCAACTTTCGTTTTCCAAAGCAGGTAGTACACAGGCTACCTGCTTTGCAACGCAGGTCCCGAAGGGGCTACCTGCGCTGAGAGCCAGACTGGCTGTGCAGCACCTGCGTTGGCCCAATTTTGCCTAGTGCTGTTGGGGTTTCCTCCTTTTCTCTTGCCTGTTTTCACTATTGATTTGGCTGCCAGTTACCAGTCTTGCACCTGTTCTGAAACCAATATTACTTGCCATCATTCCGCCTCTGTTATATAACAAAATTGTACTTGTTCTTTGTATTTCTTACTCATTTACAATTTCCCACAACGAAAAGTAAACTAGTCTTGCTTTTGGCCTCTTAGATCTGAACCTGTGTTAGGCATTTTGCTGGTCTAAAGAGTTAGCTTGTTTGCTGTCCATAGCTGATTAGTCATTTACTTTCGTCATTATGGTTTGATTTCATGCATTTCCAGTGATTAAGCAAGTGAATCTTAAGGTGTCTTTTGATTTTGGACAAGCTTGTTTACTTTCGCTTTAAATCGAAATCAAAGTTATATAACAACTTTCTTTTTGTAACCCATCCACATTAAGAAAGGGAAAAGAAAATACATGCATTGTGCATTTTGCATTTGACTGTTTGCTTGACGATTTAGGAAAAATTTTCATTTAGTGTGTGCTCTATGATCTGTGTGAAAAGATTTGCCTTTCTTTTCCCTCAGTAGTTAAGGTTTTCAAAGTTGAAAGATTGAAAAGTTTGCTTCTCATCTTAGACTGCATTCAGGAATTTGTTACATACATCTCGTGGTGATCCTTAAAGGCAAACTGCTAAGCAAGATCAACATTAAAATAAATTCAATTTACATAACAACGCTTTGTAACATAACGCAAACAAATAGAGGTCTAGGTAGAGACGTGTTCCGGCGTCGTTAAACATAGTGACTATCGATCTCTACGAAGGTGGGTGATTCCTCCTGAGAGTCGGTGGCACTAATACGGACTTGTGCTCCCACGTACCGTCGCGTATATATTGGGAGACCCCTATAGGCAATTATCCTTTATCCATAGGAAGCCGTGTCGGCCGCCCTACTGATCGCGATGCAGTGAACACAGCATTCACGAAGATCGACCACCCGTACCGTAAAACGTATTCTGTGGTTTCGCGAAAAGTTTGGCACACCCTCTACCTAGAACTCCAGAGGAGTTTATTTTGGCCTTTTTCAAACTCTATAACTGAAAAAGTCCATCCGAGCATTTGTCACTTCGGGCTCGTTAATACATCGAAGGAGACTAGAGTCATCTTTAGCTTTTTCTCGACTCTTAAAACATGAAAGAGCAAGTTTGTGTCTAAAAGCGTCGTTAATAAAATTTATTTTAAACGGAACATAATCACCTCTTATTCCCACGTTGATCTTTCAGTTGAAAAGTATGGAGCCCACCAACCAAGGAAGTAACCTTGGTGGAAGTCCGAATCCCTTCTCCTCTTGGGGAGATGTTGGTGCGCCTCATATGGCCACATTGTCACTTCCAGGATTGACAATTGGCCTACCTGTATGGCTCTTTTCAACTAATGTAGTTCAAATCGCCACTAATCCTGAGCAGTCGAATCAACAGTCAGACCAGTCTAGAGCTACCCACCAGCCTTCCACCTCTTACATTTCTTCCTCTGATCCTTCATCTTCACAAGGTAGAGCCGGCAAAAGTCAGCCTCCCATGGAGAAGAAGGAAAAGAAGAAGAAAGAAAAGAAGCAGAAGGGGCCTATGGCGAAGGCGACTGGGGGCAAGCAAAAGACATCTGACAAAAATCCACACACTGCACCGACCGGGCCTAAATCACCATGTGTCATTTGCAAAGGGACCCACTTCCATCATGATTGTCCTTGTATTCCCCGGATACTAAGGGACTGGTCCCCCAGGTTGCACAATCCGGTAGCATCAACCTCTGGTAGTCATGTTGATTGCAATCCGTCAACTAGCGAGAGTGAAGGACGAAAAGGGAGACCAAGATCACCCTATATGTTGTGTGAAGGTGATCACGCCATCCACCGATGTCCATTCTTAGATGAGGCGAAGAGAGTTTTGGAAGATCGTCCGGTATCACCGTTACGACTTCCTCCTGGATACCAAAAACTCATACCTAATCCCTCGATAGTTGAAAATCCAACTGGCCCGCTCAAGTGGTCAGCTGAAGTGTCGGTCATTGAGAATGAACCAACTGAATCCAGACCAGACGAAAGTCTAAAGGTCGAAACGGCAGTTGACCCGGTTCTTCCTTCAGAGGTTTCATCCTCAAATGACACCGTCGTTGAAGATTCATCTTCAAATGACACCCTCACTGAAGAGAATAAGGATGACACCGTCCAGATTATTTTCATCAACACAGACTCTGATGAGCATCAGGGCAATGCGCCCATTCCTTTATCGCAGGAAGGAACATCGTTAGGGTCGTATCCGGCCGTGTATTCGGTCCCACCACCAAGCAACCTGGTTGTATCCTTCGATTGGAATCAACTAGGCAGACCCCGGTTACCAGCCAGTATACCATTCAGAATCATTGTCCAAATCTATAGAATGTAATGGCTGGAACCATCATTGATGAAGGGGCATCTGTGAGTATCCTTTCCTCTATTGCTTGGAAAACACTGGGTTCCCCGGCGCTTTTACCTGAGATAAGAAATCTATCAGGTTTTGATAAAGGAACCAGTCGCCCTTTAGGGATCCTCCCCAATGTTCCCATTACATTGAGGAAGAAGACAGTTCATATGAATGTCATGGTCGTCCAAGGACCCTTGGATTATAACCTACTCCTTGGACGGGACTATATATATTGCATGGGAGCTATAGTCTCCTCACTCTTTAGAGTAATGTGTTTTCCACACGAAGGAAAGATGGTCAAGCTCGTAGACCAACTTTCATTTCTGGGATCTCGCATCGCAAATAGTCAAATACCAACCCTAAACGGCTTATTCACTCAAGAAATGCCTCCACCCCCGGTTCTACTTCCCGATGAATGCGAGTAATTCGGAAAGAAAGAACTGGGACCCAGGGGGCATGCACCCTGGCCTGCCTTGGGCAGAGGAAACCTTGGGTATAAAGTTGATTTCCGCAGAAGAATATGACTAGTCCGTACCCCGTCCGAAAGAAGGAAGAGAGGGTTGTTCTAGAATAAAATTCTTTTGTCAAAGTTATGTTGAAGCGGAAGAATCGCTCCCTTTGTCTAAAAAAGTAGGCTCTCCTATGGAGGCGATCTATTTGTGGCAGCAAGAAGGCACCATCTTTGAATGTCAAGCCTCACCCATTAAAACAATATGTTTTGAAAGAGAGTAGGGGCAGTCTTCAAAGAAAGAGAGGAAATTGCAGCAACAAGTAGTCACCATCCTTAGCAACCTAATGATAGACATCGCCGAAAAGAGAGTTTAGTTTGCGGCAGCGAACAGAACCATTTTTCGGATAATAAGTAAGAGGAAGAACCTAGAAATTATACTTTATACCTGGGGGCATGCAAACCTTTTGGAGTGCAAGCAAAGAGCGGTTATTTATCTGTTTTTTGGATTAGTCGTTTCCGAACTAGCATGAAAAAAGGATGTGGGGCAAAAGTCAAAACTTGCCAAATAGGAGCATAGCTTCGTGAGATAAAGCTCCTTAAAAAATAGCTATCTCACCTGAGGCGTTTCTTGTATTATGACTGGTATGTTCGAGCAGTTTTAGCACACAGTTCATGCTCGTTAAAAAATAAACGCAAGATCCGAGCAGTTTTAGCGCATAGTTCATGCTCGTTAAAAAATAAACATAAGTTGTGAGCAATCTTCCCCTAGAGTTCAAGCTCACCCAGAAAAAATGAACCGGTAAATAACCTTGGTGAGTGTAACCTTTGACAGCCATATTAAAGCCCTTGGTCGTGTTCTTGCAGTCTCACCTCCATCCGTTCATTTGGCCAATCGTTCATCTCCATATGTTTGTTTACCCATTTTGAGGAACAGATGCGAAGAGTGATTTCACTAAGCCATCCTTGTGACACTGCCGTGATTGGAATATTCCAACCTGTACCTGGAATCTGCTGCTGCCCTGTTAATCACTCGTTCCTCGAAAGACGAGTCGTCTTTAAGCTCTTTTCACTGACTCGTAAAATATGAAAAGATTGCCGAGTTTTGGCCTTCCAGCTCGTTAAAGCGACCGGAAGAGCTATCCCTCCTCTAGATTTTAATCTTTTTGGACCTGAGGGATTATTGCACAAAAAGATCGAGCGCTTGTTTTGTTCGGCTCGTTAAAGCAATCGAAAACTCATCCCTTCTGTATTGTTTTATACTTTTTCGGACTTAAGGGATTAGAAGACGAAAAAGGAATTTTGGAGTTAACTTTCCGTACCTTTTTAGACTCTCTAAAAATGAAAAGGACCGAGTTTTCCTTGTCGTTAGACTCGTTAAAATGATTAAATAGCGACAAACTTGTCTTTAGACGAGAACGAGTTTCCCTATCGCTAGGCTCGTTAAAACATAGCGATGGGCTTGCCCGAAGGGCAGGTTATAGAACAAGCATATGTTATCCTCCTCAAGCTTGACAAAAATAAAGAGGTACTGGTCAGCAATGACTGGGGAAAAATTGGGAGAACCTCACAGCATTAATGGTAGCAAGTCGCTCTTGAACATGACACTTTGTCCTCCGTATCACATCGGGTTGGGTTGTTTCATTCACCGGTCTCATAACCATGGTCCTCGCCACACCATCCACAATTGGGGTAATGCTACCGATCCATCACATCAGTGTCGTTATATGTTCAAGAGATGTGGTTCTGCAAAGAGTCAACCGTGTCCCACCCACTGCCATACATTATCCTTCATCCACTTCATGACCGCCACCCTGAATCATACATCACAGTTTGTTTTCACCTCATCACAATCACTAGCTCCGTTCCGTGTCACTGATGTGGGATTCATTAAAGCCCTCCTTTGACGGATCGCTCCTTGTCGACATCAGCTCATTATCCAAGGAGTTGATCTAGGAACAACCCCTTTAGTACTTTGAAGCTTGCATGCCTCAATGGCAAGTTTCTCACTTCCGGCGACAGGTATACATCAATGACCTTCGACCAGAGGATTTTGCATGGTGGTCGACGCCAAGTCCTTTATTCCCACCATGTGAATTGTACTGTTGTACCTTGAGGGTCATCATCCTTATCGGTGATTCCTCTCGCGCTTGTTAACGGTTTACATCATTGGCCGGTAATCAAGCGATGTCTTTCCATGTTCGACTTCAAGAAATTCTCACATGGATCGACTTGTACATCGAGTGAAGATCGGAAGAGATTGAAGACCCCGGATCTAGTTTCATCCATCCGGGCTGCGATATATATTTAGGATATAAAGACATTTGATATGTACATCATTGCAGCAGATGATCATCCTTCTCAAAGGATGATAATTTCAGCAGAGAATTATCAGTCTACAATCAGACGATCGTCTGTTCTATGTACCAAAATGTATTTATAAAGCTGAGCATGGGAATGCCCGCCTCAGCTAGATCATGAAAATGTATGAAAAATAATGTATCGTATTGTATCTTATTACAGGACACTTCTCAGCAGATTGAATGAACTTCGGATCCTCTCAATAAAGCATTTCACCCGATAAACGACCTCATACTTTAGGGGGCATCTGTTATAGACAAATTTGTTCCTAAACATGATGTTCCTACCCCTAGAGGAACAAGGTCAGCAAACCAACAGCTCTCAGATCAGTTCTCCACCTGAAAACACTCAAAAACAAGCAATCCTGAAATCAAAGCAGGTGCTCCACTAGGTTTCTGCGCTGAAACTCAGTTTCTCCATGGTGTACCTGCGTTGCAAAGCAAGTGGAACAAAGGCCACCTGCGCTGAGCGAGATGAGACAAGTGGCACACTGAGTCATTGCTCTGGAATCTTCCAAAAATGACACTTGGATCAGGTATTTCGCCTTGTGATGAGTCAGAGGCTCTGTTTCTCCAAGTGGAAGCAAGGTTCTCCAAGTGGACTCAAGAACTGAAGATCAACTAAAGATTAACTGAAGAGAGAGAGGACACAAGGCAGCTACACATCAGTTGCAAGCTGACTCATCCTTTCTCAATTCATCTATATATTGAGCTCTCTCCTATGAGCTCAGGAGGCTGGAATTTTGTGCAAAGTAATGATATGTTGTTGGTTTCACTATAGAACTATTGGGTGATTGTTTGAGAGAGGTGAAGAGGAGAAATTCTTTCTGCTGGGAGGTGTTGCTGGGTTGGAACCTTCAATGGTTGTAATACTCTCAGAACCTTTACTTATTCATTAATAAAAGCTATTGAGGTTCTTCTATGTGCTCTTGTTTCAATGATATATTGTGATGATTGCATGTTTGGTTTACACTAATCCATGAACCAGTTATGATTGCATGCCTCTTGTAGTTTCCTTCTTTGTTATTTTGCAGGATCTCATTGTAGCTGGGCAAGCAAAAGAGCAAGGAGCTAGGAGCAAGCGGCCAAAGAGAAGAGTTTGGATTCGACATTAAGCGCAAGGCAACGGTTAGTGCTTTTCTCCATTCTCTTTTGCTTTCATAAAGAAGTAAAACCTTAAGTAGTTTGTTTTACAGTTGTTGCTAAGGAACTATCACCCTTAGAGTGGGATAGGGTCATCCGAGTCGGATACTTTTCCCTACAACACTAAGCCCCAACTGAAGCTGGTTTTATTCGATCTATTTGGGGAAAGAATCAATCCTCTTGCGCCTGCAGTTCCTGGATTCCCCTTGGATGCTCCATCAAAGAAGATAGTGGCTTTTGAGGTCCCCTACCACCACGTAAGAAAGTCACCTTCAATGAGATGCAAGCGCCAAGTAGGATCTTTCATCGGTTTGCTGGTTGAATCTTTCCTTTCTCCTGTCACGCAGGGTCCTAGCCACGCAGAGGCTTCTGTAGATAAAGAAGAGGCAAAAACTGATTTATCTACGATTTCCAACAAGAGGGCTTTCACTTTGGCAGCCACTTCCACTGATTTTGGGAGCCTATTGTTGAAAACGCCCTTGTTTCTAGCCAACCACACTTTCCACCAAAGGAATTTTGGAATAGCTTGCCAAATGTTTTTCCAGCCTGCGTTTTTAGTTTTTTTCTCAGGGTTTTGATCTGCCCAAGAGGTGTAGAGAGAAACGACTAATATCTGGGAGGGGGTGGGAACGCTAAGTCCGTGGAGGACCATCTTCCAGACTGCTTGTGTGAAATCGCAGTCAACCAGTAAGTGGTCAGAGGTTTCGATAGCAGAAGTGCATAGGCGGCATCTAAAGGGGCCATGGAACCCTCTTTTGTTCAGATTTTCTCCTGTTAGTTCCTTTTTATGCATGAGTAACCAAGTGAAGAAATTCACCTTTGGAAGGTTAAAGGGGGACCACACGGATTTCCATAGCTTCGGTGTCAGCAATGGTGTGTGTGTAAGTTGTAAAGAGGAGAATCCTTGAGCTGCTGTATAAAATCTGGTTCTTCTCCACCCCCATTTATCTTTGGATGAGTGATGGACAGGGGCGAGGCCAGAGAGAGCTGCACACAACAAGTTTTTTTGTGGTTCCAGAGGGTCAGGAACCCCTGGAAAAGTCCATCCTGCCCAATTCCCTTTGCTGTCCCAAGAACATATGTCTGCAAGTCGAAGGAGACCTTTGTTCACTCGCCAGATCTTTAAATCGTTACAGGAATTTAGGGTGGCCAATGGGGCATTCCCTTGAATGGTATCCTCCCACAGTAATGTTCTTTGTCCATTGCCTAGAATTCTATATAATTACTGCTGTAAATGGTCGATGCTTCTTCTGACTAAATTCCATATTGTTGTTCCTGTTGGAGTAGAAGTTGTTGTGAGGTTTCTCAGGGAGCCTCCCTTTAGGTATTTCTTCCAGAGGATCTTGCTGACAGGATGATTTTTATCTGCATACAGTTTCCATATGATTTTTCCACCGAGAGCCAAATTTTCCAGGCCTGGATCCCGAATCTGTAACCCACCTTGCTCGAGTGGTCTTTTAAGGATATCCCATCTTACGAGATGTAACTTGCTCTGGTTGCCCTTGCCCCCATTCCAAAGAAAGTCCCGAAGGAGTTTGGAAATTTGTTCCATGGTAGACTTAGGTGCTAGCAGGAGGGAAGATTGGAAGATGGGAAGGGCGGAGAGGACTGCCTTTATCAAAACCATCTTCCCATCCTTTGTTAGCCATTGGCCTCCCCAATATGCTATTTTTGCTTTTATCTTGATAATTACTTCAGTCCAAAGGGAGGGAGGGCTTGGTCCCAAGGTTAAGGGAAGGCCTAGGTATTTGATCTTTTCCCATTTATCATACCCAGGGAATCCCAATGTGCAGGCAATTCGAAGGATAGTAGGATGATCTACATTCTAGCCATAGACAACGCTTTTTCTTTTATTGATCAAGGCTCCTGTGATTAAGCAAAAGTGTTGAAGAATTTCTTTGAAAACCTTTGCTATCTTAATCAAGGCCCCTCCCAAGAGGAGAGATTCATCCGCAAAGAGTGCATGATTTATAGGATCCACTCCTCTTGCTGCCTTGATACCTGGGATAGAGCCTACTTCCATTTCCGTTGTAAGCTTTCTGCTTAGGGATTCTACCAAGAAGATATAAAGAAAGGGTGACAATGGTAATCCTTGGCGGAGCCCTCTTGAAGCTTGGAAGAATTCATAAGGTCTGCCATTGACCAGGGGCGCTATCTAAGGTCTGTGTGTGCAGGCTTTTATCAAGTTGACAAATTCAACACTAAAACTGAAGGAGAGAAGGATTTTATAGAGAAATGAAAGTTTAACCCGGTTAAAAGCATTTGACATATCCAACTTGATGAGCATGCATTTTTCCTTCTGAGTGTGGCTAAAGTGGAGGGCTTCTTGCACTTGGATCACATTGTCTATGAGGTGCCTTCCTTTGACGAAACTGCCCTACAAAGGGGAGATTAGGTTCCCTAACAGAGGCTTGAGTCTATTGGCTAAGAGTTTGGCAAGGATCTTGTTGGAGGCATTGCAAAGAGAGATAGGCCGGAACCTATCGAAAGTCTCAGGGTTAACTTCTTTCGGGATTAGGGCGAGGAAGGTGGAGGTGGTGCACCCTCCCACTTTGGCTTTCTTTTGGAAGGATTTTACCATTCTAAGGAGATCGAGTTTTATTACATTCCAGCAAGCTCTGTAAAAATGGATGGTGAAGCCATCCGGCCTAGGAGCTTTATTCGGCTGCATTGACCATATCACTTCCACTCTCTTTTTCATAAAAAGGCTTCAATAACCCAGCGTTTACATCTATAGTGACAAGAGAGGGGACTTTTGACAAAAAGTTGGCAGCCAGGTCTTCATCGGAAGAACCATCTTCCTGGAACAGATGCTGAAAATGGGATGAGGTTGCCTGTTTTATGAGAGGTTGTCCTTTGATGACTTCTCCCTCACTGGTGGATATTTTGGAAATGTGATTCCAAGAGAGACGAGCTCTACATTGTCTATGAAAGAAAGCTATGTTTCTGTCTCCAACTTGTAGCCAGAGGCTACGAGACTTAAGGCACCAATATTCCTCTTCCTGTTGAAATGAAAGAAAAGAGTTGAACTAAGTGTTCTGTTTGATGATCAGCTGAGCTTTGGTGATTTCAGATCCTTCCATGCCTAACTGAATCTCAGCTAGAGCCTGAACAATCTTTTGTCTATTTCTCGATGGAGTGGAAAGGGGTTTTTTTTTTGCCCAAGATTTTAATGCAAACTTATTGTATTTGAGTTTCTGTTCCCACACAAAGCTGGAGGATCCTTCGACTAGTTGCGACCAAACGTGAGCCACTATGTCCATAAAGCCCTCTCTCGATACCTAAAGAGGGTTGAATCTAAAGGGAATAGGGCCCAAGTCCTCCTCTTTTTCTATCAGCAGCGAGATGGGGTTATGATCAGATGTTATTTTGGGCAGTATTTTTGAAGAGATTAAATGCTTCCCCTCCATCAAAGTACTTTGAACTAGAAATTGGTCTAGACAGGCATCAATATTGGCATTACCAACTCTATTGTTGGTCCAAGTATAATGACCTTTCTTAGGTTTGAGTTCAAGAAGGTTCCATGCAAGAATCAGAGACTCCACCGAGGCATGGAAGGGATCTTTATCCCATACTCTGCCTTTTTTCTCATTTGGGTCTAGTGTGATGTTAAGATCCCCCGCCAGAATGATGTTTTGGGGGGAATAGATTTCTAGGAAGTCTGAGAGAGAATTCCAGTAGTCCTTCTTTTCCAAGAAGTTGACAGGAACATAAAGATTGAAGAGATCTAAAGAAATCTTACTTGGGAGGTGTAGAAGATCTATATATATCCAGTGTTGGGTTGCGAAGGAGCTTTTCAGCTGAAACATATCCTCTGACCATAAGGTTGCAAGGCCCCCTGAAGTACCTCAGGCGCTGACCGCTTTTCCTGAGTTCTTTTTCCACTTGGTTTGAATTAAAGACAGAAGAGCATCTTCTTCTATCTTTGTCTCTTGGAGCAGGAGAATATCTGAGGTTTCCATTCTTGATAGATCTTTTATTGCTTCAGATTTTAGAGGGTTCCCCAAACCCCTGCAATTCCAAGAGACAATATGCATTATTTACTAGAGAGGGGAGGAGTAGGCCCTCCCTTTGGGGGTCAGGTCCTTGTGTTTCTGCCTAGTGACATTTCGATTGTGGACTGATTGCCCTGCATCTTTAGTCACTTTGCCTCTTCTTCTCTGATCTCCTTACAAGACTTCCTTCCTGCCTTTTTGTTGGATTGCTCAAAAGGTTCATCTTCAGAAGAACCAGGGCTGTCTATCAACTTTTTCTTTTTGGTCATTTTTGCATAAGAGGGTGGGGATATGGCGCCTACTGGAGGGCCCTGATTTTCCTGCTGGATTGCTTCTACACAAGGGATTTCTAAAGTGGCTTCTCCAGTTTGTTCCTGAGATCCTGAGTTTATTTCTGCGTCTACTATCTGTTCCATATATTGTTGCACCTCTCCCTCTTCAAGTTCTGGTTGGTCTTCTGGAGGGTTTAGAGTAGCAAAAGGATTTGTTAAGATGGTGGCATTCGTTGTGGCTTGATCTTCGGGTAAACTCTTCCCAACAGAGGGTCCTCCGGTCTCTGGATTCCCTCCTTTCCTTTTCACTTTGTTGGTCTGTTTGGAAGTGCCTGCTTTTCAGGCTTGTGTCCACTGTTCGCCCTTTTCTTTTTTAGATTCTTCCTCAGTTTTCTTCTTGCAGTTTCGAGCGAAATGACCATAGTCATGACAAGGTTGGCACTTGAAGGGGAGTTGTTCATAATCAAATTCTTGTATGTGAGACCAGCCAGCTATGGTAAGCTTGATCGCATCAAGCAACCCTATCTCCAGATCGACTTCAACACATATTCTGGAACATGAATATTGTTCTCTCCTTTTAGCCCTATCAATGTATTTACCTAGTGTGTTCCCGATTGTTTCCATAGATTTTGAGTTCCAGCAATGAAGAGGTAGATGGGGTAACCTTACCCAAACAGGGACGGCTGAAGGAGTGTCCTGGGAAGGATCAAAGTCTGGCGTCCATTTATTCAGATAGAGCCCTCAGGGGCCCATGAAATATGGACCGTTTCGGAAAATAAGATCTTGATCTTCTGCTGATTCGAAAACAAAAACATAATAACCTCTGCCTACCAGGTGATTTCGGATTCCTTCAGAGACAAGGGGCCTCCAGTTTCACTGGACCCATCCATCAATAGCTTTGGGAGAGGGCCAGAGGCCCGTAAATTGTCCAATGAGCCCTCGTTCTGCAAGGTTCAACGCAGTCTGGCATGGGTGTTCCGCAGGCAGTTCTACAGAGGGGATGGATTCGGCTTTCTTAACAAACTTCTGCTGGTTCAAGTTTGCTTTCCTCTTGCCACAGGAGGCTACCAATCATTTGAAGGCATCGATCTCAAGGGGGGGGGAGGGCGAGGGCCCCCTCCAGCGTCCATGCTTGTTGAACTCGAATTTTTGATGAAGAGGCTCACCACGCAGAGCTTTCTCCACTCTCTTTCTGGTTGGCCTCAGCAACAGGAGGCTGCTGAGAGAGAGATCTGCAGGAGCAACGGCGGCTAGGTCAGAGGAGGGCTATTGATCATGCTCCAGAGTGTATTTTTTTTCCTTGAGGCTAGAATCTTAGTGGGTATTGCAATCTATGCTCTATCTCCACAGCCCTCAAGCCAGGAAGCCCTGGACAGTCCCCACACTGAGTGAACTGGGCCTAGATCAATCCCCTGATGGTCATTGAAACATGTGTATATTTATTCTTTTATAAACACAACTCCATACATATTAATGATTTCCTCGTGGTAGATTGGTAAAAGAAAAGATAATATCATCACATGCAAAAGTTGCATTAATCTTCATCTATTAGAAATTTGGAAACATGACAAAAGATGAAACTTCTCTAACTATATGTTAAGAAACCCTTTTAAACTTAGATATGATCTCTATATTTTAGAATTAATTTTGAAATTTCCAAATAAAAATGCATGTGATGTTGTTCACTAAGCCTAAATCATTTGTATTATTTTTAATTTATTACGTATTCCCTTGGATATTTTACTAAAACTATACTCATATTAAACATTGATAGTTTTGCTTTTCTATGCTAATATCAAACATTCACAGTTTTGATTTTCTAATGATGCTTTATGTTTTTTAATAATGTTTATGATTTAATTAGCTTAATCCTAAATGAAGATTACTTTAAATTGATATACATGGTAATATTATCCAATATTTGTTGACAACTCATCATTTGATTAATCAAACTTAAGAAATTTTAAGCATCGTGCAAATTTTTCTACACATGACAGTGAAGTAACATGTATTATGATATGCCAATAGTCGATTATATTCAGATGTTCAAAACAATTTTTAATCAATCTTTGTTCATCACATCAAGAGGGAAATAAATGGACCCAATGGAATTTTAAAGGTTGATGCGCAATAGGAGAATAGCCAAATGGCATATTCAAGAGCTCAAGTGTGGTCAATGCTTTGAATATTTTCATCCCTCTTTTTGCTAAGTTTATTCTATATAGAATATGTTGTTGATTATGAAGAATATAGAAGGTTTACCTAGTTATTTGGATTATTTAGAAAATTGCCACACCTTTTTTACAAACTTATGTTTAGAAATCTAAGAGTTCTTCAAAATAGATTTTTGCTCCTTTGCGGAACTCAACATTCGTAATATTCTACATTGTCTTTTTTTGTAATATCTGATCATTGATTTCTATTAATATCCAAAATAAAATAAAATTATTTTTCTTGTTCTTTGGAGCACAATGTTGATATGGTCAAAAGTTCGATCACTTACTGACAATAGAACAAAAGAGAACCCACCCAATTGTGAACAGTTTGACGTGGTGGTTATCCAACCATGCAAAAAAACCATTGATGCTAACAAAGAGTGTTTTACCCACTAGCAACAAGTACCATATAAGGAGAAAGATGACAAAACAGGGACATAAGAACAACCACTGATTATGAAACCATAACAACTTAAGAGCAACTCCTAACAGAACATAATCAGAGATGGATTCACTCATCCAAAATTATCACCAGGGATGAATTTTCACTGACCATATTGATTGGTGGAGCATTTATAATTGCTTCCCCATTCTAAGGTGCAATTGAGTCAATGTATGAATCTGAGATTAATAACGTTCCATTTTGTTCAAAGAAACCACAATGTCATCCATGTGATAACGGATATCCCTCAAAATCCTCTTTAATTCCTCCTGGCCAACGAAGAGTTTATGGTTATTTACATGTTTGTCTCAGAGCACTATATGAAGAAGTAATATTCTACAACGTCAATCAAATGCTATAAGGGAAGTTATATTTTCTCTCTCTTTTTTAAGATAATATAAATGCTTAAGTGCATACATGAAATGCAATTTTATCTTACTATGCATAAAATTATGTTTAAAAAAAAATGTATTCTACTGAAGTTATTTATATGTTTCCCTTAATTATATATTGTCATTCAAGTCAATTAGTAAGTCTATGTCTATAACATAATGAATTTATATTAAGCATTGTAATTAAAATAGTTTTTAGAATATTAGTAGGTACTTATTTGGACTAATAGTTTTTTGAAACTTTAAAATGATCTTTGCTCTTCACTACTCTTTCCATGTTCTCGGCGTAACCTTTTTTCCCTCGAAGAAAGAAATCAGCCTCCTCCTTAGTGTGAGGGATAGAGTGAGGTTGTTGCTACCAGGCTAGGCCATCCCATAGGTATACTCATTTAAGAGTTCACAAGGCTTAAAGCCAATACAACACTATTTATCAATGCATTATACCTCATCATGTCACTAGCGGGTATTTGAACCTTGATGGGGAAGATAATAACCATTTTGTCCAAATACCCAGGATAACCCCAACTGACCATTCTCGTCGTAATTATTAGAACATAGTTCTTTTTAGGGATACAATATAGTCCAATATGACAAACATATTCAGATAGTTTTCAAAAGTTAAAATTCTTTCATTTTCAATCTTGATCTTTGATCAACGGGGAGAAAAAATCTAAGACCTTCTCACTATAACATTTCATGTTATTATTAATATTTAGGTGACTTGTTGCACATTCCACATGCCATAACTTCCTCCTATTACTTTTATGTATATGTAAGAGATTGAGAACACATTATTATTAAACTCATAACTTAATGATGGTAAATCTAGAATGTAATGCATGTGGTACGAAATATATTAATTGATGCAAAAGAGGTCAACATAGTAGAAAAATATCATGCACTATAATTTGCATAAGGAGGCCTAAAAGTAGATACTTGGGTGTTTGGTTGCAAAGGTATTTACCGCGCATCTCAACTAAGCTCCATGTATCCATTCTTAGGATATAAATGAAAGAAAAGAAAACACATGTTGATGTTGTTTAAACTACCACCTTAATATTTAAATTTTTTATTGATTTATACAAAGTGACTAACAACGATAAATTAGAAAATTGTAAGTTTCTTATAATGATTGCACATTGAATTTTTTTATGTAGGAGCTTTGTGTTCCATGCTCCTTATCATATACATCACTCAAATGATATATAATGACTTGAATTTAGATAAGTATAGTTTAAATCCCCTCCCCCATCCTAAAAAATGAGTCTAAGCCTTTGTACCATAACCCATGGTGTATATTTTACTTCTATCATCTATTCATCATTACCAACAAATTTGTTAGAAATGACTATTGTTAGAAAGTGTAGCAGGAAAGGCTCAATTTGACTTTAGCCTTAGTCAAATTAAGTAAATTGAATTTCCACATCAGCAAGACAACTTGGAGGTAGATAAATAGTGTGGAATGGCTCTTTTCACTCAGTTAGATCAACAAATTAGAGTTAGTGGGCTTGGAGTTCAATCATGCATGTGTTGATTGCTAAATTTTTGCAATCTAGTCTAGTTACTTTCAGTTATACTCAACTAACTGGCCTCTAACAATTAATAGAGTCAGTTGAAGGTTAGTTGAGTAGTGAGACAGAAGTATAACACAGAGATATGTCAGTTAACTGATCAATCAACAAAAATAGCTCATGCATGCATGGAATTTGAATTCCTTAGCTGGAGTGGAGGAATTAAGGCTAATGTAAGATTATTTGTATACTAGTGGAGTGTGTAGAAATTTTCATGCAGGAAATTGATCGATCCTTGGGAATTGTGCAAGGAAATAAGGATCTTTCCTATTGTTTAGGAGCTTGAATTATCTCATATTTGCGCAAGGAAATAGGATGTTGGAGGAGGCAAATTTTAGCTAAGTGTTGGCCACAGGTTCTCATTCAGCAGAGAGTACAATTTTGCTTTTGTAGGTTGTGCTCAGAGCTGAAGTAAGCGATTGTAATAATTTATTTATTCAACTGATTAATGAAAAGAGGCTTGAGGGGTTTTTCCTAGTTGGTTTCCCCTAAAAATCAATTTGTACTTGTGGTTTTGCTTGTTGCATGTTGTTCTAAATTGTGATTTCCATTCCGTAGATTAGTAGATTAGAATTTTTGTCTCTTGTTTTATGTTTGAAATATTGAGCAGTGGAAACTTCTATCAAATTTATACATGGTATCAAAGCCCTAAAATCACGTTAGAACCAATATTTCAAATTTGTCCCTCATGAATTTCGAATTTGCAACTTTAGTGTAGCAGTTTTTCTTCAAATTCAAGAGAATGTCTTTCAAAGGACTGAGATTGGGGTATGCTCCAGAGGGTAGCTCAAATTTTATAGCCTCAAAGGATCAAATGGAAGCAGTGCTTGATGATAATGGTGTGTTGGAATATATTAAAAATGATATTGCAAAACCTCCAAAGTCAGATGCACAGCGGTTAACCCATTGGAAGAAGGATGTTGCAAGAGCCAGGAGGATCATCCTGGAGGGTCTGAGAGATCACATAGTATCGAAATTACATGGAAAGGATACTCCCTTTGCTATAACGAAGACCCTTACTGAGCTATTCGAAAATTTTAGTGTTATCAGAAAACTTGGTCTGATGAACAAATTGAGGATTGAAGACAAAGGGTATGAGGTAGTCCTAAACAATGGAAAGGCCTACCTCAATCATTTTGCTTCAGGTCAGGTCAAGCATATTGGGGTCAGGATTAAGAGCCTATAAAAATTGAAGGAAGATGCATGTGCAGCCTTGAGGAGCAAGGCATATATTTCTAAGAGTAGAGATGTGGTGGTTGAGAGGGAGCATGATAGAGCTCTCAAGATGGAGCCTCAGCCAGTATCTTAGCTTCAGTCTAAGCTAGTTGGCAGTTGGGTTGACCAGCAAAATGATAAGGATGAGGACCAGTCAAAGACCTCCAGTAGAAGGAGAGTTTGAGATAAGTGGGAAGAGGGATCAATTGTATATATACCTCTAAGAGTAAGGTGGGACGATGTAGAGCCTTAGTCTTGGAGTTGTAGATATTTGGGAAGAGTCCATTGAGGTGTCATCCTCATGGATCATTACCTTGCTACATGAGCCCACATTATTCAGTAGCATAAGGATCAATGTGAGTTGGTGCAGTCGGATGCTCAGGAGAACATAACAGTGTTGATAGCAGTGCAAGAGGCACAATGCAAAATCAACATCAGTGCAATTTTCCCAGTAGATAGTTGCAGAGATACAATTGATTCAGTATTTTTTTTGGATACTTCTCAATTGTAGCTATTGCAGTAGTAGTAGCAACAGTGAGAGGTAGTGCTAAATTACATTTCATAGATGTTGGATAGGGGTGGTTCAAAATCCCTTTCTTGCTAAGAGGGAGTGTTAGAAAGTGTAGCAAGAAAGGATCAATTAGACTTTAGCCTTAGTCAAATTGAGTAAATTGAATTTCCACATCAGCAGGACAACTTGGAGGTTGTTAATTAGTGTGAAATGGCTCTTTTCACTTAGTTAGATCAAAAAATTTGAGTTAGCGGGCTTGGAGTTCAGTCATGCATGTGTTGATTGCTAAATTTTAGCAATCTAGTTCAGTTATTTTTAGTTGTACTCAGTTAATTGACCTCTAACAATTAATAGATTCAATTAAAGGTCATTTGAGAAGTGAGACAATAGTCTAACTCGGAGATTTTTCAGTTAACTAATCAATCAGGCCAAAATAGCTCATGCATGCATGGGATTTTAACTCTTCAGCTAGAGTGGAGGAATTAAGGCTAATGTAAAATTATTTGTGTACTAGTAGAGTGTGCAGTGTAGGAATTTACAGGGTAAGTTCCTCAGAAAGAACACCAAAGGACACCGCTCACAAACAGATCACAGATCAATACACCAGTACTTTTGACGTGGTTAAAACCCTCAAAGAGGGAAACAGTCCACGGCCTGAGCCAACGTGGCCACTTCAGGCAATTTATTAATAAAAGAATGAAAATTTACATAAGCTTCTCTCATAGACGGATTACCCTACAAATGACCCTCCATGCTCTTTAAATAGAGATCATGGACCAATCGGGTGTTAAGCCACGGATCAAGTGTCGGTAATACCGAGGAGAGAATGAACCGTCGGATCACTACATATCATGACCGTCGGATTGTAAGTTACAAAATGTACATGGTAAAGAAACACACTTTACCTAACTCTATACTAGACCAAGTTGTACTTAATTATTTCCTATGTGTCGGAATATCCTAACATCCCCCCTTAAAAACAACTTGGGATAGGATTGAAGGATTTACAAATATGACACAATAGGAGAAGGAAGGAGGCACTAGAGCCTATCCCCCCTTAGTGACAACTTCCTGAACTCCAACCATAAATCGAAGTTTAGTGAACTTCGCCTCTGTGAGAGCCTTTGTAAAGATGTCTGCAACTTGATCATCTGTTGAACAATATTACACTT
Organism: Pinus tabuliformis; assembly: GCA_031772625.1. Classification (NCBI taxonomy): domain Eukaryota; kingdom Viridiplantae; phylum Streptophyta; class Pinopsida; order Pinales; family Pinaceae; genus Pinus; species Pinus tabuliformis. Next base: position 1,214,885,370 of record CM062807.1, on the reverse strand, counting down.
CAAGAACATGGTCGTGAATGATCTTTCTGATGAAGTGCATCTGCAATTCAATGTGTTTGCTGCGCTAATGTTGGACTGGATCTTTGCCTAGCTGAATGGCACTTTGATTATCACACCAAAGTGTAGTCGGATGCTGCTGCCGAAAGCCAAACTCTGACAGGATCTGACAAAGCCACAAGGCTTCCTTACTAGCTTCTACGGCACCACGATACTCTGCTTCTGCTGAAGAAAGAGAAATGGCACCTTGTTTCTTGCAAGCCCATGTAATAGGTCCTGAACCAAGAGTGAACACATAACCTGCAGTAGACTTCCGATCATCAGGGTTACCAGCCCAATTGGAATCAATGAAACCAACCAATAGAGGAGCTGCTTCGGAACTGTAATGAATCCCAAACTGAACTGTACCTCGAACATAACGAAGTATTCTTTTGGCTACTTTCCAATGACTTTCATGTGGGTTTTGCATAAACCGAGCAACAAGGCCAACGGCAAAGGAAAGGTCAGGACGAGTATGGGTTAGATACAAAAGTTTTCCTACAAGTTGACAGTATAAGGTAGCATCAACTTCAGGAGAAGTATAAGTGACTGAAAGTTTGACTCCAGACTGAAAGGGAGAAGGGGCTGGCTTACAGTCTTCCATGTGAAAATGGCGTAGAATATCACAGGCATACTTGGACTGAGAAAGGGAAATACCTTCCTTGGATTGCAAGACTTGAAGACCGAGAAAATAATGTAAGTGTCCTAAGTCTGTCATTTCAAACTTCCTTTTAAGGCTAGACTTCACATGGTTTATAAGGTTGGGATCACTACCAGTCAGGATAAGGTCATCAACATAAAGAACAAGAATGATAAGAGACTTGCCCACTTTCTTGGTGTAGACAGTATTGTCAGAATGACACCTAGAAAATCCATTTTCTAAAAGAAAGTTATCCATTTTGGCATACCAAGCGCGAGGAGCTTGCTTGAGACCATAAAGGGATTTCTTAAGCCGACATACAAGGCTGGAGTCTGTTTGTATAAATCCAATAGGTTGTTCCATATAGATTTCTTCATGCAAGTCCCCATGCAAGAAGGCGGATTTAACATCCATCTGATGGACTTCCCATTTGAAAGAAGCAGCAAGGGAAAGAACAAGGCAGATAGAGTTCATTTTGGCAACAGGGGAGAAGGCTTCAGTGTATTCAATGCCTTCAACTTGTGAAAAACCCTTAGCAACAAGACGAGCTTTATGTTTATCAACTTTCTCATTTGGTCCGTACTTGGTTCTATAAACCCATTTGCATCTAACAAGTTTTCGTCCCTTTGGTAGAGGAACAAGATCCCATGTATCATTTGTCAATAATGAATGATATTCTTCATTCATAGCTACTTCCCAATCTGGATGGCCTGAAGCTTCTGCAAAGGTGTCAAGATCATAATTCACTGAAGCTTGAGCCAGTAAAGAAGAGGCTCTCTCGAACTGAGAACGTGTACGTCGCTGATCTGTAGGATCATCGACAAGATCACATGCTACATCCCGAGTAGCACAGACCCATTTTGGAAGCTGAGGAGCTGAAGGAGGATCCTGAAAAGGTGGGGGAGGATTTTCATCCTCGCTTTCATCATCTGAAGAAGAAATATTTTCAAAAGTAGAAGAGATAGGGAGAGGTGTCACATCCGCCGAACTAGGCTCGCAGGCCGATATATTTTCAACAAACTTTACATCTCTTCTAATGATAACATTTTTGGACTTAAGTGGAATAAGTCTATATCCTTTGACATCTTCAGAATATCCAACAAAAATACACTTTTCACTCTTAGGTTCTAAAGCTTTATGTTTCTCATCTGGAATATGGGCCCATGCTTCACTTCCAAAAACACGAAAGTGACTTACATCTGGTTTGATTGAGCTCCATGCTTCTTCTGGAGTGATATTCTTTAAAACCTTAGTAGGAGTGCGATTTATTATGTAATTTGCACAGTTAATTGCTTCTGCCCAATAATTAAGACTAAGTCCTTTAGATTGAAGCATACAATTAGCCATTTCCTTTAAGGTGCGATTCTTCCTTTCAGCTACACCATTTTGTTGTGGAGTATATGGAACAGTATGTTGCATTTCAATTCCATTCTCAGTGCAAAAGTTGATGAATGTGTTTTTAACATATTCTCCACCATTATCAGATCTTAGCTTAAGAATTTGATGTCCAGATTGTTTTTCAACAAAGGCCTTAAAGGCCAAGAACATGTTAAATACTTCACTCTTGAGTTTTAAGAAGTATACCCAAGTGTGTCTGGAGAAATCAACAATGAAAGTTAAGAAATACTTGTAGCCAGAGAATGAAGCAACTGGAAGTGGACCACATAAATCACTATGCACGAGCTGTAAAGGGGCTGAGATGTGCCAAGAGGCACGTTTTTCAAAACTGTCCCGATGATGTTTTCCGAGTACACATCCGGAACAAACACCATCTCTGCAAGATACCATTGAAAGACCTGTCACCATATTTTCTTTACATAGATTCTGAAGAGAGCGATAGTTTAAGTGACCAAATTGCTCATGCCAAAGTTTGCTCACTTCATCATTATGAGCAACAAATACTGAGAGAATATTTGATGACCCAAAGTTGTGAAACTTATACAACATTGTAGAATCATCAGCAATGCCAGTAGCTAAAATTTGTCTAGGATCTCTTAGGTCCTTAATTACAACATCGTGAGGTGAAAATTCAACGATTTTACCTTCACCTAAATGGGTTATCGGATATACAGATAGAAGGTTGTAGGATAAGGTTGGAACACATAATACATCATTAAACTGACCATTGTCTAGATGAATATTTACAGTCCCTACAACACTAAGAGATCTATCATCACCAACATATATATTTTTGGTGTTACAATCATTTAAAGTAGAAAACATGGCTTTGTTTTTGGCCATGTGATAAGAAGCTCCAGAATCAATGAGCCACTCATGGGAATGAGAAGAAGAAGATACATTTAGTGCATAGCCAAACCGAGATGCTTGCCAACCACATGCAGAAAGTGCCATTCCTGAAGATGAATTTGAAGTTGAAGAGTGCTCCAAATGGATGTTATGCTTCTTCATTGCTGCTTCCAAGGCTTCCATCTTCTTAAAGCATTTGGATTCTAAGTGGCCATCTCGATTACAAAAGTTGCAATGTTTATCAGTCTTCTTCCCTTTGTTTTTATTTGTCTTATCATTTTGTTGAAATGATTTTTCATTTTGAGGCTGAAATTGCTTAGGACCCTTGTTTGGTTTAGGACCATTCTTTTTAGGATACAACTTCTTAGGATTCTTTGGATTTGGTTGCTGCTGGGCGGCTAACGCTTTCTTAGAAGAGTTTCGAAGATGAAGAAGACCAAGGTGTAAGAATTTTTCTTGTTCTCTTATTAAAGAATCACAAAAGGAATCAAAGGAAGGGGACTTGTAGGTTTGTCCTTGAGAAATGAAGGCTTCTCTTATAGAATGGAAGGTGGAAACAAACACAGAATAGGTTGGTCCCAACTTAGTAAGAATGGAGTAGATAAGGCTATTATCTTATTTCTTAACCTTAACACCTTCCAAGAGAAGTCTAAGGGTCTTGAACTTGGACAAAAAATCTTCAATGCAAGAAAAATTATTGGGGTCCAATGTAAGCAATTCATTTTCAAGTTGATGGGCTTTAAGTTCATTTTTAATTCCAAAGACTTTAGTAATCTGTTTCATTGCTTCATGAGGAGTATCAAGTTCTGCAATATGGAATCTAAGATCTAGAGAAATAGACATCCCTATCAACCCACGTGCTTGGTCTTGTCTATTTTCCCATTTAGCTGCCTTGTCTTCATCTTTCAGTTTGGTCTCTTGGCCTGTGGCTATTCTGTAAAGACCTTTACTTCTAAGTAAATCCACAATGTAGGACCACCATTGGAAGTAGTTGGTGCTGTCAAGAATAACTTGGCATGGACTTTCCATTTTAAAAAAAAACTGAAGCTAGATGCTAAAACTAAGTGTTGCAATGGAAAGATCTTGAAAAATTACGCTGTTTCAAAAAAAATGGTTCTGAAAACGGCTTCCGGATGAAGAAGTTATGGCTTTTTGAAGAAAATTTGATGAAGTCGCCGACGAAGTGCGGGAATGTGCGGAAATGAAAAAATCCGCCCCCACAAAATGGAGACTTGAACCCAAGACCTCTACTCTCATAAATTAGCTTTGCACCAAGTGAGCTATACAAAAAGTTTGAGAGAGAGAGAGAGAGAGGGGGGTTGATGCTTTGGGTTGCGTGCTTGCTTTGAGAAAGCTCTTTTTCCCTACAAAACAAAAAACACAAAACCCAACACGGACATACAAAAAAAACGAACCTTGCGGCTCGAAGTTAGCTTTAGCCAGAAACTAGATATTTTCAAAAACGAACCTTGCGGCTCAAAGTTAGCTTTAGCCAGAAACTAAATATTTTCCTCAATGTTTCTGATTTTCCGAGATCACACTAAGGCGCAGCGGAAAAGAGCATATGCATGAGAAAAATCCTTCCTTTCTATTTCTGATTTGCCCAGATCGCATAGAGTCGCAGGGCAAAGAGCATACGTAGAAATGAAAGGTATAGATCCGGTAATAAAAAAGGCTAAATAAACTGAAACCGAAATAAACAGAGAGAAAATGACTGTAAACTGCAAATAAACACTGTATACCTCCAAATCTTAAAAATGACGCAGCTAGGGCTACCGGAAACCTTTTCGCGTGAAACGAAAGGGGTTCCTCACTGGAACAGATGCTCCCAACACAACAAAGCACTCATCTTGGCCCGAAAGCAGTCAGAAATAGAAGATCTAGGAAACGGTAGTCGAATGCAGTTCTATCGGCTTCAGATTTGGATCACCAATGGACACGGCCCTCAAATAGCTCTAATACCATGTAGTAATTTACAGGGTAAGTTCCTCAGAAAGAAAACCAAAGGACACTGCTCACAAACAAATCATAGATCAATACACCAGTACTTTTGACGTGGTTAAAACCCTCAAAGAGTGAAACAGTCCACGGCTTGAGCCAACGCGGCCACTTCAGGAAATTTATTAATAAAAGAATGAAAATTTACATAAGCTTCTCTCATAGACGGATTACCCTACAAATGACCCTCCATGCTCTTTAAATAGAGATCATGGACCAATCGGGTGTTAAGCCACGGATCAAGTGTCGGTAATACCGAGGAGAGAATGAACCGTCGGATCACTACATATCGTGATCATCAGATTGTAAGTTACAAATTGTACATGGTAAAGAAACACACTTTACCTAACTCTATACTAGACCAAGTTGTACTTAACTATTTCCTATGTGTCGGAATATCCTAACAAATTTTGCATGCACGCAATTGATAAATCCTTTGGAATTGCGCAAGGAAATAGGGACCTTTCCTATTGTTTAGGAGCTTGAATTAGCTTAGATTTTTGCAAGGAAATAGGAGGTTGGAGGAGGCAGAAATTGGCTAAGTGTTGGCCAGAGGTTCTCATTCAGTAGAGATAACAATTTTGCTTTTGCAGATTGTGCTCAGAGTTGAAGCAAGCAATTGTAGTAGTTTCTTTATTTTATTGATTAATGCAAAGAGGCTTGACGTTTTTTCCTAGTTGGGTTCCCCTAGAAATCAATGTTTATGCATGTTGTTCTAAATTGTGATTTCTGTTCGGCATATTAGTAGAGTAGAATTTGTATCTCTTGTTTTCAGTTTGAAATCTTGAGCAGTTGCAATTTCTATAAAATTTCTACAACTACATAGAGGTTTCTTGTAATACATAAGCCTAAATAATTATTTATACCTACTCATAGTTTGAGCACAATTTTAGACCTTCTTATACATCAATTCACTAGATTTAAAAGTGTTGTAAATTTGATGTCAATTTCATAGTGCAACGTTCTTTTTCCATGAGAAATATATTTATATTTCAGATGAGGAATGCGCATTAGTAGTCCTCAAGGGACTATTTAGACAACAAATCTCAAATTCATTACAATAAATACTCATTATGAGCACAACGTGTCATATGCAAGAATTGAAATCAGATGGGGAGGATAACAACATTTCTTCCAACCACCTGAACTAAACCCAATTTACTTCATAATGTAACATACCCAAATCGATAAGTGTCATTAAGGAGGCAGGGTATTCCAAAAAATTCCTTGAAACCATGATTTTAAAGCCACTCTTGAGTTTGCAAAGTATTCTACTCATCGAGAGCTTTCCAACAATTATACTCTTGTTAAATTCCTAAGCTTTAAGCACCAAGTTATTTCCCTTTGAATTTTCTTGATGATATTTTTGTCTCTCTCCATATCATCATCCATACAAGTTATGTTGGAAACATACCTACATGGCACTCATAGGGCACCACATCATGCCATATACATAAACCCCCTACTCTTCATGCTTACTGATCCAAAAGGCTCCTTTTTGGCTTCTCATACCTTAGAAAACTTCCTTGATGCACAATATTGCATTCCCAAAAAACTTATTTTTCCACCTCAAAATTTTGTGACTTCTGATGTGTCGCATCTTGATAGTTTTATCTTGGTAGCAAAGGTATTTCTACTCTTTATCGCATTTTTGAAATGTTTCTCTGATGCATCATTTCACACTCAAATATTTTACCCATGTGACATATCACATTAGGGAAATCATTTTTCCATACAATGACTTGAAAATTTACTTCATCCCAACATGTTCTACCCCCATTAATCTTCCTAATTTACTCAAAAGTTGTAAAAATTATGACATGATGCACCTTGAATAACTTAATTCATTTGACAAGGCCTTAGTTCCTTCATATTTTCTCTGCACCCATTTCCACCCATTTCCTTCTCTTTCTGTCTCCTTCCTTCTTCACTTTTACTCCTTCCCCTCTCCCTCTTTCCTTTCCTCCTATCATATGCCTCTTGCATTAAAATCCTCAATATTTGAGATTCACTACACGTCATGCCAGAGAAAATTTGGATGTGATGTATCATACCTGGGAAACTATTTACACTTGTGGCATCGGCATCCTCCTCTTTGCTATCATGACCACAAAAAAATTGGGTTTGCAATGTATCATTACTAAGATCGGTAATTGGAGACATTTTCGCTTCCATCCCACCCCCTTTTGCCCCTTTAACCTTTCATTTTTCAATTTCACAACTCCTTTTTGCACACATCGTTGAGTTACTGGGTTGTTGTAGACAAATTTTCAAGGTTATGAGGTAAACTCTTAAATAACACCATTAATATTATGTTTGATTGCATTAGTGAAGCCTAATTATTATGTCGAAAAGATATTAATGAAATTTTAAGTCTTGCATCCAAGACTAGTGAGTTGTACAACTATTTCGAATAGATATGTAGCAAATGGGCCCATGGAGCGCATTATTGGACACTCTCGTAATTTGTGAATATACTCGGGGTCAAATGATTGGCACGTTGCATGGTGCCTTCCATTTGGTTGTTAGATGATTGAGATCGAGATTCGTAGATGTATTCTTAGAGTATTTCTACCGAGTAATTCGAGCTTATTCCAGTTCTCAGAAACAGAATGTTACCAGATAAACTCAAATAGAAGACTATTTTGATCTCTATATTTTATGTTTTCTAACCATCATGGTTTGTTTTAGCCTCTTTATGTATCACGATCATTATATAATTCTAGATCTGGCCTCAGGACAAGCTAGTGGTCTTTGTATATTACTATGCTAGCATTTTAAGCATGTGAACCACTCTAGAGGCCACTAGGTCATATTATATTGTTTTGCTTCATGTAAAAGTACCATAGATCTCTTAAGACAAAGTTGATGCGAGGTTATTTTACTTATTTTTTGTGACTTTGTTGGACACCCTTTCATTTATTCTTTTAGAGGCAAAGCGCTAGTTGGCATGGGCCCACCAATCCATATTGTTTCTCTCTTATTATCCTCTATTTAAATGCATAGATTTAAGCATTAATATTTTAGATTTGAAGATGTGGCTTGTATATCAAGTGAAATTGTTGTTTATTTCTCAGATCTGAGGTCTGGCATATTATAATAGTATATGGGTTGTTATTTCATCTTGTTTAGAATGATTCCTTGAATGCAAGAATGAATGTGCACAAATACAGAAGCTTATGATGTTTGAGATTACAATTTGAGTCAATTTATGATACCTAGAGTTGTGATTCGAATTGGATTAACAGTTGTTATTTACCTCTTGAAGTTTCCTTCTTATACAAACGATATTCTATTTCTTATGCATAGGACTGTGGGGATATTTTATGTGTTGAGTATTTTCAATACAGTAAGAAGCTTTTTGATGTTCTGGAGTTACTGATCTTGATCAAATGACTGTGATATAAAAAATATGATTTGTAAATGAGATGATAACAAACGAAATCATTCTTTTACCCTAAGCAGGAATACCCAAACTATAATATCATTTCTTAGTAGGTTTGTAAGGGATTCTTTATTATTTGTGTTTGCACTTATGTATGAGTTTGTGGTACTAAAATATATGCATCAACCACATTCATAGCTTGTATATGAGTTTTATAACCACAGGTGTGAGTTTTTATTACAAGGTTTACATTCATATAAAATTTTAGAATAGAATAAGCTTTGGATCTCAGCCTTTGAATGTTGTATTTCTATATTCATTTATGTTATGTTTTGATTCTTATAAAAATACATCTTTATAATATTGTCTATTGAGTTGAAGTGGGTTATTTGTTGAAGCAAATAAATGATTACAAGTTGCATCCTCCAGTTTATATTCAAATCAGTAAGAATGAAAATAGTGAGGTAACCTTGAGGAGATTTAAGACTAGCCATTGCTATCTTTCAGCAGAAGTGTAGCACTACTTAGCAGTTGACTGTGATCAAGCCTGAGTCTTTTCTTTTTATGCATGTAGAAGAGATCTCATGTCCCTTTGTTCATTGGATACCTTAGTAAGTCATTTGGTCTTCCAGCCTAGGAGGAGATAGGATCAAGAGCTTTGTTTCTTCTGGTCTTGTATCCATGTAAACCACAAAGAGTTCTTGACTTCCCTTGTCCACTAGAAAACTGAGTAAGACCTTAAGTCTCTCAGCCTAGGAAGAGCCAAAATCAAAGAACTCAGTGATCCCTCTAGTTAGGATTTTCTTGTGTTTTGCTAGAATAATGCCATTAGGAGCCTTTTGGTGATGTGAGTATAGGAGACTGAACTTTAACAAAGATTTTGAAGTGTTAATAGGCTTTGGTACTAATTTTGTAAAGTTACCCTAGATAGACAAAGTTCGGTTAGCAGGTCCCTGAGGGTTTTTTCCTTGCATATATTGTGTTGTGCCTCAAATTTTATGATGCTCAGATTCAAAAATAAAGGGTTGAGACATTGTGTTGATGGTGGTGGAAATTTGTCAACCAAGGGGTCTCACCAATGTGAAGTCCCAATTAGACCTCACACCATTTGGAGTAGGAACCCCATCCAAAATATCGGCCTGGTTTCCATGTATTCTTATGAATATGCCTTGGCTCTAACTGTCAGCAAGGGAGAGGAGTGCGCATGCACCTTTGAAAAGCAAGGGGTGTGCCTAGTGAGTGTTCGATCATATGTGTGTCAAAGTTCTTTCACTGTGGAGGGGACAAGAAATGAGCCTCTAAGAGAGAGGTAGTAGTACCACCCTAGTAGAGACACACATGAATAAGAAGGGTTTGTGCAACATCAAGCAGAATAGTCCACAGAGATGCGACGGTCATTGAAACCAATATGATGAGGAAGATTTTTCAAATATCCTGTGGAATAGCCCACGAGGATGTGATAACGATAATAGCAATTACAGCACATTCTTAATATGATAAGTACCAAAATAACCGAAATAGTTCAACTACTTTAGCACAGATGAAAGCAAACATGAATTAAAAACATTCACATAATAGTCCTACAAATATTCATAATCCCTGCATGAAGAATGTGTTGGCCATGAAGGCTTATGTTATTAAGTAAAATTTCCAAGACACATGTATATAATGAACATCACTAGCTCCAATAATGAAGCATTGGAGCCACTCCTTGCTCCTTAAAAGAATTGATATGTCACTCTAATGCCTTGTAGGAGGAGCCAAGGTGAAAATCCCTTTGCTCATACAATGAGGGTGTATATATAACCAAGGGGTGATGATTCACCCTCCTTGTGACTCTTTGGCTACCCTCATGATTGTTTGACTTCCTATGACCTTTCAACTTACATGACTCTTCATATTCCATGTGTGTCCCTTGGACTTCCACTTTACAAAAACTTTTGAATACACATGATCAACAATGATGATGTGGCCTATGAAAACTAATGACATGACATGCCATGATGTTGCTAACATGGACTACTTGATGATGTGGCAGTGTCACACCACTACTATTATTATGTCTCTGATATATTCTTGAAAATGCTTTTGTCTTCCACTTCCTCATGCCTTAGTGATAAGGAGTCTTCAATGATCTCATGTCTTGGGTTGTGGTCACAAATTGGTGTCCCTTTGCTTTGCCTCGATTGATCAACTTGCATGTCTAGTTGCAAAGATGTATTCCAATAGGATTCCCTTTTGCATCTCCTTCTTCATCATCCTGTCATGGTGTGAGAGAGTACCTCCATCTGCAATTCACTCATGGCGAGATGACATCAGTCTGAAAATCCCCTAGTCTAATATAGTTCATTTGGATCCATTACATGAGCCGGGACCAGGTGACAGGTCAGGAGGGAGGCCCCAATGACTACGCAATTGTGCAGTTCAAACAACCAGGGGTGAGGCTTGATCATTGAGATTGCGCAGTTCAGGTCAGACTGAGGGAAAAAACTACACAGTTTTGGGTGACAGTGAGGCAAGTTGAGGGGATGGACATTGGGAGGACACATTGTGTAGTTTTAGGAGGAAAAAAAGACTGAGCTACTATGCAAATGCACATTTTAGAGTCTCAGGGAAAGAGCTTGAGCCTTGTGCTTGTGTAGTGCGTAGTTAGGACCAGGCTGGGAGCAATGATTGTGCAATCCTAGAGGTCAATGCTTGGACTTGGGCACAGAAATTGTGCAGTGCAATAGTCCTGGGATGCAGGAATTGCGCATTACGTAGTGCCAAGGGGGAAGGAGGCATGGAACTGTGCAATGCGCGGTCCACACAAGAGGGGTGGAGCCAAGTTGCTTGGTCGGGAATCCTCTTTGGAAATGGTTGTGTGAGACCGATGAGATGGATGTGAATAGTGATAAGACTTCAACTGTAATCTCACACTTAAAATACTTGATGACGCAATAACATAGATCACCCATGACACATTAACAACACATTTACCTCCATGTGACCACTTTATGACCAGTTACGACAAGTACGACACTTAAGATACACTTTGTGATGGCCGTGAGGACACGTGTGCGACAGTGCTCAAAACATTGTGAATGAGTGTGACTGGTATTTACATGGTTAGGACAACTCATATACACAAAGGTAGACCATTCAAACCATCATAATAGGATTTTACATGTTGTGCAACATCCAATATGCGAAAACATGACACTTTGCCTATGTTGTAAACGGGATCAAGACACCTAAAGAAAATACATGAAATGAGTTTTAATGTTTGCGACAATACATGACATTGAAGACATAATGATGTGGCAATGATAAGTTGTCCTTATTACTTCAACATCATGAGGGATGCGGTTTATTTTTCATATATATTCTCCAAAATGTTGTAAATCAGATGGAGTCTTCATGCGGTCCTGATCATATTCCAGTTCCTTTGTACTCTTGCCTGATGATCATCCTTTATCCTCAACTCCTTAGGTGTCATCTAACATGTCTTCCTTCTCCATATCCTTCTTTATCATCTTGCCATAGTAGAGTTCTTGTCTATGAAATCAACTCATGACAATACGACATCATTATGATAAACCCTATCTAAGATGTTGCATGATGATTCATTGATTGAGCTGGAACCAGTCGTGGGCCATGGGAAAGCCCCTGTGACTGTGAATTTTTGCAGTTCAGACAGTTAGGGGTGTAGCTTGGGCTCTGAGACTATGCAATGCGTAGTTCAGGCTGGGATGAGGAAGAAGATTATGCAGTTTGAGAGCTCAATGAGCTAGGCTGAGGGGTTGGGAATTGGCTCAGCCAACTGCATAGTTCTAGAAGATAGAGGGGACAGGGTGATTGTGCGGTTCTGGGAGTCAAGGCTTGGGCTTCATCACTGAGGTTGTGAAATGCGCAGTTCTGGGAGGTAGAGACTGCGCAGTGCTAAGAGACAATATTGTTTCTTAAGGGCTGAGATTGTGCAATACCCAGTTCAGGAGGGTTGGATGAGGCTAGGTTTCTAGGAACTTTCCAAAATTTGGCTAAGTGCGGGATCAGTGAAACTAATGTGAACAGTGATAGAACTTGGATGTGATCACACACTTAAACACTTGGTAACACAACATATATCATCCAGAACATATGAACACATACTTCGCTTAGTGTTACAACCTTTGCAGTAACTTACGACAAGTTTTTGTGCGACAGTGCATGAAAATTTGGAAATGAGTGCGAAACATGCCTACATCACACGAACAACTCACTATAAACAAACCAAAACTCCACTTTGCATGATAAGCAGCAATTCCCATGCCAGAAGACGAAATTTTCTATATGAAGATAAAAATGTGAACGACACTTGCAATACATTAACGACATTGAAAACAACACATGCCAGAGCAAAGATAACATGAAAATGACACTAGTTAGAGTGTAAGAAAGCGAAAGCGACAACCGAAAACGTGAAAATGACACTCGCAGAAATAAAGGTGCATGAAATGGATAGTTTGCAAAACTCGCTGAAATGCAAGTACGAACGCAACTAGAATGTGAGAAACTATCATTGTCAGTTTGCACTGACTGTCGACATGGATTGGACATCGCACATGCATAGTCCTGATGGAACGTGTTATGCTTGTTCGAGCTTGTGTAGGAGAATGTGCTCATGAACTTATTGCGGACTGAGCATGTGTGTGCAAGTGCCTTCAACACTTCCAATCCAAGAGGGAGCTCAAAAAGCATCAGCTAACCAAGAAGTGACTATGGAAATACCAATCACAAGATCCATGGTAGGCTCCTAAATTCGAGTATGATAAAAATTTTGGAGCTGGTTATCGCAACAACAACACATTGGTTTGTCAAAATATTACACTACACATTTTGGCGTTGTTTTCCACGAGGTGCTAGACCATTAGACCCTGGTAACCTAAATTTTTTATTGGATTCCAAAGTATTTAAGACTTGAAGAAGGAGGGGAGGTAACACGAGAGGTAAGAACCCACATTAACACCTCAGGTGTGCCCCACAGATCCTTGTCATGTTGGTTTCACATTAAGGCTTGTTTCTTTTACTCTTTTTTTTCAAGTAATTTTCTTTTTAAGTCTGGTGAGATTTCTAACTAAAAATGCAACATTGTTGACACTACTGTGTCAATATAGTCAGAAGACAATAGGTTGGTTTGCCTCTTTAGTTTAACTTTTTCTACGATATTTTTTTCTTTTAAATATGTACGAATGCGGGAAAGGGTAAAAACCTAAAAATAGGGGTAAGACTAAATCTGATATTTTTGAAATCCCTTTCTCTAACGTTAGGTTGGTTGTAAATATACCGTCCAAGTTGACTCAAACCAACGAGGACATGAATTTACACTTGGATTCTAAAGAGAGAATTTTTTAAGTCAACTTTTACAATTGAATCTCCCTCTATGATTGAGTTTGTAGGAAGAACAAATCCAAGAACGAGATAGCCTCAGTTGCCACCACTAGAGGATGAATATAGTCTGCTTGTAAATAATGAAAAATTGGAAAATAATGAGGATCCTAATCATGGAACTAGTGAAGGGCATGGAGAGAACAATGTAGAAGAGGAAAACACTTTTAGGTTCCCATTTGTGGACCCTAACTCCATATTACAGAGGAAGAAAATTCCTCCATCGGTTCTCTCGCAGTTTCATGGTAAGACTCATGAGTACCCTTATGCATTTCTCTTTGAGTTTGATATTTTGTGCAAGAGTTATGGATATTCATTTGATTCCCAAAATCTTAATCTCTTCCTTTCTACCCTTAAGGATGTGGTTGTGCATTGGTTCATGGGGTTAGGAGGAAATACCATTTGGACATGGGATGGGATGAGGAGACTTAGAAAATATCAAGAATAGTACAAAGCCCGTGACCTAAGAGAGGAAGTTTTCAAAATGACACAATAAGAGGAAGGGAGCCTCGAGGATTACCATGAGAGGTTTTTATACAATCTCTAGTGGTCTAAATAGCATAAATTAGATCTGGAAACCATCAAAACTATCTATTTAAGAGGTATTTTAGATGGATCCATTAAAATACTAAATTTGTTAGGACATGGAGATGTTTCTCACATATTTTTTAATCAAATTTGTGAATTGTGTAGGAATTAATCTTGCAACTAGGTAAGGTATGGTAGAGGAGTTAAGGACATTCTCCTAAAAAATACCAAATTTGTAACTTGTGGTGTTACCAAGAATGAACTCGGACATCTATTTGACAACTTTAAAAGTGAATTTCTTGAAAATGGATTTTACAACTAGATGTATTACAGTTTAAAAAGAAGTAAGAGGATGAGTGTGTTGCACTTTATATTTCTTGTCCTAGGTGTAGACAAAATCACCCTTTGTGTGAGTGTCCTGTAAATGTTGTTGACTGATCAGGTGCTTAGTATTTAGCTCAAAATCAAATTTCTTAGATTGGCTCGAAACCTAAACAAATGCGTCCGTCTCGTCAATACGATCTCAATGCAATTTGTTTCACTAAAAACCGAGTTCAGATGAGGGAGAAAAGGCCTGTTGTTCGTTTTCCTAAACAACTAAAAAAATTGCAGAACATGACAGAATGATGACATGGTAGTACAGTCAGCATGATGGGAATCTTCTTCAGTTTTTTCCCAATGAGGTTGTGACAAGTGTCACTTCAGGATTCGCCAGTTTGGTTGTGTGAAGATGAAATTGTCCAATGTCCTCCAAGGTGGAATTATGGATTCATGATGAATATTATGTGGAAAATATATATATATATATATATCCGAACTATACCAAAGGCATCGAAATATTTGAATGGCGCAAAGATTATTTGGGTGGAAAAACGTATGAAGGGACGGATGGAGGGTCGATCGAACCATGACCTCCCCCTCCCAACTTCGTTGCATAACCATTGAACCAAGCGGCGGACTTGTTAAATGGTGGCCACAATATGTTATTTAAGCCTACATTGAATGTCAACGGCGGAGCGGAGGGAGCCAACCCTGCAAGCCAGCTCCCTCACCATACGACCACAAAGTATAAACCATGGGAAAGCGCGCTTATAGTGCCACTAATACAGGTTTAAACTTAATTAATCATCTTTGAAGTTGGAGGTAATTTTGGAGGCGCGCCAATTTCGACAAAATTTCCAATTTTGGAGGTGCTAACTAGAGTCTTCTCTAGTTTTAGCGGGGTTTCCTAGGGAAACATTGAATGAAGCATATCTTGAGCAATTTTCAACCAAATGGAGCTCAGAAACAGGTGTTCTTGGCTAATTTGGACATTCTTAACACATTAGTGTAGGTATCAGGAGCCATATTTAAATAGCATTTTTTCCACATTGAGCTAATACAGAGGCCCAAGCCATGGAAGCTGGACCAAGGAGATGTGGCCCAGGAGGGGTGAACTCCTTCATCAAAACATTGTGTTAATGTGTCTCTTTGATGGTTGCTGCATTGTACATGTTTGTTGTTCAATATTTGTTTCTGAAGCTATTTTTCTCATGAATATCTTCTTAAACTTAAGGAAATTTACTTGACTTTATTTACAAACAGCTAATGAAACCTTAGCAAAAGAAGCAATAAGCATGCACATATTTATAAATCTGTAATTTTTATTAGCACAACAAAAATAATCATACAAAAATAGATCAAGTTGGTATCAGAGTAAAGGTTGAATTGCTTGATTGCTTGAGTTTGTGCAATTAGGGTTTTAATGGTTGCAAAATTGCGATGCTTGCAAGGTTAAAGTTGCAGAAAGGAGAAGGGAATTTATTGGTTGCAATTCCTAAGGTAATGCCCAGAAGAAGGAGAGTCATAAGGCCACAATCTCCACCACCCAAAGTTACAATTCCAGCTGCACTTGAAACTCCTCAAGTTTTGCCTTCAATTGAGATTGAAGAGGTACAAGCAGTACCAATTTCTGAGCCTGAATCCACAGTCATTATGTCTAGAGAAAGAGAGCCTGAAGGTCCCTCTTCATAAGAGGCAGAATTCAAGAAATATTTATGTACTTTGATTGAGATGGTTAAAGTTCTCTATGAGTAGAGGAATACTAGAATGGTTAGAGAGAGTTCTAAACCTCCACATGGAGAAGGAAGCTCAGAGGAAAAAAAAGATGAGAAGAAGGATTCCAAAGGGAATGGTGGAAAGCCACCTCCATCTCCACCATCCTCATCATATTCCTCATCATCTCCACCATCTCACACAACATCATCTTCCACTACCACCACTGAAACTGCCCATACTCATTCAAAAACCCCAAAAGGAAAGACTCCATTACTGAAATTGGACATAAAATTTGAACTTCCCATGTATAATGGAGAGGTGAATGCAAAAAAGTTGGAAAATTGGATTCGATAGTTGGAGGTATGCTGCAGAATTAAGAACCTTCAAGAAGACGACATAAAGATCCAGTTGGCTTCATTGAGGCTAGAAAGAGCTGCACTAGTTTGGTGGGAAGCAAAGACTCAAGAAGAAATGAGAATCCAAGGTAAGATATCCATCACTTGGGTTGAATTTGTTTCTGCAGTTAAAAGACAGTTTTATCCCTTAGCCTACATGCAAAAGGCCATTATCAGTTGGCATAATTTTAGGCAGCTTAAAGGCCAAACAATCCAAGATTATACACAAGATTTTAGGAAAAGGGCTTTGTTAATAGGAATGAATTTGAATTCCCAAGATACACTACTAAAATATATTGGGAGTTTAAATTCTTGTCTGAAACATACTATCCTTACGTTTAATCCAAATAACTTAGACGAGGTATGTGTGCAAGCCACGCACCTTGAATCTAGAGGAAAGAACATTCAGGAAGAGGGTACTAAGAGGAAGCCATTCAAGGGCAAGGAGAAAGAAGAGGGTGGAAAATGGAAGGGAAAGAAGAATGCAAGTATGAATAAAGAAGGGGAGAAAATCACATGAAAACATCATTCTAAAGAGGGGCATGATGAAGCCCGCTGCTAGAAATTGCATCCTGAATTAAGGCCTAAGAAACAAAACAATAAGGGAAAGCAAAAGACGATCGCTACCACACAACATGACCTTGGTTCATATTCTAGGAAAAGAAACTATTGCAAGCACTAGTTCAGCACATAGTCAAAATAACATTCCAAATGAAGAGTCAAGAACAGATTTGTTTCATGTTAGAATGATTTCAAATCATACAAAGATTGATGCATTATTTAATAGTGGGTCACAATCAAACTTGATTTCAGAATACTTGGTTAAAAAACTAAACCTTGAAACTGTACCTCATCATAAGCCATATCCATTGGGTTGGATAGTAAACAATGCAAACTTATAGGTTACAAGGAAGTGTTTATTCAAGTTCACCATTACTGAAAAGTTCATTGATGAAGTTGAGTTAGATGTATTTCCACTTGACATATCAGGAATCATTTTGGGTAGTCCTTATTTGTATGATAATATAGCAGTATTTTATCACCATGAAAACAAATACATATTGCTCAAGAATGGGGTGGAGTACATAGTGAGAGCCCATCGCAAAAAGCTAAACATTTCTTTGGTTAATGTAGGGAAGGTGAAGAGACTAGTAAATGCAAGTAAAAATTTTGTGCTTCTCGTGATCAAGAAAAAGAATGATATTAATTATGAATATTTTGAAGGTTGTGATGATAAATTGAAATCTGATTTGTTTGATGTGGTAAGCAAGCATGGCGAGATGTTTCAGGAACCAAAGGGGTTACCTCCCAAGAGGGGAATTCAACATGAGATTTAGTTGCAACAGGATGTTCCACTTCCAAATATTGGCATGTATCACATGTCTATTATGGAGAGCTTGGAAATCAAAAACCAAATTCAAGAATTGATGATAAAAGGCATAATACGCCCATCTAATTCACCATGTGGTTCGCCCATTGTCTTGGTGCCAAAGAAGGATGGAACTTGGTGCATGTGTGTGGATTTTCGTGCACTGAATAAAATCACGGTAAAGAATCGTTATCCAGTCCCAAGAATTGATGATTTTCTTGATCAATTGAGGTATGCAAATTATTTCACTAAGTTAGACTTATGAAGTGGTTATCATCAAGTTAGGATAGCTGAAGTAGACATTTGGAAAACTGCATTTAAAACTAGACAAGGATTGTTTGAGTGGCTTGTTATGCCTTTTGGTATTACAAATGCTCCAGCTACTTTCATGAGGGTAATGAATGATTTATTTGTTGAAAATGCAACAAGATGATGGATCTTAGTGGAAAGGAGTCGCCTTCACTAAGTGGGCCCGTAGGTTATTTTTGGCGCAAAATCTATTTTTAGACTATGTTTATTTTTAGACATATGGATCATGGTCTATGAGTTGCAAGATGCTATTTATGAATGATTGGTCATGTTGGTAAAAATATATGGACTTCTATTTTTAGACATATGGGCGGAGTCTACTTTTAGACTACCAGGCTAAAAATAGAACAGTCGAATATTATTAGCTCTTAATAATATTTGGACTATAAACATTATCTTATGCTCTTGGAGCACTTCAGTTCGAGCTACGAATGTGGCACATGCAATTGCCAGAAGGAAATACGCTTTTCTTATGGGTCAGTTGAGCTATTGCATGATGGACTTCAATTAGAACTCAAGTGATTGAGTTTGGTGGAGTTGATTGAGGAGTTGATGGAGTTGTGTTCAGTTTGACTTAGTTGAACTAGTTGTATTTAGTCTAACTGCCTAATACACTAGTGATGAGTGATGTGAATTAATTATTAATTAATTCACTAATTATTAACTCATAAATCAACTAAAGAATACATCATTTAACTCAGTGCATGGACAGTTCAGTGGAGACAAGTGTTAGAGGTGGGTGAAAGAGTGAGACTGCTATCAGTTGTGACTATAGTTGTGCATGAGATTTGCACAATCATTGATGGAGATTGCCAATGAGGATTGCGTAGTACAAAAAAAGGGAATTCAAACTTGGATCATTCCTATTCTCACATTGGATTGCGTAGTAGAGGCAGGCAGACAACAGAGGCTATTTGAACCTGTGACTTGATTCAGATCTGAGCTAGTTTGTGTGTAGCAAGTGGAGATAGTACTGGGTACTTGTGAGGAGTATTGTACTATGTATTGTTACATGTTCTCTATCATTATAATATACAGATAGTTGGGGGTTTTCAGCTGTATGTTTTCCCTAGTACATACTATGTTAATGTTCGCATGCGATTATTGTTTCATTGTTTTTAATTCCGCAAAATTGATGATCAGCGTAGAGGAGGTTATGTATTATGCATGCATTCCGCAAATAGTGTATAATCAGGATAATCTTTGTGAATAAGTGTTATATTATTCAAAATTTCTACAGTATTGAGACCACTTCTAGATGATTTTGTCATTGTCTACTTATATTATATCCTCATATTCATCAAATCAAGATATGAACATGTCATGCATATAAACAAAGTACTTGATGTCTTGAGAAAAGAACATTTGTTTTTAAAGATGTCGAATGTGAATTTGGCAAGACTTCTTTGGTGTATTTGGGACACATTGTTGGAGTAGGTGAACTGAAGATAGACCCCTATAAGGTTGAGGTCATTCTGAATTGGCCCTATTATCACCCCAAGAAACTCTCCTAGGTTGTATCTCAGAGATGCTCAGGAACATTACAAACTCAAAAAATTGTTGGAGATGGATGAATGGTAGGATTGATGTATATTCAAGCCAGATAACCACTTCTACTATGCTTAACCCCAGACATGGGAAAACACCCCCAGACTACAAGGCTTTAGACCACCAATCACTCAGAGTTTAAGGAATAGGTGAACATGGAGAATACTGACCACACCAGCAGATGCACAGGACCCTGTGATGGCCAGCTGCAACCAGTAAAAAGGTCTGCAAATCTACTTTTTAATGCACAGACAGGATGACAGCTCTCTGGCATTAAAATAACAGAAACCTGTATAACACATTCAATAATACATACAAGATTCTAACACAGAGGTGGGATGACAACCCCTCTAATGCTAAATATCAAGAGCACATGAAAAATGCATACAGGCACAGCCTAGAACAAAGAAGAAGTGGAAAAGTGAGCAATTAACAGCAAAAGAAGCTTGTATTAGCTGAAAATGAAGACCAGACGCTGCAGGTATCACAGTAGTTACAGTCTCCAGAAGTTGAATCTTACATCAAAAACCAAAACCATCAACATCAACCTCCTAACATCTTGCTTCTGGGTATATATGGAGGTTGATTACAAAAATATCTGCTAACCTATGCGTGGAGGGGTCATAATGGACCACCAACCACCTTAACTCTCTGATACGGGTCTCTGATACAATATGTTGGCTTTTAATGAACAAATTGACTTTTTCCGGTACTTTGTTGTCCTTCCTGAGCAGATAGAATGTCCTATGAAAGAATGATCCATAACTGATAATTGTTGTGCTCTGCTCCAGGAATGTCCTTTGTTCTTCGGCCATAATGCTCTTTGAATGCAGTCGTTGGAAAATGACTACGCCGGGTACAGGTAGTTGATCGCTTCATCCTTCGGGTGAATGATACAGGTTAGAGGCACGAAAACAACATGGAGGATGCATGGGCAGGACGAGAATAAACAATAGTCGTTGAATCCTGCAGATGGACGGCGGAGATTGAATCGGAGGGATCTATTGGGGCAAGCGGGCAGAGACAAATGTGGTCCGTCGGATCGCAGTCAGGTAGATCCGACAGTCCTTGAGAGAGGGAGCTGCACGAATATTAACGAGCGGGGGACGTATAGGTAGGCGGTTAGCGGTTTCCCTGCACCGCTTACGGGAGGCGAGTGGTTTTCGTATGCGAGGGCGCGACGCAATGGAACTGTGACGCGTGGCGGATGTGATAGCGGGGAACCCACTTTCCCCGTGGGCTAACGGGTGTGCAGGTCTCGGCAGCGGGAAAAGCGAACAATGTCATATATTGCGGAAAATGATTGAACGACTCAAGCAAAAGCATGTGCTTTTGATTGATATGACGGGGGAAAAGACCCCGTGGGTAGTGCTTTTTGCAAGGCATGTGGCTATATGGGTTCAACACCATTAGCACCCGGGGCTAAACTGAAATGGGGCTCCGATGGATTGCTGGGGTTTATGGAGAAATTTAGAGGAAAACAGGGGTGGCGAGAGTTATAAGGGTATAAATCAAATGAAGGGGGAAGGGTAAAATGAACTGTTACAAGCTCCTTTCTTGCAAAAACACACAGCCACAGTGGTGGGTTCCAGTATTGCAACAATAATGCTGCAACTCTTGGGACTCCCTTATTTACTTTTATCAACTTGGTTGTTCGTAACAAACTTGGAAGCGACAGTGCTGTGTGCACAAGTACTAGCTCTTGCTGCAGTTGTCACTTGGTCAGCTGGCACAAGTCCGCTAGGGGCTCAAGCCAACTTCTATGAGCTCTTAGAAGAAGCTTTTAACTAATGGACAAAATCTAACTCAAAGAAGGCTGATCTACTTGCAGAAAGAAACTGGAAAGCTGAAAGAAACGTAAACCCTAGCAAACCCTAATTTTACTAGCTAGCCATATTAATGCAAGAAAGAGGATGCAAGCTACTGGAAGAGATGCCATTGACTTCTAAGAAGATGAAATGCATGTATCTAAGCTACTCTTATAGTCAAATCTGAAAGAACCATCTTTTTATATTTTTTCATAAGTTGTCAGAATTATCATGCATGTGCTTTTAACTGGTTTTGATTGTGCAGAGATGGATTGGCGAGAGGAAATGCTTGGAGGAGGTTGGGAAGGTTAGGAGAGGGCCTAAGGGGCCCCTAACACCCTTCCAGAGAGTTTCACAGAGTTTGGCTATCAAGAAACCTCATTCGTGAGCTTCTACAGGAAGTCTGCAGGGGTTCCACAAGATGTTCTGGAATTTCTATAGGATGTCTGTAATTTTTCTACAGGATGTTCAGAAAGTGGATTTTTGAGGGTTGATGGGTGAAGCAAGGTGTAGGAGGGGGTATGAAGGTTGGATAAGGGTGTGAGGAGGTCCAGGTGTTGGTGGATGGAGTTGAGGAAAGATGCAGATGGCTGGATTTGTTCAAGGAGGACTAAGGCAATGTTGCACAAAAATTAGGGTTCTGTGGGCAAATAGCAAACGTGGGGCGAGAATACGAGTTAGGGGATGGAGCAAATGGATTTGATGGAGTATGTGCAGATAGAGAAGAAGTACAGGTGCTCTGCAAGTTGTCTTTCCAATTGAACCAACGAAAACTCGTAAAATCTGAGACCTAGTTATGTTGACCTACTCTGACCTAGCTAACAGTAAAGAGGATGAACAGAAGTTCTAATTGCAATGAAACCATGTATACCAACTATGCAACGAAGCATTTAAGAATCTGAACATGTAACCAACTTCTATAAATGAAAATCAAACACTAATGATTGCATGGCAAAGCAAAGTCAGTGTTTTTGTTGGCAACAAAGTCACCTTGATCTCAGCTCCTGATCCCACTAAGGGAGAGGTGAAATTAGAGGTGTTCGATGGCCTTTTTCTGGAGCTTTTCCATATCAATAACCTATCAACTCAATTTGAACATCAAAATCCTTTCTAATCATCAACAATGACCTAATTAATCAGCAAAATTTAATCTACTTAACAGAAATGATTTTGCAAAGACATAAAGAACAAATAACAATACATAAAGGAGGCCTTAGCACTCGGGTTGGGCCCAACCCCAAGAGCTACAGGCTCCTATAAAGGACTCAGATATGATGCCAATTAAAACTGCTTCTCATTATTCAAAAATAATCATCACATGAAAGTTATGCAGCAGTAGCTATGAGAAAACAAGCTGAGCAAAGGACAGCACTATAGTGCAAATACAAAACAGTTCCCAAAGTAAACTACGAAGGTTGAGGCCTTCTTACTTATACACTACGAGGGACCTAGCAGCCCTCCTTAATTCAAGGGACTCGGCTATTCCAACTGCTAGTAAACGGTCACTCTTCCCAAATCTGCTCGACTGCCTGTAGGATTCATTTTGGTGGCCTGTTGAGCTCGGAGTTGAGGGTGGAGATTTCGAGGAAGGGCCATTTAATGCCAGAGACAACCTCCCTACGAATCCTCACCTCAAGCTTGGCTGTTCCCTGGCCCATAATTGCTTGGTTCTACCCCAAAATTGGTCCAAAAACCTGAAATAACCATGTATTAGCCTCCTTGGTATAGTGACCACCCTTATTTGTTCAAATAACATAAACTTACTAAAAAAACATGCATAATCTATGAAAAATGGAGGATTGAACAAGAACAATTAGGCGAAATGAGCCCAATAAGTTACCCAATTCGGGGCTCATCACCACCCCCCTGCTAAATGGGTTTCTCATCCTCTAAGAAACTAGTCTAGCTCATCATCCTTTATGGCTTCGACCGCCTCCCTCACGTCTCAGGCCTCAGCAGTGATATCCTCTTCCCAGTCATGGAATCCTGCTTTCCTTTCCACTTCCTCCCATTGTCTTTCTTCCTCCTCTCCTTAACTCCTTCTAGCAGTCCCAAAAGAAAAGGAGGACTGAATTTCAGGCCAATCCAATTGGCCTGCAGATTCTGCATCAATTGTTTGTAGGGAGGTACCCTTGCCGAGGCCTCCCTCATCCTGGTGGGAGAGTGGTATTCCCTTATCTTCAAGCTGTGAGGCAGTGTGTTCCACCGCCTTGTGCAGGCATGCAGGCAGTCTTCTCCCAGCAGTCTCTCCATGTCCTCAAAGTGGGCGATAGCTTGAGCCTGTTGCTCAATGTACCACGGTAAATCCTGAGGGCTGTTGGCCAAGTGCTGGTGGGCGCTCATCACTGCTGAGGGGTCATCCGGCTCTGCTCTGATCATTAGTGGCTCACTCAGTTCTTTGCCTACGATGTTGCAGACCTCTGCTGCTCTTTTCTCCTCATGACTCATCCAGGAGGCCATGGCCATAACTTGGACATCTCCTATCACAGTGTTGGGATCCCATGCATTCATGTTCAGAAGGGCGAAGTTGTGCAAGTAGAACTCTGATAATTTGGCCCTATCTTCTGATGAACTACTGCCACATAGAGCTGCAAATTGATGATAATTTTGGAATGGGGTGATGCCTCGTTGGGCCAAGGTATTTATTTGAAACTATAACCACTAATCCTTGAGGTATAGGGCGTAGGATTTGGCGGGCTGCCTACACTGCAGAGCTTCCATTGCCCAGCTGGCCATGCAGGCCAGTTAGGCCTCCTTTTCTTGTACCTCCTGTTTCAAAGACTGTATCTCTAGGCCTACTTGCCATTCTTTTTCCTGTAGATGCCTCTTCAATGTCTCAATTTCAGCCTGCAACCCATCTCTCTTCTGTTGTTCATCAGGGATTCCTTTGCCTGTTGTGGGCTCCTCCTATGGTTGTTGTTCTCCCAAGGTGTGAGGTCTGTCTTCCTTCCTCTGTCCCTGTAACTGTAGCTGCTGTCTAAGCAGCTCATTTTATTCCTGTAGCCTAGCCTGCTGACAGCTTCCCACATGTTTTACCATAGCCAATTCTCTTCTCGCCTCTTTGAGTTGTTCCTCCAGGGGACCTATATCTGCCATGCCCTTAGACTTGGCGATTTTCATCCAAGTGTGGGTCCTCACTCTCTCTTCTTCTAGGGCAATGAAAAGTGGCACTGTGAATTTCTGGGGAATGATCTTTTCGGCCTCTAAGAAGTTATAATAGGAGCCCAGGCTGGGCTGGGGGCTTGGTTCCACAATTTTCTCCACCTTTTCTTCCTCATGTGGTGATTCAGCTGCCTCCCCTTCCATTTCTTCGGTCTCCTTTAGCCGAGCCAGTGTTTCCTGTAGAGAGGCCTTTGTGTCCAATACTTTCATTCTTTCTCTCCAGGTTGATGTCTTCGGGCTTCCCCGTTCATAAGTGATGGATGCCTTGGAGGGAGACCTTTCCTTTGGTGTATCTTGTGTGTCCACAATCGTGATTGGTGGTGGGCTCCAGTATTATAGCAATAATGCTACAACTCCTGGAGCTCCCTATCTCTAATTTTATCAACCCGGTAGTTCGTACAAACTTGGAAGCGACGGTGTTGTATGCACAAGTACTAGCTCTTGTCGCAGCTGTCACTTGGTCAGCTGGCACAAGTCCGCTAGGGCTCAAGCCAACTTTATATGCTCTCAGAAGAAGATTTAGGAGTGATGGACGAAAGCTATCTCGAAGGAAGCTAACCTACTTTGCAAAAAGGAAACTGAAAGCCAACAAAGCATGGAAACCCTAGTAAACCCTAATTTGACTAGCTTGACCCTTACAATGCAAAAATGTGAATGAAACTTCTACCAATGATGCCATTACTTGCAGTGAGTTGAAATACATGAATCTAAGCTACTTGCATTTGAAAAGACATGTTTTTGTATTTTTTTCATTAAGTGGTTGGATTTATTGTGATGGTGCTTTTGATTAGGGTTTGACTGTGCAGGAGCGGTTCGAAGGGAAGGAAAGCTTGGGAAAGGTCAGGGGGGCTAGGAGAGGTCCCAGGGGGTCCCTAGCATTAGTCCACAGGAGTCTACAACGTTCAGGTGCTCGACAACCGAGTTTGCAGGCTTCTACAGGATGTCTGTTAACTTCTACAGGATGTTCTACCGTGGGAGTTTTGGGTGATGGTGAAGTGATGGAGTGGTATGGGTGGATAGGTAGGATGGAGATGGAGCTGGTGATGGCTCAGGGGCAGAGAAATAAGGTAGAGAAAGAATGCATGAAGTCGGTTGGTGGATGGGAGAATGGGATCAACGAAAGGTCAAGAAAATGGAGCTACGTGAATAATGGAAGAGCTGGAAGGTAAACGAGCTGAACAGAGGTCGATTAGGTGGCTTTAGGCGTGGTTGATAAGAAGAGGAAGGAAATGGAATGATGTGGAGCAGTGTAAATAAAACAAATTGCTGATGACTGTCACCAAAAACGAGAACTCATTAACCTGTGCTACCTGTGATATTAAACCAATGAACAACAATGTAAATTGTGAAGGAAACTCGTGCATGGAAGTGGAATGAAGAAGTAATGCTCAGGATCAGAGTGCATGGATGGATCTACGATTAAGGTAACTGTGTTGCAGCTTGCATGAACGTGAAAAGACTGCGTTTTTTGGTGGTTGGTTCAGACTGCACCCCAATCCCTAACAGAGATGGCAGTGAGGTCCTTTCAACCTTTTCTGGAGCTCCAATGAATTACAACTCTCCTATTCTGATCTAAGCAACTGAAAGCAAAATTAACCATAAGCTAATCCTACTTAATCACAACAAACCAAATCAGCAGATTGTATTTTCGAATTGCATGTCAAAGTAAAGAAACAAAGTGCTGGAACGAAAGGCAAATAACACTACAAAAAGAGGAGGTCTATTGCTCTCAGGTTGGGCCCTAACCTGAGAGCTATAGCTCCCTTAGAAACTCAGAATTAGATCCAAATCTGCTTGCCTTTATTCATAATCAAAAGTCTAATGTCATGCCAAAACTGGCTTACAAAAAGAACCAACACCGAGCTGTAGCTCGTACTCAGAAATTACAATAGTAATGCAAAAGTTCAAAAAGCTCCTATCCAAGGCTACGGCCTCAGTATTTATGCATGATGATGATCCAGCAGGCTTCCTTAATTTGTGGAGCTCGGCTGTCCAACTGAAGGTTAAACTGCTGATCCTGTAGAACCGTTGGCTGCCTCTAAGCTCGGTGGGGAGATCTGTTGGAGCTCGGAGCTATGGTGGAAATCACGAGGAAGGTCCCCAAGACTGTGGACATCCTCCCTAAAAACCAGCAGTGCCACCTTGGTTGTCTCCTTGTCTCCTTTTGCGTGGTCTTTGCTCCCTTTAATGCCAAAAACCTGAAATCATCATGTATTAGCCACATAGATATAATGCCTGCCCTTCTTCCTACAAATAACATGAATAAACCAAGAAATGAATGCATAAGTGATAAAAGATGAATGGTTTGAGCAAGGCAAGTAGGCCAAATGAGCCCAAATTGTACCAAAAATTGGGGCTCATCATCACCCCCCAGCTAAAACATTTGCTCATCCTTGAGCAACTTAGTCCAACTCTTCATCCTTCATGGCCTTGACTGCTACCCTTACATCCCAAGCCTCTGTGGTAGTGTCCTCTTTGCTGATGTGAAACCCAGCTTTCCTGTTCACTTCTTCCCATTGTTCACTGTCATCCTTCTCTGTGCTGCCTTCACTCAATCCTAGCAGCAGTGGTGGGCTGAGTTTTTGGCCAATCCAGTTGGCCTGGAGAACTTGCATGGATTTCTTGTAAAGGGCTACCCTTACCAGGGCTTCCCTCATCCGAGTTGGGGTATGGTACTCTCGGATTTTCAAACTGTGTGCCAAGGTATTCCATCTACGTGTGCATGCTTGGACAGCATTTTCTCCTAGCAGTCTTTCCATGTCTTCAAAATGAGCTATGGCTTGGGCCTGTCGATCCACATATCTTAATGAAGCAGTAGGATCAGTTGACAAATGTTGGTGTGCTGAGATGAGTGCAATTGGATCCTCTGGTTCTGCTCGAATGAGCAATGGCTCGTTTAATTCTCGGTTCATGACCGATTTTATTTCTGCTGCCCTTTGATCCTCATGGTTCAACCATGAAGCGAACGCCATTAATTGCATATCACCCAAGGCAGTATTAGGATCCCAGGAAACTTCATTAGGCAAAGCCAAATTGTGAAGGTAGAACTCTGCTAACTTAGCCTTATCCTCTGACGAACTAGTGCTGCACAATTCAGAAAATTGTTGTGGGTTGTGGATCTGAGAAATACCTCTTTGTGCCAAGGTATTTATTTGAAACTGCAGCCATTGGTCTTTTAAGTACAAACCATAGGCTTTGGCAGGTTGTCTGCACTGAATTGCCTCCATGGCCCAACTGGCCATGCAGGCCAATTGTCCCTCTTTTTGCTGCAGCTGTTGTTTTAAGGCTTGCACTTCAATTTTTGCTTGTTGTTCTGCTTCTTGTAGATGTGTCATTGGCTCCTCAAGACCGGTGGTCAGTTCCTTTCTACCTTGCTGCTCTTCTATGATGTCCTTAGAGGATGTACCTGTCCCTGCCCTCAGCTCCTGTAGCTGCAATCTTAGCTTCTGGTTTTCTTCCTGTAGAGACACTCTTTGACAATTGGCCACATGTTTAGTCATGGCTAATTCACTCCTGGCCTCCCTGAGTTGCTCTTGTAAAGGCCCTATGTCTGCCACACCCTTTGACTTGGCGATCTTCATCCATGTATGCGTACGGACTCTTTCTTCCTCTAATGCGAAAAACAATGGAACAGTAAATTTCTGAGGTATGATTTTGCCCGCTTCTAAAAAGGTGTAGTATGAAGTCAGACTAGGCTGAGGGCTGGGCTCTGGTATATGTTCTGTTTCTACCTCTTTAGGTGGCTCTACCTCACCTTCCCTTGGTGGCGATGAGGGTCCTTCTCCTTCCCTCTTTTCTGTTTCCTGTAGCCGGGCCAGAGTTTCCTGTAGAACATTTTCAGCCTCCTGTAGCCGAGCTTTTTCAGTCAACAGATCTAACCTTTCTTGCCACGTAGTTTTCTTTGGGCTCCCCTTCTCATAGGTGACTGTTATCCTTGAGGGGGACTTTTCCTTGGGTGAAGTAGAGGTATCTTCAATCACAATCGGGCTGCTGGACTGAGGCTGTGGTTTGCCTGTCTTTATTCGGACACTTCTTCGAGCTTTAAAGTATAGAGGGGTCTCCCTCTTCCTCTTTTCTTTTGGCTTAGGTGGCGTGCTAAGGGCGGCCAGCACAGCTGCTGCTTCCCTTGCTAGAATGTCCGCCTTCTTCTCTTTGGGTTTCACTTTTTCAGGGCTTCCTGTAGAAGACCCTGCTTTAACCACTTTCGGGCTTCCTGTAGAAGACCCTTTCTTTACCAATTTTGGGCTTCCTGTAGGAGCCTCTTTCTTTACCAATTTTGGGCTTTCTGTAGGAGCCTCTTTCTTTGCCAATTTTGGGCTTCCTGTAGGAGACCCTTTTTCTGCTTTCGGGCTTCCTGTAGAAGCCCCTTTCTTTGTTTTCGGGCTTCCTGTAGGAAACCCTTTCTCTGTTTTCGGGCTTCCTGTAGAAGCATGTTTCTGCTTTTCTGTAGGTACAGGTGTCACCACCTTTTCTTGCTCTGCTACATGGGTTTTTCTTTTTGGTTTGGTTGTAGGTGTTTATGAGGTACTTGTGCTGATGTGGACCATCTCGGCTTTGTCCGTTCTGCTCTGCAACCTTTTCTCTCTTGCTGACAAGATAGGTGTGTCACCTTTTTCTTTGTCTTTCTTTTCCTCGTGCTTCCTCCTTGGTTCTTTCTTTTGCACTGTGGTCGGGGTTTTCTGGCCTGCTTCCTTCTTTCCCTCGGCCACTGCTTCTTTTTCCTCACTGCTGGAGGAACCACTTTCTTCAGTCAGCATCCTTATGTCTCCATCTCGTGTTAAATTCCTGAATGCTTCCCATGAGAGGGGAACCTTATATGAATGAAGTGCATCCTCCACAAGAAGCTTGATCAACCCATGGTGGGCTACCTGATCTGGTATGCCTTCTTTTAGCTTTGTGGCACACTCAATTAGAGACTGTAACAGGAAATAAGGGATGCTCAGTTTCTTTTCTACAGGAAGCTCACTCCGGTGCCTCAATTCAGTGAGCAACCGAAAGTGATACCCATACACGATGCTATAACGGCCTTCACAGGTTATATACTTCATGATCTGTAGGCTGACTTCGTTCCATGGTGGTAGCAAACTGGTTCTGCGCACCCCATTTTTGTCCTCCGAGAATTCCTCCTCAGGTGGAAAGAATTCTTTCTTGGCCTGCTGGCTCAACTTCCTTTCTTCCTTATCCCATGGCAAACCCATTGGGAGTTCAGTAATCCGACTGATATATTGCGGGGTGAGCTTGAGGCTTAGGCCCCTGAAGTTCACTGTGGCCAGTGTTTTGGATTTCGGCCTCAGAGCCTGCAAAAATTCTTCGGCCACTTCATCATCGTAACCCTGCAATTTGTCACAAAAAGATATCCATTGAACCCGTGTGAAGAGCTCCACCACCTCCTGGTTTTCCCTTAATTTGGTTGAATCAGTGGGTTCCCGTCTAATAAACCCACCCGGCATGATAAACACTGTTGCTTTAACTAGAGGTGGCAAATGCGGAAGAGATTTGGTCTATTGAGACAGAGCATGCACATAATCCACAAAACTTATCCCTGAGGACCTTAACACAGTTTAATTACACTGACATCCTGTAGAACGACAGTATAGGCACAGCAGACAACAATTTCACCGATATCTTTATGACCAGACTGTGGACGACGATCCTGCCACCTTTAAAAACCAATTGCATGAAGAGTTCAGGGTTACCTTTTTTTCTGCCACCTTTTTACGTGAGGAACCCGCCTTCCTGTAGAAACTGCGTTCCTGTAGAAACAGTGTTCCTGTAGGAGCAGTGCGCGATTTTCGGGAAGGACTGTAGTTGGCCTGCGCTCTGGGTGTGCTTCACCAGCGTTCTGGTAGCCAAAAGCTCGGCGTATCAAACTGCAGAAAAGATCAGGATAGCCACTCGAGTTCAAAGCGGTGGTTGATAAATGCATGAGGGCAATCTAGCCGATTAGATTTTGAATCGGCGCAATCCGTGGCGCGGGGGTGAGCTGTCCCCGCCGGACCGTTGGGCGACGTCATCCATCATTCGCCTGCGTATTCACTTGCTGCCGCATCCATTCCCGCAGATCTGCCGCCGCCTCTTCTGTTAAACTCGTTTTTTGTTTGACGGGATTGCTCTCACGTGCGTGCTGCTCATTCTTTTTGTCGTGGCCGCCACCCAAACATCCAACTAGACCATAACTGGCCGACGTGGCCAGTCAACTGGCCATACGGCCGCTCGACCATTCACCTTTACACTTTGCAAACAATTCAAAGTAAAATTCATGCAATCTGATGGAAGGAAGGGTCGAGACACTTACCTGCGCGGCTGCACACGATTTTCCGGTTTTTGGACGATGATGAGTGGATCTACCTGCTGCATGCGAACTTACACAGGCCCGGAGGCTCATGGTTACAGGCTGCCGACGATGGATTGGATGCTTTGGCTGCATGCGCCCGCGTTTCATTGCATATGGCCAGCGCTGTGAATGGTATCCACTCTAGCGGGTTTAACTGTTACAGGATTCCCGTGGAATGTCTTGTAACAGTTCTTCCTCCTTGGGTGCATGCTGCACGACGAAGGATCTGGCCTTTTGATCATGCTCCCGGAGCTTCTGGATGCCTGGAATGGATGTGGTATGAGATCTCAGCACTTGTTCATCTTCAAAAATTGCTTTTCCCGTGATAACTCATCGATCTGCTTTGCTGGTGCAGGTAACTTTGTTGCATGTCGACAAGGATGGTGGAACAAGGTAACAGCAATGTGCAAGGGTGACAACAGTGGCTTGCATGCGTCCAAACCGATCCTTAGCCGCTAGATCTCCTCTTAAAATGAATTTTGGGCAGTCCCAAACTTCTACAGGAAGTTTCCTGTAGAAACACAGAGCTTCCTGTAGAAAGTTCGGGCTTCCTGTAGAAAGTCTGCACCTTCCTGTAGAAAATCTGCGTCTTCCTGTAGAAAGTCTGCATCTTCCTGTAGAGAATCTGCATCTTCCTGTAGAAGGTCTGCATCTTCCTGTAGAGAATCTGCATCTTCCTGTAGAAGATTCAAGCCATGATAAAATTGCACATACCTTGAAAAAGAATGAGTATTCTTGGAGGAGGTGCTGGTGAGGTCTCTTGACAGCATGATAAGGACCCTTGGCTTTGAGTTGAGAGGCTTCCTCTCCTCCATAGAACATCTGCAACCTGCATGCAATTTTTCAATATTTTGCTTATTGTTTTTTTTTTTTTTTTTTTTTTTTTTTTCTTTTTTTTTTTTTTGAAAGATAACAAGGGCGCCTCAAAGAGGTTTTCACCCTTGCCATCTACCCTGAGCGCCTCAGAGAGGTTTTCACCCAGAGATCTTATTCTCTTTTCTCTTTTTTTTCCAACCCATTGACCGCCTCATGGAGGTTTTCAATCAATGAGCCAATCTAAGGCGCCTCCAAGGAGGTTTTCACCTTAGATTTTTATTTTTCTCTTATTTTCATTTTTTTTCTCTTTTTTCCTTTTTTTTTTTTCTACCCTACCCTACTTGAAAAACAAAATCATTTTCAAGTATAAGAATACTTCCAATGGAGCCATGTGCACATCGAGATTAGAGAAAAAATGATGTGAAGGCTCGAAATGCATGCTTGGACAAGTATCCAGATCTCAGAGACCAAATGATCTAGCGTTGAAGGGATCAAACAAAGCTGAGGAAGAAAGTACTGCTGCAACTTAGTGACCTTCTGAAACCATATCTCAATATAGCTTTGATATCCTTGGTTCTTTTGCTGATCTGGATCATTCTTCATGTCACCTTCTATCATGACCTTCTGATCTTCCTCTTTTTGTTGATCTTTCTCTTGAGTACATGGAAGATTTGATGGTAACCATAAGGGATCTCTCTTGATCTCTGATTTAGATCTCTTCTCTTCATCAAGTGCAGCCCATGGTTCTTTGATCTCATCTCTTGAATCTTCTTTTGCTGGATGTGGTCCTTCAATGCTTGCAATATAGTCACCTTTTTGCAATACTCTTCCTGAGCTAGGGTGAAGATCATCTAGCTCAAGAGTTGTTGTTTGGACATGTTGTGCCTCATCATTACCATTGGGTTGAGCTACTCCATTGTATGGCTTTGGAAATGGTACGGGTAGTTGAGCGGAGGTGTGAAATTGAGATGGAGATGGATGGCATTGTGGTTGGGTAGGCATTTGGGGTTGCCTTGGTGGAGGAGGAGGTGATAGTTGTGGATGAGCAGGTGGTGGAGGAAAATGAGTGGGATGAGAGTTGTACTGGGGCCTCCACTCCTGATAAGGTGCATTCCACTGAGGCTGTGGCTGAGCATAAGAGTGAAATGAATGAGCAACTGGTTGGGCATAATATGGATCTGTGAAGGAACAAGGAGGATATGACCAAGGAGGAGGTGTGAACCATGAAGGATGAGCAGGGGGACCCCAAGAGGGCATGAAAGTGGCTTGATAGGGGTCATAATAGGTCTCGGGTGTCCCTTGCAGTTCCTGCTGGTAAGATCTAGGTCCATATGGCCTCCTTTGGTTCATATAACGGAGTGATTCAGTGGCTTCTTTGGTTCTCTGATATGCAACTTTAATTCCAGGCAAGGAAGGGCACTGATCCGTAGGATGGTATTCTTCACAGATGAAACACACTTCTAGGGAGTGCATTGGACATTCGTTCCTAGGATGCTTTCTAGTGCACCTGGGACAAAAGATGACCAAAGCCCTCTTGGCTTCCTCTTGCTTCTTTTGGATCCACAGGGTATCCAATTGCATGGCAAGAAACTGCCTCATATCACTCTTGAAATCTTCGATCTGATTTTCAAATTCATCTTTGGACAAGGGACTGCTCCCAACATTTCTGCTTGTAGCCATTTACTCCAGAGGAATGGTTTCTTCTTCTTCTTCCCTTGAGGTTCTTCAAATGTGTCTTGTTGTCCACCTAAGGGTTCTTTAATCACAGCCATCGAAGAAGAGAGAATGTTGGCTGTGTGAAGTAGTGGGGGTGTTGTGCAATCATTTTTCTAACTTATCTCTACTCCTACAAGGCATGAAATGAAATATTTTTGGTTGATTTTTGTATTTTTCTTCTTGTACCTGCAAAACTAAAATAGGTTGAACTGCAACTAACTATCTTGCTGAAACGAAAATGCGGAATTGAAATGAAAGCAGGAAAGGACTAATCTATTTTTCTCAAATGAAATTGCAGGAATAAAATGCTAGGCTACGCTTGCAGAATTGAAATGCTAATCTACGCTTGCAAAAATGAAATTGCGGAATTGAAATTCTAATCTACGCTTGCAGAATTGAAATTGCGGAATTGAAAGGCTAATCTAGGAAAGCAGGAAAGGTCTAAGCTACTTTTGCAGAAAGGAAATGAAATAAACTACTTGGCAGAAAATAAGAGTAAGAAAGTAGAAGAAAAGCAACAATTACTAATACTCTAACGCTTCCCCGGCAACGGCGCCAAAAAGATAATGGGCTCCAGTATTGTAGCAATAATGCTACAACTCCTGGAGCTCCCTATCTCTAATTTTATCAACCCGGTAGTTCGTACAAACTTGGAAGCGACAGTGCTATATGCACAAGTACTAGCTCTTGTCGCAGCTGTCACTTGGTCAGCTGGCACAAGTCCGCTAGGGCTCAAGCCAACTTCTATATGCTCTCAGAAGAAGCTTTATGAGTGATGGACGAAAGCTATCTCGAAGGAAGCTAACCTACTTTGCAAAAAGGAAACTGAAAGCCAACAAAGCATGGAAACCCTAGTAAACCCTAATTTGACTAGCTTGACCCTTACAATGCAAAAATGTGAATGAAACTTCTACCAATGATGCCATTACTTGCAGTGAGTTGAAATACATGAATCTAAGCTACTTGCATTTGAAAAGACATGTTTTTGTATTTTTTCATTAAGTGGTTGGATTTATTGTGATGGTGCTTTTGATTAGGGTTTGACTGTGCAGGAGCGGTTCGAAGGGAAGGAAAGCTTGGGAAAGGTCAGGGGGGCTAGGAGAGGTCCCAGGAGGTCCCTAGCATCAGTCCACAGGAGTCTACAATGTTCAGGTGCTCGGCAACCGAGTTTGCAGGCTTCTACAGGATGTCTGCAGGGGATCCTACAGGAAACTCAGGAATTCTACAGGAAGTCTGTTAACTTCTACAGGATGTTCTACTGTGGGAGTTTTGGGTGATCGTGAAGTGATGGAGTGGTATGGGTGGATAGGTAGGATGGAGATGGAGCTAGTGATGGCTCAGGGGCAGAGAAATAAGGTAGAGAAAGAATGCATGAATTCGGTTGGTGGATGGAAGAATGGGATCAACGAAAGGTCAAGAAAATGGAGCTACGTGAATAATGGAAGAGCTGGAAGGTAAACGAGCTGAACAGAGGTCGATTAGGTGGCTTTAGGCGTGGTTGATAAGAAGAGGAAGGAAATGGAATGATGTGGAGCAGTGTAAATAAAACAAATTGCTGATGACTGTCACCAAAAACGAGAACTCATTAACCTGTGCTACCTGTGATATTAAGCCAATGAACATCAATGTAAATTGTGAAGGAAACTCGTGCATGGAAGTGGAATGAAGGAGTAATGCTCAGGATCATAGTGCATGGATGGATCTACGATTAAGGTAATTGTGTTGCAGCTTGCATGAACGTGAAAAGACTGCGTTTTTTGGTGGTTGGTTCAGACTGCACCCCAATCCCTAACAGAGATGGCAGTGAGGTCCTTTCAAACTTTTCTGGAGCTCCAATGAATTACAACTCTCCTATTCTGATCTAAGCAACTGAAAGTAAATTAACCATAAGCTAATCCTACTTAATCACAAAAAAAAACCAAATCAGCAGATTGTATTTTCGAATTGCATGTCAAAGTAAAGAAACAAAGTGCTGGAACGAAAGGCAAATAACACTACAAAACAGAGGAGGTCCATTGCTCTCAGGTTGGGCCCTAACCTGAGAGCTATAGCTCCCTTAGAAACTCAGAATTAGATCCAAATCTGCTTGCCTTTATTCATAATCAAAAGTCTAATGTCATGCCAAAACTGGCTTACAAAAAGAACCAACACCGAGTTGTAGCTCGTACTCAGAAATTACAATAGTAATGCAAAAGTTCAAAAAAATCCTATCCAAGGCTACGGCCTCAGTATTTATGCATGATGATGATCCAGCAGGCTTCCTTAATTTGTGGAGCTCGGCTGTCCAATTGAAGGTTAAATTGCTGATCCTGTAGAACCGTTGGCTGCCTCTAAGCTCGGTGGGGATATTTGTTGGAGCTCGGAGCTATGGTGGAAATCACGAGGAAGGTCCCCAAGACTGTGGACATCCTCCCTAAAAACCAGCAGTGCCACCTTGGCTATCTCCTTGTCTCCTTTTGCGTGGTCTTTGCTCCCTTTAATGCCAAAAACCTGAAATCACCATGTATTAGGCACATAGATATAATGCCTGCCCTTCTTCCTACAAATAACATGAACAAACCAAGAAATGAATGCATAAGCGATAAAAGATGAATGGTTTGAGCAAGGCAAGTAGGCCAAATGAGCCCAAATTGTACCAAAAATTGGGGCTCATCAATTGGTTCTTTTGACGGTGGCTGGGGTCTGCCAGTCTTTATCCTCATGCTCCTCCTTGCCTTAAAATACATGGAAGGTTCCCTCTTCCGCTTCCTTTTCTGCTTTGAAGATGTGCATAGGGTGGCCAGCACGGCTGCTGCCTCCCTAGCTAAAGTCTCAGGTGATTTTTCCCTCTGCTGCCCCTCTTCCAGACTTCCTGTAGAAAGTCCTATGCTGACTGTTTTTTGGCTTCCTGTAGAAATGGTTTTCGGGCTTCCTGTAGAAACGGCTTTCACCGTTTTGGCCTGCTTGGCTGGGGGTGTCTTCTCTTCTAGTTTTGCTGAGGTTGCCTTGGGTGTGCCTTCACTTGCTTGGACTGTTTCAGACCTCTCTGCCCTGATTTGCAACTGTTTCTCCCTTGGTGTTTGTGCCTTTATTCCACCCACAGTTTTGGGCTCAGCAGCTTGGCCTTTCTCTTGTTTCTCTTCTTGCTCTATCTGCGGTGGTTTGTCCTGGGTTTCCTTACCCTTGGCTTTCTCTTCTGCCTCAAGGTGCTCCCTTTCTTCACTGCTGGATGAAGTGAGTTCCTTGGCCAGAATTCGGATATCATCATCCTTGGTCATATTTCGAAAAATTTCCCAGGAGAGAGGGACAGTAAAAGTATGGAGGGCATCTTCTACTAGAATCTTGATAAGCCCGTGATGGGCCAGCTGGTCTGGTGTCCCTTCCTTTAATTTTGTGCCACACTCAATTAACGATTGTAGGAGGAAATAGGGGATGCTTAACTTTTGTTCTACAGGTAAATCCATCTTATGTTTGAGCTCAGTTAGCAACCGGAAGTGATAATCGTATACAATAATGAACCGCCCCTCACAGGTAATGTATTTCATGATCTGAAGGCTGACTTCGCTCCAAAATGGATTTAGGCTGGTTCTCCGGACCCCATTTTTATCCTCTGAAAATTGTTCCTCTGGTAGGAAGAATTCCTTTTTAGCTTTTTGGCCCGGTGCCCTCTCCCCTTTGCTCCAGGGTATCCCCAATGGCAAATCAGTGACTCGACTAATGAGTTGTGGGGTGAGTTTTAAGGTCAACCCTCTGAAATTTACAGTGGCCAGTGTCTTGGATTTAGGCCGCAAGGACATTAAGAACTCTTCTGTTACCTCATCATCATGACCTTGGATTCTATCACAGAAGGTCATTCAATTGGCATGGGTAAATAAGTCTACCACCTCGATAGTTTCTCGCAATTTCCTAGAATTCAATGGTTCCTTTCGGATAAACCCTCCTGGCATGGTGAGAATGCTCTGTTTTGGCTTGTGCAATTCTATGTATGGTTTCCTCCCCAGAACTTTGAAGACAGTATCCCTCTGGTGTTTATATTCTAGTTTGCACCAATTCCCTGGTTATAATGTTGTTGCTGCCCACAATTCGACTGTCAAAAGGGAATTAGGCTCCCACATACAGAGTTCCGAGCTTAATTTTTTATCCCCAACCACATAAAAGTCACATTCTTTATGCACAGGTTAGCCCTTACGGTGGTTTTCTATAGGAGGAATTTGTTAACAGGAACCGTGGAGGAGAATGTGATGCTGAACCAACTGAAAAGAATTTCGTATATCACACAGGTAGACTACTATTCTTGACCCACAGGCAGACTTGCTTCGAATTCCCCTACTCCAGACTATTTAATTCACCACCTTTCGAAATATCATGCATGGGAATGGTGTTTTCGAGCCTACGTCTCTTCGAAACTCCAATTTCGACGGAGAAAGTCCATGTTTCTTTGCTTCAGGAGGCTGTGCCGCGTTTCCTGTAGAGCTCCTTTCTGTAGAGAGCTTTGCCGGCTTCTGGAGGGCATCACGGCGCTTTTAAACGAGCCTGGGATGTGGGAGGAGTTTGAAATGGGCCGAGAAGCTCGGGCTAACGAACTACAGAGGAGGAGGACGCTTACTTTGCTGAAAATCGGTTGCAAGTGTAAATGACAGCGATT
Organism: Pinus tabuliformis; assembly: GCA_031772625.1. NCBI lineage: Eukaryota > Viridiplantae > Streptophyta > Pinopsida > Pinales > Pinaceae > Pinus > Pinus tabuliformis. The sequence continues at coordinate 1,214,847,012 of CM062807.1, read as the reverse complement.
CACCGTGAGTTCTTTGGCTGAGCAATTTGAATTATGGCACAATTCATGGTGAGGAGGTGAGGTGTCTAGGCCGATCTGTTAGCCAACGTCACAGCCATCATTCTTCAGCCTGTCTCTGACCGCCATTTCCTTTCTCTGCCATTAACCGCCGCCATCACTGCCAATCCGCCAATTCTCCTCGACTGGAAACTTCCCACGTGTTGGCTCTTCATCCCTTTGGAGGATTCGAGCGTAACCAAGCTCGTTCAGATCCCACGAGGCCATTCGACTGACTGTGGGTGGCTAGTTGATTGGCCACCAAATTCGTTCAATCCACACCATTTCACAGACATGCAGTTTTCCAAGTATAGTTTACGTAATTTGACAAATAAGGTTAGACACTTACCTGTGTGGCCGTGGACATGTTCTACAGGCTTCGAGACGTGGAAAAATGGTTTTGCTCACTGCTGCTTCGTGCACAGGCGCTGGAACTCCTTCTTTCATTGGTTGATGATGTATGCAAGGCTTCAGGATCTGATCCTCTGGTTGTGCACGCTGCATGCACGGCTTTGCCTTTTCTCAGCTGTAGAGGAGGTGTTCACGTCCAAGCGAAACTTTTTGCATGTCTCCTGTGTCGATTTCAGCTGCTATTGACTCCATAGTATGTGCTCTAGGCGGATCAGCTGCTACAGGATTCCAGTAGGACATCCTGTAGTTGCTTCTCCTCCTGGGATGCATGCTAAAACGAGCAAGGTTGTATTCACGGATGAAGGCTCCTGATGGAGCTGTGACAGGTAGAGTATGTGAGCCTTTGTGTACTTGATTTGTCGCTTGGAAAAAAAATTCAATTTGAGGAAAACAGGACTCTTTGCATGACAATGCAGGAATATATAACCAGATTGTTGCCATGGCAGTGGAAAGAGATGAAACCGGTGATGGATGGAAGAGAGGGGTGACTGCAGGCCTCATCAAAAGACTTTAGGCTTTAAATCCCTTGCCAGAATCGATTTTGGCCTGCCCGAAGGCTCTACAGGATGTTTCCTGTAGAAATGCAGAATTTCCTGTAGAAAGCCCCAAAACTTCCTGTAGAAAGCCCAGAACTTCCTGTAGGAGGTTGAATCTCGGCCTGAATGTGTTCAAATCCTGGAAAAAGTGAGTGTCCATGGAGGGAGTGTCTATGAAACCAGTTGTAGTCTTCCAAGTGGTGTTGTAGGCCCAGGTGGCCTCAACCAGGCGATCTGCCCAATCCTTTCTGCTGCTGCTCACCACCTTAGTCAAAATCCCTTCCAATGCTCTATTAGTGACTTCCACCTGCCCATTTGCTTGAGGATGATATGGGGTGGAAGTCCTGTGCTTGATCTTGTGATGAGAGAGCAAATCTTCAATCAGGTTGGAGGTGAACTGGCTTCCTTGATCGGTGACTAACTCTCTTGGGTAGCCAAGCTTGTAGAAGATATTTTCCCTTAAAAACTCAACCACCTTTTCTTCTATTGCTGCTTTGATTGCCTTTGTTTCTGCCCACTTTGTCAGATAGTCGGTGCATACAATGATGTAAGACCTTTTCTTTGAAGGAGGGTTGATAGGACCCACAAAATCCATGCCCCACTTCTCAAATAGCTCGAAGGTCACTTGAGGTTGGAGAGGCATTTCATCCCTTGGAGTCAGTTTTCCCATCCTCTGACATCGGTCACACTGGCTGATGTATCTTCTGACATCTTGATGAAGAGTAGGCCAATAGTAGCCTGCCTGTAGAATTTTGAATGCAATCCTTTTTGCTGCGAAGTGGCCTCCACAAGGTCCGTCATGACAGGTTAGGAGGATGTCAAAGACTTCCTCCTCCCTAACACAACACCTCAGGATTTGATCTAGGTCAAGTTTAAACAGGTTGCCCCCGATCCAAGTGAACGGGGCACTCTTCCTCACAATTCTTCTCTTCTCCTTTGAGGATAGATGTGGAGGGAACTGTGCTGAGACCAAGTAATTTGCTATATCAGCAAACCATGGAGAGATTTCTGAGATAGCAAATAGGTGTTCATCTGGCATCTGGTCATCCACTGTCCCTTCTTCACCTGCAGGCAAATCCAATCTAGACAAGAAGTCAGCAACCACATTTTCCTTACCTGGCTTATCGACAATAGTTAAATCAAATTGTTGCAACAAAAGTAACCATCTAATGATATAGGCATTGACATCAGGCTTATTCATTAAATATCTAATCGCAGCATGATCAGTGTGTACAAACGTTTGATAACCAGCGATGTAGTGTCTGAACTTGTTTAGGGAATGGACTATGGCCAGGAACTCTTTCTCGGTTACAGTATAGTTCATTTCTGCCTTTGACAGGTTTTCTCTGACGAAGTATATGGCATATGGCAGTTTCTCCTCAACTTGTCTTAAGGCTGCCCCTATGGCTCTGTTCGAGGCGTCAGTGTGGATGTGGAAAGGTAGGGCCTAGTTTGGACCTCTCAAGATCGGGGCAGACACCAGCTTATCTTTCAACTCATCCAGAGCCCCCTGACAGTCGTCAGTCCATTTGAACTCAACATCTTTCCCTAAGAGGCCAAACAATGGCGAGGCTAGCTTACTGAAATCTTTAATGAATATTCGATAATATCCTGCTAAACCTAGGAAGCTCTGAACATCTCTTACCTTTTGAGGAGGTGGAACCTTTTGGATGATAGCGATCTTTTTAGGATCCACCTATAATCATTGCCGAGAAATGGTATGACCTTGCACGGTCCCTTCAGTCATCAGGAATTCACATTGTCGGGACTGAGGGACAGGTTCATCTCGATGCATTTGGTTATAACTCTTCCCAGATTAGTCAACGCCTCTTGGAAGTTGGACCCATAAGGAGTAAAGTCATCCATATAGATTTCTACTGAATCATGGACCAACTCAGAAAATATGCTCAGTACTGCTCTCTGGAAAGTGGCAGGAGCGTTGCATAGCCCAAAGGGAAGGACTCGGTAGGCAAAGGTACCCCATGGACAAGTGAAGGTGGTTTTATCTTGGTCCTCCGGCCTTATTTGGATCTAGTTATACCCGCTAAACCCATCTAGGAAAGAGAAGAACTTCTTCCCTGCCAGTCCATCCAACACTTGATCTATGAAAGGCAGAGGGAAATGGTATTTTTTGGTGGCTTTGTTAAGTTCTCGGTAATCTACACAGATTCTCCATTTCCCATTCTTCTTGGGCACAAGCACTAGAGGCGAGACCCACTCACTATTGGAGATGGGGTAGATGAATCCTGCATCCAACAATTTTTGCAATTCTTATTTGACAATGTCTTTAAGGACTGGATTCATTCTCCTTTGAGGCTGCCTGACTAGTTTACAATCTTCTTTAATATAAATGTGATGGGTACAGACCGAAGGATGGACTCCTTTCATCTCCTTATAGCTCCAAGCGAAAGCATCTAAATGATTGTTCAGTAAGTTACACAGCTCCTTTTCCTGGGAGGGAGATAGGGAGGAGCTGATCTTTAAAGCTCTTTCGGGACCAAACTCCACATTCTTAACTCTAGGAGAGGTCAGATCGGTCACATAGAGATCCACTGAGGTGCTGGCCTGGGTATCTTCCACCAACTCCTCTAAGGACAGTGCACTGGGAGGTGGATTTTGAATCAAGGTCTCAATCAGATCATCCTTGGTTTGAGGGCCTCCCCTAGTGGTTTCTACTGTCCACAATGGTGCAGAGTAGACCTCATCCTCATCTCCTTCTTCCAACCAGAGTGGTAAGTCATGTTCTAGTAGAGGTTGGGCAGGAGGGTATAGGACTAGCTGCTTGGACATAGGCCCATTCTTGATGGTCATGCTTCAAGCTCGGAAACTGATGTAAGCATCCGCAGTGGCTAACCAAGGCCTTCCCAAAATGAGGGGGTACCCAGTGAGCTTTGCCTTTGGCTGAAGGACCAAGAAGTCCGCAGGGTACTCCCAAGAGTCAACAGAGACCAAGACATCTTCCACAATCCCTTCGGGAGTCACGGTGGAGCGATATGCTAACTGTAGGATTGTCGAGGTCTTCTTAAGGAACTCTAAAGATTGAGTTTAAGCATGGTGTCCCTAGTCATCACATTAATGGCAGCCCCTAGATCAATCAAGGTATGGGGGATTATGAGGCCATTGATGTGGACATCAACTACAAGACTCCCAGGGTCCAAATACTTTGGACAGATTACTTGCCCCAACATTAGATCAGACAGTTGTCCTATGACATTGATAGTCGATGCATCTCTCTTTCGCCTGCCTGGGTGCCTCAAACACTTCTCCTTAATCAATTTGTTGTAAATTGGTACATCTTTTATGGCCTGGAGAAGTGATATTTTCACACACAATTGTTTAAGTTCTCCCAGAAGTTCAGTCTCCTCTGGGTTTGGTTGCGTGGTTACTGTTAGTCGCTCAGGAAAGGGTGGAATGACTTTGGGTTCACTTTCCTGTTTCTCCTCCTCATCCTCTGGGGAAGGAGGTTGGCGATCTGGAAGGGTCTTCCTAGATCGCAGGTTGATCTCCTGGATCTCCACAACATAGGTAGGGCATGTCGTCTCCCCAATGTATATCTGCTGGGCCTGTCGGTTGTTGGGGTTCGGATTCGGTTGAGCAAGCATCTGGGGTTGCCTTGGAGGAGCAGGAGGTAATGGTTGTGGCTAAGCCGACGGTGGAGGCAGAATGGCGGGAGGAGAGTTGTATTGGGGCCTCCACCCCGGTTGAGGTGCATTCCACTGAGGTTGTGGCTGAACATGAGAGTGAAACGAATGAGCAGCAGGTTGGGTATGGTATTGAGATGGATAAGACCAAGGAGGAGGTGCGGACTAGGAAGGATGAGCAAGGGGACCCCAAGAAGGTATGTGAGAAGATTGGTTGGGGCCATAATAAGCTTGGGATGTCCCTTGCATCCCCTGCTGGTAAGGTCTGGGCCAAGGCGGCCTCCTTTGGTTGAGGAAGTAGAGAGGTTCAGTGGTTGCCTCAGTCCCTTGGTACATGGCTTTAAGTCCTGGCAAGGTTGGGAATTGGTTTGTGGGGTGGTTTTCCTCACAAACGAAACATACCTCGACTGAGTGCAATGGACACTCATTCTTAGGGTGCTTCCTCGTACATCTAGGACAAAAAATGGCCAAAGCCCTCTCAGCTTCCTCTTTCTTTTGTTGGATTCGGAAAGTATCAAGTTGCATGGAAATGGTCTGTCTCATATCACTTTTGAGGTCTTCCATATGATTAGCAAACTCATGCTTGGAGAAGGTAGTACTAGCTAAAAGTGGATTCCCCCTACCTCTTTTTTTGGGCTGCCCTAAAGTGGTTTCTAAACACAGTATTTATGTCCTCATAAGGTAGGTTGTAGATGTCTCCTCCAGCTAGCATGTGAAGGGTATCTAGAAGGTCGTCAGGGACTCCTCAGAGCAGAACCAGCTTCAGAGATTCAGAGTCAAGTGTGCACCTGGCCCGTTTATAGCTGATTTGGAACCTTTCCTCGTAGTCTTCTAAAGACTCATCATTTCCCATGGTCATTCGAAATATTTCTCCCTTTGTTTCCTTTGACCTACAGTAATCCCGGTATTTGTTGTTAAAGGCTTGCTGCATCTAAGCCCAAGTTGTGATATTGTTTCTAGGTAACCCCATGAACCAGTGTAGTGTTGCATCCTTGAGGGTAGAGGGAAAGAGTTTCAACTTTTGCTCATCTTCCACATAGTCATAAGTTCGACAAAGGACATCAAACTCAAACAAAAATGTATCAGGGTCTTCAGTGGTCAATCCATGGAAATGAGGTAAGGCTGAGGGACTTATGTTTTTCATCTTCATGTCCCCGTTGGTCTCTCGGATGGGAAAAGCACCTTCTATTCTCTCATCATTGTCTCTACCATGTCTGTTCTCAGCCATGGTCTCAAAGGGAATGTTTTCTTGCTCTTCTTCTGTTATAGGATCTTCGTATATCTCGGGAGGTTCACCTATAGGTTCTTCTAGATCACTGCCACCAAAGCAGAGAGAAGGGTCACTCAGTGATGTGGTGGGGGTGTTGGGTAGGAATTTTTCGATATTATCTTTGTTCCTACAATGCATGAAATGAAAGATTTTTTCCTTGGTTGCTTTTGCTTTTTTTTTCTGCTTGTACCTGCAAAACTGAAACAGATGGAATTGCAACTAACTAAAATCTATCTTGCGGAAATGAAAATGCGGAATTGAAATGAAAGCAGGAAAGGACTAATCTATTTTGCTGAAATTAAATTGCGGAATTGAAATGCTACTTTACGCTTGCAGAATTGAAATGCTAGTCTAGGAAAGCAGGAAATGTCTAGTCTACTTTTGCGAAAATGAAATTGCAGAATGGAAATGAAATAAACTACTTAGCAGAAGGTTGTAGTAGGAAATAGAAGAAAAGCAACAATCACAAATACTCTGACGCTTCCCCGGCAATGGCGCCAAAAAGAATGGTGGGTTCCAGTATTGCAACAATAATGCTGCAACTCCTAGGACTCCCTTCTTTACTTTTATCAACCTGGTTGTTCGTAACAAACTTGGAAGCGACGGTGTTGTATTGTTAAAATTGGCAACCAGGGCAAAACTTCATGTGGGTCATCTTATTCATGGCTAATAATATTTTTATTAGATTCCTCTCGTCGAGAAGTGTAGGATTGATATAAAGATCATCCAATTCCGATAAGTATTCATGGAGATATGAATTTATTTTGATTATGGAATTATTATCAAGCCGACCTACAACTCATGTAGGCTCAGAAGCCCAACAGTCGCATCTATTCACCCACCAACATTGTGTATAAATATAAGAGGACTTTTCCTCATTTGGACTCACTCATCTCATCACATCTCTCTCTCTCTACTGCGCAGATATGAGTCTCTTCTCTACTGCGCTGAAATGGGTCTCTCTCTCTCACACATGTGAAGCCGGAAGCTACTGAAACTGAAGCTGCAACTGCAGAAGTAAAGATTGACTTGCGTGGCCTAGAAGATACCCTCTTTGGAACTGTTTTGTAGGTTCATCTGAACCTCCTTTGAAAGCCGCAACTTTTGGTGGTGGAATGAAGTCAATCCGACGAACGGTTTGCAAGATATTGACTGCCCTAGTTTGAAGCCGGAAACTGCTGAAACTGAAGCTGCAACTGCAGAAGATTGACTTGCGTGGCCTAGAATATCTCCTCATCTGAACTACACTGTAGGTTCATCTGAACCTCCTCTGGAAGTCAAAACTTTTGGTGGTGGAATGAAGTCAATCCGACTGTCGGTTTGTGAGATATGGTCTGCCCTAATTTGATAATGAAACCGCTAATGTTGATGCTACTGATCTAGGGTTTGCTACTGCTGATATGAATCAGATTTATTATACTATTTCTCTCTGCTGAATTATTGAAGATAAAAGAAGATTTGATCAAAGGGTTTCCCCACACATTGTGGGGTTTGTCCCTGGCTAGCCGCCACATCTTGTGTCTCTTGTCTTGGCTTGTTTTCTGTCGATCGTTTAATGTTCTATCTGCACTTTACTTTATGTACATGTGATTGCTAATCGGTGGAATATAATAAGAAAAAGAAGTAAACTGTTATAAGCATAGAACTTACCATAACTTAACATGGTATCAGAGCTGAGGTGAAGACAAAGCCCGAGCAAGAGCAAGAGCAATCATTGAAGAGAAGATTGGCAAGGCTATCCTAAAAGAACTATGGGGTCCTCAACACTCTTTCCTGCAGAAGACAAGCTCCGTGAGAAAGCTGACTATCACGGATGGAAGATGTCTATCGATCTAACCCTAGAAGATCAAGGAGTGTTGGATCTCGTGAGAGGCAATATTGTTGAGCCTCCATCAAATGCATCCGCTGCTGCCTGGAACAAATGAAAAAAATGGAGAAGTCAAAGCAATAGAAGATCATCCGGAAATCTATCGACAAGCACTTGGTGGCCTACATCTCTGAACTGGACACCTCCAAGGAAATCTACGATAGACTGGACTATTCTTTTGAACTATAATGTAATTCCTGGTTTCGAGGAATTAATGGCTAGATGCATTGAAGAAGAAACAAGGGAAGAAGTGCAAGAAATGCCCATGCCTAAAGGTCCTCCTGCTGCCTTTTCTTCTCATGCAAAGAAAAGAAATAATTCCGGGACTAAATCAAAAGGAAAGGCTGGACCTAAGGCTAGAAGAAAATGACGATGTTACATTTGCAATAAAGAAAGTCACTATGTATGAGATCATGAGCATCATGATGAATGAGATCATGGACATAAAGGGCAACATGAGATCATGGACATTTAGGATAGCATGATGATGATGCACACTAGTTTGAGCAGCATTATGCCGGATAAAATCATGGACATGGGCAGCATGATGATAATCATGATTAGAGAAGCATGGTACAGTATGCAGTGGTGCAACTCGAAATCCCTCTAATGGCAATCAAAGGAATGACAAATTCATCAGCAAAGGTAAGAGGAGAGTTGGGGATCAAGGAAGAGGACAACCATTCAAGAAGGCTAGAAAGTCCAGGATGTATTAAATGCACCTGACCTCAAAAAGAACCTAGTGTCCATCTCGGCAATGGAAGACAAAGGCTACAAGGTAACCTTCAGCAATGGCAAGGTATGTATATGGAAAAATAATGTTAAAGATGCCTTTACTCTTGGGTTTAGTGTTGATTCATTATATCAGGTCGATGGAAGTCCGCTAGGTGTCATGTCTTGTGACACAACTCTTCAGTCCAAACTTTGGCATCGGAGGTTTGCCCACCTTCATTACAAAGCTCTACCCGATGTAAGACAGATGGTAACAAGGATGCCCGAATTCCAAGTAGAGAAAGAAGGTGTATGTCCGGGATGTGTCGAAGGAAAGCTCAAAAGGGGACCATTCCCCTCAAGCCAAAGCAAGACCTCCGATATATTACAATTGGTTTACTCAGGCATACCTGAGGTTGGCATCAAGAGGGAGACTACTACACCATATATTCCTGAACAAAATGGTGTGGCAGAAAGGAAGAACCGCACAATTATGGAAGTTGTCTGGGCCATGCTACATGATCAAAGTCTTCCTAAGTTTCTATGGGCTGAAGCTGCAAACACTGTCGTATATGTACAAAATCGATGCCCTCATCAAGCATTGGGTTCCAAGACTCCTGAAGAAAAATTCACCGATAAGAAACCTGATGTTTCTCATTTTTAAAATTTTTGGAAGCCCTGTATACTTTCATGTGCCGAAAGAGAAAAGAAATAAATTGGGAGCATCTGGAAAGAAGGGAATTTTCGTGGGCTATGGTGAAAATACTAAAGGCTATAGAATCTATGTAGCCGGTCAAAGGGAAGTCATAATTAGTCATGATGTCACCTTTGACGAAGATATGGCTCTCAGCAAGGTGATCAATCTTCCGACTTTGAGGAGCTCTCAAGAAACCGACACCAGGGAACCGAAAGAAAAGGATGATGAATCAATGCCTGATGTAGAAGAACCCATGGATCCGATTGATCCTCCTCCATATGAGCCTTCCTCTTCTAGGAAGAGGCCTTCATGGCTTAAGGGGTTACTTGATGATGCTGAAGGACATGCTGCACCCCGAGGAACCTTTCGTGAAAGTAAGAAACCTAATAGGTATCAAGGATACCTGACCATCATGAGCACGATCATACAAAATGAGCCTTCGTCATTCTCAGATGCCATCAAGCATCAAGTATGGAAGGATGCTATGACCGAAGAATATGAGTCTATCATAAAGAATGATGTTTGGGAAGTAGTTCCCAGACCCCAGGACAAGACTGTTGTTACTTCCAAATGGCTTTACAAGATAAAGCATGCAGCAGATGGAAGCATGGAAAAGTATAAGGCTCGTTTTGTTGCTCGAGGTTTCTCCCAAAAGGAAGGTATAGACTATGATGAGATATTTGCACCTGTTTCCAGATATACGACCATCTGCTCGATCATAGCCCTTGCCGCTCTACAAGGATGGAACCTACATCAGATGGATGTCAAGACTGCGTTCTTGCATGGCTCGATCAAAGAAGAGGTCTACGTGGAGCAACCCAAAGGATTTTAGATTTATGATCGAAAATCTCATGTATGCAGGTTGAAGAAAGCTCTCTATGGGCTGAAGCAAGCACCCCGAGCATGGTATGAGAGGATCGATAGCTACTTGATGAAGCTGGGATTCACTAGGAGTGAATCTGATCCTAACCTTTACTTTAAGGTTGAAGATGACAAGCGCCTCATACTGGTGTTGTATGTGGATGACCTCTTTCTAACAGGTGCAAACCCTCTCATTCACAAATGTAAGAGGGAGTTGGCTTCTGAATTTGAAATGAAGGACCAAGGACTTGAAGTGTGGCAGAAGCCAAGGGAAATTTTCCTATCTCAAGGAAAATATGTGGTAAAGATATTGGAAAGATTCGGTATGATGGACTGCAAGCCTGTGACTACCTCGAGGATCTTAACTTTTAGAAGTTATATGGTAGTGATGTCGAACCAAATTTGGGAAATGCCTCTGAGTTTCATAAACTCATTCGCATTGATGTTCTTGGTGAACCTCCATCCGAACATATGTTTTGCAGTTCACATTGTGAGCTCATATTTGGTTGAGCCTCACTGGATTGATGCCAAGAATCGTCTGAGATATCTCCGTGGTACAATGGGTTCAGATACACTGCCAGAGATGTGAGACTAATTGAATATACTGATTGGGCAGGCAGTGTGGTGAACCGTAAGAGCACTTTCGGGTGCTGTTTCACCTTGGTATCTGCTTTGATATCCTGGATAAGTAGGAAGCAGAAGTCGGTGGCTTTGAGCACCGCCAAAGCAGGATATATTGTTGCTAGCATGACCTCGTGTGAGGCAGTCTGGTTGCGAAAGCTCTACAGTGAGCTGTTTGGATTTACATTGGATACCACTGTGATTCTCTGTAACAACCAGAGGTGGGATTCGATTATTGAGGAATCTTGTATTCGTCAATTGCTCCAGCAGATAGACATCATCTGGGATATGGTAAGTCGATGAGCAAGGAGGCTCCATCGCATTAAGATGATGTACAGGTCGATACACCTTGACAAAGCCCTGAGGAAAGATCTAATATGTGATTTTCCCAAACGACTTGGAGTCATCAAGAAACCCTTGTACGAGGGTCCTGCATGTTGCATACATTGAGCTCTGGGAGCTCTGAGGGCTTGTGGTTCTTACTAGAGAAAAATACGACCACAGGGTGACTCACCCTCCCTTGGTGGTGTGCACTGGAACAAGATGATTTGCTCTCTTGTGGGACAGGATGATTCGCTCTCCTGTGTAGCAGGATGATTAGTTCTCCTGTGAGGCTTGGATTGATGTGTTCTCCATGGCAGCCTGGATTGATGTGTTCTCCACGACGATTGTAGCAGGATTGATGTGTTCTCCTATGAGGCCTGGATTGATGTGTTCTCCATGGCAATTGTAGCAAGATTGATGTGTTCTCCTGTGAGGACAGGATTGATTAGTTCTCCTATCGAGGCATCCTACCCATGCAGTCTGGGACTCATGGGAAGTACCTCTCATCTAATCAATGAGCAGGGAAATGAAGTTAGGGACCATAGTAGTATCGATGGACGCATCGTTGTAACTACCGTACTCCCTACGCTAGGATGACCTCCATTGATCTGGGTCAATGATACTGGTCTGGGACCAGTGGTAGGAGTTGTACCATACTATGACGCTGACTTCGGGTTGGTTGAGACTGGTTTGGGATCAGTGGTACATACTCTGAGACTAACTTTGAGTCAGTGGAGGATGATATTGGTCTGGGACCATTGGAGTTGTACTCACTATGACGCTGACTTTGGGTTGGTTGAGACTGGTCTGGGACCAGTGGTACATACTCTGAGACTGACTTTGAGTCAGTATGATACATCCTCGATCATTTCTTCTTCTTCATAATTCGGACAAAAGCAGAGTAGAACAGAACAATGCAAGAGTAGAGCATAACAGAACAAAACAATACAGATCAGTGCAGGGCAGAACAAGACAAAGCAGAATAGGAAAAATAGAGCAGAACAGGGCAAGGGTCAGGCTGTACAAGGCAGTGCATTTGATGGATGAATAGTAACGACCGATAGACAGATTGCAGATGAAGTTCTCCATGGTTGAGAGGGAGTGTTAAAATTGGCAACCAGGGCAAAACTTCATGTGGGTCATCTTATTCATGGCTAATAATATTTTTATTAGATTCCTCTCGTCGAGAAGTGTAGGATTGATATAAAGATCATCCAATTCCGATAAGTATTCATGGAGATATGAATTTATTTTGATTATGGAATTATTATCAAGCCGACCTACAACTCATGTAGGCTCAGAAGCCCAATAGTCGCATCTATTCACCCACCAACGTTGTGTATAAATATAATAGGACTTTTCCTCATTTGGACTCACTCATCTCATCACATCTCTCTCTCTCTACTGCGCAGATATGAGTCTCTTCTCTACTGCGCTGAAATGGGTCTCTCTCTCTCTCACATGTGAAGCCGGAAGCTGCTGAAACTGAAGCTACAACTGCATAAGTAAATATTAACTTGTGTGGCCTAGAAGATCCCCTCTTTGGAACTGCGTTGTAGGTTCATTTGAACCTCCTTTGAAAGCCGCAACTTTTGGTGGTGGAATGAAGTCAATCCGACGAACGGTTTGCAAGATGTCGACTGCCCTAGTTTGAAGCCGGAAACTGCTGAAACTGAAGCTGCAACTGTAGAAGTAAAGATTGACTTGCGTGGCCTAGAATATCTCCTCATCTGAACTGCATTGTAGGTTCATCTGAACCTCCTCTGGAAGTCGAAACTTTTGGTGGTGGAATGAAGTCAATCCGACTGTCGGTTTGTGAGATATGGTCTGCCCTAGTTTGATAATGAAACCGCTAATGCTGATGCTACTGATCTAGGGTTTGCTACTGCTGATATGAATCAGATTTATTATACTATTTCTCTCTGCTGAATTATTGAAGATAAAAGAAGATTTGATCAAAGGGTTTCCCCACACATTGTGGGGTTTGTCCCTGGCAAGCCGCCACATCTTGTGTCTCTTGTCTTGGCTTGTTTTCTGTCGATCGTTTAATGTTCTATCTGCACTTTACTTTATGTACATGTGATTGCTAATCGGTGGAATATAATAAGAAAAAGAAGTAAACTGTTATAAGCATAGAACATACCATAACTTAACATGTATGCACAAGTACTAGCTCTTGCCGCAACTTTCACTTGGTTAGCTGGCACAAGTCCGCTAGGGGCTCAAGCCAACTTCTATGAGCTATTAGAAGAAGCTTTTGACTGATGGAAGAAAGCTAACTCAAAGAAGGCTGATCTACTTGCAGAAAGAAACTGGAACGCTGAAAGAAACGTAAACCCTAGCAAACCCTAATTTTACCAGCTAGCCCTACTAATGCAAGAAAGAGGATGCAAGCTACTGGAAGAGATGCCATTGACTTCTAAGAAGATGAAATGCATGTATCTAAGCTACTCTTATAGTCAAATCTGAAAGAACCATCTTTTTGTATTTTTGCATAAGTTGTCAGAATTATCATGCATGTGCTTTTAACTAGTTTTGACTGTGCAGAGACGGATTGGAGATAGGAAATGTTTGGAGGAGGTTGGGAAGGTTAGGAGAGGGCCTAAGGGGCCCCTAAAACCCTTCCAAAGAGTTTCACAGAGTTTGGCTATCAAGAAACCTCATTCGTGAGCTTCTATAGGAAGTCTGCAGGGGTTCTACAAGATGTTCTGGAATTTCTACAGGATGTCTGTAATTTTTCTACAAGATGTTCAGAAAGTGGATTTTGGAGGGTTGATGGGTGAAGAAAGGTGTAGGAGGGGGTATGAAGGTTGGATAAGGGTGTGAGGAGGTCCAGGTGTTGGTGGATGGAGTTGAGGAAAGATGAGGATGGTTGGATTTGTTCAAGGAGGACTGAGGCAATGTTGCACAAAAATTAGGGTTCTGTGGGCAAATAGCAAACGTGGGGCGAGAATCCGAGTTAGGGGATGGAGAAAATGGATTGGATGGAGTATGTGCAGATAGAGAAGAGGTATAGGTGCTCTGTAAGTTGTCTTTCCAATTGAACCAACGAAAACTCGTAAAATGTGAGACCTAGTTACGTTGACCTACTCTGACCTAGCTAACAGTAAAGAGGATGAACAGAAGTTCTAATTGCAATGAAACCATGTATACCAACTATGCAACGAAGCATTCAAGAATGTGAACATGTAACCAACTTCTGTAAATGAAAATCAAACACTAATGATTGCATGGAAAAGCAAAGTCAGTGTTTTTGTTGGCAGCAAAGTCACCTTGATCTCAGCTCCTGATCCCACTGAGGGAGAGGTGAAATTAGAGGTGCTCGATGGCCTTTTTCTGGAGCTTTTCCCTGTCAATAATCTATCAACTCAATCTGAACATCAAAAGTCTTTCTAATCATCAACAATGACCTAATTAATCAGCAAAATTTAATCTACTTAACAGAAATGATTTTGCAAAGACATAAAGAACAAATAACAATACATAAAGGAGGCCTTAGCACTCGGGTTAGGCCCAACCCCAAGAGCTACAGGCTCCTATAAAGGACTCAGATCTGATGCCAAGTAAAACTGCTTCTCATTATTCAAAAATAATCATCACATGAAAGATATGCAACAATAGCTACGAGAAAACAAGCTAAGCAAAGGACAGCACTATAGTGCAAATACAAAACAGTTCCCAAAGTAAATTACAAAGGCTGAGGCCTTCTTACTTATACACTACGAGGGACCTAGTAGCCCTCCTTAATTCAAGGGACTTAGCTATTCCAACTGCTAGTAAAAGGTCACTCTTCCCAAATCTGCTCGACTGCCTGTAGGATTCGTTTTGGTGGCCTGTTGAGCTCGGAGTTGAGGGTGGATATTTCGAGGAAGGGCCATTTAATGCCAGAGACAACCTCCCTACGAATCCTCACCTCAAGCTTCACTGTTCCGTGGCCCATAATTGCTTGGTTCTGCCCCAAAATTGGTCCAAAAACCTGAAATAACCACGTATTAGCCTCCTTGGTATAGTGACCACCCTTATTTGTTCAAATAACATAAACTTACTAAAAAAACATGCATAATCTATGAAAATGGAGGATTGAACAAGAACAATTAGGCGAAATGAGCCCAATAAGTTACCCAATTCGGGGCTCATCACAAAGTAGTAATTTGGTTCTCCAAATGCATAATTGCATAGCAGAGCTAACACTTGCTCCTTCTGGGGATGAGATCCTCCCTGTGAGGTCTCAAGAACCTGCAGATCAATGCCTTTCCAACTGAAAACAAATTAGCCAAAATTCCTAGTGTTCCATTGGGCATGGAGTCTACTCTACCTATACTAAAACTGATAAAAACATAATATTTACAACCTTTAAGGCCATAGACCTTAAACCACATAATTTTTTAGAAAGCGCCCATTAACTGGGCCATCAAAAATTGCCTCTCCTCCCATACTTTTCAGTATGAAGGTGTTGTTCCCTTGAATCTATGAGATGATGAAAGGTCCTGTCCAGAAAGCATCAAACTTCCCATGATTGCCCTTCTTTTCTTTTAATGCATCCCACTTCAAAACCAAGTCACCAACCTGAAAATTATCTGCCTTTTTCTTCTTGTCAAAAGCTTCCTTGATCTTTCTCTGATGTGCTGCAGCCTTTTCAACCAGTTGTTCTCTAATCTGATGTACCTCTGCTAAATCAATGATCCTCTTTGCCATTTCTTCTTCTTCATTCTGTTCTGTTTGAAGGAATTTTGCCACAGGGAGAGTTAACTGAATTGGAAACACTGCTTTTGTGCCATACACCAGCTTGAATGGAGAATTCCCTATGGATTTCTTAATGGTCACTCTGTCAGCCCACAGTGCATACTTGAGCTTGGAATCCCAATTCTTTTTGCTGTCCTCCAATAGTTTCTTAATTATCCTTATTAAACTCTTGTTGGACGATTCTGCTAGACCATTTCCTTGAGGGTAATATGAGGTGGAATGAACCAGTTTAATGCCCATTGAATTGCACATTTCCACCAATTCTTTTGCTCTGAAGGCTGTTGCATTGTCTGTGACTAATTTATGTGGACAACCAAACCTGGTAAAGATGTTCGCTGTCAAAAACTTTATGATCACATTATGATCAGCCTTTCTGGTAGGGATTGCTTCAATCCACTTAGTGAAATAATCAGTGGCTACTAGTATCCATCTGTGCTGGCCACTGGAATGTGGATTGATTTCTCCAATGAAATCCAAGCCCCACTGCTAAAAAGGTCCTTTTGTGTATATTGGTTTTAAGGGCAGGGACTTCAACTGTTGTTTTCCTTCAAATCTTTGGCACCTGTCACAAGATTTAACAAATGAAAATACATCAGAAAATAAGGAGGGCCACTAATATCCAGCTTTAAGAATTTTATGGGCTGTAGTCTTCCAATAATGGTGCCCTCCACACATGCTGGAATGAAATTGCTGCATGACTTCTATTGATTTTTCTTTGTCCAGACACCTCAACAGCACTCCAGATGGATCCCTCCAATAGAGCAGATTTTCATTGATGCAATATTTTGCTGCTCTAAGCTTAATAGTTCTAGCTTGATTTTGAGTAAAGTTGGGAGGGATTTCTAGCTTCAGCAAGAAATTAATTATTGCAGAATACCAATTATAAGAAGCTAGATTCTCGACCACTGACTGATTTCTGTCCGGTTCAACTGTTTTCCCTTCTTCTGTTTGACCATTTTCTGCATCTGTGCACATGAGATTTATATCCAATGCTCTGCAATTTTCTTCAGCTAACAACCTGGCAAGACCCTGACCTCTAACAAGTTTAGTGGGTTTCAGTTCTATATTAAATTCAATTAATTTTGCAATCCATTTGGCCCTTCTCCCATCAGCATCAGGCTAGGTTAGGACATCTTTTATTGCAGCAGAGGGTACATATGCGATTATCTTCAAATGTAGAATGTAAACCCTGAATGCTTTCAATGACTTGATAAGAGAATATGCATGTTTTTCAACAATATCACACTTCAGCTCAGCATCCCTTAATGTTTTGCTGAAAAATGCCACCGGATGCTCTGAGCCTTCTTCATCTGCCTGCAATAAAACAGCTACAAGGGTATCATTAGAGGCAAAATAAAATATGTGGAACTCCTCACTGTAATCTGGACTGATTAAAGTGGGAGCTTCCATAATAGCCTTCTTAATGGAATCAAAAGATTTTCTTGTTGTTTCAGTCCATTTGATCTCTGCCCCTTTCTTCAACATGGAGGTAATATACTTGACCTGCCCTGCAAAATTCAGGATAAACCTCCTCACAAAGTTTATTTTGCCCAGAAATGACTGGATATCCTTCTTTGATCTTGGGACAGACAAAATCTGTATTGCCTTGACTCTTTCTGGGTCAATTCGGACACCTGCAGCAGAAACAATATGTCCTAATAGCTTGCCTTCTTCTAAAGAAAATTGTGACTTTTTCGGATTGACTAAGAAAACATAACAATTTAAAAATAAATAAATAAGAAATTTAAAAAAATATAGCACCCTGCTGCCCCACCCTAAAACTCGGGCCAACAGTTGGGCCCACCCCCCTACACCACCCTAGTGGCCCAAGAACCAACCCCCCTCTCCACCCCTGGCCCTGGAGACCCAATGACCTGCCAGCCCCAGCCCCCGCCCTACCCCGATGACCCAACGGCCCGTCGCCTGGGTCGGTCGTTGGACCCCCAAGTGGGGCGGGGTGTTGGGCATCAAGGCCTCCCCATCCCTCATCCACAGGCCTGTTGGGATGTCGAGAGCATGATCAGGCCTACCACGCCCACTGCGGACGTAGTGGGTAAATCTGTCCCACAAAAAAAAGAAAATTTCTAAAACAAATTTCATTAAACTTATTTAATTTTAAAATTTGCACAGCAGAGAAATTAACTAACCTTTCAAATACAATAATCCTTCGTTGAATATGTTGTTGATTGTAATATCGCTGCTCCACAAATTCGCTCCAAGTCTTTTAACAAACCTTGGAAAACCTTGATGTGATGTAAGGAATAGTGATAATGAAATTTATTATATAGGAAAAATTACGGAATTGTTTTACCGTACGGTTAATGTGGGATTAATTTGTTTTTATAAATTTTAACATGTTAATTTTGTTATGGCAATATAGGAAACTATGATAAAGTGAATATTATGGAATTGTTTTACAACACGGTGAATGTGAGATTAATTTGTTTTAGAAGGTATAATAAAAAATAAAATAAAACATTCAATTGTCTAGTAAATATTATATAGTTTAAGTAATAAATTAATTTAGGTAAAAGATTTAGTTTACAATTTTAATTTTAAAGATTTATTTCATTAAAAAAAATAGATAAAATTTTTCAATAAATTGTAGAAGAAAATAATGGAGGGAAATACATGAAACGAAAGTTTTGGAAGAAAAGATTTTGGCGAAAAAAATTGGAGGGAAATTTTAATTATTTAAGCTATATATTATTATTAGGAGAGTCTGCATTTGTATCATTCAACCTCTTCTATTTAAAAGGCATGGATTCTTCTGATAGTGAAGTTTTGCTTTGTGAAGCATCAACATCTTCGTCGCATAGCAACTATATTCATATTGATGAATATAACAGAAATTCTTCCACTATGAATAGAAAGTCAATTCTTCCACTTAGTCCTAATCCTAAGGACTATGAGAGCAGCACTGATGAAAAATGGGATGAAGAATTTCAAATAAATAAAGAGTCATGGTTTCCACTTAGTCCTAATCCAATGGATTATGAGAGTAACAGTGATTAAGAACATGATGAAGAATTTCAAAAGAATGGAGTGTCATGGTGTCCACTTAGTCATAATCCTATGGACTATGAGAGCAGCAGTGATGAAGAGCATGATGAAGCATTTCAAAAGAATGTAGTGTCGCGGTGTCCACTTAGTCCTAATCCTATGGACTATGAGAGCAGCAGTGATGAGGAGCATGATGAAGAATTTCAACTGAATAGAGGGTCACAACGTCCACTTATTCCCAATCCTATGGATTATGAAAGCAGCAATGATGAAGAATTTCAAAAGAATGAAGTGTCACAGTTTCCACTTAATCCTAATCCTATGGACTTTGAGAACAGTAGTGATGAAGAGCATAATGAAGAATTTCACCTGAATAGAGTGTCACAGTGTCCACTTAGTCCTAATCCTATGGACTATGAAAGTAGCAGTGATGAAGAACATGATAAAGAATTTAAAAAGAATGAAGTGTCACGTGTCCACTTAGTCCTAATCCTATGGACTATGAGAGCAGAAGTGATGAAGAGCATGATAAATAATTTCAACTAAATAGAGTGTCACAGTCTCCACTTAGTCATAATCCTATGGACTATGAAAGCAGCAGCGATGAAGAACATGATGAGGAATTTCAAAAGAATGAAGTGTCAAGGTGTCCACTTAGTCCTAATCCTATGGACTATGAGAGCAGTAGTGATGAAGAGCATGATGAAGAATTTCAAATGAATAAATTGTCACCATGTCCACTTAGTCTTATTCCTAAGGACTATGAGAGCAGTAGTGACAAAGGACAGGATGAAGCACTTAGTCCTAATCCTAAGGACTATGAGAGTAGTAGTGACAAAGGATAGGATGTAGAATTTTCAGTAAGTAAATAGTCACATTTTCGGCGTAGTCCCAATTCTATGGACTATGAGAGCAGCATTGACAATGCACATGAGGAAGAATATCCAATAAACATCGAGTCAAATTTTCCATTTAATCTTAATTCTAAGGACTATTATAGTATCACCGAAGAAGGGGAAGATGAAGAATATCCTCCAAGTCAGTATTTCAAAAGCATAGCTAATCATAGTGAGGATAACATTCCTCAGAATGATGATGAAAATTCTTATACGAATGATGATCCAATGATGGAGATGTTGCCAAGAAATATTGTATCGAGGACTAGGAGCAAACCTTTTCGTATCAATCCAAGATGTTCTAGTTATATAAGGGGTAGAGCAGAATATCTGATGAGAAGAAGTTCTATCAGCGCTCTCATTTCAAGTGAATGTTGTCAAAAAGATTGCTTGAAACATATGGATTTCAAATTTGCACTAGAGAAAATGAAGAGATATTTGTCAATGAATAAAAGCATGCAAAATTCATATTTAGTTGGGTGCATGCAATCTACATTTTCAGGTTATGATTATCATATTGGGTCTTTATTTATCTATAGAAAGGGTTTCAAAATGTTTCATTCGATGGATAATTTTCGTCTCTCAAGAATCCAAGAAAATTTGGAAAAGGATCCCACATTTTATTCAGAAGTGCGTCATAAACGACAGTTTGGTCCATTATCAAATACTACAATGTCATGGATGAAAGATTTATTTTCAAAGCATGGAGATTGTATGTCAAATAGAGAGACAATACATATTCTAGATAATTTTTTAAGACGAGAAATATACAACTTATACAAAGAATATGCAGAAGGTTCTGAGGGACATGGTCGTTTATTAAATATCAATATTTTGTGAAGGTATGGAAGAAAGAATTCAACAATGTCTATATTCTTAAGAAGACAAGGATGGCGATTTGCAGTACATGTGCTTCTCTTAAATCAAAATGGGGTAAATGTGAAGGGTGAGAAAGAGGTAAGAATTCATAACTTTAACTTTTAAAATTGTAGTCATCAACTATGAAAACGTATTTCTTAATGACTTTCTTTTATGTTGTGTAGATTCCATTGTCAAAGAACTTCAGGAGCATCATGAACAACAAACAAGTGAAAGGAAAAAGTTGTACTAACATTGAAAGAAGTGTTATGATAATCTGAATAAATATTTGGGTTTGATAATTGATGGTATGGAAAAGAAGAAAACAATTTTACCACATTTTATTCATACACCCAAAAATTTACATGAGGAAAATTTTATTCAGTATCACTTGGTCGATTGTATGGTATTCAATGGAAAATGTTGCCAATGGTGTACTTCACAACTCCAAATATTCATAATGATGCAAATCTGACAATAACCATAATTCATAACGTGCTTTCTCATTGGTCTGGTAATCTTCCTGAAGTTTTGTATCTACAATTGGACAACACTTGTCGTGAAAACAAAAATTAGGTTGTTTTTGGATATCTAAACATGCTTGTTGAATTGAGAATTTTTCAGATGGTAAGGGACAGTTTCCTTCTTGTTGGGCACACTCATGACCATATTGATCAGATGTTCAGTCATTTTTCAGTCACATTGAGGAGGAAGGAAGTTGGGAGCTTGCCATCATTAATTGAATGTATTAAGAAATCATACATGCCAGAGCCTACTTTTGATGTGTTGGAAGAAACTATTGACATGTGAAGGTTTACTCTAGGATCGCATGGTGAGGAGAAATGCATTGAACAACTTAATGACATTAACTTCCAAAATCAATCTCGTATCAAAAGAATTGATGGGAAAACACTAATATGGGGCAAGAAGTATTCATTCCAATATTTGCATCAAAAATATTGTTATTACAATCAGTTGGTGATGCACGCAGACAGAATAGAGATATAAATTATTCTAATTGCCTAGAAGAAATTAAAAAATGTATTAGATATACAAATGAGTACTTTGACATTGCTAATTCAGTTTGGTGGGAGTCATTTTTCAATAATCAAAGTGATATCATTTCAAGAATAACAAATAAACATATACCTTTGAAAAATCCATTTATTTGGCCACAAAATGTGTCAAATGAACATGAGGAAAGAAACATTGTTGAATAGCAAAAATCTCAAGGTATTATTAATTCTTCACGGGCAGAGGAAAGAGAGATGTATATTGATTCCAGAAGATCTCGTGCACAATGTGAAGCCATGGAAGAGTTTTACAGGTGTTCAGTATAGGATATTAAGGAGGGATGCATGATCGCAGTGCTAGCAGATGGAGATCCCAATGGCTATCCATTATGAGTTACTAAGGTTATAAAGGTCTTTACAGAAAATGAAGATGTTATAGGTGTTGAAGTACATTGGCATGCCACAAACACACACCCATTCAATGGTGTGTATAATCTAGAGATGGCAGTTGATAAAAAAAATTGGCGGAAAGAGAAAAAGAAATGGTACAAATATAAATCGTTGCCACACAGACCTCTTAAAATTGGAGGATGTTGACATACTTGTTTATGACTTCAATTTAACAAAGAGAGGAACTTTTCGCTTCAAGACAATAGAGATTCTGAAAAGGTTGTTACCAGAAGGAACAATGTTGAGATGGGAGTCTGCTGAAACCAGTCATAGATCCGGAAAAAAAATTGAAACCTGAAATGGTGGGCATGCATGTGGACTTAGATGGGGCACTAGTTGATGAAAGAGAAGAATATGGAACATCTTCGTCTGCATCCAGACATTCATCTGAAGATGTGAATTCTGATGGTGTGCAAGAAAATATGAGTAATTTTGAATAATTGTCGAAGACAGTTGATATAATTGATGTTTGCATCGTATCTTGAAATAAAAATTTTGATTTCCATATGGTGTTAAATCAGAAGTTATGAGTCATTTTTATGTTGTTGGATTATATGTTTTAATTATGATGATTTTTATTGTTTAGAATATCTACAATGCAACAATAAATTAGAGATATAATGTATGTTTCACTCAATCTACAAATAATAACATTTTGATTAATTTAGTCATGTAATTTGTTCATAATGTCATGTTTTTTAAATTTTATGGTTGAAAATTTTCCAAATTTTTTTGTATTTTTAATGTTTTGGTTGAAAGCAATTAGAATTTTAGCGAACTTTAGTGTGATGTTATTACATGTTTAACAACATGGATAAAAACTAATAGAATTTTAATGTGTTTCAGATCCCATTATTTTATCTTTATCGTCATTACTAAAACATGTTCAATTTATACTTAGGAAAGAAAAATGTTATTCTGTCAAAAACATTAGTGTGTTTTTTTCTCAAAAACAGTTGTTTTTTTTACACAAAAATTTGGTTTTACTGGCATTTTTTAAGAATGTTGAAAATTGACCCTAAAAAAAAAACCATCGTTCCAGTATCAACACTTTTCATTTTCAGGGTGTTTTTTGCACAATTTTTGCACGAAAAATTCGTTTTCACTACCATTTTTAAAACATGTTCAAAATTGACCCTAAAAAAAACATCGTTCCAGTATACACACTTTTCGTTTTTAGCACTGTTTTTGATGTTTTTCGGGGTTTTTTGGCCAGAGTTCCAGTTTTGAGTTTTTAGTTCCTGTTTCAAAGTTTACATTGTTTAATTGGGTCATTGTTAGCAATCTCATATTTTCTTGAGATTATTTTTAATCAGGCTTAAGTGAAATTGCATCTAGGTTCATCACATAGGTAATGAGAAGATATTATCTCTAATTGTTAAGCGACATAAGAATATATTGCTCTCATTATTGTGCTCTAATGCTTATCTTACAAGAATAATTTAATAAGTATCTTGGATAAGTGGAATTGCTAATTTTGCTTCATTGAGATAAAATTGTTCTCTAAGTGCTTCATTTACTTGTTCTTGTTATCTATTGTTGAATATCATTTTGGATCTCAAATAATATGTCTTGTTGAGGTACTTAATTCACTTAATAATCTCATTGAAGCGTTCACTCGTATCTTGCATCTTCAATCTAGGACTAGAAGTGCATTTGTAAAATCTACCTCCAAGCATAAGCTTGGTTGTAAGAAGATAGGACCACCTTTTTCAAGCAATTTTAGGACTCTAGACCCTCATCTGCAATTAACATAGGTGACTTTGCAGTTCTCTTACAAGCAATCTCTTATAGGAACAGAGGCACCTAGGTGGTTAGAACTCCACGGGAGGTATTGTTAATGAGGCCTTAGCCTCCTTCCTTTGGACTTCTCTCTACAACTTGCGTTCGATACTAGTTCCAAAATAATTGAGAAAAAAAGATAAATTTAGACTAAGCATATAACTAAAAAGTAACCAAGAGTTTGGATCTCACATAGATTTAGGTCATGCACTTCATATAGGATAGAATTTGCATACTACAGCAACTATTCGTCTGGTTACTTGGTAATCTAATTCAATTTGTGCAAGCAATTAATCTCACGGGCACTGGTCTCTAATTTGCAACCTTAATAAGTCTTATCAGGTGGTGCTTAGTAATCACACTTGCCTAATAATTTCAACCAAGTTTCTAGGCCATTCATTTGGTCTCCTTAACTTGTTGGTTCCCATCAAGTTGTTCATCATGTCATCCATAGGGAATACCCCCCTTAGTCTACAGTTATGAGACAACTAAAACAGAGAGGGCGAAGATCAAAGTGACAACCAACACCCTAAGCATTGTTGCAATCTTGTGTGCAATCTGAGCGAAAACATTTTTTGGTGCCATTATCGAGGATAGATTTTTTTGTTCCTGAGCTTTATGACATTCTGTCCTCACCTCTTCCTTTATCCCTTTGACCCGTCAAGCGACACACATTATGGCGTCGTTGTCGAGGAGCAACTTTTTGGTCCTTGGCTTTCACAACATCTTTTTATCTCATCATTGTTTTTCCATTAATCTGGATGTTGTAACATAAATAGTTTTGATAAGTTAGATATTTATAAAAGATGGTATTAAAAAAATGAAAAACAAAAACTAGAATAAAAGAATGAAAATATGAAAATTTGTGAAAAAAATAAGAAAAGAAACCCCATCAAAAGAAAAACAAATGAACAAGTGTGCAAGCTCAAATGCCATTTGAAATAAACCTTGTTTGAATCATATAGTATAATCATGATCAAACATGTTTAAATTTATGTTTTAGGATTAGAAATTAATTCAACCAAATTGTTTAATCTTGGTTGAAATTATAAGATAAGATAGATTAGAGGAAAAAATTACCAAAGCATTTAATCTTGGTCAATTGTATTTTTGTACTAGAATAGGGTTAGGAGATACTTTAGGAAATAAAAAGGGTATGCTTGATCAAATGCGCCTTTAGAATTATAAATCATGCTTTGTTAGATTTATTTTATTTAATAATAAACTAATCATGTCATTTAAACATGATTAGCACCATGTAATAAGCTTTAAACTTGAGTTTTATTTTACGTCGGGAGATGATTTGATGTCTTGCCATTTTGCAATATCCAAAGTGCACTTTTCAATGGCTATGATTTTCCCTGCCTAGATCAACAGCGGGGAAACCAATTCGCACCCCCTCGTCCCATTTCACGTTAACACCAAGGGGGGCAGAGGGGGTCCAAAAAGTGGTATTGTTTTTCTTAGGCCCTAGCACTCTCTTATCAATTCGCACCCCCCTTGTCCTAAAGCGCTTACCATCGCCCCTCGCCTCCCCCCCCCCCCCCACTCCTCTGAAATCCACTATCGCTCCTCTGCTCCTGCCAACGGTTAGTACATCACCTCCCACGCATTTCCCTCCCCTAATTATCTTCCACCACTTGTCCATCTATTATCCGTTACCACATTCCCATTATCATTTGCCTATTAATCTCGCTTATTGTTAATTTTAGGTATGTTCTATGCTAGAGCAATTTATTTCAATTTTCATAGTTAGCTCAATATCTTTTCCAGATTAGCAATCACATCAGCATTAAATTAAATTGCAGATATAACATAAATATAAATCGTAGAAGACAAGCCAAGACAAGAGGACACAAGATGTGGTGCCAGCCAGGGACAAACCCCAATGTGGGGAAACCCTTGATCGATTCTTCTTTTATGTTCTTCAATAATTCAACAAAGAGAGAGATAGTACATATACAACAGAAATCAACACTTTGACTTATCTAGATATGAGCATGGATCATCTCCTGTCATGATGATACATGAGATCAGTTGAAGACATTCTGCTTCAACTGATTCTCCAAGGTGACAACTTCACCTAACTTAGTGTTGCAGCTTGTACTCATGATGTTGTGTTGCACCTAGTCACTGAGTTGCTCCCATCTGCTCCTATCATCATGCTACCCCTTACTGACATGCCCATCATGCTGCATCTTTCATCATCATGATCTCATTCATCATCATGCTGCCCTTTACTAACATGCCCATGATCTCATTCATCATCATGCTACCCTTTACTAACATGCCCATGATCTCATTCATCATCATGCTGCCCTTTACTATATAATTGTGGCTTATCAAAAAGTCCTTAAGGCATATGAAAAATACCTTCTTTTATCACAGCAAACTAGTTTTCCCAACACATACAAGATACACTTTAGAATGTGTGCATTAGCTCACTGTTGGAGGGTAATTAGGCTGCAGCAATTTTGGACTGGTTAGGGCACCCAACCATAGTCCCTAACAACCCTTAAACTAACCCAAAATTGCTTCTTCTTACTGTGGTTGTCCTCCAATAGAGTGTTGCCCTCCACGCTACTCTTTAAGGGTAGTTTCAAGCCCAACGCATAAACCTTTCACCCCAAAACTGACTGCGGCATTCTCTTAACAGAACTGTTCACCCTTCAACAATGCTCTGAGACAATCCTTTCATTCTCGGCCTTCAAGATCAAGACTGCAACCCGCAAGGCAACACCTCGGCCTGCCTAAAACAACGTTCCATTCTTCGTTGTCCTATCCTTTACTTGTTGTGTGTATTAGGGTCTATTTGTTGTGGAATTAGGGCCTCCCTCTGGCTATGGATGAGAGCCTCTTAGATCTGTGGTTAGGTCTTCTTTTGTTGTCTCCTTAGCTGTGTCTTTAGGGCTCTTCTAGAATTGCAGCTAGGGCTTCTTTTGTTGCGTATTAGGGTCTCCTCAATGTCTACGGATCTAACCTTATCCAAGCCTTCCTTTGTTGCGGATAGGGCCTTCCCTTTAGCTGCGTATGAGGCTTCCTTTACTACGGCCAGATCTCCTTCAACTGCGGCTAGAGCAACGTACTGCAGCTAGGGCATTATACACTTAGCCCAACGTATCTTCTTAGTGTCTCTCCTTCACCAAAAACCCAAAGACGTGGAGAGGAGGAGATCACATGAAGAGTGTGTCAAAATGACTTCAAGTCCTCTTCTATTTATACTAAAACGTAGATGATGAATAGACATGACTATTGGGCTTCTGAGCCTACACAAGTTGTTGGCCGACTTGATAATTTGTCTTATAACACAAATAAACTCATAACTCCATGAATACTTATCGGAATCAGATGATCTTTAGATCAATCGTACACCTCTCAATGAGAGAGATCTAATAAAAATATCAGCTGCCATAAATAAGATGACCCACATGGAGTTTGGCCCTAGTTTCCAATTTTAACACTCCCTCTCAATTAGGGAGAACTCCATCCGTTGATCCATATGTCTGACTGTACTATCTCTGCCATCAGTGTGCTGCACTGCTCTACTCTGCCTTATCCAGCTCTGCTAGCTCTACTCAGCTCTGCTCAGCTCTTCTAGCTCTGCTCATCTCTGCTCAGTTCTACTAGTTCTGCTCAGTTCTGCTATGCTCTTCTAGCTCTGCTCAACCATGAAGAAGAAGAATTAATCGAGAATGTCTCATACCATTCTCCACTAACCCGAAGTCAATCTCAAAGTGTGTACCACTGGTCCCAGACCAGTCCTCTACCGACCCGAAGTCAGTGTCATAGTGGGTACCACTCTCACTGGTCCCAAACCAATATCATTCATCCCAGATCAATGAAGGTCATCCTAGCATAGGGAGTACAGTAGATACAATGATGCGTCCATCAGTACTACTATGGTCCCTATCCTCATTTCCTTGGTCATTGATCAGATGAGAGGTACTTCCCATGAGTCCCAGACTACATGGATAGGATGCCTCGACAGAAGAACTAATCATCATGTCCACAGGAGAGCAAATCATCCTGCCCCACAAGAGAGCGAATCATCTTTTCCACGGGAGAGCGAATCATCATGTCCACAGGAGAGCGAATCATCCTGTCCACATGAGAATGAATCATCCTGTCCACAATCGCCATGGAGAACACATCATCCAGGCCCACAGGAGAACTAATCATCCTGTTCCATAGTCACCACAGAGAACGAATCATCCTAGCCCATAGGAGAACTAATCATCATGTTCATAGTGCACCACCAGGGGAGGGTGAGTCTCCCTTGTCATCATATGTTTCCCAGTAAGTACCCCCAAGCCCCCCAAAGCTCCCAGAGCTCAATGCATGAAAAATTTAGAACCCTTATAAGAAGGTCTCTCAACAACTCCAAGTTGTTCAGGAAAGTCACAGATTTGACCTTCCCCGGGGCTCTGACAAAATGTCTGCGACCTGTACAT
Source organism: Pinus tabuliformis (assembly GCA_031772625.1). Classification (NCBI taxonomy): domain Eukaryota; kingdom Viridiplantae; phylum Streptophyta; class Pinopsida; order Pinales; family Pinaceae; genus Pinus; species Pinus tabuliformis. The sequence goes on along the minus strand of CM062807.1, from coordinate 1,214,818,841 downwards.
CATCTCAGTGTGATGGAGCCTCCTTGCTCATCGACTTACCATATCCCAGATAAGTCAGTATCTGATGTTTGTCTGTTGGAGCAACTATCAAATATGGGATTCCTCAATAATTGAATCCCACCTCTGGTTATCACAGAGAATCACAGTGGTATTCATCATGTGTACAAACAGCTCACTTAAGAGCTTCTGCAATCATGCAGCTGTGTATTCGGTCTTGGTGGTGCTTATAGCAACTGACTTCTGCTTCCTGCTCATCCATGATATCAAAGCAGAATCCAAAGAGAACCAGCACTGAGAATTGCTCTAGTGTTCCTCCACACTGCCTGCCCAATCAGCATTCGAATAATCATGTAGTTTCATATTTCCGACAGTGTATCTCAATCCATGAGAGATTGTGCCCCGAAGATATCTCAGAAGATTCTTGGCACCAATCCAGTGAGGCTCAACCAAATATGAGCTCAACATGCTAACTGAAAAACATATGTCTGGATGGAAGTTCACCAAGAACATCAACGCGAATGAGTTTATGAAACTCAGAGGAATTTCCCAATCCGGTCCGACATTACTACCATATAACTTCTAAAAGTTAAGATCCTCAAGGTATTCACAGGCTTGCAGTTCATCATTCCACATCCGGAATCCAACTCCCTCTTACTTTTGCAAATGAGAGGGTCTACTAATGTTAGAAATAGATCATCCTCATAAGGTGCTGGTATGAGAGGTCTATCATCCACAACCTTTGAGTAATGGTTTGTATCGGTTTCACTCCTAGTGAATCTCAGCTTCATCGGACAGCAATCAATCGTCTCATACTATTCTTGAGGTGTTTTTCTTCAAGCCATAAAGGGTTGTCTTCCACCTGTATACATGAGATCACTGATCATGAATCTCAAACCCCTCAGGTTGTTCCAAACCTATGGACCTTTCCATCGATGAGTGCCACCCTGAAACCTTTGACTTCCATTGCTGAAATGGACACTAGTTTCTTCTTGTGATTAGGTACATAAAATAGATTCTATAAATGAATCGAGTTACCCTTATTCAATTAAGGGATAACATTCCCTACACCCTTTCTGGGATAGGTGGCATCGGCTCCAAGTATAATCCCACGATTGTTTCCATCTCTACAAAATTAGAGAGTGCACCCATCTATCCGATGAAGTGCCTTGAAGCACTACAATCAATAAGCCAGATTCCCAAAGAATCTGAAGGAGAGGGCCAATGCAAGATAACGCTTCTTTATCTTATCAGAAACAACATTTGATTCTTCATACCTAGGGTTCCTTGCTTTCTCTGAAGAGTCGGCCATTTCCTTGATGATCTTCATTACTTGTGATTCATTTAATCATTGAAGATGTCCCTAGAATGATTGTTATCATCATCAAGTGATGTGTCTGTACCTCAGACATTCCTTCGCATAATGGCCGAACTTATTACAACCAAGGCATCTACCTTTCCTTCCACCTTTAGATCCGGACTTCCCAATGAAGTGATCTTAAGGTAGGTCATCAGAAACTTCTGCTATGCCATTATGATAATATTCTCTGCTTCGGCTTCACCCTCGGTGAATTTGAAGGAGGATGAGGAATCAACTGATCCTTTTGTCCTTTCCCAACTGCCTTCGGTGATTTCTCTTTTGCTCTTGCTTGGGAATTGTCTTCACCTCAGCTCTGATACCATGTTAATTTTAGGTATGTTCTATGCTAGAGTAATTTATTTCAATTTTCATAGTTAGTGTTATCGCCTAGATTTGCCTCAGGCTGAAGGAAGGCAATTTCCAGGGTAACCACAAACCACTTAACCTTGTAGCTAGCCCTACAAGGTCGGGAGAGGGCTCTCTCCTTTAGGATCTCAGTCAAAATGACTGGATCAGATAGGGATTTTAGGCTAGGTATAGTAGCTCAGAAGATTTTGATTGATTTTGTTGGTGTTTGTGGATCAGATGGAGCTAGGAAGTTTTAGGTCCGAGAAATTAGGTCAGAATGCAGGGTGTTCTATGGGGAAAGGTAGGTATAGGATTTAGCACTTTGAAATTTAGTGAGGTGAGATGTCTAAGACCAGTGAGGAGCTAAGAAGGGCTTGAGCAAGTCAAGAATCCTTCCTAAACAGAAGAAAACATAGAATACTGAATTATTTCCCATGGTAGAGCACTACAAACAATGGATTCTACCTATCTATCATGATATCATTCAATTAGAAGCAGTGAAATAGATGATGACATACATAACACATGTAAACAACTGATAACAAAAGAAGAAACTATGCAAAAGCACCATACCACAAGTATCCCATAAAAATAGCTGCAATTCCTATTAATTTCCTTGCCAAACTGCTTACAATGGTGTACAATCAAGCTCAGAGCATCCAAGTGAGTCCAACCCTTGAAAATGAGAAAGAAAATACATGATATAGACATTACAATCCCTCATCCTAACCATTAGGGGTCGAAACCATGAGAAGAGGAGTTGTTTCAACCATTTCCAAACATGGACCAGGAATATAGGCAGTCAAACAATCTGCCTCTAAAAGAAAGGAAACTGATTCATTTTCCTCCAAACCACCTCTAACTAATGAATCTACCCTCTAACACTATTTTACCATTACATTTGCATACCATGTCATCAATTACATCAGTGAAATCATCCATGAGGAGAGAGAAATCAAATTCACAGTCAAAACAGGTGAATTTTAGTTTCCTGAGCAAAATTGTCCTGAGCACAACGCCACTTTCCACCTGATTTTGGAGGCCTTCCCCTTAGCCAAATTGAGCCTAGAATAGCTCATTGGAAAGGCCTTCAAGTATAGTTTCTAGAACACCTGGAATTTTTGAATTTGGAGGTCATTTGCCCCCTCAAAACTTGAATCTCCCAAGACTGCTTCTGTGTGTCCAAAAAGAGGTAGAGAAGTCATTTTTTGGTAGTTTTTGGACCTTTTGGTGACCCATATCTGCTCCAAAACTTCTGAAAATTTCTAGGGTGCATATCCTCATCATCCTAAATCCAAAAATGTCAACCTTTTCTCCAATGGATTCCCCAGGAAAAAGCGTAGCGCCGGTGGCGTTGTGCTTCTGGGAAAAATTTCTGTGTTGTGAATTTCAAAATTTTCAAAAATGCAAAAACTTCTCCAAATTTGGCATGGAACACCACCATCAACTTCTTTGATGGGATACAAAGGCTTCAATGAACATCTTCAATCTATCTTGCTCCTTTTTGCCTTTCAAATCTCTCCTTAGCCTAGCCTTTAACTTTCTAATTCTCATATTACAAATTTTGTTGCAGGTCATGTAATGGTAGGCCATGTGTTGGAGCATTTTACTATCCCTATTGGCCTTCTCAATTAGTCCTTCAAGATGTATGTTGACCCTCTCAAGCCAAGTTTCCCTATCATTTTCAATCTCTTTCTCAATAGGAGTCAATGTGACATGAGCCTCTTTGGCCATTTGCTTGTTTGCTTTGATCATTTCCAACTCCATGAGGACTTGTTTGTCACTCAACTGTTTGTTTTCTTGTTCCAAGTATTTGATGATGAACTTGGCTCTCTCTAAGTTGTCTACCAAAACTTGTATTTGAGCCTCCCTTTCTTGAATGATGATGTCTTTGATGGTTTTTCCCTCCTGAGCCTCCAAGTCGATGATATCAACTCCATGATGAGTATGATGTTGCTGCAGGTCCTCATGCTCAATCAAGTCAAAATCTCTTTCCTCCTCATCACCAAGATCTTCATCCTGCATTGTTTCCTTTCCTTTGCTCAACTGCTCAACCTGTACTTGTTTTATCGATGTAGAAGGCAAAGCCCCTTCCACACCTTGTGGAGATAACATTTGCCTGTGGACTGGTGAAGAAGGCAAGGTCCCTTCCACACCTTGTGGAGCAAACACTTGCCTAGCAGCTACAAAAAGTCTCCTTGTGCCTCTCTGATATGTCAAGTACACTCGCATCTCAGCAGTTTTGGTTTCCTTGACCTCTTTCCTTGTTTCCCCATGGCTAGAAGGCCCACCTTCTTTTTGATGCACTGGTGAAGGGATCTGTGGACCTTTGAACATTTCATGAGCAATAAAAGTCTTCGGAGGAATGTTAAGAAGACTGAGATGGTGAAGAACAATGATTTTGATCAAGGAGTAATGATAGATGTTGTTCAACTGTTGAGGGTATGGCTTCTTCTGCACAAGGTAAGCTATTTTGTCAATATTTCTAAACAAGAAATATGGGAGATTCATCATCTTGACCCTGGTGAAGTGCATGAGGAGTCTAATATGGTAAGCATACAACCGGGAGAATCTGCCTTCACAAGTGAAATACTTGATGATAATCCTCATCAAAGGAACATACTTGCTCTCCAAAAATTTAAAGGGGAAAAGCCTTTTCACCTGGTTTATATATTGAGGTTTGATGTAAGGCTCGTAAAGTGCATGAGGAGTCTAATATGGTAAGCATACAACCGGGAGAATCTGCCTTCACAAGTGAAATACTTGATGATAATCCTCATCAAAGGAACATACTTGCTCTCCAAAAATTTAAAGGGGAAAAGCCTTTTCACCTGGTTTCTATATTGAGGTTTGATGTAAGGCTCGTAATAATCCTCATCAAGGTCCTAACCCTTGTACCATTTCTCACCAACATAATGGATTCTAGTGGCCTCTGAAATGACAGTTGGTGATATTGTGAAGGTTACTCGGGCAAGTGTCACCTCATTGTTATGTAAATGAGCCACAAAAAGTCTGGCCAACTCATGGTGAAACTGAGCTCTTTCCACTAGTTCACATAATTCAAAACATCCTTGGTGTCTGAAACAAGAAACTGCAAGTGGGCAAGCATGTAATTCTCTTAGACTGGTGGGCTCCTCCCTTATGATTTTTCCTCCCTTGTGAGGCTTTCTCTGCCTATGTCTTTCTACATAACTGTCACTGGTTGTCTCCTCCTCATACTCAAAATCACTACCTCTGTCCATGATTTAGCTGACTCTCTTAGTTTGCACAGTTTTTACAATGGTAAGGGATGAGTGGTATGTGAAATGGCTTGGAGGAATGGATGTAAGAGAAGCTATGGATAAAACATGAGAGGGAGAGGGTTTAGGGAGTAATAAATGGGTAGTAGGAGGTGATGATAGTGGAAGAGATAAGGGTTGAGTTTATGAGGTGAGTGATAGGAAGAATAAAAAACTAGGGTTTTATAGTGGAGATTAGGGTTTTATATTTGAGAAAGAAAAACCATGTAATTCTTCACATATGAAGACTAAAAAACAAGAGGAGAAATGCTACTTACTTGCCAAGTGTTAAATAGGAGGAAATTTGGCATAAATCGGAGGCTGGGATCATTTTTGGGCTTGGCTGGCCTAAGCGCAGCGCCACCACTCAGGAGCGTAGCACCAGTCTATAAGCGCAGCGCCCATTGTAATTTGAACGGTGAGAAAATTCCAGGAGCACAATGCCGGGTTGTAAGCGCAGTGCCACTTCCCAGGAGCACAACGTCGGGCCAAATTTCCAGAAGCGCATCGCTTTTCTCCCTAAGCGCAGCGCCACCCCTGTTTTGCTCAAGAACCCTTAAAAGAATGATTTTTCTTCTCTCCTTGGCTCCTTTGATTTGCAAAATGACACAATGGCATGAAAATAGAAGAGAATGAGTTTATATATGAACTCCCTTTTAATTTTTGCTTTTGAAAAACCTATTTTTGTAATGTCTCTTTGTCCTTTTAAATGCTCTGTTTTTCAGGCTTATTCTTTTTTTTCTCTTGCAAGTGGATTGATGCTCAAGATGACTTGATTGTTTGTTTGCAGTGGCATGTACTTGGCAACATCACAAGATGCTTAGGAGCAGCGGGGAACAAATATTACATATGAGAAGATAAAATTACATAATAAATGAAGATGAAAACAAAATACTCTGTTTTCACCTCAAAACAAGTTTTGAGGTGAGAACTACATTAGACTTTCAAAATAATAGATTATGGCTTTAGCAATCATTATTGGCCTCCTCATGTCCTTGTTGATCATTATTGGCATATAATTACTGAATTTGACCATGATGGGACCCTAAAATCTAATGAGACCAAACCCTAAGACCTAATGAAATAAACTGCAGAGTGAACATGAGCCATGACTGAGATATATGAAAGAGGACTAGCAAGTACAGATCATGAGGGAAAAATTGGAGTAAACCCTACCATCAGTGAATCCATGACCTAATGGAATGCAAACTCATCAATATGGGACTCCTACTATGAAATGCAAAAGAGCATATTTTGATCACTGATGGCAGTGTGAAGACACTGACACTAACATTGGCTCAAATGGGGATGGTAGCTCCTTGGAGGTTCCAAGAACGTCGTAGACCTAGTAGCCTTATCCATTGGGCAACGGAGTCAAAACTCTTCAAAAACTGAAAACTGACACTATGCAAACTAAACCTGACTCACGACTCAAACTGTGAATAGAACTAAACTAGAACCAGCAAACCTTACACATATCGTTCAAACTTTATAGCCTTCACCTCGGGCCCCAAGCTGAAATGATTGTGTACTGTGAAATCTTGCAATGAAAGGGAAAATGGTATGTACAATGATCATATCATGATTTCAGAAATCACCTCAGAAGTAGTAATGTTTCAGGAGCCTACCATCAACTGGCCCTCCTAAACAATCCTGACCATCCATCTCCCTGAGCAAAAAGGCATTCTGTCCTCTGTATGTTGCAATCTTATAGGGTCCTTTCCATAAGTTTTCAAACTTACTGTGCTTTCCTTTGTCCTCATTCCGAGCATCTCACTACAACACTACATCCTCTAGCTGAAATTTGTCTGCTTTAGTTTTCCGATCGTAGATTTTCTTGATCTCTTCCTGTAATTTGAAAGTGTTTTGGAAAACTTCATCTCTTGTTTGTTGTAGATGAATCATCTGATTGATTCTTCGTTGAAATTCATCCTCTTCACTGCCAGCCTCCTATAACAGTCTCATAACCGGAACTGCAAGAGATGTTGGAAAAACAGTGTCAATGCCATAAACTAATTCAAATGGAGACATACCTATGGATTTCTTGTGGCTCACTCAGTCAGCCCACAAGGCATTAACCAACTTCCTGTGCCAACTTTTCTTATTTGTTTCCAACATCTTCTTGATGATGTTCACTAAAGACTTATTTGATGATTCAGCCAAACCATTTCCCTGCAGGTAATATGTTGTAGAATGACCTAAAGTAATGTTATACTTGCTGCAAAATTCGATCATCTTCTTTGATTTAAATGTGGTTGCATTATCTGTGATGATTTTATTAGGACAACCGAAACGAGATAAAATATTTGACTCTAGAAATTGGATGATTACCATATTTATGGCTTGTCTGGTTGGAATTGCTTCAATCCACATGGTAAAGTAATCGGTTGTTGTTAGGATCCATTTGTGTTGTGCCGATGAGGTCGGATGGATTTCCCCGATGAAATCAAGTCCCCACTACTGAAATGGTGCATTGACTTCAACAGGTTTCAGAGGAAGAGGCAACAGTTTTCTTTTCCCTTGAAAGAGCTGACATTCATGACAACTCATGATTGTTTTGTAAATATCTGAAAATAAAGTCGGTCAGTAATAACCCACTCTCAACACTTTATTTGCCGTTGTCTTCCAGAACAAATGACCACCACAATCACCTTTGTGAAAGTCATACATCACCTGCTGAGCTTTGTCTTCAACCAAACAGTTAAGTAACACACCTCCCGGATCTTTCCAATAAAGGGCATTATTTAGAATGCAGAATTTTGCAGCTTTGAGTTTGAGTGATTTACCTTTGTTCTTTGTCATTCTAGGAGGTGGCGAAAGGTGTTGAAGTACATACACGATGTCTGAATACCACGGTAACTGAAGAAACATTTTAGACACTTGAATTAGAGAGCCTTCTTCCTCATCTTCTGACATGGTTGCGATGAGATTGATATCTAGAGCATGCAGATTTGATTCAGCCATTAGTCTCGCCAAGCCTTGTCCTTTGATCAGCTTTGTGGGTTTAATTTCCAGATCGTATTCTAACATTGTTGCAATCCACTTTCCTCGCCTTCCTTCCGGATCAGTTTGTATCAACACATCCTTTACTGCTGCATTGGGAACGTATGCTATGATGTGTGAGTGCAGAATATACACTCTGAAATCCTTCAAAGCTTTGATAAGAGCAAGAGCCTATTTTTCAATTATATTGTACCACAAGGCAGCATCTCTGATGGTCTTGCTAAAAAAGGCAATAGGATTCTCCAGCTAATCTCTCTTTTGCATCAATACTGCAGCCATGGTATGCTCAGATGCAAATGAAAATATGATGAAATCTTGAGTGTAATTAGGATTAATCAAGATCGGGGCTATAGATAGAGCATACTTTACCAGATTGAATGACTTCATGGCATCCTCCGTCCATTTTACCATGCTATCCTTTTTCAACATGTTAGTTATTTCTCTTAAATTCTCAGCTAGATTGGGTACGAATCTGCCTAAGAAATTCATCTTACCATTAAAAGCTTGTATCTCCTTCTTGTTCTAGGGAAAATCGATTTCTTGAATTGCCTCCACCCTTGAAGGATCGATGCGAATGCCTTCTTTTGAGATAATATGACCAAGCAGCTTTCCTTCATCCATGGAAAAAATACTTTTCTTTAGATTGAGATATATCCCGAACTTCCTACATCTCTGAAACACAATCTTTAAATGGTGTAGATGCTCATCATCAGACCTTGAAAACACTGTCAAATCATCTAAATATACAACCAGAAATACATCCTTTTCATTAGCGAAATCGATGTCCATTGCTCGCTGAAATGTGGCTTCAACATTATTCAAACCGAATGGCATTTTAGCATAATGAAAAGTTCCCCAAGGTGTGGTAAAGGCAGTTTTGTCTCGATCATTTTCATGCACTAGGATCTAATTATAACCTGAATATCCATCGAGTAGTGACCTGCGCGATGCTCCAACCACTCTCTGTAGGATATGATCCATCTTTAGAAGTGGGTAATTGTCCTTCAAAGATACATTGTTAAGGTTCCGGAAATCGATACACAATCTTATTTCTCTGGTCTTCTTTTGTACTAGAACCATATTCGAAATCCAATCAAAAAACTTGATTGGGACAATTATACCAGCTTTGAATAATCTTTTTACCTCTTTCTCAATAGAAGGCAGCAACTTGAGGGTGATTCTTCTCAACTTCTGTCTGAACAACTTCTGTTTTGGCTTGATGGGAATTGCGTGTTGAATTATATCTTTTTCATACACCTTCAGATCTAAATAATCCCAAGCAAACACATCAGAAAATTCAGATAACAATCTAACATATTTAGCCTTTACCTCGAGAGACAATGCTTTGGACAATTTCACAAACTTGGGCTTATCTGTTGTTCCAAGATTGACATCTTATACTCCTTTATTTGTAGGCACCAAGCTCGGCTTTCTAGCCACATCATCTTGATCAAAAAGTTCTTCTAAAGGTATGAGACCTTTAGGAATAATGTTGTCTTTCAGCTGCAATATCTCCATCTGGTTCACTTCAATCTCTTGTTCATCAATATCATAGTAATCATCTATAGAAGCATCCTTGTAATTTCCTTCATTCTGCAAAAAAGTATTGATTTCATTATCATCTCAAAATACTTGCCAATACCTTCAATTATCCGGAACAGCAGGCCAATGTTTGACATGGATTTCAAGCTTGTTACTGGAGTTCATTGGGATCTTCAAATTGCTTGCAACAGGAGTACATCTACAATAATATTTTGAGTACAGGGTACAACTGTCAAAGTATAATCAGGAAACATTCGCAAGATGTGTAGAACTTCATTCATGTAGGCTCTCATCTGCAGGTGCTTGGCTTGATATTCGCCCTTTACCTGTTTGATTACCAACTATGAATATCCATAAACTGAAATCCTTTTTGCATTTAACTTTTTCAAAATTTTCAAAGCTACAATCAAAGCTGCATACTCCGCTTCATTGTTAGAGCATTCAAAAACCAGTTTGTAAGAACATACTCTAACATTACTAGGAACCTTGTCAGGCTGGAAAGCAGGGCTTCGAATCCAAATTCCTATGCTAGCACCATCCTTACCCACAACTCCGTCAAAATCCATGCTCCAAAGACCAACCTCTTCTTCTAGATGCTGAAATTTTGTTTCCTTCTCTTCCTTACCTTGACTGATCTCTTCATTTTTCTGTTGTTCATTGTTTTTTTGTTGCTGCTGGTATGTGGACTGCTCAGAAGAACTTGCTATTTTCTGTCTTTCCTAATCAAGGGCTGCTCTAAAATTTTTTTAAATCTCTGGAACATCTTCTACTTCAACTAACCGACTATCAACATCATTCAAACCACTATCTTAATATAGTACAAATGATTCTAGATCTGTATGTACAACGTTTATTGGATGATTGAGTGGTTTCTCCTTGCTAGTAATCATGTATTTCATTTTCTTCTCCCTGTATAGTTTTCTCAATTGGCCAACACGGGAATGGTTGCATAAGAGAAATCAAGTTGTAAAGTTCCTTTAATTTTTGCACCCCACGATCTGGACAAAAGCATACCAAACCGTGGTGGAATGTCAGCAACAACCACATCCATCAGAACATTCTTGGCTAGAATTTGGTCTAAAGATACTGCCAAGTCTTTCATAAGACCAATACAACGGACCCTACCAGAATCAAAAGAGTACAGGTCATGATATTTTTGAGTAATTTCAAGGCCCATCCTCTCCATAATGGCTTTTGGCATCAAATTATGAGAAGCTCTGGAGTCGAACATGGCATTATGGAGAACATACTCGTGTAGTCTAAGGCTTATATAAAATGGAGGAACTTCACTATCCTCAGACTGAACTTCTACGGCAGGGCCAAAAATGAGCTAAGGATGATCATCTTCTACATTAACCATATCAGATAAAGGATCTATATGCAAAATTTTGGACACCTAGTGTTTATAGTTGTTGTTCTTAATCAATTCAGTCAAAGGAATTGAAACTTTTAATTTAGCAATTTCATTTTCTAAACTAAAAGTTAAAACTTTCTCTACCTCTTTGACAAGAAGGTCCTTCTTTTCTGCTCTTTCTTTTGTTGCACTTTGCTGATTGTTCTTCTCGTTTGCAATGCTATTTGCTGATGGTCCTTTGCTAGAAGTCAGATCAGCAGGCTCCTTCCCTTTCTTCTAAATGTTTGTGGAGTCATTTTTGGATTGTGCTTCCTTTCTCTTTTGAATTGGACTGACTGGCACATCTCTGCCTCGCAATGAATATTGCTTCTGCTGTGTTGTTAATGCATTCATATATCCTCGTTGATAATCATTTGACTCATCCTCCAAAACTACCTCATTTGCTAGTATATAATCTTCATCCCTTTGGGTATCTGAAACCTTCGAATATTCTTCATCTTCCGTCAGAAAAATGGGCAAACCATCGGCAGTAAAGAAATGATTTGCCTCAACCACTGGATCATCATCATCTTCATCCTCTATTCTATGCCACATAGGTTTGCTGCAAAGGAGTTATGATCTGCTGCTGTTGTGCTTACTGATCTTGTGCCTTTTGCTCCCTTTGTTTAATCCTAAATTGGGGCTGTTATTGTCCTCTGAAGTTTGGATTCCTGATTGGTGTTTCAAGCTTATCTGCAACAGTCAACCAATCAAACATTTTCTCAATTTTACGGAGCAAATTATCTACCTTAACATCTGAGGTAGATGCTTCTTCGTTTATAGTCACCTTCTTTTCAGATTTCATTCTCGCTCTCTTGGCCAGCAGATTTTCTTCAACACTTATAGCGTTCTTCTGCATATATTCAAGTGTGGTTGGATCTCTTTCTCGTAACTGATATTCCATATCAGCATCGAAACTGTTTGGAAATTTGAGTAATGCTAACCCCATCGGTGGTTTAATTTCAGTTGGAATAGCATTATAAATTGCGTTGAACCTTACATAGTAATCTTGCATACTTTCACCTACATTCCTTTTGATATTTTCATACTCGAATAAAATTTGGAGTGGGTACTTCTTTACATTTTTAGTTTTTGTGGGTTTTTCTTTAAAATATCCACTTTGTAATTATGAGCCGATGTCCTAGATTCCAACCTTTTAGTTTTCGTGGGTTTTCTTTAAAATATCCACTTTGTAATTATTAAGAGCCGATGTCCTAGATTCCAGCCATCTTGTCTACTGATCATATAATGTTGCTTTTTAGATAGTGTCAGATTCGGTCCCCATATGGCACTGCCTTTAAGGTACGAGATAACAAGTGGTAGTACCCACTTGCCCGAATCTTTTAGGTACTCCTTACTGTTAATCCTTTGGTTATGATTTCCTGCGTGATATTCATACCAAAAGGAGTTTCCTCTTATTGTAGGTTTCCGGTAAAAACTTCAACCGGTTAACCTGCTAAGGGATTATAAATACTAGAATGGTAAGGGGGAGGGGCATTCGAAGTTTGAGAGTCTTTTGCGTCGAGTAACTCTCCTGCTCTGCATCTGCGGACATTCTGTCTGATCTGCTTGCAACACGAGAAGAACTCAAGTCTTTAGGTGATTTGGGAGCCTGCGCATCAGTGTGCTCGGCACTGGTGAGAACCTAAAGTGGCCGAATCATTTGGGAAATCGTCCAGTCTGTAAATGAGTTGTGTCATATTCTGAGGCAGAGCCTATCTATCTAACCAGAAACCTGACACTTTTCAAGAATAACCTGAATCTTTGAATTCCCCTTTTGACAGCAAGTATTTCTTTGTGGGAGGATGGATATTTAACTTCTGTGTTGTCAAAAGTTCCAGAGGCATACGCACAAACAATTTCCTTCCTTCCATGTTTCTGTAATAACGCTGCAGCCCATGTATGATCAGATGCATCTGTTTCAAGAATAAATGGGAGATTAGTGTCAGGCAGTCTTAACTTGGGAAGTTCTCTGATTTTGCTTTTTATGTTCCTTACTGCTGTAGTCATCTTATTGGACCATTCAATTTTTTCTTTCCTCAGTCTTTTCTGCAAAATCTTTGTATCTTCAGACTGTTTTTCGTAGAACTGCCGGATATAATTCAAGCAACCCAAAAATCTCTGAAGCATCTTTTCATCAAGGAGAACATCAGGAAACTTTAAAAGGTGGAGAAGGACATGAGGCTGAAGCTCTATATGACCTTGTTCTATATGCAATCCTAAATAGTCTATTTTGACTTTTCCAATTTGAAATTTATCCTCTGAGTCAGATAGAACTAAGCCATGCTTATATACCATTTCATAAAAGTTTTCTAAATGCATCTTGTGAGTATTTACATCTTTACTGAATACAAGCAAATCATCAATATATACAATGACATATTCTACCCCTCCAAAAATGTCTTCCATCCTTTTTTGAAACTCAGACGGGGCATTCTTCAATCCAAATGGCATGACTGTCCATTGGTATTGGCCATGTGGAACCGTGAAGGCGGTTTTATACCTGTCTTCTGGAATAATGCCAATTTGCCAAAACCCACTTTTAAGATCAAATTTGCTGAAAACATTAGCATTGGCTATTTTAGCAAGCAACAATTCTTTATTGGGAAGAGGATACCTGATAGGCATGAGGGCCTCATTTAATATTTTGTAATTAATTACCAACCTCTTCTTGCCACGTTTTTTTTCACTATGTTTGTTGACATAGAAAGCTGGACATGCCCATGGGCTTTTGCAAGGCTCAATCAAATGTTGTTCAAGAATTTGTTGAATTTCTTGTTTGCACAAGGCTTGTTCAGTAGGCGACATATGGTTAGCAGTTGCTTTCTGTGCTTTAGAAACATACCCTGGTGTAGCTTATCTGAGATCGCTTGGAATGCTTTTTGTCCATGTATTTCTGCATGCTTGACAATTTTTTGGATTTTTGTAAGATTATGCATAGTGTCCTGCAAATTATCTTCTTCACTGGGTTTGACTTTAAGGTGGTACTCATTCTTTGCAGGAATCATAACAGGCCCTTCATTTGTATTAAATGTGATGGTGTCTTTGCCAAAGGTGACTGGGAGGAACCTTTTCAAAAAATCTTGTCCTAACAAGACATCTGAGCCTGTATCAAAACTGTACAATGTAACATAAGTCTGTAATGATTCAAATAGACTGGAAAATCAGGAGATATATAGTTAATCTCCATTAGTTCTTTATTTACAGCTTTGAAGGACAATTTAGTAGGCTGTCAATAATAAGCAGGAATTGCACCAAACTTGCAGCAACTACACATAGCTCTAGAATCGATTTGCGCATCTAAAGTATATTCCTTTATGTTTGGCAATTTTATCTTCAAAGGAATTACTACCTTATCTCCTATTCCCATGATGTTTACCAAATCTACTTCCTTAGATTTCATGGGCATTTCTTCTAGAATATCCTTCATTAGAACTCTCGCTAATTTGGAATTAGTATCATCATATTCAGAAACAAGACTTTGAAGTTTGGCTGATAATTGAAACATTTCTGATCTTGTTGATTTGATAGATGATTCCAAACTGCTAATTTTTCTCTTGAGAGTATTAATTTCATCCATACCTGTATCTTGAGAAGCTTCTGTAAGGTACAATGGTTTGAACATTGAATCAAACTCTCTTGCCACGAAATTCTCATCATCAATGATCCTTCTGGAAGGCAATTGTTTTTCCAAGCTTTCCAGCCTTTCTTTCAATCTTCTTCTGGTCGTTAGCTGGGATGGTGCAAGATGGGCTAGCTGTGTATTAATCTCATCAATCTGATTCTGCAGATTATCTGTTTTATTGAAGCAGAACATTTTAATGTCAGCAATAAAAGTTTCATCAGAATCAGAGGAATCTGATTCCAAACTTATTTTGCTGATATTAGGTAAATCATCAGTATCTGAAATAGAAGAATCACTAGAAATTTCAAAATATTCACCATCCGAGTGGGATATGAGATCCCAATTTTCTGGATTATGGACTGTAGTGAAAACATCCATAATCTTCAACTGTTTCTTGTTCTTTTTCTCTTTGCATGTATTTGCATAATGGCCTTCTTTCCCACATATAAAACAGGTTACCCTTTTAGAAGGCTTTGCTCTTTTCCTAAATATTGTCCTCTTCTTTTTGGAAAACTTAGAAGGATAATATTTTTTCTTAGGAATGTACTTGTCTGTTTTGCAAGAACAAGAAACTTTTGATACTTTCTTTCTAGATTTTCTACTACATCCAAAGTTATAAGTTTCTGCAAAATTATTAGATGTTATAACCCTCCCAAAAGAAAGAGTTGATATAGGATACACAAACCTACCAAACATGGGATTCAAAACTGTGAAGGCAATTAGTCCTCATTACAAAAACATACTACATAGTATTTAGAAATCCAATGCATAGATAACCTTTGTCCACGTTTAAATGTAGAACCACTTGATAAATATTTTTATTTGAGAATTAGAACCAAATGGGCACTAGTTTCGATAGTGGGTATTCAAATGTCCTCAAAATCATCCCAACAAATCTCCCAAAATTCCCTGTTTTGACAAGAACCATCTAGAGGATCTAGGATAAGTCCCCAAAAGCATCATAAGATGTCTCCCAAACATACCATTTTGTGGCAAGAAACATTTAGACAATGTGGGACAGGATCACACATCCTCAGAGATGTCTCATTCAAAATAGGGACTTTCCCCTTGCAATCCCCAAGGAGCGGAAAATCCAAAGGATGCATCCCAGAAGTAGGGACAAACCCCCCTATTCAACATTGTCCTCAGTGAATAATCCACATGACACACTATAAAGTGATCTAAGAGAGTGACACACTAACATATGAACTCACGACCAAGTGTAGAAATTGACCTATATATCCACAAGTATAATGTATGTAAGGAAATTATTAAATCATTCCACACATGCACGGAAGATAACGTCTATCATATCTAATTAATTTTCAATACTAGCATCCCTATAGTTGGAGGGCCTAAATTAAGGAATAGTGGAAAGTAAAACTTATATTGTATATATCTATTTTACTTCCTACAAAATGCAAGCAGATTATGAATTACAAATTTACAACCATAATTACATAAGAACTACTTACAGTTTTCAGGGGACCCATACCCATGGGCTTCGGAGTAGTAATGAAATGTTTTGAAATTCCCACTAATGACTTTGATAGCATTCAAAACATTCCACCTGCTCCATTCTCATATTCACACCACTCTTTTGGGTGCTTCTTGCACACTACCAACATTAGGGATAGTTTGGACATTGCTTACTTGCATATCCCTACATGTGACACCATATGTAACTTCATCATATCCTAAGGATGAGATGATTAAACTTCACTTTAATGTAGCAACCATATGTAACATTGGGTTGGCAAGGGCTGGTGGAATCCCTAAAAATAAAGAGGGCAGAGTCTTT
Organism: Pinus tabuliformis; assembly: GCA_031772625.1. NCBI lineage: Eukaryota > Viridiplantae > Streptophyta > Pinopsida > Pinales > Pinaceae > Pinus > Pinus tabuliformis. The sequence continues at coordinate 1,214,802,494 of CM062807.1, read as the reverse complement.
ATATCTGTTAAGAACTCATTTTCTTTCTACACTACCTCCCACCACTCTTCTTCCAGTAAATTCAAGTTGAAACAACCCTCTACATGTTTCCTTGCTACCACAATTGCACAAGAATTGATCTTGTGGAAACCAATTTTCAAGAGAGAATTAGTTCTAATAATTTTGCAAATTTTGTACCAGAGTTAAACCTTTCTCTAATACCACTTGATGCATGATATGGTTCTATAATTCCCTAATACAGCGACAAAACTAGATTGGCACTCGCAGAGTGCAACGACCACAAAAGTAGTGTACTTAAGCAGTCACAATATACAGATGCTGCAAAACTAAATATGATATAATTAATAATGGAAATAACATAAAGCAAAAGGAAAACCTAACCCCTTATTGAATAATATGTTGATTTGGTCTTGTGAAATGCAATCTGTAGGTTTTAGTCTCTCCACAATCCATACTATTTTTTAGACTTCCATAAACATGAGTTGGTATTCATTCTCTTCCTCTTCTTTTAGTCTGTTGGAGATGAACCCCTTATTCTACTGTAGAGTTGGAGCTGAACCTTCTCTCATGTTTCAGAATTGGAGCTGAACCTTCTCTTCTCCCATTGAAAATTGTTGGAACAAAACTTTCTTCAGTTAATTCACTAGATTTACAAATGACCCTCAAACTGTTAATTTCACGAGGTCGTCCAACAATATTAGTGGCACTTCACCTCCTCGTAAGTTTTCTCAATGAATTCCCAGGGGTAGTGCATGGTGAATCTCCCTTTGACAGACCCAATTAATTCCCATGCATTTGTCTTTAGCAATTTTGTAGTAGTGCATCAATTCTATAGCAACGTGTGAATTATGTGGCAATGCATGGATCCACAGAAGTTTTGTAGCAATGGAAACTTATTTATTACTCCTACTAAGAAAATTAACTAAACAACAAGAAATACAAATCAGAAGATAATATTTTGACACTAATTACATGAGCCCAAGGATGCTAACTTTATGTGGGATCAACACCTCCAACAGAGACTCTCACATTCTCATGTTCATCTTCTGACTCATTCTACTAGACTTGGGCTTCGATTACCATTCGTCTTCACATTGATTCATTCGTTTCATTCTAAGTCCAACATTCCTCATGCTTTTCCTTCCCCTGTTCAAATGGATTCCCCTCTAGGATGTTTTTGGGGTTGCTCTACGATCAAAATTGATGTCGTTTTTCTGACTGTACACTACACAAATTTGGCACTAACTCCAAATGGGTGTGGATCCTCTGGTTGCTACATGCACAGATCTGTAAAACTGATGAAGACACCTCTGGTCTACACGTGTATATTTATACACGTTGTTCTAGCTCACAGGTAAGTCCAATAATACTTCTCAAGATCTTAAAAAGTGTTATTAGCAACTAAGAAATACATTTTGCCACACAACATTATAATTGGAGGAATCAAAGGAGATTTAATGCCTAATTCTAGTAGATCATAAATGAACATGAATACACAACCTGTGGCATCATAAACACAATCTATTTATTTATTAGCTACTCCTCTAATATTTAATGCAACACACAGGTCCAAACCATGGTTTCTAGCCAATTATTAATGCCACAGGCATACTAAGGCTCCTCTGAGCACATTATCTCTTTGTCTCTGTTACATAGAGGCAGGCTTGTCCCCTTATACACAACGATTACAATCATTATATCCTAAATTTCTTGAAATAAATACATCTAAACCCCCAAACACCAACACTACCACATTTTTTGGGTGTTAGAGACCCACTACACAGCGCATAGGAATCGTGTTTCATGGTCTTGCCGTAATTTATCTTCTTTCCATTTGGATCCAAAATCCATTCCTAGCTCCTCATGATTAATAGACCAAAAAAATCCCATAAATGGGTCAATAATTTGGATGTGTGTCATGCTCTACTGCCCCTATTACATAGAGGCAGGCTTGCCCCCTTATACACAATGATTACAATCATTATATCCTAAATTTCTTGAAATAAATACATCTAAACCCCCAAACACCAACACTACCACATTTTTTGGGTGTTAGAGACCCACTACACAGCGCATAGGAATCGTGTTTCATGGTCTTGTCGTAATTTATTATCTTTCCATTTGGCTCCAAAATCCATTCCTAGCTCCTCATGATTAATAGACCAAAAAAATCCCTTAAATGGGTCAATAATGTGGATGTGTGGCATGCTCTATTACCTCTGCATCGACCACAAATCTATATAGAATCAGGTCTCAGATGCACTTCCCAGTTTGTGAAGCTTGAAGTTGAATATCTCTTATTTCTATATTTCAGAACTTAGTGATTTGAGTGCATTTGATAGATCCTCAGGCTAGGAACCCCCAGTTCAATATCAAACCTGAATCTAGATGGGTGTGTGCAAATGTCATATTCATGTAGTCAATGCATTGCCTATATTTAGTGTCTCATCGTGTGTACATACAAACATTACAATGCCCACCCATGTCCAGGCTATTAGCATGGACCTCAACTCTTTCTTAGTGTAACTATGGTGGATGTGGTCCAATTTCCATCTCTCCAAAAGTACACAGTAAGAATTACATCAAATAAGCTTTACCACTATCTCTGAAAGGGAAGACTACCAGGGGCATTATGGCATAAACATATATATGTAAAAAGGTTGGAGCTTCAACAAAAAGGATCCATATTTGCATCAGGAATAAAATCTATTTAGTAGAGGTTGAATGGGTCTCTGAATTACTCATTGACATTCTAGTAGGAAAATTGCACAAATCCATATCCTTTAGATTGTCCCAATACGTTTGTTGCAATCTTACAAGAGAGAAATAGATCCAAACATAGAGAAAGTATCGTAGAGAACTTTAATGTCTATTCCTTTGTGAAGATTCTTAACAAACATGTTCGTTGATCCACTCTTGCGGATGTTGGGATCACAATGTGAATACATTATCCAAATGGGATTTACATTAAGAGGCATAAAATTCAACAAATCTAAAGCCTCGTTGGAATTTTTAGCAGTGCCATAATTGACATAGGTGTATCCAAGAAAACACTTGGTGTTGATATCTCTGCAGATACGAACAAAGAGAATGAGACTAATCTGTTGGAAGATCCCATAAATTTGGCCATCGGTAACACTGAGGTATAGATTCCCCACATAGAGAAATGTTGATATGAATTGATTAGGCAGATTGTTGTTGCCATTCCCAACATCTTGTTGTTACTGTGAAACAACAAAGTTTTGGAGTTGGACTTGTATCTGTGCCATTCTCTCTCTCTCTTTTATAGAACTTTTATCTTTGCTCTCTGATATTGGAAAAAACAGAAAGTAGAACCTCCTTCAACTACTCGAAATAATTTAAAAATAAAGAGAACAAAATCTCGATCAAAACCAAAAGAAAAAAGCTAAAACCACCCTAAAAACGTAGTTGAAGTTTAAAATCAGGGTTAGGAGATTCAAATGGAGCAAACCAACCAAGCCCTCCTTTAAAATCCTTAAATCCTGAAAATTGTTAAGTTTATTCAATTTTGAGTGGGATCTAAAATTCTTCTTTTTTACCTCCTTAGTTAGTGTAGCTTGCCTCTCTGAGGTCAGGACCCTAAAGATTTCCTCCCCCTAGGAGTTTTGTACCTCTGTTTCTCCCCCCTTGGTCTACGGGATAACCCCGCCACACTTACTTACTTACAAAGAAACATGTATATACCCCACAATGGAATGCAAGAAGCTACATGCTATTCAGACTAACCTTAGCTTTTAGTATGTATAGTGCTACTATTAATGTTAATGTAGTAATAGTAAAGGCATGTGCACTTCCTACACCACCAACTTGAGGTGGGGGAGATTTTGTGATGGTTTGGATATGGGAACATGTTCCACCCAGCCTGATTCTTTATCATCCAAAACCCAATAATTAGAAATGGATTATGAGAAAAAAAGGGAATATTTATGAAAATCGAGGTCAGATGGGATCGGTCACTACGCATATCCCAAACCAAGTCAGGATAAACCTGATGATTGCGTTGATTCGAGTTCAATATGTGCATGCCCGGGAGGAACAGGTAGGTGTACGAAGTTAGGCAGTAAGGTAGGTAGTACTCGTTAAGGAAGGACGTGGGTGGAAGAAATCAAATTGAATTATCTCATATATAATGCAAACCTAGAGATATAGAGATCGACTCAACACCAACTACTTTGACTCTGATAAAAATAAGAAAAGGGAGAAAAGGCAGCTACAGACTGCATCACTCACCATTTGGTAACCTCATCCCAAATCTTTCATGTATACCCTTGAATCAAGGGCTCTCCAAACTTATTGTCACTTTATCGAGGGAGGTGTGAACCTCGTCGATATAAGTGATTCCTAGCCGATTACGATCTCAACTTCTCATATTCTAATTGACAAAACCAAATGGTCACTGCTTCATGCCATAACCTTCACCATATTGATCTTTCGATGACATCAATGACAATACATGTTTGCCTATAATTCTCAATTCCATAAATATATATAAACGATTGAGGGAAAAGAATGGGATTTCCATTTACTCCTAATCACAAAAAGGACAATTGAATAGAGAAATGCAGTTTAGGTAACATTGGGGGAAAAAAAATTCAAATTATGTAAACAAATTTTCAAAATGCATATAGAAAAATAAAGTACGACCCATAAAAGCATATCAAATCAATTTTGGAGGTCTATATCTTAAGCAGGTGCGAGCAAAACACGGCCACAGTGTTTATATATAACAACATTTAAGGTAATTTCTATTTATTCAAAGAGATGTCTGCAAGCAAATCAAGAACACCCAAAATTTTCCTTTCCAAGATATCAACGAAACAAGAAGCTTCAATTCCTTTGGGCCGCAAGTAAATCTAGTGATTTGCAAACTTTATTTCATAAAAAAACACAACTTTCCATAAAAGAATCCTTTTCTCGGCGGTCACAACACTAAACCAACCCCAAAAACTCCAAAATCAACCCTAAAATCCTGAAACAATTGACAACATAAACAAAAAAATTGGCAAGACCTGAATTAAATCTAATACCAATGAAATCCACGGTACCTTCCAAGCGACAATGACGTGATTTGGCCTTTCTCAAGCACTAAAGGCAACCCTATGGTATAGTCGAATAGAAACCAAGCAACCAGCGAGGTACCTTAGCGAGAGATATCAAGGGTCAGCAAGGAAAAAGGAAAGAGAAATGTCCGAAGTGGCCCCAAACTCCACGGTAGCAGGCACAATGGGAAAATACCTCGAGAGCAGTCGTGTGAAAGGTAGTAAAAACACAAATTCACACCTAAGAAGAAGGGTGAAAAACATCCAGGAGAATAAGGGTGAAAACACGAGTGGGACCCTGAGAAAAAGGGAGAAAACATCGGAGAAAATCCACGACAAGAAGGGATAAATACGCCCAGAAAGACGCCCCAAATCCCCTTAAAACTTAGGACAGAAAACTTCCATGCTGAGCAACAACCAACTCCACTTCAACACGATGACGAACAGCACAGACCCCATCAATGATTAAAGGGTAAAACAGGGACCCCGTCCAGATTTCAGAAGAAATACAGTTTTCACGACGAGATTAGATTTTTCAATCCACAAATAAATCACTTGCTTAGTCGCATTATTTCTTTATCCTTTTATAATTACTGCATTGTCTGACGCTGGTCTCTGGTGGTGTTGACAAGAAACCTGATAGAATAAAAGCAGTGACGGTAAAACTAATCAAAGAAAGCCTCTGCGCAGGCCATCCTTTCAGTCAATCCTTCTCATTGTTATCAATCCTCAACCTCTCTCCCGGTCAACCTTCTTCCTACTGCATCAAAATACTAATAAAAATACCTACCCTTAGTTGGATGGGCTTTAAAAGTAAACCCATTTTATGTTGACATGCAAAACAAGCACCATAATCAAAGCTTGTCCTAAAAAAATCTAAGGGTACAAAAGCCAAAGGTGTACAAATTAGGGCGAAACTCCGTAGGACTCAAGGAGAGGGATAAATGCACTAAACTCTTTTTTCAGGATCTACAACAACAGGAGTTTGAAGACATCAAAGCTATTCATACTAAAAAATGTAGCGTCATTAAAAATAAAGAGATTTCTCAAAAGCTTGTAGCCTACCACAAATTGATATCAGCACTTCAATGAGAAGTCTAATGAAGAGGCCTTAACTCAATTTTTACAAGTTGTCCCTTCCAAATTTTCTCACGTGGATAGAGAGGTTTGTGAGTTGAACATCTCACTGGAGGAATTTAACATGACTCTAAATAACATGGTTGATGATAAAACTCCAAGATTAGATGGGCTTCCCTGTGAATACTACAAAACCAATTGGGAATTCTTTGGGCCTGTCTTGCAGAAAGTTTAAAAGTTCTAAGATGCAATTTACTTGACATCGTGATCAATTGGTAATACATAAATTATTAAGCTCATACCCAAATGAAGTGACCCTAATCTAACCTCCAATTGTATTTGAAAATCCTAGATAAAGACCTTTTCCAAGAAAATTAAATTTGTCCTTAAAATCCACCTCTAAACCCTTCTGGTCTTTTAAGATCCATTAAGAAAAGGTTTCCTTATGGAACTGGTATGATATGTGATGACTATTGATGGTTGAGTTGCCACTTTGAGCACGACCAATATGTGGCTCATCAAGATAATTTTACTGCACTTTATTCCTTTTTGCAATACCCTTCCAAAAGACGTAGTTTGTTAACAAATTTTTTCATAACCTTATGAGTTCTTATCAACACCTAGAGAGGGAAAAATGGGTCTTACTAGACTCAAATGGGACTTTTGTTGCCTTAGTAGGAATGAGGAATTTGGCTTCACTGATGTTGCCAAGTAAGGTGCAACCTTTTCTACTATATGGATTTTCAAGATCATCGAGGGAAACAAAAGCTTAAAAAATATTGTACAACCTCAAATGGCCAAAGGCACTCCCTAGATGTGTCACGTGAATGCAAACCCTTCTTCTATGCTGGAAGATGTCTACCACATGATATCTTGCAAATAAGTTGTTTATATGGTGGATCATTTTTTTTATCTTAATAATAATTGTTTTGCCAAGGATCCTTGGTCTGATACCAATAGACTCAGTAAAAAGGGCCTTTACCCAATGTATACGATTACTAGATGTATGGGTTCCTTCAATTAGAAAATCTTGAGAAAAAATTTAATTTCAAAACTACATCAGAAAGTTTCTGACCTATTACCTCGTTATACACTTGCCAAGATAGCAATGAAGAGTTATGAGAGCAGTCAAAGAGATTGGATATAGAAGTTCTCCACACCTATCCTATGTCTCTGATGCTCACCTTTATAGTACTTTAAGGGTCCTTAGATAACTGGAAAATTGTACAAAATCTGGGGATGTGTGGTTCCTATTGGAGATGGTTATCATAATTCAACTATTTGTGGAAAATTTCCCTGGAGTTCAAAAGGGCCTTCTTAACTTGTTCCCTTGTATATCAAGATCTCTCTAATAGATACAGGTTGTCCCACATTATATAATTTGTCAGAAGGAACAGTTGGCTCTACATCTCTTTTCATTCTTCAACTTCGTTGTTTGCATGGGCTTGAATCAATGCTTCGGCCAAACCCCTCCTATACTCCCACTTAGATTGGTTGTCAAGCATCTAGGAATTACCACACAATGGTCTATCACCATTTCACACTACATGACAACTATTGAGAGTGGATATCCACAACTACATCTAGCATCATAGCCATAATTTGATCTTTATGTAGCATCACTGTTAGGTTTCAACCATTAATTTCAAAAAGTAGTAATCCACTTGTGTATTATTCATATCTCTCCACACGCAAACAATGTCCAAAGCACTGGGGGTTAGATACTTGCACTTCTAGCAAAAAAGTACCCCACCCTTAATAGGCAGGAAGAAATAGGATAGCTAGTTTCTCCCAATTGGAGAGGAAATATGAAAAAAGTGGTTTAGGGGTGAATATTATCAAAGCTACTACGACAAGGTGTGATGCCAGACACAAAATGTGGAGAGGCCCCAGGCTCCCATAAATCATTTGAATTATATGTCTATTTTAGGACTATAGCCTATCAACAAAGGATTTAATTTTGAAGTGTTTTTATGTGAATTTGGACTCTCAACCTAAACCCCCCTTTTCCATTTTTTGTTCTCTTGACTGCTAATGTTGGCCTAGTTTTGTTTGTTTTTATGACCCAACAAATTGGTGACTTAGAATATTAAATACTAGGTTGCCCCCATGGCATTATTTTGTGATTGTCTTTGTCTCTATCAAAGAAGAAGGGAGATATATTGATGGTGTGCATAGGTAACATTTTTCGATCAGTAGAAGTATTGTTCTCAATGGAAAAATGCAGGAAATATAAAAATCAAATTCCTATTAATGACTAAATTAAGGCCTCTAAATGAAACCAACCAAATCAGCGTGCATGAAGTGTCATGAAAATTATTGGTGAGAATTAGCTTCATTCAATTATGCCTATAAAAAAATACACCATCATGATAAGAAAACACAAAATTAAGAATGAAACCAACATCCCATAGCCAGACATGTGTATGCCTATAGTCAGGACAAGTTTATAGTGATGGAGAAATAGACAATAGATGTAAGGATGCTAATAAGTCATTTACATAATTAAATTTCATAATGTTTCAATATCATTGGAATATCATACAATGTACACATAATTTATTTCAATCACAATCAGGGATACTATGGGGATCAAGGAATACCTCTCATATAAGACAAAATTTATAAGAAAATCAAATCAAAGGATTGGGTTTGATCTTCCAATTATGGAGTGCCAATTGCAACTTGGTGTCAATAGTACAAAAACTATATAATTTAAATCCTAATAAAAATATGGAATTTCCTGAGATCGTGTCGAGTTTACTAAATTGACAAGTGGATCATTTCATCATTTGGTGTATGAAATTTAACTGATTTGATTTTTCCTGAGATTGAACACACAAGTAAATTGAAACCCCACCAAAATTCGCAACTGGGCTTTTGGATGTTCAATAATTTAAAGGCTTCAATGTGAAAACTTTCGAATTCACACAAACTTGAAGGATGCTTTTGGAGTAGCAGATTTTGCCGAAAATTTCAAGGGAAAAGTAGTGTTCACCCTATGGAAACTGATTTTGTAGTTCCCTTCCAATGTTGAGCCGATGGTTCCCATAACCAATGGTTCACGACGATTTTTCCAGCTAGTGATTGTTGGAATTTTTTCAGGGACTTCAAAGATTTGGATCATTAAGTTCACAAATTACATGAGGATAAAGAAAAATGGGTAGTGGTGTAAATGTAAATGAATTAAATTCATGTTTAAAATAGTGATTTATAAAGTGTTATATGTATTATGTTAAGTTTATTTGATAATTGATATGGTCAAATGTCTTATTTCTGACAAAAAGTGAATGTTTGTGGGATCTTAGGTAAAAATTCAATTATCCTCAGAATATAATTAGTGTTAGATATTTGACTAGCGTATTATAGAATATCTGATGATAATTGTGTCCATCAAATATTTGATGAAAGTTGGGGCTTTTAAAAAAAATTGCAAGTAAAATCCAACAACACGATTGAACTATCATAGTACAACGTCGAATATGTACTAGTGAATTTTTCTAAATCCAACATAAAATTCAACTCCAAGAAAGGCCCTAAAGGTACTTAGGTCATTGTTTGAATACCCCGAGAATTCCTAATTTATATATATAATCTTGAAATGTTTCATTCAATGGCAGAAATTTCACCCACATAATTGTGAAAGGCTAGAGAGAGGGTAGGCTCCTCATTATAAAGGTAAGGCCAGAGAGAAAGAAGGGAAGCCCAATCTGGGATAATGGTTAAAATAGCTTGACTTTTCATACCTTATTCCTTATGTAACAATTTTAGGGGAAGTAAAATAAGGCTATTGATTCGTATTAAAATTACTAACATAAACGACTGATTCATATTATTGTAGTACTTGTTAGGTAGTCATATTTTTGTTCCTAGACTAAATTAGTCATTCAAGTTAGTTATTTTTAGTTGTATTGCTTATTAGTTAGTTGTATATTTCAACCCAGGACTAAATTAGTCATTTATGTTAGTCGTTTTTGGTTGGGTCACTTAAGATTTCTCATTTTTGGTAGTATTTCACTTGGAAAAGTTGTGGTGACTAACTTTTTTAGTCACCTAGTCACTAATTTCTCATTTTCTACTAGTGGATGGTTGATGGATTTATAATGATATTTAGATTTGAAGATGACTACCAACATATAGATGCAGCTCTGAATATAGCTAAGAAGAATATTTTTGAAAACGAAGTTCCAGTTATCTCGTAACTTGATTGGGTTGCACATATACATAATGTAATGGAATGCTATAATCCACGTCAGAAGAGGATGGAGATCCTCGCAGCATTAACATCAAAGAGTTAGAAGGTCATTGTGAAGTAAATGGACCTGAGGTAGAGATGCCTAATATAATGAAGCCATTGAAGACGAGGAAGGTGAATATAGGGTCAGAGGCTGAACCAAAATACACAACAATAGGAGACTACTAGGATGAAGACAGACGGCAAGATAACAAATCTCTTGCATGAATATCAAGTGTTGTTCGCTGCTAATTTGTTAGATATTAAGGGCATATTAGGATATTTGGGAGTCATGAGGATTCCTCTGAAGCCAGATGTCAAGCCTATCAAGTAGGGACCTTATAGACTGAATCCAAAATTCAAGCGAAGGTGAAAGAATAATTAGACAAAATGTTAACAGTTGGGATTCTCGAACCTGTCAAACAATATGAATGGGTAAGTCCCATGGTGGCTCAGGAAAAGAAGGAAAAAGGCAAAACCAGAATCTGTGTTGACTTAAGGAAGTTGAATGATGCATGCCTACATGCTCCCTTCCCTACACCATGTACAGATGAAGTATTAGACAATGCAAGATTGTTATAGACATATTTGGGCACTGCAACCCCAATCTTATATGTCAATAAAAAAAGGGCTTTTTAACCCCTAAAAGTGTTATTTCATACCCTAAAGGATCAGGGTCAACTGATTATGTCATTCCCCAAAAGTTCCACCTGAAAAACCACTCAGAACTGGCCTAAATTGGACCATACTGACTGCTTCGCTGTCAAGGTGCGATGCATACTGACTGCTTCGTTGTCAAGGTGCGATGCAGACTGACTGCTCCACTAGCCAGGTGTGATGCATACTGAAGAAGCCTTTGGTGGGGTGCGATGAGCGAGAATGGACAAATTTCCGAGACAGTTTGCTAAATGGATGCTCATGGAATCTTCTAGAAACTTCTCCTATGACACTTGCCTCTTTGAATTCGCCCAGGGATGAGTAAAAGATCCAAGAAATCTCCAAGTGGAACCAAGAACTACAAGTGGAATGACACTAATCAATAACCCAGAGATGACTCACACCTTTGCAGACATTTATAAATGGATCCCTCATCTGAGAGATCTAGAGGCTGGAATTTTGTAATTTGCAAGGAAGTGTTGATAGTTTGTATTTGAGAAGGAGCATTGTATTGTTGAGTGATCTTGCTTTTAATGAGGTGAAGAGGGCTTTGATGCTGGGAGGATGATGCTGGATCAAACAACTGGGTTGTAATTCTCCCTTCTATTTTAATAAATTTCTTTGAGTTTTCCTCCATATAATCATGTACTTGTGAATCTCGTTATTTGTGAATGCCATTGTATGTTCAATGTATTTTTGATTCTACATTGTTTATGATATAATAGATCGAGATGCCTTGATGGTGTTTTGTTACTTTGTTTCTACAGGTATTCTCTAAATGGGACAAGTAAGAAAGGAGTTGCAAGCTCTATCAAGGGGGGGAGAAATCAAACAAGGAGTCAAGCAGAAGATCCAGGTTGGTCCCTTTGCTTCTCTCTTATCTATCATACATAGAGGAAATCTCAAATTGCTTTGATTGTTTGTTTCTAAGATAGTTGCCAATCCTAGTGGGACTAGCAGATCGAAAAGACACTAGTTTTCCCAGAGATAAAATGGTGACTTCGCTAGGGAGCAAATAGTTTGTTTGTTTGTTGTTGATTGTTTGCTTTATAAACTATAGACGGAGCCTGAAGTTAGCCAGATAGCCTTCGAACTGCTCTTGCTCTGCAATTGCAAAGTAGAGGAATGTTGCTTCAGTCAATCTCCGGTTTAGTTTATGATTTGAACATCTGACTTACAAGCATTCTAGATGCCCTGTTGGTAGCTCAATAACCTCCCAAGATCATACCCCTGTACTTTAATCTTTATTGTCCATAATAGCCCAGCCTAACTCACTGAAATCAGCTGCAAATTTGAGCCAAAACCAATCTCAGTTGTGCTCCCTGGCCCATCACACTGTCTATCACTGGAAGCCAGTATGCATCGCACTTCCTGATTGTAATAGGTGAGATGCATCCCTATTTCTGTGAAGCACAGGTGCGATGACTGAGTAATCCTATTTCTCTCCTTCAAATTTGGGGTCTTTTGTCCTTGTTTTCAGCTCTGTTTAATTGTTTTGCTACTTATGAACAGTATCTAATTGTTGAAGCCTCCTTGCATTACATAGATCCACCTCCATTGATTAGGATTAGTAAAAAAAAATATGTATTTGTCCATCATTTACAGTCCTTCGTCAAAAAGTTGCGTAAATCAAACTGTCGTTTTGGTGCAAAAAGTGTCGTAACTGTCGTTTTGTGTCAAAAAAGAGAAGTGTCATAAAGTCTTCCTTCTCTAGATAGTCGATTGAAATTTTTATCGTGTATTTGATTTGAATTGTTAATATTTGACGTGTCGAAAGAATTTTTCTATTCAAAATCGAAAAGTTTCGTTTAATCTTCCTTTCATTTTGAAAAGAAATTATCGAAATGTCGCTTTGAAGAAAATATTTCAGATCTATACTCAGTTTTCCTTTTTGGTATTCTTCACATTAAAGGGAACAAAAAACAAATACATGCATTGGCATTTTCATTTAGAATATGTGCGAAAAATGATTTAGGAAAAGTGCATTTAGTGTGTGCTCTTTGCTCTCTGTTTGAAAGAATCGTAATCTTCTTTCCAAAGTAGCTAGGATTTTCATTGCTAAAAATAAACAATGATTGTTTATCATTCTAGATTGCATATTTAGGAATTTTACATCTACATCACGCGATGAACCTTGAAAGGTAAACTTCTAAACAAGATAAACTCTAAAATAAATTTCAATGAACTTAACAACACTTTGGAACCTAACGCAACACATCTAGAGGTCTAGGCTAGAGATGTGTTCCAGTGTCGTAAAATCAAGTAACTATTGTTTTCATCGAAGGTTGGGTGATTTCTCCTCTTTGATATGACAAGTGCTAGCACGGACTTGTGCTCCCCGTACTGTCGAGTATATATTGGGAGACCACAATAGGCTTATATCCTTTATCCATAGGAAGTCATGTCTGCCGCCCTATCGATCGCAATGCACTGAACATAAGTCCTTCGTAATTTCTCTTTAATTTATCACCAAGGTTTATATTGCAGTTTTACAATTGGTTTGGTAATCCCTCTGTCTAGATTTCCAAAGTAGCCACTTTTGTTCCTTTTCGACTCCTTAAAAGAAAAGGTCCATCTGAGCACTTGTCACTTCAAGATCATTAAAAATCGAAGGGGGCTAGAGTCATCTTTAGCTTTTTCTCGACTCTTGAAAATTGAAAAAGTAAAGTTGCATCAAAGCATCATTAAAATTTATTAAATTCAGAATAACATCCATGTTCCTTCGTTGATCTTAGGTTGAGATAATGGAGTCTACCAAACAAGGAATCCCTTTTGAGGGGAATCCTAGTCCTTTCTCCTCTTGGGGAGATATTGGTGCTCCATATATGGCCACATTGTCCCTTCCGCGAATCACAATTGGCCTGTTGGTATGGCTATTCTCAACCTCTGTCGTTCAAAATACCGTAATTCCTCAGCAATTGAATCAGCAACCATTTGATACTGAAGTTGACCCTTCACCTTCTACTTCATTTGTTTCTCCCTCCCCTTCTTCCTCTTTGCTTGGTGAAAATAGTGATACTAGTAACCAAGTAGCAGAGAAGAAGAAGAAAGGGAAGGAGAAGAAGAAGAAGAAGTCAGTTAAGCAAGGGGGCAACCACAATCATCTGGTGAAAATCCGCACACTAAATCTCCCAGGTATCCTTGTGTAATTTGCAGAGGAAACCATTTTCATCGAGATTGTCCTTGACTTCCGCGGATCTTGAGAGAATGGTATCCCTGTTCGCACCATCTGGTGTCATCAACCTCTGGCGATCATGTTGACAGCACACCATCAACTAGTGAAAATGAAGTTCCTAGACAGAAAGGAAAGGTCAAAATTCCATGTGGATTATGTGAAGGGGACCATCACCTTCCCAGTTGTCCTTTTTTGGACGAGGCCAAAAGAGTCTTGCGTAATCGTCCTGCTTCACTGCAGCGAATTCCATCTGGATACAAGAAACTCACCTCAAGTCCTTTAATAGTTGAAAATCCGACTGACATAACTCAACCGTCAGTCAAAACACCTATCGTTGAAAGTGAATCTTCTGAGTCCATACTGGACCAAAGTCAACAGGTCGAGATGGCAGTCGACCCAGTTTTACCTTCAGAAGGTCCACCTTCAGATGATACCATTGCCAAAGAGAGTGAGAATGATATTGTTCAAATTCTTTTTGTCACTTCAGAGTCCAATGAACTTGGGGGAAATCCGCTCGTTCCTTCACAACAGGAAGAGAACCCCCCAGTTCCCGCTACTCAAGGGGTTCATTCAACCATTTATTCGGTACCCCCTCCAAGCAGTCTAGTCGCTTCCTTTGATTGGAATTGACTAGCGAGATCCTGCCTTCCTTCTAATGTACCATTCTGGATCATAGTACAAGTGTACAAAATGGTCGTGTCTGGCACTATCATAGATGAAGGGGCTTCAGTGATTATCCTTTCCTTAACTGTTAGGAAAGCGCTTGGTTTGCCATCGCTTATGCCTGTTACACAGAATTTGTTAGGCTTTAACAAAGGAACCAGTCGACCGTTAAGGATCCTTCCTAAGTTACCTATAACTTTGAGAAGGAAAACCATTCACTTTAACGTGATGGTAGTCCAAGGACCATTAGATTACAATCTACTTCTTGGACGTGACAATGTTTACAACATGGAAGCTATTGTTTCAACACTCTTTCGAGTGATGTGTTTCCTGCATGAAGGCAAAATTGTCACTGTTAACCAGCTTTCATTTCCCGGTTCAAACACAGCTTCAAGTCAAACATCATCCCTAAATGGTCCTTTTGTGTCAAGAGTGTCTCTTCAACCTTCATTCCATCCACCTAATTACCGCAAGTAGTCTGGTGAATGTAACGAAGCTTAGGGGGCATGCACCCTTGTCTATTTTGAGACGAACCTAGCTGAAAAGATAGGTTTCCCTGTAGGTTATGTGATTGGAAGTGTTATCTCACACCATTCACCTTTGTCTATTTGATGGACAAAGCCAAGGGAGTGTTTCGTCGGCTCCACTTACAAAAAACAATCCTGCTTAACCGCAGTGACCTCCATATGGTTACCTGGAGACTCTCCTTTTCTCGATGCCCGAGGGCATGCAAACCTTTTTATGCAAGCGAAAAGCAACCAATTTCATTTTTTAGCTTTTTAACTTCTTAGATTAGGTGATTGGTCTAACACGCCATTCACCTTTATCTGCTTTGTGGACAAAGCAAAGGAAGCATTTTGTCCAACTGCTGATGAAACCATCCTATCTAACCTCAGTAGTTCCGTAGCTTTTTAGTTTTGCCTTTTCTAGCTTTTTAGTTTTGCCTTTTCTAGCTTTTTAGTTTTGTCGTTCCTAGCTTACATAAAAATAAAATCTGAGCATATGTTGTTGCACGGTTCAATCTCATTAAAAAATGAACCAGGCTATGAGCAATGTTTCCGCAAGGTTCAAGATCGTTAAAAAATAAACCCACCAATGAGCATATGTTCCCCCAGAGTTCAAGCTTGTTAAAAAATGAACCCACCTTCAGTAAATAACCTTTGTGATTTCCATAATATCGGTCTTTTGAGCCTTGGTTGTGTTCCTGCCATCACCTCAATTCTTTTGGCCGATCATACACTTCCACTTGATTGTTTACCATTTTGAGGAACAACTGCGATGAGTGGTCCTATTAGCCACCCTCTTCACATCACCATGTTTTGAGAAGTTCCAAGATTACTTGGAACTAGTTGCTACCTTAAACACCACTCGTTCCTCAAAAACGAGTCTCCTTTAAACTCTTTTCAGACTCGCTAAATATGAAAATATTGTCAAGCTATTGGCCTTTCGAGCTCGCTAAAGTGATTGGAAGCACCATCCCTCCTGTATATTTTAAAATTTTCGGACCTGAGGGATTATCTCATGAAAAAGTTTGAGCGCTTGTCTTTTCGGCTCGCTAAAGTTATCGAAAACCCATCCCTTTCGTATTATTTTATTCTTTTTTGGACTTAAGGGATTATGCTACAAAAAAGAACTATTGGAGTTTCCTTTTAGTCCCTTTTCAAACTCTCTAAACATGAAAAGGACCGAGTTATCCTTGTCGTTAAACTCGTTAAAACAATAGCAACAAACTTGTCCACCCAGACAAAAACGAGTTTCACTGTTGCTAGGCTCGCTAAAACATAGCGACAAGTTTGCCCGAAGGGCAAATTATCGAACAAGCATATGTTATCCTCCTCAAGCTTGACAAAAATAAAGAGGTACTGGTCAGCAATGACTGGGGAAAAAGGGAAGAAAACTTGAAGAATTTTATTAGTAGCAGGTCGCTCTTGAACATGAAACTTTCGCTTCGTCACCATGATTGAGTCGAGTTGGGTTATTCCGTTCACCGGTCATATCACCATTGGTCCTCCATACCATCCATATTTTGGGGTTGACGCTACCAATCCATCTCATTGTCGCCGATATGTTCAAGATAATTCATTCAGAGAATTCACCATCCAGTTAATGCCTCATCCACTGCAATGCCTTCACCCTCCATTTTTCATGACTGCCATTCCTGAACCTTGTATCATCAAATCGTTTTCACCTCCAGAAAATCATTTGCTTCGTTTCGTGTCGTAGATGTGGGACACATTAAGGCCCTCCTATGATGGGTCACTTCTTGTCGACATCAGCTCATTATCCAAGAAGTTGACTTAGAAACCCCCCTTTCAGTACTTTCAAGCTTGCATGTCTCAATGGCAAGTTTCTCACTTCCGGTGACAGGTTTACATCAACAGCCTTTGTCCGAAATAATTTGCGTGGTGTTCGACATCGGATCATATATTCACACCATGTGAATTTCACTGTAGTACTTTGAGGGTCATTATCATTATCGGTGATTCTTCTCATGCCTGTTAATAGCTTACATTATTGGCTGGTAATCAGGCGATGTCTTTCCATGTTCGACTTCAGGACATCTTTTCACATGTATTGACTTGTACATTAGGCAAAGATTGAACGAGTTTGAAGACCCCGGATCTAGTTTCATCCATCCGGGCTGTGATATATTCAGGAATATAAAGACATCAAATGTACACAGATGCTGCACAGATGATCATCCAAGCTAGGGATGATGACTCTACACATAAAGAATCACGAGTCTGCAATTGCAGACAATTATCTATCCTATGTACATGAAAATGAATTTATAAAACTGAGCATGGGGATGCCCGCCTCAGCTAGATCATGAAAATAATATGATGATGATGTATTGTATTGTATCTTATACAGGTCACCTTCCAGTTTGAATACATCGGATCCTCATGATAAATCATTTCACCTGACATCTAAAGATTTACGACTTCATGCTTTAGGGGGCAACTATCATAGACATATATGGGCACTGCAACCCCAATATTATATGTCGATAAACCAAGGGATTTTTAACCCCTAAAAGTGTTGTTTCATACCCTAAAGGATCATGGTCAACTGATTACATCATTCCCCAAAAGTTCCACCTAAAAAACCACTCAGAACTGGCCAATATTGGACCATACTGGCTGCTTCACTGTCAGGGGGCGACGCATACTGACTGCTCCACTAGCCAGGTGCGATGCATGCTGAAGAAGCCTTCTGTGGGGTGTGATGAGTGAGAATGGATAAATGTCTGAGACAATTTGCTAAGTGGATGCTCATGGAATCTTCTAGAAACTTCTCCTATGACACTTGCCTCTCTGAATTCGCCCAAGGATGAGTAAGAGATCCAAGAAATCTCCAAGTGGAACCAAGAACTACAAGTGGAATGACACTAATCAAAAACCCAGAGATGACTCACACCTTTGCAGACATCTATAAATGGATCCCTCATCTGAGAGATCTAGAGGCTGGAATTTTGTAATTTGCAAGGAAGTGCTGATAGTTTGTCTTTGAGAAGGAGCATTGTATTGTTGGGTGATCTTGCTTTTCATGAGGTGAAGAGGCTTTGATGCTGGGAGGATGATGCTAGATCAGACAGCTGGGTTGTAATTCTCCCTTCTATTTTAATAAAGTTCTTTGAGTTTTCCTCCATATAATCGTGTACTTGTGAATCTTGTTATTTGTGAATGCCATTGTATGTTCAATGTATTTCTGATTCTGCATTGTTTATGATATAATAGATCGAGATGCTTTGATGGTGTTTTGTTACTTTGTTTCTACAGGTATTCTCTAAGCGGGACAAGTAGGAGAGGAGTTGCAAGCTCTATCAAGGGGGGGAGAAATCAAGCAAGGAGTCAAGCGGAAGATCCAGGTTGGTCCCTTTACTTCTCTCTTATCTATCATACATAGAGGAAATCACAAATTGCTTTGATTGTTTGTTTCTAGGATAGCTGCCAATCCTAGTGGGACTAGCATATCGAAAAGACACTAGTTTTCCTGAAAACAAGGGGGACAGGAGGTTTATTCTTTCATAGTTGGAATTTTTAGGTACCATCAAATCATAATTGCGCCAAAAGATAGTCATAAAATGACTTTTGTGATAGCATGGGGCTCTTATCAGTACACGGTGATGCCATTTTGATTAAATAATGTGCCTGCTATATTTTCCATAGTTTTAATTGCAGCCTTCAAAGAATATATACACATGTTTCTGGAAGTATACTTTGACGATTGGACAGTATTCGATTTATTAAAAAAGCATGTGGCAAGCTTAAGATTGATGTTGGATACGTGTAGGCAGCACCAGATCTCATTGAACATGGAGAAGTTCATCTTTTGTGCACCATTTGGTATATTGTTGGGACATGTAGTTTGTAAATAGGGATTAATGGTGGATCCCCTGAAGATCACAATTATTGTGAACCTGCCAGCACCAAAAATAGTAATACAACTTCGCACGAAACTGGGACACACTGGCCACTACATAAATTTTATTAAGGGATATGCATAGATAACTGCACTGATGGAGAAATTGTTGAAGAAAGATGTGAATTTTTAATGGAGCGAAGAGTTCCAGAAAAGCTTGGATGTACTGAAAGAGAAGATGGTAACTACACCTATTCTAGTTTTCCCGGACTGGAAGAAGGATTTCCATGTACATGTTGACACATCTTGCATAGCATTGGGTGTAGTGCTAGCACAGCCAGGAGCAGGGGAAATATATCATCCCATAGCATTTGCAATAAGGAAACTATCCAACGTAGAAAGAACTATAACATGACAGAAAGAGAGGGATTAGCTATGGTGTATGCATTACAAAAGTTCAGGAAATACTTGTTGGGGGTGCATTTCAAAATGTTCATTGATCACTCCACACTGAAATATTTGGTGAATAAGCCTGTTTTAGGAAGAAATATCTATCGATGTTTGTTATTATTCTAGGAATATGACTTCAAAGTTATAGTAAATCCAGGGAAATTGAATGATGGACCTGATCATATATCAAGAATAGAGATAGGATAAGAACCCACAAATATCGAAGATAACCTACTTGATGCACAGCGATTCACATTTAGAGTCCCAAAATGATCAATTTGCAGATATTATTCAGTTTATGACGATAGGAATGGCGCCCGAGGAGTACACTATGAAGCAAAAGAAGGAGTTGGTAGTTCGAGCAGCTGATTTCTCATTGATTGTTGAACACTTGTACAAAATGATACCAGATGAAGTATTGTGTAGATACGTCCTTGAACATGAACGACAGAGTATTCTGAAAAAAGCTCATGCAGGAGTCGCAGGGGGCCACTATGCAGGAAAAGCCAATCCGCATAAAATATTGAGAGCTAGGTTATGGTGGCCCACAGTACATAAGGATGCAAAAGAATTATGTCAAGCATGCGATGTATGTAAAAGAACATGAAAGCCTTCTAGAAGAGATGAGATGTAGCTAGTTCCACGGGTAACTTTGCAGGCTTTTGACAAATGGGTGATTGAATTTGTTGGACCTATCAGTCTGCCATGAAAGAAGATTAGTGCAAGGTATATAATCACTACAATTGATTATTTGACAAGATAGGTTGAGGCACAACCAGTGAAGGATTACATCGCAGAAACTGCTGCAAAGTTCATCTTTGAATATATATTGTACAGGTTTGGTTGTCTGAAGATCTTTATGAGTGACCAAGGCACACATTTCTTGAATAAGACTATTGAAGCATTAACTGGGGAATTTTAGGTTTATCACCAGAAGAGCACTCCTTATCATCCTCAAGCAAATGGAATAGTGGAAGCTTTCAATAATATTATGGAAAATGCATTGACCAAGGTATGCAATGTGAATAGAGATGATTGGGATTTGAGAATTCTAGTGGTGTTGTGGGCATATAGAACAACATGTAATATATTGACAGGCAGACACCATTTAGGTTGGTATATGGACAAGAGGAAGTTATGCCTATGGAATACATTGTGCCAAGCTTGAGAATTGCAGTTGCCATAGATATGTCAGACCCTGATATAATGAAGGAAAGAATGTCACAGATACTAGCTTTAGAATAATACAGGTTCGTAGCAGGGTTCCATCAGCAAGTACAGAAAGTAAGGAAGAAATCCTGGCATGATAGGAATATCAAGAATAATACATTCGAAGAAGGGGATCGTGTATTATTATATGACAACAAATTCGTGAAGTTCCCAGGAAAATTTAAAACACATTGGTTAGAACCATATATCATCAAGCACATCTCTTATGGTGGTGCAGTTCAACTCGTGAAGTTGAATGGCCAGTTGATTCTGGGATGAGTGAATGGTAGTAGATTGAAGATATACAGGGACAACATTGTCCATGGAACTTCGCACTAAAAATTTAAGGGAAGGAATTCTTAGTGCCACCCACAGTTGAAAGTGGGCACGGGACTATAAACTACTCTGTAGAAAGGGACTTCGTCAAAGGGAGATTACTATGTGATATTCAGGAATATGACAGTCTGAAGGAACTGCGACAAAGAAAAGGTGATTTCACCATGAGGAAGGGTTCATCTAAGTTGGCCGGAAATATGACCGTTGGAAGGAAAAATCTAGGTTAAAAGGAAATTGTCGTTAAGGGATGCGGGAAAAGAGAATTTATGAGATGGTTGTATCTAGCCCCATACTTGCATTAAATGAGAAAATATTGAATCAATCATGAGGTTTCAATTCAAATTTGTTATAAAAACCACATCCCATGCCACATTTGACACTTTGTTGTCTAGAGAAATTGAGAAATTTCATAGAAGAGAGCTATTGTATGTCTGAAAGGAGTTTTGAAGAACTTGTTGGAATATTTACAAAGAAAGGATTAGAGGTTATAATGGAGGCACAAGGAGCGAAGGTACCCATGTCCCCAAGATGCCAGAGGTCGCCAAGAAAGAAGGTGCCCATAGAACCACAGCCACAGAAGAAGCAGGAGAAGAGACCAGTTGAGGTCTCTGCGGCAGAACTCAGAACATCTCCGAGGAAGAAAACACAGACGTAATTCTGCACAAAGAACAAAGAAGATAAGGGGAAGAAGTTGGTGCAGAAAGGAAAGAAGTCAATAGAGTAGAAGGCACCTCAACATATTAATGATAGCGAAGAGGAGGTTGAGTTTCAACGCATGCAGACAGAGGACGAAGAGATTTCCACTGATCTCACCTTACATGCCACCTAGAAAACCAAACGCCAAGCCAGTTAAGGAGCCCAAGGATGGAAAGTTGGACGTGTTCACTGTGTTGTTGCATGAGGAAGTGTCGTTTGAGGGTGAAGTGTTGGGGAGGATCCCCCAGCTAAAAATGGAATATTGGGACTTTAACGATCGAATAAAATACCCTCAATTTTAACCAAGTAGGTATCTGAAGCAGGTTCGGTACCCAAATAGTGGAGTCACGAGGTTGGAACCATTCTAGTCGACTGCAAGATTGTAGAGAGTAGGTGTCTTGAACATGTTGAATGTGCCACACTTCGGTCAAAGCACATCTAGAACAATCTGTGTGTGGTAGCTCCTCGCAATGGTACATGATGGATGCATTTTTCTAGGGACAATGATCTCAATTGATGAGATGTTAATAAGAAAAATCACACGTTGCCTCATCAGGGAAAAGACTTGTAGAAGAATTTGTGGGAAATAATAAGGATAAGGAGATGGCACAAATGATGAAGGAAAAGTTCGGCTTAGTGAAGAAGTCACAAGGATATGACATCAACTCCATTAATGACCCAAGAGTGGGTTTCATCGCACACATCTTGGCAGTAAAGATAATGAGGAAGTGTAGGGCCAATGAGATACCTACAACAGTAGTATCTTTGGATACAGTGCAGCGCAGCAGTCCAATTTAATTGGGTTACCTATCTATGCAAGGAATATTTGATAGACTGCAGGGAAGCACAAGAATAATGGAATCCATTCCACTATGCTTGGTTGTTAATACTCATCGTGTTGATCATGTGGAAAGAACCATAAGACTCACAGTTTCCATTTGTTGAGGTGGATGTTTGTGAAGCAACAAGGTATGCCCACCTCTGGTTTAATAAGGAGCTGACGCGCGCAACAAAAAATAATATTTTCTTTGTGGTGATGGCAATGGATCTACACATGGTGGTGAATCAACATCCAAGGTTGTCACCTAGTTTGTATAAGAAGTATTTTCACAATGCAGATTTCAAAGAAGACTTCCATAGAGCTTATGTGAAGGCAACAAAGGGCCCAACTGATACATGGAACCCATTTCCATACTTAGTAAATGAAGACAATTTTCTCGTCGTAATACAGTAGTGGCCGGAAGAATGGATGACTCCACTAGGTGGATTAGTTGGAACAGAGAAGGGTGCCCTGTAGGATGCAAGTACAAGTGGAAAGGATACAGAGGTGGAAACAGTGGAAATAGAGAAGGAGCATGAGGAACCCCTCAATGATGCAAGAGTATCATAGGAGTCACCTCTCATTGTCAGAAGGGGAGACGCAACTGCGACAGGCAAGAGGAAAAAGTAGAAGGTGGTTAAGTCCTAGGGCATAGAAACACTTGTCCTCACTTACAAGGACATCGACGAGATCAGAGAGAAGGCCTAGAGATGACGACGGAGACCTGGGACATAATTGATGATCGATATAGAACGATCTTGACCGAAGTATAGAAAGGCATTGTAGAGTTGAACGCATTGCCGCAAGTAGCAAAAAAACCAGAACAAAGAGCTCATTTCCTGCGGGGAGAGCAAAGGATAGAAACAAAATTCGAAGTTAGAGTTGTGCAGGTGCCAGTTGGGGCACTTCACTGGTACTCACCAGAGGACAAAGAATGAGCCAAAGCATGGAATAATGTCAACATAAATATTTTTGCGCTGCCCATTCAAATGTTCCATGAATTCCATCAAAGTTTAACAACTGAGCTAAAGGAGCGAGAGCAACGAACCTCGGTGATGACAATGCAGATGGAAAAGGAGAAAGTTTCACTGAGCAGTTGGAGGGGGTGGCTAAGAAAAGATATGATGCAATTCAGCGATAAGAGCAGTTGGAAAAATCCATCCAAGAGAGTTGTAGCACAGTCCCAGATGTGAAGATCAATGACGAGGAACCACCAGCAGAAAAGGTTGCAAAGCTTTCCCTTGCAATCAAGGAATCGAAGAACACATTTCCGAAGCTCAAATTTGAATATGAAGTGTAGATATTAAAGATTCAAATAAGGCTACATCTAGCCATGCCATTAGAAGTACAGGAGCAGAGACTGAAAGATTTAAAGGAAGTGTTGAAAGGCATCTCTGACACAGTGGCAGACTGAGGGAAGTTATTGGATGACACGATGCAGATTTGGACCTCACTGTAAGAGGATCCAAACATCCAAAAAATTGAGGAAGGATTACAGGTGAAGTAGAAGCAGTGCAACAAGATCCTAGCAGCTGTAAATACCTTACCAGTCTTGCAAAGACTTGCCAACATTACTGAAGGGAAGAACCTCCAAAAGAAAATAGATGAGCTTTGGAGGAAGGAGCAGATATTACAAGCAAGGACTCAGCCATGGTAGGATGAGGCACTCAAACTATCTCAGGCAGTGGACGACAAGCTCAAAGAATTAAAGAAAAGGGAGGCAAAGATACTGCAGAAGGCTGTTGGCCCAACCACAGAGGCATTGTTGGAAGAGACACACAAACAGGAGAAACAAATGGCAGAGACAGTCCAATAGCATAATGCATTATACAACGGAATTGCAGCGAAGATCAAAGGAACTGTAGTTGAGTGACTCAAGACAAGTCACAGGTGAGTGTTGGGGGTTTATTGGGTGCAGCCCAACTTGGTCCAAGTTTTGGGTTAAAGACTCCATATTTTGAGTGGAGTGTGCAGAGTTCGCGAAATTTGATTCATAGTGCAGTGTTTAGGGGCTTTGGGGAGGGTCAAAAACCCCTTATTTTGTGACGGGTTTCGGGTCTTAGTCATGGTTTTGTTGAATTCGTGGTATGTGGACCATGGTTTTTGTAATGATGTAATGTATATAAGGGAATGAAATACTTTGTAAAATATATCATCAATAGAATATCATAAGTGAATTGAATCTTTGTATTTGCATATGTAGTCTATATTTTTGGGGAAGGATCCGCAGCTGAGAGCGCGGAGAACTGGAAGAGTCTGCAGCTTGTTGAAGGAAATGTAACTAGGTTTGGTCTTCATAAATGTACTTTTGATATTTTTATTTATTCAAGAAAAGAAATATTATTTTATAATATATGTCAATGAGTGTATTTGTCATCGAAATAGGTCTAGCACTATTTAAAGTGCTATTGGTAAGTCAAATAGTCAAAATAAAAGGTTGAAGAGCTTAAGGGCATGTTACAACTTGTATAAATATGTATTAAAGTCAAGAGAATACCTCCAAGCAAAGTCAAGTCTCCTCCTATACTAAGGCACCATCAAGAATCTCTTTCAAGCATGCAACACCATTTAAAGAACCATCCAAAGTCCACTCTTCAAGTCAGCCTGCAAACAGTTGACTAGTCGACCTAAATGGAGGGATAGTCCTCTATTTATAGAGGATGTCCACTCAAATACAACACAAGCATTCAACTTTGAAATCTGCGAATGAAATGAGGAGAAGAGGAATGAAGGAAGCCAAAGAAAAAGGGTCTACAAGAGCATCGAAGTAAGAAGGAAGAACAACGAAGGTAGAGAACTGTTCCTAGGGCTAGAAATAGTCACACATGTGAGGAGAAGAAGGAGAAATTTGCGGATATGTCAACAAGGACAAGAAGTCAACATTCTTGTGTTGTTTTGGTTTGAAATTAAGGTCTACAAGTCCTCCCTCTAAGATTGAATAAGAGACCCTCACAAACGAAGGAAGAAGGAATAAGGCCAAGGAAGAAGAGGATTGTTTCTAGGGCTAGAAACAATCACATGTGCGGAAAACAAAGAGGAAAAGTCTATAGCTGGTGAACAGTCCATATCACATCATTGTTTGGGGGAGAAATAAAGCCTATAAAGACTCCCAAGCCTAGTGAAGGAGCCTATTTATCTAGCGAAGGTGGAAATGAGGTGGGAGAACCCTAGGACGAAGTTTCGGGGGAAAAAGTGCCGGAAGGAGGAAACCTATGTGTTGGGGAACAAAATGTAGAAAGGAGGAGAGAACTTGACTTATTCTTGGAGGATATTCTAAGTCAGGGTTCTAGTGTTTGGCATTGATCAATAGAAGCTTCAATAATAGAAATGCACTAAAGGGTTTTCCTTGTCTAGTCAATTTAACGTCTTAAATTGCTCTACATAAATTATCAATCCGGGTATCGTAAACTGATGAAGTGTGGTGCACCATATGTGCTTAGTTAACCTTTTTCTTACTTCGTTGTTTTATAGTTTATGTTGTTTTTGGGGTTTTGTTCTTGTTGGTTTCCTAAAGTGTTTAATGCAAATGGAAATCATATTCTAAGGTCTTAAGAATACTTTTAAAGGTCAAGTATGGATGTATATTTCAAGACAAGGTTTGTGTCCCTTATAGTAACTTCCAAAACTTAGCACTTCAAAAGATCTCAAAACATGCTATTGATAAAATCAGTACTTGAACAAAAGTGTAAATATGCAGCTACTTAAATCAAGCAAAATATGAAGTGTTGATCATGAAATCACTGTCTCTGCTGCCCATCTAATTACAGAAATAAAATCTAAACTATTGCACTCAAACAAACAAAAAATTACAGACTAACGAAAGTAAGATCAATTTAATTCACTTATAATCCGATAGCTCGCCAAGTAGCTTTTCGAGGTTAAGCCATGGCTCTGGAGATAACGTCAAATAACATGAAGAACTCGATATCTAAATTACCTACTTGCAGATCAATGAAAGCAAAATCAAATTACTTCACTTATAATCCGATAGCTCGCCAAGTAGCTTTTTGGGGTTAAGCCATGGCTCCGGAGATAACGTCAAATAACATGAAGAACTTGATATCTAAATTACCTACTTGCAGATTAATGAAAGCAAAATCAAATTACTTCACTTATAATCCGATAGCTCGCCAAGTAGCTTTTCGGGGTTAAGCCATGGCTCCGAAGATAACGTCAAATAACATGAAGAACTTGATATCTAAACTACCTACTTGCAGATTAATGAAAGTAAAATCAAATCACTTCACTTATAATCCGATAGCTCTCCAAGTAGCTTTTCGGGGTTAAGCCATAGCTCCAAAGATAACGTCAAATAACATGAAGAATTTGATATCTAAACTAGCTAATAGCAGCAAACAAATCTCATTAAAATCAAAGCATAACAACTGAAATTTAAAGGCTAAAAAGTTCAGTAGAGAAGCAAATCTCAGATCACTACTTGATGCAAAAACTACATTAAAAAGCTCGAGAAAAAACTAATAAACAAATACAAGAACATGTAAAGAAAAACTAATCTACAATCAACCAGTTGAACACACTTGCATGAATTAAAATTGCATGAATGGAATATCTAAACAATCAAACTTGAAAGCAATAAAATGGCATACATGAATGAAATCAAATCAAAATTACAAAATAAAATCTACTCTACCTTACATTCTAATGTGCTCCATGACATCTACTTCACATCTCCTTCCATGTTGAGAACATCAAAGCTTTATTCAAATTCTTCAAAATTACAAAGTACAACAAAGCTCTCCAAAGCTTTCCAAAGCCATCAAGAAAGAACTACAAACTCCAAGCTAAAGAACTAAAAAGCCAAGCTAAGCTAAGACTAACAAATGAAGGAGAGAGATCTCCTATTTATACAGAAATATGAGAAGCCATCTCATTAATGAGAGTCCATGAATCTCTCCCTCTACCTCTAGAGTCCTAATCAAAATAGGAATTGATAAGACACATGTCTTCTTAGAGTTTCAATACAATTAGGAGATGTGACACATATCCTCATGATCCCATGATTCTTTCCACTCAAATTCGAATTTGGCCTTAGAGTGCCACATAAAGGTCTTCTAGAAGCCTCCTTTTGACCTACACATGTCAACAATCTCAACCCACTTGTTAGGTATAAGCATATGCACATTATTTTCTAATTTTTAACCACAAATTCACTTAAAAAAGCTAAGAATTAATAAAGTTTGGAAAAACATAAATGTGGCCCAATGATAATGAAAGTGGGATGAATGTAGTGACATAGTAGTGAAATGGAGGTGATATAATGGACATAATAGTGAAAGTGTAATGGAAATGAATGACATTTTCAAGACCCAACATTCCTCTCAAGAGAAGAGAGGTTTTGGCCCTGGCAGAGAGCCAATATCTTATGTTCTTGTTCTTATGTTTTGGTAGCAGTTCGATGAAGTACACACACATGCATTAATAAGAAGAAGAAGAAGAATATGAAGCTAACAAGAAAAGTAAAAAGACTCCACAAATTGTTATCAAGTAACGAAGAATAACACTACACCACTTTTCCCTAGATTCTTCAACATGGAATTAGAGTTAAGGTGACACATCAAGGAAATGGAAACTCAAGAACACTCATCAAGGAGAAGCATCTACAAAGTTGAAGAATCAATCCTAGAAGTCTCAATCACTTCAAGGACAAGAAGGGTCTACAACACATCATTCATCAAGGAGTTCTACAAATCTAGAAGAAAGAGCCTTAGATAAAGGCACCTACAAAGAAGAGAAGATTGAAGTAGGACCTACATCAAGCTACAAGTCTTCAAACAAATCTCATCACCAAGCAAGTCCACTTGGAGAGGGCAACCTGAAGAACATCAAAATCCAGGGAAGGCAAGCCATCAAGTCTCCAAAGAGGAATCAAATCCACTACATCTCAAAATCTATCAAGTAAGTACATGTCCCATTCTGAATATACATCAACGTATTTTTGCAAGGAAAGTAATAAATTGGTAGGTACTAATAAATTTCTTGCATGGAAGAAGAGGATTGATCTACTTCTCAAGGAGAATGAACTCCTAAAACATGTTAAAGGGAATATCATAGTCCCTACTAAGGAACAAACTCAAGCCTTAGCCAAGTACAATAAGGATGAGACGAGAGCTCAAAGGATTCTAATAGAATCAATCAAAGACTCTCTCATTCCTTATGTCTCCAAGTTTGAGACATCAAAAGAAATTTATGATAATCTAGTAGAGATATTCTTGGTATCTACAACCGAAGAAGTAATATCTCTAAGGAATTAATTGTACAATATGAAGATAACAAAGGAAGGAATAGCTCCCTACTTCATGAAAATATCTGAAATGAGAGATCAACTTCAAGATCTTGGGGAATTCATGTCCGACAGAGAGATGACAATTGTAGTACTCAACGCTCTACCTGAGAAGTGGGGAAACTTCACATAAAGCATATATGCCAAGAAGGAAGAAACTACTCTCAGTGAAATGTGGTCTATATGCAAGACAGAGGAAACTAGACTTAAGGCAAAGGAAGATGTGGGATCAAAGGAGCAAGCATTTTCTACCATTGCCAAGAGAAAGGGTAAATTTGACAAGTTTGGTCCACAAAGAACAAACAACAAAGACATGTCCAAAATCCAATGTTTTGGATGCCAAGAATATGGAAACTACAAAAGGAATTGTCCTAAGCTTAAAAATGACAACAACAATAAAAGAACAAGGGAAGAAGCTCACATAACTCAAGAGGTGAAAGAAGAAGGAAAAAAGCAAAAGAAGGAAGATCCTCCAAATCTCTACTATGACTAGGTCAAACTCTTTACTTATAGACTTCTTTCAAAGTTTTGAGTAATATAGGAGCATGTAGGAATAGAATAAAATTGCATGGCTAGAAACTTCCTCTAGAATCTAGAAGCATGATGTACATAGAGTTCTAGATACTCATGAAGATGTAGCATTTATAATGAAAAAAAAATGCATGGGTAGAAATATCTTCAAGAATATAGGAGCATGGTAGATATATCTCAAGATATTCATATAGAAGAAGCATACCTAGTATAGGACTTCATCCACAATGAAAGAAAAATTGATCATGATTAAGAATCTTAGAAGACCTCCATCATCAAAAGAAAGGAAACATTTGCAAGACACGGGTCTTTAAGATCCTATAATGGAATCTTGAAAATAAGGTTCACAAACCAAAGTAAATGTCTCATTGGGAATCTCATTCATGGGATTCAAGAAAAGGATGATATGTAGGCAAGCTGAGATGAAGTAACAAGGGCCACACCAAGAAGCTAAGATGATCAAAGGAGAATCAAGATGAGGTATGTATGCATCAAAGTTTAGTCATGTTATCATTTGTATATTATTGAGTCATGGGGATAGTTCTATAACATGATCAAATATGAAAGAATCTCTTCCACCAAGTACATGCTCAAAGGCATGTTCTACAATGCAATGAAGGTCAACAAAATAATATGCTGACATACGGAGTATAAGTTTGTTGACTAAGAAACAAGAAGAAATGTTGACAAGTCCAGGAAGCAGACAATGAAGGAATGCTCTCACAGGAAGCATAAGATGGTTGACCTATCCATTTGAGAAGAAGCAAATGAAGAAAGAGATCAAGCATGTAAAGAACACCATGATCACCGAGAATCACTATCTGACAAAAAGTTTTGAAGATATCTCCTGAAAGAAGGCAGGACAACTCTGACAAGGAAAGAAAGAACCCTTAACACCTATGAAGGCCTTGGAGATATAAAAGGTGCAGATAATTGATTCTACTCTACGGAGATGTCGTGATGAAGAAGCCATCCAACAAAAGAAAAAACAATGTTGAAGCAATATCAAGATGAAGTCATGATGGGCTACTAGGTAAAAGCATGTAAACAAGAAAGTGCAATGAAGCATCCATGGGAATAATATTTCGAAGCACGAACAAGATGACAAAGGAGTCGCCTAGATGACAAGAAAACCTGATGAATGACAAGAAAGTCACTTTCCATGAAGGAAGCAAGACATGACAACCCAAGAAGGAAAGTGATCAATGGATGGTGCCCTACCTAGAAGAAGCCTGAACAAAGGCTTCGTGACATCAAATAAAGGAAGAAGATCAATCAACTAAAGGACACCTGAAGAAGAAGTTGTTGATGAATGAAAGAGTCCCTAGTTAAGAGGGAGCTCTGATAGGTCCCTAATCAAGAGGGAGTTTTGGATCACCCCTGATTACAAAGGAGTGACAATTGTGTTTTCCATTTCATGGATCATGCACTAGACCAAGACTAACAACCGTATGTCTAGATGAAGGCCATGAATGGAAATGTAGACATAAGATAGACACGACATTCTTGTCTTTACTTGGGAAGAAAGAATGGGAGGATTAGTTAATCATCTGACATCCGATACTCTTTGAGGATGTGTAGGGCATCCAAGAAAAAAGTAGGCAAGAGGAACGATATTCTTTGAGGGCTAGGAACCCAAGATAAGAACAGTCCTAGAAGGTCATACTCAGAGAACACCCGAGTGGGTATGCACCTTGAGAGACAATGATGGAGGTGTCTATAAATCATTGGTATCACCAGCATTATATCTCATGGTATCATAAAGATATGGAGT
This sequence comes from Pinus tabuliformis, assembly GCA_031772625.1. NCBI lineage: Eukaryota > Viridiplantae > Streptophyta > Pinopsida > Pinales > Pinaceae > Pinus > Pinus tabuliformis. The sequence continues at coordinate 1,214,771,146 of CM062807.1, read as the reverse complement.
TTTTAGTCAAGGCCTTGCACTATGACAATGTTGATGCAGATGATGCTATAACAGATGGATTGCAAATCCAGTTTCTCTTATGTGAATTCTTCAAGATTGATAATAGCCAAACACCTTGGAATATTGTATGAATACCTCCCTAGTTAAGAGGGAGTGTTGAAGGAAATGTAACTAGGTTCGATCTTCATAAATGTACTTTTGATATTTGTATTTATTCAAGAAAAGAAATATTATTTTTATAATATATTTCAATGAATTTATTTCTCATTGAAATAGGTCTAACACTATTTAAAGTGCTATAGGTAAGTCAAATAGTCAAAAGAAAAGGTTCAAGAGCTTAAGGGCATGTTACATCTTGTATAAATATGTATTAAAGCCAAGAGAATACCTCTAAGAAAAGTCAAGTCTCCTCCTATACTAAGGTTCCATGAAGAAGCTCCTTCAAGCATGCAACACCACCTAAAGAATCATCCAAAGTCCACTCTTCAAGTCGTCCTGCAAATAGTTGACTAGTCGGCCTAAATGGAGGGACGGTCCTCTATTTATCGGGGTTTTCCACTCCAATACAACGCATTCTTTCAGATCTAAAATCTGCAAAGGAAAGAAGGATAAGAGGAATGAAGGAAGCCAAATAAAAAGGGTCGACAAGAGCAGCAAAGTAAGAAGGAAGAACAACGAAGGTAGGGGATTGTTTCTAGGGCTAGAAACAGTCACACATGCAAGGAGAAGAAGGAGAAATCTGTGGATATGACAACAAGGAAAATAATTCAACATTCTTGTGTTGTTTGGTTTTGAAATTAAGGTCTATAAGGCCTCCCTCTAAGAGCGAAGAAGAGACCCTCACAAATGAAGGAAGAAGGAATAACGCCGAGGAAGAAGAGGATTGTTTCTAGGGCTAGAAACAGTCACGCATGTGGAAAAATAAGAGGACAAGTCCGCAACTGGTGAACAGTCCTATCAAATCATTGTTTGGGTAAGAAATCAAGCCTACAAAGACTCCCAAGCCTAGTGAAGGAGCCTATCTCTCTAGCGAAGGTGGAAAGGAGGTGGAAGGACCCTAGGACGAAGTGTCGGGGGACAAAGTGTTGGAAGGAGGAAACCTATGTGCCGGGGAAAATAGTGCAGAAATGAGGAGAGGACTTGACTTATGCTTGGAGGATATTCTAAGTCAGGGTTCTAGGGTTTGGCATTAATCAATATAAGTTTCAATAAGAGAAATTCACTAAAGGTTTTTCCTCTCAATAAAAGAGAGGTTTTGGCCCTGGCAGAGAGACAATATCTTGTGTTCTTGTTCTTATGTTTTGGTAGCAGTTTGATGAAGTACACACACATGAATTAATAATAAGAAGAAGAAGATTAAGCTAACAAGAAAAGTAAAAAGACTCCACAAATTGTTATCAAGTAATGAAGAATCACACTACACCACTTTGCCCTAGATTCTTCAACACAGCTTAGTGCATAGACCACTTGCAGTTGGGTGCACAGGTTCGAGAAGTATATGTACTGAAGATTTGTATTAATAAAGAAGAATTTTTGGCAAAGTATTATGTATCGTTTTGTGTTCATTCTCTGTTATTATTGATATCGTTATGCATGATTTTTACTAAGTTGTGCGAAATAATACATGTTATATTGTTTTCTGTTATTTGATGTGATAAAGGCAATTATGTAAATTTAATCAACAGTGCAAAGTGATTCATGTATGTGAAGTTGTAGGTAGGTAGAAAACATGAAATAAATTGACAGGGTAGACACCTTTCATGCTGGCATATGGACAAGAGGAAATTATGCCTATGGAATACATTATGCCAAGTTTGAGAATTTCAACTCTCACAGATATGGAAAACCCTGACATTATGAGGGAAAGAATGTCGCAGATACTAGCTCTAGAAGAAGACAGGTTCGTAGAAGGGTTCCTATCAGAAAGTGTAGAAAGAAAGGGAGAAAACCTGGCATGACATGCATATCAAGAAGAAGACATTCTAGGAAGGATATTTTATATTATTATATGACATCAAATTCATGAATTTCCTAGGAAAATTTAAAACACATTGGTTAGGACCATATATCATCAAGCACATATATGATGGTGGTGCATTTCATCTCACGAAGTTGAATAGTTAGATAATTCCGGGACGAGTGAATGGTAGCAAGTTGAAGATATACATGGACGACTCTATCCTTGGAGCTTCACACTGAAAAATGAAGGGAAGGAAGTCTTAGTGTGACCTACAATTGAAAGTGGGCACGAGACTATAAACTACTCTACAGAAGGGGACTTCGTCGAAGGAAGATCACTGCACAATACTCAAGAGTATGACGAAGTCCAAAGGAACTGCGACAAAGAAAATTTGATTGCACTACGAGGGAAGGTTCATTGAATTTAGCTAGAAATATGACTGTTGTAAGGAAAAAGCTACAGTTAAAAGGAAATTTCCGTTAAGAGGCATAGGAGAAGAGAATTTATGAAGCACAGTTGGCTATATCTAGCCCCATACTTACACTAAATGAGCAAATATTGAACCAATCATGAGGCTGGGAATTCAAATTTTTTATAAAAACCATATCCCACTCCACATTTGACACTTTATCATCTAGAGAAGTTGAGAAATTGCATCTATGTGTGAAGAGAAGAGAGCTACTATATGTCTAAGGAGAGTTTTGAGGATCTTATTAAAATATTTGCAAAAAGAGGATTAGCGAGTATTTTGGAGGCATAAGATGTGAAAGTACCCATGTCCCCAAGGTGCGTGAGATCACCTAGGAAGTAGGTACCCATAGAACCACAACCACAAAAAAAGCAGGAGAAGAGACCAGCTGAGGTATTTGGGGCGGAACTCAAAACATCCCTAAGGAAGAAAACACAAAAGGAAGTATGCATGAAGAACAAAGAAGATAAGGGGAAGAAGCATGTGCAGAATGAAAAGAATTTGATGCAGCAGAAGGTTCCTCAATAGATCAATGATAGTGAAGAGGAGGCAGAATTTCACCGCATGGAGACAGAGGACGAAGAGATTCTTGTTTTGCTCCCACCTTACATGCCACCAAGAAAACCAAACACCAATCCAGATAAGGAACCAAAGAAGGGGAATTTTTCCATGTACACTCCATAGCTTCATAGGAAGTGTCGTTTGATGGTGAAGTGTTGGGGAAGATCCCCCAGTTGAACATGGAAGATTGGGACTTTAACGACAGGAGAAAATACCCGCAATTTGAACCAAGTAGATATCTGAAGCAAGTTTGAAACCCAGAAAATGGAATCCATAGGCTGGATCCATTCCAGTGGAATGTAAGATTGTAGAGAGTGGGCCACTTGAATATGTTGAATGTGCCACACTTCAGCTGAAGCACATCCAGTACAATATATATGCGATAGCTCCTCGCATTGGTGCATGATGGATACATCTGACTAGGGATGAAGATCTCGATCGATGAGATGTTAATCATAAGAATCACAACATTCCCTCTTCATGTAAAATATCCCATAGAAGAATTTGCGGGAAAAAATAAGGACAGGGAAATGGCACAAAGGATGAAGGAAAAGTTTGGACTAGTGAAGAAGTCGCGGGGATATGATATCAATTCCATCGATGACCAAGAAGTTCGTTTCTCCACGCACATCTTGGCAGGTAAGATACTGAGGAAGTGCAGGGCCAATGAGGTGCATGTAGTTGTAGTACCTTTGGCTTCACAGTGCAATGCAGGGGTACAGTTTAACTGGGTTTCCTATTTGTGCAAGGAATTTTTGACATATTGGAGGGAAGTACAGGAAGGGGGGAAGACATTCCACTACGCTCGGCTAATAATCCTCATCGTACTAGTTATGTGGAAATAACCAGAAGACTCGCAATTTCCATCTGTCAAGGTGGATGTTTGTGAGGCAGCGAGGTATGCTTCACTCTCGTTTACTAAGGAGCCGATGCTCGCAGTAGAGAATAGGGTTTTCTTTGTGATGATGGAAATGGATCTACATATGGTGGCGAATCAGCATCCAAGGTTGTCACCTAGTATATATAAGCAGTATTGTCACATTAAGGACTTAAATCGGACTTCCACAAAGCCTATGTGAAGGCAATGAAGGACCCAACTAGGACATGGAACCCATTTCCATACTTAGTAACCAAAGATGATTTTCTCGGTGTAGTACATCAATGGTCGGAAGAATGGATGACTCCACCCGGTGGAGCAATTGGAATAGTGAAGGGCACCCCATAGGATGCAGGTACATGTGGAAAGGATGTAGAGATAGAAATAAAGGAAATAAAACAGGAGCATGAGGAACCCCTCAACAATGCAGGAGTGCCAGAGGAGTCACCTTTTATTATCAAAAGGAGAGAAATGACAACTGCGGCAGGCAAGAAGAAAAAGCCAAAAGCAGATAAGTCCAAGGGTGTAGAAATGCTTCTCTTCACAGATGGGTACATCGACGAGATCAAATAAAAGGTCAAGGAGATCACAGCAGAGACCTGGGAAAAACTGATGATCGTTATAGACCAATCTTCCTTAAATTGTCACTAGTTTATTTGATAGGGTTTGTTTCCTATAAACTAGTAACAATTTGAGGAAGATGTTTTCCTATATATTGTTTCAATTTCATTGTGAAAGGGTTGGCTTCTGATGCTAGAACCTTGGCATTTTTGTAAAGACTTTTATTACAGAATTTAATTAAAGTATTCAGGATTTAGTTTCATGACAAATTTTTTTCCATGTATGTATTTCCCTTTTATTTCATAATTTGTTCTGCATATGTTCAAGGTAACATAGGAGTTAGGGAAAGGATAGGTTTGAGTATCAGTGTCTCTGACAACCCACTACAAAGTCATCATCTACACTGAGATTAGCTAATTGAATAGTTTGTCTAAATCAGCTCATCTGCATCATTTAATTTTTGTCTTCTATCATCTCTTGAATGTACATTTGTTTGGTTGTAGAATTATTTTACACACATCTACTATATTTGATTGATTAAGTATTCAGTATGAATACTTAATTATCTTATTTCTCTTATTTTCCTCCACCAAGCTCTTTAATCTATGTTTTTCTATCGAAGCTAGATGTTGGCACTTTGATCAAGTTTCAACAAGAGAGGGATTTATTTATGAATAGAGATTGGATCTTCATCAACAAACACCTCCAACAAATAATATATCTGGCCATTGTGCTTCAAAGGTTATTGTCTTGTGACAATGAACTGTAGGTTTTAACCCTGTACAGAAATTACCTGCATACGAATTCTTAAACAAAGAAAATAAACAATGCGAGAGCATAACCCATAAAACACATATGCACAGAGATTTTTCCCTGGATCCCAAAACCGGGACTACCAGCTTGATTTTTCATTATGTTCCTTTCAATGTTACAATACATATTTATACATGCCGAAGCATCCAATACCATGGACCGAAAACCATCGCGTCCAAAAAACATGTGCGAAAATCATGCACAAAACCATAGGTGGGTCCGCCCAACCTAACATATGGTCCAAAACCAAAATTTTCCGGGGCGCTGCCCCGGACCCCATAAAGTGGGGTTACGGGTGCCCTTCAAACCGCCTATTAACTACGTGGAAATAATATAACACAACCCAACATGAACAACGTTAAAATAAGCCTCATAACACTTGAGGGAGCCCCCTTTGGTTTGAGGGCTAGCTTGAACCTAAAGTTTGGTCAAGTTAGCTTCTCGACAGTTTTTCAGCCAAGAATTATCGTAGAGAAACAAATAAAACAATTCGCTCCCATGAAAATCCCTACAAGCAACTAAGGCCTTCCAGTTGCTCTCGCAATAAAGCATGCCTGCGACTGTGGACTCTTTTAGCTAGTTCTGAGCCAACGACCCTAGATTTTGTGCCACTTTTTTAGGTCCAGGTATTAGGCCACTTCCCAGAACTCCATGACACTTTCAAAAATGATAAATAGCAAGGGAAGTAGGCTACTAATGAAAACATTGGTATAAGTACTTGACTGGACCCCTATTAGCCATGACAGAGATTTCGTCAAACATAGCACAATTATGCATTATACATGTCATAGCAACATATCTAAGCATATGGGTCTCATACCGATATAAGAATCATTAAGAAGCATTGATACCTTTTCACAATAGTTAGGTCATATATTTATTTTTCATTCATTTACTAATCAAAACATGATGAGAGCCATACATCATCACTGTAACATACTCATAACTAGCATATAGACAATAGAAATAACACGGATACAACAACCATATAAACCACATACTAAAAAGTACATTTACCTATGAAATACAAGAGGAAAAGAGCTCTTATTGACATATGCAAAATGCAACCAAATCTAGGACTTCCATGAACCTTCTGACCATAGATTGGGCTGAAACAAATCTTTATTTCATTTAATCACTCCCATGCCATATTACAAGCATGAATGTGGGATCTCATGAAGAAAATCAAACAAACTAAACCAAGGTTTCCAGAGGAAAAACCACCTCCTAGTCGGACGTCACTCACCATCCCCAGATTGGTCTCTACCCAAGTTGTCCAGGGCTCTAGAGCGTTTGTTCCAACCAGGGCTTCGAGGACTAGTAAATCAACCCACAACTGTTGTCAGGCTTCCAGATCGTTTGTCCAACTAGGGCTTCCAATACTAGTAACTTAACCCACCAAGGGTTTCTAGAGCATTTTTCCAACCAAGGATTCCAGGACTAGTAAGTCATCCCAAGTTATTATAGGGCTTCCAAAGCATTTGTCCAAGCAAGAACTAGTAACTCAAATCACAACCAAAGGAACATGATAACCAACCAAAAACAAAAGGAAATGAACCCACAATGCCATGGTTATCTAAGAAATGGAAATTCTAGGAAAAACCACTGTCAATCCAAGAAAAACTCCATGCCAATGACAGATCATAACCAAGAAACCATATGCATGTGCCATGCATGCCAAAACTAGCAAGGAAATCATATATGCAACTCAGTACCTGCAAGCAAAACCTGTTGTAGTTGTTGATCCCAATGTCCTCTTACGCTTTACTACTCTTTTTCCTTCTTGCTCCAAATCACAAGTATGCCGCACTCCTCCAAGAGTGCTCCAAGAAAAATCTAAGTGTCCAAGAGTATGAGAGGAGAGAGAGAAAGAGAGTAGAATGAGAGCTCCAAAACCAAATTGACAGAAGATACCAACTAATCCTCAGAAGCCTTTTTATTAATAAGTCCTCTATTTTCTTCAATTTTCCATCATTTTCCTCCTCACATGCAACTTGTGACCTTTCACCTCCCTTTTCTCCTATTTTCCATTATTTTCATAAATAAAATGTCAATAAATTCCTCATGCCTTTCCAAAGCCTTTGTCATTGTCTTTGCCAATTTCCATATCCATTAATTAATCACAATTGATCCCCGTCACTATGTTTTTCCCAACATTCAACTTAGAATATGTGTCCCATGACCTTAGTTATTATTTTTCCTTTATTAAATTTATTACAAGGATTTTTGACTAGGGTTGTTACACACCCAGAGTTTCCACCGAGCCCCTTTCATCACCAACAGGTACTTTACAAATCCCTCAACCTAAAGTTTAGTTTCCACCAAAGGACCATTACATCGAAATGTTGCTACTTCTCAAGCCACCCATACTTACAACATGGTATATGAATTAGCACAATATCCTACTACCATGGCAATTTTGGAAGTCCTCCAAATGTGCCCATCCCAACAAAAATATCTACTGTCTACTTTAGGAATTGTGGATCCTTTTGATAATTGTTTGATTGTTTTTTATGTTGATAAAGCAGAACATGCGCCTCCCTTCATTCATTTGTTTCTTTTCAGATACTTGTCTCTATAAAAAATGACATTGTTCAACGATGTATAATAGATGAAGGCACTCCACTTATGTGATGGATGCTAGTATCTGAAAGAAACTTGGTTCCCTCGACCTATAACCATCCACCATCACCCTTTGTGCATTGGACAATCACCCCTCGCAACCTCTTAGTTTATACCAGAATTACCCCATTACTATTGTTGGCAAGAAATTTTTTAGGGTCTTAGGGTTTTGAGGTCAAATACCTTTGTCTCATTCATTCATTTTTAGTTTTTGAGCAGCAGTTTAGCCTATGAACTACTGTTGTTGTCATAGTCTAAAAGTCATTATTCGACATCCTTTCAAGTCTTCCATAAAGGGTTCATATAAAGTTTGAAAGAGTCTTAGTCAATGAAAGTCATGAGGTCAATTGTTTATAAAGTTAGTCAGGGTTCAAAGGGTTATGTATCAGTATTCACTGGTTAGAACCATTAAAAATAAGTCTATTTTAGTTTAAGGTTTTGTTGATTGTGGAGTATGATTCATTAAGTTATTCCACCATTTACAATTTATGCTTTTATTCATATCTCTCTACCATACATTTTTCCATCCTACACCCTATTTCACTAATTCCCTTCATACATACACCCCCTACATGTATATTTACATCCCACATTCATATATATACATACTCAGCCCTCAACCCTCATCCTAAACCCACCTCCTAATCATCATTATCCACATTCCTACACTCATCTCCTACCATCATCGATGATATACCTCCATATCTAATCATTATCATTCATGTATCATATTCCAACTACTATTCCCATAACCCCTTGTCCTATACCTACACTCATGAAAAATTAATCAAAAGACAAAGTGATTGGATGAATAAGCATACAAAGGAAAAAATAAGCAAAGGCGCATTAAAAAAAATCATGCCGCCCGTATCTCAATTTTCACTTAGCATTTGCGCTAATTCTGAAACACAGTAACAACATACCAATTCATAGATTGAAACCAAGCAGGCACGTTGATGGGACAAAGTTTGTTTTCATTGTGGAAGATTTCTACACAAACGCTACCTAGAATCTGGAAATTGCATAGTTGTTGTGCAACTATTGCGCAGTTTTCTCCAGCACCTTGCAAAGGAGACACGCAATCACAAATCGGTTCTCCTTATTGTTTGAGGTAGAATACATCATCTTTGGCCACTATTTTTTTTTTGAATCTCAGGTTTAAGTCGATTGAGGATTGTTGTATGTGCTGCTACATAACTATTGTGCAAAGGCCATATTTACATTTTCTTCAAGTTTGGGGATCGTATTGCAGGATTAGGGTTTGTGTGAATGGTTTCAAAGCCTAAGTTTTTTGAGTCATAAGCCTTTCAAGTGCTTTTAATAAAATTTCACTTATACCTACCCCATTACCTCCATTTCATTATATGCGCAGCGTGTTTTAAAAGACTATCAGAGCTGATTGGTGGAGTCTTTTTAACACTTGTGAAAAATCAAAATCACTTGTTTCTCTATTACGTTGTTAGTGTGAGTATAGTGTTTTCATCCCCCCATGAAATCAGTGTGCCACGAACTTGAACACAACTTTGTCCTGTAGTTTTTAAAGCCACATGGAGACCACTATTAGCAAGAGCAAAAACAAAGGAGGGGCAGTAATGCGCATTGAACCTAGGAATATAGAGCTTGTAAATTTCGATCCAACCATTAGAGTGGCCTTTGAACACACTGGATGTATTTATTTCTATGAGAAAATGCAGTCTCATGGCCATCATTTGCAGCTTGCAAGCCTATTTTCTTTTAATTTCAAAGGAGATAGAGTCAAGTTGGGTGGCCTGGAGTTTGTGGTGTCAAAGGAGACTATTTCTAAAGCTACAACAATCCCTTTGCAAGGTGAGAATTGGTTTAAGGGGCAGGAATCAGATGTAGAATACTTCAAGGAAATTGTCAAACCCTAGTTCAAGGACAAGTATGATACTACATTTCCTGGAACGTACTTGTTAAACCATTACAGTCAGTTGTTGAAAGTAATCCAAATTCTGCTTCTTTTTTATCGCTCTCTTCTTTAGTTTCCCCCACAGGATTTGGTACCCCCCCCCCTCTAGCCCTTTTCTAGGCCCCCGGAACCCCCCCCCCCCCCCTTTCCTCGTCTAGCAGGACAATCCTATATGTCCTGCTCCCTCCCAGTGCCTCTTCCTACTTACACCTCTTGCTCCCTCTCCTCTACCCTGATCCCTTCCCTTCCTCCACCCTCCCCCTTGGTTAACTCTACCCCAAGGTACTCCACCCGATCCAAAACCAAAGAGAGAGAGTTGGATGCAATCGGCCTAGATGTGGATTTTCCCCTAGTTACTCCCAGACCAGCGAAGGGCAGACCCTCCAGCCTTAACAAGGCGATTGCACAAGCTGGAGAAGAGGTTGTCCAGGGCAAACAGAAGACCATTGAAAGTTCTTAGAGCAAAGGATACCCTCCCCCATCCCCCTCCATGAAGCTTTTATCTTTCAATTGTAGAGGGTTGGCTAGCCCCGAGAAAAAATTAGCCCTGAAGTGACTATTTCTGTCTGAAATGGTTGATGTGATTTTCTTACAAGAAACCCTATGTATGGAAAGCTCGATCATACCCCTTCTACAATCATGGTTGCTGGACTAGAAATTCCATGCTCTGGATGCCTCTGGGCAATCTGGGGGGGTCGCTATAGGTTTCAGGAACAGGACAATTGATATTAGGAACATCTGGGGTGGTGGTGGATTCATCGGAGCTGATATCTTTTCCAAGGACTTGGAGGCCGAAATAAGGGTTATAAATGTCTATGGCCCCTGTCAGAACAGGGATATTTTTTGGAGAGGGCTTTTCAGCAACTCTCTCTTTCAGGCAGATAATGTTATCCTCGGTGGGGATCTGAACTTCTCTTTGGGCTTCATGGAATCATGGGGCCATATGGCTCAGATAGATCCGCTATCTGATGTTTTTGTGCACATGCTAGAGGATCATCACTAGATCGACATCCCATCTGCCAAGATCCAGCACACTTGGAAAAACAACCGCACAGGAAGCCAAAGTCTGGCTAGGAGATTGGACCGATTCCTTATTAAGGAGGCCTTCCATGCCCAACATTCCCGCTCCAGGCAATGGGTAGGCAATGGTGGAATCTCGGACCATCAACCTATATTTCTGGAATTAGATGATAGCTCCCATAAGATCACAGCTCCCTTAAAATTCAATTCAACATGGCTGAGGGACCCCTCCTATATCAAGTTGGTCACCGAACTCTGGCAATCCCACCCGATCTCTAAGGAGGCAGACCCTGCAAAAGGTTTTGTCAGCAATCTTAAGGATCTAAAGGGCTTATCTAGAGAATGGGCGCACAAGAAGAGGGAACAGGAGGACATTAACTTAAAACAAGCAGAACATGCCATCTTAGCTATTGAAGATCAATTTGAAGGCACATTTACCTCACTGGAGCAAAAAGAGCATAGCGCTCTCCTAATAAAGCAGAGATCCCAAATTCTCAAGGACAGAGAAGAAAGTTGGCGTCTCAGAAGCAGAGCGATCTGGCTAAAGGAAGGAGATGAAAACACAAAGTTTTACCATCGTTTTGCTAATGGGAGAAAGACTATTAACACCATTTGGGAACTCCAGAATGATCAGGGACAAGCGGTTAAAACCTCTAGAGAGTTGGCATCCTTAGCCAGCTCACATTTCAAAAGTATTTACTCGGCCCCTGGAGAAGCCAACATTCTGGAGATCATGCATATAGCAGAACTCTTCCCTCGGTTTGTAGAGTTGGAGGAAGCGGAGGAGCTTTCCAAGGAGGTAACATTGGGGGAATTAGAAGCCACCATCAAAGGCTTTCAAAAAGACAAGAGCCCAGGGCCTGATGGTTGGACCATAGAATTCTACCATGCTTTCTTCGACATTCTGGGGCATGATCTGCTTAAGGTGGTGGAAGATTTCCGCATCTCTGGAAGGATGTCTCCGGTTATCAAGTCTACTTTCATAGCACTCATTCCCAAATCCAACAAGCCCTCCTATTTTAATGATTTTCACCCCATCTCACTGTGCAACTGCCTTTATAAAATAATGGCCAAAATCATTGTAAACAGGCTCAAGCCCATCCTCTCGGCACATATCTCCCCTGAGCAATTTGCTTTCCTTCAGCATTTCCAAATCCACGAAGCCGTTGGAACTACACAAGAACTACTTCACTCAGTGCACATAAGGAGCCTGAAAGGTATGATCCTTAAGGTGGATTTATCTAAGGCACTTGATAGGGAAAATTGGCTATACATTCGACCGCTGCTTACTCACCTAGGTTTCCCTTATATATACATCAAATGGATCATGAGCTGCATTACCAATGTCTCATACATTGTTCTCCTAAACAGTGCTCCTACTCCTTTCTTCTCAACTGAGAGGGGTCTAAGGCAGAGATGTCCTCTCTCTCCCCTGCTCTTCCTCCTCATCATGGAAGGCCTAAGTAGAATTATAGGGGCTGAGCATAGAAGGGGCAGAATAGTGGGCATAAAGATCACGGAAAACTGCTTCTTAACCCACTTATTGTTTGTGGACGATGTTCTCATTTTCTTGAATGGCAATATTGGCGACACCATTGCCCTACAGAACGTTTTTGATCTCTTTCAGAAGGCAACAGGCATGGTTATCAATGTTCACAAGTCCACCTTGATAGCAGCTGGCTACTCCCAGCTTGAAGTACAATTTGTTCTTTGTGGTTTCCATTTACCTTACACTCTCTGGAGGATGGGCTGAAATACCTAGGCTTCAGGTTGAAGCCCCAGGGCTACAAAATTGCAGATTGGACCTGGCTCATCTCTAAGGTGGAAAAGCGCTTGAACATTTGGTTCAATAGATATCTTTCTCGAGCAGGCAGCCTAATCCTCATTAAAGTTGTTCTGGAAGCGACCCCGGTGTATTGGAACACTTTGGCATGGAGGGGGATTCTTGCTAGATTACAAAGCATTTGCAGCAGATTTCTATGGAAAGGAAACAAACAGGGAAGTCTCTTTTCCTGGGTAAAATGGGATACTATTGAAAGACCCAAGAGATGGGGGGTTGGGGCATTAAAAAGTTGGACATCTTCGCCAAAGCGTTGGTAGCAAAATTGGGTTGGCAGTTAATCACATCCCAAATTCTCTGGACAAAGGTTGCCTACGCTAAGTATATCTCCCCTTCAAATATTATGGATTGGATCCAGCTGGACCATCGGAACAGCAGCAATATCTCCATCATTTGGAAGGCGGTGTTAAACTCCCTCCCCCTCATTCGTGAAGGTTTAACATGGAGGATTCATGAGGGGAATGCAGTTCGTATCGGTGTCGACCCCTGGATTGGATGCGGGAATGCTCACAAGCTACCAGTTGAGGTGACTGGTCTTCTAGCGGATCAAGGCTATACACATCTCTGTCACATTGCTAACCCAACAAATACTATACTCTTTCAGCAGGCCTGGAAATCGGCCCTGGACCTCCACCTTCTGGCCCATTGGCATCAGGCCTGGTATGGCTTTACAGAGGCTCTTACTCAAGCACATATTCGGATATCAAAAGGAGAGGATGAAATTGTGTGGGCACATGCAAAAAATGGAAGATATTCGCCTAAGGATGGGTATCTGAAGCTCATGGAAGCTACAAAACCTGAGCATATAGAGCCTTGGTGGAAAGCCCTCTGGAAGCTAAAAGCGGCCCCCAGATCGTGTTTACTCATGTGGTCCATCCTTTTCAACAAAATCCCGATAGGTCAAAACTTGATGAAGTGATCTTTCCATGGACCCTTTTGGTGTCACCTTTGCAGAAGCAATGAGGAAAGTATTGAGCACATTTTCCTAGACTGTTCTATCATCACTGAACAATGGGACAACATCCTGGCACATTACCCCTCACTTCAGGGCTAGTGAGGGAGGACCTTACATGAGGCTTGGCTTAATTGGATCGGCGGACACAGGGGAAAAGACAGGAACTTTCCCTTACTGATGTGTTGGGCATTTTGGACGGCAAGGAATAAGGCCATCTTTGACCACAGGGATCCCCACTGGCTCTCCATTAGAACCAGAATCATATCCAACTTTGATACTCTACCTGAGGAAGTCTCTCGGCCTCCCCCTAGGGACATTCAACCAGAACATATTGATAAATCAATACTTTGGGCCTACTTTGACAGATCAACCCAAGAGGAGGGCTGTGGAGGGGGCGCCATTCTCTTCCTGAGATAATCACATTGTTTCAAAATCCAAATGAATATGGGAAGAGACACAAACAACTATGCTGAGCTAGCCACCGCCAAACATCTCCTCCACTTTGCTCTTGAAAAACAACGCATTCATCTCCAACTGTTTGGGGATTCAAAACTTGTTTGCAACTGGCTTAATAGAACATCTCATTGCTCTACTTTCTCATTGAGGCACATTTTGGATGAGGCTCACATACTTATAGCATCCTTTGATAACTTTGTCTGTCATCACATTTTCAGGGAGCGCAATTTAGGGGCAGACTTCCTATCAAAGGAGGCAGCACGCCAGCAGGAAGAGGACTGGTTAATACAGGAAGAAATTGATGGAACCTTCCATCAGTATTATCACAGACCATTCATAGATCTTCACATGCTTCAAGGGATATAAGCACTTTGTTTTATACTTTTTGTTTTTTCCTAGTATTATGTTATGTTGTTTACATTTCAGAACATATGGTCCTACAGAACTCTTTCCATAGAGACAATTTTGACAGTTTTCAATTAAAACTGATACGTGACATTACAATTTTGAGACCTTCATGATCTCCCTACGTGGAGAATTCAGTATCTTTGTTTTTGTTGTTGTTTGTCGGCTAAAAACTGATAAGTGACAGTAAATTTTGAGACCTTCATGATCTCCCTGCGTGGAGAATACAGTTTATTTTTTGTGGTTGTTGTTTCGATAAACAGAATGGTGAGGCAAACCAGCCTCAATATGCATATGCTATGGCATCTACAGAATTTAATTTCTCATCATTAATAGAAATTACAACTTTTTCCAAGGGGAAAAAGGAAGAAACATAAGTACAAGAAGAGGGACCAAAGCCTTCGGGTTGGGCCCAAACCCAAGGGTCTCAACCCTCTAAAACTAACTCAAATGCGGCTTAAAATCCAACTTCTCATTATCAAAAAGTGTAGTTTAATACATCGCATAAAATATTAAAGTAACAATGTCAAGCTTGAAGCTCAATAGCTATACCTATATAGACAAAAACTTTGAATACTAATGATCTCTTCTTCTAGTTTATTTATACAAAAGGGCAGCTAAATAAACTCCCTTGAAAGTAGCACTGGTTCCCTCCTTGATCTTGAAAATGGTGGATCTTGTCCCTCGTGATCTTCACTTGGACTAGGAGTTACTCGGATGCCAAAGAACACAAATTGGTGAGAGAGGATATTGTGATACCAAGCTGAGTTTAGGGAGTTAAGGAGGAGGACAAGCCCCCTAGATTCTCTCCTAGTTGTCTCCATCAAGCCCTTGCATAGTAATAGCTTAAAAAATACTTAATTTTCCTGCAATTAAACCACATTAGGCCACATTGTTATCACAAAAAAATTGATCATCTATCATAATTTACTAGATGGATAGAAGTACACCATGTAAAGCCAATTTTACCATAGTAAAATTGCTTTCGCTGTGAGAAATTATTTAAGAAACCACCTTTGTTAAGTATTTTATAATTAAACCCATGAAGAATAATTAAATAAATCACTATTTATTTTATTTTCTTATAAGAGTAATTAATTAAGCCATTGTTAAATTATTATTCCTTGCCATATTTGACCTAATTATGAAAAATCAACAAATAAATTATTAATTATCTTATTTTTCCTTAGGAATAATTAATTAATCATTAATTGATTATTATTCCTTGTCAAAAATGACTAAATCCCTTAGGAATAATTAAATAAATCATTATTTGTTTATTATTCCTTAACCAATTTCTTGAGATGATAAATAAATCATTTATTTATTTATTATTTCTAAATAAAAGTTTAAATACGTTTTCCCTCCTAACAAAATATAATAAAATATTTCAAGTGGTTATTCCAAGAATGGGGTTAATAGTATTTTATTATTGCTCATTATTCAAGGATAACTCAATATTTTGTTATAAATAGAAGGGTTTTCCATTGATTTTTCACTTTTGATTATTTTCATTGTTGTAACTCTAATTATTTTCATTGTCCACCGCCATTTTTCTTCCATTTGAGTTCTCATTGAGCTCAAACATTTCATTTTGTTGGGTTTACACATTATAGAGGAGAGAGACTATATCAAAAATCTGAAGACATTTGAGGATAGCTAAGAACCCATCCCACAGAGGGGGATTGGTAACGTCTATTTTTTCCCTTCACAGGTGTTATAATAAAAATTATTCTTTGTATATCTGGTTTCCATTGGATGATTGGAATTATTACTATTTCTTTTTTTCTATTTAACTATGATTGTGGCATAGATCAAAATTTTGGCAGGGTTTCTTTCTATAGTTGTTGCAGATCTACAATGTTTAACAGGCATTTATATTGTTGAGATTGTTTGTCATCCACAATCTTAAGTGGGCTTCTTTTCATACATCTTTGAGAAGAAACACTACAACACACATAATTTGACAAAACCCTTTTACTCTTTTTACTAAGCATAATATAACAAAAAATGTGAATTAATGTAAGAGATGGATAGTTTTAGGGCTAGAGAATGGCATATTTATATTCAAAATGTACCTATTGATGGGACTTGTTAGCGAACACATAGAACATAAAGTATTTATTGTGGAAACCCAAAAAGGAAAAACCACCAATATTTGTTTTATGTTGTAAATATGAGCTCCTACTCTATTACATCAATTTGTTTGTGAACTACCACTCACAAGAAGCACCATCTCCCTTAGATTGTTTGCTAGCACCCACTAGCAAGGAGCACCATCTCCCTTCTTTTGTAGACATCTGATTAGTTTACCAGAAGCACCATTTGAAGCATTGATTTCTTGGATTTGTTGCAAGCACCAATTTTCATCTTCATGGATTTATGCAAGCGCCCACTACAATAATCCCATAACAACTCTATGTTCATCCCAAAGGATTTGTTATAAGCCTAAGGCCTGAGGCATTTTTATATGTCTGCGACCCTTTTAAGTGCCTTTGAAATGGGCCCAAAGCGCTTTAACCAAAAACCACCGCATCTAACTTTCCGCTATCCCATCTGTGATATAGCCCCAATGGCTTAACAAACCTTTGCAAAACTTCCACACCCTCGGTCACGATGTCCGCACGAAATCAAATACTGGTACTAGCCTTAGCCTCGGGTTCTTTCTTTGTGCGCCTTTGCAAACACCTCTACAATCTGTGCTCTGACGTTACATGTCCCAAAGTGACCACCTCTTCGTGCTCACTCTGTTTAATTGTCTCCACCTCCATCTACATATGCCTCTCCGTCATGGTGCTTTTTCAGCCCAAATCTACCTCCCATTCGTCTTTTATTTTCTTCTGGGATCGTTCCCCCGAGATGACATGTCCCGACAGGATCTATGTCACGCACTTGGACCAATCACCAAAACGCCAAGGTGCGCTGTCATTGTCACCTAGGCTCCACCACATCTCAAATCCTGGACAGCCTAAATGTCTTCTCATATGCACCTTTTAAACCTTATGGGGTTTCCCTTTTGGGATGACATGTTCTTGTGGGAACCACCACTAACACACAGACCCTTCATATGCTTGCCGAGGTGACTGCACTTCCACATTCTCTGCCACCTGCGATCCATCGTGTCGTGGAACTTTGTCAACCCAGAGAACCTACGTGAAACATATTTAATCACCTCTGGGTTGATGTGTCCATATGACATCATGATTATATCATCAATGCCACGTGGTGCCTCCTAGGTGGTGATGCGTGTCACCCATATTTTTCCCACTTGGCCACCTAAAATGTCGAAAAAACGTGCCACATGCCACACCCAATGTTGACATCATCAATCACTTGGCAGCCCACCTGTTATGTTGTTGTTAATCCACATTTTCACTAATATAGAGAAGGGGAGGGGGGGATGGGGGGTCCCAGACTCGGTTTTTTCACAAATTCCTTTGTTATTCATTTTTGGCCGAGACAAGCCATGTCCTCCCGAAGCTTTGTCACCCCGGAACTTTAATTTGCGCCCGCCGCCATCCTTTGATGCTTTCTGGGTTGATCTCTTGAGATTATGTCTCCTGCAGGGCCCCTTCACTATTTTCATGCACCAATGAAAGCTTTCTTTGTTGCTACATTCTACTGATTCACGTCCTCCTAGTGCTTCATCATCCCACACCCTTAAAACTTTCATTGCATTCATTCTTTCGAGAAAGGACCTCTGGGGTGAGTTGTCAGGGGGCTCCATCATCGACTAATCACCTCTTGCTCCACCTATCATTGGTCCACCAATTATCAGTCCTGACGCATCACCTGCTCCAATTCCTCTGTGCTCTTCATTAGTCGCTCCGCCAATGGCTCTGCTGAGTTTGGAAAAAACACCAAACTTTCACCAATTTGACCCTACCACCATATTTAGGGCTTTTACTTTGACCTTGGGGCTTATCACCTTTGACTCACAATAACTTATGGTATTGGAGGCATTTTCTGGACTTCAACATATCGTTGGAAATTTATTTCCAAGCATAATATAAATATGTTATTTTCAAGAGCATCTGAACTAATATCCTGAGGTAGAAATTTCTTCAAAGTAGGGGACTCCCAAACACTATAACTTCTTTACTTATTCTACTACTATGATGGTTCTCTACCAAACACTGCAGAAACCATGGGATTCCCCCCAAGCTTGAAACATCATGCAAATCAATGCCAAACACACTATGCATATGACATCAATGCTAACCTAGTTGACATCAATGCCAACACACTTGATTCCACCTACCATCTTAACACTGCCAACTATCCAACACTAGTGCAAGCCAATATTTGGAGGGTTGGTCGTGCTTGTTTTGGATATGGTTATGGGAATAAGTATGTTGATTATCTCTATGTAAAGGGCTAATTATTTTTTGTTGCATTAAGCAGGGTCGAGATCCTTAAATTTGTTGCACAATGAAGCCATGAGTCATGTGTTGATTCTAGAGTAAGGGCCAAGTTTCATCAAGGTACGTGTAGGTGTTTAAAGGTTGAGAATGTGAGGTTTACAAAAAATTCTAATGCATGGAGTGGAAAAAGTTAGGTAACAACGTGAGGTAACCACAAGAACCTTAAGATGGCCAAGAAACTTCTAAAATTTGTGTGCATAAGGCCAAGGATATTCATAACTGAGTAGAGGCATTAAAGAGGTATATGGTAGTGTCTTCTATGTTGATGATTGCATGGTTTAGTTGGTGTAGGGTTGTCCTTGAATGAGTTAGAGGAAAATAGTGTTTTGGAGGACATATACAATGGTATAGGAAGAGCTACCCACTATGAGAGTGTTGGTGTGTTTGTACCTTATGTATGGTGATTTGATGAAGCAAATCCATTGTTCAAGGGCAGACTTGTTGGGCCTAAGATCAATGACTTTGGAGCAACATTGATCACTATAAAAAGGTTGGGTTGTGGAGATGGTATGTGTAAGTGAATCTGGAGTAGAAAAGGACCTTATGAGTAGCTGAAGGAAAATGTATTGGAGTGGCGTATTTCTCTATGTGTATATGTGGCAAAGGACCTACTAGGTGTTCATGACAAGTGGACTGAAAGGGCAAGTGTAAGTGCTTCTTCAGCAAATAAGTCAACCTTGTTCTTGTTCTTGGGTAGATTGATAGTCGTGTTGTTGACATTAAGCCCTAATTTTCCTTGTATCAGAGCTAATTGTAAGGGCCATGATCCCTAGTACGGGAACCCTATGTTTGTTGTATTAATGTTCTAATAGAAGCAAATTTTGGGTTTATAAATCTATTATGTATTCATTAATTCATTGTTGTACATTTTTTATTGTGAAAATTTCTAGAAGTTGTTGTACTTCAGTGTGTTTGTGATCGTGTTTTAGACATAGAGTAGATTATGAAGTACTAAGGAAAAATCAACATGGAATCAAAGCTACTTTGAAGGGATAGATGAATCAGAGTGTGCACAATGAATAACTCAAGAGGGAGTTAGTTGCCTTGTCGTTGAAGGATTAGCATCATGGAGAAGTTGGTCACTAATCTGAGGCGGGAAGAGAGATTGGATGAATTTTCCAACTATAGTCCTTGGAAGGAAATGATCAAGCTTGTTTTGTTGGTAAACAAGATTTGGGAGTTTGTCGATAAGGAGATTGAAAAACTAACAAACCGTAAAGAGTTGGAAGTGTTTGAAAAGTTAGATGTGAAGGCTAAGTTCATCATCCCATATGGAGTCAAATATCACTTGATACCTCATCTAATTAGGAAGAACGTTGCACGAGAGATGTGGAATCTTAAGGAATTGTTCCAGAATAAGAACGAGAACTAGTTGTTGGTATTGAGAGAGAAGTTGAAGAACACCAAGATGTTGGATGGCGAAGGTGTGGCTCTGTATCTAATGAGGATATCTCAAGTTCGAGATGAGATAATTTACATTGGAGATAAAATTTCAGATTCTGAGATAGTGAGGATTGCTTGGAAGGGATTTTCCTAGGAATGGAAGCCATTTACCAAAGGCATCGTCGCTCGAGATAAGATGATAGATTGGAATAGGTTATGTAACAAAATCATCCAAGAAGAACTATGGGATGAGGATCTTCATACGAAGAAGAATTCTACTAAAGATAATGTGGTTCTTGCATGGAAGATGAAGGGAAAAGCAGCGAAGGACTTAAGCAAGTTGAAGTGTTATACATGTGGTGAATATTGTCGTTATGTGAGTAATTGTCCATGCAAGAAGAAGGGAGGAAATGAGAATAAGGAGATACTAGGGGCTACTACATCTTCAGGTGAGTTGGATGACTTCTTAAGAAGGTTTGACAAATACTTTTCTCTAGTTTCTCATTTCTCTGAGGGTATAATTGACGAGCATGCATGGTATGTGGACAATGGAGTGTGAAATCACATGACAAGTTTGCGATAATTTTTTGAGGCTTTATCTAAATGGGACTTGAAATTGCACATGGAGGTTGGTGATAAGAGTCAGAAAGTTTTTGTAGGGTCAAGTGTTGTGCCATTCAATATGGATTTAGGAGGGCTGCTATGAGTTCAATATGTATTGTGGGTAAAAGACCTCAAGTATAGTGTGTTTTATGTCTCAGTGATTGAGGTGAAGTTGTTTGAGTTGATATTCTGAGAAGGGAAAGCGATACTCAATCCCAAAGGCTCTGACTCTGTTGGAGCTATCATTGGAGTTAGGGAGCATGCACTATATCGACTAATAGGAAAGCCCATAGATCAAGGGAAGAAGCAGATTCTTGAGACTCATAAGGAGTCAAGCTCAATCAAGGGTATCTTGGTTTAGAGGGAGAATCAGCAATCCAAGAAGAGTGCATGGTCAATGGGGAGTAAAGATAATTCGACAACTGGAAATAAGAATCGTGGAATGTCCTAAAAGCATTTCACGAGAAGAATAAATGAGAGGCTTTTTATGACAAGGAAACTATCGAGTATAGTGTGTTTCATTCTACAAGGTATGTTGCGGTAGTGGACGTCAGAGGTTGAGCTAGTGTCGCTAACAAGTTACTTCTAAGTAGTGGAAGTACCTCCCTCGCTAAGAGGGAGTGTTGAGATGTGTAGCATGGGAGGAACTCCAACAACCCTTAGGGTATTGGGTTTGTGAGGAGTTGATCCACAAAAATGTGGGTTTGTGGGAAATGTACCCAAGTGGTGGCCTTTGAACCCAAAGTTCTGGGATAAATACCCAAGGGAAAAATATTGTTTATTTTGTTGGATGCATAAGGGGCACCTTTGATGGGTTAAATGGAACCTAAGGCTACAATGGAAATCACGCACAATACCCACTTAAGGGAGCATCAAGGTCTACTCACTTTCTACAGGACTATCCCACAAATTACTTGTATGATGAATCTTTGAGATGTCGGATTAGCCTCAAGCTGAAAAGGAAAGAGACCTTAGAATGATGCAAGAATATTTCACACTAAAGCTTCAATTAACCAGGTATGTTCTAAGGTGTCAATCAAGATTACAGCAGTCAAAAATTGCCTCAATTTTGTATATGAATGTGCACTCATATAACATCACAATTTTTACATTTGTAACAACTAAAGGTATGCTTCAGATTTAACCTTTGAACAAGGTTGAGAGCTTTAGATAACTTTTCTTCTGCTTAAAATACTTCATTAAATACCAAACTTCAAACTAATGCAAATTGATCCTAGTACTGCTCTACTACATGACCGAAAATCTTCCAATAATGACCTTAGATGTGTACTTAAATTTCTCCAAAAGAGTCTCAAGAAGGTGTCTCGGATGTGTAACCAAGGAAAGGTCAAGTAGGCCTCTCAAACTACCAAATAGTATGCCACCTGCAAAGATATTTAATCAAAAAAAAAATCCCATAAATAACCTCTTGTGCTTCCAACGAATATTCTTGATCAGAAGACAAAGAAACAAGTGCCAACACCACTGTTGATTCGGGCCACCCTAAAGATACTTCGTTACTCCACAGGGCCGAAATGATTTCAGAGATAATTCACTTGAGAATGGCTCAGAAGTTGTCTTTGGAGGACTAGAATGTCTTGTATTTATAGAGATCAAATCATGCTTTTAAGAGGGGCGGTTCGACTTGAAATGTGGAGAGATTTCAAATTTAAATTTTCATTTTTGGAGCCAAAGATTAACTCCTTTTTTGAAGGCCGACTTGCATTCGAGGGGACAATTGAATTTTAAATTTGACTTGTAGCCTCAACCCCACAAACAATAGGATACAAAATATTTTATTACTTCTTCAATGAAGGTCCTTCTTGGACTCATAATTTGAGTAATTTTCTAGCTAATGATAAACTAACACATCATCTCCTTTTGGGGACTTTGACCTCAAAAAGGGGGTTTTGACCTTCGGAGAGGTATATCTTTAAAATCGTGAGGAGCCCTGTGGCATGCCACATATCATTAGAAGCGCATGATGAGGACTATCAAATGGTGATGACCTTATGATCAAAATCATTGTCTTATACATCCTTTTTCCTCAACCAGTGTCGGGAATGTAGGGATTCCCATCCTTTCTTCGAGGATTCTTATCATTTAGAGCTTCCAGCAGATGCAATCTAGACAAATATTAAGAGTGTTCATGGATTGATGTCGGCATCAATGACAACACTGTTCAACCATTATTTCATTAAGGAAATTAATTAGTGTCATTTGATATATATAAAAAACTAATGATAATAATTTTATATAAGAAACAAATAGTCAATCGGAGTTATCTAGCCATCACTTGAGAGGGAAGCTTATTTCTTTCCTAAAAAATAGAAGTAATAAATAAAATATTTTAATATATATGTGAGTTAAAATTAATTTAAAGAAAAAAGAATCCTTACCATGCGATAAACGATTTTGTGTCCTTCATTGGTTTATAATTCGAAGTTAATGCCTAATATTTTAAAAAAATATTAACAAAAAATTATTTAAATTTGAGTCATAAAATAATTATTTCATTGTACAATCTAGTAAAATATTCCAATATCAATTATACTTTTAGACCCTTGGGAAAATTCCCCAAACCACTAGAGACATCACCAGGTACTCAAGAACTTGTTGACCATCCCCAAGATGTTATGAGCATATTTCAAAAATGTTTTGGACAGATCTTGAGAATGTTTTTGGCAGAATTCAAGGATTTTTTTTGGGCAGGATTTTGGGATGTTATAGACAAATTTCAACAATAATCCAAGCATATAACTTCACTTTTGACAATCATGAACATTGATGATTGAACAATATAATCATTTTGTCCACCCCTTATAATTGTATTGCATTGAATCTAAATATGTTGTTCAAATTGCAACTCAAAACACGGGTTTTGAATAACATGTTTCAATTGAATTTCTAGTGATTTATTTTTAGTGGAAAAATTACGAACAACAAAGCCTCCTTGTCAAGAAAACAAAAAATGAAACATTTCAAAAGGCTAATCCTTTTGGTTATTGCTCTTATTTTTCCTCTCTTTTTGGACCATCTCAATTTTTACATATTGAACCTGGGTTTCCACAAGTCATTCAAGTTTTGTTCTTCCACCATCCCAACCTTGACCATTGTGAAAACAATCAAAGAGTAGTGAGTTGGATCAGGCATTAAATGTTTGAATAAATTCCTATTCAATCTCCTCCTTAATCTAAATTACGAATTTTATTTCATTATAGATCTAAAGTATTTTACAATGGTTTTCAGTGCAGCAGTAAAAGTTTGCAAATCATATTGACAAGTTCATGTCTTTAATGTTTAACATAATCATAATTAACAAGAAATATGAGGAAGAAAAACCACCATAAGATAGTGCTCTCTCTCTGATAGATCCTTCAAGGGCCTTAATGCAAATTTAAAATGGTTACATTTAAGTTTCCTCAAGCTAAAGCTTATGCCTAAGAGACAATAACTGAAATTAGTTACATTTAAGTTTTATAAAGCTAAAGCTCCTGTATAGGAGCCAACAAGGGAAGATACCCTTCTTTAAATTGTTCGATATTTTTAATAATTGGCAAGTGTAAGGGTTGTGCCTAATTACTACATGGGATAACTTGTTATTCTTACAAGCTTGAAACAACTATAAATATTAATAGTGAATATCGAATATATAAATAATTGTCATCCACAACTCACCTTCCACTGAAATATTTGGAAATGCACTCCAGCCATCTCGAAAACGTGGTCCCCCCATCCCTATCATTCCCCATCCTAAAAACCAATGCAACATAGATGATATAATATATATATTAAAATATATATATATATATAATTGAATGTCAAATTTCTCATTACATTAATAAATCTTATCTATATCTTAATATGAAAAAGATGTATAAATAAATATATATATGATAAACCAATATTTCAAATACAATATGTCCATGTCCACTTTAAACAAATAAATAAATAAATATATATATATATATATATTAAAATTGAAATATCTATAAATATCTATATAATTAAAACATTTCACTTTTTCAAGTTAAAGATCTATAAATCCTTTCAAGCTCAAAATTGAATCAATATATCAAAATATAGATAATTAAAACATTTGTATGTTGCTTTTCCCAAATGATGTATAATTATTTCCGATTAACATACACACACACATATAATTTTCTAGATTTGTTATGTAATTATGTTTGATTAACATGACACAAACATATATAATTTTCTAGATTTGTTGTGTAATTATGTTTGATTAACATGACACAAACATATATAATTTTCTAGATTTGTTATGCTCTAATATATCTGTAACAACTAACAAGTAATTAAAACCAAAAAAAATCATAAACCTAAAACAAAGTTAGATAGGATGAGGGGATGAGGGGCTAACAATAAGAAAAAACAAAAAACAATTGGAAGGAGCAAATTTATTATTAAATAGAGAATATTTTTTTTAATATTTAAATAAGAGGATCATTATGGAATTATGGATGAAAATTAAAAATTACTAATTAAAAAGCAAATGAAAAAATCAGCCTAGATTCATCCTAACTCCACTAAATTTACCAAGTGAGAGGGGTCAAATCTCTTTTCACTCCAAAAGAGGTTTGCACCTCAAGAGATTTGATCCCTCTTGATGTTTGTTAGATCTAGAGTTATGATGAATCTTACACTGGTATTATATATGTAAGTGTACATTTGTGCACATGCCTATACATGCTTCTTTCTCTTCAAATTGAATATATATTTTAAAATTTCATAACAATGCAACTTATTTTAGTCGAATTCACATCGAATCGAATTCAAGATATTAAATCTAAATCAAAAGATATTTGAAAAAAACAGAGTTATGAATTTAAAACACAAAATATAAACTACGAAAATAGTTCACACCCATATCAAATTTCTAAATTTTAAAATTAAATTTTAAAAAAATGTTGTGAAAATGAATTTTTAAAAATTCATTTAATTCTAATATAAAAAGTATTGAGAAAAGTATTCATTTAATATATTAAAGATGTACAGATAGATTTAAGTTAGTTATTTTTACCCCATCTTTGAATTCATATTATATAATTAAATTTAAAAATAATATTGCTTTCAAAAAAAATTAAAAAAAAAAAAAAAAAACAAAAAACATACCTCGGTGAGGGCGACAGAACAACAAATATTGGGGCACTGTGGAAAGGGCTTTCAACCCTAAGCCTCCCCTAGAAATCATGTAAGGCTTTGGGCGACAACAGGGCAACATGCACGCATGTGCAAAGCACCAAGCCACGAGAGGGTGGCAATTAATGGTCTTAATTTTGGTTGCTCCATTCATTCATTTCATGTACCACTTGAGAGGATGTTGGCATGCCAGAAAATGGTTTGGGTATCAGAGTAAAAGGGGAGGAAGAATGTATGATAAGTTGTATGTTTGTGAGCCCAGGTATGACGAGAATTTCGAACTGAAGGATTTCATCCTCAACGCAAGGATTAAGGAGGCATCCAGAGCGGAATTAGCGGTGTGAAACTCTGTGAAAAGGAACATTTAAAGAGATTTGATACCTCTTCAGGTATAATATATATAATACATTCAAGTTAAGATGCTGCATCGATATTGTTAATTTCAAATTCAAAATAAATTGAGTTAACCCAATGTTACAATGAAAGAACAATTTACCCATACACGGAATGTGGTCACCAAAATTGTGTGAAAGTTCAATGAAGTTTAAATGTTTCTTGAAACAAATTTTATTCCCCACAACAGTTGATTCCGGCCCTTTAACCATTCTGAACCTGTAACCTGATGGAAATTAAAACCCATATAAACCATCTAATCTACACTTGGTCTACACCCTACACTTCATGAATTTCAAGTTCAAATTGTTATTTGAATGTACAATCTGATTTACGCACCTTGTTATCTGAACATTGAAATGCTATTGATACTACCTTCTCAACCTCGAAGGTCCACAAGGTCCACACACCCATCCAAGCATTTTGTTGATCAAGTTTTTAGTGGTATTTTCATGGATATTCACCATCTTTCATCTTGGTCATCCAATGCAACAAGTTGTATTAGAGAATGCAAAACATTAAGCTAACCTGCACCTTCCCAATGTCCCTTCAGTCGCCTTTTCAGGATTTTATCTTTAATAAAGACATTATATGCCTGAATCATTTCTACACTTAACTGTGAATATCACATCATTT
The DNA here is from genome assembly GCA_031772625.1 of Pinus tabuliformis. NCBI lineage: Eukaryota > Viridiplantae > Streptophyta > Pinopsida > Pinales > Pinaceae > Pinus > Pinus tabuliformis. The sequence goes on along the minus strand of CM062807.1, from coordinate 1,214,744,072 downwards.
ACAAGCTAAAAAGGCTTTCTTCGTTTTCAATTATTCAGTCTGTTCGTGTTTTTATTTGAAATACCATGAAACAACAACACTTCCAGAATCCCAAGATTACAATTACATGTACAGCGAGAGGAATAAAAACTAGGATCAGAGCTGAGGCACAAATTAACTAAATTAAAGGAAGACTGGTTATCACAAAATATATCAGCTTCATTGACGAGTTTTAAATTTTCCAAGAATTGGAAAGCCATTTCTATATTGTTTCAAAAATCCAGAATTCTTTTGGCAAATTCTCTGAAGTTTAGACAAGAAACTCTGAGATAATAGAAATGGCATAACTACTGGTCCCCTTACACCCCAGTCTATTCCAAAAGGCGCTAAAATGATTTTTTCTTCAATTTTGACATGCACCAAGCTAGCCGCTGCTCTATCCGGCCTTTGCTTGTGTGCTTTCTGACCTGCCCCTGCCAAATCCATTGAAAGCTATCCTAGCAGGTCGAGCAAATGGCAACAACCTGCAATGCATAACTTTCAGAGCCACTCAAGCAGGGCAGGTATTTATTCACTGCAGTAAAATTATAAGATGATAGTACAGCCACTTTCATACAATCCAGAGGATATTTGATGCTTGTGAGGTAAAATGAATCTTCATTGCAAGATCGTCTTCATGGCCGCAGCAGCTTTTACGATTGCTCATCAGAACCTTCAGTTAGATATCACAAAGGCAACAGTTATTGTCGACAAGTGTCTGTGGTGTGACATCCTCTGGTCTGCCGGGTGTTATACGAATTGCAGTTCAGGCACTTTTGTGCGACAATGTGAAACGGTACTTCTGAAGTTGCATTACAATCATTGCATAAAATCCAGATCTGCTTGAAACAAAATTCAGTAGTTATGATTTTATATTTTTCATAAAGGAAAGTTAGCATAAATCAAGCATACCTTCTTGTTCCGGTAGAATCATACATACCTTCTTGTTCTGGTAGGACTCGGGCATTGGTGTCAAAGCAACCTGCATACAATACAGACGGCCATGTTTCATTAACCCAGAGAGTGCCCAATAAATGATGCTCTTTCGATAAATTCACACAAACAGATAAATCACCTCTTCGTCAAGTTTCTCCCAAACCTTTGACATATCACAAACTGACTTCGAACACACTGGACAAAAGAACCTGCAAACATCCCAAGAGTGCTGTGAGATCTGCAAAGATATTGACCTTGGAAAAAGCGTAATCAGACATGGGACCAAATACATCCAAGACCACCATCATGTCTGTCGATAAGATCAAGACTATATTCAGGAAATACTTACTGTAGGTGCTGTTGCATCTCTTTCAAACAGTCCATATGAATAGTGTGCCCACAAGGTAGTACATTAATATCCCTCGTGGACTCGAACAGGAACTGCAATTCGATATATCGGCAAGAATTTAAGATCAGGATTTGAATTAGCAAGAAATTATGTCAATTCAAAACGCTGAAAAATATAAAAATTTAGCTGACTACTATACAAATATACAAATTGATAACATTAAACAAAATAAAGCAGCACAAAATCCACCTCAAAACAAACGGGACAGTTGTGGTGCATTGCTCCTTCTACACAAGGATGACAATCCTTCAACATAATCGAATAGCAACAACCTTTTGAAGAAAAATACAACAGTAATGTTAGATCCAGAATACATAGAATGCAAATTTAATAAAGGGCGGCCATCATCAAATGCTTCCTCTGAACTAAATCAAATAAAATGAAAATATGAGCTTTTAACAGGGTTCTCAAATGCACTTAACATACTCTTGAACTTCAACAAATTAATCAAATATGAACTATAGCAGTATTCCAAAAAGCAATAAGCATACCACATTTAAAGCAGTGGAAGAAATTATCCCTGCCCCCAGTTCTGTATAAAAAAATTATAAAGAGAAGGAACAATTAGCTCCGAAAACACTCATTGTTGAAAAACAAATATACCTTACAAAGACCCAATGAAACATTACTATATAGGGGAGAGAACACACCTACATATACCACATCCATCACAGTGGTATTGCTGTTTTGAGATCTGAAGGATTGAAAAACATAAATCATATTTAGTTGACATCAAGCATTAACAAAAAATTCTACTAAATTCTACTATATAAAACAATACAGTGATAGCAATTTCAGGAAGGCGTATCTTTTCATGACTAGCATTTCAAACATTCTAAACAGAAAATAACCCAATGACGGCATGCCCTTACATCATCATCAAATAGCTTGCAAGTTTCACAAAAGTACTTCCCCATGCAGACGCCACAGTTAATACACACTTGATGAACCTGGATTTGCCACAATTTACACAGTATAATTATTATCGAAGGGAGATTCTCTATCAAGAGTACAGGTTCTTATTTCAAATCAAACCAGGAAATTAGGTCACAGTTGAACTCTTACATCTTGCTCAGTGTCACAAAGTGAACAAATGACCTGGAAAAACAATAGTAAACATTCATGGGTGTTATTCATCCATATTGAAAAAAAATATAATTTAGATGGCCAAAGGAATGCTTATTTATTCAAATCTAGCAGCACGAAAATTACCCTTTGGAGATTGTGTCGAGGAACATCATGTCTCTGTTGGGGCTTAACATTGACAGAATTCTGTATCACGTTTTAAAACGAGTAAACTCATTTACTCTGCCTCAGAATAACAGCACATTGAAGCCGTGTGTATAACAGGAATAAATTCAAAATCATAAAGTTCATGAAAGTGTATACCTTTGCTTCATTGTGACAATGTCTACAATCAAAGACCTCATTGCAACATGGCGCTCTAATACGGCATCTCCGTTTATAATGTGAGCAACTGCCATGGATGTTAATTTGTAAATCAGTCAATGAAAGAGAATAAATAAACATCACATACAAACAAGTTTTTATGCTAAATCATAAAAAATATCTCTGGAGTCCTTAAAAAATAGCAGTATACGCAGAAAGACTCTCCACTCGCTAGTGCCTGGAATCTGGAAAGATTATTATATGAGGTTTTCCTTAAAATAGATTATTAATGCTGTTATATCAACTATAAGCCAGTTAACTCTCAAAGTATAAAAGACACTAAAATATTAACACGGGGTTCCCCTTCACCCATATTATTACCATTGCTACTCCCACATATAGACGTATCTACAGCTAACTTCATAATACACCCATATATATTACCATTGCTACTCCCACACATATAGACGTATCTGCAGCTAAAATGGAGCTACAAGCATTTTTCCAGTGGGATATACAAATCACATGTCACGAAATTTTATACTGTAAAGTTCTTGTTCATGACCATACATGACTAATAGAAGTTTTCACTATGTTAAATTCCAAAACAAACACCACAAATACAAGCAATCAAGAGAATACTGAATATACTCACCCATACTGTAAATATCCTTTGTCTAGCTTTTCCAAGCTTTCAGCGTTTCCTTCCACGCCACTTTTTTTGGAAGTTGAGGTATATTCCTCCAGCCCATTAGATCCATGGGTGGCCATAGGATCGTGAAAATACTCCATCGTTGTACCCATAATTTACTGTTAAGTACCTGCATAGAAAAGTTTGAAGGGCAAGTCAGTGTTACAGCTATATATAAATACAATCATTTCAGTCAACACCCATTTAAGAACACCGGTCACATCTCTTCGAACAGCTCCAATCTGGTCACAAAACTGCATAGCAGCCTGGGTCAGAAAGCACAAAATCCAAGTACAATCTTGGTCAGCTCCATGTGGCAAAATTGCCATGGATGAAATCAATAGAAAATGCACATCTATTTAAGCCCAACTGCAATCTCAATCAGCTCCTGAAGAATTCTTCAGTGTCACAACTTTGAAAGAGTTGAAGGGGTGCTGTTTGCGACTTATTTGTTTCAGTCCAGGAACATGAACTTTGCTGCACGATCATTTGATGTAGTGTCAAACCAATAGTTTTCTCAAGTATATGCAACCAGTCCAGAAGAGAACAGGGGCAAAACCTCCATTTTCTGGTGAAAAGAAAGAGAGAAGCAACAAATCAAGCACATGAAGAACTAAGAAAAACAAGAACAAAACGAAACAAGTATAAACCATGAATTCATGATGACGAATGAGGTGCTCCAGATTGCAGCATCCCAAACACTTGAGAAAACAATTGCTGCTTGCAGTATTCTGGCCTGGCAGAAGTGTCAGTCCAGCTAATTGTTGAATGCTTGGTGCACATGAAAACCTGCATCTTAAGATCCTTGAATAGACCTCGTTCAAGAATAAACTGTTTTTCATCTTTATTCTTGTAATTTACGATATAAATTGTTGTTTCATTATACAGACCTTCAAAATGTGGTAATTATTAATGGTCATTGAGGTAATCCTCCAAACACCTTTGTAAAATGAAACATATGATAGCATTTTTCCTTCACCTTGGCAAAATAGCTCATAGAATATTTTCTTTGGTGATTTTCCTCCTTTTGTTCTTTCATTACTATAAGTTCTTTGCTTTTTTCAATCCATATTAATTGGCGTTTTTTCTCTCTCAAACTTGTTATTTGTCATTAACACACTACTTCAATTTAATTTAACTTTCCGTTATGATTAATTATTTTGATATTTTCTACTAATTAATTTGGTCTCTCTTTAAAGTCATCAACATATCATTTTACATTGTTTAACGTTCATTCATAATTAATTTAATTTAAATTTAATTTTAAGTATTTTAATTTTGTTGATTAAATTATCTTATCACCTTCCACACTTCAATCCTCTTTGTATAGAGAGCGCTCTACCCTTTTGTAAGCACATTGTTCTGTAATTTTCACTTGCCTGTTTCCGCTAATGACGGGTAAAGTTTTTACCTGAAACTTTGCAAACAAAACATCCTTGGCATGGCAGTGAATCCAAAACAGGCACTCAAAATATGTCAGTCTAAAAAACATGCATTCTGAAAGCATGTAGACTCTCAATCCATAGCTTTGAGAACTATGGCACTTTCCTAATTTAATCTTTTGAGTAATCGAAGTATGAGGCAAACATATAAATTTCCATTCCTCTTTGTTATATTATTTGATTCTCCAGAAAACATATAAATTTCAGGTGGCCACTTTGAACATAGAATTTGATTCTCCAGATCTTAGATAAAGATTTCAGGTGGCCACAACCAGAACATAGGACTTTGAAACCCCTTAGATCACCAATGATTGCCCTACTATACCAAGGTCTTTAGCTAAAGATTTCAGGTGGCCACAACCAGACCATAGGACTTTTGAAACCACTTAGATCACCAATGATTGTCCTACTATATATCAAGGCCTTTGTTTCTTCTTTGACCCAACTTTACGGTTTCGCTAAAGACTGCCATTACCTTGATAACCATTCCAACTGCGTGACCTTTTAGATTAGGTCTTTATTTCTTCTTTGACCCACTTTTACTGTTTCGCTAAAGACTGCCATTAACTCGATAATCATTCCAATTGTATAACTTTCTAGACTTCTAAAATATAAGTATGTTGCTTCTAATGTCTTCAATAGCTTTGTAGGAAATAGTGCGAGGCACAAACGCACAAATGATGTTCTCAGAAAGACTTAAACACAAACATAGACAGATTGTGGCAAAACCATCAATAGAAAAAAAAAAAAAAAAACCATGGTTTAACATCTCTAGGAAAGAAAACATTTTCATTAATAAGAGAACATAATTTTAAAAATATAACAACTAGGAGAATTTCAGGCATTCACATCTTGTTTATAAGAGACAATTTCAGGCATTCACATCTTGTTTATAAGAGACATACAATTAGCTGGAAAGCTCAAACTGAAATAAAGGTATGCTAAATTGAAGAGGCTTGTTAATTAAAAAAAACAAAAAGTAGCCACCAAATTAACATTACATCCAAGATGCTAGTTTTCTTTACATAAACATATTTACTTAAGTCAAATATATTGGTGTTGCATTATTTACTTGAGTCAAATATAGCGGTGTTTGCAACATAACAATAAAAGTACATTCCTATGGAATTGAAATAGAATTATATGATGAAATACATTGAATTAACTAATTTAAGAAAAACGGTTGCCAATCTCCCAGTTTGTCAACGTTAAAATGTGTTTTCCAAAAACAAAAGTAGAATTATATAGATAGAACAATATGCTTTGTCTTAAGGTGGCAAAGCTAACAAAGTATATTTAAAAATAAAATTAAAATTAATAATAATATTAATAACATAGTTAGTAATCTAGAGATAAATCACATTAAATTACATTTTGGAAAACATACACAAATTTGGAGTTTTTAAAGCAGATACTCCAATCTTGAGATAAATATATTTCCAAAAGAATCTGATTAAATTATTGATAGTTTTCATTACCATTCTTAGATTGGGAAGAATAATTAAAGGTCTTTTGCCAGGTTATACACAAAGATCAGGCTAGAAAATCAACTTGGAATTTGAATACTAATTCAACATAAATGTTGAACAAACACTTCTTTAAGAGAAGAGATAAGTTAAACTAGTCAGGATAAGGATAACATCCCACTCACCATTTTGTGGTAATAAGGGTAATGTTCAACTCATCGATCAAAGTATCCAAAATGTTTAAGTTGACAATGATTAAAGCTAAGTTTGGCTAAATGTTGGCATTTTTCAAGTGTCTTCATACTACCTTGGGGCATTGTCTATACAAAATTCAAAATATTCGACTTATTCTTCAATCTGTATTATATTACAGTGACGGTCAATATGACCCTAAAATTATTAGCAGGGGAGCACTAATATCACTATGCTACCGCTAGACCGGTGTACCAGTTAATATCCTTCCATTCTTGAGTTAGAAATATTCGACTTATTCTTCAATCTGTATTATATTACAGTGCCAGTCAATATGACCCTAAAATTTTTAGCAGGGGAGCGGCAATATCACTATGCTACCGCTAGACCGGTGTACCAGTTAATATCCTTCCATTCTTGAGACTTGCTAGACCGGTGTACCAGTTAATATCCTTCCATTCTTAAGCCTTGACTTGATCTTCCAAAATTAAACCTTGACCTCAAAACACCCTTACATTTCTCAAACCCTTTGATCTTCTAGAAACATCGAGTAACAAAAGTGTTCATCATGATTACACTCTATACTAAGATAGTTAGAAGCATATTACATAAAGATCTTTAAATTGCAAATCAAAAACTCTGGTCACAATGATTTTTTTTTTTTTTTTTAATTGAAATTGGTAAGAGAATAAGAGAATAAATCCATGTTGATTGTGATGAACTAAAACTCTAATACAGAACTTTTAAGACCCTAGGATACAGAACTTTTAAGACCCTAGGATCAAAGATTTTGGAGTCTCTCTCTACCTATACTTTCCTTATTTATTTATTTATATATAAACCAACTTAACTTTTGCTGCATCCTTTAAAGTTCAAATCTTAACTTATGAATTAAGCCTAAATTTAAAAGCATTTAATTTTCTATGTCAATTGTCACAATTTATTGCGAAAAATGCTTCAGAATCTCATCGAGGACAATTCCATCCATAAGATCCTACATTAATACCTCCAAATATGTACTGGTTACCATTAAAACTCAAAATTTCCACTTCCTCGGCATTAATTTTGCTTCAGAAGCCTAATAGCCCTCCAATTTTCTAATTTCATTAACTCGGACCTATGCTAGCATCTGAATCTTTTAACTACATCTTTTAAAATCAAAACCCGACGTTTTCTTAAGCCGATAATCATCTCACATTAAATTTCTGTGTAAAGCTTCCTAATTAAAATTTTTCACCTTCAAAACCTAGCTTTTGCTGTTCACTTTAATTGAATAATTTCATTAATATTTTCTCGTCCTAAGAGAAACCAGGGAAGTGACAGAAATGAGACACGAGAAGGGCTAATCCTAAGAAAACCTAACTATTCACTGAAACCACAAAACAGAAAAACCGGTACCTTCTAAATCCAGGACTTCAAAAGCGAAGAAATATCAGAGCACACAACAAATCAATCAAATAAAACAACAACCAACGAATCACTCTCGCTACGTTTAAGAAACCTCGGTCTGTTCGACGAAAACTGCTCAGACGATTTCACAGATCGCCTCGGCAAATCTGCTTCGAATGACAGTATTTCTTCCTCCTCCGCTGCTATCTCTGCTTCTTTAGCGATGATACATTACAATTTGGAAAACCGGGACAACTTTTATAGTGGGCGGAGAGCTGGCGGTAGCCGGTAAGCGGGTTTCCAGATGATTCTATAACCACGCGGTGAAACATAAAACCACCTCGGCATATCGCGTTCCCCATGCCTCCGCTGTCCCGCGGTCGTGATATCTTCGATAAAAGCTGCAGTCTGACGTGTAAGGCTTATCTGGTATTGTACCTGCTGGGCATGTGGCTTCTTGAGGTCGGACATCTGGTGACATGGCGCCGACACGCAGGAAACTTCAGGGTGTAGGGTAATTGTTTTGAAGTTATTTTATGAGGACGTGGGGTGTCCGTTGCCTTAACCTCATTTAACCCAGGTTACGAAGAGATTGCCCTGTTGGCTAATGGGTGGCCACGTGTGGAGTTAGAAGAGGATAAACTATTGATTTGTACTGGTGTTATCTGGTGACTAGATCGTAGAGACGTGGATTATCGATACTCATCTTATAGTCCAATAATGAGGAATTTTTTTCTAAATTTCAAATGTTCACGGACAGGTGGATGGCATGTCAAGTTATCTGTCAAGATTTTATTATGGTTTTTGTACATTTAAGTCAAATGATATTTATGATTGCTTTCCCGGCAAGCGAGTTGCAATTATTTATTTATTTCTATTTTAAGGAGATAAACGGTAATTTTTTCCTTACACGTTGAAGTCGTGGGATTAACTCGCTGATATGTTTCGGAATAGTGAGGCACCACGGTCTAGATTCTCAACTGGCTATCACTCGCGTTATTATCAAATGGTCGCCATCATGGTGACCAAATAAGTTACGCTTCACATTTCTGGATGCGTGGAAAAGATGTATTTAGATTTAATAAATTAAATTTTAAAATAAAATTTATTTCAAAATAATATATTAAAATGTAGAAGATAGTAGGTGTATTTTTATAAATTAAAATAACTTATTTTATCTACCAATTTAATATCTAAATACATGAGATGGTTGATCGGGGTACTCCATGTTTTTCTAAACATGGTTTTTGACTTCCCAAGTGGTTTACAAATTTACATGTTTGTTTGCTTCTTTATTATTTTATGTTTTGATGGGTGGATTGATTCAATTTTGGTGATATGATTATTATATTATAATTTGGAAGTTTGGTATGGTTTAGTTTTTTTAGGTAGGTTATTTATTATTTTTCTTTTTATTTTTATGTCTTTTTTTGGGTGAGTTTTTGTTATTGGTTTTTAGTTGAGTTCGTAGTTTGTTATTTTAGTTACTACGATTTAAGTAAAGTTGAAAGGATAGGCATCATGTTTTGTGGTCTTTAGACATTTTGGATTTCGGCTAAACTATGAGTTGGTTTACTGGTTGTTGCATATATCTGGGAAGGTTGTTAGTTCCCTATTTATAATAAAAAAAAATGAACTTTGAAAAAAAAATAAGTTTATTTCTAAGTTTTTTTTAGCTAATTGGGTTTTTCTTAAATTCGTATTGAATTTTTTTCTTTAATGTATATTCGGTTTCATAATTTAATAGAATAAAAATAGTTATATATATAACCTTAAAATTAATTTGTATAATATATTTATTTTGTTATAGTTTAGTAATTGTTATCCCTCAAATAGAGGTGTTAGGCAATGCATCCCAAAATAAAGGCCACCATTCAGCTCATGGTTTTGACAAAACAATAACCAGGTGCAAATTCTGTTCATGATATTAAGCAGGAAGGCAACCAACCCTATAATGATGTCATCATGGTCTTAATTGGCCAAGTCAATCACTCAAAAGATAGGGGGATGAGGGATTTGACCATCTTAGTTGGCTCCTCCAAATAACATCTACCACACTCACTACTATGGGTAAGAGTTAGTCTAGGATTATTGATTTTTAATTATTTTACTTATTGGTGTCAATATTGTGGGTGTTCAAGTTGAAGGCATCTCCACTCCAATGGGCCTTTAACACCACTTGTCATATCTTCCACATATATGCCTAGTCATTTGCTAAGTAATCATTATGTCATACATCATTCACTGTGATTGCCACATGTCCAATTGGCCACCCAAAAATGGGTGCCATGTGTCATCACCTATGTCTGCCATATCGATGGCCTTTTCCACCTGGCACCACCTACCATGCCACCTGTATTTCCATGTCAGACTAAGATCCACCTGTTAGTATGGGCAAAAACTTGGAAATCCTACTATTTGGTTAAGTTCTTCTTTGTTTCACCCCCAAATACCCTAATGCCTAAATGTAGAGGAAAAATTAGGATGAATCTAGTATCCAACTCGTTTAAGCCAAACCTTAGTTTGATGAATCCTAGAAGACTTGGATGCCCAGATGCCTCAATGTATCCCTAGATGGCCTGAATTTTTAAACTTTAACTAGGATGGAACCTACCCTGAACTACTTCACTTCAAACACATTTTTCTTTGCATTCCTTGGGAGTTAGGGAAAGTGCCATATATCATTGGAAAGATCTCGGAGCAAGTTATTTAGTTGTACACTTTATTTCTGATTTGGACTATGAAACTAGAAAAAAAAAAATGCCTTCAAAAATATGTTGCTCGAACTACAACTTCATCATCCACATTAAATTAGACAATACTTATGATAGCATCTTTGACATCAATAGCAATATAATATGCATCACACAGTCAACAATCTCTCATGTTGCTTTTGTTGCTTGATTTTTAATTTCCTGTGAGCTTCCTTGTGTACTTCCTTGTGTCATCAATGATACCACAAACTTGCACAACACATCCTTGGACATCAATGACACTAGAACATTGCACAACTCTTCCTTTGATATCAATGACACTATATGTGCAACATGCCCATGTGATCTAGGTGGATCCCTAAAGGCCCAAAACTCAAAGTCGTTGAATCTCAACAAAACCCATGTGAGATTGAAGAACTCGTATCCAGGATTCCAATGGCATAGATGATGCCTCAATCTAACTTTGTATGTGGAAGTTATCACCAATCAAAGTTCTGGTCAAACTTGACTTTGAACCTAAATTTAGCAAACCACCAGATAAAATTAACAACACCATAAAGATAGCAGCACCGCCAAATCTGGCAACACCTACTAAATTGGAGGACTAATGGGGCCCAATGGGATGGTGCCACATGGAACCCCAAGAGTGCCTAGTTGGGCCCACCCTACCAAATTTGGCACAAGGCTATTAATCTATTGTTATTGTTTATATTGAACAGGCAGTTAAATCCCAAACATAAATGGCAGTTTTGTTTTGTCAACAGTTATTGACAGACCATTTGGCGAGGTATACACAACACTACCAAACTTGGAGCATTGAATAAAACTGATGGTTTCAAATTTTATACATAACATATAACAGTGATTCCATATGTATCGGTGATCATCGATGATCAGAGTTAGTACCAAACGACATACCGTGCTTAAACGTGGAGCCCAACGGTTATGATGTTTGACAACATATAGTGGGTGGTTAGTTATCAACCAATGGAAATAAAATACAAAATGATGCTTTAAATAGGCAATAAAAAGGTTGGTGGGTCACCCAAGTTGGCAAACCCGCCCAAACCAAACCCATATTTAAAACATTCAACAATCAGCACAAGACTTTGTTTAATTCATTATGGATCAGAGAAGCTTGAATACAAAAATCGATGTTATGTTAGCAGTTACACCAAACAGGATGGTGACCATCAAATATTTTTGATGGTAATACTCGGTGGTTTCAAATATAACAAACAATTAGCGGTCAACTCGACCTCTACGAAACCAACTTGTCGAGTAGTCATAATCATCAATCATGTGTAACTGGCGGTTCGACATATAATTCTTGTAGTTATATGTTTAGTGCCTAATTCTAAATAGGTTAGCGGAGTTCCATAACCACAATGGTTAATACGGTTGGTGGTTTTTGTTAAAAATAATAAAATGTTTAATAAAAATTACTCAGTGTGGTATTTCAAACCCCTGATCCCACAAGGGGCCACGTACTATTTTCAGTTGTGCCAACAAATATGCTAGGTGGTGGGATGTTGAAATGCTTGTCAACCACTTCATATTTAAAACGATACATTCCATTCAACCAAGGGTGAACAGAGGATGGTCAAGCGTGGCCGAGCAAAATAGAGGCCAACAGGTAGAGGTCAGAACCAAGAGGGTTGACCACGGAACCAGGAACAGTGGAACTCTGACCATGCGTGGTTTTAGGTGGAATATTTTGTGGGAATATTCTAGAGATTATTTTTTTTATGTTGTGAGGAATCTAAAAGACTCCTTGAGGGGCCAGAATTGCAAGTGGCGGAATGTAGCCAACTTTATACTCATTTTAACCGGAATTTCACAAGTATTGCAATGGTGCAATCAATTTTTGCATATGGACAACATAAATTGCAAGTGGCGGAATCTAGCCAACTTTATACTCATTTTAACTGGAATTTCACAAGTATCGCAATGGTGCAATCAATTTTTGCATATGGACAACATATTTCAGGGTTCATGGTAGAAACTCACCTTCTTCATTAATTGTTGGGCACGAAGTTTG